>CM028930.1:8110357-9389642 GCA_016801845.1 Polydactylus sextarius | reverse complement strand
GGGCTTGGATTATACTCTTCAGTCATGCCTTTTCCTTTCGGGAAGTCTCAGAAGAGTCCGGCTGAGATAGTGAGGAGTTTAAAGGAGAATGTAGCATACATGGAAAAGCTGGACGCTGGTGACAGCAAAAAGTGTGAAAAGGTGAGTAATGTTTTCACTTGTTTAGACTGTGGCTCTTTTTTCTAAACGCCAACTCATGGTTGTACTCATCAACTGTTTTCCCACAATAAAGGTTGCAGAGGAGGTGTCCAAAAACCTGGCCTCGTTGAAGGAGGTGCTCTGTGGAACAGGTGACAAGGAGCCTCAGACCGAAGCAGTGGCTCAGCTCGCACAGGAGCTGTACAACACCAATCTCCTGATTGCGCTCATTGCAAACCTTCAGCGGATTGATTTTGAGGTGGGTAAAATGTACTTCTTTTTTTGTAATGAATTTCTGTGTGGAAATAGTATTGATTGATTTGTGCAGACACCAAAGAGTCAATGAGAGTGAAGTGTACGCCTGATTTGAACATCTCTGCCCATAGCAAAATTGTTTTTGCATGTCATCATTACCCAGTCAGTCTTTTTATCTGTCTGAGTCTGTTTCTTTTTTTTTTAACAGGGGAAGAAGGATGTGGTTCATTTGTTCAGCAATATTGTAAGACGTCAGATTGGCACTCGCACACCCACTGTAGAGTACATCTCTACACACCCACAGATCCTCTTTATGCTTCTGAAAGGGTAAGTTCATTTTTTCTGCCCTTACAGGAACTCAGTTTTTGATATTAGATATGGGCACATTGTTTGCTCACGTACATTATTATACTAAAAGCAATACTACCCACAGACCCCCTGCTGGTAAATATCACTAGTATATCCCCCAAATTATTTTAGTGCCATTTAGTTTTCATCTGTCTAAAGTTGCCTTTTAAAACCTTTGGCAGAAAATCACTTTCCCTCAACATGCCTCATAATTTTCTTCATTACACAGTATGTGTTTCAACAACTCCCAGAGGAACAAGCGTGAACTTGTTGCATTCACATTTTTGTGACACATGTAGATGAAGACAGTGATAGTTGAGCGCTGGTTTTACAGCTCTTATAAAATGAGTCATCCTGCTTACTCAAAGAGCAACCTCAGCGAACGTCTGCACTGCAATATGATCCATCTAGGCCACTTCTAGTGGATCAGACACTCTCTTTGCAAATTGCCACTTCTGTGATGGATTTCCTCTGCATTTTTTTAAACTTTAGTCCAAAATGTCACTTCTGTAAAGAGGAACATTTAGTCTGACTGTCAAAACCTGACATTTAAATCCAATGTTAGATTATGCTTTCACCAATAAATAGACATTTAGCTGCATGATGAATTGTCTATATTTAGACCCTATCTTCCAGTATAGGAAAGAAAAATAAGATTTAGAAAATGTCATGTTCATCAGTGCACAAAAGCAAATTTAATTTCAGATCAGCTGTGTTAAAAGTGTTTAAGGGTTTTAAGGAGGATACAGATCTTAAGGAATTTTTACATGTGTTACACCCACAGTTTATTTTTAGTTTTATAACAAGGCTGATGATGCGCAGGACTTGACACGTATTAACCTTATACAGATATGAGAGTGCAGAAGTGGCTCTGAACTGTGGCATGATGCTGAGGGAGTGCCTGCGTCATGAGCCTTTGGCGCGAGTGGTGCTCTTCTCTGAAGAATTCTTTTGCTTCTTCCGTTACGTGGAGCTCTCGACCTTTGACATCGCCTCGGACGCCTTTGCCTCATTCAAGGTACGCTGGCAGATTATCTCTCTTAACTGCTTCATAATCGTCATAATAACGCTTCTTATCTAACACCCGCATCTCTCCTGATCCCCTCAGGATCTCCTCACAAGACACAAGATCATGTGTGCAGATTTCCTGGAGAACAACTACGACAGGGTGAGTTTTCAATCAATCAATCAATCAGTCAGTCAATACATCTATCAGTCAATCAGTGCATCAGTCAGACTTAATTATTAAAGAACTTTCCTTACAAACACAGTGTAACACAAAGTGCCTCACAGTTAAAAGCCAGCCACACCCACTGCTATCACCTCCAGGCATCCTCCACCCCAGTCCATCTACGCAGAGCAATAGATGTTATGAATAAAGAACTCAATAAAAACAAAAACGAGTGTTAAAGACGTGCCATCATAAAGATAATACATTTTGCAAAAAGGAAACATCAGTAAAAAATTTAAAAAAAAAAACTAAAGCCTGGAAGTGAAAAACACCAAGAATGGGGAAAAAATCACAATTAAATGGAAAACAAGAAAATATATAGATAATAGATAAAAGAAGAAAAATGATCCTCATACTGTGTCTAACATACTGTTAAATTGTGTGTCAGGTGTTTACAGAATACGAGAAGCTCCTGCATTCTGACAACTACGTCACCAAACGACAGTCTCTGAAGGTAAAAGCTCTGCTGCTCTGCCAAATCAAAATCAGCCAAGGTTTTTAAAAGCAGATTTGAGCAACAGGTTCATGTGTAACTGTATGTGTGGTTTTTTTCAGCTTCTCGGTGAACTTCTCCTGGACAGACACAACTTCACTGTGATGACAAAGTACATCAGTCGGGCAGAGAACCTGAAGCTTATGATGAACTTGCTAAGAGACAACAGCAGAAACATCCAGTTTGAAGCATTCCATGTCTTCAAGGTGCGCACATAAAAAACACATGTTGTGAGTGCAACACATTCAGATTTTTCACATCCATCATCTCTCTCTCCTTTCAAAGGTGTTTGTTGCGAACCCCAACAAGACTCAGCCCGTGCTGGACATCCTGCTGAAAAACCAGACCAAACTCATGGAGTTCCTGAGCCACTTCCAGACAGACAGGTCTGAGGACGAGCAGTTCTGTGATGAGAAGAACTATCTGATTAAGCAGATCCGGGACCTGAAGAGACCCACGGCACCCGAGGAGGCTTAAAAGCTGCAGGGACGACTGCTCCATCAGGTGGTAGATTTTTAGAAGTAGTGGCCGGAGCTGCAGAGGGCTAAGTGAAAGTCTGAAAGACATGTTTCATTAAAATTAAATATTAACTACAAAATATAGGAAAAAAGTAACGATTACTTCCTTCACTTTCTGTTTTTAGTGTGGATATGGAGGTGATTTCCATCCAGCAACATGAGTGGGCCAAGAACTGTTATTTAAACATAGTGTTTCCTCTTTAGTGATAATGCATTGCATTTAGTCCGTTCTTGTTATGTTGGACCTTTAACTTGTTACCTTCCACATACACTGTCGCCAGCACAGACCTTAGAATGACACAATCTTCAGCCCATTCGCAGCCAACATGAGTTCTGAGGTGTTCTTGAAAATCTTTTGTTTTGAGAAATTTGTCTATATTTTAGCGATTGAAAAGCTGAGGAAGTAAATGTATTATTTTTCCGATGTATCTTCACGGTAAACAGTTAAAGACATATAGTGACTCTTCCCTCTGAACATTGCTTAGCCTAACTAAATGCATAGGTTTGGTTTATTGCCTTATTGTAAAGCTGTTGTGTTGTACAGGGAGTGAAATGATCTTTAGAGGTATGCCTTTGGCAGTGTGACATGGGGATCATATTGGCCAGGTCAGCGCATACAGTCATTTTTGGTAATTATTGTGTAGTTATTAATCCTTTGTTCACATGTGTGAGATTACAGAGGTCTGAAATGATCCTGCAGTGCTGTACTTGCCAGTGCATTAGCTGACACAGGAAGAGAAAATCAAAACCATAGAGGAATCAATTTATTGTGCTGTGATTTTTAGGCTCACCGACGCTTACATGACTGAAATAGAAGCTCAGCATCAGATAATGCTGCAGGGTAGCAGCCATCCATACACCGCTAACATGGACAGCCAGGATATACAAATTGATCTTACTTTGAGCACTCCATTTCATCCTCACATACCGAGCACACATAGCAATAATTTATTTGAAACAAAGATACAACAAATAATTAATTCATGTGGCTTTAAACTACTTGATTTGTGCCATCATAGGCATTTTTTCCATTACATTATAAGCACTGCATAACTCAAGAAATAATCACGGATAATAATCACAGTTTACACTGAGGCGTTGCATGAGGATGCATCATAAGTATGTTACACTGTAAATCTGTTATGATCATATCAGAGAAGGATATGTTGTTTAAAATTAGTTGACATGTTGAAGAGACTTGTACTGACTTTTGCTGAAGTTGCTCTTTCTTGAATAATGTTACTGATTTATTTTCTTTGACGCTCACTGAACATCTGCTACACTGGACTCTTGAACTGGGCAGACTGGGGGAGGAAAGGACAGTTTTTTTTTTTTTTTTTTTTTATTTGACGGGATTTAAACTCCAAAGAGTACGAAGAGAAGTGAGAGAGCGGTCGATGCTGAAACACATTCCCAGGATTTTAGATGCCATGTCCTTTTCTGATATGATTATAATAGTGCAAATTAATAGACTACACCGGAACGTAACTGTGATGCATCAGAAAGCACTTTCCTGTTCGATGTCATCACATTGTCACAATAACCACATGCACTGTTAAAACCAGATTGAGTTTGTTTTACATGACAAGCACTGAATCCATTGAGTTCCTCACATGCATCACTGATTAGTTCTTCTTCTAAAAACAACTTCTGTTCATATAATTGCCTTACTTCTGCCATTGTCACTAAAATGGCATATTAGGGATTTCAAGATGTGTTGTCTGTGCGCACAGTCTTCTTAGTACATACCTCATGGGATTTGAATTTTGCAAATGCTGCATTCTCCTTTCTTTCCTTCCTAGACGAGATATATTATTTGACATTTTAAAATACACAGCAGTGGTTTGTATGCATGCCTGAACTTGATATATATGTTCAAACTTGAACAGGGACTGCAGCCTGGTTTTCACGATGGAAAACTAGATTTTTAAACTAAATATTTCATTGGGTGGTGCCACACAAACGTTAATTCATAATGAATTGCAGTGTGGTACCTTGTAATGAATGTTGCCTTATTTAAAGACATTTAATGGATCGTAATGATCATGTAAAATTCCAGACCTCTTAATTTGTTTTTAAACCAAAGTTCATATGAAAAGGGTAATAATATTCATTTCTAGTCCCGAATGCATCACCAGTTTCATTTGTCCACAACTGTTCAGTTTGGTTCATCAGTAACTACAGTAGGATCACACTCAGACAGGTGTCCCGCTGTGGTTAACCGGCTTATTTAAAAAAAATAACTCATCATTGTTTGGTGCTTGACGCCAAATAGTCATAAAGTCAGAATCAGTCCTTTCAAGATCCATAGAATAATTTGAGGAATCTGCTGTGAATGTGGTACAGTATGCATAAATACACAGACTGAAGTCCAGCACACAGTGCGCAGTCATGTCACCAGTTTATGAAAGAAAGTTTGTCTGAAAGTGTGTTTGAGTTTCTCAAAATACCCGAACGGTGATCAACGCCTGCTGATAAAACTGAAGTTACAGCGCAGACTCTGTAATAACATCCAACATTATCAGGCTGTTGTTCAACAAAATAATCTCATTTTAAACAAGAATGCACCAAAAATATTTAAAGGTGGAGTTCAGTCAGACCGTCTTGAAATTTGAGTTCAGTCATGACGTGCACTGTGTGAGGGACATGCTGTACACACATATCCCACCAGGGGGCGCTGTTGGCAACAATAGACACCTTTGATTTAGTTGTACAAACAAAGCATTTCATGTCTATAACCCTACCTCTAATTCTGACTATATAAATCACTGGCAATATTATACGGACATCAACACGAATCCCTGAAGATCAATACTATATATTTCATGATTTAGAGTTCTCTGTTTAAATATTTGTTGTGCTTTACTTTTTTATTCTATTGCCTTATTTTCCCCTGTCTTTCCACACTCTGGATATTCTCTTTATTTACTATGGGAGCGAATTATGTGTACATAACTTTATAAAGGATAAAATTGTGAAAGCATCCATGAAAATAAAACTTTATGGCAATTTATTTTTTGTATTGCTTCAACACACACACACAAACGCACACAAAAACAAAACCACGAATGGTGAAACTTGTCTGTGACTTTTTGCGAGCATGTCCTGCAGATCAAAGTGATCAGACACACACGTCCCTTAATCCACCTGCATACAGCTGGTCTCAGTACTGTATTTGACTGACGCCTCCCTGATCCACGTAGTTTGATGCCCGCATGTAGGTACCAACATAGCTCCACCCCACGTCAGTCTAATCAGCCAGAAAAAAGGGTAAACACCTTTGCAGGTATAAGGGCTGTTTAACAACTCCAGAGATACGACTCAGTGGCCTTTGATAGAAATATTTTCATCTCTTATATATATATACTGGTATTACATTTTTTAAAAAGTATTTAAGGCTGATTAAGTATGAATATTATAGACTTTTAAACTTCTCCTCTGTGTCTTGAACTAAGAAATTCAGATTAGAAACTCTGATAAAATCCACGTCAAACCTTAGCTTCTGAGTAAAACATTTCCTTTCTCTCCGTTATTCATAAAAACACCCAGCATACCTTCTCCAAGGTCGTCACATCATTTCTAATGCTGACAGAAGTCTCTGCGTATTAAAGGATTCTCGCTTTTGATGAAATATAAGAAAAAGAAAAGAAACTTGTCCCGTGTAACTAAGACCTGCTGCTGAAGTGATGAGTTACTCAGAGCGATGGCAAACATCATTCTGTATATGTTCTGCAGTAAATCTAAGGATTTTTCTTTAAATTGTGTGATTGTAAGTTGAATATTGCTGAACACAGAACGTCACTGCACTACAAGGGTCACAGTTAGATAGATCCACTTAATTAATAATTAGGGGTTTTAAACTGTTAATTGGACATTTCACTGACATTTTATAGGTTTAAAGATAAATATATGGTTAGAAAATCGTCTGAAATGTTAAAAATCCAATTCAAAGGTTGTAAAGCTCCACGGACAGTGATGTAGGTCAATAATATTGGCTCTTTTTTGGGGGTTTTTTTGTAATCTTTCCATATTAAAATGTAGCTTTATCTCTATGTGAACTACCGCTGTTTCCACCCTGTCTTAAATATGTGGTGTAAATTATAAACCCTCCCCTCAGTCGTAGCTGTGTGAAGCATTAATGTCGGTGCAGCTCCACACTGGGACACATTCCTTCCTACCAGGTGGTATCCAACATGAGGCCTGCTCCACAGGCTGGCAGCCTATTGTCTCTCTGTTTTGCGATGTAGCAGCTTCATTTAAAATCACACTCTGATCTTCCATCCTACATTTCCTGCAAATGAGCTCAAACTGTTACTGGTCATAATTAAACCCTCATCATCATCATTATCCTCCATCATTGATGGACTTCTTTAGATCAAACATAAATCTACTGGGTGAAATGAATAAAGTAAAAAGTAGAAATGAATCGCTGCAATTTTCCCTTCTTTTAAACTCTTCCAGACAGAGCCTTCAGAAGCACAGAAAATGGAGTATGGGAAAGTAGGTTAAAGTTCAGCGGGGGGAATAAGGCAAGTAAGGCAACGCTGCAGCCCGTTCCCACCGCGGAGGGTGGGAGGGCCACCGCGCTCCACCAAACCATGTCTGCCTCGATGCTCCGCAGCTCTGCGAAGTTCACTGTTGCAAAAACAATGTTATTGAGTGATATTTGTCTGCATATCAGGCGGGTTTGGTTGGAGGGACGTGCCCCCTTGCAGACAAAGCAGGAGGCTATGTGGGGGCAGGGTTTTACAGGGGTTATAGGTCACAAGCCTCCTGGGTTTCTTTGACCAGCGCCGCGCTGAATGGAGCAGCGACATGGGTTAATAAAACTATTCCCATCTTTCTCGGTTGCAAACTCAGTTTGCGGCAGAGAAAGATGTTGGGGGGGGAAAGTTTTTGAGTGAAGATGAAGCTGCAGGGGAAAGAAAGGTGCACCGTTTGATGCTGGGTTGCCATGTTTGTGAAGAGGATTTAAGGACGACACAAATCCGCAAAGACTGCACCGCCTGCGCGCCTCTCCCCACCCACACAAAGAGAAAAACAACAGAAAAAGATGCTCCCACAATTTCATGCATGACAAAACTTTTTATGCATCAAGAGTGGAGGCACAGAGAGCTGCAGAGGACACAACATCAACATCTGCGGAGTGAGGTACGTACACAACATTACAGCAGTATAACTGAACTATAAAACATTAAATAGAACATTTACATACACGTATTAATTTGAATACATGTAAATGCTAACTTTTACAGGGAAGTGAAACAGTCAAACTTTATATTTTTTGTCCTTTCGCAGCCACTGTAACTAGATTAATTTACTTTAATTCGGTTTTCTGAAGTCTTTGTTGTGCGGATGGACACGATAAGGTCTGCGGGCTGGCGTTTAATATCAACAGTAATAATTAAAATCCCCACGGAGTTACAGCTTCATCCACCCGCTGTTCACCAGCTGCTGCTGTGCCACACTTACGTAATTGATTAAAAGCGGATGTGAATTTCCAGTCAGATCCATTTTTTAATTGACGGGACTTGACGCATCATCATTACGTTACGAGACGCGTTTGGCGCCACTTTGTTCCAAGGCAGAGCGCGTGGACAGCACATGTTCACCTGTTTATGCTGTAACATTGTTTAAAAAAACACTTCTGTTTCAACCACTGACGAACAGTAATAATACTTGATTATCGATTATTGTGTTTTTATTCTCTCGTGTTTATTTTGTTTTTTGAACGCGGAGGCTCCCTGTGTCTGCCTGTGGATCAGTGTTTGCAGTTTGTGCACATTGAAACCTGTGGAGACAAAACACAAGCTCAAAAGTTTTTTTTTTTCTATAAGTTTTTTTTTTTTTTTTTTTTTTTTTTTACCCCTCAGCAGAATCAACACAAACTCGAAGAACAAAACAGGCACAAAACTAGAAGTATATATCTTCTACAGTGATAAATCACATAATCAATAAGAGTCTAAAGGGAATCACAGTTATCCAGTTTTGTTTAGTTTTTTTTTAAGCTACTTCTACTTTACTTTTATTTTAACTCCACTCTTGTTTTTTTTTTTTTTAACTGTTTGTTTCTGTTTAATTCATTATTATAATCTATAGGGACTGTTAATATTCTATATGCAGATTTACCTACAACATATAAAATGGCTGATGAGATCAGGGCTCAGAGAACATTTACATTGAGCTTCAGAGTTAATACTGGAGTTATACTGAAGCCATTTTACCTTTGATATTGTAATATATTCTCCCCATTAAGCGTCTGTTCTTTTATCTAAGCGGTAGCTCTGAAAGGTTTAAGTTAAACATGGGTGAGCACATGTTTAACTCTGCCACTCTGAAGATTTCTGATCTTGTATCTATTATTTATTTTCTCATCTTTGATGGTGCTGATGTAGTGATGAATTAAGAATCACTACAAAACAACCATGTACTTATATTGAAAGATATGAAAGGTTTATGTTGAACACAGATGACCTTGATTTTTAAAAACCCTGCAGCTCTCAAAGGTTTTTATTCTTGTTGTGTCTATTATTTGATGTGGCGATGAATTCAAAAATCACTGCAAAGCCATCAACCACCAACTAAACAACAATTACTAATTATTTTTAAAAGCTTTATTGTGGTTTATTTTATATTATATCACCTCTCTGACTGTATAGTTATAGTATGACTTCACAGCATGAAAACACCTTCATCCTGCTGCAGTTTGCAAATCAAATGTTCATCCTCCAACAATGAGTTATAGGGTCAGATTAAATATTTATATTCATTCGTCACCATCAATTGATTTTGTTGTGTTGCAGATGGTCCAGACTGGAAGTGTCTTGCCTGGAGGAACTGGAAGAAATCCAATGCATCAGTCCTTTCCAAGCTCCCCTTCCTCATACAGTCCTCCAGCTAAGGTGCATCTAGTGTAGTTAGTGAAGTAGTTCAGCATCTACTGCCCTAGTTGCTCCTTCTGGCTGGAGGGCTTGTTATTCTCAGCGTGAATTTATTTTTCACTACATTTACCCTGCAGAAAACTCTGTGATGAAACAACTGTGAAACATGTTTTAGTTCTCAAAGTGTTGCTAATAGCGGGAGTCAACATTCAACTTTGATTTAAAGAAATGCTATAAGTAAATGCTCACTTGAAATAAATTAGATGAACTGATTATTTAGTCTATAGACAATAAGCAAAATAGTGAAAAATGTATATCAGAAGTTGCTACAGCTCAAGGTAACATGATGTATTTGGTGATTTGTAAGTAATACAGTATAAAACACAAGAATATTCAGTTAACATTGATAAAAAGACGCTTAAATTGAGCAAAAAATCGATTTTTAATTGATAACTGATAATACTGAAAATTAACTTTCTGACTAAGTCATATAGTTGTGCAAAATTAAATATTACAGCAAATATTTCATATATTTCGACACAATCTGTAAATAAGCATCTTTATCTGTGTATACAGCAAGCTGTTCATGTGTGCAGTAAACTAGTATATGATCCAGGCAGATTGTGAGTCAGGTTCACTGAACATTGGAGATTCAGTGAGGTGAATAAACTGCTGTCAGACCGTGTGGCATTTATTTAAGTTTATACGTGTGTTTGCGCGCAGGTCACAGGTTTCTCTCAGACTCATGACTTTTTGACTCTTTAAGCTGAGCATGTTGTTGACTTGGCAGTTCAAAAGTGCTCACAGTGCAGGTAGTACACACTCATCTACTGCATTTTGCGCACTTGAGGTATTGCCGGTCACCCTCCCTCGCGTCTCAGATTGAGTTTATGCTCTTTGAAAGTAGAGCTCCTCTGGGTTTTACAGCCAGTTTTGTTGGTTTGCTCTCAGCTTCTTCAAATTCTCTGCTGTGCAAATCCATGCAAAGCTCTCTGTTTCTCAGACGCGCAGCCAGGGGTGGAGATATGTGTTGGGAGTTGTTTTCTTCTTCTCAGCTTTGATGAACACACATACTTGGAAAAAAAAAAATCTTTAGCAAAAGAGCAGCTGTTAGCTCTCCAACACCACCACCACCCCACCACCCCACCACCCTGTTGCGGTCATGTTTGACTGGCCAGGCCTCCTGACATTAAGTTTCTCTGACACTGCTGTTTGTCTCGCTGTTTTCGGGTGGATGACTCCGCAATTTCAATACCTGACATGTTGAAAGAAATTGCACAGTATCCATCTGCAATCCGCCAGATGTTGAGAACAGCTACACGTGTATTAGATTCTGCTAATTAGTGCCGAGATGCTTTAGAAGAAGTGCAGATGTGCTTCTCTGTGACTTGATGAACTTTCACTAGACTTCAGAGAGGATGTTTTCTAATCCAGGCCTGTGTGGAAACTGAACGCTAGATGGCACCATTTCAACTTTATTGCCTCGGTGGGAGCTGAGTGGATGTGAAAAACTGTCTTGAGGAATCGGATGCCATCAGGTGCTATTGAATCAGGCTGTTCACGTTCACTTTTTATTGCATTAGATTTCTGAGTGTTTCGATTTGTTTCTGTACTTTTCCTCCCTCACACAGCTGAATAATAAAATCCAATTTCTAACTCGTACACCATGCGTAATGTCATTTTCAGTCTAATATATGTGCATCTTCTGGCCACATTACTCGCCTGTGTTGTAAGAGAGAGAGAAACTACATAGGCACCGTGCCCTAATTGCATCCTGTAACACAGTGTCATCCATCTAAGAGGACGACAGCCCGTGCGCCACACGGATCCTCTACTTATATCAGCACTCCTGCAGCCGCACAGGGCCAATGTATCAGTGCACATCACTGTTATCACACGGGAAAGAGAGGAGGAGGAGGGGGTCTGTCCATGCGCGCAGGTTTACTACGTGGCGCGCGCTTTGTGTGTGGGGGGGTGGTGGTGCGCGCACATGTATCCGGGGCTCGTTCAATCTGTGCAGCAAACTGAGGGTCAGTGCCGCAAGTGAAGAGAAGACTCATAAGTTATCAGCAACGAGGTAGCGTCACCAAAGAGGCGCAGCTTTTCCAGGTGGACGCACGTTTTCAGAAGAGACGGAGGGAGGAAAAAACGCGAGGATGCTGAACAGAGCGGATCCAGGAGCAGCAGCTTCACCTCATCAGCGCAAACGCGGGATCTTCCTGTAACTTTTAATGTGCTGAAGTTAATCTCAGCTCTTCGTTCTCTCTGTTTCCCGGTTGTCCCGGTTCCGTCTATAAGTGAGCAGCAGCTCGTCTTGCCATGGTTGGCTCATCGCTCCACGGTGCGCTCTTTCTGTGCGCTTTCCTCCAGCTGTTCCAGCTGCCCGGCGGACAGGTGCCAAACTGCCAGGAGGTGCGCATGGTGTTTCAGTCTCTGCACCCGGGCTCCAAGTGGGTCCCCGAGAACCCGGTGTCAGGTAACTGTCATCACTTCAACCTTATACACACTGTGTTAGCTTTTTACGCACATAATGTGTGATAAATTCATCTTTATAATCTCTGTAGGTTTAAACACATCACCCCACTTTCAGTTCAACTATTCAGTTTCTGGGGCCATCACCATTACAACACTTCTTTAACGCCATCGAGGTTTTTTTTCGTTCAAGGCTGCTGACCTCTCCAATATCAGCGCTGAGAGTCAACCCACACATACTCCCCATCTCCTCTCTCTGGCTCTTACTAACCTGCTGTGAAAAAAAAAACATTGCCCACATTAAGGACCTTGTTAAAACTGTGTGTTGAATCATATAAAACCACCAAGTTCACTGTTAAATAACAAGCTCACAGTATTGATTTGTTCTGGTATTGACAGAAAATCATGGACTAACTTTGACTTAGTCAATACTGAGCAGATATTTGATGTATTAGTTATGTGAGTTTGAATCTTGTGCGAAGTTTGAGTTTGTTTCCTCTTCTGTGGGTGAGGATGATGATGATGGAGTGCACACAAAAGAAAATAGATCAGCACTCTTCCTTTATGAGAGCTGATTAATAGTCTTGTTCCTGGCTGGTCTCTTGGCAGCTGTTCCTGAGCCACACTGACACACATTAGCGCTGTGATATGAGTTGTGACCACCCGTAAAAACAATTTTTGTTGCAGATGCAATTATCCAAATGTGATAATTATTCTTCCCTGGAGCTCAAATATCACTGACTCTGTCTCCCACGAGAGAGAAGAGAGCGCATGAAATAATTCAGGTCTTTGTGGGACAGAGGAACAACTCCCTCAGCTGTTTTTTTTTTTTTTTTTTTTGCAGAACGCAGCATGTTGGTGTCCTGCTGGAGCCTGTTGAATACTTTCTGAATCAGTATGTAAATGGGGAGATCGCTCTCATGTGGCTGAATCACAGCCAGCTGCAAATGTTAATTGGGTGTTTTAGTGTCATGTCAGCAGAGGGAAATGCTCCAGGTTAACTGTTCTCTCTCCATCCTTGTGCTGCTCTCACAAAACCTCACCTCCCTCCCATCTGATGTAAGAGCAAGTTTACCAAACAACACTAAACGCTCGCTTAAAGATGAAAGAGTGGTGAGCCGGTCACAAAATTTTGCTAAACTAACAGCGGGAATGATGTGCAGTTTGTACTTTGAAGCTTATTTTGTCATGCTCCCTCCACCCTGTATTAATCTACAATCTGTGGGCGCATGCAGCTCCAACCACTGAGCTGTTCATTTCTTCATGCTCGTTTCTTTAGTCACACACCCTGCACCTATAGGCCATCAAGAATTTTATCTAGCAGCCAAAGGATGAGTCAGGCTGAGAGAAATACAGTATTTAGCCTCCTGAAATCTGAAGCTTAACAGTCCAGCTGTCTGAGGAACCAGTCTCAGCTGGACACACACGCACACACACACACACCGCAGCCCAAAACCATCACTTACACTGGAAATCAATTCACTGGTCAGCCAAAGGACACTTCATCACAGCCAGTTAAGGCATAGTTTGATTTACACGCTCCCTCAATGCCCAGGGCTCTTCTGTTGCTCAATAATTGCAGGTTTTATGAAGTGATCTGGTTGTGCAGTAAGTGACTCATGAAAAAGGACTGAACTCAAACATTTACAGTTTTTACAAACCTCTTAACACTAATGTTGCCTTTGTGCTTACAGGGACGCCTCAGTTAATCTGAACAACTCACTGAATCGTTGTTTTATCAGTCTTATATGTATTAACAATATAGTGATAGTTGGATAAATATCTTCTGCTTTGTAGCTTTGTTTTGGTGCCAACTGAACTTTTACTAGGCCCCGACCAATGTGGGATTTTTGAGGCCAGTGCTGACACTGATTTTATGGAATAAATTATTCAGATAACTGGTTAATATTTATGTAACATAAACACATTTTTCTTTGCAATGATGCATCAAATGTAGTTCAAACTCCTGAAATAACAAAAATATGCACTGGAGACAGAACAGTTTACTTTTTTAGCAATAAATAACTTTTACTGTTCTAAATGACACCAGTGCAGCTTTGCTGTAAACTTTTGGGAACTGTTTTTATAAATGTATAGTATTTATAATAATAACATACATAATCATTATAAACAATAACTACAAGCATATTCAATATAATTGAGATGGCCAAGTGAAACAGTATTAACAGTAATAATCAGCTAACATATACACTGAAGCTCATATGTCTGACATAATAAGCTAATATCAGCCATTTAAATGAGTTGTGGCTCTACTTTTTTCAACAGCACACTCCAAAATCCTAACTAGGTCCAGAACATTTTTTGTAGCACACATACATCAAAAAGCATGAAATATACATGTTCTTCTTTGATGTAATAACTATGCTTTATGGTAATTTCTGCATTTTGCCGCCTTCACCAATGAGTCCAGTTTCTCCCAAAGATGTAAAGGCTCTGTTCTCAATTTTTCAATAATCAAGTGCCCATGTGAGCGTTAAAATAAATACTGCTCGCTGTAATCTTCCTCTACTTCTTCTTCTTCTTTTTATAACATATAAAGATCCGATCCAAAGACTGTCAGCCTTTTTAGTTCAAAGTTCCCTCTTTGTCTCTGTTATATTTACTGCAGCGCGACTATGGCACCATCCTGGAAAACACATATAGGGGAAATGTATAAAAAGACTGTGTCATTTTAGAGGCTACCCATTTGATTTGTTTAATTTTGGGTGCAGGATCCTTTTCTTTAGGTTCAGATAAACTTTCAGATAAATTGTTTGCACAGAACTGGCACTATTTTATCTCTATTGCTTGAACAACGGGAACAATTTCAGCAAGAAAAAACCTGCTCCAGCATCCATACGGTCTCCAGGCTGTTGTGACGAACCTTTCCTTTAAAATGCAACGTGCTCAGTCTTAGCACCTGGGGCACAATAATGCAGGAATGAGACAAATTAAACTGATTTCCTGCAGATCTTCTAAACCCCTCACCGACCTGGGAAGATCTCAGGACCTTCCTTTATGAGCCACTGCAGTAAAATAGGATGGGATGTAAATTCAGGGCTCACAGCCTAAACAAAGCACTGTAACTATGCTATGAAATCATTTATATTCAGCGACAACACAGACTTGTCCATCATGATCCTTTTACAATATTTAAGCACTGTATAAAAAATATTAAATTAATATCCTTAATAAGACAGAGTGATGGTGTAAAGCTTCTACTGTAGGTAGAGGATTTCCATAAATCCCAGCTCTTCAATATCTGTCTTAATGAGCTGAGTTTTTTTCCACACAAAATATGAAATATGCAGTCATTTCTCTTATATGTAGTACATTTCTGTTATTTATTTATTTAAATTTTTTTTACTTTTTTTTTTTTTTTTTTGTTCATTTCTCATCCATAATAAATCCTTGTCATTAATTATACAGAATAAGTTGGAGGTTTTCAGTCACAGTTACATCTTCTGTAATTATTCTGAACTTTGTGCTTGCTAAAAAAATTGGCATGTAAATGTGGAATAGAGGGCCTGTCTTGCAGGCTAATTTAACACGGGTTCTTCAGTGAGGCATACAGAAAATGAAAGATTGATGAAATTAAATTTAGAGGACGGCTAACTGTGATTTGACTGGGGAAGTATCACTTTCTGCGTGTGTGTATGTGTTTGTGTGTGTTTGTGTTTGTGTGTGTGTGTGTGTGTGTGTGTGTGTGTGTGTGTGTGTGTGTGTGTGTGTGTGAGCTAGGGGAGATGTGAAGTAGCCAGTATTGATACAGAGTATTGTGTGTGTGCGGGGGAGGTGGCTGATTCAGGGAGATGTCCGCAGAAAGGCAGAGCAGAATTCTAATAACGCTGCATGTGGTGCCAAGGGGCAAAACACCAAAAAAACAAAAAGCTTAAGTTTTTCACTCGCTCCACCAGTGTGATTCAAAAGAAGTGAGAGAAACGGAGAAAGAACATCACAGCGGAGAAGTGAAGAAAAAAAACAATAGCCAACACAGCTGTAGGAGTAACAGCACTTGTGTCTTTGTTGTGGCTGGTGCTGTGGGTGGTTGTAGTGTCTGAAGGTTGAAAATGGAGGCTGTTGTTGTGTGTTGTGGCCATATATGTGCAGGAGGAGGCGAACTCTTACCATGGGACGTGTGAAAAGTGAAAGTGTCTCCACGGGTGTCTGTGGATGTAGAGGATCTCAGGCCGCGGCAGCAGCGGCAGTAGCAGCATCTGACCTGATTCATGAGAGCAGCATCAGATTCACAGTAAATGGAACAGTAATGCCAGTTTGCTGCAGGCTAAGGTGACAGCTGCCACTTATTTCAACAGAAAATGTTGCACTATGTCCTGCAAAAGAGCACTTTTTCCTTTTTATTTATATATTTATTTATCTGGCTGTGACCTGAAGCAATTATAGCCTCATGTTGTTTGATATTTCTCAGCTGAAGCATCCAGGTGAAGTGTGCGTGGACATCTCGGTAATTAGCCACAGGTCAGGTCATCCAGTCTTCTTGTTTACGATGAAAAAACTGAACAACAAGAGAGCAAACGCTCCATGCTGTTTAATGACACCGGACATGACTAATGGGTGGATCAGTTTGACCTGTGGCAGCCGCTCTTTTTTGGACTAATTAAGCTCTGATTCGTGTTTTGTTTATTCGGTTTGAAAAATCCCCCTTTAATGAAGGATCTCTTGCCTTAAAAGAAACTCTTTTCACATTCACATTCATGCTTCCAGCTTCATCAAACGACTTTAAGTAGAGCAGAGAGCGAAACGCTAAAAATACTTAAAACAATCGTAATCCCCCAGTAGCTAATGATATTATTATTATTCCTTAGGTTGGTTGTAAATTGTAAAAAATCTCAGTTATTGTCTTTACAAAGTGACATTGGGTTATTTTGCCCTGGAGACGCAGCCATTGATTCCCTCGTGCTTGCTCTCAGCAGTAGCAGCTGATGTATAATTTATGCTCATAATGAACAGCTTTTAACATTTTCTATATCTTAATACAACTTGTTTTTTCCCCTCATGGTCTCCATCATTAAACTTGCATAGTGATAGCTTTCTAATTGGTGCTGGGGAACTCGGAAATATATTGTGTATTTGTTCCATCGTTCCCTCCACCCACCCGCACACACACACACACACACACACACACACACACACACACACACACACACACACACACCCTGCTCCCTTTGGCTTGGACTCCCAGAGCTTGTTAAAGGACGTGAGGAGAGCAACTCCTCTTGTCGTCTGTGTGTACATAGGACTGTCTGACTCCTCCTGCTGGAGTTTTCACCCCCGGCAACTTGACTCAAACTTTCTATCATCAGATAGAAAGCGGCTAAGGATCCTCAGATGAGGCAGTGACAAAGTGAAGGGCGATCAATGTTTTGTTAAAGAGGCATTCAAAGACCTTGACACTAGTGAGAAACCGCAGCTGTTCTGCATGTTGAATTGTCTGCCTCGCCATTTCACAATATTGATTGAAAGTACGTAATAATTTAAAAGCGTCACCTTGAACTCAGACTGTACGTTGGGGGGAAATTTACATCTAAATTGCTCCGAGCTCACACCTTGTCTGTCTTCATTTTCTTTCAGAGAATTGGCCTTCTCTACTCAAAGAAAAAAAAAGGACTAATTAACCCAATAACGGGCTGATAGAGAGGTGCTCTCGGTGCCTGGTGGCGATTGTGCTCAAGGGAGGTGAAGTGATCCAAGCTCAGAACAAAAATGTGCATGGATGACAGAAAACACAAAAAAAAAAAAAAAAAAAAATGAGAGGGGGAGGAGAAATGGATCTGAGCCTAAAGCAAAAAAGGAGAAGCAGGAAACTGATTCCCATGAGATATGTCAGTCAGGAAGAAGCCTTTATTTAGACGGTGTGATTTTATTATTTGTGAAACTCTGCAGGGAATTGTTTCCCTCCCGAATCCCTCACTTATACCTCACCACTGTGGAAACTTGTGTAATGAAACACATTTATCATCTGCAAAACGACAAAAGTGCAGATGAAACTGTCTGTTTTGCTGGAGATAATTGCTAAATCCCCGGCTCCTTGCTTTGCACAGGGCTGTGCTCACCTCACCTATGGTGCTATTGACAGCTTAATAATTTTGCCCCTGCAGTCTGAAATTAACTTGATCTTATCTGTCAGGCCTCCTTTGTCGGTATTGATTTAAGATATTAAGCCTGTCAGTATGCATACAAAAGGTGCTGTGTGACAGTTTTATTGCCTGTTTCACTCATTAGACTGTGCACCTTGAACCCTGATGGGAGTCAGAAGCGAGCGGGGAGCTGAAGCTGTTTGACTCCCTAGTATTTATTAATTATCAAGACTGTCACTCTGTTGCGTCTCCTGCTAGTTGAACTTGCCTGCATGCCTGCTGTTGTCATTGTTCCAGCCTCAGCTCTGTTTCTGGGGATCTATTGTTCGAAAATCTCAAAGAGACAAAGCCTCAAACCAATAGAGATTTTCACATTAAGATAAACCCTCAGTTTCTACAAAAACCCTTCCTCTGTCTTTTGACAGAGGAAGTCTTGTTATCAAGACTTATTTTTCTGTGGTGCATATACACTCACAATCTGAGCTCCTGCCTCCAAATTAATCTCTCCACTTCCGTCTCTTCATCCTCCGCACCCTGAGCAGCTGAAGCTGGCACACTCCCCTGACATTTGTTTACCACGCCATCAATCAGGCCCTTGTCACTGACGCCTCTCAGGCAGCAGATCCTGCAGACAAACTCCTCGACACAGCTTGGCACGTTACAACTGCAGCCTCCACTGACGCTTTCAGCAGCCACACGGGACACACACAGAGAGAGAGAGAGAGAGAGAGAGAGAGACTGAGGACAGAGATTTTTCTCTGGAGCTGATCTTCGCATTTAATCATCACATGTTTTTGTCTCATTTTAAAATTTGTAAATGTCTAACTCGTGTGAAGAAAGCTCATAGTCTACCGGACTTTTCTCTCTCTGTCACACATATTTGTGCTAATATTTTTGTAATGGTTGTGTGTAGTTTAATCTACAGTAAATCCTCCATTTTAAACTTTTAGAATAAAGTTCATACATCTAACAGTTGTGCTGTGACATTGTGACAGTATAGGCATGCCCATGTATTTAATAAAGGCAGAATAACTCTGTATAAAGACTGTCCTTCAGTCCATCATCAAACAAAATTGCAATTCATTCTCTGTCAAAGCTGCAGCAGCTGAGGCTCCTTCCTATCCTTGATCAGACTCGATTCTCGCCGCATGCTCTTTATCTCCCCGCTCGCTGGGGTTCTTTCTTTTTTTCAAATTAAAAGAATTTCCTCTGGGTATTTATTCTTTGATCAGGTTGTGTATGGCTGAAAAATCCTTGTCGCCTTAGTTTTCCTTACACTGGCTTACATCTGCACCTTTCAGAGGAGCTCTGGGAATCCAATTATTTCTCATCTGTGTAAACGACCTTTAGTGTCTGTGGCCAGGTGCAGAAATGTTGTTTCATCACCTTCAATCTCACTGCTGGCTGGTTTTTATGCCATACACAGTGACAACGCACTGAGACCCGTGTTTGTTTATTTGCACGCTGCACTGCTTCCAGCTCTCATCATTGTGTGTAAAAAAACTACTTTTTTTCTTGATTTTTTTAGATTCTCTGAGCAGAGTGTAGCCTCGAGTAGAGGGAAAGTTTGCATTGGCCAAACTGATTTCTGAGGAGAGCACAGCCTTGGTGCTTTGCTTGAATGTGCATCGAAATGACTGTGATTTTTTTTTTTTTTTGCTTTGCAGCAATTTATTTTTGACTTCAATCCTGCAAAATAACTCAGCGTCTACTTCAGCTGCAGCGTCTCATTAAGGCTGCAAAATCTACTGTAGATGTTGTTTCCTGTGTTTACATGCAGATGATGCTGCTGCATCTTGTATGTGTGAAAAGGAAGAAGGGAATTAGGGGAAAATGCAACAACAGTGGCATTCCAGCTCCTTCCCTCCCCCTTCTCCTCTTCTTCTTCTCATCCGGACTCCTGTCCTGTCTCTGCTGATTTCTTGCCAGGTTCGGATCTGCAGGTTTGCCAAACCAAAGGCCCGACCTGCTGTTCCAAGAAGATGGAGGAGAGGTATCAGGTAGCCGCACGCAGCAACATGGAGTCCGGTCTGCAGATTGTCAGCGCTCAACTCAAACGCCTCATCATTCAGAACGCTGCCATATTTCAAGGTAAGCAGTTTGTCAAGAGTATCTTTTTAACTGGCACGGTGAAGAAACAAACATCATAATTACAATTTCAAACAGATATTTTACGCCCTCAAATCTACACAGGCAGCATCCACTTTCTTGGCTACACATCCCCGTTCACGTCAGCATCTCACTCCTCCAGGAAGTGAGTCACATATAAATAAAGCAGAAACATAATGCACGCAGACAGGGATGAGACTCTCGGCTGCTGTTCTACTAAATGTTAAAATGGCAGAGACAGTGCAGTTTAAGTGACTTTAGCTGTAGTGTGGTTGTTGGTGCATGGACATGTTGTTCCAGGAAATGACAGCCTCCTGAGATTTTGGTGCACTGCAGTCAAGTGACGAGTGTTACTCACAGAGAGGAGAAAACGCCAGTCAGCAGTGGTCCTGGAAACCACTCACAGATGGGAGAGGTCAGCGGAGACGACAGGTTCAGGCTAACAGACGTATTCAAAATAACAGCTCGCTGCGACGGCGACGTGCAAAATTTTAAAACCTGGAGACGCTGAGGTTCATCTGCTGTCAGCTGAGAAGATGAAGATGAGAGGAGGCTACAGGAGGCAGGTGATCGCTAACAGTGAATGAGTGAGTGGTGAAATGACACCTGGGATAACAGTGGTGGAAGTGGATGTTGAAAACTCAGCAAGAACAGTGTGACACTATAACATTAAATCAGCAAAATGCAGGCTGAGTTGCTGCTTTAAAGAGACGAGGCTGCTCTGGAGGCTAAACAAACTCACAACTTGTACTGAGATGCACAAAATAACACAGGCACTTGAGTGTATTTCCTCTAATTCACTCAGTGCGAGTTGTCACAGAAATGGTCATCAGTTTAAATTTTCATTTCTTTTGTCTAAAAGTTTTTAAAGTTCCCTTTAAAGTTCTTTAAAGTGTTTGAGAAAATCTTCAATCAAGCAGCAACAGCAAAGACCATTAATGAGGTCTATTAATCCTGTTTAAGGAAAAGTTTGACATTTTTTACAATCTAGTTATTAGATTCCTCACAGAGGGAACATAACGCAGGAGTGCTGTTGTGGCTAATGGGCCCATCCTAAAAGTCTGGGAGAGCATAACTTTTCTTAACATTTATTTTCTATTCATTAATTTAACATTTAACACACACTGATTTCTGTGTTGCCTTGAAATTATCAGAATCAGAGAAACTTTACGGATCTTTCGGGATATATAATATATCCAGTTAAACTGTCAATGTTCTTTTTTTTTTTTTTTTTTTTTTAATTTCTTGTCAACAATTACATTTACTTACAACAAACAGAATCCGGTCTGGAGGGATCCAACACTGGCTGCTACATCTTAGTAAATCCATCAATACTGTCATCAAAGATGTAGTGTCAGTTTTCTCAGTGTCTCCATAGACCAGTTGTCCAGTGTAGGGCGTCTTCAGAAAGACAAAATTTGAGAATAGTTTTCTTCTTTCTTCTCCCCAGGACTATTCTATCTTTACAACAAATACTTTCATAGACGCAAGACGTAAATCTTTTTGGTGTGGACTATATAAGATTTGGAGCCCTCCAATGACTCCATTGTTCCTCCCTCATAGAGTTTAACCAGCTGGTGCAAGCACTTTTCTTGCCATAGCCTATGTATTGTTTGACACAACTGACAGCGAAAGATAAATGTGGTAGATTTGAGCAATATACCTGTGTGTGCACCTTATGACAAAGTGGCGCCGGTAAATAATAGGCTCTATATTGGGGTTTATTTTGGAAAAAAAGAGTCAGGTTTTCCCTTGTGTTTGGTCTATTCAGTGAGCTTTTACCACCGTCAGGTTCCTTTGTCAGCTGAACAGTACCCACTGGTCTGGTTTACCTCAAACCATCCATTGTAGTCAGTGGCTACAGTGTACGTCACCCTGCCTCCATATCCCAAATCTGTGTCCTGAGTTTCTAACCAGGCATAAACATTCATTCATACTTTTCAAAGTGATCACAAAACTCTAACTTTTTGTTACAAGCTTCAAACTTCAGGTTTAAGTTGGACATGTACTGACTGCTTCTGTAATTAAAAGCTCAGAAAAAAATCACTACTTTCATGTTCAGCCACTAAACAGGAGCCATGGACAACAACCAGCTTAAGTACAGCTAAACACTGACACAACGAGAGCAGAGCTGCTTCCTCGGTTTTTCGAAGATACTACACTAAGCTAGCTAGTTATAGTGGCCCCATTTTTATTGTCTAACTCTGCAAGAAAGTTCACATTAAAGGAACAGTTTGGAAGCATTTTGCATTTTATTGCGTTCGATCACAGTTTACAGCTGCAAAGAGTGAGCGAGTATTGATGAGAGACAGCTTTCTGGCTAACTCTGACAAAGTTAATTACTGTTCTGGGTCCCTGCTTAAACAGTGAAAAAAGTAAAATGATAAAATTCAATGACAGTAGCTTATTTCATATTTGATGTTTATAATTTCTACTGCACATCAGAGGTTACTACAACAGAAACATCAGCGTAAATTTGAAGTAATAGTCGTAAAACTCCAAGAGTTGGTTTTTAGTAAACTCCCTGTTGACAAAGGGATACACAACTTTTCTTTCAGAACGTGTTGTATTAAGCATCATCTGTTGTAAAATATTGCTTTTCACATTGAATGTTGAGCTTTTGTTATCAGCGTACACAGGCCTTTTCAACGCAGCAGTGTCTCTGTTTCTGTTTACTGTCTTGGGGTTTCCACTTGAAGTGGGATGTGGGGACTCACTGGGCCAACTTCTCTTTTGAGAGAGAGAGAACGCATGCTCATGGGTTGTGAAATGCAGCACCATCCTGATATGCTAATTAAAACTTGAGGTTTAATGGGAACCAAGGGGTTTCTCTTGGTTGTTACACCCTAACTATGTTAGAGACTGCCACTGTGGTTTGGCTGCACTTTCTTAGAAGGGGTTCAATGCTAATTGCTTTAGCATAGGACTTGAAAGAATTCCCCAAACAGCCCCCGGACTGAAATCCCTTTAACATCCTGGTCTTATCTGTTTCCCTCCACTTCATTTTCATCCTCTCTCTCTCTCTCTCTCTCTCTTTTCTCTCCTCTGTTCTCTCTCTCTTTCTCTGAACCTGTCATCCTCTCTCTCCATCTCTGTCTGACTCAATCTACTTTTCTTTCTCCTTCTGTCTTTCTCTATGCATCTGTCTCTTCCTCTCGTTTCCATGCTACCATTGGGAGTGCACGCCTTGTTTGCAATCTTCTTTGCTGCTCTCTGTCTCTTTTTCTTCAGCTCTCACTTCTGCCAGAGATCAAAGGGCTTCCCCTCTCCACCACCAGTCTATCTCCCATCTCTGAGTGCTCCCTCTATCCCTGCATCCCCTCTCCTTTCAGCTCCACCTGCCCCGCTCTGCTTTCTCAAGGCTCATGCTACACCAGAGGTTTTTGCCCTTTTGAAGTCAAACTTCTCCAAACAATAAAAAAAGTAATCGCTATGTCTGTCTTTGTCTTTTAAGCGGTGAGATGACAGGCTGCTTCAACATTAGGCTTCTTCAGGATCAATACCAGGAAATAGGTACGGCATTAGGAATTTCTAATGATGCGGGTTCTTCTGCAGAAAGTCTCATATGCCATTTGCCAATCTAATGAGCCTTGGCTGATCTTTTTATAGTATATCAGGGAAATACTATATAATGAACACACTGCAGCATCCACTCTGATGTGTGACAGACTCTTGGATTTCATTTTGATTCACATTAGTGAGATGATAACACCATCTTCCTCCGCATATTGTGATTGCCTTGCGCTCAATAACACGATGTTGTCAATTTAGTTCAAAAAGGGAATTTGTAAGCCAGTGTAAGATGTTCATCTTTATATCTCATTTTCTACAATGATAAGCTGAAAATTTTGTAGATAAGTTATCGAGTCCAATATTTCTGAGGAGCGTATTAGTTTATGATGATACATGATTTCTAAGATTAGTTCACTCCCCATGGGGGGTATTTCCAGTGTGGGGCAAAATGCTTGACAATTATTCATTACTTATTGCATATTTGAAAAGTTATTATACCACCAGGCAAAAGTAATGCTCATTACTCACCCATGAAGAACATTTTTGGGGCTTGAAACTAAAGTTAGAATTTCATTATTAAGTTAGTGCAACTTACAATTATGAAATGATCAGACCATTAGTTTTTATACCACTGCACCACAACAGCCAGGACGCCAGGTTGTTCATCCAGTGTCCCTCCAACTCGTACTTGTGGACATGATATCTCACCAACGCCTCGAGGGAATCCTTTCAAATTTGGCACAAACTTTTACTTGGACTAAAAGATGAACTGATTATATTTTGGTCACTGTGACTTTACAAGTTTTGGCCTTGTGAACACAATCTCTCAGGCATACCTTCAGGGAAAACTAAATTTGTCCCAAATGTTCAGTTTGACTCAAACTGTTTAAATGCTGGTGGTCAAAGGTCAAAGTCATGGTGACCTCACCCCCGTGAATCTAATATAAGAGCAGCAGCCAGAGGGAATTTCATTACATCTGGCACAAACAGTCACATAAACTGAATGATGAGGTGAATTTGATCGTTTGACACCAAATCTTAAGGTCACCTTGCAAAACACATCTTTGGTTTTGTGAACACAATGTCTAAGGAACATATTTGATACTTAGGCATAATATCACATGGCCTTCAAAGCACAAGACCACCAGAGACCCATGTTCACATCCACGTTGTGTCAAAACATGACTATAAAAAAGTTAAGCTGCTATGAAATCAGCATTATGCACGTTTCTTGATAACATTCATTTAAAACATTCCTTCATTTTAATAATAAAAAATAATCTTTTATCTAATCTGTTGAAGCTTATTTGTTGTTGTAAATTAGTATTATGTGTATTTGTTGGCAGTTGAGGTTGCAAATTGAGTGTTTTGTGCAACCAAGGTTGAAAATGATGTAAAACAAACTGAATGTTTTTGCTCAACAAATCACTTAATACATGATTACAAAAACCAGACATTTTTCTATGAGTTTCCACTAATTAGAAAGACAGCTGGAAAACTGTTGTGTGGGCTGATTACATGAAGGTCGGTGACAAACTAACCCAAACTCACTCAGCATTGCTGTACAATTGCTGGTACATCTTTCTGAAACAGCATTCGAACACTGACACAGCACAGCACAAATTTAAGTCTGTGATGTGACTATACCTTACATCTCGCGTCAGCCCTTCGTTCTCACCCATCCTCCGTGTCTATATCCCCTGAATATGTGTCCGCTGAAGCAGAAACTCATCCAGAACCATCTTCTGGCATTTTGGGTGAGTGACAGCTCTAATTGTTGTTATTTCCCCAGCGATGTGTCCTTCAGAGCTGTGCAGTTGCTGCTGCTGCTGTTGTGCTGCTGCTCAGCCTCAGCCTGCAGATTAGAAATTAGATTATCCCCCTTTGTTAATGAGGCAAGCATTTATTTAACTTTCTTTAAAATGATTTGTTGGGCTTATTATTGTGTGAAATCTGATGTAAGGCAGCGAGGCTGAGAGGCAGCGCAGGCAGGATCTGTGGACGTTTTGTTGTGTGGCGCTTGTGTAAAAATGACACATCGGAAAATGAGCCTCTCCTGACTGCAGTGTTAGTGGAGAGAACAAGACTCCACTGCCGTCTGCTTGGTTTCATCACAGCTTGGTGCTCCTCTGCAGCCCGAGGAACAGGCTTCACCCAGAGGAGAATCACACTCCAGTCCAAAAAGCAAACCCAATTAATAAACATGAGAGGACGGGATTGGCCCGATTGCTTATAAAGTCAAATGTGAGGGGAGGAAAGTTACAGCATGAGTGCAGATATCAGAGAGTCTGTGTGATATCTGCTGAAAAAAAAGTGGGACAGCCAGCCCAGCGCTCCTGGAATGACTCAATGAGTCCATAGAAGGAAAGCACAGTGGGGTGTTCAAAAACAGGTCTGACTTGGACTACTTTCAGGCAGCATGAGGGCAATCTGTATGTGGCTTCACTCGTCGCTGCGAGGCAGGGGAGCTTTCTCCACTTTACTCTCAACTCACTGGGGCGACTCAATGATGGGAGTTTGGAAGGTGTTTGAAAGTAGACTCATATCTTTTTATCAAACGTAAAGACACTGTGCTCAACAAACTTACAGAGTATTTGAGACAATGCACATATGTGTCACAGTAAAAAAAAAAAAGTTCACTCAACACAAGTATGAATTTATCTTCTTTTGTGTCCTTGAGATCCTCATACCTCATTCCTTGTGGGGCCAACAAATTAGCATCTCATTAACAGTCTCAAAAAATTCTATCGACTTCCCCCACCTCCTCTGGATGGGTTTTAATTACTCTAAGTGTATAAGGAATTAGAAAGGCAGACCCCCTGTGGTCTTGGTGGAGGTGGTTGTTGACCTTGAAAGGAGGTTGCCCTTATTTGTCTTCGATAGTGCTGAATGGACATTTACCGTGGCAGTGACCCAAACGAGATGTGGCATGAAGTGGATGATGCAGAAGCTGGCAGGACCGAGCTGCTTCTCCATACAGCAGCCAATAATCAAAATCAGACCTCGCTGCCCTCTGCATCCATTCCCTGTCTCCTGCTCGTTAGCCATCCGCTCGATCCTAAGTGCTCCAGGCGTCTGGCCTGAGCACTGGCTTTCCCTCTGTTCTTCCCATCATCTGCTTTCCAATAATCATCCCCTGCCTTTCTCCGTGGAGTCATTTTGTCTTCTGTGGAAGTTTCCCTGAGTAATCCAATAAGAGGGGGGTGGAGGGTGGAGTGGGGGATGCTGCGAGTTGTCTGAAGTTGTTTACTTGCTGCCCCGGGCTAATCTAATAACTTAATGATGGGGAGAGGCAGTTTTGCTATGTCCAATGGGCTCCTTCGAGCATCGTTTACCAGACACGATGGGGTATACCAGCCATTACCACATCTTCTTCTATCAGCTCGTAATTTGGTTTTAACTTAATTGCTGTGTTTTATCATTATGCGTCATTTATTAGTTTGCTTGTAATGAGATTTTCAGGACTTTCTGAGAAGTGTGGTGTGGTGTGCTGTGCTGGCGAACTGCTGTATAGATTGATACTTGATAAACCAGTGTAATACTGAAGAGCGCTGTGCCTTGTTTAAGATCTGTGGTTTCTCTCGGTGGTGCTGAGGAGCCACCAAGGAAAACGTCAGAGCGGCGTCGTATTTCGTAGCGAACAACCTAAAAGAAAATGTGTTAGTGTTTGTGAGCCTGGGGAAGAAAACATCAGCTGCAGCAACAGCACAAGCAAAAAAAAAAAAAAAAATCCAGGTACAGATACAGCAGACGGCTTATTATTTCCTCTCATTATCCTGTCTGCTGTTTCACCGTCTCATAAAAACACTCACTCACCGGAGGCAAATACAAAATAGATGTTTGGGTGCAATTTTCCACTCAGTTAAGATGACATGGTTTATATGTGAATCTAATATGTGTTTGTCCTCAGTGAGTCACATTTTCCACACTTGTATCTCATTGTCAGAGTTCCTGAAACTTATTACTCAAATCTGATTTTTATCAAAGTTCAGAGATTCAGAAAAACTGGAGATAAAAAAATAATATTAATAAACTCTTATGTAACTTTAAGAAACATGTATTGAAGTTTAAAAATGGTTCTGTTTCCTGCTTCTACTGAGTTGAAAAAAGTAGGACATGGATCCAAATGCTGATCGGTCGAGTTGCTGCGGTTTGATATACAGTTGTTGGAGTTAATTCAGCTGTCAGTGCTGCTCTGGCAAACACCCCACGTCACGTCTCAGACCACAAACATCACGTCTCTTGTGATTGAGCCAGCACCAAACTGAGGCAATGATGTTCAGAGTCCTGAATCACCAGAATCAGTTCATTAAAAAGATTCATTCACCGAATCATCCAGTGCTGAAACACAGCCACACATGGTTCTGTATGTTCTGTGTGATCCCTGTGCTCTTGTTTTCACAAACACACCAAATAACTCTTGAATTCTATGTTTTTTTCACTGAACATTGGCAATTTTAATAACATTGGCCCATTTTTTAAAGGTGACAGAGAATCAAAAACTGTCTTTACCTTTAAGCCCAAAAAGATGCCAAATAGATGCAAAACTACGTGTTTAAATCCCCCACCCTAAAATATCTTTCTGAGAGGTTTTTATGAAGCTTCTGAGGCGTTACACATCCCACCAGAATTTTAATGTGTATATGTCACATCACAGAACAAGGATCAAAACTCTATTCAACCATTCTCTGTCACCTTTAACGTTAACGTTTAACGTACAGTCCAATATTATTGTTGTACCTTGTTACTGGTCCAGTTTCAGTCTGTTTCATTTTCATTGAAAGTGCAGAGACATGAGCTGAAACAGTCTCAGGAGCTGCTGACATTTGCTCATGGCTCACATTCACCCTGTGGTACATTTACTGAACATGCACCGTTGAATCACTCGCTGTCTTTTCTTTCTCATCACAGCAGCTGTGAGTCTCTACACTCTTCTCTCATACGGACCAGTCAAGTTCACAGCTACATTAGTCCTCAGCCCTCCACTGGCCTGTCTTACCCTCTCTGATGTGCACTTGCACAAAATAAGGACAAACGAGCAGAATTCAAAACTGTTCGCCCTGAGAAAATAAAAAATGTGGTTACAAAGAGTGGAGCGGTGGCTGGTAACTCTACTGTCTCTATATTTGTCTTCTGTCTCGTTCGTACTCAGTCACCTGTTGGACTCGACCTTTGGCTCGTTGTCCTCCACAGCACAGTGAGGCAGAAAATATTGTTGCCACAGGGAGTCAGTAACTTCAGCTGAGTGGCTTCCTGTGTTTCAGGGTCATTGTTACCATCATCAGCAGAATATTTATTCTCACATCAACACCTGTGATGTTGGACAGCCTCCTGTACTCTCTGAGCCACAGCCGAGTTATAAATAATAGTAAATTTGCATACAACTGATTTAATCAGTTGTAAAGTGCTTTGACAGATTTGTCCGTGATTTTGTTTAAATGGCTTTATCATTTCGCAGATGGTTTAGTGATCTATGAGTTCAGCATGGGTCGCTATTTTCCTCCATTTTGCATCAGCAACAACAATCTCCTAAACATTTACTTAAAGTGCAACAGGACAAGCTGCAGGTTATGTTTCAATGATGTTCATTACAGGACACAGCCTGCTGTGTTTATACACTGAGGATGTGGAAATTAAACTGATTAATATAGACTGAATATTTAATGTTCAATTTTCAAAAACTCAAACAGGGTCACGTTTGACCCAGACTGTGCTGATCTTTGGGGGCGCAGACGAATATTGTCCTGAACTGAAAAATGTTTGCATCGGATATTTCACAGTTTTGATGACTTATAGAATATTAAAACTAAGTGTTATCCAAACAAGACAAAACAATAATGACACTTGATTGAAGATTGAGGTCGCTGCAATTACATACAAAGGAAAAAGGCAAGAAAAGCTACAAATTCGACACAAATATTTCAGCATAAGTGGAAAATTTCACGTATCATAGTTGTATGTGGACACCAGGAGTTGTACGATAAAACTTCTGTGTTTTATAGAAACATAAAAAAGGACAGGATTGGAGAAAAGTCAAGGAAGCAGTAGGATGAGTAAGTTCTCAGGTAAGTTCTGTAAATATTGATCTATTATTGATTCCAGCCGTTGGATGTGGTTTTGGAAGCACAATTGGTTTTTTGGAAGAAGTGCTCCCATTGACTGTTGGCTGACATTTGGAGAATATTTGTGGACTGAAAACAGTCCAGTGTTTGGTCTGAACACACCAAAGTTTAGGTTTTGAAAGTGTTTCCTATTATTTTCAACTTATTTCAATGTATTGTATAAACTCTCCAGTTCGTGTGCATATCAGGAGAACTTCATATTTGTCCTGGTCCCAAGGTTTGGGACACCTGGCTTAAGGTTTGAAACAAGAGCTGAGGTCAAAGGTCAACTCTCCTGAGTAAACCAGGAGTGTGTTTCCCCTCGCAGCTTCACATATCAGAGGGAAAAGCTGAACATGAAATCACCTGATCCTGGGAATCATTTTGACTCCTTGTTGACCCACAGAAACCTTTGTTTTAATTTTTTTTCCTGTACGTGCTTTCAGTTTTCATTGTTTGCCTTTTCAAACTGTCTTTTTTATCTCTGCGGGCTTTATGTGGGTTGCCAGGCGCTTCCGTCTCCACAGGAGGCCTCAGCATCCTATCCCCAACAGAGCTTGCATCCTGTTTAACATGCTCCTGTTGTCTCTTGCGCTTCACAGTACACCTTTTTGATTTTGCCTCTGTCTTTTGATTTGACCACACTCAACCCCCCTCTCCCCCCCAAAAAAAAAAAAAAAAAAAAAAAAATGCAACGCCTGTCTCTCTGCTGATAGTATGTCAGCCACTCAGCACCCCATGGGGTAGATATTTGCATATTATTTCAGCGGTGGCTCTGGGAAGCTTCAATAGCAGAATTATCACCCCAGAAAGAAAAGAGCCTACTCTTTTCAGACTTACACTTTGGGCTGTTCATCTTCTGTATTTCTGCTATTATATTTTAACAAAGGATGATTTCGCTCCTGAGATTAAGAATCAGATTTATTTTTATATTCCCCCTGGAAGACCTGTGGAGAGGAGGATCGGTTAGCTTTGCTTTTGAGCTTTTTTTCATAAATGAAGGGGAAAAAAGCATAAAAAAGCAAACTGACCTAAAAAGTTGTAAATGTTGTTTCTGTCTACGCTTGTTCTATTTCGTGTCCTTGAATGTTTTATTTTTTCTTTCTTATGAGCACCAATGTGTTTTTCTTGCTAAATGATAAAAGAAGCCGTTCACAAATGTGAAATGGTGCTTTTACTTGTAGTTGCATCTCCAAACAACCCCCCACACATACACACCTCCCCCTTCCTTTCTTTTTTATTTTTAAGGCAGGAATTTGTGTTTTACTCTTCGCAGACCAGACACAACACTCAGCTTTGACAGATCTGTCTTATTAGATTCATTTATTCTCATTCAGTCTTTTTGCAGAGAGACCTGAGTATTTGGTGTCACCTTGGTACAGTATTATCTGCTGGGAAAGGAAGAAAAAAAAAACATGATTTCTGTTCATCTATACAATTCCTATGCCGCTTACCCTGTCGTGTTCTTTTTGCAACACGACAAAAGTTGTCACGAGCGGTTTCTAGGGACGAGCGCGGCTCTTGGCGTTTGAGCCACGTTTTAATGATGCGCCCTGTTGCACGCCTCTCGAGCTGAATTTCATCATAGTGCAAAAACAAACAGAACGGAGAGAGGATCAAAGTGTCATTTGAAATGTTATCATCAAACAGAGCTGAAGGGACTGACAGCTCCTCCCAGCTCCAACTGAGAGAATGAGGCTTTGTTTCTACCAATGTCTGATGATTAGTGCATCAACCAAGATGACGAGGAAGAGAAGAGGAGATGGGAAGGAAGGACAAAGGAAGGAGGAGAGAGGAGGTAGGAAAGGAGAGGCGAGGAGAGGGTGAAGAGTGAAAGCAGCATATTGACATGAACACATCTCATACTGAGCTAATGAGCTCCTTTAAATGAATCACCCGGCGTCTTCATACATCATGTGAGACTTCTTTTTTTCAACTTAATGGATGATAACAAATCTGCTTTTCAGAAATGGCCACAGTTCTATTTAATCAAAGGCGGTTCTCTGAGCCAAATCAATGCAAATGTGAAATCTTATTCGAACAGCCACATCTATTAACAAGACGTGTTTGAGAAAGTACACATTTGTCTTCATATCAATCCAAATGGAGGCTATTCTTAGATGTCACTTTGTTTCTATTTATTTTCACTCCTGGCCAGACGTGTTCAGTATAAATCTACAGCCTGAGTGGTTCTTCACAGCAGATGTGTTGTGGCTGCTAAACACCCTGCATCTCTTTTTTTACTGTTACTATTACACCTATCTCTCCCTTAGTCTGAAACTGTTTGAGTTCATCTCTGTGGGGGCAAAACCTGACGGCACTTGTCAGTCTTTCTTTTTGAGTGTAAAGTTGTCAGGTTGTGGCACGAGACACCTGCTCTCAAGTATATTTTCAAGGTCTTGTTTATATAAAAAAAAAAAAAATACAAAAAAATCATCTTAACTTTGGCAGAGTTTATTCCGAAGTCGGTTCATTCTCAGGTCTAAAGTCATTTGAGCCTAATTCAACCTGTAGTTTCATAATATCAGCACAGCTCCCCCACCCCCACACCCGCGTACAGAAAGATACAAGACTGTCACAGCACCGAGAGCTGACCCAGTTATTTCTGCTCATCCTCAATGTTTTCATAGTTCCTCCTCCGTTCACCTTGCGACCTCTCCAGTTTGCCCTCTTTCTCCTATTCCAAACCGTACACTTATAGTTCAGAGAGATGCATTTTTTATTCCAGTCTATGAAATATTGAAACACTTACGCAACATGTGCTCAGTCATGCAGACATAACAGGCATGTCAGGTCAGGGCGGAGCAGGGCAAAGGGGCTGATCTTACATTTACAGGATCTCATTGCTTATTTAAAGCAACATAAATATGCAACAACAATTAACCAAATCTAACTTATCTTCTGAGAACACAAGACATGAAATACAGCTCATGTAAAGTGAGTTGTTAATATGCTCAGATTACATTTGAGAAAGTGTATCTACATTATACTTACATTGTCAAGAATTTCATGATTATAAAGTTTATTGTTGAGTACGCACGGTTCACGTGTAGTTTGCGCCAGTGTCTAATAAATACATTTTATTTGCACTAAAAATGTTTTTGAGATGATTCATGAGATTCAAGATGCAAATAATTATTCATCAAATGTATCAAGTTCGACAGCAGTGTCTGTTAACTGTGCAAATGATGTGCAAAATAGGCAGTCTTAATTAAAATAGCCTAATAAAAATAAACATGTAATGAAAGAGAAAAAATTGACTAAAAGTAGATGAAGAAGTGACACGATAATATTCTAAAACAGAAATACAATTAAATAAGAGTATATATAAAAAAAAAAAACAGCAGATTAGACAACAGATTCAACAACAGACATTATTCACATTCAGATTAGATCACATTTATTTTGTAATCAAGATAATCTGCATCTTTATAAAATTTCACCCCAGTCCATCTCGTAGTTATTAAGACTTTTCAGTCCTACACCTCTTATGATCTCAGGGTTTAAACTGACATCAAGTAAAGAAGTAAAACTCAAAAAAAAAAAAAAAAAAAAGAGAACAGGTCAGTGTAGACACTAGAGAAGTGCCGACGGTGCTACACTGAAGCTCCAATGTTTTTAATCATTAATCTTTTTTTTCTTATCTTCTAGGTTCTTCTAGTATTGCAGGGGATGTTTGTTAACCTGAAAGTGTTGAGTAAATCTTCAACTGTGTTGGGAAACAGAGGCAGGTTTCAGTGGTTTGACATCAGGACGTCAGCTCAGGAAGGCGGCAACATAGAAAATACAGATATGTCCCGTTGGTCCTGACATTCACAACCATTATAGTTAGATAGAAGATGTTGTTGGGAAAAATACCTTCAAGTTTTTGTTCCAAACTAAGATCTAAACACATGTATCTGTGACCTGTGAAATGGTCTTGTTGGCAATTATGACCCACAAGTGCAAGAGGTAAGTGATTGTATACATTTTAGATGAGTTTGCGAACATGTTGTAACAGAAAGAGAAATTAGAGGAATTTTAACTTCAACCACATTGAAAAACGGTGCTAAACAAACCTGCTGTTACCGCTGAGGTTGCAGCCAAGAATGCAGTTGCTCTCATTGAAGTGATTGACCCCAGGAATTACTGATGAAGTAGGACATCGTGTTCGCACAGCGGGAGAGAGCAACGAGGGCACTGTAGCCGAAGGGTGAGTCAGGATTGAATATCTTAATGAAGGCAAGAAAGAAAAGGTGGTGCTGTACGCTTCTCTGCCTGCGTGCTGTGACTGATGTGAGGAGAAATGTTTGGGTGGTGAAGAGTCTGCTCCGAGTCCCGATGGAGTCTCATCAGTGGATGTAGGGATACAGCCACCCCTCCTCCTCCCATACCGCTGCATCTCCAACCACCCTGGCTGGACTCGAGGCTAAGTGGTGTGAAGCAGGGAGCTCTCCGACAAGCTCCATTACTCCTCCTCAGCCAATTCCCCTGCTCCGCCTGTCAGAGGATAAGGTGATGGGCTGGGTGTTGGGGAGTGGTGGGTCGATTAAAGGAGGCAGAAATGAGTATAGTCTCATTCATTTACCAGCTCCTCACATATATAGTTTTTTTTTCTTTCCAAGAAACTTCATCACGTTGGCTGTAAAAGTAGTTAATCCTGTCTTGTTAGCTTGACTTTTTAGCATTCATTAAGAGGATTGTTGCTTCTGTCTTCCCAGGAGACAATGAAACCACGGAGTGGTGTGAAGATGCCGAGTAAAAACACAAAGGAAGAAGTGTGTCATGGCTAACTCAGACCTTGTTAGTATCGATCGTGTCAGATTGAGCACCCTTTCATTTATAATTCATCTCTGTCTGATGGGCACAGATGGAGGCTGGAGAGGGTGGGGATAAACTGTGTTTTAGTATGTTTTCATTAGCAGTCTGAAATGTTTTCTTGTGATGGCACTGATAATAATGAGCCTCATGGGACATGGTGTTTCGGCGTTTACGAGGCAGGCCTCTCTCTGTCGTGTCATGTCCCGGTGCCCGTTCCCTTGCTCTGCCAGGTTTGATGGGTGCTGCCGACAGCCCCTGGTGGCCTCCGCTGAGTTACAAGAGGCCGAGATGTCTGTTCCCGACTGCAGCACTGTGGTCCACTTCAGGGAATGTCAGTTTGAACAAGGTGGGTGGAGGGGATCGCTCCCTATTAATATTTGAGGAGCTCTCGTCGCTGCAGCTGTTTACTTAACAGAACACGCTCCGGGGCTCCCCTGAAGAGAGCACCGCAGAGGAGCTGACAGCGTCACCCTGTCACTCACTCCTCTTGTCCTCCACCCACCCTGCCCCCTTTACCTCTCATAGGCGCTGTACTGATACCTGTCTCCTTCTCCTATGCTGCATCTCCCCACTCATCCATCACTGTCCCATTGTGCTGCTTCCTACCTGTCAACCTCTATAGTGACTGTCATTATTTTTCATTTGTGCAGCCGCGTTGTACGAGCTAAGTGCACACGTTCGCTCAGTGAATGATTTTTTTTTTTTGCTTTTCCATCTGCATCTGCTTTTTCAATCTGCAAACATATCTGTATCTGTGATCTGCTCAGTCCACATCTCATCCACGTGTCACACGCCTGGTTGTTCGTCACCTCAGAGTGGATTAATGCCTGTTATGACCAAACTCGGTTGATGACAGGCGCTCACCTCTGCAGGCCGCGCCACTCCCAGCGACATTCGCCTGATGTGTATATCACCGCTGTGAAGTCAGACAGAGTTCAAGAGTTCATGCAGCTTTAATAACTGAGAGCAATGCCCTTAATTTCTCACTGTCCTCTTTCTCCACACATGACTCCGTTCATACAGTTTAAAGGGACAGATTCATTTTATAGGAAATATGCTTATTTGCTTTCTTGCCATGAGTTAAAATGGATGATTGATACCAGTGTTGTATCTGTACAGTCAGGAGCCTGTTAGCTTATCATACAGACAGCTACTGTAGTGATGTCTAGCAGTGACAAAAAACAATTAAATCAATGAAAAATCTCAGTTTTTTATCATGTGTAAAGATGCATTTAATCCATATAAAGGCCTTTGGAGGCTGAGTCTGTGTTTTTGCTCAGCCAGGCTAGTTGTTTCCAGTCTGTGCTAAGTTAGTTGACTGTTTGCATATTTAACTTCATGTTAGTTTCACACTAAATTAATATTTAATCTAATAATGGACGATTTCATAGGTCATTTTACGGGATGGGTGGCAACCCTACCGACAAAATACAATTGAAATACAGAAATCAAATGAAGGCCTAACATGTCGTATTTAAATGATGGTTAATGTGACGCTTCCCGACAGAAAAAAATATGTAGCACACACACAAAAACATTTCCAATTGAAATACATTAAATTCATTCTGTGACACGAAAGACTTCAGAAATTCGTGTCACAACACAATTCAACAGTTTAATTTTCGTGACTATATCACGAATTGCCATGAGACTGGGTTGGGATATCTCACAAATCGCTGCTAAAGTAAGCTTGTGTGAACTAGACTTAAGTCATACTTTATATTAGCTTCATAGTAACTTTCCATTAATAGTTTACTTCTAATTGTTGTCATATTTAACTTACTAGCATAATCATATTAGCCACGTATTTTAGTTCATATTAACTTCATGTTACCTTTATATTTAGCTTCAAATGTAACCTCATAATATGGAGTTAGTCTAACTTTATATTAGCTTCCATCCATCTAATTCAAGTAAGCAAACAAACATGTTTCCCAAAATGTTGAACAACTCCTTCATGCTCAAGTCTGGCATCCGTGAGGCCTCGTCGCCGAGACGCAGACACAACAAACAGGACAGAAAAAGTCAGGGCTCAAAATGGCCCTTTTATACTTTCAGTTCAAATGTTCTTTTTTGTCTTTGTCTCCTTTTTTCCAATTCTTCCTCTGTACTTGCTGCTATCCGGAGGCTTTGTGTTCCCCTCCGTTGAGCAGGATTTGTCACAGGTGTTAGCAGGAAACTCTGGCTCCCATTATACCGCCGACTCTTCTCCCATGCCGCTTTGAACCCTGCTTTATTTTGGTCTTCTCAATCTCAGAATCAGCCAGAAATGCACAATTAGATGGCGTAATATTAATGGTCGAGTCTGCATCGGGCTGATTTGTAAGATCTCTCTCTCTCTCTCTCTCTGTGTGTGTGTGTGTGTGTGTGTGTGTGAGAGAGAGAGAGAGAGAGAGAGGGCGAGAGAGCGTGAAACACCACATTAATTGAAAGAACAAGAGTTTCAGCTTCTCTTAGCCGCTGCAGATTTTCTCTCATGTTGAGCTTTGTCTTGTCTTTGTCTGCAGTTTAATTTGCACACCTTATACCACGCTGTTGTGCTGTGTTTTCGTCTGATGCTGCGCTCTGATGCTGGGTTTATTTGTTGAGAAAAACTGCACAGTCAAATGCACAGGGGAAGGTTTAGACACTGATCACGTGCCTGTCTGTGAGCAGACATTGGAGGTTATGTACAGATTTGCTTGGTCTTCATATGTTTCTCTGCCTTTTCATTCCTTCTTCTTGTTCACCCACAGACACAGTCTTAAATTTGTCGTCGATGTTATAGGTTAAGGTAACGCCGGCTCTGTGCAGACAGCGTGTGAGAGGAGCAGAACAAAAGAGTTAAAGTTAAAAGCAGAGGTGTTCTCTTAAGCAGCTCAGGCTGAGAAATGAGTTTTGAAGGTGTTTCATATGCTTTTAATTTGTATGCAAAAGCAAATGCACTGAATTATTTGGGCATTAAAATAAAACAAAGGACATTGTTAATTCTTTACTTTGGATCATCATCCATTAAACGTTAAAGCTGACGATGAAGGGCAGTTCATTTCCCTGGTGAATTAAGTCTTTTAATTTAATGTTTTGCCTGTTATTCTTTTCATCTGTGTTTTCTTGTACTTCATTTACAGTTTTTAACTCTGATCACATGACTCGATCATCTCAACGCGGCGTGTGCTTTTACATCAGAGTTTAAACTTCAGTAAAAGGTTGGAAGCTGTGTTGAACCACGGTGTGAACTATGTGAACAGGTGGAGCGAGCCTCTGATGACATGACATAGAAGCACTCATTTTTAGAAGGACAGGGAGGTTTTTTTTAGAGCACTTTGTAAAGATCACACACACACACACAGTCTGGTTTTCATAACTTTAGGGGACATTTCACTGACTTGCATTCATTTCCTGGAGACTTTCCTGGAAACCCTACTGGTCTAACCTTTATCTAAATCTAACCTTAACAAATCCTTAATCATGTCTTCACCTTAAAATTTTATTTTTTTACATTGTGAGGACCTGCTTTTTGTCCCCATAAGAGAGATGGGTCCTCACAACATAGGGAATACCTAGACTACAAACACACAAACACACACACACTCACTCATACACACACTCACACACACACACAGTGTCCAAACCCTGAAAAAACCCCAGGAGAGGTGTTGAGTTTAACCACGACATTTCAGAGCAAACTGCAGACAAGACCCAGGGGTACGGCAGCGACTGGATCTCCTTACAGCAGTCCAGTACCAGTGCAGATGTCCTCATAAGGTTAAGGGGGTAAAAATTAGAGGAGTGCATGTTCAGGATAATGACCGACTCTGGGGAAAACATACTCTGCAGCAGCTGCACAGAGGAAAGCAGAGCACTGTACCGATGAAATTCCTGCTACAAAATGTTGGAGATAAAGCACATTACATTACATTACACCGTTAAGGCTGTACTAATCAATATTTTATATTAACAATGGATCAGATGACTAGGTCTAATCTGTGTGTGGAGCCCAGAGAGGTTAAGACAAATTACCATCCAGCTCGATAGCTCCACTCAGCTCTACTGTTTTATGGCTTTTGTACACCCACTGTATACTGGCAACTAGCTAATGTTGGTGCTGCTAATGTTGGTGCAGACATGGAGGGATGTTAGCATAATTTTGGTGTATTGTTAGTGGACATGTTGGGACGAACATTAGCATCAATACACAAAACACGACACTCAATAACAACATGGCCATTATAACAATTTTGTAAAATGGATATGTCTTTTAATTGCATTTTAATATTGTTCTGCTGCCCCCAAATGGTAAAAAAGCGACTGAGGGACTTAAACTGAGGGTTACAGTGAAATGGCACTAGAGTTTTGTTACATAAAATTGTTCACTAATTCATCTAATAGAGCAAAAAAATGTTGCTTTAATGTGTCTTTTCATTATTTCATGCTAGATATAGCTTCTCCAGTTGTAATGCTAAAACAAGACTGTCCAACAAGATTTTCTCAACGATAACAAAAAGGGTATTTAAATTTGTCGGGGAAAATAATCAAGCTTCTTGTTAACCACAAAGTGATACAATTAGAAAAAAGTCATTTAAGAGCTATTGAAACAAAGTGCCTTCCTGTAACTTTATGACAAAGTTTAATCATCTTGGAGCCAAACCATCAGTCTGCTCCTCAACATCACTGGTGCAGGGTCTGTTTAGTGCGTTGGAATAAGTTTGGTAGCAATAATGTTTTATTCATTACAGCTTTTTTATTTGTAGGGGGAGAAGTTGGCTGAGCAAATGTTCTCAATTACAGCAACACCCTGTCAACAGTTACACTAAAAAATAAATAAACAGGAAGACACAGAGCCATAAACAGGACTAAAGAACAGATAATTAACAGGGTACATGCTGAACTGATGCAGGTAAGAAGAGCCTGAGGTGACTGAGAGTTGTTTGTGCGTTTCTATTTATTTTTGGAATGTATCATTACTATTATCAAGTGTATCACTGCACAGCTGAAAGTAAACCAGAACTGAATTATAACTCACAGACCTTGTGTTTACACTGCTGAAGACAAGGACTTTGCGTGGCTGACTGTAGATACTGGTCCTGGGCAGCTATTCTTTGAATTTCTTTAGTTCATCCTAGCAGAAAGCTTCGCTATTCTTTGAAAAATAATAGACAGCCTTGGGAATGTACCGAAATGAAAGGACAAGACAAGGCATGTCAGGAAATTACTTTCCTCTAAATTATTTTTTAAAAGAATAAAGAATTCACTTCTCTAAAGCAACGTCTCCTATTGACTGTTTCCTTTTCAGTCTTTTTTTTTTTTTTTTTTTTTTTTTTTGGAGTTTCTTTGAGTCCAATGTAAAATAATTAAAAAAAAAAAAAACACAGACACACAAATCAAATGAAATTTGAATGAAATAGGTTTCCTTGTAAAAGGAGCACAATCAATAGCTGCTGCTGTCATTTTCACAGCAGGAGAGACTCTGACTGTCAATGTCATTTGAAAGTCTGCGCAGTTTGAATGGCAGTGGGGGACGCAGCTGCATTGAGTCGCTCAGTGAGATGCTAACATTGGGGAACACAGAGAAATTAAATCTACAACTCAGAGCTACAGTCTGACTGACAACAGCTGTCACTTCATCTACGACTTCCTTTTAACCGGCACGACACTGTGCTTGCGCTGCCGAGCCACCCAGCTGAAGTCAGGCTGGATTACTTATGAAGAAATGAAATAGATGTATTTCCACCTCAAGAAGCAGGTTGTACAGGAGTAGGGTTGTATTGAATGCATCTATAGATGAGTTAGGAATGGAAGGAAGATCTGAAACATGACTGGAGAAACAGGACTACAGTGACCACTGCACATCCACAGGGCACCATGGGTCACTGAGGAGTGACATTGATGTGACTCATTTGCTGTGATCTTCATAGTCAACAAATCTGAACCTCACTGAGCGGCTATAGGAGGTTTTGAACCATCACTTTCACCAGCACAGTAAACCACCATCATCTAAACACCAAATGAGGAAATATTCTTTTCTTGGATGAATGGTTTTCCTTCCTGCAGTTGAGATGTTGAATCAATACCATGATACACTGAGGCTGTCTGGCTCACGGTGGCCCAACACCTCACTAAGACACTTCATATTGGATTTTCCTTTAATTTGTAACCCGCCTGTGTGTGTGTCTGTGTGCCACTTTACAGCACAGTGTGTGTCCTGCTCTTGTTGTGGGCCTAATTATCAGGCCTCAGATGGAGCCGGAGGCCAACAGGTGTCTAGAAGAAGCTGCTCTGGATCAAAGCCAGTGAGAAATAATTACACAACCCCAACTCTCTCTCCACTCTCCTAGATAAGAGTAACTGGCTGCTGCCTCGCACTCGGACACGCTCAAACCACAGACCGCATATCCTTGGCTCTTTTACTTGGAGGGAAAATAGTACAATCGGTTACATTTACACTCTGAGGGGCGACGACGGCGAGCACACATGCGGATGGACACCCTAGCGCCTCGTGTTTGCGCACGTATGTCTGGGTACACAGAGCGCTGAGGGGTGATCGCAGGCAGGCAGATGCAGAGTAATGTCACTCAGTTAAATATTTTATCTGTTCATCATTAACACGCAGCCAGGAAGCCGAGAGCAGACTTTAAAGGACAGACGCACGCTCCACCAGTGCTCTGGCATTTTCCTGGCCTCATTTCAAAGTGGCTCTTTGATGTCTCTTAACTAACTACAGCCGGATGCGTTTATCTAAAACTACTGTATGACGATAAAAACGATCAGTTCATCAAAAAAGGAGTTTGATTTGCTTCTATTCAACTCTACAGGAATTGTCCCCACTGTGACGTGACTAACCTTGACTCGGTCTGATTAGATTTTTAAGCCAGAAAGAGATATGCATTGTTGAAAGATTTCCAACTGGGAAGAGAAAAGAGCATGTCTGTGTTTTGAAAATCACAATTAATGAAAATAAAATAACTTAATATGAAAGTATTTTAAGTTGGGACTGATAAACTGAGGAGAATGAAAATTTAATTATTTTTTTTTTCTGCCTCATCTTACAGTACATTAACCATTTAAGAACAAATGTGGACAGTGGGGGAATAAATCTGAGATGAATCTTCTATTTACCCCAAACAAACATTGTTTCCGCAGTTATAAATGCCAGTGACTGTTCTTTATGTTCCAATATGTAACCAACAGTGACATGAGGAGGAAACACAAAGAAAAAGGTGTATAAATCATGTTAGGATACAGTTTGAGGTTTGCAGTTCAGCTCTGCACAGTAGTGTCTGAGTGATCTTTCATATGCATGCCCCACAGTATTAGTTCAAACCCTGCAGTTACACACAGGGATACAGGCCCTTTGGCAAGATGCACGCTGAATGTGATGAATATGTAAATGAAGTCATGCCTGACTTTACATTATGATGCTGTGATTCTGACTTTGACTGCTGTCCTTGCAAAATTGAAACCTCTCGCTGGGTTGGTGATAATGACTTTACATTTGCTTTTTCACCGTAACTCATATATTGATATTAATGACGAGTGTCTGTGTATACAGATAAGATCTTGTTCAGTGAGTCGTCTCCCACTTTCTTCCTAAAGGAGAAAGTGGGGACAGAAGTCAATGACTCAATCGGAGATGCTCGGCTTATATGTCATAAATCGCCATTTATTCCACATACGATCTTTAACTGTGTTAAATACCTCAAATCAGATATTGCATAGTAATCTTTGCAGCTTGGGTCATGCAGCTTTTACATATCACTACATGCTACATTAAAACAATAGTTCCACTGTTTATGGAGTGAGGCATCTTCATCATCGCATTGCATCCTATTACCACTCTGCTTCCCCTTTCAGGCAGCCAGATATCGAGGCTGTGCTGCCGGCCTGCTTGCAGCACCGTGTAAGGTTAATCAAACTCGATTAGTGTGGATTTACCATCAGATCCAGAATGCAGAGAGGTCCTGGAAAACAGCCTGTTTTTACTATGACTCGTAGTTCATGGCCTTCATGTTGTGTTGGTGTCATGGTAGTACTTTTATGCCTGTAAAGACCCAAATAAATATCAGTTGTAAATCCATCTTTTCTGGATCTGGACATGTGTACATCCTGGTATTACAAATAGTGTCCAGGGATAGGTCTGTCCTGCTTGGGTGAACAAACACTGTGGTCTAGGATATGTGCACAATGCATAACTCCCTCAGTATTGTATGTGTACTGGATGTTTTATGTGTTTATATCAATATTCATCTATTTGAAAACCCTAGACTGACTCAGAAGAAATATTGGTAGAAGAAGTGTCCCTGTGCAAACACTGACCTGAGAAAAGACATATTATATATTTTGTGCTCCACATACCTGGAACAAATTGGAACAAACGCTGAAGCCTGATGTTGTGAGAGCAGTGCAGACAGTCAGGGATTTGATAAAAATCTGATTAACGAATGTGGATTTTTTTTTTTTTTTTTTTCCATTTGATTATTTTGAGTGATTATTTTGTTTGTGTCCTTTTTTATTTCAGAGGGAAAATTTATTATTAAAAATGGAGGCATGTATTTCTTAGTGGAAAAAACAAGCATGTGTCAAGTGTGTGTGTGTGTGTGTGTGTGTGTGTGTGTGTGTGAGCGTGTGCTGTCAGGAGATGTCATCTTAGTGTGTCCTGGCTTAAACTGGAACACAGTGGCTTCCACCTCTCAGCTCTGATTTCACAAAGTGGCAGGACAATGTCATGGTGAGAGGCATCACTGGAGGCTCGAGCTCAGCTGCATGATCTGCCCGGGGGCCACAATTCCTCCCTGGGGTCTGACTGCCAGGCTTAAAGCAGACTTTGTGACAGACTAACTCCCCGTTCATGGCAGTCCACAGTGGACCTGGGGAACAGCAAGGACAAGGCTCAGTCACAGTGTGTGTGTGCATATATTCCAACTCGGCCTGAGCTACTTAATACAGGCAGAAATATGACGGGACCCCCCAGTGAGACCTGAACTTTCGGCGCCTCGTGGCTCAGGCCCAGCGGCTGTCCGAGGCCACTCTTAAGTCTCGCTGCTCTGTGATCACATGATCAGAGCTGTTCTGAGTTCTGCAGTGTCCTTCTCAGGTGGAAATACACTCTCATTTTAATGACATTTTACTTAAGCAGAGTAAGAAGTGCTGCTTCACACCATATTATTTTAAAGTGTTTCAGAGTCACAAAGATGACAGAGTGTGGCATCACTGTGGCTGTTTGTTACCGTGCAATGACAAGTGTGAGTGACACTGAGGCAAAACACTCACTGAAAAATGTCCTCCACAGAGTAATTCATGATTTATAGAAACAGTTCCACTAGGACAGCTGCACCTAAATCTATTTTGTTCAACGGAGGTAGAAGTAGTAAACAGATGCTTTACTTAAGTTAAGTAACATTACAGAGCAGCATGGTGGTTCAGTGGTTATCACTATCACCTCCTTACAGTAGGAAGGATGTGGTCTCACGCCTGCTGGGTAGTGGATTATATTATATACCTAATCTCTTGTTGGTCATACAAATTGGCGACCACTCTCAGGTTGAAGTTGTTGGTCTAACTGAACTGAACCCTGGACCCTAGTTGAGTTTGGCTGATATGAAATCTTGATATGAACTCTGGTCCAAACTATACAACCTCTGAAAGAGCTGGCCCTAGTCATTTGCATCAACCATACCATAGTATGTCTGATTTCATTGGTTGAAAAACCTTTTCATTCCCTGGCTTCCATTCCTTAAACACCAACATTATTGAGTTATTTAATAACAGATGTTCATGCAGATTGTTTCCACGAGTCCGGTGTGCTTGAGTTTTTTCTTAGTGAAAATTCAAAGATCAAACTGTCAGAGAAATTTAAAGTTGAACTTTAACTGTTTGAAAAAACCAACTGATTCTTAGCTTTAATAATCTATTGCAATGTTTTATTATGAAAAGGGGAAAGTGAAAAGTAACTATGGATGGTGAAGAAATGTTGTAGAAAAAGGAAACTATTCTGTCTGAAATGATGTGGTGTTGAACTATAAAGTAACAGGAAATGGGAACTTTCAAGTAAAAGTAAAGTACTTCAGTGCAGGTAAAATAATAATCTGTAAAAGTGCAGATATTTTCAAAAAGATAGAAACTTTTCTACTTTAATCTTGTTGGATTTTAAGTTGCACCTTCAGTCAACAGTCCACATTTCAGTTTGACTCCAAGAAACCTGCAGCTTCCACACTGATCTGTGAGGGAATAAAGACTCTGTGATCTAATCCAACTTTCAGCCAGACCGAGTTTTATCTTCTTAAATAAGAATATTTAAAATCCAGCAAATTTTATAAGTATATTTTAAGTCTTAAATCGTTTTACATGACAGAAAACATGATGTTAGAAGGCAGTTTGTGGGAAGTACTGCAGTCTGAGTGTTAGTTGATGAGATGTTGAGCTACAACTTGTAATATATAATAAAAACACAGGGAGTTACTGTGTGAAGGAAATCTCAACAATGTGATGGTCACAGCTCAGTGGGGTCCAAACTGATTTTGCAATACGGACGTTAATTTATGTGCCTGTGAAATTCTGTTCTAATTAGACAGAAACACAAAATCTAAAGGCTATTCCATCATTTCTGCTGAGATCACATAACAGTTTTATGCCAACAAAGGAATCTGTCTTCGACTGCGTGAGTGTGTCATTGTCCAGCTGATATACTTACTGAATGACAACACAGGCCAAATGAAAATAGCTTGTCATCCTCCCACTGCATCTTAGCCCGTCTGTCAAAATGCAGAGAACACAGGAGACTTAAGTTTGAAAAGAATATTTGAAGATTTTTGGATACAACTGTACAATATATGGATATATTCTCATCATTTTTAGATTTTAGATGTCTTATAGTCCCATAGAACTGTGCCTCAATGACTAGGACAAAAACATGACCGCAAAGGACATGAGCTGCTTCTAAAACAGAATCAATCGCCACTATTAACATGAGACCGTTATATAACATCAGACCTAAATCGGCCCAGATGTATATTTTAACTTTCATATCACTTTCATCATTAAGGCCGTGTAAACTGTGCAAACCATCAATGAAAAAGACATTACATCTCCACCTCCCTGCTCATCTGGAAATGATGGATGTACCAAGTGTGTGTTAAGCTCAGCACATTTCCCTGCTCCATATGTGTGTGTGTGTGTGCGCGTGCCCTGGTGATGCCATTTCCTTTGATGATTCCTTAAAATGTCAATCGACCGGTGTGTGAGATGAGGCTGTGAATCAGAGTGGGAGAGAGGAGCAGTAAAAGTGCACATAGGCTGAATCTGTTCAGACTGTTTCTTTAATGTTTAGTTAATCTTAGTGATTATTGCCTCGTTGTGCTTTCATGGAATTTACTATGTGAGGCCGTAACGATTGAATGCCTCCAGTCGGCCACAGAACATTACTCAGATGCGTAGGATCATCAAACTGCCCAAAGGTTATAGTGTATTATGTGCAATATTTGCCAGTAGATATCACAGTAAAGCAGCAGCATCTAAGGCCAACACAAACACTCTGTCGGCCACAGCTCCTTAACACAAAACCCAATTATATGACATGCTACATATTACATACCACATGATGTGTGGTATCTCCATTTTGGAAAAGCCAGACCAATACTGAACCTGATCTCTTCTCTTCTCTGTCTTTATCGGAGACTAAAAAGAGTTCGGACCAAATTTTCTAAGGTCACTTTCACCTGGACACATACTGTGTGGTCATGTCTTTTTATAAATACCAGCAGGTTTCACAGGGAGGGACTCACTAGCAGACGAACATACACATGTGGTCTTACAAAAAAAGAAAAAGGAAGGAACTCAGCTCAGTCTTCAGCGTTTCGATGATGTCCATCTGTGAAGTGGCTGCAGTTTATAGTTTGTTAGTGACCAGATTTCCTATTTGACGTGGAGGAACAGATGGACAAATGCTGATTTACATATGCATCATCAATGGATCACCAAGGCTGTTGTTGGGAAGTTTTGATTTGAAGTTTCAAAACTTAGATTTAACTTCCAAAACTTAAGTATTTGCTGTTCTTGTCATCTTCAGCTTCAGCTTTAAATTTAACTATTGTCACGCAAAAGAAAGAAAAATGCCTAAATTTCACAAATTTAGAATAAAGTATCTATCTATCTATCTATCTATCTATCTATCTATCTATCTATCTATCTATCTATCTATCTATCTATCTATCTATCTATCTATCTATCTATCTATCTATCTATCTATCTATCTATCTATCTATCTATCTATCTATCTATCTATCTATCTATCTATCTATCTATCTATCTATCTATCTATCTATCTATCCATCTTCATAAGCTGAGTAAACTATTAAAAACACTGGATTAATTTAAAAAGATTTAAGTTAAAATGTATAACAACATGACCGATTTTCTTGAAGTGTTACAAGGTGATACATTGGAGACACATGGTCACACATTAGTTGGGTTAAGGGACAGAAACTAGGTTCAAATAAGTATTTTTTTCAGGTTAGTGGGTTGTGACAACAGTACCTTTGTCAAACTCTAGTGTTTTATCAACCCATCCACCCAACCCATTGTGGTCTTCCTCTCTGGCTCCTGACATAATTACCACAGCCACTAGAGGGCTTCAAACAATGACAATGTAATTGTGGGTTGCTGTTAGCTTCTCGCTCAGGTGACCTATGAACCTGGCCTCTACAGGAAGTCGTTCTCTGGAGGAGGCGACTGCCGACCACGATTAACCCAAACACGATGCCTCCACTGTTGGTGTAAATGTGCTCAGCCCCACTCTACCACCACAGGAATGGTTGTCAAGCTCCAGAGCTTAACACATAAATCAGCAGCTGATTTTGTCTGTGTAACAAGTATCCTCTCAGTGGCAGTATGTGGTAATAAGAGGACCTTATCTATTTATTTTACTGTATAAATACGACATATCAGAACAGCGTGGTGTTCCAAACTACTCAAAACACTCGTAACAATGTTAAACATTTGCATCATCTTCCTGTCAGTCATGGCTGGTGACACACATCACTGCATCTGTCATAGGTGACACATGGATGTTGAATGCTTGTTGTTTACCTGTGTGTTTATCTCCTTGGTGAATAACACATTGTGTAGCAGGATTATGTTGTTTGAAACAGCCGAGGTGGAAGAAATTCACATAAACCACCAATAATTGTGATTCCCTATGGTGAGACAGTATTGAGAAATTGTTGTTCTGCTGTGCATATAAACTGATTTCACTCTATTTTTATCTTAATTAAGGGACACAGTTTGTATCAACTCTCACATATTCTTTCATCTCTGGTTTTTGTGGTGTGATTTGTTTACATGAAACATCTTAGTGATCAATGTTACGGTTGTAAATGAACAATATGTCATTTAATCATGAACCCCAAGACAAATCTCAGCTCACTAATTCCTCCTTGACTGTTTGTGTTCAACCTGTTTGTTGAGATGATTGGATACAACCACGATTTTCCTTTTGCTCTGTCACATTTCATTTTCATTAATTCCTCTCTGTCTGTGATATGCTTCTTCATTTTATCTGCTTTTCATTTTTGTTTCCGTCCGTCCGTCTGCCGCGTATTTGAGAGCACGCAAGCACTAAAAAACAGAATGTGCAAATATTTCTTTCGTAATCTCTGCTGTTGCTCTCGCAGTCACTCTTTGTGAAGCGGAGCAGATCATTTTCATTTTCAAAACTGTAAAGGAGAGAAACACAGATCTAATTACTACTGATTTTTTAGATACAAAAAAAACAATCTTCTCCCTTTGTGTAACTGAATATTCACTACTTTGGATGCGTATCAGTTTCAGAGGCTTCATGTCAATATTTGTGTCCTTGTGGAGAGTTTCCTCCCAGACTGAAGAAGTGTTTGAAAAGCATCAACGCATCTTCACAATGTTTGAACATGATGTGTTCACGCTCTACAAGGTCTTCACCTTTGTTTTCAGTTGCCTGAGGCTCAGATGCAGCTTCATTTAGCAATTACACTTCCTCTGTCATGATCAGTAGCACTTGCTAATCTTCACGATAAAAGGACATTCACTGTAGAAAAAGTAGTAGTGAAGAAAAAAAATTCAAAGCACAAGGTCGTTTTACGCTGTGTTTCTGGTTACATCTCTCTCCTCAGAGCAGATTTCAACCTGATGTTTTACTGACAAAAGCAACTAAAAATTTCAAACTGTTGCCTTGTTACCTCACACCGACAGATGCTTTAGTCCAAATGACCTCAGAATAATGTGCACTGACAAAAAAAATAGAAACCTTCTGCTTCTATCATGTAATATGTATATGTATACACACACACACACACACACACACACACACACACACACACACACATATATAACATATATAACATATATAACATATAAATAAATATAAAAATTTTAACAAATGTTCACATGTACTTAAAATTTAAATTGTTTCATTAGGCGATTAAAGGTACAAAGCAGGACTCACGAATTTAAAGATTAACTCTGACCAAAATGTTAAAATAGTGACATAAATAATGTGATATTTCATATATTTCAAATGAACAGTGTATTTTGTCAAGTCACACATCCATCTCCATCTATCACATACATTTGACTCACACATTACTGCAATTATTTGTGTAAAACAACAACAACAACAACAACAACAACAAAAACCTCCATTAAATGGCTGTTCTTGATGTTTTGTCCACATCTCACCATCTTCCTCTGCAGGTGACATAAGTCCTCTTCTGGTTGCCAGTGTGGATGAGACGATGCCTAGAAACATGTTTTTTTTTTGTTCATCTCCATGGCAACTGGCCAAACTCCCTCCACTGAAGACAATAATAAAACACAATTTAAAAAGTCCAGAACAGCCAAACCATGTGCATCATAAGGTGAGACTGTTTTGTCAAATAGGAAATGTTATCATCATCGTGACTAAGCCTCATATCTTACCGTGTTTTCATTTCTTTGCTCCCTACAGACTTCATCATTGTTCAAATTAAGCGTGAACTATCCAGCAGCATATAAACAGAGAAGGATGTAAATCATGTTTTAGCTCTTTTTTTTTTTCTCCCTTTAAGGCCTGTTGATTTGAGCCTTTTCATTTCTAATCAGCTCTTTGTCAGAACTGTCTCTCATCTTCAGACTGTGTAATTTACTCCTCTTAACTCACACACTCACCTTTCACTCGCTTCCTTTCACACCTTTACTTCTGATTTCTTGTCCTCTGGCACTCCTCCATCTTTCACCACCATACACCCTAAGATACACCCTCTCTCTCTTCTTTTCTTTTCTCTTCTCTTTTTTTAATCTCTCTCTCCTTCCCTTTCAGTGCTTTAATGTCAAAGACTTTAAAGAGCTTTCCTGGAATGATAAATGTTTTATTAGGTCTCACTCGCTCTTTTCCTTTTGAAGGGTAAATACAAAGAGGAAGTGAAGGAAAAGTTCGTATCTCTGTCTCCCTCTTGACTTCATTTCCATATCTGTCAGTCTGCTCTCCCCTCTGCTGTGACCTCTCATCTCCACTCATCCCTTCTCGCCTCTCCTCTTTCATCCATTCTCTCCATTTCTCTCTCTCTCTCCATACTGGAAACCAGCGCGCTATAACACTCTCACTTCATAAAAGTCGGATAATCTCCAATGGAAAAAAAAGAAAGAAAGAAAAACGTCCCATGATGGAGAAAACCATGGAGAAAACCTAATTTCAGTCCGTTCACAGCTATAACACTTTGCAGTACGTCAACGATTGTCCTCAATAGGTGGACAAGTATCTTTGATCAAATCTTCAAGCAGCTCAAACACATTTAGGAGTGGGTAGGGGATGCTGGTTAGACTTTAAAAGGAGTTAACTCCTCTGTTGCACTGTTGCTAAATCTTACATTTAGCCTCTAGGCTCATAGATGATTGTATTTCCTGTGCTGTAATAGCTGTCTGTCCTCTGGGACTGCGTGTGTGCTTCATCTCTGGCACCCCTCGGCTGTGCTGCTGATTGCTCCTCCTCTCTGAAAAAATGGGTCATGTTATGTGGGCTGCAGCATGACACCTACTTCTACCTGTATTCAGGACAGTCGACTACTATCGCTGGATGAATCCTGCTGCTGAGTAGCACAGCATGTAAGGAAAACAAGAAAAACAGAGTGTTTGTGGCTCCACCGTGAAACATCTTGACAACTGCTGCATGGATTTGGGAAGAAATGTTTGCACATATGTCAAAATTCCTCTAGTAATACAATGACATTCACGTCATCAGGGTAAAATATTTCAAACTATTTGATGGATTTCCATTTAATGTTCTACACACATTTTTAACCCCCTTCATAATGAGCTGTAGTAACTTCACTGATCCTTTAACTCACCCATCACAATCAATCATGTCATAATTTCAGTTCCTGAAAAAAACTAGACACATTGTAATTAGCAAATGTCAGCATGGGAGCATTACAAAAATGAAACACCTTAGGGTTATGAGAACATGTTCACTTAAGCACCAGGTATTCTTGTCTTTTTCTCAGTTATAAATAAAAGTGTTGCACCGTTCACCCACTAGTGTACTGACTGTTGAACACCAGAAACAGATGAAAAGGTCCACACGAAGCATTTAAGTTCTCAGTAAAACGCCCGCGCCGTCACTGACCCCTCCCTTTTCACATTAGCACTTGCACATCCTCCGCGTGTTTTTCATATTTGCTGTAAAATCCAGTGTTTCTCGGCTGCGTAACGTTCAGTCCCGGAAGGCTGACGTGTTTCCTTTCCGGCTTCATTTGTGCCATAACTGCTCTAGCCTCGTCCATTAATACTCGCGCACAAACACCCCGGGAGACCGCACACTCAGACTCGCTCTACAGCATCGAAGCCATTTCCTCTATTTCCCTTCAGCTATCCTATTAGGCTATAGGGACATGTGATTGGTATGCTGGTGTGGCTAGGACTAATGATGCATGGAGCTGTAGCCTCTGGTTAGACGTCACGGATGAAAGGAAACCAGCCAGGCGCTTATGTACGGTGCTCCACGTTACGCTAATCGGTCATCCCCTAAAACATTAAGCACGTCAAAGCAGGTAATGGATTGGCCCAATTAACATTAGCTTTGATGGAGAACACACCTGTTTATACACCCAGCTACGTCTACACATCATTCATGAACCTTGTAGTTGTCTGAGAACCGCTCTTATCAAGGTGAATTTAATTTGGAAGCCGAGCCCTTCCTGCCGTGCACACGCAATTAGACTTTGGTGATTATTCTGAGAAACGGCAGTGGTGAAGAACTTACACAAACAAAGAAGCTGCAATGAAACAATGGCTGACGACCACTTCCCAATTTTAAAAAGGGCTATTTCTCCATCCTCCCTGATGTTGAATTCATTGTGGAGGTTTTGTGTGTGTGTGTGTGTGAGTGCAGCTGTTTTAGTACGCTTGACCCTGGAGTTCAAGGACAGTCTTGTATGTGCTGCCTCTGGCTGCTCCTGTCTGTACCCAAGTGGTGTTTATTTAAGGAGCTCATCTACCCACTCACTGACACACACACCGACACACACACACACACAAAATTACAATACACAATCACACACCAGCCTAACCTTGTGCTCTGAAACACATCACCCCCACTTCTACGCAGATACAAAACTCTGTCTGGAGTTTCTATTCTCTCTGTCCAATAATGTACTAATACACACACGCACACACACATACACACACATACACACACACACACTCCGACCTGACGCACACTGAATGTCCTGCAACCCTGCCTCCCATCTTACTGGATTAATTACTCTCCTCCCTGCCTCTGATCCCCAAGAGTGTCTGAGCTGCGTTAGCCGGCCTCTGCCTCTCGCTGGTAGGCACGGAGATGGCAGCGCTCACCCATTCATCACCATGACTTTGGGAAGGGAGACATGAGGGGATGGGGTGCGTGGGCGAGTTAGAGTACAAGAGAGGGAGAGGGTAGAAGTGAAGGTGACAGAAAGGTGGTGGGAGAATGGGAGTGGAAAAAGCCAGGTCCCCTCTGACCGAGGCCCTGATTAAAAATTAAAAGTGTTGCCGATTCGCTGGTTCCAGGGGGTGTGGGTTGTAATGTATGGATTGCTGAGGTGACTCTCAGAGGAGGGGGAAGAAGTGGAGGAAGAAGAGGAGGAGCGTGAGGGGGGTGGAGGTGGGGTGACTGAAGAGGCGTACCAGGGCTGTGGGGAGTGTAGGATTAGGAGGGGGAGAGGAAAAGAGGAAAAGTAGGGGATGAGACACATCTTTACCTGGAGATGAATAACCTTACATAGTGCAGCGCTGGGACTCCCCCCATTGTGTCGCACACCTACACTCCCCCCTTCCAAAAAGAAAAAAGTCATCACATTCATTTTTATTCTGCTGGAGATGTCTTTTTCACACTAGATGGATGAAGGCCGGGGCAGGAGGGACGAGGGGGAGGGAAGGAAGAACAGGGCAGCGCCGAAGGTTAGAGGAGCTCTAATTAATGGAGACAAAAAAGAAAGTAAAGACAGATAGAGGAGAGAAAGACAAACTGTGAGGTGTGTGTGTGTGAGAGAGAGAGTAAGTGTGTGTGTGTATTGGCCTTTGATCAAACCAGGAACTTGTCAGGCTGTTTGTGAGCACAAACACTGTTTGTGCCTCTGTGTGTCTCATTTGTGTTCTGGTGACTGAGGCGTATACCGTGCAAAACCTTAACAAGTGTGTGTGTGTGTGTGTGTGTGTGTGTGAAGAGGGCAAACAAGGGAGTCCTGTTCTGCTTGTGGGATGAGAGAGATGCGAGAGAGGAGGCAGTGAAGAAGAGTAGAGGCATGGGGGTGAGGAGGAGGAGGTGAGGTCTGTCTCAGCCATTCAGTTAGCGTAGGTGTTTGTCTTTCATCTCCTCTCTCACACAAACAACAAAGAAGCTCCGAGAGGGTTTTTTTTTCCCCTCATTCCTCTGTCAAGTACAATACCCTTTCTTAAATCTCACCTATTTATAGTAGAGCAGTTTGAGAAGTGCCATACACTTTGCAGCATCATTTAATTAGGTACCTGTTTAGCAATAAACCCTGCTCAGAAACTCAAATGTGTCTGAGCAATGAAGAGTTTCGACTCCATTGTTATGATCTGACAGGAGGGGGAGAGGAGATCCACAATGAGCCACTAAGTTTCTCCAGCTGTGGAAAAAGAGGAGAAAATAAATATTACAGTTCCTGGAGTTTCAGTTTTGTAGGATCCTCAAATAATTTAAATGAAGAGAAGAAACACAGACAGTTTGATGCCAAGTCACACAACTATGGAGGAAAATGGTGGCTGCTCATTTACATAATGCTTGGTAATAATCACATCAACATAGCACACAGCAGCACAGCATAGCAGCAGTGATGATGTAAACCAGGATCAAGACTCCCAGCTCCCTGAGGGCAACACTTCTCATGGTAAACATAGCTGCATTTAATAGAATTTAATTGAATTGAATTTTTTGGGGTAGTGAAATAATAATATTTCTGTTTCGCTGCTGTTTAACTACACCGATTGTTCTGTTTTACTTACATAAACTACTGCGGACTGTGTTGCAGTTTGTGTCCTTTTTAAAGCAACCGTTCGACAATTCAGACACTTTCACGCTGTCAGTTTGATGAAAACATCGAAACCACTTACCTCTGTGTTAGGTAGTTAACATACATTTACATTTACACTAAAGCTCTATTTGCATGGGATTAGTTTTACCTGGTGATGTCTGGTAATTTGTAATACTTGCGGAGGATGTCTGTGATCTTAACCTCATGCAAATGCGCCATGTCTGTAATTTGTAAAGTAAATTTTCCACCACACCTACTATATTTCACCAAACACATCCTGTAATAATACCAGTCCTGTGCGAATCTGCATCTCAGTGATTGGGGGATAGTCAGGTCATGTCCGTACACAGTACAGAGACACATTCACAGAAACAGCAGTTCAGATCCACCAGAAGAGCGAAATTTCAGAGAATATTGAGGTGGATGATGCGTAGCAGCATGTAGTAAAGAACTTTTTTCTATCTTTCAACAAGTTTAATACAAACACCCTGAGAGCCCATTATTCTACCCACTGTTCACGTTGCTGCTTTGACATTTTATTCACTGTTGCCATCACGACTATACGTTATATGTAAACAGTGATATAATAGTATAAGGGTTTTGGAAAGCATGTTGTCCTGGCGATACTGTCTGTCCAGCATGATGGACAGAGCAGGTGTCAGAAACGTTACGACGAGCACAACTTTGACATCATATCCGGGCGTAATGTCAGTAAATTCCAATAAAATACAGACGTTGCTTATCCCGTGTGAATGCACTGCAAGAAACACAGACATGAGGGGGTAATTTACAAGTTACCAGACGTACCAGAAGTGAACATTGATTATCTTGTTACAATGCAATGTTCTGCTGGGAAATTCATCTGGAAGTTACTTTGGTATAAAACACACCTATTAAAACAGACAAAAACACCCTGTAACAATGGCATTTCCCAATAGTAGCACCAGGGAAATTGGCCCAAGAACCTTGACAAAGAGCCAAAGGTATTGACTCATTCTCTATACTACACAAATCCCAGTATACAGACCCATGAAGTTCAGAACCTACAACTGATAGCACCCAGATAAATCTGCTTCCAGTGTCTAGAGATCACAGGCACAGTAACTATGTTCTGATGGTCAGAGCTGCTTTAGTGGTACAATTTGCACCGCTATCAAATAACTTAGGTGATTTTAAAGGGGTCATAGAATCTAAAACCGCATCTCCAACCTCCTCTACATGCAAATTTGTAAATTAGAAATGGCTCAGCAAGGCTGCGATATGTCGTCATAGGAGCTCTTGCCCACTGACATACACCCCCTTAAATTTCCATATACTGCCTCCTTTTCCAGTCAATGTTAGCTTGAGCTACTGCCAACGACTGTGTTGGAAGAGAGGAAAACAGAAAAACAATGTTGGAGCACACATGTAACAGTCCAGGATGTACTGGGAATATCAGGACTATGCACTATGTTTAGGATTATCGTTGTAAATTTATGTTTTGTAAGCAATACAACAAATTTAAGACCGGATTTATGATTGTGTTTATTGAATGTGAATATAGTATCACTGATGGTTCAGTCAGTTTTTATCAGATCTCGATGAAGCTTGTAGTTTGGGAATCTGTTAGACCTTCAGTTTACAAAGCGGTGTGTGGAGACGGACGGGGTCGCAGTTTGTGTTGATGTCTTTTTGTGGAGTTTGCTCACTAGGTCTTTACTTGTTTTTTGTTTTAGCTGTGTTTGGTGGTTATAAGTGGTTTTTTTATTGACTTTTAGCTGACGTTTCTGAGGATATAACACATGCCAATGTTTATACAGCTGGCCTTATTACACGCCATGAAATCAGGTGTGACCCATTTTACCCCCGGTAATTTGGGCATTGGGGCTCAAGAGGTTATTAAAAATGCTCTTCCGATGCTAGGAATATAGAAAAAGGTTGTGGCTCGATAGGGTGCAGGATAGTTGGAACACTAGAGTTATTACAGCTAACTTTACACATAGTTACTAGGAAATCTATGTGACAAAACTTACCACTCTGACACATTCATTTCCAATCACTGGAAAACTGGCTGTTGTTTCTCTACATCTAAAACTACTTCTGACAGCTCAAACATGTATGGTTGAATACCTGATACAGCCATTGTTTGTTGATTCTAAATTCTTTTCTCAGCTACAGTACATAGGATTTCTAGCTTCGGGGTAAACCGACCAATCAGCGTGCAGCTCATTTCAATATTCATGAGCTTTCTTAAAGGGGTGGGAGGTGGGGGGTAGGGGGTGGTAGATAAAATTGATGAAACTAGTCAGCGAATATGTTGTGTCAGACATGAGATGCACGGCTAAAAAACCCCTCTTGTGTTTCCTTGCTCTTCAGCTCACTAATTAACACGTTGTTTCTCATGTGTTAAATGTCAAAACAATTTGTAGCTTCGGTGTGAACAGTTAACAGTTTATAGCGGCTTAGTACATCTGTGACAATCAGAGTTAAGGTGATGAGACAGAAGTTATTGAATGCGACTTGAAACCCTGAAACCACAACTGTTGATTTAACTTTTTTGTTTGTGGACGGATTATAGAAATAAAACACAACATGTTAATTAGTGAAGCTACAGGCACAGTTAAACAGCATCATGGTGTTCAATCATTGGATGAATCAATTGGTAGCATCCTGGTTTAATCAGAATATGGTGTTTCCTTGATCGTAAGAGTATTCAGGTTTCTGATGATCCTGGTTCATCAGCATCTCAGCCTCTTAATTCTGCATTAACCTCATTAATGGATGATAACCAGGTTGGTTTTTGTGAGTCTGAACTCTGCATTTATTATTCTGCTGAATTTTGCCTTTCCATCTGATCACAAAAGATTGAAATCAAGAATGACAACGCATTTGATCTTAATTTCCAAACCAGACCTTCTCTTTCAGTGTGTTGATCATCATTGCATCATTTACCATCATATTTTCTATAACACTCTCCAAATACTATGTACCATCACCCAGAAATCCAGATGAGGTGTTAACATGCTACTGTAACCTGATTTCTTCTAGACATAGCGGCATCTCTAAGTGTCTGAAACCAGGATAAGCAGTTTAAGCACACAAAACACAAAAATCAGATCATAACCACAGTACCGGTGCACATGTAAACATATTCAAAGTATAATCCCCAGAACAAAATGCCAGAGGGGGGAGTAAACAGCACAGTAAAGAGGAAACACAAAGAAGCTGGGACAGTAATTGTTGCTAGCTTGCTACAATTCAGCTTTTCTCTCACCTGCTACAGCACTTTGTCACCTTCCCACCATGCAGTGAGTCACTGGGCCTCCAGAGGCCAGGTTTGCAAGGACGTGAACAAACTGCTGTGTCACTTGTGATGAGGTCCTAAAGAGGAGACGACTGCTGTTTCCAACCTGGTTGCAAAGGTTGGCAAGTTTGATTCTGAGAAAGAAGGTGACTGAGTTTAACTTTTGGAACAGTTTAAATTTAGTTTCACTTCTTGTGTGTTGTTATCTGAGATCTGCAGTTTTCTTTTAATCCCAATCTTCTCTCCTGCCTTCAGATGTATAGTAACATTTTTCCTTCATCACCAAACTGAATTTAAAAGGGGAGATTATGCAACCATAATGACAATTTTCAGGGGGTGCAATGTTGCGGTAAATTGCAGCAGTGAAACACATTTGAATGTCGTGTAAAAAGGCTTTAACCAGATTTTGATGTTTGCCGTTCGAAATGATGTTTGTGTTGGCACAGTGGTGCTGAGCCAAATGCATTTTTCAGATGTCAAAATACAACATGGGGATCGCCGCTCTGTTGTTTCCATGATTGAATCTGGTGCCAGTCACATTTGTGTGCGTGTTAAAAACGCAAAGATGCTTTTTTATACTTTCATCATCAATGCAAATTTGTTGCTGCATTATAATTTGCCAACTGCTGTGCCATTGCGCCATAAGAAAACATTCACTTCCAGGTTAGAGAGGGTTTATGGGCGCAAGTGATTTCTTTCTAAACACTCTCCGGTGGAGATCAGACCTCCTCCTTCTCCTCTTCCTCATCATCGTCGTCACCCTGCTTCTCTTTGGCCAAGAGATTAATTGTTTGTCTCTTTTGTTTTCTGAACTGACATAATCCCAAAATCTCAGGACATCTGCTGTATGCTTATAGGCTGAGACACCAAGGGCGCTGTAAAACTCATTTTACTGGGTGTGATGCCTGATCGGTATTTTTCTGTCGTAGTAAAACAGTCATGGAAAATAAATAATACTGTGTTGTATCGCATCCAACAACATGGCACGAGTGACTGGAGCCAAGTTTGGGGTGATAACGGCACAGAGGCTGTTTGCTCCACTGAGCAGGTCACTGACTCTGATTAATTAATCCCATCGCTCGTCTGAGGCCACAGCTTCATATCACGTTTGTGAAACTGTAAAACAGTTGTTCATGTTTTTATGACTCTCTGGAGTCTACATTATAAATGATATGCAAATGGAATCGTCTTTGTGGCGATGGACCCATAATGGTTAAACTGCAGCATTAGCACATATTGCTGTGAAGACAGTACATACAGAGCAATGTGGCCTTGACTAAAAAATCCATTAATGTGGTGCACCAAAGGTAACCTTGGCACTTAAGAACTTACTCGTCTTCACATGTGCTCACTATTGTGTGAGAAACACACAACTGAATAAATACAAGGGCTGGGAGCATCTGTAAAGTCAAACACCAGTGTTTTCTGACATAAACGTAAGTTCAACATTGTGAAGCTTGAAAACAAATCCAACTCCAGCAGCGAAACAAAAATCGCAAAAAAAAACACTTGTTGCATCTATTTTTACTTTCTTTTAATTAATGACAATTTTCGCAGCAGATTAAGTTGAGCAGCAGCTCATCATTTGTGTGTGTGTGTGTGTGTTTTAATCATTTATAATCACCTCTAGATTTATTATCACCAGGGTGAATAGATTATCATTTCAGTTGATGTGTGTGAGCCTGTGTGGAACTGATGCTGTGCCACTAAGAAACAGTTTACAGTTTAAGTTTTTTTTAAAAAAAAGAAAACTTCTTTGTCTCACACATTTACTTTCAGTCAGTCGCGTGTTGTTTAAACTCCCACCCTGTTGTAGCTCCTTTGTGTCTCCATATCTGACGCTGTATGTGTCTGTGTGTGATCATGGAAGGCAGTGTAGATGCCAATGGGCTGTCAGATACGACACAAGAGGTTTATACGTGACAACAAAATGTGTTGCAATGAGGATGATTTAACTCTGTCTGAGTGTATGTGTATTGTCTTCATGTGGTGGAATATGTGATGCATGATTTTATAAATTTTAAATGAGCTTCGCAAAATGCTGTCTTAGCTCATCCTGTGTCTTTGTTTCCTCCTGGCGTCCTTTGTGGTCGTCAGAGTGATGAGAGATCCTCCCACTTAAAACAGTGGCACGCTGATTCATTCTCTGTCATCTTCTCACATCTGCCTTTGTGAGCTGTCTTCTTTTCGCTCACCACTAGACTTGCTGCTGTTTCCGGGAGTTTCTTTTGTTTCCATGAACACCGCTCCATTTTTCTTTTTCACTGACTCCAAAGCTCTCAGCGGTGTATCTTTACTCTGGTAACTTTCCCAGTTTGCATGAGCTTTTCACATTCAGTCTGTCAAACGCTGTTGTTAAATCTGCCTAAATAAATTCATGCTCCCTCTTTCTCATTGCCACTGGCTATTTCAATTATTTCCCTTTTTCTCTCCACCTCAACTACCTGACCTCCGCGCCCTCCTCACCATACATTTTCATACCTGATAACTGGCTCCTCAGTGACACCTACAACAATAACCTGTGAGCTGCAGCTGCAGCCTGTTGCTGAACAGCAGTGTCAAACACTTTTTCCTCTCTTGTATTTTAAGACCTAATAAGTTCATGTGCTGCCATCTGCAAAAAAAAAAAAAAAAAAAAACTAAGAGATAATATAATAAAACCCAGAGACATAATGCTCCTGAGTCGTCAGTCCATCCATCTGATTATCTGAAACGTGATATTTCCCGACCACTTTGAATTTCTTTAACTCTCTCTCAAACATCCACTTGGACTCATGAATGAACTGATTAGACTTTGGTTCCTAAAAGTTGAAGGCCATTGTGACCTCATAGAAAATGCCTCTGGCTCTTTGAATGTGATATCTCTAAGCTGCCTTGAGCAAATCTTGCATTTACTCGTTCTCAAAGATGAGCTGATTAGATCTTAGTCAAAGACCAAAGTCATGGTGACCTTCACTCTGAGTGTATATAAGGTACTTCTGGCAAAAACATTCACTTTGACAATTTTCAACCTTTAAATGTGATTCCTTAAGACCAACTTAAAAAATCAGTACAGTTTTGGTACAACAGTACAATTTTACATTTAAGTCCTAATTTCCTGGGACTGGACAGGTTGGCATGTAATGACAACAACGTGGTGGTTTTAGTTTCACAATGTTCGCCAAAAGTTTTCTGATAATTATTCAACACCATGGCTATATTTTACATTTGGTGACACAAATCTCAGGTGGCCAAATGGCCAGGTGGAAAAATAATATCATATATATATATATATATATATATATATATATATATATATACACACACACACACACACACACACACACACACACACACACACACAGAGTATACATATATTATATACGTCTAGACAGCTATGGATTGAAACTGTAGCTTTGCTGGTTTGTGGAGGCGTTGTACTGCAAGGCGCTTATTCTACTTTTCAACCATTGCTGTTGAAAAGCTCCACATTTTCATGTTCCACATCAAAGCCTGCCGGCATGTTATTTCTCCCCGAGGCCATCCTGTGTTTCTCAAAGTTAAGACTTAAGTTGAAATACTCCTCTTGAAAATGTTTTGTTAATGCTGAATCCTCTGCGCAAAGTTAATGATCTCTGGTCCATCAAACACAACACACACACACACATACTCATGAGGAGGAGATACAGTAAACACTGAGGCCCTTACTCTGCACTCTGCAGTTCTGTAATAAAACTGTCACTGATGTCCTTCAACCCTCAGGGGTTCAGTTAGTCAATTACAAACACACACACACACACACACACACACACACACACACACACACACACACACACACACACACACAGAACATGTGATCTCATGAAAGCTTGAGAATAAGTCATCTTCAAATAGTCTGCCACTATACAAGAGTAAAAACAGTCTGTAACAGTATCAGAATACATCTTATGTTCTGCCATGGCAGCTAATATAACTATAACGATGAATTATTGATAACAGGCCATCTACACACAGACCTATAGGATCTTGGGGATCACTGGTCAAAGTCTCTGTTGGAAAGTTGCTCAAATGTCTACAAAGACAAAATGATCACAACGAAACATTAAACGTCTACAGATAGATGCAAAATGAGAATTTTGAATCTTTTATTTAAGTTTAGCTTGTTCTAATTAAAATTTTATTCTCATTTGTTTATGTTTTTGCTATTTGGCACACAACACACACACACACACAAACATCAAGGGGACAGATTCAACGCAGTGTAACTCAATGCGTGTATTGTAACTTGTGTTTTTTTATTAACCTTTAATATTTTGAGTTCACCCTGATTAAAATGAACTCAGTGAAGCGGCCGAGAAGCTTCATGGCAAGTCGGATGCAAAATGGGGAAAAAATATCTGACATGACACAGTTTTAATGGGCTCAAAGTTCTTTGTCTTGTAGCAACTCTACGGCTTCATAGACACAATTAAAGCAGCGGCGGCAGCAGCCGTCCCTCCTGTACTCACGCTCCATCTCTTGTTTCTCTATCCCACACTGTGCACCCATCTGTTACAAGAACTTCAAAAAACACTCCGTATCCCCTTGCTGCTTTCCTTTTGTAAGTTCGCTTCAGTTCAGTCCATTGCTCTTTTATGTTTCTTAAGCCCAACTTCAAAAAGGAAAGAATCTCATTTTTCCTCGCTATTGAAGCGTTTTATGAAACGGCAACACATATACATCCTCTGTAACATTTGTGTCTGTTTGAAAACAAACTGCAAAATTGAGTGGATGCATGGGCGTGATGTGTCGCAACCATGGCGGATAGACCGAGGGTGAATGAGTGGGAGAGTATTCATCTTTAACCGCAGGATCTACTTAGAGATGCATATTGGATTAATAGACCTTGGATGCTAGATTTGGAGTGGAGTACTCAAGCTGCGTTAGTCATGACCTCTCTCATCTCTGCTGCACTCTGGATGGGCAGCAGGCTTTTTATCCACGTCCTCAAATCACAACCCTGGAGAGCAACAAGAGCTGTATGTGTGTGTGTGTGTGCGTGTATGTGTGTGTGTGTCCTGTCTCTCTGTCTCCATCTATGCGCTGGAAATTAATCCATTATTGGAATAGCCTTTCACTCAAGTATCACTTTTCCGAGTGGTAGGATTCCTGGGAGTCTGAAGACGTATCTCCAGTATGTGGAGTTTGTCTGGCTGGTGTTTGATTGGTGTGTCAGCTCTCTTTCTCACCCGTGGCTGAGTTTTGGCGAGAGGTGTGCGATGTGTCTTACAGCTCTGGCATTGCTTGACTCCAGCTGCCTTTGAATGCAGCTTCAAAGCCTGCCTCGCTGAATGTTTCTCTCCACATGTTCTGGCGCTATTCACCAACTCCCCTCGTCCTTCTCCTCCTCCTCCTCCCCTCCAGCTTTCTGCTGTGTTTTTCCAATTCACTTTTGCCCTCATGTCCTTCCCACCTCACTGTGTCCTCTATTCTGCTGGAGGCCAGCACCGTGTACTCTGACAGCGCCAGTACGCTGCTCGCAGATAGAACACGACTCAACTCTGACCTCGGTGAGGACCGCAGCGCCAGCAATCAATGGAGTCAATGGTGAAAGACAGAAATATGGAGGCAGAGTCTGCAGCTGGGTGGATTCTGTATCAGCTTCGGCGCAGCAGTATTGGTCTGTGTGCATGTCCATGGCTTCCTGTCTTTTATTAAGATATAAAAAGATGTGAGTCAAACTGGTTGTGGCTTATTGTTCCTGGACTTATGAAGGTTTTTTTTTTGCTATGATGCTATGCTATGATAAGTTCTGCACATAAACCATCTACGTGTCTGACTTCATAGCTGGTATCACCAGTAAAGTGAGTCAGTACACTCACACTAGCAAACAACAAAGGGTCAGTATGCAGTTTTCACACTCATGACACCAAAAGTTGGTTAAATATTTTTGTGATTGTAATTTTTATATAATAGTTCAGGGTTTAATGGATTTGAAGGATTGTTACAGTTTGTGGAGTTTTTTTCTTTTTGCCATATTTTTGTTAATAAAAATGACATTGTATTGTGTCAGTAAGTTTTCTATAATTTCTGTTATCGTCAGTGGAAAGACCAAAACAATATTTTAGTGTGTCCCTAAATTCTCTGCCCTGAGTACATTTTTTCCCTCTGACGATACAAATCATTTATATGAAGGCTTAGTAATTTCCTCAAACAGCTGGGAACAATTTTTTTTTACATACATTTCTCAAACCGGAGTAAATAGCGCATTTGTCTGGAGCTGTTCTCAGCTGGGGATTAATACACACTTGGTGCTGAAGTATTTACAGCGATATACGGGACTCAAATAAATTGCAATGTCTGTGTGTGTGGAAATGAAGGAACAGTCACTCAGGGCCACTGTGTGGCTTTTTACTGTGTTTTTAATTGTTTCTAGACGACAGAGACATGGTACAGAGTTACTAAAATGTATGGAACAAAATGATAAAATTGTTTATGTCACATGGGGTTTTTGAGGCCATTGCTTATTTTAATACTGGGCATGTGAGCTGGTTGTGTGCTAATCCGAAGGTCAATGGTTCAATTCCCGGCTTCTGAACCCCAAAGTTTCACTTGTATGCTGTGGATAAAAATGTAAATGTAAAGATATTAGAAAGTAAAAATCTATTTTTGCAGTGATCTGTTAAATACGGTTCAAACATTTTGACAAAGATTAACTGTACTGGAGGCAGAACATTTAACTGTTTAACAATAAATAACTTTCACCGTCAAAAATGACTCCAGGGCAGCTCGGCGTTGAATATCTGTGTAATGTTTTATTAAAATAATTCTGAAAAAAATAACAATAAATAAAAAAGACAATATAAATGAGATGATAAACTGAAGGAACAATAATAGTCAGCCAACATATATGATAATCAACATATACTAATACGTCTAAGATTCAGTTGAACCCGAAAATCAAGTAGTTTACATGATCTGTTTACAGCCTGTTTGATGATCTCACTGTATTTCTTGTCCTGTCAGGCTTTTATTGTACTAACGATGCTGGCTGCCCGCATCTCGCGCTGTTATAGAAGTCGGAAATGATGGAACAAACTCCAAATAGGACTTAAAATCCTTTATGCATGAACACACATTTTTAATAAGATGCTCTTTGATTTGAATTAAACAAAAAGTGGTGGTATTCTCTGAGTGGATGCTTGCGTTTGGTTCGCCTCACTGTGTGAGACTGAGAAGAGCCTTTTTCCACTTAAATTGTTTATTGGTAGTGGACGACAGGTAATGAGAGCGACAGCTGAATTTTCATTGTTCCTTATATTGTCTAGCTGTGGGGAAACATTTTCCAGAAGCTCATGTGGTGGCAGATAAATGAATGAAAAGAAAAATCTGCTAGTGTGTGTGTGTATGTGGCTTGACTCCTTATACCTGACTCACACCTTGCCCTCCCACTATGGTTTGCCAAATGTTCGCCCACACTATCACCACCTGGCTACTGCTGCGCGCTGTGTGATTGCATTGTGTTGGTCTGTGTGCATGCATGTGTGTGTGTTTGTGTGTTCATGTGTGTGTGTTAGTGAGTGTGCGATGAGGTGCTCTCTAACAGATGGAGTAACCTAATACATGTCTCATTTCTGCCCTGCTGTCCATTGGCCCTCATGGTCTGCTGGTGATGCTATCTGTGCCTTACCAGCATCCTGTCTGCTTTGTTCCTGGAAGCAGCCAGCCCCGCCCTGCCCTTGCTGCCGCCGCCATCCCGTAAGCCCCGGGCACCTGAACTCAAACTGGACCCACAAGAGCAGCTTGTCAGGTGGAGCGGATCTCAGGTTACTTGGGACATGTTGCTTCGTAGGGGCTGATTGAAATGTGTCTGGAAAAACAACATATTGTTTACAGTCAATGAGCAGACGCTGTTTTTATTGTAGACAGGCTCATAAAATCATAACTGAATGCAAAGACTGCTGGGAGGTGTGTGTGTGTGTGTGTGTGTGTGCCTCCACACGTCTGCATATTCAATGTGTCCATGTGAAAAATTCATAACTTCGGTTTCAGTGATTTGCAAGTTTTAACTGCAGCTGAAGTAACATGAGCACCATTCTCTTTATAAATTCCCTTTCAACAAGTTGACATTTGCTCATTTCAACGGGCTAAAAAATTTAAATTGTTACATCAAAAGTGACACTTTGGAGATACGAGGTTTCTGCGCTGCTCCTAGTGTGCTGCCTTGTGTGTTTGTGAGTCTCTCCAGCTCCCCCTTCAAGTCCTCTCTCTGGACAGGTACTGTTTTGTCACCGGGACCAGGTGGCTGCGGCTGCGCCATCCGTCTCTGTGGCGGCTAGAGGTGACACTCCATCAGCCAAATGGATTAGTCTCATTGGCTGGATAATTTATTGATGTTTTTCTCTCCTGGGGATAATGGGTGTATGTGCTGCTGATTGATGAGGCTGCATGTCTGCCTTCGCAGTGTGTCAACCACAGTCAGCGGTCAGTCTGTCAGTCTAGTGTGTTATGAGCCGCGGAGCTGACTTATGTAACGCTCAGACTGATGGCCTCGTGAACATCAAATATGTTCAGCTGACAGGCCATTCATAGATTATATGAAAAGCCAGTTTAATGTCAGAGCTGCAGTCACTTAGAGCTTAAAGGCGTCAGGAAAAAAGTGACCTCATCGCGAAGCTGATATATGACTTTTTCTTTTTATACTTTAGATAACTTGAAATCTGCAGCCACAGATCACAATTTAATTGGTGTTGTAATGACATGACATTCAACGTAAAGCAGACAGATTTATAGCATCCACTACAACAATGGGCTCTGAGTACTTGTTGAACATTGGACTTTTAATTTAATGGATCCAGTATCAATATTTTAATGCCAAGGAAACAGAGAGGCCAGAGAGGAGTAAGAGTAAACATTATCTGGCAGGGTGAGTAGGTGGACAGAGGTAAAAGAGGACAGACAGAGACGCTTTCCTTTGTCATGTAGTACTGATCTGTCTGTAAAAGTCTCAGAGGAGAGGCAGTTTTCCAGCAGCCAGTCCTCTGGCTCCGTCTGTGACACTGACAAAATAAATGCTATTGCTAATTTTAAGCAAGAGCCAGAGTATTTGTGCAGGCTCCTCCTCCTCCTCTGCTAATGTGCGCTCCTGACCTCCTGCAGTCGTATCCAGAATGTCACAGGTCCCTGACATTCAGGCCCTCTCCCCTCCATTAGAGGATACCTGATCCTACACAAGCTTTCACTGATGAAAGGGAGCGAGCAGCATGCGCAGGAAATGGGCTCGCAATGGTTCGTACCGTGATCTCGGGTACTTAGAGCCATTGGATTGCATTTATGAAGAGCCCTCTAGTCTTTCTCTTTATCATTACAAAGTGGCACTCCTCTTTGTGGTGTAACAGATACTACAAATAGCAGCTGGACTGGACTACAGGGTTGACGTAAAGCTAAAGAAAGCTAAGACAACAGTTCTTTGAGGTGGATGTTTTATTTTTTTTACTCACCACCAACTTTCGATCAGTAACCAAATCTAAGAGGAGGCTTCTGCTTGTATCAAACCAGGAATAGAAGACTTTGTATTTTTATGTACATCTGCGAGCGTATTTTTCTGAGTCTGTTTGAGGGCGTGTCTTCCCTCCTCTCATTCTGTCTCCTTGTCTCGACTGGCAATCTGCACATCTGTTTGCTCATTGATCACAGAGGGAAGTGCTTCGCGCACGCAGCGGGACGACCGTAGCCTGAAAATCTAAACAGATGTGTGCTGCTCCCAAGCATCCGCTCACTCTCTCCCAAACATCCTCAAATGTTTTTCTTAACCTTTATTCACCCAGCAACTGTTTTGCTGAGCATGCATGCTGTTTTCCCACTATGTTTCACACACACACACAAATAAATAAACAGCCATGGAGTGCTACTGTTTTCCTCCAAAGTAGTCTGTGGATAAATGTCTTGCTTAAAGCGATACTATGTAAATTCTGCTGAACTGTATGCTGCACTGTGGTCACATGTGGTAATTACATTCATCCAACTTACAGAAACATATTAATTCAGCTTGAAAATGCTGATTTTTTTTGACTCAATTCCTCCAAACCCAGCACTCTGCCACAAAGACCATCTAATATAATATTAAAGTATCTATACATTCAAGTAAGTTAGTAACTTAAAAGGGAATTTAGTGTTGAGTTTATTCATTGTGTTGATAGAGTTTGTATTTATTCACCCAGATGAGCAAAGTCACTATGCAGGTGTTTGCTACAGCTTGCTAATGTAAGCCCAGAGATATAGCATAACTTAAACAGTTTTAACAGTTAAAAAGTTTTAAAGTCACACTGACAGATTTCGTTGTTGGTCTTCTGCTAACAGATTAAGCTGGCCTGCTCCTGGCTGTTTACCTCATAACCTTTGTATCCAAATTTTGTTATTTTTGGAGAAGCTCTCTCCACGATGCCTGTCTCCTGCGTTGGCCTCCGCCAATGTGCCACATCTAGGATGACTGGTTGTCAGGTTTGCATGTTAGGAAAACCACCCAATTGTGTTAAAAAAAAAAAAAAAAAAAAACTTCTCAGCATCTACAAAAATGCAAAGTCAAGTCCCTTCAAGTCTTCTGGTCTGTGTAAAGTCTGAGTCAAGTTTCAGTGATGAACGTCAAAAGTCAAAGCAAGTCTCAAGCAGCGACTGTAGCCTACATCAGAAAGCCTAATGACTAAAACCACCTGGAATATCTGGTGGCTCATGAATACATGGACTCAGAGCCTCGGGGGATGTCCAGTTTTTGATTTGAAACAATATTGAACAATGTCATAGATCTATGTGTCAAGGCAACATCCAAATAAATGTCAGGTCCCAAGGTTTCTGTCAGAACTTTGCATTGCAACATGATGATGTTATTATATGATATAAATATAGTTGTGTGGTAGTTTTCTCCCCTGGATGTGTGAATTCATGAACTGGAATTATATTTTTAAATTCCTCTTGTGCTGCTGTTTAATAAATAAAGTAGAAGTATTATTTAGCAGAAAACACAGAAATCTACTTTACTGAAGAAGCTAATTGAAAGTTTTGCTATAGCTACATAGATACATAGCTAGTTAGCATTAACAACTGTTTACTCGCTGGTTTTGAAATAAGTGTTAGGAGTTTAGCATTAACTTAATTCCTTTACTCACAAAGAGTTGTTTCCAGCTGTGAACGGCAACACAAACGTCCTCTTAATACAGTGTTTTGCCTTTATTTTCTAACACCTCTATTTTACTTAAGTTAGCATGCTAACCAGCTAGCCGCTCATCACTTAGCGTTAGCAGTTCACTGTAGCATCCAGCCTTAAAGAAGCAGCACAGCTCAGAGAGCGCATTATACTATTCTCTTATTCCTCTTGCCCTCCAGGTGACTTTTATTTTTCTGTTATTTTATTAATAATGAAGAGGACAAGCAGCTCTTGGCATGGAAAAAACACAGTCAGAGATCGACTTTACAAATGAGGCCAACTGTAAATTTTGCCACTACCACATAGCACTGTTAGCATTAGTCTGGACATCCAGTCAATCCCGTGGAGCCATTGTCCTGTAAACACAGCAGGACTCCTCAGCCATTATCAATATCTGGTGAATAAATATCGGATAGTGCTAACATTGGTTATGCAACAATAGAAAAAAAAAATCATGAATAGTATTAGTTTTAGTATTACAATACAAGGGTTTGCATTGTGCAAGGGGGATTGGACTTACAGGGGAACCAGTGAGAAATAAATGACAGAGGCATTTCAAATTATGTTAAAACAACAACTAAATATTAAAATGCAATTCTCTATCGGGACAAGTAGCATGGAGTCATGGAGTTAAAAGACTATATCTATATGTTTTGATACTATTAGGCACAAGTTTTGTTTGTGAATGAAGTAATGACAGGAAGATGTGTTTGTTTTCTTCTTTTTTCTGAGGTTCCAGAGTAATGCAGGAATTAATTATAGTGATATTATCATATTCTCATCGTTATCCTGGTATTAATTTGGTATTTGTTATATGGTGGTGCTCATGGTGTCACTGTGTGTGTGTCATTTGTGGAAAGTGGTAATAATAATAAAATATAACAAGGTGAGACAAGCTCTCACTCTGAACACTAAAATGCTAATCAAAGTCATTGTTGATACTATTAGCAGTTCACAAAACAATAAAATCACAATATAATAAGAAACAAAACAAAACATGATGATAAAATCCTGCACCATGAAAACAGCCACACATAGACAGCCAGTAAAGAGACAGACAGGGCTGGTAAAAAAAACTTTATGGATGTTTTGACAGTCCACTGCTCACCAGTATGACGGCCCACTGTTATCATTGCCACACATACTATACCCAGTGACCATCTGACATGCCCAAATTCACAGAGGCGCATAGGCCTATTTATGCAGGCCCATTCCTGTATAGACCTCCTCATGCGCCTGAAATTACAAACAGAAAAGCACATTATACTGTATGTCCCACACAAAAGAGACAGTGCTGTCACATCATTTCTCAGTGCTGTCCAAGGACCCAGAGCCCTGTGTAGGCTGACAAGCTTCATTTGACCTCCGAGAAGCATGAAGAGAAAGAAATTAAACTATCCAACCACGAAAAAAAAAAAAAACTCAAATAACAAAGATGAAATGGTGAGCTGCTGCAGCACAAAAACCAATCACTTCCTCTAATGTCACCTAAACCACTGCTTCCCCCTCACATACCCACCTTCACAAAACAGCTGTGGCTATCACTCTCAACAAAGTGATATAGTGGCCTAGCTGCGGTATAAATAGGATTTCAGCATCCCTTGCTATTCTCCTGTCCAAAGCTTCATTTCACTGACTCTCCGCTCCCCTGCTAAGTTCAGTAATGGAGCTTTAAATCCCCTCTGTTGTTGGGTACTCACTTATTTTGCTACTAGGTCGATAATAAAGCGCTCGCTTCTTGTGCTACCTTGTTGATAAGACTCCACTTTGTGCCTTGAAACGCCACTGATTATTTTCCCTCCTCACATTGGCCATGGGCCCCTTCCTCCCTCCTGCAGGCTCTGTGTGCTATTTTCCCTGGAGACATCTTCATGGCCATGCCTCTCTCACTTCACTAATATATTGAGATTAATACTTTCTTTTAAGGGGACTCTTTAAAAAAAAAAAAAAAAAAAAGCTCTTTTGTAGTCTGCTCTTTTCTACATTCAAAAGGTCGGTTCTCAAATTTTGCTTTTCATCTGTTGCAGAAGCTTTGCCCTCTTTCTGTTTCAAGTTATTATGTCTATTATTGTTGTACTGCGTAACTTTGTGTGTGTTTGTGTGTTATTACTCTGTGTATGTGTGTGAAAACAGCCCCATTAGAGAAAACAATAGATCGAGGAAAAATGGGTAAAAGGGAAGAAAGGCTGTGTGTGGGAAGCTTTCTCCAACTGTGATCATTAAGAATTGGATGTGTTTTGGGGGAATTGCATCTGTTTGAGTGTTTCATGTTTTTGGAGCCTAGTTTTGGCAGCTTGGCGTCATTTTTGTGATAACAGCCTAATCGTCAGACTGAGTTTCACCTCCTCTGACCCGTCGTCTGTTGTTTTTGTTTCTCTCCTTCAGAGGCCTTCGACCTGGTTCTGCGCCATGGCCGTAACTCCACCCTGGCCATGCTGAAGGCAGAGTTCCCCAGTCTCGGAGGTGGCGCTCAGAGCTCGGTGGGGCAGCTCTTTCTGGACATGTCGCTCTACATCCTTGGCTCGGACTCTGCGGTGGAGCACATGGTGACTGTGCTCTACGGCCGTCTCTTCCCCCTCACGTACCGCCACCTTCTGGGGGGAAAAGTGTCTTCTGCATCTGAGGAGTGTGTACGTGGAGCCTGGAAGGACTCAGGAGCATTTGGTCCTTATCCCAAACTGATGATGACCCGTCTGTCTCGCTCCCTCTTCGCCACACGAGTCTTCCTGCAGGCGTTGAACCTGGGCATCGAGGTTGTCAACACAACAGACCACCTGCGGCCCGGGCGGGACTGTAGTCGTGCCCTGCTGAGGCTGTGGTACTGCCCGCACTGCCAGGGCATGCTGGGGCCGCCAGCCTGCAGAGGCTTCTGTCAGGCAGTGATGCACGGCTGCCTGGGGGGAGCGGCTGAGGTGCAGCCTCACTGGAGGAGCTATGTGGACGGACTGGGGAAGCTGGCTGGCTCCATGAGGGGAGAGCAGGACATGGAGGCTGTTGTTCTCAGACTGCCCTCAATGATCAAACTGGCTCTGAAGCACGCTGTGAATGCACGGAGCCGCATCACCACTTCTGTGAGTCCAGTTCACTAACACACACACACACACACACACACACACTGATTTTTATACTGTTTTTCTTACATGATATAATTTTTCACAAAGTCCAGTTTAAGCAAGTTTAAAAGCTTATTACTGCAGGCACCCAAACACAAAACAGTTTAAATTACTTTGAGACCTGATTCTCTAGAAATTTATCTGGGAAGCGATCATTTAATTAGAATTAAGGTACAATTACACTGCTGCTAATTTCTATAAATACTAGCTCCTTATCTCATTCAGCTTCAGTTGAGGCCTTGTGAGCTCCGAGTGATGCATTTGTTGTTTCAGGGCAAACACATGGATGTTTGAAAAGAACTGGAGCTCTTTAGTATGAACATCACATCACATACAATCCCTCTTTGGCTGATGAAACTTCCTATATGAAACTAGACAGAGTTAAATAAGGTGCCGTATAGGAACAGGCTGATAAGTAGTTGAAAATGGATGGATGTGTAGATATAGAAATACAAAACAAGCAATGGAAATAATATTGAATTCAGTCCAATTCAGCAATCAGCTGCCTGGCAGATGAGTTAAAGACTGGTGGCAGAAATTACCTCCTGTCGCTCGATGACACAGCCAGACTGAATGAGTCCGTGGCTGAATCTGCTCTCCAGTTTGTCCAGAGTTTTATAAATGGGTCTGTGAGGCATCGACCATGATCATCTGTAGTTTTGCCATTATCTTGTCCTCAGCCTCTTCCTTTAGCGTGGGAGACAGTCCAGGTTGAGGTCCTCTAGTTTTGCCTTGTGATATAGTGATGCTTTGAGTTTGGAAACTGTGTGTCATCTCACTATTTGTTGTACAATCACACTTCACTTCCCACACCACACTAACTATTTAATTAATCAAAGAAATTCCCTTCCAAATGAAAGCTGACCCACATTTTTTTCAGATTACTCTGCCTTTTTGTGTAACAACTCAGTGAATGACAAGGCTGTATTTAGTGATGTGGTGCCAATGTCATGGTCAAATTCCATCCTTTAAAAAGCCCACAGTGGAGGGAATAAAAGAAACATCACATCCCTGCAAAGTGAATTTTAGGTTGGTAGGTTTTTATCGAGCGAGGGAGGATACGTTTGTTTTGCACGATAAGAGATCTAGGCTATATTTTTCACTTCCAACAAAGAACACACCACCTTGTAATAACAAATCACAAACACACAAGCAGATGCAGCAACAGTTGACCTATGACTTATTATTTGTCCAAAAGCTAAAAAATGCATTTTGGATGAAACCGAATTTAAGGAAAGGGAAAAAATAAAGCAGGAAAGGAGGGAGAGAGGAGAACGAGAATGGATTTTTCTTCCAGCCAGTCAGACAGACTCTCCCAGTACGCTCCTCTCTTACCCCTCAGCAGCAGTGACCCGTTATGTGTGGTTCCAACGCCGATAAAACCGTCAAGCATTGTTGCAGCACACAAGTGAAGTCAGGGAGAAGCGTTCATGAAATATGAAGGCCATTTTCTGCCACAGTTACAGAGCTGGATGTGCTGTAGCTCCTGTATATCTAGTGAACTTTTCACTCTCACACCCCCAAATCCCAGTGGTGACCAAGTTTCTACTCAGAAACCATCATTTATTAACACACAGGTTGACCTCACTTACTCTGCAGAGGCAAGGGCGTGGCTGCATCTATGAATCGCTGACCTAGGGGAAATTGTTCTCACTCTATCTTTTTCTGTGTGTGTGTGTGTGGGTGGGTGGGTGGGTGTGGGTGTGTGTGTGAGAGAGAGAGATGGAGTGAGATCCTTATCCAAAATTAAATAAGGTCTGTGTGGGTTTATTTAAGACTGCAGTTCCAGTCAGCACAGATGACTTTACACAGTGTTTATTGCTCTGAGTCTGGTTCCAGTATATGGGATTAAAGCTGCTGTGCCAGGGTATTGTTTAGTGCTGTGACAAGGTCGTGTGCGCGTCTGTGTGTGTCTGTGTGTGAATGTAATCTTGCAGAGACAGTCTTTGCTCAGTGGTGTCACCGAGGGGACAGACGCATCGTTTCCCTAAAGGCTAATTTTGTCTCAGTGAGGAGTCATGGGAGATCAGTTGAAACAAAAAGACAACACCTGACTACTTCACCTCAAATAAACAGTTCAGTGTTTGTCTGAATGAATTTGGGGATTAAAGGAGTACTGCAGTGTTTTTTTTTTGTGTGTGTGTGTTTTAAGCAGATGCTTTACTATAATTTGTCAGTGAACATTTTGTTATGTCACTACATCTGTGACAGTCAGTCATCTGTGACACCGTGTTATCAAGATGACTGTCCATTTTGGTGCAGGTGATATCTCAACAACATCTTGAGGAAATCTTTTCAAATTCAATACAAACAGTCACTCAGACTGAAAGATAAACCGATTAGATTTTAGTGGCCAAAGATCAAAGGTCAATATTACTGTGACTTTGTTAAAATGGGTTTTACTATCAAAATCTTACAATATTGTTGTAGGACTTTAATACTATTAGTTTTTTGGAGGGTTTTTTTGCAGTTTGGTTATTCATATGTATGTGTGTGTGTGTGTGTATGTATAACAACTGTTCCGTTGGCTCAGGCATATAAATCTGTGATCTCATAGAATAAGTTTTGGTCATAACATAAGAATTCATGCACTGATTAATTGTAACTGTACTGATTAACCAAAATATAAAAACACAGTGTGTTAAGTGTGTTATTAATATTATGACTCACTAGTCTACAATACCGGTGCCCAAGTTTTTTTTTTTACAAACTGATATGCAAAATAAAAAGTACAAATGATAGGGATTAAAGCCACATTCAAATACTGGTCTTTCTAGGCCATCTCCCTCTCACCACTCCTCATCTGGCCTGGATTTAATGGTAGTTGTTATCTGCTCAGCTTTGGAGATCAGGTATCTCTACTGGGGAAAGATATATTTAATGATACTGAGGAATAAATATCATTCAACCCACTCTTCTAAAAGACAGAGAGTAGGAGGAAATGAAAAGCATGCACATGTAGACAAGTGAGAGAAAAGAGGTGGGTATATAAAGAGGTACATATGGACAGAATAGAAACATCAGTTTAATTCAGGGTGCAGTTTAATGTTTAGTTTAACAAATTGTATGTAACTACACTGCATACGAGAGTCTCTGCCAACAGCGACAAGCACGTATTAAGTTGTGACAGATGTCTCACATAAATGGGTCAAATTTAGATTCACCTTCAGCCGAATCGAGCCATATGTGAGGCTCTCATTGGCCATATTGGTGCTCTCAGTCAGACCACCAGTGTGGGTGGGTTGGTGGGGGGTTGTCGACATGCACACCTGACGGTCTTTTCAGAGTCAAAGTCAGAAACTACGCACAATGTATTTAACACATACAGGATATTTTTTATTTGAGTCTAACAGCTTGATGGTACTGGCAGTACTGAAGTCATTGTTTGTTACATTTGGGGGGAATTGATTGACTCACGCTGGAGCAGAGCAGTCCTCTTTTCTTTTTGCTGTCCACATGCTGACATTTGTTTCAGTAAATAGTAAGCACCAGTATGAAGTTTATACAATTTGTCAGCTAAAAATGTGTAAAGTCACCATGGTTCTTTAAATCCAAGCTTGACTTCAGCATGTGTGCTCTCTGTGGAGCGAAAACCTTAAGTAATTGTTCAGTGATTCTTCAATATTTTCTACAACAACATGATAGATCTACAGAACACTATGTCTTGTTTTGTGGTTTCTAGATTGTAATAGCTGTAGCTCCGGCTGGTGTCTCTTCACTTAACTCCACTTCGAGTGAGAGTGCAGACCCCTGTTACTGAGGGTGTCAGACGGACTGACTCTATCTTAGTGAAGGAGTCCTTGAGGTGTGAGAGAGAGAGACATCTCCTTGTTCCCCTGCGGACTTCAAACGTGTAACTCTGCTGGTGCGATGACCACTCATCGGCGGCCAGCCTGCTCCCTGGCATGTTAACATTCATTTCCTCCATCTAGTGCAACTCCAGTGTGAATCAACCAATGATGAGGGAGACGAAGAGGGCAGCCAAGAGCCCTGCAGCTTCAATCTATTCCCCTGTCAACTTCCCACCCCACTCCTGGAGTTTGATGTCATCCACCTCAGTCTCCACATCTCAACCTTAACATCCTTCTCACTCTTTCATCGCCACCATTTATTTTCTTTTCTCTCCTTCTTATGTGCTGCTGTGAGAGAAGATGCATGATTTATGAAGTTCTATTTTTAACGGCTACAGAAGAGAAAGAGGGGGAGAAACAACGGCAAAGAGAGGAAAAAAAAAACAGAGAAGAATGGAGAGTGTGAAGAGTGAGCCCAAGGGGAAGGAGGACAGGAGAGTGTAGAGTAGACATCCATCACTCTGTGACCCTGTGCCTGAAAATGAAGACGAGAAGTAGGTTGAAACAGAAATATGATGGATCTGACCACGATTAGCGGAGACATACAGCAGAGTGCAAGAGTTGTGTATTGTTACCCACTCGACACAGTTTGGTGCTTAGGTAGGGTCTAATATCACATATCTGCCTCTAACACTTCTGTCAATAACACACTTTTCATCCCCTCTGTTTCTTGTCTCTTGCCTTTGAGCACAAAAATAACTCAAGTAGATCAAATTGCACCCAAACTGTTGCTTCACTGAAGAAATGAGCTCTAATTAAATCTCTGCTGCATGTTTTTTACTTATTAATCCATTCAGACAAGATGAGCACTGTAGACATAAGAATAAAGTCTGTCTTCAAGCTTTAAAAATCATCTTTTTTCATTGATAATGTTCATATTGCAAAGCAGTAGTTTTTCAGTTTGGTTCAAAATGTTTTTTTGAACCAATAATAGCAGATAATCATGCTTTTTTTGTTTTTTGTTTTGACACTGGTTACAAACAAGAAAAATTAAGATGTCAAAAAAAAAAGTTAATAATTAAGAAATTAAACAGAATTTTCAGTGAGTTGAAGCTGCACTGTGTTTGTTTAATCTTTTCTTATTGGAGGACGGATGATTTCTATTGAAGTAATATCAATCATTTAGCCAATAAGGTCAACAAGAGGTAATGATCTACTTTGGTTCTTGGAAGGATGACTGTAGCTGCTGTCATCCCTCTGGAACAGGCGGCCTCAAGGGTGCCCATTGATAAGAGATGGGCAAGACCAAAACAGAGAGGCAGGAGCTTATTGACATCTGTCACAAACACGGTTAATATCAGAATAAACCTCAGAAAGTTTGAGTTTTATCCATTTAGTGCAGCATAGGATTTTACATCTGCGTGTGGACCCGTCGCTGACGCACTACTCCTGTGACGTACTGACAGTAAACAAAGAAGAAAAAAAAAACTACCTCCTCTCATCTGTATGAGATGATGCCTTTTGACATTAGAGAGCTACATCTGTAGATATAAATGTAAAGGTGCCCCCAGTGACCAGTCCACCATGCCAAGATTACACCAGACTGAAAAAGCTCCATCTGTTAGAGAGGGATGGAAAGTTTGTTTTTTAAATATTGGAGCTTATAATGAAAAAGTTTGCAATGCAAAATGGCATCTAAAATGAGTTCAGATATTGTGAGTCATCAAGACTAAAATGTTTTTGCAGTCGTCTGAATAGACTCAGTCACAAGGGGTTTAAACCAGTTTAACCAGCGTAGATTTATCCAACCTCCATCATTCCAACAGACCATCATTCAACAATACTGGCCTCCCAGTATTAAAGGTTAAAATTTCTTAGCACCGTGCCCAACCACTTCTTTGGTTTGGGTACAAACACTGTGCAGAGGCTTTCTTATCAAGTTTTCCAATGAAAATTACTTTGCGACAAAGATAAGAATGTACTGAAATCTGGAGGAAACACCAGGCGAGATTTTCATTTTAAAGGGCTAATTCCACCAGCAAGCCATAAAGGGACTAATTCCCATTGCTCATAAAATGCTGTCCCCAAACGACGAGGGGGTTAAAATTATGCTGGAAAAAATTCATAAATTCAGTGGTGACTTAGACTCCCACATATGTGAAATTATCCAGAACTATTTTAATTGGTTTTATGTCTTGAGTTTACCTCGTGTTCCACAGATGAAACCAAATGAGTTTAGGACAGAGAGCACAGAGTGTTCAGATAGTTCACAGATAGTTCACAGTGTGATCAGGCCTGGAAACGTAGAGAAACGTGTCATCGGCATAAAGTGATATTCTCGGCCGTCTGCCTTCAGCCATGCCTCTGAGGGGAAGTAGTCCAAATGGTGGCTTTTTGTTCTGACATGTAAACTGGAGCTTTTAAATCTGCCACGAATCATGATTGTAAGTGTTGTAACTTATAATCTAAGTTATTATTTATCAAGCAATATGTGTAATTTGAGTTTGTTTGTTTTTTGTTTTTTTTTTGTTTTTTTTTTTTGAGTAATTGAATAATTTAGTAGTAGTAGTAGTAGTTTGAATAATTTGATAGAATATAAACTGTGGTGTTTAAAAGCTTGTAAAAGGCCAAATCAGTAGTTTGTTCAATCATGTAAGTTACAGTTACGTTTGCATGTGTCATCAAAGGGTTGAAATAATGAAGAAAAATGGGTTTAGGACCTTTTTTTTCTTTTTACAGTCGTTTACACGCCAGAAGTATTAACTGAAAATCATTAAGGCTTATTTACTCACAGATCATTGATTATGAGCAACATAATTACTTATAATTTGATCATAAATCTCATGTTTATATACTCACTGAAGAGTAATTTCTCAAAAATGTGTGTTCTCCCAGTTGAGGCAGTTTTAAGAAATGGATCACTTTCCTTTGACCTGTTTTCTGTCTCACTCTGAAGAAAACATCATGTTCCTAATTCAGACATGCGGATCCCCCTGTTTCATCTGCTTCAGACACGTGTCTATAAAATCAAGAAGACATCGTGCTGTAATAGCTTTTCACAGCTCCGACTGCTTCAGGAACTGCAGAACTGTGAGGGAGAAGTGTGAAATCCATTTTTCTTATGAGCGTTTCCTCAACATTGATGCACAAACAACTAATCTCTCATTTTAAATTTGACCCTGATCTGCACATCATCCTCAGTTAGGTTCACTATTTAGTCACATTTATGTTTTAGTGCTGGTAATTCTAGGTTTTGCCATGAAGAAAAAAACTGGCTATCCAACTTTGAGCTAAAATATTGACAACTTACTATTTTAACTATATTTGGGGGATTTGTTTGTCATATTTAATTAAAGTGAAGCAGATTTCTGAACAACAGGATATACTAAATAAGTTAACCGAGCTGAAGTGCAGCTTAAAGTGAATCCATGTTTTATATTTTAAATAGGTTTGGTGGATGGATAAACAGATGAAATAGTTCATTAAAAGTAATGAATCTAAATGGTTAATGGTTGGTAGAGTGTATTGTGTCAAATATATTGACACCAATCAGTCGTAACATTATGACCACTTATGATTATTATGTAGGTTTCTTTTTGCACTCTACTAGACCTCTGAAGATTTGCTGTGGATGTCAGCAGCAGATCCTTTAAGTCCTGAAAGTTGTGAGGGAGTCTCCATAGATTAAACTTGTTCGTTCAGCACGTCCCACAGATGCTCAATTGGATTGAAATCAGGAGAATTTGGAGCCAAAGTCAATACCTTGAGGTCATTGTTGTGCTCCACAAACCATCCTGAACCACTGTTGTAGTGTCGCAGCAGTTTTATCCTGCTGAAAGAGGTCACTTCCATTAGAGAATACTGTTTCTGTGAAGAGGTGTCACATCCACATGATGTAAAAGAAAACTTTATTCATCAGGTCAGGCCGCCTTTGTCTATTTATCTTTGGTCCAGTTCTGATGCTTATGTGCCCACTATACACACACACACACAACACAAACACACACACTGATTGTACATCATCTGTCTTTCTGACTGGTCAGATCATACCACTGACCTTCCCATTACAACCTGCTCCACCCCCTGAGGCACCGCCGCCCACAACTAGTCAGACGTCCATTAAAACAAGGCAAAACAATTCAATACACTTTTAAAGCTTTTTACGCCACATCAGACTGAAACCCAGACAGTAGCTATTTGAAGATATAACCATAAGAGCTGTCTGGTATTATCTAACTTTTGACACATAGTGAGACTTTTCCCTCATTTTTACTTAACTGGAAGGATTTGAAAGTTGAAATAGGATGCTTATAATGTGTGCATTTCACCAAAAGTTTTTAAGCTGGAGGAGGAGGAAGAGGAGGAGGATGATGAGAGCTGAGTGCTGACTCAGTTTCTCTCCCCTGAGCCTGGACTCCCCTGGAACACAAGCATTACTCACCAAATATTCTCCAATATGTTGTTACAGCTGTGCATGGCACCCTGCCACCTTTATAACACCAGTAGTATCATCTGTCCTACTGAAACAGTTTGCTTATTAATAACTCATAGTGATGAAGATGAATGTATTAGTCTGATTACACACCTAGCCTGTCGGGGTCCACGTGCAGTGGCATTGATTTGTTTGGAATTTATCGTTACACTGTGTTTGCACAAGCAGAGCGCCACATGAAACCTGAGATGTAGGTGCGTGGACCATAAGGTTTATATGTGTGTGTGTGTGTCATATTACTGGCCGTCAGCACCCTTTGCTCTCAGGGAGGCAGGCTGCTCAGTGCAGATAAAAGTGTGCAGATATTTCTGAGCTCTCACGCTGAGGCAGCCTTTATCTGCAGACTCTCCTGTTGGGTGTGTTAGTTCAGCCCTGGGTGATATTAATACGCCACTAATGAGCTCCTTCCTTGAAGAATCCGGAAACAATCGGGTGGAAGCAGACGGGGGCAGGGTGCGGTGTGGCGTACCGACCCGCATGCTGAATCAGTCTCTCCCCCTGTGCCACAACTCCCCTACGGCTTCCTGGGAACGCACAAACAAAAAGAGGAGCACAGCTACAATCACATTAATCATGGCCTGTGGGAGCGCCAACACTTGCTTTAGGCGCAGGAAAACGAGTGAATTACACGAGAGGAAGATGTGGAGGGGAAAGAATGGGGTGGCAGAGACAATGGGCTAAAGTGTGTATATGTATGTGTGTGTGTTTTCCCCAAGTACACGGGAGGAGAGTATTAGTGGAGATGGCTAGTCAGGGATGTTGGGTATTACTGAATGTCTGGTGCAGAAGAATTCAACCATCTGTGACTATCAGGATTGTGTATGTCTGTGTGTGTGTGTGTAGACTGGGGCATCTGTGCTGTGGCTATTGCTGTATCCTTGGATGACAAGGCTGTATTGATTAACCCTGATGATTCTGGTGTTCAGCTGATCAGCATTTCTGCGTCAGTATGCATATAATAGTATAAAAGTGTTAGCAGTGACTTTATTATACAGGAGTGCATGTTTATCATGTTAATGGGATGAGGTGCATAATGTTCAAATGAATAATTGCATGAAATGATTCATTTTTGTCCACACTGGCAATTCAGCGTGTGGACGTATTTGCATGTGTGTGTGTTGGTGTGTGTGCCTGTGGCCTCAGTTTCCACCAGATAAAGATGTCCAGTGCTGCTCTATCAGGTCCCATCAGTATTCAGCAGCAGTGATGCCAGCCTATTCACTTAAAGGGGAGCTGGGCACAATTAGCTGTTAACATTACATGGCAGAATTAAGCCTCGGCCAGTATCCCCGGGGGAAATTAAACCACCAGCAAATCATTAAACCACAAGCTAAACATTAACAGCCATTTGCATTTTTATTGCACCTGAAAAGAATGTGCCAGGTCCATTATCTCTGAGATACAGAGAGGGACTTCTTATTTATTATTGTTATGTCGTCCCGCGTGAAAACACAATGGCATTCATATGGGCAGAGAAGAAGCTAACGAGAGGCCTTATTTTTTACGCTTGCGGTTTTGGAGTGTTATGATTACAAATTTGAACAAGGCGGAAATAGCTGGCAGAGGATACAATGACTTGTTTGTTATGCAAATCCTTCCCGCTTTCATCCTTCCCCAAAAATAAACAAACGCAAACAGATGACAATTTGCAGAGGGGCTCAGCTGAGTAAGGCCGGCAGTTTGGCTGCCGACAGGTCCTCGCCGTCTGCAGTGTCATTGATATTAAGAGTCTGAATAAACAGGAAGTGGGAGCGATAAAAACATATGAGGGGGTGAGGAGTTTTTTTGGGGGGGAGCTGAATTTAGCCTGTCAGTGCTGGTTTCTCATCTTTTCCTCTGTGCTTCGCAGGTGAACTCAATGTGTGGAAACACTCCTCAGCGGGCCTCTCGCTCCGTCGGTTCTCCTCCTCCGCAGCCTCCTGCCGGCTCCGCAGCTCGCAACGTACAGCCCTCATCCTCAGACTCTGATGAGACTCTGGCTGGCCTCCGCAGGTGAGACTGTAATCCACACTGAGACCCTTCCAGCTGATGAAGCAGCAATCACACTACAGGCGGCAATATTTATTATGTTGTCCCTGACACTGTGGACAGCCACCACACCACCTCACACTCCACCACCACTTCCATTCTCCCTCCTTCAAGTGTTTTTAAAACCCCTGATGCAGTAACAGGCTTAAATGAACAGTGTAATAATGCCCAGCGGGGCTGCTGGCCTCAGCAGTACAATGACCAGATTAATGTCAATTAGAAACAGAGACACTGCTTATTCCTGTCTCTTTAACTCTCTCCTACTCTAGAGGATCTCATCGACTTGCTTTCATTGTAATCAAGCTGAGTTTCCCTCTCTTTTTGTATCTCTGCATCTTCTTTGTCTGTCCTTTATCTGCTTTTTTTCCCTTCTAATTCTGTCAAACAAATATATCTTTTGTCCGAGCACATGAATAAATGAGTCATATTCAGAAGTCTTAATCTTTTTTTATCTCTTTTTCTCTCTCTCTTTTCTTTACGCACCTTAGAGAGTTCATATCCAATCTGAGGGGCTTCAGCTCCTTCTACAGTGGTCTCGGGGAGGCATTATGCAGCCGTGAGCCTGCTCCAGCGAACCACTCCCTCTGCTGGAATGGGCAGGAGATGACAGACAGGTAAGTCAGTGATTTGTTTGCCCCAGTTCACAGCTATAAAACACTTTTGTGAGCCAGACGTGCAGCAGCAAACAGATCAGATCCACCTTGTAGCACACCCTGCAGCCTGCAGGAAGTTCTGCTTAGGTTTATTGGCTCGCTAAATGATCGGTTATACAAATAGTCTGCTCTGATTCCTCAATTCCCAATACAGCAGCACATCTAGGAAAGTGTAGGTGAGTTGAAGGGTAAGTTTGCCCAGAGCTGATGAGCTTCACATGAGGGGCCCTCCCTTCTCCTGCTGAGTGTGAGTGTAAATCTTGACTTTGCCTCTATGGGATGTTATTAATGTCAGGCATGCTGTCACCTTCTTCTCGCTTAGTTAATTGCAGTTTCGATCGTTCTCTCCTCCTTCATCCAACATCTCCTGTGCACCCTGCAGAACCTCATTTGGTTTTCGCAATATTTCACTTCACCTCCTGTCCTTTGGCTGTACACATCATAACTTCTTCCTTCCTACCCACTCCATCAGACGGCCCCAATTTCAATTTGGCTTAGATAGTTACAGATATCATCCATTTTCCTTTTTGCCTTGTAAATTGTGTGTAGTGTTTAATCAATGCAGAGGCACAAATTTCAGACGAGACGTGCCGCAGGTTAATGTTTTACCTCTTGTTCCCGAGAGAGACTGTGAATAAATTCTCTGCTTTCTCAAAACTGCTGAACAGAGTCTGTCACAAAGACAGGAGAGAGCTTCAATCTGAGGAGCAGACATCAGGTTGGCAAAGGGGCAGAGTTGTCCTGAGGGGATGATTACAAGCTGGACCAAACTGTGATAAGAAGGTGCAGGGAGGCGGGAAAAAGAGATGAAATGATGGAGAGATTACAATGTCTCGCGGCAAGCAATTCTCCATGTCATCTGCGAGGGCATATGCCTGCGAATTCACTCTGGGTACATTTTCACTTTGAGATTTGTTCTGGATCATCTGCCATTATCCTCCCAGATAGGACCTTCTCCAAGAGCTAAACATGGCATTCATTCTCGTATTGTTTTATGCAGATAAATTTAGATTGGATGCTCAGAGGGGATAAGCGCCGCAGGGGTCGGGTGCTGAATGTCTCCGATACTTGAGGAGTGATCTTTGGAGCTAAATGTGGTGCTTTTTATCAGACGTATTTACCATCCCACCTGGAGCAAAGATCAGAGGAGCAGCGCTGTTCACCACATCAAAGAGCGTTACACTGATAACTGCGATAATAGATGTGATGCCGTGTCGGCTCAGAACATTACGTTTCCATTTCTCTTTTGGATTTAATGACAGTGTAAACTCATGTGTATCTGATCTGTAGCTGATTAAAGATAAGATGCTGTGAACATTAATATCAGAGGATTGATAGACTAGAGGAGGTCAGAAAGAACAGAGGATATTGTAATCTTCACTTTGGTTGAAGTTGGGAAAGTTTGGAATAGCATTGACTGGATTGGGGTTTCTGGTGTGCACTTAATTACTTTATTTTATTCTTTTAACAAGAAAAACAAACATCACTCTAAATGTGCCAATTTTATCCCAAAGGCTAATTTTCAACTTATTCCATGGCCAGATGTTAAATTAGCCATTAGAAAATAAATGTTTACATCAATTAGGGCCAAGACTAACACTAGAAGAGAAATAGATTGTGCGTCGACAGTGAAAAACTGGCCATCACATGGAGATGAAGGACTTTCAGAATAAAACGTGTCGCTGATAGTTGTGCCAAAAATGAGACAAGTTCAGACCCAGCGTGCTCCCTCACCTCTACACAGCTGGTCAATCACGGCGTGAGCCTGAAATTGGAGAGGTGTTTTTAAATCAATCTGAACCATCTGAGAAGTAGCAGTAACAACACACACCGGTGCTAACATGCTAACTCTTGTTTGACTGTGCTCAGACACAGCTGTGACCTAAATGTGTATATCAGCATGTTAACACGCTCTAAATGACAATGTAAAGCAAATGTAATGTTTCCTCATCAACTATTACGTTATCATACTAACTATTGCTATCTTAATACAAATAAATTTCATCAATTGCATTTTGCAGTTATTTGATCATTAACAAAGTAATTTCAGTTCATTCACAGGGGAACAAGAATGTCTGCACCAAATTTCACTAAGGTCCAGTCAATAGTGGAAAAGTTATTTCTCTCAAACTTTAGTTTTAGATGCTAGTTTTGGATGCATGCTCCGTGCACCGTTTATGTTTCAAGGAGAGGTACAGTTAAAGCAAATATTTCCAATAGTTGTTGAGATATTTCATTCTCACAATGCCAAACATGCCAGCAGCAAATTTTATTTGTCCACGTCTTTGTTGCACATTAGAAATTCTATTTGAACATTAAGCTTTGATATGTGTTGTACACAAACAAGTTGTGCCAATTTAACTCACTGCTTTATTGTTTTTGAAAGGCTGTGAACAGTGTTGCAGATTTCCTCCACATCAACAGAAAGGTTTAAAAGAAAAACCCTGATTTGATTTTCAACCCACGTCTGCTAAACATTTCTTTCACAATATTATCTACATTTGATTTTCTGTCTGCTCAACATGACACAACATGCAGTCAGTAGATGTATTAACAGGAACAGATCCACATACCTTGACTTCTGACCCCGTCTGGAAGTGTGAATCAGGTGGTGTGAAAAGCATCAGCCTCCATTATGAATTCGATCACCACCTGGACTCCTGCTTGTCTTCTCCTGTTGTTTATTCTCTCGTCCAGACTGGATCTAATAGTTGGGTAATTGGTGTTAGATTAGATTACTATATCACTGGAGCTAACCAATCTGATCAGCAAACAATAGCGCACAAACTATCGGATAACAGACCGAGAGCTGACAACTGAGATTGAGATCAACTGTTTAATAGTGAGACTTTCTAAATTACATTTTGGTAAAGATCATCCAGCATATGTCATGTGAAACACTAACCTGCCTCGGCTCCTTATCCTCGCTCAAAATCTTTCTCCCCTAATCCTCCTTTCTCGACCCATATTTCCTCCTTTCCTCTTCCTCAATAGATCACACGTCTCTTTCCATTATTAATGTGATAATTAGAAGCGGAGAGGGGGTGAGATCATGGCTAATAAGAAGAATAAATAACTGGGGAAATGTAATTTGAGTTTAATGAAAAGCTCGACTTAGGGGAGAGGGAAAGACTGATGAATGGAGGTGGCAGGTGAGAGGTGTGTGTGTGGGTACTTAGGGCTGTGAACAGATGAGAGCACAGTACGGGATGACCTCATGCTTCACACACACACACACACATTTTTCACTGCCCTTTTCTCTCTCACTAACCTTTTCTCTGAAAATTATTTTTCCCCACTCTGGCCCATTTGTCCTTCATCTTTCCATCATTCGCGGCACTATAGTAGATGACATTTACACTGCAATGCGACCTCTGCCCTCACCACCACTTATATGACTGTGATGCCTGAGGATGATGTTGTTCTTAATCCTAGCTAGACTTCGTCCAAACACTCTGGACTCATGGACTGAAGCAGTCATTCTCCTCAGAGCTGAGGGAAAATTTTTGGCTGCAAGGGGTTAATGCCTGGAGCTGCCAGAAGTAAAGAAACACCTGCAGGAAAGTCTTGGCATGAAAGACAACAACTGGAAAGAAATCTCCCTTTTGGACTCACCGACTCCTCCTCTCAATAACATACACAGGTGTCAACAGAGCTGTGTTTCCTCAGTTACGCATTCAGACATGTAAGCACCTGCCTGTAGGCTGCTTGCAGCTAAATATACCCTCAGTGTTAAAGCAGGACAAAAGCACATCCCTGCTAATGTCCTCTTATTAACACTGGATATTAAACACCACTCATTGTTCATTTTAATGTGCATGAAACCAATCACCACCTGGACTTTGTACAGTAGTTAACCTTCTTTGAGGATGTTGTTATCTCCTGGTAAAACATTTTACACCAACATGACTGCTCTCTGTTGATTGAGAACAGATGTGTAAGAGGTCAGTTTCATATATTTATATAAGTCCTGCAACGATAATAGTCCTCATTAAGGCATTAACCATTTTGAACACCGTCCAATAAATACTTTCTTTCTGCATGAGAGACAAATGCAATCTCCATAACCTTTATAGAAAATATAAAAACTATCTTTAAACATCAAATGTTAAAAAAGTGAATCCCTGTTTAACTTTATAGACGTAACGTCTCCACTTTGGGAACAGCAATTTCTCTGGTTAGGGTTGGATTACAAATGAACTTTCCAGCTCTGCAGATTAGCTCCTAAACTAAAAACCAGAAGTGCTGTCATTCATCTTATCAACACTAGATGGTGATAAACGCCTTGTTTGGAGTGATGGAGCACCGGTCAGTTCATGATGTCTTCCTTCTTCCTGCTGAGCTACAGTGAATGTTGAGTTAAATTCTTTTAAAAAGTTTAAAAAAACAAATGACCTATTTTTTTTTTTTTTTCATCAGTATCGTCAGGTTTCCTGGGCCGGGCCTGAAGCGAGTAAACCCCGGCTCTGAGTCCAGAAGCAACAAACCCCCTGAACCAATCATCAGCCAGATCATAGACAAACTCAAACACATCAACCAGGTGAGCTGTGTGAGCATGTTTATGTGTAACTGTGTCTGTCTTCATTTAAACAATTTATCACTGCACACAAGTTGCCCTTTCCTATAAAGGGTATAAAGGTTTAACCACCCATTACTTTTATTTCTTAACTCACAATTGGACATTGATTTTCAAGTTGCTGCAGGTCTCACTCTGCAGCTCCTGTTGGAGGTTTAAGGGGGGTCAGCACAGGACTTTTGAGGATGTGAAACCAGGATGTGTTTTGCGCCCGCCTACCTGTCGCTCTCTCTTGTTTGAGAGAAACTCCAAGGGGAGCTTGTGTTCAAGGTGAACCACAACATAACGGTGTTGACAAAAACGTCTGAATAGACTTTGTTTTGGATCTCATTTGCTTCGCTTGTTAGACTCCAGTTCACCGGTGTTGTGACCAGACAGACACGTTTTCTGAGGGTGGTAGGGGTCGTTGTGATAGACAGGAATTATGTCCTCCACCCACAGTAAGCCCCAGCTGTCATCAGTGCCAACCCCCCCTTTTTTGCTGCTACCATCACCATGGAAACCATCCTTTTGGAGTAGGGTAGCTCAGTACAGAGATGCTTGCGTGTAGGTTCAAAGTCAGCCTCAGTCGGTGGATGTATCAGCCCACAGATCTGTCTGTGTTTCCTGGTTCCCGGTGGTTGCACTTGTAGCTGTCAACACATTGGATTGCCGTTGACCACCTATAACACCCCCCCACACACATATCCACTCATGTACACACACTGTCTTCTAGCAGTGAGCTGTGTTTGAGTGTTTTGGTCTTTGTGCTTTGAGCTGCTGAGTGCTGCAGGCCTGTCTGGATGGATTACAAACCTTCTCTCCTGTTTAAACTACCTGGGAGATCTAAGGAGCAACCATGGACCTTCCTCCACTCTCCCTCTGACAACCAGAGACTTTCAAGAAAAGAACAGAGGCTTGTGGGTTGAGTCGCTGTAATTTTCTCAATTACTTTTGCAGGATTACCTCATGCACCCTAGTTCCTGCTGTAAGTAAGCAGGGCAGGATTGTTAGGTATTTACTTACCCTCTGCTGTGTTCAAAACCCCCCACACAATAAGATAATTCCAGTTTCTAAAAATGTGGGTGTTATTTTTATAGTTTTGTCCAAAAACCACACACACTACACAACTATGTGAGGTCATTTGCTTTTAATTTCTCTTACAAATAAGTTTGTCTAACCTGGAAGTTTCTGTAACATTGTTATGATGACAGATGTTCTTCTTGTCCACCCTGACTTCATTATTACTAATATATATGATGGCCAAAACTACAAAAAGTTGTAATAAACCAAAATCATCCTTTAATCTTTAAAAAAACACAACACATGTAAACATACTCTCTCTAATGTACTAAGCTTTTCAAAACTTCCTGCTCTGACAGGGATGAACATTTGTACACATATGGTTACAAGCAGAGCTGCTGCGGTTCAGACTGTTGACTATGTGGATCAAGTTCCTGTTTGGCTTTTGATGAGATTTCGCAAGAAAATGCTGGTGAAGACGACTGAAGACAGTTTTCCTCAGAACATGGAAACAGTTAAGTCAGATGCTCTCAGAAAGAGAACTCACCTCTCATTGGCTGCGTCGTACTCATGATGCAGTGTACATGTGGACATTTATTGGATTTTGATTAGGTTTACATAAACAGCTAATATTTATGTAGATCGACATAGATTCTCATGGGAGCTTGTAATCCCCATATCTGATGACCATACAGTGGAGTCGACCATATTTCTACTTGAACTCCAACTTCCTTTCAGATCTGCACTTCAATGGGTTGGATTAACATCTGACAAAAGACTCACTGCGCTTGATTGCATAGTTCATGTGTAGTTAAAATGTTTATGACTCATAGCTGTACTTTTTTGTGTGGAAATCAGATTACACTAATATTTGACTTCAGATTATTACTATGGTGGGGTTCACAAAATAACAGGAACGCCTCATAATATGATGCAATATAAAACAATGGCCCTGCAATAAAATTCTCCCTTCATGAAGTTTACAATAGCACATCTTTGTTGCCAGGGTGCTAAGTTAAATTTATAGTAACTTTAAAGGATTTAATTTATTTTGTTTTTGCATAATTCTTCATCATATTGTAAACTGTTCCCATCGCCTACACATCTATTATTTAAGTTTGAAAATACATTGGAAACAAGTATTCACTCAACAGTAAACACTCGTGCAAATGTGAAATGTGAAAATTAGAGTTAATAAGTCCACAGCTTTAAGTGTTGATGATGTGTCCAAAACCTCAATTTACTGCTCATTTTAAAGTGAACTACATTTGTCACAAAGTATTTGTCATAAAGAGGCTAATGCTAGTAGCTCTGTGAGGCCTCCACATGCTATCATGCTCAAAATGATGGTGCTAATATGCTAATGTTTAGCAGGAAATATGTTGATCATGTTCACAAGTTTAGTTTTCATGTTAGCATCCATTTACTTACTTACAACTAAACTCACACATGACAAGGCTGATGACAGTGTCAGTAACTTTATTGGGCCAATAAAAAAGTTTTTAAAAGTTGAAAGAGTTCATCCTGATACTAACATGAATTTTTTAGCCTCTGTGTTGGCGTGAGGAGCGGAAGCATTATGTTTTCAGACTGTCTGTCCTTGTGAATGTGATATCTTGAGATCGCCTTGAGGAAATCCTTTCAAATTTGGATGAACTGATTAGAATTAGATCCAGTACAACATGAGCAGAAACTCATGAATTTAAGCACAATTACCTGGTTGCTAGAGGCATAAAATTACCAGTCTGTAATTCTAGTTTAAGCATCAGTTCAGTAAATACTAAAAAAATGATGTATCAAAAATACTAACCAAAATGTGCTACTTCTGGGAAACATATATTTTTTGTATGTATTTTTGGAATGTCAGTACCAAAATGTCATAACAGTTGTTAAGTTATTTCAAGACAGACATGGCCCTCCACAGGGCCAGGACATTAGCATTAACAACACATATCTGCTAATAGAGAGGGCTAATGTCAAAGACAAGAGACAGAACTTTAAACTTGCTTTATAATCCTGCAAAATGTTTATTGACTGTGTGCAGTATTTGATGATCCTAGCTGCTCTGAGCCGACATGTTGTAAACAATGTCTGAAAGCACTGGAGAAAGTGATGTTGTTTAGTTAAAAGCAGTTTTACAAGGTCTCCGCCTCCCCGCCAGTTGAAAGACCACTGTCTCTGGATGTTACAGGGCTAAAAGCAAATGGACTAATTAACCATCTGATATGAGAGAGCAGGCCACAACTCACAGATAATTACTTTCATCTGCCCTGTTTATAGTTGGAGCAGAGGACGAGCCAACAATGTGATGGTATGTGTAATGTTGCTGGAAGTCGCCCAGGACAATGCCAGGCTGATTATAAACTGCAGTTTCAGTCACATGATGTCACCTGTGCGGGTTAGCATCTTGTTCTCTTGTACAGCATGTTCGTAGCTGCAGGCTGAGAAATGTATAGATTATTGTCTTTTATACGCATTCAACTCGAGATTCAGGACACGGCTCACTGGCATACTGGTCTTTACAAGTCCTGTAAGACTCTTTTATCCTGCACACATTTTCCATTTGAATGAACATTATTCCCCTTTTGGCTGAAACACAATCAATGGTTCCTCCAGCTTGTACTGACCCACTTACAAACCAAGAATCAGCCCCAGCCCATAATATGTGAATGTGTGTTATAAAGTATAGGGGCTACACTCTCCAACAGTGAGAGGAACATGGGACCCCTCCAAAGAATCCACTTCCTTCCAACTTTAATCCCCCTGATGTTTCATTTCTGCGCTCCTAAGTGCTCCGTGACGATGGTCCTGTGAAATGCAACTATGCAACGGAAATGTGTCATTTCTCACGTTGTCAGTGTTGATCAGAGTATCTGCAGATATAGAGACAGTCTGGCAGGGAGACCCCTGCCTTTGTGCCTCTGTGTGGCTAAACTAAACACCAAAGGGAAAAAATGTTAGAGCCAGTCGCCTCGGCTTATAAAACAGCGTTTTCTCACGCCTAAAGCAGCTGATGTCATGAGTGAACTGTGGCCAAGTTTAAAGTGAACTGCGCGCTATAAATGGATGAAGAGAAAAGGCTTTCTCCTTCAGCTATTGCTTTTTGACTTGGAATCTTTAAACAGAGCGGGACTGTGAGGAGCCACGGACATTTTTACATATGCATGCTTACACTGTGTAACAAATTCCTGTGTGAGGTCCTGTCTGTGTGTTGTGTTTTGTATATGCAGCGGGGTTAGGTTTAGGGAAGGACAGATAAAGATAGATAAAGATAGGTACATGCCCTCGCCGGCTCTGACATCAGGTTGATGATTCTACGATGCCAGTCTCACAAGTCTTGCCATTGTTTTTTTAATGAGCGCTTCTCTGAAGCTGCGACTCTGCATTAACACTTTTATTTGGTGAAAAAAAGTGAATTCCCTTGTGGAGACACATATCTGGAGGTAGCACTCTTAAATTAGAACATATTATGATGATGTGCTCTTCTTCTAGAGATATGAGTTTGTTTTTCTGAACATCTGTTTAACTTCCCAGAGTATCAGGTTTCTTCTCTGAACAACTAATCTCACAGGAGATGGTTGAGCTAGTGGCAAAATAGACCAATTATGTGATTGGTCTTTGATTACAGAGTGTTTCCCACTCATTTGTCAGATGAGTTTGCCATTTTGAGGGTCAGATCTCCTGGGATTATTCTGACAGCCTCTTCTTGGCTTCATCTCGCTCTCTTTGGAGAGATACATTTAAAATATCATAGCTATGAAAAGCATCTTTGTTGAAGATTATTATAAATCCCTTTTGGAAAAACACAGTTATTTCATTACAAGCCATTGAAATTGTTCTGTTGTTTAATGAATAACAAACATCTTTGCTCTGTGTGCCAAAACTGTTTTTAGCACTTTTTTTTTCAAATCTGTAGCTTTCACTTCCATCACTCTCTATCTCTCGCTGCCTATTGCCTTTCTTTCCATCTCTCCAGCTGTGCTGAGTTGAGTGTGACAGACTCCAGTTCTGTTGCCCTTCCCTCCTCCTCCCCCGCTTCTAAACCCTCTCTCGATCCCCTCCCTTCTCTTCCCAGCTTCCCAGCCTAATTGAAGCCAGAACCTGGGAAAATCCTGCAGGTAGGACAGGAATCCAAGGTGGAAAAAAAAAAAAAAACAGATCCTGAGCGCCACAAATTCCATCACGCAGTCTCACTTCCTCCCAGCCACCAGTGTCTGTGCAGTATACACTCAACACCTCGCGCACACTTTGCTCGCACAGAATACTCCCTTTAATATATAACTTATACACATACACACCCACACACATTACATACTTAAGCGCAGACAGTTTTTATTGTGCACATTTGCAGCTGTTAATCTTGCATATGCACATTTAGGAACATGGCTACAGCAGATACATTTCCAGCTCATTTACAGCAGTGATATACTGAACATGCACACAAGTGACTATAAAATAAAACAAAACTTACAATGCTCTTTGAGATATATGAATAAATGCAGTGTAATGTGTATTGTTGTAATTACAGTAGAGATGAAATTGGAGCTGCTTTATGACAAGGCCAGCGTGCGGTGGCCTTTTCCTACAGGGTGTGCATACAATCAGACTAATAGACACCGTGGGTGTCAGACTAGGCCTGCTGTTTTGTAAACTTACACTTGCTAACCTAGCCATTATGCTCACTCCAGTCAAAGAGACTGACTTCTGTTTGATGTTATTTACTAAGGGTTTTTGAAGCGTTATTTAATATACCCCCTCAGGGCCTTCGTCCTCTCGCCCTCCTAGTTTTTTATGTGTGTGAGCTACAACTGTTCTGGAAGTGAAGGAGGAAAAAAGGGCTGTTATGCTGCTATATTTGTGAGCGGGGATAAGCTATGAGGGTTCTTTAAATGAAGTGTGACACCTGGTGTAAACCTCTGCAGAGCTGCGGGGCATTTGTGTAGGCAGAGTTCGTATCCCTGCTCGAGCACCACACATACACACACATACACGCACATACATACACATTATCCTTTTGTTTTCCGGAGGCTTTTGACTTCATGGTAAGTTCAGGATTTGAGGAGTTATGAGGAGTTATAGTTCCTTAAGTTTAGGAATCCAACTACCAGATACCACCCCCCACCTCCACACACACACACACACACACACACACACACACACACACACACACTCTGGTGTCCCACCCTGGCTTTCTCCCCTGCTGGCTGGGAGGTCAGCCAGAGCATGTGAGGGTCCTTTTCCTCCCAATTAGTCTGCCTGCTAATGAGGCCCAACCATCCCTTCTTCCACTGCCACCCATTCGTTCTTACCTCTATACCTCCACCTCTCCCTCCCACTCTGTCCCCTCCTCCCCTTCCTTGTCTGTCTTCCCCACCATCAACCCTGAGGCCAGAGTTGGGGTCACCTCTCTGTACCCACACCGCCCCTTCGTTCCCATACCACTACTACCCCACTGGGTGTAATTATCACGCAGCCGGCTTATAAAAACCCTGCTGCACAAGCCAGGCGCCCGTCTCACTGAACAACAACCACAGCATGTGTTTACGTGTAAAACTGTTTTTCTTTTCTTTTTTTTTTATCCTCTATGTTTAAATTTAATTAGCTAAATTGTTGTCTTAAATAGTCAGAGAGCAGAGATGAGGACAGTTTTCTTGCTGCAGCATCTAAGCTGATTGTGGGCTTGTTGTCAGTGGGTACTGTCACGTGTTGCTGTGAAACAGGATTCCCACCACCACTACCACCCCCACCCCACCCCACCCCCCACGCCTAAAGAGGTCAGGGGTCACACTTCCTGTTTCCTGTTTCTGTTAGGTCATCAGAGGGTCTCCCTGTGAGGGTCAGAGACCTCCTCTGTTCCTCCTCTGCCTTTTGTTTGGGGTGGCGGAGCTCTGGGGGGCACAGCAGCAATGAGGCTCCTCTCTAGACCTGTCAAAGTGTTAGCACTCCCTAACTTTATCATTCTATCACATCTCAGCAGCCCCCGTTCCTCTTCATACATCAGTAGTAGGTGGTAACTCTTTTCCTGTTTCTCTTTTTTTCCCTTTCTTTCCTTCTTTGCCCCCACTCTACTTTATTCTCTGTCAGCTACAAGCTAAGTTAGTGGCCGACAGCAGAGCAGCTGCTTGTAACATCCCCCTGAAGCTTGTACAAGCACAAGCCACTCCACCCTGTATTATTCACTAACCCACGTGAGTGTCCATCGGCTCCCACTAGGTGTGATCATGGGACAGGCAGTGATAGCCCGCTGATGTGGAAATGGAAGGTTTCTTAGCAACACATGACTCTGGGAACCACGGTGATAACGTGTAAAACAGATCAGCAGCAAACAAAAAGAGATTGTCTGCGAGGAGTAATCAAATTTAGCCACGGCCTGTGCAGGAATGGGGCTTTTTAAACTATTAAACCCCATGCAGACAATCAAGCACATTCACAGACATAAGTCAAGATTTTCATTTGGTTAGCCTTAAAAAAGATTGAAAATTGTTGTCATACCAGATATATTTAATACAAGGAGGAGTTCACCCCCGCCAGGATCTGAACTGAGAACGTCTGAATAAACAAAGAAGACACAATGTTTTATTCTCCCAGAAGACGAACTGGCAACAATTTAAATAATCTGCTGTTTTAAATGTATGTAGAGGGTTTAAGAGTTCTCATCAGGCTTCATAGATTATCAACCAGAGGAACAAAGTGACTGCCAGAAACATCCATTTGAGTTTCAGTCCAAACTAGAGAAATCTGGAAATAACCTTAAGGGCTTAGTCAGAAAGGTGGAGTGGACACACGCCCAGTTTAATACAGGACTGGACGGGGAGAGTTGCTTTTTCCCCTCTGTGTGTTCAGCTCCAACTGGAATTAACATCAGGAAATTAATCTTGTCTGCATTAACTGTCTAAGGCTGGGCTCCCGTTGCGTGACATACTCAACCACGGACAAATAGAGGAAGATGAGAGGGGGGGGGGCAGAGAGAAGAATGAGAACGCATAGCCCCCTCTTTAATCTTTACATTTCATATTCAATAAAAGTTGAGTAATGAGTCGGGGAGAGCGGGTGGTACTGGGGGGCAGCCTGCCTCGTCTGAAAACGTTGCTCTGTCTGTCAGCGTGCCGAGGAGCTTTCCATGACTCACTGTGTGGAAAGAGCCTCCTGTCATTCCTCTGTCTGTCTCTCTAGCTGTCTCCCATGGTGTCTCTCACTCAATCCCACTCTCCTGCCTCCTCTCTTGGCTCTCACGTCCCAATGGCACGTCTGCTAACTTGATACAGGTGCAGCAGCTTGCAGTACATAGGGGGATTAGGTGTAAGGAAAGTCCATTTCCTTCATTTATCAAGAAAAATAGTCTGTGCTGAAAAGTCACGTGTTTGATGTTTCTACCACAGTGACCAGGGCATCGGTTTCATCTCTGCTTTATAAATATCCTGCTATCTGCTGCACAGTGCAGCTCTGGTTTTACAAGAGCTCTGAGATAAATAACAATGTAAAATGCAGCAGTTAATTTAAATCAACTCTCTGAATGTGCATTATTTTACTGGTTCCATGAAACACTTATAAATTTCTTTATAAGAGTTTCTTCATTCCTATTAAAATTGAAGGGTAGGTCTGGTTTATAACAAGTTGGATCTCATTTTCCTTGTTTTAGCCGTCACTCATATGCTCACCAATTTAAGTGGTGACATCTGGGAACTCGGCACCATTGCTAAAAAGAATTCAGATGTTCATATTCCATGGTTAGCAACTTTGGAAGCGTAAAATATCCAAACTGTCTAGTTTTATTTCAAATACAGATACAGATAATTACATGATTTGCCTAAACACTTCTTTCTTGCCTCATCTGACTGTCAGAGTCAACTTGATGTTTTCAGATCTCAGCATTTGGCAAAATAAGAAAAACTAAGCGTGATGGCTAGCGTGTTAGCAAACAGTTTCCTGTTTGCACAGAGTGACATTAACTTCATTTAGAGTTATGTTTCAGGCCATCTGATGGATTTAAGTCCAATACCTCGTCTGCTTCTATGTCTGGTTTGTCTCCATCAACTCCTGAGGGAAATATTTGGCTCTTTAGCTGCTAAATGCTCCACTATGTTCTCCAGCTAGTCGCTAACTTTGTAAGTGTGACGTTTGTTACTGGGCAGGTAATTTTTAAAATGTTTTTTCTTTCTTTCTTTTTGTGCTGAAAACAGCTGCCTGCTCTGACTGAATACAACATTGATGACAGTGGTGACAGGAAGCTAAAAGTTGAGAAAAGTCTCAGAAAAAACAAAGCAATAAGCTGAATGATGCTAAAATTTGCTGTACTTCATCAGTTCATCACTATGGATGACAGCTTTCATACTACTACGTGTAGGCCTTTAATGTGCTGTTAATGCAAACATTTTGGTTATAGCAGCTTTAGTACAGTGTGTGTTTAAAACCCTGAAAAGCAGGTCAGCACTTTTCATCACCACGCTAAACTAAAAACAGTATGTGATGGCAGCATGCATTTCAAGCCTTCAGCTCACAGTAATTATAGAAACCATTGCTTTTGTTATGAGCACACAGTAAGCAGCAGTCTGTTTGGGAACTTAAGCTTTAAGTTCTGTAGATTAGATTTGTAGACAAGATGTGTCGAGGCATTGATAGAAACATTCAGAGCAGCAGATTCCGTCTAGGCCGAGTCATGAGCAGCTTGTGCAGACAAGTCCTGTGCGTGGAGAGGAGGACATAACACAGGGCCTGATCCCAATCACACACACACACACTGACAAGACCACCCTTTTTTCTGCACACTTTCTGTCTTCATGACTCATCCTCTCCCTATTTCACTCCCAACATCACACATACACATCAACAATTCCCACGTTAAAGCCACAATTTCACTTTTTTTTTTTTTTTTTTTTTAGCTTATCTTCAGACTTAGCTGTGTTTTGTTGTGTTTTCCCAGTGTACAACTGATCACCAGTGAGAGCAGGTTGATTCCTGTCACCGCAGGTCAACCAGTGGCTGGGCTCTGGGGCTCAGTTGCAGCTGTCGTGTCGAACATTGACCCTGTGTGGAGTTCATGTCATGTGTGGGAGGCAGTGACAGACTTGCGGTTTCTGTGTCTCTGTCTGGGCTGGCCTGCATGGAGCAATACGCCACATGTTTGGGCTTTGTGTGCAGCCTTTGAGCCTGTGTTTCCTTGGTGTGACTTGTGCTGTTGTGTTAAAGGGAAGTGAACCCTGTGGCCTGCGGGATGCCTATAGCTGCGCTGATTACATGTTGTGTGTGTCCAGCTGTCTGTCCAAGCCAGCTCCCAATGCAACTCTCAGAACACATAAGAGAGAGAAGGGAAGAGTGAGGACCACATTTCTTCTCTTAATGGAAAACATACTGAGCATTTCTCAGAAAAAACATGTCTCTTTTATTTGCTTCCTCCCTGCTTCCTTTTACTTTGTTTTTTTTTTTTTTTTTTTTAATTGGAGAAGATTCCAGCCTCGAATGACTTGAGGTTTCTCCCTCTTGTGGTAAATCTGGAGGCTCTTGCAGGATCATGCTGTGGCTCAGCCATGCCAAAAGCGCAGCGTCACTTTCGACACAAACATACATCCCACCCCTCCCCGCTACCGCAGCTGTGGCAGAGGCAGCAAGCCAGCGGGCAGAAGCCACAGCACCCTGCTACAGATGCTCCGCGTAGCACTGCCCTGCCACCCCCCTATGGAGAAGGGCACGGCTCGCTGCTATGGCTCATTTAGACCACTGCTATGATTCTCTAGCCAATTTCTTTTTTTTTTTTTTTTTTTTTTAATTCCCCTTTTTTTCATCCACTGTTCATCCAAGGCTATTTATAGCTGGTATGTTCTTGATCTTGCTCCCCTCTTGGTGGGCCTGGATTTAATTCCAAAATGTAAAACCTATTTTAGCTTGTTTTTAGCTGCGGTAAAATGCTAATTCACTACCATGGCTCTGATTGAAATGTCTGAACACCTGTTAAATTAAATTCAGTACAGTCCTGCTCCCCAGAGAATAAGTCCTGTCACCACAAGTTTGGTATTTTTAGCTTTCATTGAAATGTCTTTACAACTTTTAGATGGAAAGCTATAAAAATATTCACATATATTCTCAGAGGATTAATCTCTGTTATAATATTCCCCATGATTCCCTGACATTATATCCAGCATCACCACCAAGACACTGATCCTATCAAATATCCTAATATCTACTGGATGGATTGGCACGAATATTTGGTGACAATCACAGCCTCTAGAAAGTAATTCATATTGCCTTGAGAATAAACATAATATAGATATTTTAAGCTTTCATTGACATGTTTTGACAACTTTTCAATGGAATGCCATGAAATTTGGGACAAATGTTCAAAGTTCTCAGAGGATTAACCCCAGTGATGTCCATGATCCACTGATGTATCTTTGAGCTCCACCATCATGTCAAAGTCATCACTTATCCTATGAAATATCTCATCAGTGTCTGGATGGACACAAAATAATTATAAACAGTCATGGTTCCCAGAGGATAAGTCATATTCCTTTGAGAATCATCATAAGTTTTATATTTTGAGATTTCACTGAAATGTCTTGACAACTTTTATATGTATAAATTGGCACAGATATGATACACAGAGGATTCATCAAAAAGACATTCGTGATCCCCTGATATTTTTTCTAGCACCACGGGTCAGCACAAACTTTAATACACTCATTCATGGTCCCTAGACAATAACGATTATCTCTGTGCAGTGCTTTGAGCCTGATCACATAACTACAGAGCCTCAGTCCCTGTTTGTGCTAACATTAGTGCACGGTGAATCACAGGACAGTCTGTCTGTTTATGTGTTGAGGAGAGCTGATGTGTATGCTAGCAGGTGGTCAGTTACACATGGCAGTGTTCACACAGACAGGGGCACGACAGCCAATGTTTTCCCCTCTCTCCTCATACCTTTTTTTAGGTTTTGTTCTAAAATATCCTGAACCACGTCTTCCTCTCCCTGCTTTACAAGTGTCTGTTTGCCTTTTAATTGCTCTGTGAGGCGCCCCTCCCCTTGCAAAGTCCGACTAAGTTGCCAGGATACAGACTATGAGAAGGAATTTCAGCACCTCAGTAAATCTATGGAGGGCTCCAGCAAATGCGGTTCTGTCTTTAACTAAATGGTTCAGTGCATTAAAGTCCCATTCATCATGAGGAGAGTGTGTGTTTCTGGGCGTTTTGGGATTTTTTAATGTGACACCTGAGGGCTCAGCTCTGTCAACAGGTGGAGCTTTGCTAGACAGGCTTAGACAGAAGTGAAATGTTCCTATGGATCAGCCGTCCTGTCTGTGAGTTACTGATTGTCCATCCCTCTGCCCCAGTGACCAGGCTTTTCGAAATGTTGTGGTCATCGTCTCGTGTATGGCCTCAATGTTAGGAAATGAATGGAGGTTTGTGCAGCCATGCTGGGAACAAGGCAATGTGTGTTCCTTCTCTAAACTTTAGAGTTTATGTCACTTGTAAAACCCAGATTGACTGGTTTGTATATGCAGGCAGAGGGAACGGGTTTGTTTATCCTCTGACTGACGTAATTCTGTGATTAGCTCAGGGTTTTTATACCTCCGCTTTGTCTCAAACACAAACACACACACACACATACACACACACACACACACACACACACACGCTGATCCCAGGCAGACGTCCCAGCTGACCTGAGACAAGGCCCATATGAACTCAATTTTCTCTTGTAGACAAAAACAACCAAAAACAACAACAAAAAATGCGTGCTGACGTATGCAGATAGGAAGGAAATCAATAAAAAACAAACAAGGAAGGAGGCTGAGCGGTGAGATGAAAGGAGGCTCGGAGGGCAGGCGCCTGGAATTTAGCACATCTGTTACCTTGGCAGGGCTCTCAATCATGTGTGATGCTGTGGAGGCTGAAAGATGGTCAGGGTGCAGTCGTGTAGGTCGTCTCCATGCAAGCTCACATGTTTTTCACTTGTGGATACAAAACAGGATAGGTTCTTATACGCACTGTTACGGTCAACAAAATTTTTCTTTATTTCCAAAATGTCATGTTTCACTCAATTTTACTAATTGAATGTATAAAGTTTGCCATTTCCCTTCTTTTTTATTTTTAGGTCAAGAAGAATTCAAAGAGTTTTAATGAAATTGCTTTGCAGCTCTTCGACATTTTTTATTATTTATGAGTTGATTAGCTTACCACAGTTCTCTATAAACACTTGTGGTATGTGTTGCAACATATTATGAGCTTCTGTAAATCACTTGGGAAAATACTGTGAATGGAACAACAACTGCTTTAACAGTCCAGAGGCCAAACTGAATTAAAATTCTGATGCAAATGATGTTATATTCTGTTAAAAAATTCACAGCCTGTAAGTTTTTTTTTTTTTTTTTTTTTTTTTTTTTATGTCCGTCATCTTGGGCAGCTCTACATCGCAGGGGATTGCAGTGTAAACTGTAAAACGGAAAAAGTCTGAATATTACAAACATTAGCATCAATTTTTCTTCAACCAGTTTTCTAATTTTAGATGTCGAACCTTGTCCACTGGGGCCGAGTGTGTTATGTGGTATTATTGTGTCCTTGTTGCCCTGAGACAACCACTCAAGACAATGAAGTTTGCCAGTAACAACACAATCCTACCAATCTGCTTACCCCACTGTTTCTTTTTCTACCAGTAAATTACACGGAGCCACAACCCTTTGAATGAATCAGGTTTGGACAAAAATAACAACACTGGCAACGATAACAAAACTGTTTTCCTGCCTGGTGATTATAATTAGAGTATGTTAAAAACCAGCACTTTTAGATCTCACCAAGTTTTTGCGTGGAATTCCCCTCATACTGTTATAATCATATGCTACGCACTCAGATCAAGAGACAACCCTTATTTATTTTCACTGCTTTGTTAAACCATTAATGCACACAGGCACATTCCGGCCACAGAGTGATTCATGAAGAGGCTGAGTGCATTTTAATGTCATTACCTTTAACCGCTTCCTGTTTGTCCCACAGTTACTGCGGCTTGTGACAGTATCTGAGAAACGCTGGAGAGCCCGGTCGCGTGGTGCTGGTGCTGGTGGTGGAGGAGTGGATGGGTGGAGCGACGAGGGAGAGGAGGGTTTCGAGAGCGGCGACTGTGATGATGAAGACGAGTGCACCGGGGTGTCGGGCCTGGGGCCGCCACCGAGACGCAAACGGTTGCGTGTCTTTGCAGGTTGGACACATTTTCAAACTGCACCTCAGATTCAACATGGGTGGTTTCAAATGAGCTGCTGCATCCGCACTGATAACTTCAAATTACCTTAAATAACATTTATAAGATGGGTTGTGAAAAAAAAATGTTGGACACAAGCTATTAAGTTGTTTACGTTTAAGCCTGCTAACCAAATTGGAGCTATTTACTTTAGAACTGGTAAGTGCGTGAGTAGATTTGGCTACTTCTGCGGTGAGTCACAGCAATCACACTCTAAACACAGGCACTGGGCACAGCAGAGAAGTGTTTACATGACTACTGGACATGTTGACACCACTGTGACACTATGCTGCAGGAGACGCGAGACTTCCTCAGGTAGTCACTTCACCTCAACCCCCTGACCTCCCCGCCATCAGTCTAATAAAAAAAAAAAAAAGGAAAAAAAAAGACGTCAGATGTCCTCTCTGAAAGCCAAACAAAGAACAAATGAAGCTGTTGCAAACTGTTGGAAGAAAAACCAAACGGAAGAAAAGGGAGAAAACAGACTGGGAGCAGGAACAAGGAGGTTCGATACATAGACACAAAGCCAGCACAGCTGAGCAAACACTGCACTGGGAGTAGTCCTCCTGTCGGGGGGTGTTGTGGCAGAGAATCGGGTTTGTCGGGCAGGGAGTGAGAGCAGGAACCTGGGGTTAACGCAGGAATCCTGCAGGGCCATCATTTCCAGCAGGCCGGGCCGTGAGAGTGTGATGGCCTCTGTTACAACGCTGCTGTTAGCGTCACTGTACAGTTCTGCTCTGATACACTGAGTTACTGCGCTGTAGGAAATTAAAGCTCCCTTCACAGTCTGACCTCAATCTCAGCATGTCTCCTATCTGTTTTGTAAATTAGCAGATTAGATGTTTGTGCTGTAAGTGTGTGTGTGTGTCTTTGTGTGTGTGTGTGTGTGTGTGTGTGTGAGAGAGAGAGTGAGTGTGTGTGTGTGTGTGTCTTTGTGATCCTTGTAAGTGTATGTGAGTCATCTGCAGGCACATATATGTCTGTTTGCGCCTGTTTCTACATGAGCCGGTAATGTTTGCAGACCTTGGAGAGTCCCCTCTCATTGGCAGATACACAGATAGCCACTGATAGCCTGTGATGACCCAGCAAAACGCTGACCTAGCACGGCCGTTCAGCCCATTTTGGTCAAACAGGAGACTGGAGTTCAAAGGTCAACCTGCAGAGTATGAGGCCTAATGGGCCGCCTGTCTGTGCTCTGCCACTCTGAGATGGACGAGGAAGATCTGCTTTCACAAAGCCAGGAGCAGAGCGACGCTGTAGCGACGTACGCACACATGCACGTGCACACACACACACACACACATATATACATACAAGATGACAGAATCCACAGCAAGGTGCAGACAGGACAGATGTAGGCCTGAGACCCCAGTGCAGCCCGGCTGTCAACCTGCCGACCACACAGACGATGTTCCTAAACGTGCGTAATGATTGATCTGTCCTCGCTCATTCTCTTCACAGATTCCATAACCTTGTGATCGCTAATGCTGCTCACCCACAGCACACACACAGACACACTGATTTCCCCTCCTGACCAGTCAAACCCCCCACTGCACATTCCCCAGAGCATTCCAGGCCAGGAGAGCTATTCCAGCACAGTGACCCCCCCCCTTGGAATACCCCCCACCTCTACACAGCCAGACCAACAGTCAGGCACTGAACTGGTTACAGACAGCCTTTACTGTGACCTCTCTACTGATGAGTCAGATCTTCTTAACACGAACAGCTTCAATTATTTGATGCTGTAACTGTTTCATTTGAGAAGTGGTAAACAATCACCACACTAGCTATGATCAGTGATAATCAATGACGTAAGTAAAACATGGTTAAGAAGTAAAACGTGGTAAAAAACGCATGATGGTTACAAATTGCTGCACTGTATACTACACTGTTTAAACTCCATGTGTTTATTACGGAAAACTGAAGAGTCACAGTTACTCAAAGTAAAGTCATAAAGTGGGTCTGTATGGCTGCATATTTTTTTAATGCTGTAATCTATGATGCCGTGTGACTATTGCGTCTTTCACTCATGATGAGGGCTCACCTGTGTGTCTGTGCTTTCATGCACACCTGGCTTCAAGACCGCACAGCCTCTGTGGGAAAACAAAGAAGCTGCCACCGTCGCCTCGCAAACCTTCTCCTCACAGGTTTCTCTCAAAGCCTCTCTTCATTCACTCGTCCTCACTTTGCAAATATGGTGTAATTTGTTGTACTAAATCTTAAAACGTTGCTTCCCCTGTGAAACTGAAAACCTGCCAGTGAGGTGAATCATTTGTTTCCAGCGCAGTTTCAGCTCTTGTAGTGTTGGAAAATAAATGGCAACATTGTGAAATGTAGTAAATCACTGCACTGAACTCAAGGTAATGTTCAAGATAGTTGTTGGAATCAAGCCACATAAATGTCTCTCTCTATAACGGGAGTTGACCACTTAATACTAAAGCTCTTGTAAAGATGGCTGATTTAGAGTAACAGCTGAATAACGTGTTAAAATGGGTTTTTGACATTCAGCACGGTGTGAAAGAACAACAGTTGGTGGGCTCTGTCACAGCCGAGTAGCGTGGAGCTTGGTGTTTTCTTGCTGAGCTGGATGGGCCTTTGCTGTGCGCTGTACCTTGCCGTGCTCAGCAGGAGCTGCCTGAATAGACCTGTTGTTAATGTTCCTGCGCTCAGACATTTGGTCACTGTAAGCACTCTGGAGGAAAGCTTTTTTTTCTAAGCTTGCGAGCATTTTATCATCGCCAGGGGTTAGCAGAATACAAAGCAGAAATATTCCTGTAATGTGAAACATGCAGCTTACGATGAGAGGCTGGGCTGAGCTCACCTTTCAGTTCTGCTACAAATTTTGCGGCTGGAACAAAGAAACAAGTAAAAGAAAGAAGAAGGTGATGAAAGAATGCAGGGAAAGAACAGAAAGAAACAAAAACACCTTTGATAACTCTAAAGGTTGATACGCTGGGAAACCTAAACATTCTTTACTCTCTATGTGGGTCGAATTAACAGCAGTACGTGCTGCCAATACGAGAACCTGGTATGTCAATTAACTGCAGCTGTGACCCCTGACCCTCAGCATCTGATAGGTGAGTCACACGGCGCCGGTCCTCCGTAGCAGTGTTTGCCACATGTCTTCATCAAAGTAGCCATAATCCAGACACTGTTGACATTAGCTCTGGCAGCTCCACATACGTCCTCCGTGTATGCTGTTTCCTCCTCGTTTAAGCTCCATATAGTTTCATGGAGCTGATTAACTGAGCTACTGCGCTCGTGAATTGTCACACTTAAAGAGTCATCCACATGTGGCAGCCAGGTAGAAGGCCTGCGTGCCACAGGTTAGCGTGAGACAGAAGACGGAGACGGGGCTCAAGCCTTGCAGATGTGCTGTGAGGATGAGGATGAGCGCAGGTGTGAGCGCAGGACGGAACAGGAATCTGGGTGCCCACATGGACCGAATCCTCTGTAGTTTATAGATTAAACCAAGGCGCAGAGGCAGTATCAGTGTCTGGGGCCCACCTCCAGCAGACCCATCAAAACATATAAAAAGAAAGAAACACTCAAACCATTTTTCATCTGAAATGCTGACAGATCTACATTGTTGGGATCAAAGATGTAGAGCTGAGTCCAGATCATGTGACTCAGCATCTCTGATCTAACAACAGTAATAGTTGTGTTAACTTGGAGTTTGATTTGAGACATGAAGACATTTTACTTCTAGCTGTGTAAGCAGTGAGGCTCTAGAGATGTCCTCACGGGACTCGTTTAAAAGGAGATGACACAGTACATGTCAGGAGGTTTATGGTGCTGTAATAAATTTGACTAATGTTCATGGTCTCCAAAAGATGATGTGTACTGACTTTGCTGATTTTTAAATCTTACTGTTAGCATTAGCAATGCTAAGACAATGAGATAGTGAACATAATAAGCATTACATTGCTTATCGTCAACATATTAATGTAATTCTGGCCATGTTAGCACGCTTCTATTAGAAATTTAGCTCAAAGAACTGCTGTGCCCGAGTACAGCCTCTAAAAAACACCAATTTAGTTTCAGACACTTGCTCTTTGTATTTTATTCCAACTGAAATTACAAACCAGAAACCTTATGATCAAAAGTCTTTTGATTTTTCCAACTCTGAACAGCTTCGCTTGTGATAACACAATCTGATTTCTGCAACCAATCTGATGTTTTGCTATGAAAGAGCATAATTATGATTTATTTTTTCCCCACAGAAACAAAAGTGATACAGATAAAGGAGCAGCTGTTGTTGCTCAGTTTAAGGCGATACGCCGCCTCGCTGAAAATCAAAATCTTCATTCCATCAAGAGATTTGGAAAAAAAACTGCCTGCTGTTCTCATCCTTGGCTGACAAACTAATGATTCTTTAGCCAACTAAAATCTGTTTATGTTTTAGATGATTAATAGTTTTCCAAGATGGGTATAAATTATTTCTGGAAAAGTCTTAAATTGATGAAGAGGTAGCAGCCATGGAGCAGGGGAGGTGTTGAAAGGTTGGGCGGAGTTGGTGGTAGAGCGGCTGATAATGTGTAACACACTGGAAGTGTTCTGACCCAATGTTCCCTGCCTCCGTCCCTCCTTGAGCTTATAAACAACCTCTGTAAATTCAGCCAATCCTCCTTCTTCCCCACCTCCACCACGCCCCTCACAAAAATAATGAAGCTTGCCACCATCTGTGTAAACAGGCTTGGCCAGCGAGCACTGCAGTCTCTCGCTCTCGTTCGTACTGGAGCTGCTTGTGTCGCCAGTTCTGGGGCTGAATGTGGCGGCGGAGCAGGGGAAGATGGGAAAAGGAGAGAGGGGGAAAAAGAGGGCGGAGAGGAACAGGAGGATGAAGTTACCCGCTTATTGGACCCTTGTTGGTCTTCCGCCACAGAGCTTTCTCAAATCAATCCAGGGATAAAAATCCTTAAGATTAGCCAGAAGGCAGGAAGAAGAGCCCTGGTTTTAATTTCTGTGGATACAAGCACACAGAGCCGACCGGGTTCTCATCATTTACACGAGGGGGGCCCACCAACGTTCGGTTCATTTTGTAGGCCTATGCATTTTTCTGTGTTTGTGTGTGCCTCTCGGAAAAGCGTTTGCTTGCTCAAGAGCTTTATTTACATTCACAGGCACTTTTTGGATGCACTAAATTGATTCCAGGCCCGTTCCTGGGTCGTGTCCATCAGCTCAGCCACAGTCCACAAACACTCTGCACACAGCGGGACCATTCTCGAGGCCCGTTGCTCTGCTGCTCGCCGCCACAGTGACACACAGCAGCCATTTTGTGGGAATGTCTTAAAAGCCTGGTTGAGAGTTTTGGGTGTTTTTTTTTACAGTTTACATGTTAACCCTCTGCTCTCACCTGCACCTCCTAAATTCTGCGTCTGTCTGTCTTTTTCCTCCCTGCAGCTCGCTCTCACTCTGTTTTTACAGCTCATTCTTGAAACTAACTCAACAATGCAGCCAACGTTGCAGGAGTCCTGCTTTCGATGGACTCTGAGCTGCTGGAGGAAACCACAGGCTAACCACTAAAAAGAACTGAGAGAGATAGTGAAACTGCTCAACAGGAGCTGTCTGTGTGTATAGTTACACCAGCCAAATTGTCACTGTTGGCTGCATTTCCTCTCTGCCTCTCTATGACAGGAATGCAGAAAGAATTCTACTTGTTTGTTGGCAGCGACATTTGCACAACAAACATACGTCTCAATCTGCCAGCTACATTTCCTTCACTGGACTGACTGCTGGATTCAGGAGGAGAATGTAAACAGATCCGTGTAGGATGTCGTCTTCTCTCATTATTAAAAGATAAAGATAGTATCCGAAGAATTTGTTTTTCAGAGACTCCCCAGCCTCAGGACCAGGATTTCCCCCTGGCCAAACTCAAACACTGACCCACCGGTCATCAGCTCAGCTCTACCCCTCCTGTCTCCACTTCCCTCTCATCCCGATAAGCGCTGCCATTGTCCAGTTCCTTCAGAAACAGCCTGAACCGGCGCTCCCCGTCAACCTCTGACCCTCCATCAGCACCGACCTCAGAGCCCACCGAGGTTCACAGGCCTCCTCTGTACGCAGCAGAGCTCCCCACCCCGAACGAGCCCCTTGCCCTCAGCGCAGAATCAACTCTTTGTACATTTGATTTGTTATGGTTTTTACCTCCCTCTCTCTCTCTCTCGCCTGTGCACACACTTTCCACCCTCACAGCGCCAGCGCCACGAGGAATTCTCAGTTAAAATTTATGCCTCTGTTGCAAGCTTTTATTCCTCTTGAAGCTCCCTCTCTTTCTCCTTTTTCGACGATCATATTAGCAGTTACTGGAAACGGAGACTATAAATACATGAGAGTAAATTTAATTTGGACAGCATATCAAGAGGCCATTGAGTGCAACATGCTGGTCATCCCCTGACTGATATCACCACCCTTCACCGACCATGTTAATTAATAGGCGTTGACTTGCTCTTGTCCCCACAAAGCCACAATTTATCAAGTGTCTGGGAGGGTCGGTTTCTCCCTTTTGACAGTCAGTCGGGTGTATTCCTTTCTAATCAGAGCAAAACCCACAGATTCAGGACTCAGGAGTTTTCTTTTTAGGTTTTTTAAATTTAGACTCACTCATTCATCAGTCTCTCAGTTTTTTCTTGGGGTGATCTTGTTTAATACATTTATGTAAATTACTTTTTATTATCTGAGTTTGTGTCCTCAGTCGTCTTTGGCATCGTGTCTCCACGTCCTACTCTCTTGCCCTGTGTGTGGGAGGGTCCCTTGGCTTAGAATAACAGTGAGTGTTGTGGAGGTTGTGAGGCCAGAGCAGCTCAGAGAGCGGTGCTGTTGCTAAGACCCGGGGCAGGGCCTCCTCTGGGCGTCCCGTTTGTGTTGGCCCGACATTCCCGGCCTCTCCAAGCGCCCCTGTGGTCAGCCTGTGGGTGTGGAGGCAGACGGTCACATTCCCGCCAGCCCATGGACAGAAGCATCCTGCGCCGCTCCTTCAGTTCCTTCCCAGCTCTCAATCAGCAGAGTGTCCTGGGACAACGTGGCCTCGGTCAATTCACAGAAGTTACAGAATGTGGCAGAGAAGCCAATAACTACAATCCTGGCTGCTTATCTCCTACCCTTGACAAGATAAGACTCAATCAATTTAGCAGCTCCTATCATGTTTTTACAGAGCCATTGTCATCTTTGCAGCCATGGGGCGGCTCCTGGCAAATGATCGCACGCACACACATGCACACTGCAGACGCTTAATTTCTAAATTTGCTGAGTCTAATATGCAAGTGAATAGTTTGCTCTGTAGAGATGAGACAAGTGATAAAATGTTTGCTTTACCTTGGAAACCATAATATCCTTTAAGCTGTTGAATCTTGAAAACTTAGATCAAATTTGACCAGCTTAGGTGTGTTACGTGCACACATCGTCTGCCAATGTAGCAGCAATCTAAACCATCTCCAACGTTTCATAAGGAGCACCTGTGTTTGGAGACTTAACATTCCACATACTTATCTGACCAAAAAAAGGTCTTTGTGCATAGCACACATGTACTGAATAAACTGTACTGGACCATGAAGGTACACACTCGCCAGAGGGGATAGAATAATGTGTCAAGCGGTTGCTGATGTGTACCTTCTCCTAAATTCAGCTGCATATAAAGAAAATGTTTACTGAGAATGCGAGACAGTACAAATGAAGCGTTTCCTGTGATTTTCTGTATCATATAATCATCACCTGTAGTTGTGGTGTGCTGGGAAATGTGGCTTTTCCACTCACTGTTGCAATTTTTCTACATAGTTTGCTTGTTGTGAAAACTTCAAGCTGTAAACGACAAGCCTCGGGCAGGGAGCGCTGCTGAAAACAAAACTCCAGACTCTCTCCCCCCTGCCCCGTTTCCCTGTTTCTCTTCTAGACACACTCTCACACACACATACAGTATACATTCACATACACACACACGCACATACTCCAGCCACTGTTTGACCTGTAAAGAGGGGTCCAAATAAATATCCGCTCCCCCTTAAAACCAAAGTCTGGTGGATTTAGAAAGTGGATTTATTCGTCTGTTCTCCTGAGGAATGGCTGCTGAAGAGGAACATAAAGTTAAAGCCTGAATGTGTCCCTGACTGTTGACTTGCATGTGACTGCCCTGCCTGCTCATTCTTAGTCCACAGCCTTCAGAGTAACCAATCAATGGGTGGACTGTTGACCTCTCCCCTGGGTCGTAACTTGAGCTCATAAGGCCACGATAAAGCTAGCAGGGGAACGTTAGCAAGGTGGCGTCCTTTGAGGAGTGATAGTCTCAAAATGGAAGGTTTGAATGGATGAGCAGGAGGAGGGCTCGGCTCCGCTGAAAGCCACAAGGGCCCACATCGGTCACATTAATCACAGTCTGGATTGTGGCTCTATTTATAACAGGGAGTTATCCATCTATTTGGCTAATTGTCCCTGCCTGTCCACTGTCCCGGCTCCTCCCGAAAAAAAAAAGGCCCCAAAAGGAAAAGGGGAAAAAGAAAAAGAGTCTGAATGTGGATTACCTCTGTCTGTGTTTTCCTCTCTTTCACTCTCAGTCTGTCTATACTCACTCACTACACACACACACAGGCACAGGTGTTCATCACTAATTATACCAGGATATTATTAGTCCCAGCCCAGAGTAGGAGTGTAGGGGATCTAAGTTTGCATAGTGTTCAGTCCCCATTGGGCTGTTTTTAAAGCCTGCAGAACAAGGCCCCTCTGTGGTGCTGCTCATGTCCAAGTGTTTAAACTAGCAAGAAAGACCCTTTTTTTCCACCCTGGTTTGAAGGATTTTTTTCACAGCCTGAGACTTTTTTCTTCATTCACATTATTGCCGCTGTAAAGCACACCAACACAATGCTCTCCCACTTTGTTTCTCGCTTTTTCACAAACACACACAGGGACGGGCGAACACACACCCCACTCAATCATCCGCACACAAACACACAAATGCAGACGCTCTTGCCCCCCCACCAACTCTCAACTGCCACCCCTCCTCCTTTCCCTCTCCCCGCCCTCCCTCTTATCCAGAGTGTATATAAAAGCTGTATCGAATTGCACCTTGAGCTTAATTGGCTCGGCAGTACAGTGCACTGCTGTCGACAGTGACAAATCGTTCTTTCAGAGCCCCGAAGAATGTCTGCCCACTGCCATGTCAGAGGACACAGGAGGAGAAAAAAGTTAATTGTCCCCTGGCCGCCATTCAAACGATGTCGTAACTGCAAAGAAATTCGTAGGAGATGAGGTTCTGAGCTTTGGAGATTTATTTATTTGCCTCTTTCCTCTGTTTGAGATGGTGCCTGGCAGCTGTGGGCACCAGGGAACCAGGAGGAAGGGCCCCTTGTCCTCTATATTTCTACTCAAGGGGAGTGAGACGAAGCGTTAGTTGGACTTCTAGCTGCTCCTTCTGATAACACAGTGGCTCAGATCAACCACTTCCTCCCACTGTATTAATCACACTGGCGAGGACAGTGCACAGATCAGATGAGACGGCTAATTCAATTTAGGGCTTTCTGTTATTTTAGGAGCTCAGATGCGACAACGCACTAGTATATGTGTGGATGAGGGAGACGCAAAGTGTGTGTGTGCACAGCCCCTGAGACTATGTGAGAGATAGGTATGTCAGAAATGCACCAGTGTGTGTGTGTGTGTGTGTGTGAGGTGAGATGTTCTGCATCTGGTTTGACAGGCGACAGCTCAGCCCATAGTTGACGTTCCTAACAATAGAGCTGCTTTATTACTGATATCCTCCTGCCCTTTCTCATAACTCACCCTTCTTATTTCAGTCTGTCAGACAAAGCATAATGTCACACACACACTCACACATGGAGACAGGGAGGGAGGAAGAGCTCTGCTCAACGTCAGCAGGAGAACAGCTGTGGATGCAGAGCAGTAAGACAGCAATAAGTAAGAGCAGAACAGCAGGTGACCATGAAGTCACTATAGCTTACACAACAGATGGAGGGAGGAAGACGGGAGGAAAACTGACTCTAAAATACAAGAGTGAGTGAGGGGTAATGCAGATTCACGTGGAAAACTAAAGAGCTATTCACTTTTATTTATCCAGTTAAGCCCTTCTAGGCCCTTATTCAACAAAACCTCTGCCTCATATCCACATTAAAACACACTGACTCGTGGGAGTTTCCCAGTCTAACCACAGTCTACTGTCAAATGAACAGCCCCGTCGGAGCAAATGAGTTAAGTGCCTCGCTCGAGGCCATCTTTACAGTGGTTGTGGAGGGAAAAGTGAAAGTAAAGGATGATATTCCAGGTTGCAGTGGACGGTGTCACCGGTGGTATCCAGAGCACGAGCCCACACCGGTGTAATTTTCACCACATCGTCCCTGAAGTCATTTAACTATTTTCTCAAAGTCCCAGAGAACCTCACCGCAGACACCCAACACCGTGTATGATTAACGACACAGTGAAAACAAAAGTGTTATCCACAAAATAAATAATAGCTGCCTGTGGGAGGGATTGAATTAATGTCTCCTGACAGTATTGCCGCAGGACTTTGGAGTCAATGTTAAGCCAACTTCTCTGCATACGGCCAGTCAATTTGTGAGGGTTATATTCTCTCGACAGAGCCTCAACCCAGAAGTTAAATTATTATATCAGATTCAAGGGATATACTTGGTATTTTCTGCACAAATGCAATATCTGACTGTGATCAGCGTCTCTGCTGATTCTACATGGGGATTCATTTTGCCTTCAAGGTTATTTTTCTGGACATTTAAAGACACACAGAGGCCAAGCTCTCAATAGGTTTCACATGCAGCAAATATTAAGTTTCTCTTGAATACAATAAGAATCTTTCAATATTTTTGGAAAATACATTTGTGTTTTCTTGCTTAGAGTTGTAACTCCAGGAAACATTGACACCATTCTTATGTTTGGAGGCTTATTAGCTTAGCATGAAGACTGGAAACATGCCAATCTTGTTGTCTCAAAAATTCCCAAATCCGCCCACCAGCAAATAATAATCTCATCAGGGAGGACAATGTTAAACTGTAATGTGATGGAAAAACAGCAAAATACGAAAGTTTTGATACAGTTCACCAAGTTTAGTTTGTCCCGTGGAACATTGCAGCCAAAGGAACAACTTTTTTCTATTTTTTTTTAATTTAGTGAATAAAGTTAACATTTCAGTATTCAGTGCCACACATAAGAAAATAAAAAAAGTAAAAGACAGTTTTTTGGTTTGGATTCAAGAATAAAGTGTATTTTTGCATGTTGAAGGTAAAGTCAGACGTCTATTGTTTCTGTTGGGTCGTTGTTTGTTCTATAGCTTCCATCCACACAACATAGAGACTAAAACCATCAATACAACCATTGATGATAGTGCTGTGTGGATTCAGCTTATTGTATAGATCCATAGTATCCATAGTATTGTATAGACCCACTTGATCAGCTGTCATTGTGTAGAGACAACCATAAAAACTAAAGGCAAATCTGTTCTCAAATATTTGAAATTTCACCTGCATTCTTGATAAATCTTCTTAAATCTTGAAATGTAAAATAAATTATTATACCTAGCTCAAATACATTAAGGACAAGCTAAAATGTGTCAAAGAGCTGAAAAAACAAAACAAAAAAACAAATGTGATGGTAGAAATGTTTCCAAAACCTGGAGTGATGCTGTTTCCTCTTGTTTCTGGTCTTCATGCTAAGCTAGGCTAACTGGCTGTTGGCTCTAGCTCTATTATTAATGTACAGACATGACAGTGATATCTCTTAGCAAAAATACAATTTCTTCAAGAGGCAAAATAGATAAATATACACTAAAATACTGTGGACTCCCAGAAAATGTTCAATAAATCCAGCCTCAGTCAGCGATCCATACAATCAAAAAAGGTTTGTGTTGTTTTTTTTTTTAATATTGACCAAACACTCTCTTGAGGTCGACACACATCGATCAGTTTTGGCAGTTTCAGATCTGGAGACATGATCTCACACAGCTACTGAGGTTTATATTTTTATTTTTTTTTGTTTTCAGCATCTCGCCACTTAAAACACATGTCAACACTTGCTCTGTGTAAAATGTATGTCTGTGAGATTTAGCATGTGTCTACAATAATAACATGTGACATCTGGTTATATGTGCAGCTTGGATGTCTGGTACGGCCAATGTAACATTGTTTTTACAGCTGTGTAAGACATCATGTGAAAGGACGAGAGACATACCACACATGTTTTTCAGCTTTTGTGACAGTGTTTGTTCTAATTGTCTCCATCCTTCTTTTGCTTTTCTTATATTTTTCATTTTGTTTCACCTCTGACTGACTCCTGTCCATCTCTCTCCTCTGTGTCCGTCTCCGTATCTGTCTCTGTCTCAGACCTGGCTGATAACTTGGCAATAGACGACTTCACCTTCCAGGACCAGCTGCTGACACCTCGTCTGGCCACAGCCGACGTCGGAGGCGTCTCCTCACCTGCAGCTCGACTCTGGAGCAGCGTCGTGGTGCTGACGCTGTCTGTGACGCTCGCTCTGCTGCTGCTCTGTCTCCACTGACCACTGCACCCACGCTCTCACCTCTTTACCTTAGTATTCAATACAAACTCTGAAGAACGTGACAGACTTTTGTTAAACTCTGGTTTCTGATGTACAGCTCATCAGTTCGTCAAAGGAAGCATGAACAACAGAAAATCGCTACATTTCTCTTTACCTGTCTCGGCAAAAACTTGTTTCATTTTATTTGGAATCACTGGATGTTCTCAACAAACCTGTTAAAGCACACCAGATAAACCCGTGGCGTTGTGTAAATAAGAAACTTGCTCTCTGGTCCACTTCCACTATGGTTGTTACAGTTTTTGTGTGCTCTTTCCTCACTTCCTCTTTACTCTCATACTGGCTTCTGTACATTTACAAAGTGGCAAGGGCCCCCACCATCGCCTCCCCCCTCATTAGTCAGGTTAGTCACGGGCCCACAATTGAGGAGCGACTTGGAAAACAGACATGCTGCTGACCTTTTTAAAATGCTCCCAATCCCAGTCTGTAACAAGTTATTGCCCTACAGGAACAAGCCGGAGGAAGAGGAAAGCTCTTGCTACTTTCTTCCACGGCAGCGAGTGATCTACTGCCAGGAACGGACTTCAGCTGGTTGCTCCATTTAGTCGACTCCTTCTCCCAGAAGGCCGAGGTGAAACCATCATTTTAAAGATGCACTATACCTTCAAACTTAACCTAAATCTCCTTCTTTCTCTCTCATTGTTTGTGTCCTAGTGATAGCTAAATTATTTCAGTCTGATTTCCTCAACGTATTTCCTCTCATCAGTGTTTGCTCTGTTTTAAAACGCCGATGAGTTTTTTTAAAGACGTCAACCGCCCTGTGATAAAAAAAACAAAAACAAAACAAAAACAAAAACAAAACAAAAAAGACTCAAGGGCTCAGTCTCCAAATCAGCCTGAAAATTGTACAGATGTATGTTTCTGTGTGTTGGTGCCATGTTTACAAAAATATGTTGATTTACAATATTGACATATTTCACAAGAAAATGTGGTTTGTGGACTGAATTGTTGGCTGGATTGTGAAGCATTACTGCATTTCTGGCTTATTCTTTAGCACTGTGGTTACAGCAAGGATCCATATGAAATACAAATATGTATAAAAGCGTGTTAATTGATTTGTTATACTGGTTCACAGTGGGCTCGTACATCGTAAAACTGGTAGCTTTCTATGGAATTATTTGATCTTTGACGTTTTGTTTAAACCAGGAGTCCCATTTTTTTTAGATTATTATTCATGTTTGTTTAATTTTGTTTGGTTTTCTAAAATGAAATGTGGTGAAAACTGGATTCCAGCTCTTTTCTTGTTAACACTGGAAGACTTTTGATGGATGCGTGGAAAGATGCTAATTAAAAGCTGGAAATGTATCAGCTGCCACCCAGCTGACTTAAGTTTTTTTTTTTTTTTTCTCAGTTGAATGTTGATGGGGAAAGTACAATGTAAAATAAACTGAACATGTTTTACTGTTTTGTGGTGACGTGTCTACATGTGTGGGCATCGGTGGTACAATTACACATGTTTTGATGTTTTTTATTTAGTGTTTCTCATGAGATGGAAAGGTTATGATTTTAAACACATTTATGACCTTCAAATATGTGTTGAGTGCATTTTACTGGGCAGATCTGAGTAGTGACTCCTTTTGCTAATCTAGAAACTCGATATTAAAGCCTACAGAACAGCTTGGTTTCAGATTTGATTACTTAACATCAAAAATTTGTGACTAAATGAGCAGCAATCAAGGCTAAAGTTTGGAGAAAAACAAATCAATCATCCTCCCTGAGCTGAGACTGCAGCTGACTGATAGCAGCGGTGAGGCAGACTTTGGAAACGTGGACAGACGATTACACACCGTCAGATATCTTTGTGCCATTTTGCATTGCATCAACAAAAAGCAGAAGCTGACAGAGAAATATTTTGGACATTTGAATGGGACAGTGCAAAAAGGAAAATAAGGTCAGAGCAATCATCCCTGCAAGTAAATGCTGCATGAATAGTCTGGTTGTGATTTTAAAACGAGTGACCAAAGTGTTTGGATGATGTTAAGGGTTGTGAGACTTACATTAACAGGTCAGGTCAGATCTGGATTTGATTTAGAAAAAGAAAAGGGCTGGTTCCACTGCAGAGCTGAGCTATGAAGCTGTGGGTGGGTGAAGGTTTGTGAAATTGGCCGCTGATCTAACTCATCAGCTGTAAACGTCAGGTTTTTGTGTTGGAGTCAAAGAGCAAATACTTCTCTTCTGCTCAGCTCTCAACACGGTAAACAACTGAAAGGGAGCATGTTTTGGATAAAGGTGCAAAGCTCCTGCTTTGGAAAAACTCTTTTCTCTTTGGAGAAAGCCAAGTCCTGTTTCACTGCCTCCACACATTTTATTTCACAAGGTCCCAGTGCGTGTGTCATACAGTTTTTTTTTCAGTTTCACATGCTCCTTTCTACCAGGGAAAAATTAGAAATTTAATCAAAATACAATAATGATTACGTTTTCACAGTGTCATTCTTGACGCTACCACCAGGGGGAAACAAGAACAGGTACGTACATGTGTTCATCTTAAAGGTGACAGAAAATCAAAAAACGTTTTTACCTCGTCTTTGTTGAAGAACAGTCGTCCACCCACATTCAGGAACAAAGTGCTAGAAATTCTGAACATCTCCTTCATCATCCATCTCAGTAGAAATTCTTATTTTAGAAACTAGAACATGGGTCAATTTCAAAAACAATTGTTTGCGACGTAAAATGTATCTCACTGCCCCCCATTCTGATTCCATTCCCTCCCTTTCAAAGGTGATTAGCTTTACAGAGACGGTCTGTCCGCCTTCTGATGCCGGTAAAGTTACATTCATTTGAGTGGCAGTGAAAAGGAGCCAATCAGTATCAAGTACTTGCATTTCATAATGAGGTTGTCAGTTAAGACTGAAAAGATGCCAAAAACCACACGTTTAAATCTACCACCTTAAAATATCTTTCTGAGAGGTTATTATGAAGCTTTTGAGACTTTACACATCCAACCAACATTTTATTGTATATATGTCACATCACAGAACAAGGATCAAAACCCTGGTTCCAAACGTCTTCGCTCACATTTCTGAACTAGTTTAAGAATTTGTTCTTGAACTGTGTTATTTAGGGGGAAAATCGACCAATCAGAGCTTAGAGGAGGGGTCAAGAATGGTGACGTCATCTTCCTACATAGCTAGCAGGCTACTTCAGAAGAAAAAACACAGAAAATTGAGCTAAAATTGATACAAATGCTTGAACTGCTGTTAAAATAATAGTTTTAACCAGGTGTGATGTTGAAGTTAAAAAGTTGTGTAGGCAGCGCAGATAAATTAAGTGACAGAATGAGAAAACACATTGTCAGACTGATGCTTTTAAAAGCCGACTTTGTTCTCTGGGGTAGTCCGACAGCATTTTGGGAAATTCAACAGTTTATTCATGGACGCAGGCAGGTGACAGATCACAAAATAATATGTAGATCACCTTGAACGTCATTCATTAATATATTCAGGGTGGTGTTGCCCTTAAAGAGCGGGAGAGGGAAAATAAGAAAAAGAAAATGGATGGTTGCAGCAGAGGTTATGAATAGGGCACACAATGTTACAAGTGTATATGTTACCTTATGCTTTTCACCCTCTGATCCACTTCAAAGCCCTTCATGAATCTTATAATTTATGTGTCTCTGGACTGTGCCTGTAGTTCTCAGAATCCACAGAGCTGCATGTGAGTCATGTGTGTTTTTCTCTGGATCTGTATTTCTCACTCCCAGCAGATGATGAACTACTTCAGGCATGAGAGCTCCTCTCTGCCCTTCACTGTGGGGTTTCCCTGTGCTGCGCCCCATTAGTTTTACCCCTGAAGTCACCTCACCCAGGTAACAGACGCTCCACAATGCAACAAGCTTCATTAGTCCTGTTTGTTTGTATTTCGTCTCCATTTTGAAAACCCGTCTTCTTTCTTAACAAGGTCAATCACTCACAGCTCCACACATAACACGCCTGTCGCTGCAAACACACTTCAAAAATCCTGTTTCTGTGTCCTGGCGCTCCGCAGTAACTTTTCACACCCATGCACCTTCTGCTCCCCGGATCCTGATAAAACCGCCATTGTTATCCAGCTGTGCTTTTCTCCCCTGAACTGGATTGCAGCTTTTAAAATGATAAAGAGAGGCTGATCATTAGGAGATGAGCAAACGCTGGCTGCAGAGAGAGCAGCAGCTAACCAAGGATGGGAGGGGGGAGGGAGGGGGTGTTATCCTCTGAATGCTAATGCGAGGCTGGAGAAAGGGCAAACAGGCCTATTGAAATGCAGAGTTCACGTGTTTTCTTAGGGTAATATTGGGGCAATGTTGAAACAGCACGCATTATGAGAGTGAAAGGTCAATTTGATGTTAGTCAGCAGGAACAGTGAGAATAGCTGACTATCAGGAATTGTTGCATTTTCTGCCTGAGTGATTGCCACCCTATGAATATGTATTTCAGAACTATTTCATGGTCACACAAAGATGTTTGGGCTTGGGTACCTTTATGAGCCTGAGGGGTCATCAAACAGTGCATAGAAATTAAAATAACAATATTATTCAGGTGGCCGGGTGCATGCGGGCTCCGCAGTCCAGTCTAATTTTTTACCAAGCTGAATGTTGAAATTCCTGTGCCAGAGAGAAGAGCCTGGGACATGTCACGTCGTTCAAAGCTCATTCATGTCTAATTACCATGGCACTGGACCATTTTCTTACCTTTTGTTGGGCCTATTGAGAGCAGTGCCGGGCCCACGCTCTCCCATACACACAGCTCTGGCATCCTCCTCCTGCTCCTTCGGCAAAAAAAACCCAGCTTCCCCTGCAGCAGCCGCAGTCACACAGAATGAATGGAGCCGCCTGAGGAATGTGGACACAAAAGGAGGAATGTCATTTTGCTGAGTGCTACCCCCCAAACCAATTGACGTGTGCATGCGCACACACACACACACACACACACACAGAGAAGCACCCCACAAGTCCAGGCATGTCTAAACACAGGGGGTAAAAACTCTTATTAGAATTTTTTTTAAGGGTATAATACTTTGGTGCATCTTGTAAGAGTCTTTATTTTGAACAAAAAAAGTCCAAATCTTTGTCTTTTTTTATTTCTAATTATGTATAAAGAGAGGAAAACAGTTTTGTGACCAAAAACATTTAATTGTTTTGACTGATTACCTTATCAACTGGAGCTGAACTGAAATTGCTTCTTTCAGTGTTTTAAGAAGCAACAGGCTGCGACAGGGGCAAGGGTCAGAGGCAGAAAGCAGCCTGGCTGCTTATATAACAAACTGTACCCGAGAATAGAAAAGAAAACACCGCAACAAAATATAAAAGAAATATGACAGAGGCAAACCAGAGATATTCTTAGCGAGTGTGGAGGACAGATGAGGTTATGGTGGATAGCTGAACACATTGTGTTTTTGGAAAGTTTATATAAAACATTTTTCAAAGGGGAGGAACAAAATTCATAACACATAAGCAGATCCAGACGATTACAAAACACTGACAGAATGAAATTATTCAGCCTCAGATTTAATGGAATTGTTGCTCTGTGACGCAGAGACGTGTTTCAGTTTTTTCTGGGATCTCAGTGTTTATCTCCGAGGAGCATGCTGACACTGTAACACAAGCTGTGATGTGCTAATTAGAATTAATGTGAATTGTGTCTGTTTTACACATTTCCACATCATTTCTGTCAAATCTGTTGTAGCGACACACCTCCGGCTCGACTGTTTACTGTAGTTTATAACAATGGTGGCCGTATATGACAAGCAGCTGCGTATTAAAAACACCACTGCCCCAGCGCTAACAGGACACAGCCTGACCTGTGTTTGTGTAAGGAACAGGCCTGTAATTTTGACTCCATGGTTACTGTAACACTAGCCAGCTTTTAATCCCACGGTTTTAAACAAACCAAGATGCACAGGATTATGATGGCTGAGCAGAAACAACACATTTGATAAAAAACATCTTCGGTGTCAAGGTACTTTTTCTCTCATGTCGTGCAAGTATAGAAATCTGAAGGACTATTTTTTGAAATAGATAATGATGCAACACAAAGACTTGACATTTATTTGCATATTTCCTACCACAAAAAAAATACAAATCTAGTGGGTTTAAGTTTGTGGCCTGGGGGCCGTGAAGTTACTTCCCATGCCCCCTACCCCCAGCGAACATAATCACTACTAATTATTTCAGTAATTTTGCATTAAGACAGTAAGAGCAATGTGAAGGATTTCTCTTGACTTCAAAGGAGTTTTATCTACGCTATTATCTCCGCACCAACAGTAGAAACAGATTAGAAACCCCTCTCAAAGCCTGGGTCAAATAGGGGTCTGTAATAAAAGAGATTTGTGATTTTGAGCATTTTTTGTTACCTAATGTTTCTTTTCTTTATGTCATGTGGACCAATAATAATAAGGGTTCATGTTATGCTCCACCCTCAGCTCCAGTCCTGATTTTCAAGCCTGGTTAGCGCCAGTCTAGACTCTAGCAGAGACGGGTCCAGGGTTTGAAGTCCCAGCTCCATGCTCCACCCCTGGTGTTTCTATTTTCCAGGTCTTTGTCCCCGGAACTCGCTCTCATTCCTGGGTGTCCACTAGGGTTTTCTGCTCGCATCTGGATCCCAGTACGACTAGCTAAAGTCCAGTGTCCTGTCCTACAGAAACCACGGTCTCTACAAGTTTTAGAAAGAAAGCAAGAAAGGAGAAAAAGAAAAAAAAAAACACCTTCCCGGCAACTTTTCTATCGTCTACTTTTCTCACCGTGTTTTTTCTCCAGTCGAAGCAGTGAGCGGTGTTGTGATTCACGGTCTTTTACTCAGCGCTTTAAAAAAAAAAGTTTTTACATGTTTTAAAATTGCTCGTCTGTCGACTCGTTGGGTTTTTTCCATTGAGTCCGGGACTCGGTAACAGACTCAGCTGTGAAACGGAGCCGGTTTGATCCGTGTCTACCGTGTTTTTTCGGTGTTTTCCCGGCGGAGCGCGGCAGCAGAGGTGGCCGCGGTGTGAATGAAGTTTCTGTTGAGCGTCTCCATGAGGAAACTCAGCGTGGGAGTCGCTCAAACTTTGTCCTAGTTTAACGCACCTGAGCGACTTTAATTTTCGATTTTTTTTAAATAGAAATCTATATATACATTTTTTGTGCTGGTAACCGCATTTTTTAAATTTTATTTTATTTTTTGAACGTTTTTAAGTGACAACATGAAGACGCTGTTGCTGCTGGGTGTCGTTTGCACGCTGGTTGTGTTGTCTGTTTCGTTGACTGCGGAGCAAAAGTTGAGAAACTGTAATGAAGTTCGTGCTGCTTACAGCTCCAAAGGCTTCAACGTTAACGATGTCCCCAACAAAGGAATCAACGGTGAGTTTGTGTTTTTGACTTTTTAAATTAATTTTTAACTTTTAAACGATGTAGTCCAGACCTGTGGGTCCTACAGTCGGGACGGGACGGAGGACACCCCCTCTCCTCCCCCGGGTCTTGGAGGTCTCCGGTGGTCCAACGGCCACGGAGCAACGGTTAAGCTAGCAGAGTTAGCATGAGGAGATAGTGGCTTAAAGTCACTTATTTACTCTTCGTCAACCCTTTCTATCTCTTAACTATCTTTAAAGATGTCCACACGCGCCATGTAAAGTAATTGCAGTAAGTTTATGAGTCAATGGAAAAAGTGCATAAGTTTCTACATCAAACGGTTAAACTGTCGGTTTTTAAATGGACACTTTGTGCCTCTGGTATGAAACATGGTTATTCATCGTGTTAAACATTAATTAATACTGTGTGTGAAACATTTAGAGGATAAATCCTTCACACCAGTATGTGTCTGGCAGCCATTCACTGCTATGTAGATATAGGCTTCATTTAGGAAATACTCGAAGGTAATTCATAACAATAAAGAGCTTTAATCAACACACAAGCTGTGTGCACTGAGAGAAGCCAGGCCTGTGTTTATTTCCAGGCTTCCTCAGTACAGATCCTATGGCTGTGAAGTGCAGGCAGCCGGCAGTGATTTAGTAAACATTACCCTGCATCGAGAACAAGGCTGACTTTTTCTTTCTTTGTTTCTCTCTGGCTTTGTGTGATTTTTTTTTTTTCTTCTTCTTCTTTCTTTCCTCTTCTTGTGGTTTTTAACATTTTCCGTGTAGGCACACGTTGTACTTCTGGTTTCATACACATGACAGGATGTAATGATAGTAATAAATGCTGCTAGGTAAAAAATAGAAAGTGGTTTTGTTAACGGGCAGACTGAGGTGAGAAGGCAAATCAATTTAGCTAATCATGAGTTAAACCCAAGTAATGGAAACTTATGTAGGGGGGCTTTTACAGTGCAGGCTTGAGGGGAGCAGGGGAAGGGGGTTGGGGTTTGAAATTCCACTGTGTCCTGCATACTTTAAATCCCTCCCTTCTCTCATTTCCTTTTCATTTTTATGGTGGTTAAAATGAATATGCACACATATATTCGAACCCTGAAATCCAGTCCAATGTAGCAGCAGCTTCAGAATGACGTCTTTGTTTTTAAGTAAGTAGGTCATCCAGACAAGGATACTGTCAAATCAGTGTCTTTTTCTCCCTCTTTTTAAAGCCGTTTTTAATTTAATAATTAACCTCATCGGATAAAAAAGGCATTTCCTCTTTTGTTCTACTTTTTTTTTTTCCAACCTCAACTTTTCATGCCCCAACTGTTGTGAGAGTGTTCACAGTGTGATATCATCTGACAAGGGTGACCAATTTGCATGTGTCCTCTTTATTGTACTGATGCCCTTTATGAGTTTACTTTGCAGGGTAAGAGGATATTCTGGCCATTATGTGTTGTGTTGAGGACACAACAGCTCATTAGAATTTGAGTTGGGCATAACTGTCACAGAGGCAGAGTACCCCCCACCCCCCGCCCTCCTTCATTTCACACAAGTCTATAGGTCCCTTTGTTTTCTGTCTGTATGTCTTTGTGATGCTAAATGTCATTGAGAGTACCCCAACATGTCTGCATTGGTCGGATTTAATTGTCTTGCATCTCTAGATTCTAAAAGACGGATCTGAATGAAGCCAGTTTTATTGTGCAGGTTTGTGTTGTATACACACGTGCCTTTTCCTTACAATAGATTGCGGGTGTACGTCTGGGTCTTAGACAGGGCCGACCTCAATGAACGGCTCTTTGTCATTGATAGAGACTGAGATAATTGATCTAAAGAAAGCCAACAAGGTCTACTGTCATTAAAGAGTGTTGGGGGTCTCCAGGAAGCAAAAAGCAGATACAAAAGCCCCGTGCTCTTGAAATGTTTCATGTTCCTGGGAAGAAATGGCTCCAGATGTGCAGAATGATTGGACTTCAGTCATGTTCGGCAGGGTTTCACTTCTACACACAGTAACAGGTCAAACTCCAAACAGCAATTCTCTGCTATCCATAACACAGTCTGTGTATAAATTGAACTGGATGTGAGGTTGCTTAAGGGTTAGACCATTAATTTCACGAGTATAATATCACAGTTACAAAAGAAATGGTTCATTGAGGAAGGTCGTTTTACGTCCGACATTCACAGGATTAGAAATAATTCATATAAAATAAAAAATATGCTCTAAAATCATTTTACATTCGAGACATAGTTTGTAATTACAACATTTCTGAAACAATGTGTGTTTTTTTTAAACCATAACTGTGCAGATTTATGTGGCAGAGGAGACGTACCTCAAAAATTATACAGTATTTTTGCCAGTTTTCTCAAAAGCAGTTTTTGAAATGTTTACCTCCTTTGATACGCGCACTGTAAATCAGATTGGTGGAATATGAGTCTTATTGGAGACACGGGATTCAAAACTTGCCTTTTATAACCACTGACATCTTGTGTTATTGTTGGCAGCGTCAAGATAAGAATGTTTGTTACTAGTCAAATTTCCGAGGGGCTCAGCTGAAGCCAGACTTGAGATTCAATAAAGATGTTTTAATGCAGTAAAACAGAAATGGAAACGCTGATTGCCTGAGCATAGACTGAATTAAGTGATACAGAGGAACAGCAGACTCAGTTGGTAAATTCCATGTTGATCCCATGGTATCAATCTTTTACCACTCACGTGGAAGCAGTTCAAGACCTAGTTTCCAAGTTTCTTGTCTGATGATTTGTTTAGGGCCTGTGGTTGAATAACTTACGTAAGTGGGAAATAAATTATGCTCACGGTATAAATGATGACAGATAAATAATGTAAGCTATCATACACAATGTAAATGCTGTGGTTTTACCATCTGAAGCTATCAGCTAATGGAAGGTAATATTTGTTTTTCTTAACAGTTATATGTGATACTTTGATAAATGTTAAGTATTATCTGCTCAGTGCTGCTGCACAGTTGCACCATGGCCCATCTCTTCAAAGCAGAGGAGTTAACTCTGACCAGATCTGTATCTGCCATGTCAAAGGCTACTCGTCACAAGGCTGGATGCTGCGCTTCCCATTTTGTAGCTCTTCAAGCAAAAATCTGTTTTGGGTTACTCTTGACAGCCAGGCTTGATGTCATGCTTCAGGTATGGGACAATGGCAGAGATCAAAGAGTAGAAGGTCGGTTTCCCTCCCTTCAGCACGAGGAACATCCCTCGCTCATAATCAGTTCAATGTATTATGACCGAAACTCAAAACGTGCATGACCTCAGTGCGTCGGCCTCTTGGTGAGCTCGAGACGTTGTACAGCCTCACATTGTGAGGGTGCTCCTTCGCACTGTGCTGGTGGCTGCGTGCCCTGCATCATTAAAGTTTGGGAAATAACAGGTTGTGTTATTGCGGTGGCATTCAGCAGATAAGATAAGCGCAGGGAACTGGAACGTACTCCGTCTGTTGGAGCTTTTACAGCTCAAAGACCAATATTTGAGTGGCTCTGCTTTGCAGAACTGTGGCCTGGTATTTTAACACCTGTAATGATTAACCAATAAACTACCAGCTAAGTGTCTAACTTGGCTCTCAAGGTCAATCCCATAAAACTCAAACGGTTCTTTGTTTTATATGAGGCACTCTGCAAGTCTTTGTCATTACAAAGCACCTCACTGTGGCTTTTTGTGATGAAGGTCAATTTCAAATGATTTCATAAACTGGTATATATTTTATAACGTGTGAATTACTTTTATGGACTCTCACTGTTCCTCCTCTGTTCTCCTGATGCATTCTAGGAGGTCAGAAGTCCAGTGCAGGTAGATTAAAATTTGTAGCTGATGTGTACCACATATTACCAATTACTGTTACACTTAAATGTTTATACTTATTATTTATTCCTATTCCTCACATATGTTAATGGATCCTATAGAAATCTAGACGTTGAGATCTGTCTTTCTGATTAAGAAACATACATTTTGTTCTTCAAACCTTCATTTAATTGTAAAAGCAGCACATTTGTCCAGCTGTTGTGCTTTATGCGTCAGTGTCTACTCATGACGAAAATCCCCAACTCACTGAAATGTGAGCCAGTTAATGAGAGGCTTTTTTCCCCATCAGAGATAAGATTTTATCAGACAGTGTGGAAACACACATCTGCTTAACTTTCTGGGTCCAGAAAATGTAACTTGTTGTGGGCTATGCAGTCAGGTATATATTTGGACAATAGCATAAATTCTCTACAGTAGATTGAAATGAAGCCATTGAGATGAGATCAATTCAAGGGGTTTTACAAAATACTGCATTGACAGTTAAGGGACTGCAGCCATTTTTGTACTCACCTCCCCCATTTTCAGAGGCAAAGTAACCAGACATACTTGAAAACATAATTATACGTATAAGGAACACCCACATTAGTTGTCTTTGGTGGTCTTCAAGTGCATTCCTCCTTTTTATAGATTGTACCAAACTGTTGATTTGGCTCCTCCTGAAGTTCCTGTTATCTGTATGATAGCTGTGTTTTGTTGGTTTTTTCAGCTTATGTTTGTCTCCTCGCTTCCCAAGTACATATTCAACACCTGGATTCAACTCCAGACTTTATCTGCTTATTTTGTCATGAGATAACAAGGGAACAGGCCACACCTTGCAATTAAACTGGTTGTCATTCAACTGTCCAATAACGTCTGAACCTTTGGAAGTGAGGGGGCTGTGTCGAACAATGGTTGTGAAGTGATATGTTGTGCTCAACTATTGACTTAAAGCTGAAAATCTGTATTCAGTTGCATTGTATTTCCTTTGTCTCACATTCATTGCGCCATCAGAAGCAAAAACGGCGTTTGAAGCTTCTTTTGTTGTTTCTTAATTGGTCGTCACCAGCAGGTTTAACACCTGTAGTCTGAACTGGTGTTTCTAAGGATTAAACTGATTCAGGTTTGTCATTAAAGAAAGTGTTGTTGTCCCACCAGCCTGTGGTCACAAACAAAGGATGATTCACTCGAGTCTGATTCACAATAATGTAATAAACAAGTTAAGGATTAGTCTGAGGGCATCGATACTGCACTTTGGTTTTTATTTAGATACTTTAAATCATCATCACATATTTAGTAGCGATTTACTAGGTGGTGGAAAAAGTGTTTGACACTTAAGAATAAAATGAACTCAGTCTGTTATTTTACCGTCTTTTTAATAGTATTTTAAGTTTAAATGTAATTGTCAATATTATCCGTTTGTTTGGTTTTAATTTAAACGCAATGTCTTATCCCCACATTTTGTCCCAAGAGGAATAAGTCACGCAAACTTTAATATCAGTGATAGATTTGAGGAGAAAATTGAGAAAATGTGTGTGGGTTGAGATTAAATAAACACCCCCACATTAAAGCCAAAGCATGCACAGTAATCTGTGATAACATTCCTGAGCGATGGGATAGACCTCTGCTGCTATAAAACTGTGTGAATCATTCTTTTGACGTGATTTTATATTTTAACCTTTAAAAAACACAGATGTTAAAATCATGTCTGTATGGCTGTGTTGTTAGTAGAAACTTAAACAGATTATACATCAGCTGTTGTCACAGACAGGCTTTTGTTTTGTCTGTACAAGTTTGCACGAGGGTATAAACACAAGGCTCCATAACTCTATAATGTTAAAGACAGTATGTATGAATTATCATTAATGTTGACCTCTCGGTGCTGCAGGTTGTAGTATGTTAGTAAACTGTCAGTGGGAGAGTCAACAATGGGAAAAATTTTTGGAGCTGCTCTGGTCTGGCAGTTTCTGTGGAGATCAGTTGAAGTTGGTGATAATTTGATGGTTCCAGTTGCTCTCTGCCACATATATGTGACATGTCCTCTGTAACTGTTTGGCGAGCCTTCAGGATAATTGAGTTTAGGTATCATGAGGCTTAGGTCTTGTGAACCCAGGGGGAGCCTGGCTGTGACTCTCAACATCCAAATCGGAGGGAGGGAGGGCCGGAGGGCGGCTACACGTGCCTGCCAGCTCCGTGGTATCTTGCCGCTCTTATCAGCTTCCTGCGACCGCAGCATGGCAGCTCTATGATCAGGGCTCTCATGGCGTCCCGTTCTGCTCTGCAGGCAACAGCTGCGTTATCATTAGTCCAAAACAAATCGGCTTATCACAGTGAAACAAAAAGACTGGGCTGAGCAAGCGTGGGACAAGTATGTTGCTAAAACTACAAGGTTTAGTTGTTGCATGGATCTGGTCAAGTTGATTAAATGATTTTGTCATTTTGGGGCCTGATTCGGTGATTTTGGTGTCGCCGTCCTTTTCAGCAACTGAGGAATGTTAAGTTTCCTCTTACGCTTGTTTAGTATGCTCCGAGTGTAACTTCAGTTCAATAGCTGTGTGCGCGCGCGTGTGTTGACTGAGTGTTCGTATTTCCATCTCTCTGCATCCTTTCCTTTGGCCTGCCCCTCCTCAAATGGCCAAGTGAGCGACAGATCAGTGGGGGGTGGATGCTGTGTGTGGGAACAATTGAGCACCCCCTTTTAGGCCGGGCCAGCCCCCCCCCAACACATTCCTCACCAGACCACCAAGATCCGCACACAGGGAGCCCTGGAGCTGGGAACACACGGCAACAAAGAGAGCTGGAGGGAGTCACAGAGAAAGAGAGTGGGGTTTGACTGACAGGAGAGAGTTTTGTACGAGGGCGTGTCAAACTGAATATCTGAGAAGTGGTGGACCAGGCAGGAGCCAGAGAGAGACTGTGTGTGTGTGTGACACAGGCTTAGGGAATCTGGGGAGGTAACTGGATGCATGCATGCACTGTGACTCATCTTCAGTCAAACATACAGGCGTATACATACAGCCTGTTCCTCTGGGTAACCCCCGGGAGCACACGTGGCCGCTTATAACACAATACAACGTTGTAACACAGGTTTTAACCAGAGGGCCTTACAGTACATTTTTGGCACAAGTGGTCCCAGTTAAACTTGACCGTATCATTCAGTGAATCTTTGTTTGACGCAAACTGTGAGAAATCCCGATCTGGCTTTGTGGTTTTTCCTACTTTGAATCGAGGGGAGCGACCCCTTGAAAGTCCTTGTTAACACGTCCTGTTTGCAGGCTGTTAAAGTCGGCTGTGCCCCCCCCCCAACCCACCCTCACTCTGTCCCGACTGACATATCAGTTCATTTTCTTCTCCCCTTTCTTGCTCTTTAGCAGCTCCTCTGGGAGGTTTTGTTTCATTCCTAGTCTTTCCTTTCTCCCTCATCCCTGGGTGATTTCCTCTCTTTTTCACCATCAATAGTGGTTTAGTGGTACTTTCCTGCCCTGCTGCATTCAGCCCACCTACCTCTCTTGTTTTGTGCCTGCTTTTTTTTTTTTTTACCTTTGACGTTTTCTCTACACAAAAAGGCTTTTAGATGATTCACAAGCCCAAACTATTCACATGTCTTGTTAACATGCAGCCCCCAAAAGCTTTGATATCACTTCTGACTGTTGGTCAGGAGTTTTGAGTACACCACAGTTGTGTATATAAGATGAAGAAGCACATGCATAATGAAAATATATCAAAATTACCTTATGTACAGTGTTCGAAAACACGAAATACACCACTCTAAATACACTATGCAATTCACTTCCTTGGCCGCTGAAGTCCATTTTTGCAACTGATGCTCGGTGGTGTAATTTTTTGTTCCTCTGATATTTGAGCCGCCGTGTGTCTCGTCTCCTTTGTGTTGATCACCTCAGCGCTGGTGTCACTCAGCCAGCTGTGAGGAGTGTGGCGAATGGCTGTGGGCTCTGATCTCAAGCTGCAGGGGTGGAGTGTTAACCCCCCCCACCCCTCAGTCTGACACAACGAGGCTCCGCTCACTCTCTGAAGCCATCTCGGTGCGTAGCTGCCAGTGGGGGAGTGTGGTTATGATGTAGGTGTAACTCAACCAAAGTTAATTGATTTCCTCTGAAGCCGCAGCAGGGTTGATGTCTGTGTTGATAGTCGTGATCATCATTAGGATTTGTGTGACTCGCCAGAGGCCCATGTGGTTACGGAGAGCGGTGAGGAAGAGAAGCCAGGGACTTGCCTGGGTGTTTGGGCTGAAACCCCAGTGCTGGGTGCAGGCCAGACGGGCTGTAATCCCTGCTAATTACTCCCAAGGCCTACATCAAGACTCCCACCGACAAGGCAGTCACTCACACTTAGCTCACTTTTCCAAACTGCAGTTAGCATAATAGGTTTCCTGATATTTACCTAATCCCTCTGTGTGCTGCTCACTCTTGGATTTATTTTCATATAAATTATATTGTTTGAGATCAAAACCCCAGGTTTTTTCCTCTTTGCTTTTTAAAAATCCTTTCTTCTGTCAAACAGAGAGGCAATGGGCGGGTCTTTGGCTGCTTCACACAGCTCTGTGAATTTGACTGACGTGTTGATGCCATGTGTTAAAAGCCGGTCATCAAAACTCAAATTTAAAACATGAAGAAAACAATGGCAGACGTCCTGCTGGCTGGTGGCCGATAACCCAGAGAGGAAAAAAAAAAACACACACATGAAAGGATCTAATACTTTGTTAAATGATTGCTCCAAAGCTGCAAATCATTTGGTCAGTGTGTTTTGAGGGTGGTTTTTACTGGCAGAAAAATTAGTCGTTACGCGGGAATGCAAGTGGGCGCGCCAGGGATTGAAACATTGTACATCATCGGAATGGCAAGTAGCTTTGATTTATCGGCACATCCAGTACGTATCACCAGGAAGAGCCCGAGCCATCCTTGACTGAAGTCTATTAAACCATTGTACTGTTAGGTTTAGACTTTCTAGTCCCTTTGACAGTCAGCGATGAGGGGTTCTCTTCCCACCGCCTCAGCTGGTTTCCAGTTTCGTAAGGGCTAACAGGTATATCAGAATCTTTGTTGCCCCTTTGTAGCTTTGAGCTTCTAGAAACCTGATCTTGTACCTGACCTCATTCTGCCTGGGGGGCTTCGTCGGGCCCCGTCCTGCCTCAACATCTGGTGGACTTCAGCTGCTTTTGGATGTCAGTTATAAACATTGTCAAAGAGCTCCCTGTCCTTAGGAGGGGTTCGCTGGCTTTTACTGGCAGAGTCAAACTGTATTGTTTGTATGTTAAGTCCTTTAAAAGCTCTCATATGTTTCAACAAAGATGAATATTTTGAATTCTCTAAATGTGGAGTCGGAAGGAGGGGTTAGGTGATTAGTTATGTGGGACTCGCTCATGCAAATGAGTACGACCAAGCCACAAAGTCTCATTAGATAGCTTTGTGGCTCCCAAGCTGTGTGTGAAGAACACCTTAAAATGGACCTATTGCTCACTGGTAGTCCACTTCTGTGACAGCACAACACTGTTTTCACAGACTTCCATGGTAAAGCACTTGGCCTTAAGTAAAGACTGTTTCTCATTCTCTCCTTTAAAGTCTGTTTTCATTTGTGTGCCATGAGTCAGTGGAAAGATGCAGGGCTGGTGTGGAGGGACAAGCCAGGAAGGTCTTTTGTGCCTCGTTTTTCATTCTTCTCTTCTGTTCCCCCGTGATGATCACGCTGTGCTGTAACTTGTCCTCTCGATTGTCTGCGAAACCTCCGCCTGTCTCCGCAAATCTTAAACATAACACAGTCGCACTCTCTTTCACTCACAATTTCTTGCTCGTTCACATGGACCCCGCTAAAGGTGGAATCTGTTGTAAAAGCAGTCGATCAAACATACTCTTCAAAAGGCACATAACCTTTGAGAGAGATGTGGAAAGGGTGAAAGATCAGATGAGTTCATAACGTGAATCATTGCCTCCGACTCACCCTGATGGATGGTGCAGTTTGTTAAGCAAAGATTACCAGCAGAATGATGGTAGAATGGAAAATGTCTTGATTTATGCATTTATTTAAGTGGTGTTTTTCCTTTCATGTTCAATAGTTGTCGTAGGCACTCGTGTTAAAACCACCTGGCTGAACGTGAGGCTTACACAGGTCTGTCAGGCCAATCACCAGTGGTTGCTTTATTTACCAGAAACAAGTTGCAAAAAAGTTTGCATGGACCTCACCATGAAAGTGGCTCAATTCAATCCCACCCTGAAACAAACCACTTGTGTTTGAAGCACGGATTCCTCATAACCATGTTAACATGAATCACAGCTCGAGCTGCCTCACAGTTACAGACACAGTTTGCGCAAGTGATGTGAGTATGACCTTTGTTTTTTATCATCTCATATTATCAGTGCAGTGTTTGACTAATTAACACAGATTAACTTCAAAATGAATAAACCCTTTAGTCCCGCTTAACCTATCTGAGTTAACATATCTGTAACCTCCTGTGTTGACACAATAGCCGCTACAGCTTTAAGTATTGAGGTGTAGTTTATTGTAGGTTTTCGCTAACGTGCGAACCTTGCCCAGCACTTTTGGATTTCCTTCCCATATTTCCACTCGGCTACCGAGACCCTTTATGGAAATAATTTAATGGCACTTACACAATCTGTAATCGGAGGCTATATTTGCTTCACGCTGCTTTGTATGGAGAGGTCAGTGAGTCACATTCATTCCTCTGCTGTTTTCTTTTTTTTTAGATAAACTGAGCAGCAGGTGAACTTTGAGAACAGCCCCAGTGGTTGGAATTCTGTGTGTGACTTGTTAAATGCACGTCGGGAAGTGCAGGAGCGAGTTGAAACCCTGACAAAGCAGTGACCTGGGAAGTGGTGTAGGCAGGGAGCTTTTGTGTGGGGAGACAAAGCCGGAGATGCAGGGCTGGGACGGGAGAGGGAAACAGACAGAGCGAGAGGCCAGGGCAATGTTGTGGAATCTCCCCAGGGGCTTCTGGGTAAATGTTCATGGATGACAGCGTTTTGGAATGTTCACAAATGGAGAGTTTTAATTGGCCGGAGGCCCTGACTGGTTTAGTAATCAGACCTGGACTCTGGTGGCAGACCGCTCAGATTTATGGATCCCTGCGTGAGCTGTGTTTGTCAGACTGCATGCCTTTTAGGAAATAATTCACGAGGTAGACAAAATGTGCAGGAACTGGCACTAATACATATCTTGATGTGACAATTTCTCGCTGCGAATGAGAAGTGGTCCGTGCTGAGAGATTTTTCGGTGGCAGTGAAATTCTTGCGTAAAAGAAGCAGTAAATGAGACGTGGAGATGGTGATGTGTTGCTCTGCCTCGTGTTGTAACAGCAGCACACATGCCTTTCTGTCTCATCATAGTTGTGCCATGTGACAAGCAAAATTTGGCAGTTTGGTGTTTTGACAGCTGTGTTGTAGAAGAGATTTTAATTCCTGATTTATTTAAGGAAACATCATTTTACACAGACATTATCCAAAGCCCTGTGGTTGGCTGCGTAGCTGAAAATATTCACTCCAGAGAGTACTCCGCTAAACCAAAACTTCCTGCCTCATAAACGGATGGTGAGCATTGTTCTAAGAGGAGTAAATCTCTCATGTCACAAGTGGTGCTAGTGTTTTCCAAGCTCTCTGCCACTAAGCAACTTCCTCCCAGGAGTATATCTGCTCATTTATTGCTGTTGCTGATGCTCCAAGTGATTCTTTTCATTAATCTATTACACTTCTGGTCAATGCTGAGTCATGCGTTAAATCAATACGTTGTGATTCATCATGTAAGAAATGCCTGTTTTCTGGTCAGTTGACAACAGGCAGAGTGACGAGCAAAAAATATTTTAGTGTCTCGTCACTGTTGAATTAGATTCAGGTTGGATTTTAGTTTGTCATTGCACAAAGCAACTCTACAGAAAACTGGAGTTGGCATGCAACTACATGTTGTGAAATACAGTGGTGCTTAGAACAACATGAAAAATTAATTGTGAGTGCAGCTATTATACTGCAGACGTCCATACAATATGAACTGATAAATAGTGGATCCACTGTATGTTATACATTATGATTAATTCATATGCATTTCACTGCCCAGCTGTCATTTATTAAATGACAGTGCTTACTTTGTTTTGTAAATATGCACTGGATGAATTTGGTGTTCCTCATGGGGGGAAGCTTCTTGTTGCTGTAGCAATCAAATCCAGCAGCAGAAAGAAATATGGCCTCTAAAATACAACAAGAACTAGAATTAGTTTCACAAGTACAAATATAATATAGCACAAGAGCTGAGACAGACATGGATATTTATATTGAGGAAAACATGCAGACGTTTAGGTTAACATTTCAAACAATTCCTGTAAAAGATTTTACTACTTAACTTTAAATGCTAAAAGACATAGCCCACTTCAGTTACATCTTTTATTGGCTAGTTAGGAGAGTAGCGTCATGTCTGAGTCACATAGCCTCACTAAAGACGGCCTCTCCTGGTGAGCAGCACATTTACAGTGTAGTATGTGTTGGGGAAGATCGTGCTAACGTCCTGTTGAGTGTAACATCTGATACTTTTCAAAGAGAAACGTCTCTGTCTGCAACACTCATCCTCCTAAAGATTCACCAACGAGAGCACAAAGAGACTGAAAGGAAAGTTCGTAACCTTTCATAAGTCTAAAAGAGTAAATGTCCTTTGTGACGCTTGTAGATTGAACCTTTTAAAACAATAATTACAACAACCTCGGCTGTACTGTTTGTTCTTCATCTCTCACTTTATTTATTCATGGAGACATAGTGCAGACAAGTGAAACACTTAACATTAGAGGTACGGTAATGCTGCCCACGATCCTGTTCACTGAGTTTCAGAAGTCCCCTGCCAGCACATTTCAGTCTCTCTTGGACTTTGCTTATGAACTGAGAGCTGAAAATCATTATTGGTTTGGCCAAAACTGCTATAAACTTGTCATTACTCTATTTTTGTAAGAGAGTGAAGTGTAGAAACAGAGTAGGTGGAAGTAGCGCCCTGCCCTGATTATCTCCATATGAACAGCGGAGCCTCTAATAATGGTTTCCGCTTACAGCATAATGTTGTTGAACATTTTCTCCTTTTGCGGTGATTCATCCATAGCTCAGAGTCCACCCATGTACGCAGGATATTGGAGTGTAAGATAAATGTAACATGTGGACGGGTGTTAACATTTATCTTGGCTTTTAAAATTTCAATTTAAATAGATCTTACCGTTTTTTAATCTGACTGTGGTTTTGCTCTTTTTGACATGGTTTGGAAATCTGAGAGCTAAATATGGACTCAGTGATTTTTAGACTCACTTTTCATTGTGAAGCCCCACACAATGCACTCTAACTTTTAATGATCTCGGTCACTTGCCAGGACATTGCTCTGCGTTGTTTTAATTTTCTAGTCCATTAGTAGCACTGTTCCTGTGTGCTGCTGACACTAAAGTAACGGCTATGTTGTCCAGGGTGTCACTGGCTTGAGCCCATAGAAAAGAGGTTAGGAAAATCTGGATAGGAAAAGTGAACAAGACGCACTTTCCCCCTCCTAAATTACTACTGGCATAATGCCCTTGAGCAAGAGTCTGTGGTTGTACTGAGCAGCAGCCTGACGTGAATGTGTGGATGTTTGTAAGCTTCCCTCCCCCTACAGTTACTCCTCCAGGTTGTAAAGAAGACTGAGCTCCTACTCAGCTCGTCTAGTTAAAGGATTTCTTGTAATATAAAAGGAAATATTATATTGTACTGAGCACTTTTCTGTACTGCAAAACTACTACTTATATATTGAAACAGCAGTTCAGATACTGTTTGTTCCCTGCTTCATAGTTTGACTTCTGCACATTTTGTTTTTATAGCACTGGACTGATGTCATGTGGGACATTTCCCAGCTAAAAGCCTGCACAATTATGGAGGCCTGAAAATATTTAATCCATTGTTTGAATAGATTTGTGGGTTTAATATTGAAATGACACATCCACCATTGGAACAAAACGGTCTTTCCAAAGTTATTACACAAAGCTGATAAAAGCAAAGCATTTTCAAACTGTTGCTTTCTAATTAGAGATTTATTTTTTTATTTATTGAAGACAAAATTGTTTGAAACCATTTCTGATGGGAAAAACTAATTGGAAATGCTTTTTTCCAAAATGAATAACATTTTTCAAATTCATTTTTCGACCCAGATACGGACCACGACTGAAGGGTTCTTTCAGATGAAAGAGAGGGAGATAAAAAGAAAGGGGTGATTTGACAACATGCTTCAACAAGAGTGAATTTAAGACGGGAATGAGTTAGAAAAAGCAATTGCTATGATTTTGAATGCAATATGCAGCTGTTCGCCCTCCCTTGCTCTCTGTCTTCAGTTGTGGCTTCACCTCATTCCTCTTTAGTCTGCTTGTCTGAAGCAATCCACAAATTATTACGCCTATCACAGACGACACGCTTATGAGGACAACTCCACAGCTTAAAACGAAACGTCTTGGACTCCTCAGAAGACCACAGCTTCGGCTCATGTGATTGTGCATGACACAGCGTGGAGCAGAACAGAAAGTTAACAAATGGCACCGAACCCCTAACCCCCCAGAACAATTACACCACAGACAGAGGTGAGGAGCAAGAGGAGAATGTTATGGCTGCAGGGCGTGCAAATTTACAACAGTCTGTGAGTAATGCTTACTAGACTGGCAACACTCTCCTTTACAAGTTACAACAGGGAGCATTATATTGTACACCAATTAATAGTCAACCTTTGTATTCATAAGTGTTGTATGAAATACTGCACACTCCTGAGAATTGTCTGGAGCTTAGTTTTGTGACCTAGAATATGTTCACTTTTTGAAATTAGATTACCTCAGTATTCACTGTCTCACATTACCTGCATTCCACTAGGATTTAATCAGTATGTACACAAACTATGAGCTGCATACAGTTTGTCATGTAATTATTTACAAACGTCGACGGCTGTGAAAGCGCAGAGGTTCGGTTCAGTCGCAGACCACCAGGCTCCAATTAGTGACAGACTCTGGTGAATGGTTTGTGACTCGGGACCCTGCGGCCTCCTTCGTTACTCCCTTAGCAGTCCTCAGTTCAAGAGGGTACAGGAATAATCCCCAGGGGACTTTTATGACTTGAGAAAGGACATTGGACTGATACTGAGTTGAGTTCTATTTATATTTTTTGCAAGTGTCTGTGACTTTTACATCTCTTAATTGCCTATAGCTGTGGGGGTTTTTGCATGTGTGTTGGTGGTGTTATTATTGGAGTGATTAGGGTTTGGGGGTGAGTTACTGTGTGTGGTGGATGTGCTGGCTGGCGGACAGGGGGGTCAGAGGACAGGACCTCTCTCAGAGGAGTGGCTGTTAACCCCTGACCTCGCTGGTTAAGCCTGCGGGGTGGTGGCAGTCGAGGCGGAGGTGGTGGTGGTGGGGGGGCACCCTGAGGTCTGTCTGGTTCAGGGGCACATGATGGCAGGCAGAGGGGGCGGTGAGGTGTCTAATCTGGTTTTTGTCTGTGAGGCATTTTCACCTCCCCCACCATCCTTCCTCTGAGAACAGAGTTTGAGAGGCAGGACAATGTCAAAGGGAAGTGACTTATTTTATGAGCCGTTTAAAGGGGATGGTGGTCTCCCCACAAAGGACAGGGCTGAGAAGCAGCAGAGAGCTGATGAATACCATGACACACAGTCACATGTTTGTTTACAAAATGCTGCTCTCTTGTTTTGACCACCATAAATGGCAGTTTTCCTCCACTGAGTGACACTTTATCAATGTGCCGTCTCTGTGTCTTATTCCATCTTTAAGTACTTGGAAGCTGGAGGGTGAGAGGCCCCTAGAAGGAGCTCAATAAGGCAACTGAGAGCCAGCTCACCCATCACACAAAGACTATTCATGCTAGTGATGCTAGAGAAGTGACTGATGCATCAACTGACAAAGCTTATTGTGAAACGGCGAGGCCGAAACATGTCACACTCAGCCCGGCGTGATGTTGATTTTTATAGGATGTAACTGTTAAAGTTAACTGTTCGCTCTCTTATGTTCCAACAGTGCCATTTTTCTCCCAGTGGTTTGAGAAATTGGCTGCCAAAATGTTTTCACAGAGTATGCATTAGCTAAGAATCTTCAGTTTTCAGAGACTTAATCCTTTGAGCTAACAATGTGACATTTGTACAGACATTCCTGTGAAATATTGACCATCTCACTTTTATTTGTGTACTTTGGTAACTAGGGCTATTTTCCACGTGGATATAGCCCCTTTGATTGTACGCCTGTGCTGTAGGCGAGCAGGGGGCCCTGCTGGAGGAGAGACTGGATGGCTGTTTCACCTAAAAGTTCAGTCTGTGTGTGTGTGTGCTGCTCCCTGTACCTCCAATCATGCTGGTACAAAGAGCCATGTGTTGAGCAGTGATGTGATGTGTGAATATGTTTAGGTTGGGGCTGCCAACTGTGCCTGGGTATGTGTGAGCGTGTATGCGCATATGTGTATAGGAGGGGATCGTTTGGAGGGGGAAAGATGAGTTTGGGGAGAGGACTGTGAGAGAAGGAGTGACTTGAGGCTTATTTGGACTTGATCCCAGACAGAGGGGTCCAGTTTATGGCGCCAGGGTGCATCTCTCCCTCTGGTGCCCTGCTCAGATGATTGTATTGCTATGAATCACTTCTGACCCTGCTGTTTAATTTTTTTAACATTTTAGCTACTATTTGAGGCACGTGGTGAACTTCATAAAGCTATAGGTGACCTGATCTAGAAATTTGTTATTTCCTCTATCTATACAGAAGTATGCATGTCACCCATTTAAATTCCTGCTTTTCTAATAGAAGTCGATGGGCTGTGTCTAATTACATGCACAAAAAGAATGAAAACAACCTCGAGATGTCACAGTAAAAACAAATCCACATGGCTGAGGTTGTTATGGCGACACATGAAACATGGCGTCCAGCTGAGAAGATAACAGAGAAATCCCACAGTTGCATACTGATGAACTGTAACAACCTCAACCAAAAACCTAGCAATGTTCAACCCAACAAGTAACAGAATGAGAAACTTGTTAACGCTTAACACGAACAAAGCAGTGAGGAAAGTCAGAAAAGACGCTGTTTTTAAAATAGTCTAATAAATGAAAAACAAAGAGGCTTGTTGTCAACATGTGCTGCACATTTTCCTCTCTTTCATTGTCATTTGGAGGAAGTTGCTTGGATTTTTTGTTTGTACTTTGTAAAAACTTGTACGTCTTAATAAAATGAGTCAGAAGTGTTAAGAGGAATGTAAGGGTCATGAAGTTAAAGAAACACCAGGGAAGAAAATCATTGATAGTGACTGTAGAAGCTGCAAGAGTCATTTAACTAATGTTTAGTTTCCTGTAGCTTTAAATAAAAACACTGGTGTTGTTTTTTTTTGTTTGTTTGTTTGTTTCTTGTTCAGCACATTTCACTGCACTTACCATATGTAAGACTCCGTTTTATCTCCTCTAACATTTTTACGTGTGGTTCAAAAAATATGTGAAAACGTTGCTTGTCATTTGAAGGCTCAGGTCCACAGATGACATGCGAGCCCCTCAAGTAGCAGGAACCTGTGCAGGCACTCAGGCCTCGAGTCAGTGAGCACGAGCTGGTGGGGAAAACCAAACAGGCCGTTGGTGCCTGGATGCAGTGAAAGGATCCCTGTGTTCTCCCAAATTCCAACAGCCATGTTTAAAACAAAACATTATTGCAGCTGCAACTTTGCATTCGTCCTGCTCTGACCCTCCTTTTAATTGGATGTTAAACTCACTTCTGACAAGGTTGACAGTTGCTGTTATATCAAAGACAGTATTTAGGTTTTGAATAATGGTTGAACAATTTTTGACATTTTGTGGCCAATACTAATCCATACTAACGCAGATTAGTTGGAAAATGTATCAACATTTTTCAGGAAATTTGATAAACCACCCTGACATTTCAAAACAGAGAAGTACGTCACATCTCTCAGGTTGGCCACGTGAGCGCGTCTTTACACGTTTCAAGGCAGCTCCATAATGTTTCTGGCAGCTGACTTCTTGTTGCTGTTTTCAAAATATTTGAGTACAAAGTGAGCATTAAAGAGAGCATCACCAATTCAAAAATGGATCATATGACAGTCAGAGAGTCACATGGCAGTATCCACACTCACATTACAACAAGAAACCAGTACACACTTTATCTTAAAGTGTGTCCTCAACCTTTCTAGAATATGTTTGTCACTGTGGGCAAAATGCTGCACTATGTGGATACGAATCCAACATAATCATAAAAACGCCTTGCTAGGTTTATCAGCGTCAGCCTTCTTACCTGTAAAGTGAGTTAAGAGTTAATCGTCTCGTGAGGTTTGTTTCTTACACTACATCGCTTAACTATCAATCAAGACAGGAAAGTGCCAGGATAAGAGCAGGGCTCTATAAAGTGGCCAGCTAAAGACTGCTCTGAGCTAAGTGTTGCAATTAATCCACTTTAGTGCAGTTAAGGGGGTTTTCACAGCTAAGGTGCATTTGATTTAGTTAGGGGTGAGCTTGTTACTTAACAGAAGGTCCTCTCTCTAAGAAATAGATAAAATTGTTAAGGACTGATGTGTATGTGTGTTTCATGCGAATATAATATCTACTAAAACTGAACAATAGACTCAATTTATTGTAACTAAACCAGCATGTAGTTGTTCGGACACAGAGTGGGACCTTAAGGTCTTTAAGTTTTTCTTCTCCGTCTCCAGCTGAGCCGATTTGTCTATTGTTTTTCATTCTAACATAACAGATTGGGTGTGTTTTTCAGTGAAGCGACTCATGAAGACACATCCTTATTGCAGATGTTTTAAACTGTGTATTTTCCTCGTCTCATGCAGGAGCCCCCCTGAAAGTGTGTCCGCAGGGTTTCTCCTGCTGCACGGTGGAGATGGAGGAGAAGCTGAGCCAACAGAGCCACACGGAGATGAAAGCTCCCGTCTCCAGGCTTAGCACCAACTTACAATCCACCTTCAAACAGAAGCACGACCACTTCGACAGTAAGCAAACACACTTGCACCAACAAACACACACATGCTCTCCAGCCACTTTCCAGACTCCGCTTTGCTGGTGTCCCCATAGCAGCACTTGTGCTGCATGCCTTTTGACGGACGCTCCCACCTGCCAGTGCACTGCCCGGAGCGGAGACAGTCAGTCTGTGTCTGTTTTCCCCGTCCACCTGTCTCTCAACGTCTCAGCTCCCTGCCTCATCACCCCCCCTCACAGCCCGGTCCCCCACAACCCGCTGTCCTTCTCTCCAGAGAGACGTGTGCACTTCCAGACGGACCACACACATCTTCAGATTTAGTCTTCTCTGTACTTCCTGTTCCTCTGTGTGCGGGCACATGTGTGTATGCCTGTAAATATTGGGATCGGGTTTCTCTTATTGAGGTTGGGAGTGCATGGGAACAGGCAACAGTGCTGAGTCACCAAGGAAGTGGGGCAGATTGGAATACCCCGAGCCACCCGACTGTGCCACCGCCACAGCTCAGCTGTAAAGAAGCTCGATAAGACAGAGATGGTAGAGGACGATGACTTTCTGCAGCAGATTAACTCAAAACACATTGGAATTCAAAGCTTCTGAATACGCTTGAGTCTTGCTTTTTCATGGCACTTTTGTGCGAGATTTGATGCATCTGTAGGTACACATGCACGCACATGTGTGCATACGCAGGTCAGGGACCTTCTGATCTTATGTGTCTGTGAGACGCAGCGAGGGATAGTCAGTAACAGGAAGCGTGTGTATTGCAGCCAGATGTGAACAGGAATGTGACGTGTCGGAATGCAGTGGCTGCTCGAGCCGTCCCGCCCCTCTCTTTCTCCTCTCTTACTGCCCTTTGTCCCCATCCCATGCCTCTCTCCCCCCCAAAACCCCTCTCTTTGCCCCTAAGAGCCTTCTTTCTCTTCCCACCTCTCTCTCCTACGCCTCACTGTTGATCATGTTTCACCGCGAACATTTCTGTAAAGCATGTTCTTGTTTTTCTGCTTAGTTCTGCCCTACACCTCTCTGCAAGTCTTTGCAGCTTTTCTCGCTCAACTCAACTGGTTCTTTCTGTGACACAGTTTTAGAGTTACAACCAACATTTTTTCCACAATTGAAAATAATCCATCATTTATTGTTTTGATTAACTGTTTAGTCTGTGCAATCACAGCAAGATGGGAAAAATCACAAGTTCCTGGAGCCCACACTGATGTTGTCAAACATCTTGTTTTGTCTGGCCTGCAGGCCTCAACCTGCTACAGTCATACATTATATTTTCTAAAACTCTATGTAGTCTATTGTATCTATCAAATATACTCTATTGTACAATATTTCTTTGTACTTTTCTCTCAGTTAGTCTTGTTTGATATCTCTCTTCTGAGAACATAACATTACCTGCTGCAAAACCAAAGAAAGGCAGAGAAAGTTTCCCTCTTTGAATGAAGGTGTACTTCTTTCTGCCGGCATTGTATTTGCTCTATTGATGGTACAGGTGTTGAGGTATTTATTATCTGCAGATTTTGTAATGGAGGTCTTCCTGTACAGTTCTCAGACATCTAAGACAACTTGTGGGACTAAAAAGAAATCCTTGTTCTTTGATTTTTGAGGAACAGTTGTCTAGACTTTCCACTGATGTTTTACATATTTTTAAAAAAAGGGGGCTGTCAAACTTAATTGTGGCTTCAGCTGCAACTTGAAGTTAAAGTCTGTGTTTATATAGTTACGTCCCACCAAACAAGCTGTCACACATTTAGATTATTTTCTCTAAGTTCTGAAACATAATCTTTGCTACAGACTAATCAAGTCATAGTTACATTGATGCTCAAGAGGGGGCAGCCCTCAGGTTTACAGCGAAACTCTAATTTGTGTGTCGTTTACCTTCTTCCTCTTTTGTGCCCCCTCCTCCTCCTCATCACTATAGGCAGGTTGCTGCTGTCTCTGAACTGTTAGATGTGGGATCTCTTTACAAAGGCTTGCTGTGCTCTCTTCCACCTGGGCCATTAGACCATCTCTCTCACTGGATACGGTGACAGGCTCAGGTTGCTGTCCTATTATTTACTGTTGTCACACCGAGACACCCAGGAGCAGGAGCTTCCCGTCGGTGAAACCAGCACAGGAAGTGCTTATCATTGTATTTACTGTCACTGAAGACGGTGGTAACAATGATGACGTCAGCTAACAGCTCCTGAGGAGGGTGCATATGTGGATAAACACAGCTGCATCTGTACATGGAGACGGATACAACAGCATGCACTCACACACTAACAAACTCAGGAAGTGGTGTATGTGATTAGGCAGGCTCTCATCATGCGCCTGGAGCAAGGAGTCATGGCCAATTAAGACCAGAGCCAGAAATAGTTCTCCCCTCTCTGTGTCTCCTCACTGTGTGTTTGTCCTGGCCTCAGCCTGTCTGTCCTATTGCACTGACCCTGCCCAGCAGAGCAAGCCTATGTCTGGGATTTAAGCACTTGGATTAAGGCCCCTTGCCTCCAGACACACACACACACACACACGAGACATCTATCTGAAGCACTGAAGTCCAACAGCAGGAGGGACAGAATCCCATCCCATAAGAAAAGGGAGAAGCGCAGGGACTAATTGTCACAAATAGGATGCAATTACTGCCTGGGCTGGGATTGGGAGGAGCAGAGTTTATAGGGACACGGGTGGGGGTGCAGGGGAGAGGGGGAAGCTCCTTGGAGGAGGAAGTAGGAGGGAGGAGTGGGAGGAGACTGGTCAGCTCCTCTGTTCCTGTGATGGATTGGGCCTAACATGGCTTATAATTTAGGGTCTTCTCTGCAACATGTGGAAATGGTGTCAGGATGAAGGGAGGGAGGAAGGAAAACACCAATACTCACAGAAGTCGTAGCTGTTCCTTACATTTCACTACAGCGTATCCTCTCCCACGTAACCTTTCACCCAGCTTCCCTCAGACCGTTGGCTGAGCGACAGGCGCATTTTTTAATGGAAAAAATCCTGAGGGAGTGTTCAGCTTCTCGGCCTGTTGGCAGACGGCTGTGTGTCATAAACTGTTTTTAATGACAATGCAAGATGCCTGTGTAATGCTGCTCATACTTCAGATCCTCAGCTCAGAGCCAAAGAGCCCCCACCCCACCCCTGCTGCCACTGCTCGTACACACCCTACAGCGCTGTCTCTAACCAGTGGATTTCTCCAAAATCATTACAGGGCTTATCTGTTTAGCATATATAGGCATTACCACTCTAATAAAGTGTAGGGGGAAATAGAGAAGTTTAAGGCTGTCTCCCAGCATCTTGCCTCTTCCTCCTCCTCCTCTTCACCTCTTCCGTCTCCTTTCACTGACTTTAAACTTGTGGCTACTATGACATTCCAGGGGTGGGGGTGGACCTTTTGTTTTAATCTCTGTCAATGGAGCGTGGAACTTGGTGCCCTCTCCCCTGGCTTTGTGTGTGTGTGTGGGTGCATGTGTGTTGGAGGCGAGGTGGGGGCAACGATGGTGGGGGGGTAAATGGAGGGGCTGCAGTGTTTCCGGTATCCTTGGTGACACAGTGGGGATTTAGAGTTAAAAAAGCCCTCAACTTAACCCGCCCCAAGCCGCCCTCACCCCTCCCCTACCTCATTTTTTCTTTTTAGTGTGTCAGTCTGAAGTGGAAGTGACAGCGCTTCTTGGGGACTGTGTGTGTGTGTGTGTGTGTGTGTGTGTGTGTGTGTGTGTGTGTGTGCGCGTGCGTGTGTTCGTCCGTGTGAGCGTGCTAGTGGCAGAGAGCGTTTAGTGACTCCCCTTGTGAGAGCATGGGAACTTTACATTTCAAAGCCAGGCAGAGGGCACCCAGAGAACGTGCAGTGGGATAGAAGTTTTGTGCACGCAGGGGCAGCGCGAGGGTTTGCAGAGGAGATAAACAAAGTATGAGATGAGTGAAAGGGGCTGAGTGTACCCCTGCATGCACGCAAGACTGAAGGTGAAGCATTTTTCAGAGACTCTGAGGAATTCTCATTTTGTTCAGATTAAGAAAGTTGTGAGGTGGGGAGGGGGTGTCCGTGGGAGAGGGGGGTCTGGATTATTGGGGTGGGGGGGGGGGCGTCGAGGGGGGGGTGATGGACATTCCTCAGGATGAAGTAGGTCATTGTTCCCTGTCTCTAGTGAAGAGAGCTCTCTGAAGGAACTGATGAAGTGAAAGCAGCAGAGGGAGGGAGATGCAGGGCTGGATGGGGGGTACAGGTCCATATACGGGTGGGGAGGGGGGTCGCATTATTCAGTAATCCTATTGAAAATGCCTCTGAAGGACAGTCCAAGAGAAGCTGGAAGAAAAGAAAGCGAATGGAATGTGACAACGGAAAAATGCTATTGATGGTGGTCAGTTTGAAGCGGCTTGATGTGGAGAGACGTCTCTGCTGAATGGCAAGTCCACCGAGACGAGGAGCAGCGCCGCTCGTTCAGCCTGACAGAGATGCTCCGACTCCACCTTTCACCCCTCCTGCTCCGCTCCTCTCATCTCTCATTCCCAACCGGCCTCCTTCTTCACATAACACATTCCTTTGCTTTTCATCCAAGATTTTATGCTTAAGCAGTTTCTGTTGAGATGCTCAAAATGTCACGACACGGGCACAGGTGAAGCAGAATAACGATCAGTCTGATTTCATATGTTGGCAGCAGCTCAAGCTCAGTCAAAAAGCAAACGTGTAGGAGGAGGCCTGTGTGTATCTCTGTATATCAAGATCTACAGATCTATAACACAGCCACTCAAAAGTATCACAGAAGCAATTTTATCAGTGTTCAAATTTTTTGACTCTTTCAGCAGCTGTTGTTGGTACATTTCGTCCTAACAGTGTGACGGTAGTTCCCATGTGTTGCTTCAGTTCATCATTAACTGAGATGATGAGGACTTAAGTCTGTAGATTGTGTTGGTTTTCCATTGTGTGAAACCACTGTCTTGTTCTTTTCTTGTCATGTTTTAGGTCATTATCTTGATGAACCTCTGACCAACCAGTCTTCCTTTGTTACTTGTCTTTGTCTCACCATCTGACAGTAACATACAGTACTACTACCTGCAGCACAGTTTGTTCCAACACTGCCTTTGTACAGACATAGGTTCATCTGCAGGAATTTTACATTAATTTTCAAGGTTTGATTTACTTCAGATAAAAATCCAGTGTAGTTGTGTTTCGCTCACAAAATTTTGTTGTGCCCAAACCTTTAAACCTGATGGAAAAGTTCTTGGGTTTAGGACTGATGAAAATTTCTCTGTCTCTGTAAATGTCTGTCAAACAAATTGTTATCCATCTTACAAATTCAATTTTCTTCATATCATCTTTAAAAGGAATGTGTCCCTGTGGGCGGCCTCTGAAACATTAACCATCTTAGATTGATTCTTTTGTATCTTTGGCAACCTCAGCAGTTATTTAGTTATCACACTAATCCCCCCTTCTTCTTTCTTTTCTCCCCAGAGTTTTTCCGCGAGCTTTTGAAAAATGCTGAGGTCTCGCTGCACAACATGTTTGTGCGAACATACGGGATGATGTATGTGCAGAACGCAGAGCTGTTCAAGAACTTTTTCGCGTCCCTAACCCGGTACTACGTGTCCGGCAGCGCCGCCGTCAACCTGGATTCTATGCTGTCGGATTTCTGGGCCGACCTGCTGGAGAGGATGTTCCGACTGGTCAACGTGCAGTACGAGTTCAACGACTCCTACATGGAGTGTGTCAGCCAGCACACAGAGCAGCTGCAGCCGTTCGGTGACGTGCCGCGCAAACTCCGCATCCAACTGACGCGGGCCTTTGTCGCCGCACGCACCTTTGTACGTGGCCTGGCGCTCATGCCAGAGGTGGTCAACAAAGTTTCTACGGTAAGTGAGAGACAGTGTAGTTCTGGTCTCTGAACTGTTTTCCAAAAGCTCTGTCCTCCATGTTTCTCATACTTCATACACTTCATATCTTTTTTGGAAAAATTGGCCGCGGCTCCAGTACAGTGTCTCTGATAACATAAACCACTTTGACTCTTCTGGTATGACATGTTTTTCCACTGCAGTGAGTGATTCATCGATGATTAGATTATCCTGATTTGTGGGGTTGCTCATAACATTAATACTCTTTTTCATAGTCTAAGTATGTGTCTGTGGGGGTGTTGGATGAGTGTTTTGCTGTGGTACAATGATAACAGTCTGCTAACTGCCCCCCTGCCTCCCCCAGGTCAGCGCGTCTCCCAGCTGTGTGCGAGCGGTCATGAAGATGATGTACTGTCCCTACTGCTCGGGCCAAGTGGCCCTGAAACCGTGCCAGAATTACTGTCTGAATGTGATGCGTGGGTGTTTGGCCAACCAGGCGGACTTGGACACAGAGTGGAACAATTTCCTCGGTAAGCAACCGTCACACCAATGAGGACACCTTTTGCAGTCAAACAAAGTTGACTGTGAACTCTCCCTGTTTTAAACATAATGGTTTAAAGTGTTTGACTTGTGTTTAACTATTTATACAACTCCCCACTTTTGTGTTCTTTTACATGTTGCCACTGCAGTGCTTGTATTTCTCTAAAAGATTATTAAAGTTTTATCTAATCTAACATAATCCAGCCTTATCTAAACATGCTTTATTTTACGCTCACCAGCATAAAACATGGGTGACATGACAAGATTGGTGGAATGATAGAACTTGATTAAAAAGAAGAGACGGATATTTATTTTTGGTCCAGTTGTGATCACCGGATTTATTGTGCCTTAGTTTGGCAGGAACATGTTTAACAAAGGGACACAGTGTGTATTGTAAAAAAAAAAAAAAAAATCATGTACAAACACGTCCCTCATTCTTTAGTATCTTGTTTAAGTGAAGAGAGAGATGGGGAGGGGCTGTAAGAGTGAAGAACATGTTGTGGCCTTCAGGATGAATACAGCGTCTATGTTGTATAAACAGACCCAGATCAGTTTCCTTATTTCCAGGGTGGTACACACATCCTCGGTGTTTCTCTGTAGGTTATATTTACTCTTCACAACAAGCCTGTATGTATCTAGACCACTGCTACATATGCTTTATATAGCTCTGGACATGTGCTACTGTCAGGGGACACATCTGGTTTCTGCTGTCCCCTCAGTGCTGCAGCTCCTCCGTGATAATCTCACGTCTGTTTGACTGGTGAACAGCCCTGAACTCGCTGCCATGTGCTTCCCCCTAGTGGCAGTGTTTTGTAACATCCACCACAGGCTGTGAGCTAAAGAATCATTTTCTCATGTGATTTTTTTTTTTTTTTCATGTGTGTTTTTGCTTTTCAGATGCTATGCTCAGTCTAGCTGAGAGGCTCGAGGGTCCCTTTAATTTTGAGTCCGTCATGGATCCCATCGACGTGAAGATCTCAGATGCCATCATGAATATGCAGGAGAACAGCATGCAAGTGTCACAGAAGGTCAATATCATTTTCCAGTACTTTTTAAAGGAAAGTAAATTCATTAAACAAAAAGATTCAGTTGAACTTATTTCACTTTCTTGTTGTCATTCTGTCACAGGTTTTCCAGGGTTGTGGTCAACCGAAAAGCGTGGGCTACAGATCCAGGCGCTCCGTTAAAGAAACAGGTTTCACTGGCCGCTTCCGCCCTTACGTCCTCGACGCTAGACCCACGACCGCTGCTGGGACCAGTTTAGATCGATTGGTAAGGTTCCAGACTCAGCACTCACCTGCTATGCTCGGGGTTTAGACCCAGAACCCTGAGCATTGTTAATCTGTCGCTGCCTTGTTTTAAGTTGGGTCTGACCCCTTCTTTGTTTGTTTTACTCAGACAAATGATGTGAAGAAGAAGCTGAAACATGCAAAGAAGTTCTGGTCCACGTTGCCAGAGACTGTGTGTGCAGGTGAGAGGATCGCACTCGGGGACGAGTGCTGGAACGGAACAGCAAAGAGCAGGTAAGATAAAGGCTCTAAACCTAAAGATATTTACGTTTTTATTGAATGTAGAATATCTGAAGATAACCCAACATCGTAAATCAATTTGACTCTTGTGTTACATAGGTATGAATCAGTTGTCATTGGCAACGGACTGGCCAATCAGGTATCAAACCCTGACGTGGATGTGGACATAACAAAACCAGACATCGTGATCCGCAGTCAGATTGCAGTTTTGAAGGAAATGACGAGCTGGCTCAAAGCTGCACACAGCGGCAATGACATCTCTGTGGATACTGGTGAGGATCCTCTAGAACTCTCTATTTGACATGATGTATTGTTTCTTAATGTTCAGTCCTGACCCGTGTGTCTGTTTGTTCCACAGAGGACGGCAGCAGTGGAGAGGAGAGCGGGAGCACTTGTGAGCCTCCAGCCTGCGACACAGACCGAGACATGTACTTCTCCACTCCGCCGAACCCCAGCACACCCCGGGTCGATTTGGTGATTGTGGGCAAAAAAGCGGCTGGGGTTGCCACCCAGGGTAGCATGGCGCTGGCGCTCTGCGGGCTGGCCCTGGCCCTGCTGGCCCCTCACTTGAGATAAAACTGTCAGGGCAGGGAGAGGACAAGAACGACCAGGAATGATGGCGCGAAGGGGAAAACTGTCAGAGAGACTTTAAAAAGACTGCCTTCAGGACCTTGGACTGTCCACCATTGAGGGGGGGGACTCTTCTTAATATTATAATAACTTCACTTTTAATTATTTGTTTGTATGGTTTTAAGGACATCAGTGTACAGCAATATGAATTTCCTCAAGAAATCCACCTTTTTGTCCCCCATTCCCCCAGATAAACCTTTACTCCTTATGGCTCTTTTGGAGCTTCACTATGGTTCTGCTTGCAGCATTACAAACATTATATAATTGTCTTATTTTGGCAATTTAATCTTATAGTTCAATTGTGTGCCTTCTTCAGTGATTGCCATCTGATAACTAAACAAGAAGTGAGACGTTAGGTTCAACATGGAGTGCCTGTGGTGGGACACATCTTCATATTTCTGATTTTCTTTTTCAGAGATCAACAAATCAAGATATGTTGTTATGAAAGTTATTTCATAACAACAACTTTGCACATTATCAGTGTGCACACCGTGAATGTTTTTTTTTTTTTTTTCTGTCGCATTTGTACATTTACATAATTTAGCCAGCCAGAAATTATAAAGCTACCTGTTGATCTCCACTAAAGAACATTTGAGCTTTGGTTCAGTTTGCTTCGGAGAGAATCTGCAGCTCATCACTCAGAAATACAGAGAAAAGTTACAACACAGGTATTTATGTTTCACCTGCAGATGGAATCAGTCTTTAGAAGAGCCTCCTGGGCACTCTGTGAGCCCAAACATGCACATTGTATGTCTGCTATGAGCATTATCACATCCTAATTTTTTAATCTCCTCGTTAATTTTTTTTTTTTTTTTTTTTAAATTTCCTCAGTAGTAAGGTCATACCTCATGCATGCTCTCATTGTCAATGCAATCCAGTGATGTTGAATTGAAAGTGTCTGATAGAGTTGAGATGTGTGGCTGGCAACCCGGTGAAAAGTAACTGGCGTGGAAGGAGAAGGACTCCCCTGGCATTACCCCTAAAGAAGGCAAAGCTGACAAGTCCTGAAAGCCCTTTTTGGTACTGTAAGCTCAGTTCAACACAGAGGATCTGACTCTATACAGTCTTATTGTTTGAAAGGAAAAGGTGGCGACATGGATGTTCAGAGCATTTCACATTAAACTAGAGAAGAGGAACATAAGACAGTGCTTTGATCAAATGAAATCAAGAAAAGATTATTTTAATACAGGGTTTATGTTGAAGAGGTGTTGTAATTTTTAGCTATTTTTGGTATGAAGATATATATTAGGTACTACAGTGGATTTACTGCTAGTTTTAGGTGGTGGAAGAGGACGATGTGCACAGAACATGGGGGCACTTTTGGTCAGTGTGCACAGTGTTATGGGGCTTTTTTTTTCTTTTTTTTTGCCCACATCCCCCGTCCCACAATACACACTGGTACCTCTTTAAATGGCCTGTGTCAGTATCAATGGACTCAACCACAACCATTTGATCCACCGATCCTCATCCTCACGTTTCCATCATTTGACTTGAGGTGGACTGTTGAAGTATTGTCACAAGTGCTACCAAAATTAATGCAACATATGGTGCCTGATTTTTTTTTTTGTTTGTTTGTTTGTTTTGTTTTGTTTTGTTTTGTTTTTTAACCTTGGTACATTATTAGCAACTTTATAAGAAAAAGAATGTAGATGTTGATGATCTGTATTTGTTTTCTCAGATTCCTTGAAGGGAGTTTGAGTTTGTTATCAGCTGACAAGCACAACATAAGATTTTCTATGCCTTTTAATTAGATAATCAGGTCTGTACGTTGCATTACCTGGACATTTCATCTCTAAAACGAAGCTGCCAAGTGTAGCTTTTGTACAGTAACTTATGCATGTATTTTAATGTCATTTCAAACATGCTTCTAGGACTGACATAGATTATCCAAAATACAGTATTCAGAAGGTTTCGATGTGCAAAAAATATAGGCGGAAAATATTCATTTTTTCAGAGTATTTGAATTGGAATCAGATTTAGAGGGTTTAAATATGCATTTTATTAAAAATGAAAGGTGGATTTGCATGTTTCGTATTTGTCTGCAGGTCTGAAACCGTTGGCTGCAGTTTAGACAGATGGTAAATACTGGATACAACCTGTTCTCCTCTCGTTTTGGATTTGAGATTAAATAACATATCCTCCACACAAAGCGACGTTCCCAGTAAACGGATGTGGAACAAATCAGCGTTAAGAATCTGAGAATCTTTGAAGGATTTGATGAAACATCTATGCAACCTGTATGAAATACTGAAGCCTTAATTTAAAACGATGAAGCTGTGCTTCAGCAGCTCGATTTGGCATTTACTTCTGCATATAACCGGTTCAATTCTCCCATTTTTCGTGTTCCACCAACATTTCTACAAGGGCTTGTGCATGTGTTCGTGTCATGTGGAAGAGTCGTGTTGAGTGTGAAGAAACCCAACTTTCTGAGAGTCAGAGGAATTGTTTTGGGTGATGATGGTAAATGTCTGTGCTTGCGGGCCAGGGCAGCAACATTTCCCAGCTGGCAGGAGTTGGTCCAGCCGCTGGATGATGTTCGATTCGGTTCAATCCACAGAGCAACTTCAGTCTCGTGACTTTAAAGTTGAATTTGGACGAGTGTTGAAACTCGTCCGTCTGCCTTTGGCCCACAAGAACAGAAAGAGGACTTGCTTTCTGCAGAGAGAGTGAGTGACTTGACTGAAAAGAATAATAAAAAAAAAAAAAAAAAAAAAGTGTAAATAAAGAGCAGCCGTTTTTAGATGTCTCTAAAAGAGGCCGTAACAGTTCACCAGATTTTTACTTGTCAGAGTATCTCCTAAATGCTATGGAAAAACAAGATGAGATAGATGTTAAATTGTAAGAGAAAATGTATATTAAACAACATTTCTTAGTCTTGTTGAAATAAAGACTGCCAATATTTAAACAGTTGTGAATGTCTTCATTTTCTATAAACTCCTATTGGAGTCATGTGTCTGTTTGTGTCTGTCAGATTTTATTTTTCGAGGTGATAATTACAATCGTGACGGGCTTGTGACTTGTTTTTATGTATATAATATAAAGAGCAGAGAACAGCTGTGTAGATTTTACAATGTAGACAAGTGCAGTTTGAGGACAGAGAGGACATTGTGCCTATGTCATGATGTTGGTATTTTTAGCACTAACAAATAAATAATCTAATTAGGAGCTAATACAATTAGCTTTGAAAGTGAATTTGTAGCTCTCACTGGTCCTCGCGATTTAGTTGGTTAATGCGACACATGCAATTCAAGTGAGTAATGGCGACAGTAATGATGCCAGTGTTAACCTAGATTGTACAAAATTAGCCCTTGTGGCTTCTGAGAAATTACATGAGTGTGTCCCAAACCACCGGGCAGCACAGGACATTAGCACGAGGAAATCAGCGATTATCTGAGAGGTCTCTGGGTCTTCTGGGTCCATTTCCGTTCAGTGCTCAATGAGGACACAAGAGGAAAATCATCTCAGTTGATCCCCAGTTGTTTAATTTCTCACATTGTTGTGATGTAACAGCATCACAGAGAAGTTTCTCTAAATAACTTGTACCTCTACAGTAGTTTTAATTATGGTTTCTGCGTATAACTAAATTATAATCTACAGTTAAATTATAGTTTTACATATAGTTTTACATGTTACACACACACACACACGTGAATATTTATAAATACATCTCCTTCTTACCACCTTCTGGGTGGTATCTGTGTCTTATTCTCCAGTTCGGGTCCTCTACCAGAGGCCTGGGAGTTTGAGGGTACGTAGCCTACTGCTTATACATGCACAGTTTGTTTATGATGCAAATGATCCTTATGTTCTGAAACATAATTATAATTATAATTATTATTATTCATATTTCTTTATTTCATTTTTTATTTATTTTACCAGGAAAAGATCCCATTGAGATTTAAAAAAAAAACAAAACTCTTTTGCAAGGGACTACTGGTCAAGATGGGCAGCAGCAACTAAAAGACGCATTTACAAAGACACACAGTTAAAACACAAGCCAGACAAAACAACAAATAAATAAATAAAGTTTAAGATTACAAGATTATGAAAAACACGTACATGTTGTGGCGTCTTCAAGTAATTGCAATTTTTGTCTTAAAGGCTTGATTAACTCTGGTAATTTCTAATTATTCTGCAACTTGTTCCAAACAGGAAGAAAGTGGACAAATGCTATTTTACCCGGAGCAATACCGGCCTGTGGAACAGATAGAAACAGATAATCTTGAGAACACAAGGAGTAATGACCAAGGCCTTTCTGTAAAATCAGCTCAGTGATATACAAAGGTAGTAGACCAAGAATTACCTTGTATAGAAAAGTGTAACAATGTGTGAGCCTACGGCTGGCTAGAGAAGGCCATCCTACCTGAGTATATCTCACAATGATGTGTTAAAGGTGATGAAGCTCAGAGAAGCATGTTAAACAGTGTCAGTCATATGAGTGCTTCCATCTGATGCATCAGGCTGATACTTTGTGACCTCTTCCTAGAATTAGAGAGCAGCCTAAGCTTGGTTGAGAGAGTTGAACCATAACAGTAGATAACTGTGTCGTCAGCATAGAAATGCAAATTAGCAAATTAGACACATTTAATCCCTAGATCATTGATATAGTCGATGAATAAGTGGGGAGGGGATTTTTAATAAGATCAATGGTGTGAAAATTTCACTTATCCACATCCACAGGCTGAATCACCTCTGAAATCAGAGGAGCTGCGGTTCCTACTCTGAGTTCACATCCAGGTCAAAGGTCACATCTAAAGCTTTAGTGTATGGACATTACACTCCACAAATATTAATGGTGATTCTTTATTGTTTAGAGTAAAGGGCTGGTTCTGATATGCAGTAACCTTTGCATCGCTCTGTTTTTATCCAAAGTAAACAAAAAATGAAACAAAGCATTAAAATGTTTCTAACGTGGTGATGTAGCAATTTGGACTGGACAGTCTAATACATCCTCACTATTGGAGATAAAAAAATATATATATATATGATTACTTAACGGTATAGAGAAAATATAGTAACAATAAAAATAACATTTTTAAACGTGTATATGTTTACATACAGCCTCAAAATGGGGTGATGATGCTGCATTAGGGGATTTAGATTAATGTCCTCTGTGATTTGCGAGTTTTTTTCATTCATTTCGACTTTAAAATAACAGCAGTAATAATATATTAACTACAGAGATGCGGTTGTCTGCCTGTATCTGAAAAAAATATATAATATTTGTTCAGACACTAGCCCGCGGCTGAGACAGGATCTGTCCACCTCAGACCTCTGTTGTCTGTTTCTGCTGCAGCCTCATTTTTCCGCTCGCTCCACCGTGTTACACTGAAATCTGTCCGGCGGAAGTTGTTCTCCCGGCCTTGTCACAAAACAAATGGCGAGCGGTATCGGCAGTGAGTAATATTTTCTAACTCTTTATCAACCTACTTTGTGATTTACAGCAAAAAGAGGACAATAAATACACACTCAACCAGTGATATTTGCTCATTTCCCCCTAGAAATGTCGTTTTTTGATCAAATGTTACACCGTGTCGCTGTGTGTGTCTCAGGAATGGGTCCCCCCGTAATCAATAGAGCTAAGCTAAAGCTAATATTTAAATAAAAGCTAAATGTATGTTGTTGTAGGATTAACGGTGGTTTATACCTATATTTATCTGATTCATCATGTTTTACAATGTTGTGTAGGTGTCCTCATTTGTGGAAAATAATGTGTTCATCGCAATAATTGATCTTAATGACCACGATACATGCTAATATTGTCAGTGTAGCCAACGGTAGCTAGCTAAGTTTGATAAATAATAAAACATTTAAGTGATTAATTAGCGCTGTTGTGCTTGTTTTATATCGTCAATCTCGACCTCACCAACTCATCACACATTGTGTAGTTTTTTCAGTTTGATCATGAGTTTTCCATGAAGTGATCCGCCAAAATGAAACAAACAAAACACACTATCAGCCCGAGGAAACGCGGAATCAACTCACTGAAAGTGTGTCCCAACCACCATTAATGTTCACATGATTTATGAAACATTAATGTTCATATGATTTAAGACAGAACACACACATAGTGTCTTTGTGTTATTTGTTGTTTGTGCAAATTGGATGAGTGTAATTTGTGTGAATTAATGTATGACAGAATAAGCCCTGGTTGAGCAGTGATTTTACAATGTTTTAAAAGCAGTAACAAGATGTTGTCTGTCATGAATATGTGGTTATATTGTAATGTTTCTGTGTATTTCTAATTTTTTTGCCTCCACAGAACACAAAATACTGAATCCAGGGCCAACGGAGCCCTGGTCAGTCAGGGAAAAACTGTGCCTGGCCTCCTCTGTTATGAGGAGTGGTGACCAAAACTGGTAAAAAGAAAACCTTTTCTAAATAACTGACATATTTCTCTCTTGTAGCTGAAGCATTCATATGATGGGTGGGTTGTAGAAATACAGTAAGAAAACAATATGAAAAGTTTTGCTTTAATTTTCAGACAAAATGGAATAGAAACACCATTTATTATAATTGTGCACCATTTTTGCTGTTTATAATTCTCACTGTATGAGCTCACTTCATCATGCAGCACAGATGTAGTACGAGTCCTGCTGTTTTTACATCGAACCCTTCGATAACCAGAATCATGTGCAGATGTTTGACATTATTATTCCACAATAAAAACCTGTGATTGGAAAAAGTGTTGGAAAGATTCAAACTAATCAGTTAATACGTTTGACCAATTGCCTTTTAACAACTGAAGGGTTTTTATTAATACTATTACTACTAGTAGTATTTACTACTACTACTATTAATACTATTATACTCAATAATAATGATCAATTTAAACAAAATGGTGTCAACCTACGTTATTACAAGGTTTCTCTCTCACAGAATAACACAGTATTGTCCTAATACTGCATCAGAGGTTGTAGAAACACCTTTTGTTCCAGCACTGCCTGTTTGTCTGTAGAAATTAATCCCTGCAAAACTTTACATTAAATTTTAGTTTTTAATGACAAAACTTTTGTTTTTGTTACCATTTAAGATGTGGTCATAGCTTTTTAGTACGTGTGCTGTTCTCAGTTTTCACCAGTAGAGGTCAGACATGGACAAGTTACAGGGTCTGTAAGATTTAAAAGAACTTTGGCCTTTACCAAGCAGATTGTAAGAGAAGATCAACATCAGCAATTAACAACACTCTATTTAATTTGTCCTTCCTTGTTCTTAATATGAATGCCAACCACATTTGTTTTGAAATTGTCTTCTCAACATGTGCCTTTACTCTGTGTTGCAGGGTGTCTGTAAGCAGAGCCATCAAGCCTTTCTCAGAGCCTGGTCGTCCGCCTGACTGGTTCTCACAGAAGGTGAGAGAGAGAGAGCTGTACATCTACTTCAGCCTTTTTGCCATTTTTTCTCTCACTGTGGCATTCTATACGTTAGTTGTTGTCTTTGTTGTGGGTGTTTGCTTTGAGTTAACAGTTTTTCTCTTCTCTCAGCATTGTGCCTCACAATACTCTGAGCTCCTGGAGGCCACAGAAGCACCAAAGTTAGTACCACAACACAAAGTGCACAAGCATGATAATGGTGCATTTGATTTTGGTTGAAACATTTTGAAAATTGTCTTAACGTGTTTTTGCCTTTCTTGCGTGCAGGCGTAAGCGCGGTGAGAAGGGTGAGGTGGTCGAAACCATTGAAGATGTCATCGTTCGTAGGCTGACAGCTGAGAGGATAGAAGAGCTGAAAAAACTACTACGAGACACGCAAGAGCAGTACAGGTACATATTCACCTTAAAGCTAGACTTGTGTCGACTGTGAGACATGACCTTTAACGCTCCTGTGATTTCTGTCCTGACAGGAAGTTGAAGAAGGAGGTTGATCTGATACAGACGGGTCATATGGACACACAGCTGAAGGAGCTGTGGACAGAGATCACACTGTAAGACTCTTAAGACTGTAAATGTAACCGTGACTGTAGAGCTCTGTTGGACTGTTAACTCACTGTTCCCTTACTGCTGCTACCATGTCGTGAAATTGTCAGTCATTCCGATGTTTGTTTGTTTTTTCCAACTGCAGAAAGAAGAAACAGGATGAGGAGGAAGCAGAACAGAAGAGGAAAGCAACAGAAACAGCATACCAAGGTATGTTCAGTCTGCACGCTGTGAAGGACCTGGAATCAAATGTGTAAATTTTCATCTTGAATCCCTTAAAACTTGGATCATGTGGGTATTTTTATGTTGATGTTACAGGTGATTCCATTGTTTTATTCCTTACCTGATAGAGATTTTGATGGTGCATCAGAATATAATAAATTTCAGTTTCTGTTTGCCAAATACATCTGGTTTTCATGGTGTGAGAGCTTCATCTCTGCCTTTGCCAAGATCAGCATTTGCATTTTTTTATGACATTTTTAAGAACAAAGAGAAGCTAAAGGAAATTTGTAGACGCAGTGCTCACACCTGTAATGATTAACAGCAATCTGTCTATAAAAATGATTGAGGTTTTATATTAAAAACTCTATGTAGGCTTAACATCAAGGAGTTCTCTTTCTTAATGTCATAAATCTGTAGCCTCTTCCTGGAATATTTGTTCTCACTTGTCAAGACCGGGGCTTGTTATTCTGATGTGTTTGGGTTGGAAAGACGGTTCTATCTCATGATCTCTCCCTCGTGGTTTCTGAGTTGCTGGTTTTTCTTTTGTTCCATAAACAAAGTTTCCCTCACAAAATGGACTCATTCTCTGTCTCGCCCTCTTACAGCTCGTCAGGCGGTTAAAAACACTCCCAAGCGCCTGCCCAGTGTAACTGTGCGTTCTCCTCTGGGTGCCAGCCCACCGACGATGGATTCTCAGGCCGATTCTTCGGTCCCTACGCCACCCATGGATACAGGAGGTGTTGCCTCAGATGACACCACCACCCACTCAGTTGTAAGAACATCTGCACATAGAACAGCTTTTCATTTACCAAGATTTCAGTTTTTGTTGATAATCAGTATCAATATGTCTGGTCTAATTATACTCCTGATTAAAATGATATCGTAACTTTTTCAAAAATCTACTTCACTGTGGATAAAATCTCTGTTCCTCCAACTTGTTTTTTGTCTGATCACGAGTCCATGTGCTCACCTAGTGGTGTTTTTGGCGACTGCTGGAAGGAAATATTTCTGACATTGTGGCTAACTGTGCTGACCGGTCTGATTCTTTGCTCACTCTGTCAGGCCCAGGGGGTTGGAGTGTTTCTACCAGCGTCAGACGCACCAGGTGCCGGGCCCAAAGATGGAGGCCTGGCGGCTTTGGTAGACGACTCGCCACAGAAGAGGCTTCTGACCCAGAAGGCCACACCACCACCCTCACCTCTGCTGTCAGAACTGCTGAAGAAAGGCAACCTCATCTCAGCTAGCCCCCGCCTGGTAAGAAGCTGGGATGATAACATCCAAAGCCACAAAGCTAACCAGGACAGTTTTTTTTTCATCCACAGTACTCTACTGTATTTTGGATTAAAACTTCACTTTTTTTGTTTTTTTCCCCTCATTGTCAGGTTACAGAGGGAGACTCTACTGGAAACCTCACCAATGGACTGCAGACAGCTACTGCAGCCACTGCCTTACCAGCTGGTCATGAGGTCATCACAGGTAAATAAAATACACCTTCCTAACTGTTAATTCATACACACACAACAAGACGCAAGACAGTTCTTCTTTTTTAAATCTGTTTTTAAATAATGTTTGAGGGGTAGAATTTTTATTTTTTATTTTTGGGCAACATTTAGATAAACGGTATCTAAATGTTGTACATTGTCAGTAGAGACATATACTTTAAATACACTTATAAAGGCAGTAAGGACTAGTTTTTATTTTCTCTGCTGTTTGTGTTTGCAGAGGGTGAAGCAGAAGCAGCAGTGAAGGCAGAACTCGGTGAGGAGACGGGTTTAGTGGAAGAAGACCTTGTAGCTGTGTCTTATATGGGAGACGAACTGGACCTGGAGACAGTAGGAGACATCATTGCCATCATAGAGGAGAAGGTACAGTAGATGATCTGTCTTGTATAAATACTCATAATTTATAACAAGTTATAAATTGTATCATGAACAGTTTTCACTCAGTTAAGCAAATTGTTTTTCCCAGGTGGATGACACTGTGGAGGCTTTGGATGCAGCAGCGGTTGAAGCGGCGCTCTCTCTGTGTGAAGAGGCAGTTTCAGAGGAACACACCCTCCCCGGTCCCTGGGAGACGCAGGAGCTGAAGGCCCCTGATGCCCCCGCGCCCCCTGTCCAAGAATCCAACCCCACACAGGAGCCGCTGGATGTGACCCCGATGTCAGCCCCTGCTCCCGTGAGCACAGAGACCCAGACGCAGCCAGAAACCAAAAGAGAGGAGCCGATTAAGGGAAACTGTGAGGCACCTGAGGTGACAGGAAGTGATGTCACCTCTTCTGTCGGCTCTGACGACGCCACTACAGGTATTGAGGTTACAGAGGAGGGGACGACGGGGAAGGAGGCCACAGAGGCAACGGTGAAGTGTGAAGGAGAGGAGTGGAGCCAGCCGGAGCCCAACCCTCCCTGTCTGGGTAGGTGGTGCACAAAGAAACACATACACATATCACATTTGTATGTTTTTTAATCTTTTTTTTCATTTTTGTGCCACAGACTCTGAGGACAGCTCCGTTTCTGGGAAAGAGTCCAAGGTAACACACTTGTGCATACTTACACAAATGATCGTGCTTCGTAAATCAAAGTCATTGATTGATTGAGTTTTTTTTCCAGGAGGTGAAGGAGGAGGAGGCGGGCAGCGAGGCTGACCCCGAAGAAGGGATGGAGCTGAAGGAGGAGTGCGGGGAGGGGCCGTATCTGTCGGAGGTGGAACGGGCAGCCAGTGAGAGTGAAGACGGCTATGGGCCACACTCGCAGCGCTACACGGCCGACTCACTGGCCAGCAGCCCGGCCTCGTCTTCACAGCTGTAGGTGTCCTTCACAGCCGCTGAAATGGTGTGATGATTGTGTCATAATAACCTGTTTTTTTATCTGCTGAGCCATGCGCAGGGGTGAGGACAATGTCCTGACATAACCTTTGCCTTTATTACAACACAACATTTCAGTTGAACTGCTGTGTTAAAACTAGATAAAAGCTTAGCTGGCATTTGTCATGAATATTCATGTCATGACCTCTGAATCAGATTAGGCCTAAATTTCTCTGAGCTAAGCAGCTTGTGACTGCTGACATCACACTTTTAACACTATGTACTTTTGTCTTTGTGCCACTTGGGTATTTTTCTTCTGTTTTTTCTTCCAAATCACCACGGACTTTACAATCCTCATCATTTCCCACTCACTTCCCCTTCCCTCTTTCTCCTGTTCTTCTTTTTTTCTCTGCACCAGGTCTACATGTGGTGAAGACCAGGAAGCAGTCCAGGCGCAGAAGATCTGGAAGAAAGCCATCATGCTGGTGTGGAGAGCTGCGGCCAACCACAGGTGGAGCTTCAATCAATTTTAGTCACAAATATTTAAACACACTTTTCTTTTTATTGCCATCTTGACTGTGTTCAGTGTTTGTTTGTCATTTAATGTCAAAGACTAGAACATTAATAAATATGAACCACAGTGGTCCGTTCATGCTACAGCACAGTCATGATAATGTCATCATACCACATTACCATGCAGCCAATGTTTTTAAAAAAATAATGAACTCATAAGTGCTATCCTGGTACACCTAATAGATTTTGACAGAGTGCCAGAAACTGTGGCATAACTGATTTGAATTAAATATGTTTCATGTAAAATTTAGCTTCTAACTTGAGTTTAATATATGAATGAACTTAGATTTAAAAAAAATATCAGAAGCGGCCTTGATAACCCACATTGTGTAATTTTGATGTAGTTTAAATTCAGATACAAAACTTAGGTTGTAGTAAATGACAGCATAATGCTTGTGAATTTTTTATTTTGTTTTGTTTTATTTGTCTGAGCCATTTCTGTTGACTGATGTTTTCACATTTTCATCTTTGGAGACGTCACAGTCTGCGGACAGAAGGTCTCTTATCGGTTGTTTCAAAGGGAAAAAGGGTTATTTTACTGTTGCTCTTCCTGTTTCTCTCAGGTACGCCAGTGTCTTCCTGCAGCCTGTGTCAGATGACATCGCCCCCGGTTACCACAGCATTGTACACAGGTCTGACCTCACACACGCACTCTTCCTCTTTAGTAGAAAATAATTGCAGCCTGTTAATGTGAATTTCATAATGTAATAGAACTGATCATACAGTTGATTGTTCACAGTGGACGCAGACTTTTAACGCTAACGTTTTTCCTCCATCCGGCTCCAGACCCATGGACCTTTCAGCCATAAAGAAGAACATCGAGTCTGGAGTGATCCGTACCACGGCTGAGTTCCAGCGAGACATCATGCTGATGTTTCAGAACGCCGTCATGTACAACTCCTCGGACCACGACGTGTACCACATGGCGCTGGAGATGCAGCGTGACGTCCTGGAGCACGTCCAGCAGTTTCTCGCCACGCAGCTCATCATGCAGACGTCAGAGAGCGCCATCTCCGCCAAGAGCCTGCGCGGCAGGGAGGGAAACCGTAAGCCAGGAGAGCCGGCGGAGAAGGTGGGTTGGGGGACTTGGTGAGGGAAGACGGAGAGGGGTAGAATTCCTCTTATTAAGTGATAAAACTCTATAAAACTTCCAAATTAACGAATGTTACTGTTGTGAAACAAAACAGGAAAATGTGAATGTGGAGGCACTATAGAGAAATTAATGAGTCTTTGTTTGACACCTCTTTAATTTCGCAGTCTCGGTCTGTCTTTCTTTTTACATCAACTGAATTCAATACACAAATGTGATGATTTTAACATTTATGTGAAAAATTGAGATTCACAGCACAACTTTGAGGAGGTGTCTAGTTTCATCAATACATTCACAGAAACACTGTCAGAACTCGTGTAGTATGATCCCCTTCCTCGCTATCCTCCTTCTGTGTTTACTGACATTGGGAGCGAATGCATTGATTTGTAATTTAAAGCACTTTGCTCCTTCTCCTTCACATCTATGATCAGCAGTGATCATAGAGGATCCAGGCCTCAACAGATGATTACTAACATAAAACACACCAAGTCTGGTGCATGTGACCGTTTAGGAACTATGTCACCACATGTATCAACATATCTGATTCTAGGTAAGGCAGATGTTTTACTGATCAACTGATACAGATATACAATAACATTGCAGATATGGATGAACATATTATGGGAATAACACGTTGCAGAATCCGAGAGGAAAACAACAAAACATGCTTGGAAAAGTTTTGGTGTTTATGTAGAATTATAAATACCAAACCATTGCCTCCAGTGTTTTGCACTAAATGTAAAGTTAAAGTGTAAGTTATCATTTGTAACAGCTGCAGTAAGTGTTGGCAGCATAATGTAAGTTACATCACATATAATATAAAAACAAGATGCTGTTTGAACCAGAGCAGAAGACAGATGCAGCTAATTGTGTGTTATTATTATTATTATTGTACATTTCAGGTCAAACACTGAAACCTTTCAACAACTGTTAAATTCATGCTACTTTTGTATTATACATGAATCAAGGGGAATATATGTGATATATGTATATCATATTCACACACGGTGTACAAATGTCAAACGCACGCACACTGTTGACTACACCTGAGACATCTGGTCAACATCTGATCACCACGTCCCTCTGCCTGCTGTAACGTGCTTCAGTGGAATGACTCCTGGTCTTGACCTCCCAGCTGATCCATGTGCTGCATGCTGGCTGCTCCACTCCTCACTAACTTCTGTCTGTCTGTCCGTCTGCATCCGGCTGTCACTGACCTGCCGTCCGACCGTCTGTCTGCATACGTTATTTGTGGTTGTGTGTGTGCGCGTGTGTGTTGTTGCATGAATGTGAGAGTCTTGAGCGTCTATGAAATTCATGGCATATTTTGAAGTGTCATGAAATTTTAAAAAGTCGTCCTCAGACGGAGGAATATTTCTGGGAATGTGCAACATTTTTTGGGATGGGAAGTCTGAAAGTGTGTTTGAATTTCGCAAATAGTTGTTCAGCTGTTTGTCTGCATAAGCTTCAGCTGGACCTAAGTTCGCTGTAGAATTAAAATACAGACTTTGCAGCTCGTAACGGTGAAACGACTGAACGGAAGTCATGATATCGTTCACATGATGGGAACTGTGCTGTGGTGTTTGTGAGCTGTGTTAAAGACGTGTTAGTTTGTATGGGAGTGTGCCTGCCTTCTTTTGTCTGTGCCTGATTGTGTCCTTGTCAATAATCTCACTGTTTACGATACGTGGACGTCTGTCTGTCTGACGTTGTGTGTGTACTTCTGTGTGTGTGTGTGTTGGTGCTGTGCAGCGGTCAAATGGACTCCTGTCCTCCAGCTTCTGTGTTTGACACAGACTTGTATGAAACTTGCTTCTCACGCACATGTGTGTCTTTTCTCTCTTTCTCACTCCAATGTTTGTCCTCCTACAGGACAGTGTCCCAATGGCCTCTCCTGCTTTCCTTCTCTCTCTCTTTGTAAGTATTCAGGTTCTCCGTCAGATTTCACCAGAACCAGGCCACGCTCCGCACACGCTTGTCGCAACGCAAACACACGCATACACACATCAGTCTGTACGTCTCATCTCTGTTATTTATCTCAGCTCAGTCGTCAGAATTTATATAAATAAGAATTAATCAAATAATTAAAAAAATAATCAACGTATATCTGTTACAGTTATTAAGAATAAATATCTCCCAAATATTCATATAAAATCCAGCAAATGAAACTTCATGATAACTATTATAGTATTTATAATAAATATTTGAACTTCTGAGTAATCAGCAGTGTGTGGGTGTGGCTTATCTGATTTTATGAGCATTTTCCTCATAGGAAACCACCCCACAGCAGATGATTCAAATAATGCGAATTGCTGATTGGTGCACACAAAACAGGTGACATCACCTGTTTCCAATTGAATCCTGCCTCCTTCAAACTAATGAGTAGTAGTAGCACAGATAAAAATACAGATTAAGCTTGTGTAATATCTAAGTTTTAAGATGTTTTTTTTCTTTTTTACTTTGATTATCAATAGATTATCGAGGCTTTTTTGTCTGTTTCTTTAAATTTTCTTTCACTCAAACGCAGAACAACTTCCTTGACGCGTCAGACTTTGGACTTTTTTTCTCTGACGTTTCTTTAGTTTGTGGACAGTAGTTATCTAGTCCGTCAGGTTTTACAGCAGCTTGATGGAAAAGATGAACGACCACATTGCTGCAGTCATTTAAGTGATAAACTCACTCCATCAACCAGACACACTCAGCTGTACAGATGTGTGTCATTGATGAGAATGAAAAGACTCGTTCTCTTTCTGACAGTTTCAGACATTCACTCACATCACTGTCTGTGTCACCCTCATAAACTTTAAGTTTTGTTTGGACACAAATCTTTAAACACACACACACACACACACAGAGGCTCCAGTAACCTTTCATCACCCCAGCTTCCGTCGACCTTCGGTTAACGACCCCATGCCAGTTTCCTGTGTTTTTCTGTTTACGTGCGGTTGTCCATGTCTCTGCATGTTCTAATTTCTTTTCTCCTTTTGTTTTAAATCTTTCTTTCTCTTTCTCACCATTGTTTTTTTTTATGTTCTTCATTTTGGGGAGGAAGCCTTCCGAAGTGGACTGTGCTGTGTTTTTGTGCGGAGCTCAATCACGTGAGGAGGTCCGGCCTCAGGGCCTCCCTTCACGCTGTCACACTGACGGCTCACGTTTCTCACTCAGGTGTTAATTCTTTCTCCTGATCTCTCTTTGTCTTTTCCCCTCGTTTCTCCTCCTCTGTCTCTCCTCCGCAGGACGGGGGCACCAGGGGTCGTCGTAGTGCCATGGAGGCCGACCTCAAAATGAAAAAATAGACTGATCAAGACACTTAAGAGTCAAAGAGACTTTTTGAATCACAGAAGATGGAGTTGAACACTCACTGGTCACTTTGGTTGTTTTCTAACAAGGACTGCAGTCTCTGTGTGCCTGATGTGTGTGTGAATACACACTTAGTCATCTGTGCTTTGGCGTAGAAGAGGGTATATGTGTCTGTATGTGTCTGTCGGTGTTTGAGAGAGCTACGTAGCTTCCTCTTCTCCACTTCATGTGACTGGTTAATGTGCAGTGTGTGGGGTTTCACTCCAGGATAAACAGCCAGTGCAACACTCTCCCTAAGTTTCATTTCACAAGGGTGTAGGTCGTCATTTCCTCCAGCTGAGATGGAGCAGCAAAAGGTTTCTGTGGAAAGAGAGAAAAAGAACATTTTCACCAGCAAAAGTTTGTTTGGGATCAGACGATGAACGGTGGGCGAGTTTGACTTGCCAGATTTTTATGATGTTGAATCGTGGATGCATTAATACTAGTTGTTTGATCTATTGGTTCACGTGTGCTGTCGGGAGTTTCTGCCTCTTTCATTAGCGGATCTAAGACGCTTTTCTTAATTGAGACAAACAGACAATGCCACTAAACTGATTGATAATGTGGTGATGCTGTTGTTTAGTAACTGATGATAATTGGCTTTAAAGGAACATACCAGCGTGTTGCATGTTTTAGCACATTAACTACAAGTTACAGCATATTTACATTTCTGCTGATCTTTCTCCGAGGCCCAGGGTTTTACAGTCGACCATCACGCAGCCCTGAGCCTCCAAATCAGGATACAATTAAATTGAACTGCAACCTGATAACATGCAGACAGAAATTAAACCTGCTTTTGATGTGTAATCAGAGTAAACAGTTTGTTTGTAGAGATCGTGTGTCGTGCTAATCTCTTTGCCGGTTTTTCTGAGGACGTGACACAAAGCTGTTACACAAGTAAATCCATAAAAGATCCTGAAAATGAATAGAAACCAATAGATATCTGTGAATGTAGCGAATCAATCCAGAAAGTAAAGTCATGCTTTGTAAAATGTTTGGCAGTAATATAAAATACATGTTAGTTAAAGGGCTAAAACACAGAACATGGAGGCTGCTGCTGCTGCTGGTGTAATAGTATTGATGCATCCCTACTTGTCTTCTAGGGTGTAGTCAGAGTGTGCTACGTAAGGCATCAGAATCATGTTTGTGTAACGTGCGGTAGATGGAGAGTACAAAAACAAGTTTTGTACCAGTGCGATGGATCATGTAGTTTTGTGTTTGGGTAGCCGATACATGTATCATGTGTGTTCTGTTGTACATTTGTTAAATAAAAAAAGATTATTTGATCTAAACCTAAATCAGGTTGGAGTTGTTTATTTGCTGTCGACTTGTGTTTTACAAGAGGGTGGAGGGATTTGTTTCACTGTGACTTACAACATTGGCTTATGGTAATCTGTGGTTAACAGCCACATTCACATTTTTAAATGAACTCATTGAAAAGATTTGGGACAGTACACCTTCTGAAGTCACATTTTCCTACTTGAAACTAAAATAAATTGTTGGGAGGTGTCAGTGTATTTCACTAAGAAGCAAATAAATTAGTCAAACCACTTAATAGGTTTTTAACAATATTTGTTTTATTATAAATAAAAAAGTAGCAAACAGTAACTAAAGTACAGCACATTTCAGGAGTGAGACCTGCCCATTCCTGGGAGGAAGGTTCATGTTTACAGTGTATATTTAACATTCAACTGTTCTGTGCAAAATACTGCAGTCATGTTGGCTACAAAGTGTAAAAAAAAAAAAAACCCACTTTGACTCTAAGTTACATTCATAGAAAAACCAAAGAACAATACATTCCTTAGCATTGATCCACAGTGAAGATAAACCAGTAAGTTCCAGTGCAAGCTACGGCAGACTCATGAAGCCTGATGTTAAAGTGAAGAGTAACATTTGAACACAAGAAGATGTAAACAGTAACACAGGGTTTATGCACTTAATCTAACCCCTAGTTGAAATCATGGATTACAGGACTGGCAGAAGAGTAGAGCTTCCTCTTCACCAGCCGGTACTCTGGTCTCAGCTTCAACACTTTGTCAGTATCAAAGATGTGCTTGAGTGGCGGCCAGCCGCCATCCTTGTCCGCCTTGAAGATCACAGACAGTTCGAATGTTGGAGTGATGCTCGGGTCTGGGAGGACGTTCCCCACGGGCTTCAGGCCGTCTTTGAATTCCACATAAATGGCGATGGAGGCGCCGCGGAGACCGCATGGCTCGTCGGCCGAGGACCGAACCACGTCCTGTCCGACCCTGGCGGTCATGTGGTGAGGCAGCAGCAGCACCTGGCAGTGCAGCGTGGACGCCTTGGCCTTTGTCAGACAACGCTCAATCTGTTGGGTCACGTCCTGCTGGAGCAGCTGCTCTTCATGCTCCAAACTGGAAACTGTGGAGGGAAGAAAAAGTGACATTAATTATCAGTAAATTCAACAGGAAGTACATTGAACAAATGCTGACAGTTCAAACTATCTGAAGTGACACTCTGACCCCGTCTCTCAGCTGTTTACATGTGACCATCATGTCTGGTAAAATTGCCCTGAAACTCAAGAGTCATCACAACCAGTTTTTGCATCAGCAGCTGAGAGGAGGAGCAGAGTGAACAGCTGATCTAAGACGTGCAGCACTTACATCAGACACTTTAACATCACTGACATTAACTCAAATAGTGAAGTCAAAGAGAAGTTCTAGTCCCAATGTCAGTAATGTGGTTACTTTAATTATGTTGATTATGCGCATTAATATATATATTTATTTATTTTATTTTTTTTGTGATTAGGCGACAAATGATTGTCGCGTCATTTGTCGGTAACTCGACAAGTTGAAACCTGAATGGCAACGACTTTTTTAAATATTTTTTTGAATAATAACATAACATTCAAAAGTATTTTCAACTTTTTTTTTTTGTCTTGTTCAACTTACAAGGCGGGCCGTTGTCAGGTTCATCGCAGCTCTCGACGCTCCCCCGCCGGCCGGAGCCGGTCTTTCTTCCGGGGGTCGCCAGCTGGAAAAAGTATTTTCCGATCATCTGAGCGACACTTTCTTCCTCCCGCACTCCGTGTCCAAACAGCAAAGCCGCGCTATAGACCATCCTGATTCCTGTTCACAAAGCTCCGGTGTCTCCTCCAAACGGTCGATCTGTGTTTTCTCCATGTATTTAGTTGTAGCTGAGACGAGTGAAGCGAAGCGGCCGCTGCGGAGCTTTTTATACCGGAGCGACGGGGCAGGTTGCATCAGCTGAGTAGTCACGTGAGGCCGGAAGTGACTGATTCAGTCGAGAAGATTCCTGCTCGCGCAACATGTCGGAGTGTTGCAGAGGAGACTCGAGACGTCACGTACCAACACAAGCACAGCTGTAATATTACGTTGTTATTACATATCGATTGATTCACTGATATTTAATATTATTTACTTTTATTTCATCAGATGTTCCGTCGTCAGCAGCAAAGAAACTAATGATACTAATTAACATGTTGTACTTTATATAGATTATATATTATTAGGTAAATACTTTTACTAGTGCTATTTATTATTTCAATCAAACAAATTAATTTGTTTGACGAATGTCAATTCACTGATAATTAGAAAACTAGTCCACACACATTTTCCCCAAGTTAATAATGTGCAATGTTTGCTTTTAGCCTTTTCTCAATGTTGTATAATTTGAAAATAGCGATTATTCACTACCTTGTGGTATTTCGCAGCCCATCACTAATTCATTATTTGAGAAATTAATTTGCACATTGATAGATAATGAAAATAATCACCGCCCTTCTTAAATGCAGCAGTTCTACCATAAATCATTTTTACGTATCGTCCGTTTTTACTGAATTTTCAGGGAAGTTGTAAGTGTGGCCTCCTGGAAATGTTGTTTACAGGAGAACAGTGCAGTAAAGACGTGGAAAATCAAGTTTTCAGTAGTAAATAATCAATAAACGGGTTTTTACTTAGATTAGATTAGATTGACTTTTGATTAGATCAGATTAAAATAAATAATAATGAATGAATTATCCCATAATTAGCTGTAGTTTCTCATAGGAAGCACCTGAACATGTTTACAGATTCTTCAGATTCATAAAGTCTTACCTCAATTAAATTATATATAAGTGTATTATTTGATTAAATTCAAACAATCAACACTCCTGCTCTCCTGCTCTGTTTTGCTCTTTTACTTTAGTGAAGGATCTGAATTAATATAATTAAAAACTACTAATAAGATGAAAATGGGAATGTGGCTGCAGTGGAAATGTGCCAGCCTATGACTCATTTTAGATCACAGAGACACTCTCAGGTTTAGGGGGAAAAATTGATAACCACTCAGACATTTCAGAGCAGAAATGGTTGTTTAGCACAGATAATGTGCTGCTGTTAGGACGAAACAAAACACCATTTAAGATTTTATTTAAAGGGGAACTTCCCTGATTTCACACGTCACTGTCCATTTCCAGGTATTGAGGAATACTTCCTCCTACTTAGTTGTATGAGGTTGTCTGTTCTTCAGATGGAGGAGTGAGAAACTGAATAACGGCCTCAAGCGATGTCACCTGAAGCAGTGTAACAAGTTTGAAAAATTAAAAAAAAGATCTCCTAGAAGGTCTCTCACAGGTCTCTGTAATCTGTTCCTGTTTTCAGCTCAAGGCGACTTAAGCCACTTCTCACATTACACATCCAAACCTCTGTGGTCAAGTTGTATTGTCGGTAATGTAAGCACCAGGTTTTGACACAGAAAAGAGCAAAAACAACAACAAAACAAAGAGAACATCGAGTTTACTTTGTTATTAACTGTCACTGAAGCAGAAAGAGTCGTTAAGAGACGTTAAACGGGACATTAAACACTCGGTCGTCAGGCTATTTCTTAATAGTTTTTCTGATTTTACTGATCTGCTCTGTTCTTTGTGTGATGCGGTTTTTTTTGGAAAATGAAAAATGAAACCTCTCTGTTTGACTGTTCTGCGTATGGCACGATCAAGTCAACATACAGTAACTTACAGATGTTTTGTATTTACAGTAAGGACTGAATTACAATTCCAGTGTGTTTCTTAGATTTATTTATTTTTTTATTAGTCTGTAGTTCTACAGACTGGGTGTTGTCCGGTCCCAGTGAAATCTCATTAAATTTTATAGTCAGACAGAGGGACGGTCAGAGTTGCTGCAGCTGTTTTCTTTCTATTTGAACAAAGAACTAATCGCCTCAGGACAGAGACGTCTTCAGAAACAGAAACAGCTCCCTCCTGACAACCAAGTGGTAGAAGTTATGTTTCTCCTAACAACAGCCATAAACAATGAGTAACTGAATGTGACCTTATGTTAATTTATATACATTGAAAGAACAGAAAAAGTGTTTTGTGCGATAATTATGTTGTCACCTAATAGAATAGTATAGATCTTCTATATAAATTGTTTTATTTTGAAATGTACACTAGTGACATTTGTGGTGTCTGTGATGATTGGATTAAAGATACATATGTACATTAAACGTGAGCAAAGATTTAACACATCAAATAATCCTCCCAGTCAGAGAAACCACATCACCTAAATTTCCACTTCCCATTAAACAAACGTCAAATTCCCAATAAATGTATGGATGTATGTATGAGCACATCAGGTCTAGACATGGTGGGCAGGAGCAATGCCTTACTCACAGGTGAGTAACATGAGGTGACACACACACACACACAAACCTGGGGGCACATCGGAAGCGTATCCACTAAACACAGTTTCTTGCCTGGTAACTCCCATCACCAGGAAAAATATTTCCCCAAGATACGTCAGTTCACAATGGGGTAAAAAAGACTGGTTATTTTTCTATTGTATTATCAGTATAAATTGGCTTTGGTCTGACCAGTTTTAAAATTGATATAAAATCATCTTGAAAATGTGGATATTTATCTTTTTTTCTGATTTTATTTCACTGTAAAGTGCTTTTGTAACTGATAGTGTTGTTCCCTCAGGCCTCAGTTAAATGGTGAAAAGTTTGTCTTAAGCGACACATGTAGCAACATGTTTGAGTTGCAGAGAAGAGTGGAAACTACTATGAAATCATACATATTAATGTTTCTTTCTGTTATCTGTGTTCAGTTGAACATTATCTGGTTCATCTCAGCACACACACACAGCAATAGGTGGTATTGGTTTTATTAAAGTCCACCCTCCTTTCGTGAGTGCAGACACTCAGCAGGAAGGTTGCAGGTTAACCTCTCGTGTGTGACTCACAGTCTTGGGAAATCTTCATCACAGCAGGCAACCAATCAGGTTTAGACCTGCAGCTGTCGTCATAAACACTCACAACCAAGAAGGAAGTGTGTTTCTGTGGAACAGCAGGGGAACCACAGAGTGTGGTGAGGGTGTACGATCACTGCTTTACTAATATTGACCTCTTGAGACACACTACACAGCTCTTGTATAATTGGTTATTTCATTATGTACTCTGTTTGTCAGCTGCTCTTGAATGTTCACTGATGCATAATTAAGTCACACTTTCAACTTTATCTTGCACAAATATTGTAAACAGTGGTGATGGTCGCTGGTTTAATGTTTCATGGGATCCCTGATGATCCCGGTGTGTCCCACATCTCAGCTCCTCTCAGCAGGTTCAGATGAGATGAGATGTGGAGATGGATGTGATCTGTCCCTCAGCATCAGTGTGTCAGCTGATGTCAGCTGGGATGTTGTGTTTTCACAGTGAACAGGTCAGAACCGTCTCCCGAGGCTTCACATGTCTGCAGCTGTGGTTGTTGTTTTTTTTCCTAATCTAACCACAAAGGAACAAGGTCACAACACACACACACACACACACACACATTGATATCAGCATCCAGGTTATTGACACACATTGATATTACTTGTGCAACTAAAAATGTTTAGTACAAAATTTTCTTTATCGGTTATGAAAGTTGAAGCAAAAACTTTCAGTTTACAGTAAAATGAAATTGAATGTTTGCATGTGAGATTTTGACATTTGTGGCTGAATAAGAAAGTACATTTGGTCTTTCTTTGGTCCGGTCTGTGGAGCTGACAAGTGAACTTTAAACCTGTTGAATCCTCATAGTTTCTGTCGGTGACTTGTGATTTTTGTAGGAAATCAAGCTCAGAGTTTGATGAGGGAAACAGCACCGCTCTCATGTTTGTCTCTGTAATATGGAAGAAGAGCGAGCAATTAGCTTAGCTTAGCATTAGGACTGAAAACACAAGGGAAAGATCCTGACCAAAGGTAATAAAATACATTTAATCTGTACAAAAACAGTGAGGTGATTTGTGCTGAACTAAGCTGATTAGCTGCTAGAAAGTAAACGTTTTCACCAAAACGTTGAACCAACACTTTAAAATGAAGTTCACAGAGTCTCAACAGGGATTGGCCTCAGTGTGGATGTGAGTTTCATTTAAAGGGATTTTCAGATCACTGATAGGTGAAGTCCGTCACAGTTTGGAACCGTGAGCTCTGAGAGCTTCGTGCTGACAAAGCTCCATTGTTTGAAACCCACCCCATTAATCTGCCGTACCTATGATTTCTCCATAATAAAATAAAAACAAAACAAGTGAATATTCTAGTATTTAGTGTGGTTTGGATCAGATGCCTCTGACCTCCTCACCTCTGCCCTGCAGGGTGACAGACGACCTGTTAATGTATCTGATGCAACCTCACCAAGCTGTTTCAGCTGCAGTGCTGCGGGTCATGAGATGTGTGTGCGCGCGCACACGTGAGGCACAGATAAACAGGCGTGGTATCAGGTGTCTTGTGACTGCCTCTTTTGTTTTTAAAGCCATAAACCACTCACTTGTACAGTGTTTTCTTCCTCCCCCCACTCACTCAAACACTATGTCTTTGTCTCAGGCCTCTGTACTTTTCTCTCATTTTGACGATTTGCCCAAAATATCAACACTTTATTCATTCAATTTTAATTTTTTAGACACCTTGTTGATGTTAGACTGCTTTTTTTAGAGCATTTTAAACATCCCACTGTGAAATCTGGCCGTGACTACATTCAGTGAGTCATCTGGTAGCATGAACACATGTACAGGACGTCACACAGCCTTTGTTCTGCTCCAGACTGTTCACTTAATCATATATTAACTGGAAGGGCCAATGGAAAATCACATCCCGCTCTCTGAAGGAGGAAGGAGAATGACAAACTCTTTTAAACAACACCTTTAAGATGCAACACCTCCTTCACACTGAGGTGATGCAGTTCTTGTACACTGCACTGAATTTGTGATGATCCATACATTAATTTACACAGATGATGACCTTTACAGATAAGTCATTACATATTTCATATATACATACAGACAATGATATTCATATAATTTATTGTCAGGGTTCTTCAGTCTCCTGGATGTGTCATCAACCAATGACTTTAGACACAGACAGATGTACTGAATGAACTGAAATGTAAACATGTGCACCAACATTTTAATCCTTGATCTTACACAAATAGAATCCAAAAAAAAAAAATGTTGAGGTGTGTATGTTTATCACAATACTATTAATAGTGGCTGTTCTCCACAGGCTCCTTCAGAGGTTGAGGTTTCTCCAGGCTGAACATGAGTGTGGGCTCCCTGCTCATCGGCTCCGGCCGGTGCCACTCGCCGTTCATGGGCAGAGCACTGGCGTCAGAATTTAAACCGCGCGATAACGGGTTCATCACCTCCTGATGAGGAGGTGGGGTGAGACAGAACTCCTCCTTTTCCTGCTGCTGCAGGTGTCGGAGGATGGCCTTGGACAGGAAGTGAGGGTCAGCCTCGTGCTCATCTGGAAGAAGAAAAAGAAAAACATGTTACGTGAGTATTTTTTCAGTGTTCAGCTCAGTTTGTTTTAATATTTACATTACAACAAAGGTAACAGAAGGTAACAGAAACACACTGAAATTAAATACAGGAACGAAGCCAGAGAAGTTGCCAGCTCTGACACTTTGACCCTTATTCTTTACTTTAATGAGCAGCATAAGGCTGCTGTGTAACAAAACCTTTTTAAAGACACGTAAATTGCTAAAAGAATCTATAAACACACAAATCCTGTAGGAAAGTGGATAATCTAAAAACTAAAATCCGTCTAAAAGCAGTCTGCCTCATGCTACAAGGTGTGTGTACACACACACACACTGTCCTCTCACCATTGAGCAGGATGAGTGTGTAGCGGTTTCGACACTCCAGTGAGTGCTCCAGGATGTCCTGCAGGGTCCTGTAGAAGAGCAGGACCTGCTGCCTGCGCTCAGGCTCCCCGAAACCAGCACTGCTCTCCTGGGACATGTTGTAGAGTGTCAGCAAAGGTGTCGCATACTCCACCACACACTCATGGGTCTGTCAACACACACACACACACACATATTTAGAAAAAAAAAACAGACACAGACACCCAGAGACAGATGAGTTTCCTAGACAGATAATCCCTTAAAAGCGTGTGGCACTCAGCAGCAGAAATGTTTGATTACCATGTTATACAGGTAGATGGCGCTGTTACTGTACATCAGTTAATTTGTTTTTCACAAGTGAATTCTAAGGTTTAACCAGGAGGTGGTATGACAAAGGCAAACCAGCAGGAAACAGCTGATCTACTACTCTGATTATTATATATACACTATGATATTATCTCACCTGTACCTTCAAGTTTTGTGACGTGTTTCTCTACCTTGTAATTTTATTACGGATATTATTACTTACTTTTCCCCTTCACTATACCTCTGATTATTCACTGGCTGAACTGAAAGTTCTGAAGTTGAGTCTTATTTTATTCAAACGACAATGTAAATCTGCACTTTGTGTCACTTAGGTTTATGTAACTTAAGTGTCACTTGAGTGACAATAATTAATGTTACAAACAATTATTACTTAAAGCAAGACTGTAAATCTTGCTAAACCCTAACCACCATGTGACAGGTAGTGTGATGATTTTGGAAAATCATGTTGAACATCCAGAGATCATCAGCATCGATCTAACATTTGTCATCATCAGCGACTGGTCACACCAGACTAACTGATGGTGCACCATGTTTCCATGTTAAGTGTCAGGGTGTGTTGCATTTCTTGTAAATACAGCTTTTCATTTCATTTCAGTGTTTCGTAAGAAGAAGACAGAGTCATTATCAACACAAACATCATCAATGATAATGATTCATCTTATCACTAATGTAGTATTTTAACTTTCTTTCTGGTTCATACAGAGCTGCTTTATTGTTTATTGCATATTTAATTTAGTAGGTTTTTGTAAAAAGAACAACTTATAATTGTATAACGGAGATGAAATGATTGGTTAAATTATTTTACAGAACAATTTTAAATCAAAAACTGACAGCAGTTCAGTTTCAGACTGAAGATTGGAAAATACACGTGAAAACATTTATGTCAAATTGAACTTACGCTTTATAGACAATAACTTACTATTATTTGAATAATTGTGTCAATCATGTAAAAATGATCTTAGTTGTAGCTCTACACGGTGACATCATCACATTTTATCCCTTTTACATTTTAACCCTAACCCAAAAGCTTGACATCTCCCGTAGAAATGAAGTGGAGTAGACATATTGAAATAAAAACAAGTACTCAAAACTGTACTTGAGTTCAGCTCTGGAGTAAATGTCAGAAGTCAGATATTCTTCATCTTCTTATTCTGTCTAATGGCTGCAGCTGTAAAATACATCCATGACATTGTTCTGGTGATCACTTTGAAATAACTGGTGTCTATTTTTGGTCTGACATGAAACACACAGCCCCAAACTTCCTCTCCTTCCACTAAAATACAGAGCCACTTGTGAGGTTTTCTACATCAAAAACATTGAATGTAGAACACACTGACGTGTTGTCTTGAAATATTGAAAAAAAATATATACAGAAACAGTCCCTGGAGTCTGTCACTTTACTGTGACTCTCTCTCTCTCTCTCTCCGTCACATTTAAGCTGCGAAGTCTTTACAAATCTGATCAAAGGAGAAAATATCACAGTGAGCCTCTCAGCCCACACAGCAATAAGATACTGAGTTGAATCACAGCACGAGTAGTTCAGCATCCAAGCTTCAGGTTCTCTGATTACCTTATTTCACATTGACTGAATACTCTGAACCTGAGAGGAGAAATATTTGATGTCTGTCTGTAATCTGATACAGATAACTTCTTATCAACTTAAGATAAGTTTCATTTTTGAGATAATCACTGTGTTGGTGCATTCGCTCCTACCTTCCCACGCTCATCCTGCACTCTATAGACACTGTGCTTGTAGACTCGGCCCCGGACCCCTGCTCTGTCTATCTCGTTATTTGGGAGGTTGTCATAAAAACGGATGTTGTCGTCCTCGTCCTCCAGCTTGTGAGAGATGTTGGCGCTCAGAGGAACGAGGATCAGGAGCTTCCTGGAGCCACGACTCCAGGAGAAACTGCTGGCCTGATGGGTGGCACGAAATGATGCGATGGACATGTCCAAACCTGCAAGGACACAGATTTAATCACTTATATCTGTTTACTCAAAGTCATTCATATTGTGACAATTACTGGAATATGCCATAAAACATAAAAGATAAAGTACGTCTCAAGTATCACCAAAGATTAGGTGTAAGATACAGGAATGTACAGTACATCCACCTCAAATGAGTTTATGGTTTGGGTAGAGTAAGGTGGACAAATCAAATGTTCAAAGTGTGTTTGTGTTTGTCTGTATTGATGTTACTGACATGGCAACACTAGTCGCAAGTAACCCAGGTAGAAGGACCAGGCCAGGCCATGGGCCACGTTCATCTTCCTCCCCTCACAGATGTCCGACACCTCCACGTCTGAAAGATCCTGCACAACAACCTCAGTATCAGCTGGAGAGACAACACCTCACATGTGCTCAGGAGCTGCGTGACACCTCCAGAAATGTGTCAGGCAAAAGAAAAAGGACATCCTTGCACCTAAATTGCTCTTTCCCTTATGTACAAAGACACTATTTTTTTTGAACAAATCGAGTACAAAAGCAGGAGACAGAGACAAATAAACCACATTTCCAGATGGATTGAATGAGTTGTGCTGCCAGTTTGTTGTAAAGAGTTTGAGGAAGCAGTCGGCTTTGTGCAAAATTATAAAACTCTTTGTGTGTGTGAGAGCTCTGGTCTTTCTTGTTGATGAAGATGAATTCCGAGTTTATTTTTGTTCCAGAAATGCCAGATCAATTACAATCAACTGATGCTTCAGGAAGTGTTCTTACACAGGGGCTCTTCTGTCTGAAGTGTGACTCTCTTTGACCATTTTTCCAATTTTACCGTGGTGTACCGGGCTGCACAACCCCTCTGGTAAAAAAAAAAAAAACAAACAAAAAAAAAAAACACTCTTCCACTGATCAGGGCAGAGCGAGGTGGTCCCATCCAGGACATGAGGTGCATTAAATACATTTTAACACATCATATATACAAGTAGACTCACCTTGTGTGTTTTATTTTGTGCTTATTTTTATGCTTAAAGTGTTAGTGGCTGGCTCATGCTAGTTAGCGCTGCGTTAGCTAAAGTGTACGTATTGAAGCTTTTAATCTCAGGTGTGTGAACTGAACAGAACGGCTCTACTCAGCTAAGTGATGTGTAATTTCACCGCTAATGTGGAGATGCAGATAAAGAGGGAAGTGGTTCTGGGGTGTTGGAGTACACTGTCAGGACCCAGCCCACCTGATCACTCATGGAGTTACTCATACCGGCTTCATATTGAAGTGATTTTGCTTGTTTTGTAAGACCGATTAAAGGTCATTCAGGAGGTGCTGATAATGAGTAAATGTTAGACTGATGGAGCTAGATGAGCAGAGAGAAACTACTGAGCAGGCAAAGCAGTGTGGCCATTATAATTATATTCAAATTTCACCTATATTGATAAATGACTCCATATAAGATCAGATGAGTATCAGTGTGTGGCAGTGCTGAACATTCGCCCTCTCAAAACTGTCCTTGATTAACTTTTCTCAGTCACATTACACCATTTTTCTGGGGCAGTGATGGGCAGTGAAGCAGAAACTCAACGACTCTGCCTTATAGTTATATGGACTATTTTCTGAAACAAAATCCTAAAATTGGTTTCCAGTTGTTGTTTAAGTATAAACAAGGTTGAGACGTCCCAGATCTCGGCTCTTAGATATCCTACCTATAATTTCCTTACATTGAGACGTATACAGGTTGATTTAAAGGGCTAGACCACTGTGTGTTTGTTTTTTTAGCTGAGTTCCTATTTTTGTAGCACTTTTGATATGTTTTCCATAAGAGTCATATGTTTGAATATATTACTGCATGAGTGGAAACTAATGGCGGCTATGAAGGACAATCAAATGTCTGTTTTGCAAGTGTTTGTGTTTGTATGGACAGTTTTTGTGTTTGTGCTACAGAGGAAGAGAAAAACCAAAAAGGATAGGGGTGTTTGTGTATCAGGTCTGGCTCTCACCAGGACTCCCAGGCTTTTTAACAGCGCATAAAGAACCGAGGCCAGGATAAGGAGTTTCCAGCACTGATCTTTGTGTAGCAGAGGATGTCCAGCCAGGTAAAGCAGAAGGCCTGCCAGCCCTGCAGTCAGCAGGGTCTTCCCCCCCAAACCACAGACGGGCAGCATGTGACTGAGCCCTCGACCTCGATACCTGGGGAAAAAAAAAAAAACAGAGAGAGAAAAAGAGAAGGACAGGGAGCAATTAAATGTTTCATTAATTTAGCAAAGGTTGTATCTGTTTTTGTCTGTTTGCTGTTTCAGGGCTGGACATGCTGTAGAAAAGGTTTTCAGATGCAGGATTTTTTTTCTTTTTGGAAGTATTGTAAAGCGTCAGGGTTTAAAACCCCTGAAAGATACTATAAGGCTACTCAGAGCTGAACTGTACAGTCAGGCTTTACTTGTCTATCAGTTTCGGTGTGACACAGTTAATGATTATATTTGAGGTGAAAATCTAATTAGAACAACTTTAAACAAGGCTAAAAGAAAGTAATATTCAGTGGAAACCACTTAATGCTGACTGTGTCTCTCCTCTGGCTCCAACTGATCTCTCACCTTGTGTTTGAATGGTGCAGCATCTCCTCTGCCAGCAGACAGAGCCCATGCAGCAGAGGGCCAAGGGTCAAGATGAGTATTACCATGGCAACCCAGCCAAATATCCTTTCAGGTCGACAGAAACATGAAACCTCCCAATGTTATGGCGGCTAGTGCTGTGGTACATATTTTAGGCAAATTCCCACGAGGCCGAGGGATAATGGCGTCATGATCTCGGAGGCTGTGCATCTGTCAGGGAACAGTCGACCAGGTGTCAGAAAACTTCATCAAAACTATTTTAATGAAATCTGAATTATTTGGTGTGAATTATTTCCTTCCTTCCTGTTCAATATATGGCATCCAAGACTCTCAACACAACATTAAAACATTACACATTAGTACATTAGTGACTTTTACAACCTCATAAGACATCATCATCATCATGGGTGTACTACTGTCAATAAATCAGACAGAATTAAAACAGAAGTGAATTGTTGGAGTTTCTATTGTGAGTTTGCTGATTCTCTGTTTAGGCAAATGTAATATGTAAATATTTAACTTACACTTGTAAGTTTCACATCTGACTCTGTGACAACCCAGTTTACCTAGTCATTAATTTATTAATTTGTTTTCCCATCACCTGTCAATAGAAACACACATGATATATCACTAACAAAGCTGTGGTGAGAGCGACAAATAACATGATGGAAAGTTTCAGTAAAGATTGATGTGACCAGCAGTGTCACTTTTATTATTCAACAAATATGTCGAACTTAACTTTAGTTTTCATCATAGATTCCGTACAAATGACATAGAAGATATTTCTCAGCAGACTATTTCACACTTTATTCATATTATTTTCAAGGTCATCTTCAAATCATCATGATCCAAAATATCACTTATATTGAAAAAACAAACTATAGACCCACTGAAAGTAGTTGCTAATCAACTGTTTGACTGAGGTTCATCAGAACAACAGAGACTCAGACATGTAGAAGTTAGTTATTGAATTATTAGTACTGATATTATCTGTGTTTGAACCATTTCTATTCACTTCATAGCTGCTTCTATTAGGCCTTTAACATTATTGGAAAAGACTCATACATATTTCATTTTACGCAGACGATACCCAATTCATTGTCAGTCAGTTACCTGAACTTTACACATGTTTTAAGAACACAAATATCTGGATGACCTGCAACTTTTTTGTGATAAAACTAAGAAAAAAGTTATTGTACTTAGCCCTTAACACCTCAGAAACACATTACCTAATGTTATGCTTACTCTACATGGTGCTGCCCTTGTTTCCAATATCATTCTAAGAAACCTCTGATGGATAATTTCATCCCACTTTGACACCTGATAGTTCCTCTTTCCTCCTGCCCACACACCCTCCCCCTCTCTGTCTCTCTTCTGCCAAGCGCACACTCATGGGAAAATTGCTGGGTCTGCACCAAAACTATGCTATGATCATAAAAACTTTGACTTCGACATTATACTGTTCAACAAAAACCATTAGGTTTCTAGCATAAAGCCTGAGTAGAAATGGATCAAAAATGAAACCAAAGTACAGCTTGTGTCAACACTTATTGTAACTTATTTTGAACTCATAAAAATCCCCCTCACTCCTGCCACTGATGCAGTCTGATACCACTGTCCACAGGAGGGAAAAGTCTGATGAGAACATCTGGTCTCACTGTGTCAAAATGAGACAGAAGGAAGAAGAGTAATTGTGGACTCACCTTGGTGTGTTGGTGTGTTGCCACGATGCCGATCAGGAAGATTTCCTTTGCCCCGTGTTCTCCCTCTGCCTCTCCTCTCCCGCTTTCTCCGCCTACTTAGCTACACTCTGACTTTCACTTTCAGTTTCCGGTAAATTTTGCTCAATCATGCCCACACCTCTTTCTGTGTACATAATCGCCCCTCTCTCTACACTCCACTGTTCATCAACCTGTCCTTAAGACTGTCCTTGTGTTCTTTGCCAACATTTATACAACTTGATTAACACATTTGCCCAAATCCTGTTTCTGCCTGTTTCTATTCCTGCACTTTGTCCTGATGTGAGGTTACCAGTAAAGACCGTTTTACTTACCGATATTCACTCTGTTGTGCTTTTGAATCTTGAATTTCTGGAAATGTTTTCAAAAGAGAGAACAAAACTTCTTCAGGGGAAGTTTGTCATTCTCACCATAAAACTATAAATACTTTTGTAGTGACAAAACCATTTTTCAAAACCAAGTTGGATTCCAGTTAAATTACTGTCTCAGTATTTCACACAGACACATTGTGACTTCATGGTTTGAGTTAAACGACTGTACGAGTCTCTGGTAGCTGGATAGTTATGATGGTGAAGCAATATTTATCTAAGATCATTGTTATTGTTAGGATTTGTTCTGGGACTCAAACATGAATATGATCAATGAATTGCGGTGCTGTGGTAGAATAGGAACACGTTTTTTTTTTCCCATCTCATTTCATAAACAACACAATTGACTCTTTGAACGATGGAACAGAAAATGTCGTTTTGTTTGTTTTGCAACAGAGAGACAGAGGGAGAGACAGGTCTGAAACAGAGAGACACAATCAGGTCTGGGTGGGAAGCTCTCTGAGCCAGACGTGAGGTGCACTTCACATTTCCAAGAGGTGTTGTTCCTTTAATAGAAAGGTTCAAGGGGACTATATCTTAGATGGGAAATACACTACACTATAATAACAACATACTACAAATACTTTTAAATGTATTTATCTTAGATAGTTTTTCTTTTTTCAGTTTGAACAAAACATTATTAGCAAAGCATTAACAAAGCAATACACATATGTATGTTAGTATGTGAGAAAGTTTCTTTGACAACCAGTTGAGTCAGTTCAACTGGTTTCATTAACAGTATTTCTGTACCAGGGTGGGTCTTGACTCTGTGTGTGTGTGTGTGTGTGTGTGTGTGTGTCTATGCTCAGTGGTAAAAAAAAATAAATAAAGGCACGGTATCCATACCAAAGGTTCATGCATATTTTATTCAAGAGTAAAAAAGTGGATCGTCCCATGGGGCATGCTTACAGTGTTAGTGACTGGGGAGTCAAAACAGAAAGAGAGCAGAAAGAAAGAGAGAGAGAGACTGAGAAACAGAGAGAGAGAGAGAGAGAGAAAGTAAGAACCGTGGCACAATTTCTATGGCACAGGGTCTCCCAGGGGGGGTTCACCTCTCCCAAAGAAGCACAACAAGATCAACCAAGGAGCAACGCAACATGAAGAGCAACCAGCAGAGAGAGAGAGCTTAAATATTAAGAATAATGTCCATAATAAATAGAATCATAATAATCATAGAATCATAAATATCATCAAATAACAAGAGGAATCATCAAGAATTATGATCAGAGAGAGAGTACACTTTTTTCCTTTAAATTGTGACGGCAAATACACCGGCTCTTCTGTTAAAATGTGTCTTGCTGCTTTTTGCTTTGAACAGCGCAAATTTTAACCATGCAATCATGCTTTTGGCTGCCTGAATGCCTGTGCCTCTGTATATAGTATGGTCATTCATCAATGCTAGTTTAATATTTGTTTATCATTATTCATATTTATCATTAAAAACAACTCCTGTACATCGACAAAGAAGAGAGGAGAGAACGTGGACTTGACACTTTGAATCGAAGCGTACTGTCATTCTGTACAGCGCTGAAAGAAACCGGAAACACAGGTCGTGAAAAAGAAGAAAAGGAAAAAAAAAAAAAAAAACAGAACATGAAAAATAAACCAACAAAATATAACACAAAATGAATACAAAAAATAAATTAAATTAACATTATGTACAAAATAAGTTATTCATTATTCCTCAGTTCATTTATATTAGCCAGAAAAACAAGAAGAAAAAGTTTCCTACCATAGTGAAACACAGAGCACAAATATAATCTTCACATTATTATCAAAGAACTTAACTCTGCATGCACTGATGCGTTAATATAAATGCTTTACAAAGACCTTTTCTTCTGACTTCTTCTTGTTGTCTTGGCTGCTGCCATCACCAGTAGAGTCTGTTTCCTCTGTGAATTATCATTTCCTGTTTTTTTAGGCCAGAGGTTCTCGGCCATCACTGCTGTTTGGTAGCAGACAGCGACACAGGAAGAAAGGAGGATGTAGAAAGAGAATGAATAGCGTATGACTTCACATTTCAACTCCCAACCCCCCCTCCCGACTCCATCACATACATTAAGCATCCTAATTCAGCTTTGCTGCATCTTGCATCCTGTGATCATATGCATCAGATGTGCAATAAAACCTCTTTATGTATCCTATTTACACATGACAGGTAGGGAGAAACACTTGCTTCATATCTGATCCAGGCCCAGTTTCCAGCTGTCTGGCCTGGGACCAGAGTTTTTGGTGGCAGGACTGGGGGGTTCTATTTGACTCCTGCTTGAGCATGGGTGCAGTGCAGTGCTACAAAAGCAAACAGGAATCTCCTCCCCAGAAGAAAAGGACAGCAAGGGCTCAGATTAGACTGCAGCTGAGATTATCTCCACCTCCACACATCTCTCACCGACAGATATGCCACCACACCACACCAACCACACCACACATCCATTATTTTTCTCACTGTTGCCTGGCGAGATGTGCCCGCATTTGGGAACGAAAAAAAAAAATACACATTTTCAAATATAACCGCGCCAACATTTATACGTTGAAGCATGTGCACGCACGCAGGAAGGAATATCCACAACCCTGTAAAAACCAACCTAGACTTTTAAGTTCCACTTCCTGTTTTTGGATGCAAACAGGAAAAAGAACCATATATATCTTTAACATACAACCCCCGGTCACCACGACTCCACCCCCACCCCCGTGCAAACACATGACCCCTCCCGACAAAACACACGTCACTGACACAGCCACGTCATGCTGACACAGTCAATCCAACGGCGATCCCCAACAACACACGGTGAACAGCAGCTCGTCCTGTTTTCGCGTGGGGGAAATGTTTGTGTGTTGTTTCGTTCCTGTTGTTGTGCAGGTACATGGGAGTTGTAGTTCTAAATGGGGCCGATCAGTTCAGTGACGAGACTCAGCCTTTGGTGGTAAAGTCCAAGTACGCTCATGCGTTTACATACAGCTGAGGGCAATGGGAAAGGGGGTGGGTAATCATGTGTCTGTGTCTGTGTGTGTGTGTGTGTGTGTGTGTGTGTGTGTGTGTGTGTGACTGCATGTGTGTGTGTGTGTGCGATGTTGTGTGTAGCCTACTCAGTGTATGAAATACCGTGTTTGTGTGTGATGCATTTTCCTTGTGTATATATGCCTATGTACACGTATCTATATAAATATGGTACCATATCAGTGTTGTAACTGCAGGTATGTGTCTGGGCATGTGGGGATGTAAGTCCATCACTGTATATTGCTGTTGCTGTCGGTCCCATTGGGTTCTCCCATGTTCATGCGGCCCATTGACAGGCCCACGCTGTTGACGGCGTCGCGGCGCGGCGGCATCCTCTCATTGATCCGGTCCAGACCTTTGGCCTCCTCAAAGCTGCTGATCCGATGCTGCGGAGAGAAACCTCGGATAGCTGTGGAGACAAGCAGGCGCACACACAAACACACACACACACACGCACATGCACACAAAATTAATATCCTATCATGACATTTAGGAGAATCTTGTGTATCCAAACCCCTGGCAGATTTACAGGAAATACTCCAAACTACTTCCAAACCACAGATTTTGTTTATATGCAAACATTTTCATCAGAGACAAACAGACAAAGTGCTCCCTTTAACTGAAGGTCACTCTGGGTTTGGATAAACAAAGTTCTGTCACATATGCATAGCTGCATCTTCCTACAGCAATACACATACATCAGCCAGTGTTCATCTGTTGTCTGAGTGTTGAGCTAGGATTAGTGTGACTGTCACAGTGAACGTGTCAGTCGGTGCGACCTGGCCATTGATCCTAGATCAGTAGTCCGAGACGCCTGGTGTGTAAGCCATTGTGAGACACGAGTATGAAACAAAAGCACAGCTGCACAGAAGCAGTCGTTCAATGTTTGGACTGTGTGAAAAGTTTTTGACAGTCAGCCATAAATATTTAAAATTATAAATCAAAAAAAAAAAATTAAACCAAAAGACAAATGTCAGGAGTCAGGTTGTTTCCTGTGAAGTTTCTGTCTAAGTTTTGGTTCAACTGTCAGATTTGTCAGATTTTTTTCTTTGTGATGAAGGCGGCTGTAGTCACTACGTGTTTTCCTCCATGTGTTCAGTGAATAACATGTTTGTTCTTAAAGGGGCACTCCAATCATAAATGTTTTGGAATATTTTGCCATTTTGGGAAATGTGGTTATTATTACGTGAAATGACTTTGTGTTTTCTTTATGTTTAGTATGACACAAGCATCTATAGTAAAGTATAAGTTAAGTATAAAGTCTGGAGCCGAGGAGACAGTATCTCTCTTTGTTTACACATCAAACACAATGTTGAATTATTCCTTTTACATCAGTTTTCATTGCACAGGTGTGTTTACAGAGCAGGGAGAGTCTAATGGTGCATTTATTCAGTCTCAGCAGAACGAGAACAATGAGTATACGTTGTGTTATCCACATTATTCCAGAGTTGCTCCCTCTGCTCAGCCTTACATCCAAACACCTTAAATTAGCTCATTTTTTTTAGTACAATCTGTTTGCAGCAGCATTTACCAGATTGAGATAAATAAAAAGAAACTACATTGCAGCTCGCATTGCTTTAGACTCTAAGTGTTGTTTTAATCTTTAGTCTTTTTCGAGTCCCTCAGCTTTTACCCCTTTAAATTAGGCTCAAAATGAACTAAACAAAAGCAAGGAGCAGATGAACAGTTAGGGCGACTTCATGTAACCACATTTATCATCAAAACTGATTTCATTAAAGTAAAGATTGATCATGATTGGACTTGATAAAGATTTGATATGAGCTGAACTGAGAACTGCCTCTGAGGAAGAGGTCCACACCACTTTTGAACAACGGCTACTGTTGTTTTACCTTCGCGCACATGCAGCTACTCACAAAAATACTGTATTGCTGCATTACACAGCGGACATCTAACATTGAGCTACAAATCAAATTACATAACAAAAAAACATGAGAGATACCCATAATTTATTTGCTTAAACAAATTATGGACTGTAGTTCAATTAAATGAAAGACAGCACTAAAAGTACAAACACAAACGACTACAGTTAACTCAACGTGCAGAATAATCACTACGCCTAAATACATAGAATATAATACACTAAACACAAACACCATGACCACAATCTGTTCAGTCGCACAGAAGAACCTGGCAGATCTGTCCTAGTGACGCAAATATTTAAAACTTTCAAATATGAAATGTGCACAAAGTATACCAGAGTGCCAAATTGATGCTCTTACTCTTCTCAGTCGTCATGCTGAAGTTTTAACTTTGGAGATTCATTCTTAACCTTGGAAACATATATCTGGGATAAAATATTTAAAACTTAAGGTCAATTTAATCCTAGACAGTGAGCAAGGGACAAGTTTGACAACTTTTGACTTGTTAGTGAAAGAAAATAAAGTTTACTGGTTCACACGAAGGGTAATTTACTTTCACAGAGTTTTCAACCACATTTCATCGTCTTCCTCAGTAAATGGCTCAGCTGTCGTCACATGACCTGTTTGCACCAGAATGCCTTAGGTCATGTGACTTATTTGCTGGAGGAGGATGGGATGTGATAAAATGCTCTGAGAAAAACTAACCCAACCTTGAATTCAGAATATTCTAGTCCCAGATTAAAAATTTTAAGGTTTGGTTTTGATCTATACATGTTGTCCTTTCAGCATTCAAGTGACTGGTGTTCTGCCATATCTTACAGAGAGACAGATTGATTGCATGTTCATCTTCTACAGAACTATGAAATATAGAGAGGACTGTGACACACTGCAGACTATAAGAGGTCTGAGAAACCCTGCCCACCTTCACAACACCCACTCCCACCCACGGCCACGCTCTTCTTGTGTGTGTCAGATTAAGTTGTGTGTGTGTGTGTGTGTGTCTGAATTGTGAGTCAAACCTGAATAGACCATGAATAAATGTGTGTGTGTGTGTGTGTGTGTGTGTGTTGGGAGCGAGGGTGTACCAATATTCCTGTTTCCCAAGTGAAGAAAAGAGAAAAATGTGTGTATGTTTATGTGTTTTAATGTGGTGGCGTCAGCATGCAGCGGTTTTAGGCTTTGTTGTGAGCGCTGATGCGGTTAGAAGAGCTGAGTGCATTGTGGGTAAGGAAAATCTATGACCTTATGAGCATGGGTGGCTGAGAGCGCAGCCATGCTGCACATTCACACACACACACACACTCACATGTGCACACTTGTGCGTGCACACACAACACACACACAGTGAAATGAGTGGGATTTTACCTTCAGCGTCCTTAACTGTCTCGATGGCTTCTATGGCCTCAATGGTAGCTGAAGGATGGGCAAAAAGAAAAGAAGAGAGGAAGGAGGACAGGAAGAGAGAAAAGACGACAGAGTCCGAGAGAGAAGATGAAGTACAAAGACAGAAGGAGGAGAAGAAGAAAGGAGTGAAGGCTGAAACATGCTTCTGGTGCAGTTACGCGTAAATTTATTGGCTCGAGGACGCGAAGGAGTGTTTGTGTGTAATCGTGGCTCGAAGAGGAACCTCTGAAATCTCAGCTGAAAAAATCAGATGAGTACTTGGGTTGGATTGGAGAAGGGAAAAAAATAGAGAGAAAACGAACCAAACTGAAGAATGATTTGTTTACAGCAAAGTCGACTGACGCAAATATTTGTACGAGCTCCACTTTCATGGTCAGCCGCGCAGTGGCTACGATGTAAAACCTCAAAATTGACCACATTCTCCTGTCTGTTTCTCTTATCTAAAAACAATCATTTAAAAGCAATTTTACATATCCTGGATTGGTAAAACACATTAACATTAGCGGCAGTTTGTGTTGGCAGACGGGTACGAACATGTGCACCGCATTTGCAAACTTCAAATCACTCAGAAGAATGTTTCAGGCTTTCGTCATGAGAGGCCCTGAGGGCAGCACTGAGACCATGGCAGGTTCAGAGTTAGCAGTAGCTGGTGTTAGCTCACACACACACATATGCTGTATGTCATCTGTTGCTATTTGCATTTCTGTTCCCTTAATAATAAGGGTACCGTCTAATTCTCTGTCTGTCACACACACTCACACACACAACCAGCAGGCTGTTAGTATCCTCAGCGCCGGTGAGGTGAGGTGGAGAGAGTGAGTGAGTCAGTGAGGCAGAGGGATGAGAGGAGGGAAACAGCAGTAGAGGAAGAGAAGAGGACAGAGGGCAGGAAGGAACCGGAGGATGGTCCGAAGCAGAAATTCAGACTGAGTCTGTGTGTGTTTGTAGTGTGTATTAAATCTGTTGCGGAAGTTGTGTTCAGGGTTAAAATAGGAAGTGTGTTTGTGTGTGTGTGTGTGTGTGTGTGTGTGTGTGTGTGCCAGTATGTGAAATACTCACCACTTTGCAGGGTCTGTTTGCCCCCAGACAGCACTCCGCTGGGCAGCATGCCCGTCGGGGTCAGGCCCTTCAGGGTCAACACGTTCTCACTCTCCTCCCTGAGAGACAGACAGTGTGTGTGTATGTGTGTAACAGTTATTTTTATGTGTGTGTGTGTAGACAAAAAGAGATAGCAGGTGACAGAAAAAGAATTACAGAGAATTACACACTTCTCCACACTGAGCACCTGCAAACACACAAACACATTCATGGGCTCAGAAAGTGATAATCTGGTGACTGAAGATTAATTTTGGCAAAAAATTACAGGAAATTCTCCATTTACTGGCTCACACACACAAACACACACACACGTGACCAAAACCCAACCCACCGTAGAACAGAGAACATCTTGGCCATCTTCCCAATGGCTCGGATTTTGTTTTTGATCACCTCTTTCCTTGCTGCTGCTGCACTGGCTGTTTGACAATCAAATACAAACTCAGTCATGAATAAAAAAAAGGTGAAAAAACAGAAAATAAGGAATATTTATCTGTATCCGCTATGCCAGCGTTCAGTGCATTTTACCATCAAAGATCTCATCTCCATCGTTCATGAGTTCGTCGTCAGAGCAGATGCTCAGGACGTTGACCAACATCTCAGTCACTGCAGGATGAACAGACAGACACTTCACCATGGAGGCCCGGTCACACAGAGGTTAACATGTGGATCGTGACCTGCAGTGTCCCTGTTTCACGCACCCAGCTGAGGACCCTTGTTTCATGTCATCCCCATCTCCCTCCCCCTCCCTCTTTTACTGTCATCCCTCCACTGCTGATGTCCAATAAAGGCATAAAATGTCGTTAGTGGAGGACAAATCTGACTAAACTCTACTCTTACGTGCAAGTCCCTAATCCTGTGAGCAGGGTTTGTCCACCTTTTAAAGCTGATATCATCACTATTTTTAGAGAATATTATAAAGTGGATTTTGTGTGTGTGTGTGTGTTTACTGATCAGTGAACGTAGTTTAGTTGCTGTTTTAAAATACTATATTGATTTATCAATTACACCTAATACAATTTTTTGCAAATAGATTATTGGTTTTGCTCCTGGTAGGAAAGCACAAAGTGAAGTACCACATGGCTCAAAATACAAATCTGGTGATATCAGACATAATGAACCAGGTACAAATCAGTGATTTTCTTAAAATCACTACATATAGTCACTCTTACTAGTGTTTGTACAAATACATATGCAGTATTCTTATGTACCATGTCCTGCTGGTTGAAACCAGAGCCACAGATCCATCAGTGATAGAGATATGATGTTATTGTCTCAATAAACTCTGTTAGGCAGAAATAGAGATAAGAGGCACCACAAACTATTTTACAAAAGTCAGAAAAAGTGACTGTAAATATATAACTTCTTCATCAAATGTTGTTTGTGAATCAGCATCACTCAACTCAGGTCGAACCAGACTCTGCTTGTTAAAACCAGACGTGTTTCACGACATTTCAGCCTCAAAAGTCAAATCTGATGTGAGTCAAACAAAGAAAATCACTACATGATCCTATGGACTATGGTTTGGTTTTAGTGGTTTTGTAGTGTACTGTACTGACGTGCGCGCATGTGTGTGTGTGTGTGTGTGTGTGTGTGTGTGTGTCATACCCTTCTCTCCCACGAAAGGCAGCGACCAGGTGAAGACATCCATGAAGTTGGGCAGCCAGTAGGGATGAGGAGAACAGTTGAACTGACGGATGTTCATCACGTTGTTCTCATACTTCAGCACCGCCGCTGAAAAATTACACATTGCACAGATATTATTCTTTTCATGTTTAATACTAATATTGATATTGTACTTTTGAGTATCTATTAATAATGACCTATGTGTTTAGAATACGTTTGTCTGTATTTTTTCAGTATTGCCATGTAACATAACCCACAACTCAGCTATGAAATATTGATGCCTCTTTTATTTAATTTATTTTTTTACTGGTCTTTGGATCAGATCTTCTTCTTTTTTGATATAAATGCCAGTAATTCTGCCCAAAATCAGCTCGATACCAATTTTTAATATCAGATCAGCTCATCCTTAGTCTTTTTAACTTTTGTCAGATAGTGGACAGTAAATTTCCCTCATCAATCGTTATGTTATACATAATGTTACACTAAGTAGAGGAACAAGTGACTTAACAGTTGTTTAAAGTGTTAAATATCATGTTGTTTAAAACAGCTACACAACTGGGCTGGCAGCTTTTTGTGTGAGCACATCTACTTTTGTATTTGTGTTGTGTGTCAGACCTTTGTTGTTGTAGACATCCAGGTAGTTTGGAGCAGAGAAGATGGTGATGAGGGAAGGGAAACCAGTAGTCTGACTCTTCCTGTACATACGGTACCTGAGGAAAGATCGAGACAAACAAACCGCCCACATTACAGCTGAAAAATAAGGATTTCGCTTCAGAGGTCTTTAAACCAGACAGCGACGGGATGAAGGCGAGACAGCCACGCGTTTAAAAGCAAATTACAGAACGAAGTGAATCCCTGGCACGGCTGGGGAAATCTGTGTGGGCAAAACGACAGAGTAAAGAAAACTTGCCATTGGGTAGTGAAATGAAGGTGTCGACATAAAGTGAACATTTTTGATTTTTTTGTCCTACATCGAATGACTCAGTCACAGCATAAATAAGTGTGGGTGCAATGAATTTAATGCTTGGAGAGGCCCTGTGGAGATTAGACAAGATAATAAACAAAAACACATATAAATCTTCTGTACCAACAAACAAAGCATAAAAGTGGCCTGTTTGCCGGCCGGGTCCCACGAGGACGAACTAATTACAAAACTCTTTAGTGATCAAGAATTCCAGGTACAGGAGCTTATCCTGCTAAATTTATAGTTTTTTGACCAAGTGCACCAAGACCCGTGGACGATTACCCAGACTACCCTGCTGCATGACAGACAAAATACTGTTAATGGGTTCGCCAAACAGCACAACTCAGAAGGGCGCTGCCTTAATTGCAGCATTATATTTAGAGGATTTTCACTAAGATAACAGATGCCTCCTCTCATGCCGGTAATGGATTTGTGGGTCAGAAAATAGTGTTTAGCCCCCGCAATTTTATTTATATTATAGTAGTGCAAACTTTACACTGTCCTTTGCCTTATCATGCTGTTTTCAAGCAGTGAGTTAGTTAACCTGAATGTTGTTGGGGCTATTGGTGCTCAGACAAACTGTAACAATGCTAATAATGCAGTTAAAGGGTGACAGAGGGAACGATGTTGAACCTCTTTTTCCTTAATATGCCAACTCCCAGACAAAGAGAAATAACAGCCAGGCACATGAAATGTCAAGGTAAGCCATTAAATTAAATGGTGCTGCCTTTTTAAGCCGAGAGGAGGACTGAGCTGCGACAGTCAGTCAGCTTACCCAGCATCCTGTGCTTCATGCGCTCTGATGATTGACAGCAGGTTGTTGGTCTGTAGGAACTCGCACACCGCCGGGTAACTGGAGACAGAACCAGACGCACAGGTTGAAAGACTTAAAGCAAGTAAATGAATCTGAAATGGGTCAATGGAAAAACATTCAGGGGAATAAATATCCATAAAGATCCAGGCATGACCGCTTTACATAACAAATATGTCATATGTTATTATATCAGGACTGTTGTAAACCACAAAACAGATGGAAGTATTTAAAGCGCAGCACTGGGAGATGAGTGGTCCTCTTGTTTTCTAATGTCATATCTGACTGAGACCAGCAGGGGGCATCAGTGAGGACAGACAGGCCTGAGCAGGGCTCATGGCCGCCTCAGTGCTGTGGGGGCTGAGTATTCACTAGCTGGTCGATTGATGCTGTGTCTGCTAAACATAGAAAATCACAGTGTTCTCCACAGATAACATGTCACCAACTTCTACACTTTAGGAACACGAGTACGACGACGGCACCAATGATCCATCTGTCTTTCAACCTCAGCTCCTCGTCTTTACGTTCCTCCATTTTTATTTTTTTAATTCCTGCTCTCACCTTCCACACCACCTCCACCTCCACCACCACTACCACCACCCTCCTCCTATGTAGCGCTCCCTGGTTCTCTCACTGTATCTTAATATCACTCCATATCTGGCAGGAGTAGCCAGTCGTCATAGCAACAGAACCGTGCAGTCTCCCTGGGGATTGTGGGATATTGTTTCATGCTGAAACGAAACTGTGTGCATGTGTTTGTGAATGTGCTGTGTTTATGTGTTTGTGTGTGTGTGTGTGTGTGTGTGTGTGTGTGTGTGTGTGTGTGTGTGTGTGTGTGTGTGTGAACTGGCCAAGATTTTCTGTCGCGAATCCCGGTGATTGTTATTGGATGTTGGTTGTGGTGAAACTGAGCAGGAAATGTTTCTCTTCTCATCACCAACATCCCAAACCAATAGCCTGAAGTCCACCTAAAACTTATTAGATTCCTGATTTGTAAATGAAACCACATCTCACTCACGCCAGGCGCTCATAGGGCACAGATCATTAAACACATCAAATGAGCCCAACACAACACACACAGCAGTATGATGAGATTCAAGCTGCACATTTCAGCTGGTAATTTGAAATAATACTGTTCCTAATGTGAATTTTTGGTTTGTTTGGATATCATGTTCACATCCTTACATGATCTATTGCATTGAGGACACCAGACTATTTTTCCTAAAATAACCTTTCAGGACTCTTATGTAACATTTCCTTTTGTTGATACACTCATGGAGCTTGTTTTTTTTCTTCTGTACCTGTAGAAATAGGAGCAGCCTCTGACTGTGTTGTGGCCAAAGTACTCTTGAGTCTTCTCATTGCCAAAGTCTTCCAGGGGGTCGGCCCACAACAGGTCGCACATGGGCCCAAACGCTGGGGGCTCTTTGAACCGGTCCAACTAGGACATGAGATGCACACACACAAATACACACAAAGAAATACACACAATGCAGTATAAGCTTACAGGAACACTAAGTTATATGGAATTAAATTATATATATATATATATATATATATATATATATATATATATATATATATATATGTGTGTGTGTGTGTGTGTGTGTGTGTGCATTATAATATGTGCATTATATAATATATAATGCACAAAATATACATATTAACTGCATACATACACTTTGTCACATATAGTATAAATGAGAGGAGAAAGAAAAGCAAAGACATAGCACACACACAAACACATACTGTCAGAGTAGAGCATCTCCATGGCAACCCTCACCACACAGGAGGGAGAAGATGTCACACCAGCAGATTCACCATGGAAACACTGCCATTAGATGAGGAAGTGTGTGTTCTCATGTCTCTGTGTTCATGTGTGTGCTTTTGTATTCTGTATCACTGTGACTGTATACATACAGTGTGTGTGAGAGTCTATTTACTGGTTTCTTATGTGTTCTCTGCGTCTCCAGTACAGCCTGTTATAAAGGTATAAATAAAGGTTGGTCTGAATGTTTTTGTCTGTGCTCTCAGATGTGTTTGAGCGATTCACATACATTCGTCATGTTATATCAAGGTTATTTCTCTGAGTATCTATTATATTATTACATATATTCTGTCCTACAAAGCAGAGGGAAGTAACTGAGGTGATGTTGAAGAAATATATGACAGATAGAAAGATTATACTGCTGTCTTTCTATTTTATACCTTTAAGGTCTTTTCATTGTACCTAATCTATAACTGCAAGAGAAATTAATAGATCTTAAGGTTCTTTAAAGGTTTGCTTATTCTAATTTTTCTCTTTAGTAAAATAACCTTTATTTTGACAGTTAATATTTTATATGAAATAACTGTATGTGTGTGCAGACATTGGTCCTTATGCTACTGCATTTATATTAATAAACATAGTTAATTACTTTACTATATAACTGAATTAAATATGTGGTTTAAAGGTAACTTACCTACAGTATATGGTAGGATTGCTGTAACTTTGCTAAGTTAGTTGGCTTTAGCATTAATGGTTTTTACAAATATAACATTTAGAGATGAATTACAGACTCAGTTACCATGATATTAGCTTATTTTAAAAGTTATTTTAAAAGTGTGTGTGTGTGTGTGTGTGTGTGTGTGTGTGTGTGTGTGTGTGTGTGTGTGTGTGTGTGTGTGTGTGTGTGTGTGTGTGTGTGTGTCTGTGTGTGTGTGTGTGTGTGTGTGTGTGTGTGTGTGTGTGTGTGTGTGTGTGTGTGTGAGGGTGTGGGGGGTTAGTTTTAGCTTTAGTTTAGGTTAGCAAGCTGGCTTCTAATGGCTTTCAAGCTTTAGCTGATAGTTGCAGTAAGAGTCTGTAGTTACTGTGGTTTCAGCTGTGTGTTGTAGGTTTTAAACAAGTATGTCAGTCTGACAGTAGGAGTTGATGTACATTCATCACACAGTGTATATTGCTAATTTGGATTATTTGTTTACTCAGCTATTCTTTAACTTTAACTCCTTGCTCTGTTGTTTTTTTATACATTAAATACATTAAGAGGGCTAAACTCTGTGGACTCCAGTGGACTTATATACTGTTTAGTGAACAGTATTTTTTATTCAAACTTGTATGTGTGTGTGTATATACATCTCATTGTACCTTTTTGATGTCGTCCAGTGTGTGGATCTCTGGTGAAAGCCCTCCGTGCACACACAGGAACTGCTGGTTCATCAGGGCTGCCAGGGGCAGGCAATCAAACGCCTCCATGCAGGAATCATACACTTGCTCCGAGTACTTGATCTTACCTGCAGGTGGTTGGAGGGGTGGAGAGTTATTTCAAGACTTGAGACAAAAGAAGCGTCTCAGTATGTTTTGACATGCTTTGAACAGCCACCGTCTTCACAAACATACAGTCAGTCCCTGTCATTCAAAGTGTGATGTTAAATATTACACACAAACACACTGCAGCAAGAAACACAGGGAACAAACAAATAGGCATGAACTGCTCTGATGAACAAAGTCATCTAAAGGTCATCTAAAGACTTGTTGGGTTAAAATATATTAACATTAAACATAAAAACATACTTTATTTCAGTTGAGTATAAGGCGCTAACATGTAGGATTTTCATAAAACATGTTATTTATTAATGCAGCAATCTCTTTTCCACTTCCCATATGACCTGTTTCTCTCCCTTCTAATGATTTAGAAATGACATTGCCTAGAGAAAAAATATATGTTGGTTAAAAAATGTGTATATGTATATGTAAAAATATACATTGTACGTTAGTTTAGGTCTTATATGGATTTAAAAGAATCTCAATTCTGTTTCCAGCGAAGAAAATCTGACCTAAATATGAGCGAGAAGCACTGTTGAGGCATCACTGTGAAGCTGAATTTATACTTTAAGAAAAATCGGCTTTGACAGCGATATCAATAAAGACATCTAACACAGAGCATCTTTATGGAAGTTTCACACATGGGCGTAACAATACATGTGACACAAAACAATAACACAGGATTAAAATAGCTAAAAGGAGATAGAAGAAGAGAGAGGGAGAGAGAGAAGGGTGGATTTCGGATAACAGTGAGCGGGGAGGAGAGGAAAGGAGAATGATAATTTCATAAAGAGAGAAAGAGAGATGTGATGGGAGGAGACAGGAGAAAGAGGAGAGGTTAAGAGCGGTGAGAGAAGGAAGAGAGGAAGGAGATGAGGCGACGAGGGAGGAGGAAAGGGAGATGGGAAGGAGAAAGGAGGGTGTGAGGACATGAGAACAACATGTACACAAACCAAAGCTGGTATTGTGGAGCAGCAGCTTACAGTAGCCAGCATTTGTACGTGTGTGCGTGTGTGTGTGACAGCGAAGAGTGTGTTTGTCAACCTCTCCATCTGCCTTGTGTAGAGCAAGAGCTCATTACTGCTAGTCCACCAGTTGTCAGCTCCTTACACACACACACACACACACACGCTCACACACTCAAACATTTATGAAGACACTCTTGCACACACACACTCATATACACAGCAGATGGTAATTGAGGGCGACCACTATTCGCCACGAGCACCAGGGGAAATTAGCTTCCTTGTCCCTTGGCCAATCAGACACAGAGGAGTAAGTCCCTGAGCCAATCATTAAGGGCCAAATTAATTTGCTGCTAATCACCCACTCTCGGACAGGACGGCGAAACTCACTGGCAGAGGAGAGACTGAGAGACTGAGGGAGGGAAGAAGAGATGACGGATGTATGGAGAGGAAGAGGATGAGGATGGGAGAGAAAGGAAGTGAAGGAGGAAGGAGTGACAGTGACAGAACAGGATGGGGAGGAAGAGAGACGCTACAGAAATTACATAACTTGTATTTGAAACAATCAGTAAATGTATTGATTAGTTGATTGACAGAAGATTAATCTGTAACAACTGCCTGTTTGCTAAACCTGTCTAACAAGGAGAAAATTATCCAATTAGAGCATAGCTAATATGGCAAGTCTGTCGAAACAGTGTGCTCAGCGCTGCAACCAGAGTAATACTCGAGATGAAAAAGAATTTAGAGGATGGTGTAAAGTTTTTTCAAAACCAAAAATCCAACAGTACAAGTGTAAGAAATCAATTAAACTGAGTCTTGGCTCTAATGTACTTATAACAGTAACCTAACCCGACTCGACCCAGCATTAATTCCAAGGCCAAGCAGCTTTTCATTAGCTAACTACAGTTTGAACGGATACAGGTTACATCTACACAAGACTTATTCCTGATAGCACATCCTCTGTGTAGTGTTTCTCCAGCGTGTGGGTGCCAGTCCTACATGCTACTACATCAGAGTTTAGATAAAGGTTGGCCATACTTGTTATCAGAGGAAGCGGATGCTTTTCACACTCATTAGTTAGTCCTGATCCTACAAGCCCTTTTCGCTTGTGACTTTAAAAGTGAAGCTCACTATTTACAACTATTGATAACAAAGCCAAGGTGTTTAAAATAACACACTGATCTGTCTCTCTCTCTCTCTCTCTCTATATATATATATATATATATATATATATAGTATAACTATACAGTACCAGGGCTAACTTGCTCTACAAGGTGAAACAAAACAACAAGTAAAATGAGTTTCTTGCCTCAGGCTCATAGCTTTGGCTTCAGTCTTTTAGTATTATATCATGTCAGTCGTTGGTGAAACACCCTTTTCAGAGTGCTCAATTTAAATAGATCAGACAGAAACTTTGGAAACAGTTTTCATCCAACTTGTAGCACGATAGCTAACATACTGCTGATAAAGATGATCATTTCAGCATGAATTATTGTTTTAGAAATGACAGAACTCGTGTGTTTAAAGTAATTTTTATAAACAACAAAATGATCCAATTCCAGCATTTGCAGTATGAATATCTTTGGGTTTTGGACTGGTGGTTGGAAAACTTGATGTCGGACGAAGCTTTGGGAAACAATGATGGATAATTTAAAACTGATAGTGTTTGAATGAGAAGGATGGGGTTTGATTAAAGAGGGAAGAATAGCAGAAATGTCAAAAGTTAAAGAGGAATAGAAACTAAAGTAGTAAAGTAGACACTGAAGTAATGTGTGTTACTCACATTCTTGTTTGAAGGTGAAATATTCGGTCAGATGTCTACATTCATGGTTTCCCCGTAGAAGAAAGAGTGTCTTTGGGTAGAGGATTTTCAGAGACCACAGGTACAACACACACTGAAGGGTCAGCAGGAAATTAGAAACAAAAGCTGGTTAGAGGAAACAGCTCAACAAAAAAACCAACGTAAACTTGTAAAATTACATTTACCAAGCACAAATTAAGAATTAATGGCAACAGATATACAAGCTACTTATACATTTACAGTATATAGCATATATCTGGAAATAAAGACATTATCTTGCTATTTGTAAAAGACCAATGTTACACACTAAGGAGGTGAAGTGTGGTCAGGCTTGTGTGGTGAAAAGATGTTTTACCTGTGAACACAGCTGGGTGAGTTCTTTCTACTTACTTTGTCTTTGTGTTTAACTAATAGAAACAACCCCCAACTTGTTGTTTTTATGCTTCAGTTATTCTGCAGATTTAATCTGTTAATTAATGTGTTTTCTGCTTTTGGGAGCCTAGGCTGGCTGAGCTAAGCTAAACTAACAGTCTTCTGGCTGTGGCAGAATATTGCTTTTCTCATCTTACTTTCAAACATACACTACGCCCAAAACAACTATTACTTTAGCATGTCATAGCTAATAAGTAACTGCGTTGAGGCAGAGTTGGAGTCATTTCACTTTCAGTTTCCCTCATTAAATTCAAACTGGAAATTCAAAGCATGACAGAGAATCACGATGGAGTCGTTACTAGGAATTCCTTCTCTGAATGAACCGACTGCTGCCCACATTTATTGAGCTGAAAGCAAATAGAGACGTACTACTCTCTAAAGATAGACAGATAAATAGACGGAAATCATCCCAAATCAGACTGAGCTGGTTAAGTTAATAGGAAAAATAAACTGAAAGTAACAGCGACTGCGTCTGACATCTTTTCAGATTTAAAATGCCCCAGCTTGTTTTCTCTGTTCCTGCTTTGTTAACCCTACAAATGGCTCAGAGAGTCTTCTCTCACCTTTACACAGCACTGTCCCTGCTCTACATTAAGTCCCTTTACTATGTGCCCTTGAAGTGTGTTAGGAAGGTGGCCTAAATATCTCTTCCTCTGCTCCAAACTCACTCCATGTCAGTGACACATCCCTTATGCCACGGTGGCTGGACAGGCTCAGACTTTCACCGTGTGCTTGTATATTATGGATTCAGGTCATGCTGCTCATGTGTGGTACATTTCTGCCCGACGAACTGATCACAAAGATAGTTGATTGTGCTCACATCCAAAGAATCAAATATCCAAACAGCCCTCTGGATAGTATACCATGTCCACTCAGCTTCCATACATATTTCAGTAAGCTGAATATTAAACTCTTGTTGGTGATTACTGACCTTGAATCATTCTCTGTCTCTCACGTCCTTTAGGAAAGCACAGGCTACTAAATCTGAATAGTGAGTGAAAGCTGATCTTAATAATAAGCCTCCCTGTCTATGAATTTTTAATTATATCTCCTTGTTTTATGTACATCATCAGACACACGTTGTGGTGTGTCGGTGCTAATCTAAAGTACCATTTACACATTCATAATACATTGAATGCATCATAGTGTTAGTGTAACTACAGTCAGTAGTGAAATAAATCTCACTTCTAGACAGAACATATTAGACTTCAGGGGAATATACACTGTAATGTACACTCATTTAGTTGTAAACTTACTGTATACATATTAAAGTGAGCGTATAATATTTTTTCATGAGTACACAACCAGTGCTGTATACTGTGAAGTATGTACAGTGTCCATCCTCACCTCGATACTAAAGTAGCCCCTGTCCACATAGTCCCCCAGGAAGAGGTAGCGTGTGTTGGCAGGAGAACCTCCTACTTCAAACAACTTCATCAGGTCGAAGAACTGGCCGTGGATATCGCCACACACTGTGGAAACAGCACACAGTAATGTTACAGCCATGAACCACACATCTCTCAGCTGCCACATGTAAACTTTCCACAACTCAGTTAACAAATGTGGCAGCATCTTTGCCTCAGTGGCTCCATATGGTCTGATTTTTCATCTGCAGAGGTTTATCTGTCCAGTGTTTCAACAGAGAAACACCACTCGTCTGCATGATGGGGGAAAAAAAGAACCAATTATGCCCATGAAAGAGTGTAGTTCATATCAAAATCTGTATTTATCTACCTGTCAGTGAATAAACGCACCAGTGGTCTGTAAAATGTCAAATCAAATCATCTAAAATGCTGCACTTATTTTGTATTTAGAGCTAAAACAATCACTTGATTAGTTCACTGTTAGTGATCCAATGAGTCACTTTTCAAACGCCAACAAAACAAAAACACTGGCTTTTCAATGGACAAATTTTTCTTTTATCTCTTTTATGAAAGAAATTCAATATCTTTGGGTTATAAACTGTTAGTTGAGCAAAACAGACAAAATATGACATTTTGTAGGCGAAGTGGTTCATTAAAAAATAATCAGCTCATTAAGAGACATTTAAACAAAATGTTTGTTGGTGAAAATTGTTTGAATTATGATCAAATGAAACTCTGTTATGATGAAGTTCACATCCTCAGCGATCAGACTTTGTCTGATTGTACACAGACGTGTCTGAGTCTTGTGGCTGCGTTTCCCACAGTTTTTCCACAGATTTGTTCCAAGTGACATCCAGGAGTTCTCGATCTGATTCAGATCAGGCTTCACTTGCTGAACACTACACATTACCAGTGACTTCAGGACTCTGTCTGTCTGTATGATCTGCCAGTGTACATCTTCCCATCCGCCTCCCTCGCCATCTGTCTGGCCTCTCCTTTCACTTTTTGTTGATGTCATAGTTCCCCCTCTGCACCCATTTTGCAGTGGCCATTTTGCATCTGTCTGGCCGACTACTTCTGTCTTTCTCCCCATCTGCGTGCCATGTTAATATCTGTTTTTGTGTCTACTCCTATGCATTGGCTTTAATTTGAACTGGGAATTGGGAGTGCAAAATGGCGTGAGTGAAATTGAGCTGTACCTGTCTGCCTCCTCAGAACTGTCTCAGTATCCTCCCAGAAGCCTTCATGTGACACCCTAAAAGGCTGTCGCTTCATATTTTAGCCATCCACCTGCCTGTCTGTTCTCTCGTTGGTCTATCTTTGAGTATTTCCATAGAGGGATCCCATCAAAGTGTTAAACTGTTCTTCCTTAACTTTATATTTGCTCTAAGTCTACAAGAATCTGCTCTATTCTTCTGTAGTTTCATCTCAGAAATACATAGGTGTTTTTCAATCATAGCTGACTTCCACAAAAAAAAAAAAAAAAATTCTCTCAGGTGGGTGTTTCTGGGCCATGATTTTTAAAAGCAAAGAAACTTGGAAACAATGATCAATATGTGGCTCCTTGCGAAAGAGCAGGTTTGAGAACCTCTGCACTGAGCTGCCTCCATCTGCCCGTCTATCTGTCCTCGTCCCCGGGGATCTGTACCTGTGAAAGCTGAGCCATGTTCCCACACTGCGTGGGCACAACAAGCCCACACAGAATTATCTCACTGCTCGAATTTGCATACGCATACGGATACAGAGACACATACACACACAGGTACTTTAACTAAACAGTGTCAATAGGTTGAGAGCGTCTGAGTCTGCCTGCTTGTCTGTCTTCTCTGTCATCATCTCACAAACTTGTTTTCCATTTTGTTCTTCATCGATCTCAATCTCCTCCTCCTCCTTCTCCCCTCCACACGCTCCATGGTTCATACCACTTCCCTGGCAAGGGAATACATGCAGATATTATCAAAGCCAGCGCACACTATTGTGAGGAACATAAGTGCCAATTGGTTTCTTCAGTGAAGTGAGACCGAATAACAGTTCATATTAAAAGTGTGGCAGATTAATGAATCGATGAATGGAATCTGTTTAATACATAATTACTGATATTTCTGCCCCTGTTTCTCTGTCTCCTTGTTTGGCTGTGTCTTCACTGTGAAACTGTGTAATCTGTTGTCACTCGTACATGTATGCAAACACATAGTCGTGGGTTTTCTTCCTGAAACTGGTCCCAATCAGGGCTTTACAAACTGTACTCGGAAGGAATAGTCGGACATTTTGTTAAATACCTTCATTCGATCTCTTGTTTAAAGCTCAATCAGAGGATCAATACCACTCACACATCTGTTTTGTCAATTTGTAGCTGGAGCCAGAAGCTGTTTAGCTTAGCTTAGCATAAAGAGTGGAAAGAGGGAAATAGCTAGCAAAGCTCTGTCCAAAGGTAACAAAATACACCAAACAGCTCAAGGAAAGCTCACGTATGTCTGGCAAAGCTGTTTAACTGTAATAGAAATATTGTGGTCAAATATATCTTGTATAATCCAGGAAGTATCCACTCCCAACCAATTACCATGCACATCCCCTAGTAAAATGACAAACTGACGTTTTCACACTTCAGTTTTTGTTTCAACAAATGTGATATTACTTGTTAACTAGTGAACCTGCTGTTCCCCCTGTTGCACGTCAATATGCTAAGCTAAGCTTGACTGCTGGTTATCAATGGTATTAATCATCTCATCTATGACATATGGAGTTTTTCTTTGACTGATACCAGGTTTATTTTTCACCATTTATTTCTATTTACCACCAACTGCCCTGTGATTAACTTTTGTATTTTAGCAGTCTACTATACCCGTGACTGGTGCCTCAATGTCCAACATAGTGCGCTCCTGGCGCAGGATGGCGGCACCCTCATCGATGATGCGCAGGGCCACGGCCTCCTCCAGTCGGCCCTCCTTGGTGAGATGAGCTTTGAGCAAGTCCACCCGCGGCCGGCCCTCAGCATCAAACACCTCCTTCATGGTCAGCCGGTGGGCCAGGGGGAAGGGGACCGCTGAGGAGGGATGTTGTGGGTGATGAAGAGGACAGGGAAGAAAAGAAAGTGAGAAGGAAATGGAGAAAGAAGGGGAATCAATGAAGGAAGCAGAAAGGGAGATAAATTATGGCCGATATTTGAGATTAGGAAAAAGGAGGTGGAGGGTTTGAATTAGAGGATGTATGGATGGAGATGAAGTGTGGAGGGAAGGAGACACAGGAAAAGAAGAGAAGAGCATTTAATATAATGCAGAACATGATTTATTGTATTTTTCAAGAAGCTTGCCCACAAACTTCACCATTATCCTGATCACACCTCTGCTGCAGGCTCTGACTGTATGTGTGTGTGTGTGTGTGTGAGTGTGTGTGTGTGTGTGTGTGTGTGTGTGTGTGTGTGTGTGTGTGTGTGTGTGTGTGTGTGTGTGTGTGTGTGTGTGTGTGTGTGTGTGTGTGTGTGTGTGTTATTGAGGCCTAGGCGTGTTGTATTGAAGCAGAGGCTGCCAGAGTTATCAGGGCTGCCTGCCTCTGTTCTGCAGTAATGTCTCTCTGCCTCTCTGCCTCTGTTCTGCAGTAATGTCTTTCTTACATAATGAAGGCCCCTAGGGCACTGCTGGAGAGGGGGGTTGACTGACGACGGGGGTGATACAGCAAGAGCGCACAGCTGCACGTGAGGAGTCACATACACACATGCCAAGACACACTCGACAAAACGCAGACACGCACACGAGTGGTCTTAACAAACAGGCACAAACTCAGTGGCGAGAAACAAAAGGCAGAGGCACAGGGGCGCATGCGTACATCATGTATGGCACAATAGCGTTAACATGCATGAATGCATGTGTGTGAGCTACAGTGACACACGCATACACACACATACAAGCTCATAAAAGGTATTGTTATGCAGGATCCACAGAGCCTGTTGGAGCCCCACCAGTGCTAACACAGATAATGGCCTAGATCACACACTAAAAACTAGGCCTGGCTTTCTCTCTCTCTCTCTCTCTCTTTCTCTCTTTACACACACACACATTTTCACTCGCCTTCTCTTTTTTTCAATTTTTTCACTTCTCCGTCTCTCTCGCTGCATCTCTCTTCCTGTCGCTCTAACAGGCCACAGTCTCTTCGACGAGCTTTCGCGCCTGTGTCCATCATTACATTTTAATATGATACTCACATTTTATTTTTATTTGTTTTGTAGTAAAAGAAGCTCAGCAACCACATGGAACCAGACTGCGTCAATCTATATAATCACCAATAAAACACCGGCAATATTTAAAGAATAATGTCAAATGAACAGTCAGGTGGAGGCAACGATAAACATGTGACAAATCTTTTACAAGCACGTAGTAAACTGAGACTTTTTGTGTAATTATGAGGACTTGCAAAAATTGCCTCTGACAAATTAAATAATTACCATACTGTGAAGCTATTTTCAAACTCATGGAAAAATAATGGATTTGTATTAACCCCTTTGTTCTGCATCAAACCAAAAATATTGTATACATCAAGCAAAAAACATCTCGGCCTACCCCGAGTCACAGGACACAGAGAGGCAGAACTGAATATATATTTGGACGCCCTTAAGTACCAAATAGCACCTCAGGGCTCCATAAGTTAGCCCCTACCACACCCCAGGGTACTTTTATGCACCTTAAGCCTAAACACAACATACAAAAGCACCTTGAGACATCCCAGGACACTACGAACTGCCAAGCATGAGGGTCTGTTTTCCATCCATCCAGAACAAGTGGCTCTTCATGTTAAAATCAGTTTTGCTTTTCAGGTTAGGACTGATTAATATTTTAAAAGGTTTGTGCACCCCAGGCTGTCAGGGAACATAAGCCAGAAAAAGAATTACTCATGCATGTTGGTATTTGTGTGACTACATATTTATTTATAAAAGGAAACAACAGGGTTGGTTATTACGTGGCTAAACCTCCTCCTTCACTGTACTGTAACTTACCGTCCAGGACTACTGTACTGCACCATGATGTACTGTAGCTGCGCTACAAACTGTGATGATCCTGGTACATGTTATAAAAATAAAAACCTGCATACATATTTGGGGGGGGCAAGACTATAGTGCTATTTTAATCTTGCACAAATGTATACATGAGCTCAATGTATATATAGTTATATATTTCTGGTTTGAGGTAAGACTGAAGCTCCTGGTGTGTGTGTGAAACAGAGGGAGAGAGAGAGAAGGGAAGAAGGAAGTGTGAAACTCGTAAACTGTGAGAGCACTGTGAAAGTAGGGCAGGTATGAGAGAGTGGAGAGTAGCAGAGACACAGAGCTCGGGGAAAGGAACTATACTTGGGAAAACTATACTTGGCAGTTGGGGAATAGACAGAGGAGAGGTTTAGGACCAACACAGTCAAACTGAGAAGGTCTTTTGCACCTGGTGAGTGACTATCAGCTGAGAGCATGAGAACGCTTAAAAGGGGAACGCTGCTGTTGGACTTCAGACTAACTTGATAGGTTTAAGCATTATTGGAGGAAAAAGACTGAACGCTGCCTGGAGTTTAGAGCTTAAAATTACGAAGACACCAAGCCTGGATTCAGTATCATAATTGTGATATGAACTGTGAATCCTTAAACATGCCACAACAGTTTTTTCTTTCATAAGTCAAATTTGTTGGCAAAAACTTTACATAAGAATTTGCATTATGCATCAGAATGTAAAGGCCTGAAGCTCAACATTAAAGCAGCAGAAATACATTTACATTTCATACACACTTATAATCTGCAGCACAGTACTGAAGACTGATTGCATCACATGTTAACTAGTTTGGAGCCATCTGATTGGCTGGGTTCATGAGAGCGTGTTTATCTTATAAAGGCAGACTGAATTCAATATAGGTTGTGACAGAAGATAATAACAAAGAGAGATAACAGAGGACAAAATAAAAAAAAATACATTTCCTAGAAAACAAGCCTTTTTCCAGGGATTAAGAGATTGGTGAAGTTACAACTTCCTGCACTAATGGAAATAAATGAAGCACTAAAAGTTAAAGCAAATAATTCCTGCAGCTCTCAAAACTTTTGTTCATTATTCACAAAGCCTCGGTTTGTACGAAAGCAGCATTGAGACAAACTAAATTACCACATCTTCTGATGCATTATTAGGACAAGACTGTACTACAGGAAGTGATGCTGCATATTACGATCAGACTGGTGGGAAAAAGGCAGGTAGTGAGGAAGGATTGGTTGGTCAGAGATTCATCCTACAACAAGATAATAAGTCTAAATAATAGAGGAAAAATATCCAAAAGAGTCTCCAGACTTAACTTCCTAACACCAAATGCATTTTTAATTTCTTGTTGTTGTTTGGGCTTATTGGAACCTGATAAACATAAAAACCAAGCATCATCTAGATGGCTGTGTAAGTGTCCATGTATGTGGACATCGGGTCCCTCCCGATGTCCATATTGTAAAAATAACCCAAAGTGTGATGTCCATATACGTATGTGGACGCCAGGTCTCAGGAGTTTAAACCTCATGGAGCTGGAAGTTTATGGGAACCTCTGCAACAGTTGGAACAAATGTTCTACATACTGAGTATGTTTACATGCACCATTTTAATCCAATTATAGGCCAAATTAGATTCAAAATACCTCATGTATCCAGGCCATCTGATCGGATTTGACTCAATTGGACTGTAATTTGAATCAGATTGAGAGAGGTGGTGTACACCTTTTGATAATCCGGTGGAATGGGAAAATATATGCATGTAAACAAGTAACTGGGTTGTTGGAGCCCATGTCTTGCTACTGCACGTGTGCCATATGTGGGGGCAGTGTGTAATGACGTGTGTGAGTGCCCATGAAGAAGTCAACAGCATGATGGTGCCCAGCAGACAGAAACATATCCCCCCTAATGTTCTGGCGGTGAATCTGATTGGAACGTGGATCGCTTTAATTGATGCCATGAAAACGGCTCTTAGATCTGATTGATTTCAATCAGATTGAGGAAAAAATTGTGCATGTAAACACACTCGTTGTTTCATTTTCAGTGTAAAAAGAACACCATGGGAGTGCTCGGCTGCTGAATGAGATTTTTAAAAAATTAATAGCATGCTAACAAGCTCACTGTGACACAATGCTAACAGGAACCATCACTGAACCAGGTTTTCTGTCTTAGTTTAGTGTGTTAGCATGCTAAGATTAGCTTATTATCACTAAAAAACAAGGTGCAGCTGACTGACATAAACCAAAGTAATAGACACATATAGAGGACGTCCTCCAGTAGAGGACATTTTCCTCAAAACCTAAAATGTCAAACTAGTATTGGTGTTTGACTGAAAGGAGATCACTGAATTTAATAGGATTCACCATATAGGGAAGAAGAATGTCTGAAGAAAAGGTCTAACTAATACATCCAATATTTATTGATATATTACAGTTTGGGTTAAAGTGATGGATCCACTGACAGGTTGACATTTCTTTCTACAGCCATTTATAATTCAACATTATTTTGGGGGAAATCCAACATGGGAAAGTGAGAAAGAGACCTTTGGTATTTTTTAAGCAAATAAATTGCCAGCTCCTTAGAAGCAGGAGGGAAAACAAAAGGTTCAAAAGTCCAGTGGCGTTTGCGGTTGAATGAAATTCACAATCGGTTCAGTCGAATAAAAGTATAAATAACATAACAGTAATCCACTGTTATCTGTTAACGTTTTATTGTCAACATCAACATTTGTTATCACAAAAGATGTCAAGTTTAATTTTAATGATTGAACTGAACTTGACGTGACCTTCTTGACACACAAACACAAAAGACTGTGGCTTTACCACTTCTTCCAAGTCTTTATGGGAAAATTATGTTTGGGTTCCCGACAAAGGATCATTATGCGTCATTTGGAGAAGACTACAAGAACAAAGTCTGTACAAATTCTGTGATTGAACTTGTGCAGAACAAATTGCACCCGCTGACGATTTTATACATTAGTGTAGTTTCAAGTGGTGCCAGCCAACTTACAGTCACTACATGAGACCGAAGAATTATCACACGTCAGAGAAGTTACTTGGTACATGAGACATGACACAAGCCACACAGGAAGAAAACAAAGCAGTGTGGCTTCTTTTACTGTTTTCTCTTAAGCTGGTCAATCAGTTTTAATCGTTTGAAGTAGTATGCAACTATCTCAGAGTCTTTTCTCTTTAGTAAAGTTTGCATCAATACTGTCAGATAACTAGAAACTGGAATCATCCCATAATCTCTAGCAGTGCAAATATAACAAACATAAGCACCACTAATAAACATCACTGTCTTTTGTGAGTTAAAGCCTCAGCAGCAGGAAGTTTCCCCTGTAACATTCAACCGTCATGCTTCTACAATAAGACTCTTTCCTTCTCTTCTTTGTAATGCTGTATTGTCTTAGTCTTAGAGATAAATCCCTTACTACACAACACCTCATGTAACCAGTCTAGTTTTGAAAATTAAATATAATTCAAACCAAGAGTTTGGAAGAAACCAACATTAATCACTGCCTGTCACTCAAACAACTTGCAACATTTTTAGTCAACATAAATATGAACTTGATTCAAATTAACAGTGACACACAAACAGGGTTTTACAAAATACAGCTGCAGGAGTGGCGGATCTTTCTGGTTGGTAACAACCCACATCTATTTGACTAATTTAGCATAATAATAATGATGATTATATTAGCACAAGTGTCTTCTTCATTGATGAATAAATTCTACTACTTTTAGCCCCTGATCCTACCTGCAAACAATAATGTTGGAATAAAACAGGAGTTGCTCTAACTTTATGCTCAGGTTAAGGAACATGACCACCTGCCAGGAAGACAAGATAGCTAATGTAATGGTCACTAGGCTAATACTACATACCATGAGAGCAATTTTTCAGCTGATGGCAAGAAAATCTGCTGGGGAAGAAACAACTCCCATGTTTCAACATTAAATCAATCAATAATATTAGTTCTCAATAAGCAGTGTAATGGGAATCACACTTATTTTAACCAGCAACTAACAGCTACTTATGGACAAACTATGAGATGACCACATACTGGATCAAAAGTGATAAAATAGTGTCAGAGTTTATCGGCAGTGTGAAGCCTGATTTACAGTGAACTTTTTGAGTAAAGTGATGATGAGCATGGTGAACTCTGCTGAATTTAATGAAAAAAAAAACAAAAAACTGTAAGTCATCCATAATGGTCTCTTTTCACTAAGTTAACCAATCGCAGGATTAGTTTCCTGCATGTGAGGTGAGATGAACCATGTTGGTGTGAGATGAGCAAAGAGGTGAAAGTGTTTTTAGCTTCTCCCTAATGTACTTTGTACTGTTTGCATCTTCTGGCCCGCTCTCCAGAGCTGATCTCTGCGGTGTGGAATTTATTAAGTGCCAAAGCTGCCAGCTCAGCCAAAAATCTCCACATCACAGAGCAGCAAGAGGGAGTCTGAGAGAAAAATCTATGACATAGCTTTCAACCAAATCTCCTTAATTTGTTTGGGCTGGCCTAATAGTCTAACTGGAGCAGAATCTGATCAGAATCATCTTGTTATTGTGTGCATCCTCCCTAATGGCTAAAGTTAATTATGGGAATATTTCATCAGTTTTAGTAACACAGGGACGCCATTCACAATCAGAGGGGCTGCTGCAGGATGTAGGAAGTGACAGCAAACGAGAACAGACAGATTGCAGAAATGACGGTAGAAGTCACCCATGATCCATCTGTCCTCATTTGTGTCTATCCTCCAAATGTTGCGAAATATGCCTTAATAGGTATGAAGCAATGCAAATGTGCACTTCTCCGGTGACTGTCTGTCAAGTCATTGAAGAGAAAAGAAAATTTTCATGGCTGAGCAGCAAATATACAGGAAGTTCAACTACATGGTAAATACAGTAAACACACACAGTAATTACATGACTATAATAGCCAGCCTATATGTGCTATAAAGGCTGGAGATCAATTCATTACGTTGCAGTGCTTTGGCCAGCCAGACTGTATCTGGCTGGTGTTCATCCAGTGACATCGACCAGATCTGATGGCATGCCTGTATGTGTGTGTATTTGTATGTTAGATGTGTTGCCCTCTACGGGACCTCATCTAAAGTGATTACACACACATCTCCCAAGATCAGTTCATCCCACTGCTTGTCTCAGCAAGAATAAATGAAGGAGGGTGAAACAGGGGGATGAAAGAATGAGAGCAACGAAGAGAGAGAGTGAGAGAAAGAGCAAGAATTGGGGTTTATGAGAAACTCCTCACATGCGTAGTGTGTGTGTGTGTGTGTGTGTGTGTGTGTGTGTGTGTGTGTGTGTGTGTGTGTGTGTGTGTGTGTGTGTGTGTTTATCTACCATCTCTGACCCAGATCAGCTAACACAGATCCATGGGTCTTTGAAGGTGGTGGAGGGGGGACAACTAAAAAGGCGTTTGAAGTTGTTCAATTAATGCATACTACACACATGAAGGACCATCTGTACACACACACACACACACACACGAACAGAAACAACGGCCCATCCCCTAACAGCCTGTCCTCATTAGACAATCCCTTTCTCTCTCTCTCTCACTCTCTCTCTCTCTCTCTCTGGAGTACCTTCCCTATAAATAGTCATTGCCCTGCCACCGTCCCCACAGGGCACACACAGACCTGTCAAGGTGGGACCCCAGGCTCACACAAGGAGAACACCAAAATCCAACTCACACACATGCAGCTCACACAGGACTCTGAGGGAACCATGGAACCATGGAGGAATGGGACAGCATGTTACACTAAAAGGAAATATGCCCAGTGTGCCTCGAGCCTTGCCAGAGGTGAAGAGTGTGTGTGTGTGTGTGTGTGTGTGTGTGTGTGTGTGTGTGTGTGTGTGTGTGTGTGTGTGTTTTGTCTGTTTGTTTGTGCATGGATGTGTACATGCATGCATGCATATTAGATATGGCTCCACTTTGGTTAACACGTTACACACATTCACTGATATAGTTAAAAGGCCACAACTAACAAAACATATATATCACCTTTGCACTCTGACACATTTTTTCTTAATTGAGATTTTCTCAAAAAAAATGGGCTGGGCCTTTAGTTTTATTCTAACTATACTAACGTTCTATGTGAGGATATAATAGCATGTGAGGACACCTGTGAAATTATATTATCAGGCTATTTGGTGCATTTGTATTCAACCTAAAATAAGACATTTGGCAGCTAAATGATCTGTGTGTGGCTGTGTCCTACATTATGGTAGCATACATTACAGTGTGCTAAGTCATCATATGGCAACTTGTGTGACAAGTGAAATGACTCAGTCTGGATGGTTTGTGAAATATGACCTCTTCTGAGACAGAACACACAAAATGAAGCCTCTATTTTTAATTAATACAATTTATACATCATATTAATAAATACATCAATTAATACATTTGTCAAAACCACCTTTGGACCATTAAAAGGTTTATTTCAATACTTTTGAAACTGGTCCCTAGAAATTTGACATAATTTACATGTGCTCTGCTATATAATCAATCAGATGGAATGAAATTAATCTCTTATGATTTTCCTTTTTAATAACACTATGTCATAAAGGAAGTGATTCACCTCTGTGAAGTCGTACAGGCCTTTCTCACACCGTACACTTTGACTTGTGTGAACAGGTGTAGCTAAACTGCAATAATGATATCCCTATTACATTCAAGGGATCCAGGCCATGACAATGAGCTGCCATGCACATTTACCATGGCCCTGACACTGGAACACATAAATGAAGCGCAGACATGATTAATGTTATCAGTTACACCTGTGTTTGACAAGCAGAGAAAGTTTTATTAATTTGTCCACCCACGTCCACGTGCAAAGGGGTGTTCATCCCTTAAATTCTGCCTTAGCAGGCAAACTATGTTCCAACCCCACATTCTCCCACCTTCTCATGCATCAAATGAACAGTGTGACAACGAAAGGCTGTTATTTTCATTATGCCTACTTCTGCTGATTTGTTTCATAGGTTCACGGGTCAATCATTTCATCTGTAATGGTGAAAATGCTTGTTTGTTCGATGTGCTCCATTTACAATGATACGAAATGGAGAAAAACAAGCTGGTCCTCCAATTTATGAAGCTATAACCATAAAATGTGTGGTTAGTTGGCAAGTGGCAACAATCCTCAGCTTCTTAATGCCAACCGACCCTTCATTTTCTACGACATCATCAAAGGAAAAGCACAAGTCTAACTAATAACATTAATGATGGACTACATAGACAAATTTACATATGTCTTTGTAGTCTATGTTAACTCACGGGTGCCATTTGACAGTAGGGAACACTAATATGAACAGGCTGATAACCTGTGTTACTGTTGATAAATTAGCATACGTATGGTCCATATTATAGATACAATTGTGGGTCAAACATGAAGCAAAGTCACAGAAATTACACTGTGTTCTAGTAAAAATCTGCAAAATATTCTGTTCTGTTCTATTCTAGTCCGTGACTCTTAATAGCTACAATAGCTGGAGGTGGAGACTAAATAGGTGGAGACTAAAGTAACTAAACCAAACTTTTAGGTAAGACTCTCTTTCACACACACACACACAGAGGTTTGTATAAGCGAATCAAAAAGGGAGTAAGAAGTCCGAGAGGAGTAAGAAATCAGAGGATGCTGCCCTGCAACTCAGCAGTGTGAAACACCACATCCTTTGTCTTTTTCTTTTTTCTCTCCCTTCCTCTCTCTCTCCGTATCTCTCTCACGTGCTCTCGTCTCTTTCTCTCTCTCTCTCCCTCCCTCTGTGCCTCTCTCTTTCTCGCTCCAGCTACTTCACCTCCTCCGTGGCCTTGTCACATTCTCTCGTTCCCGCTCTCCCTCACCTCGCCCCCACACTCTCTGCCTCTCTGACCGGTCTGTCTCAGAGTGCTTTGTCCTTTGGCTTCAGCATCACTGAAATGCATATAGTGGGGGAACCACTGTGCCCAGTCCATCGCCTAGAAGTGACATCTCTTTGACCGATGCCCTCATTCCTCTCCAGTCCCGTGCACTCTAAATCATCCCCACCTGACTGATGAATTGCTGTGTTGTGTTGCTGCATGTTTGTGCACTTTAGTGCACTTTATATGTGTGTGTGTGTGTGTGTGTGTGTGTGTGTGTGTGTGATGGATGATGCACGAGGATATAGGCCACTTAGTTTGTTCCAGTGTCGAGGCAGCAACTGTGGACCAGCTGCATTACAGCACACATGCAAACAAAAGATATGAAAATGCACATATACACATGTGAGGAGGAGATAGTAATTTGAGGGTGTAGGCAGATAACTGATGGATGGAGGAGGGAGGAGGAGAAGGCAGTGTGCATTTGGTTGCTGTTAGATTTTTAATGTGGACCCACATTTACTAGCACCACCCCTGCACAACTGCATCCATGTAGTTACACACATACACACGCAGCCATACTGTAGGCATATGCCCATGCAGTCCTGGAGTCGTACGTGCAAAAACTGCAAATGCCCCCCACGCCCCCGAGCCCACCCCCTTCCAAGCACGACGCACGCACGGAATACCGGGGCATGCCCGAGCGACGCATCCAACTGTCAGCTCCGCTTCTTCCGGCAGAGAGACCTTGTGAGTTTATTAAGCGGAGCCAGTGGGAGAGACAGCCAGCCATCGTCGCATGTGACAGGCTGCGTGCGTGGAAGCGCCGCCGCTGCCATTCCAGCCTCATTGTGACCCAATGAGCACGACAATCTGTAGCCTACAAGCTCTGCGGATCATAACCCAAGAGGAGCCCCTCCTTGTCTTCCCCTATAGCCGCCCACGCGTAAAGCAGAAACAGGCACGCTCATAAACACGCTAAATATTCTATAATCCAATGATGCAGTAACACAATTACAATGGTATGCATCATCATCATCGTCGGGCAATGGGCTCGGATGCGCAGCACAGCATCCCTAAACTCCATTTTGTCTCTCATTTGACACTCGGGGAAACAAGAGGGGAAGCCAGGGAGACCTTTACGGAGACGTGGAGGAGCGATACGCACGGGAGAAGCACAGTCACCCGCTGACATTCAGGCCTCAGTGAGAAAACGTCGACTTAACAAGGACCCGTGAATCCATCAGTGTTAGTTATCAAGCGTCACATCAGCCAACATCAGGATGATTTCATCTCATGGGCCTGATGGGACCAAACTAAACTCGCGGGTCCGGAGGTGCGCACTTGGCCTGGCAAAGTTGACAGCGTCTACACTGCCGTTTAAACCAATCGATAACCTGACTTTGGCTCAGATTTGGCTAAAAATAAAACTAGATCGCTGATGTAGGCCACCTTATGGAAGTAGTCGGCACATCACATCCAACACTGAGGCAACACCACTACGACCGTGCAGCCACACAGACGCTGTATGAATACTAAACCAGAAAGATGAAAAATCCTTGAGAGTCTCCGAGTGTTAAGTCCCCCATAGCATCTCACCCTCCATCTCTCCCCCTCGCTCTCTCCCACTGCTTACATCGCTGCTTGCATGCAACATCATCCCGTGACACTGTCCACATCCATCAGCAGAACCACAACACCAAAGACCGCAGGTTACGCGTAACATTTATTTACCTTTATGTCTGCCTTTCGCTGTCATCGTCACACTGCTGGATGTTTCATTGGAACAAGATGCTCATCTCTCCCTCTCTCTCTCTGTCTCTCTCTCTCACTCCCTCCCCGCGTTTGCCTCTCTATCTGGTTGTGTGTCTGTAGGGTATTATTCAGTAACACGAAACCACCGCTAGGAGTGGAGCGCGTAAATGGAGCTCATGCAGCACGGGGTGTCGCACAATAGCTTTGGCTACACATAGAGGAAGAGACTTCCCCCCTCTGCGTTAGAAAATGGGGTAATGCCTCGGTGAGGGGGTGAATTCTGATAGAATAACGAGGGAAGACCCTGATTATGGCGTATCGTGCTGGGTACCCCCCCCACCCCCCCCCACACACACACACACACACACACACACACACACACACACACACACACACACACACACACACACATACATACATATACACGGGCGCGCGCGCGCGCGCACACACACACCCCTTCTCTTCCATCACCTCCTCCCTCCTCTAAAAGGTTCAGAGGCACATGCATGGTGACTCGCCAGCCAAACAGACTCCTTTTATTATAAGGTGCTATAATGATAATAATACACAGAGATGGACTCAAAACAACAACAACAAAAACTGTGAGAATAAGACACACTGGTGCGACGACAAGGATGCAAACAGAAAACAAAAGAAAAACGATGAGTAACAGCAGAATTAGAGGCACAGAGGTATAGCGCTCACTGGCCGTGCAGGGTTTTCTTTCGCTCTTTTTTTTCTTTCTTTTCTTTTTTTCTTTTTGGCATGCCTACATTTGATCACCCGGTCGGCGGGACTTGCGTTGCTGTCGGACATCCTGGAGCCGGGACGGGAGCGGAGCCGATGAGGGGGATGGGGGGGGACTCTCTCCTTTTCTGTCAAGGGCCGAGATTGTGATGTCGAGTCCTCCGGCAGGCGTCGAGAATATGCGCGGTTGCTGGGTGCTTTTCTTGCTGCAGTAGTGGCATCACTCGGTGGAGTCTCCGTGCTCTCTCGGACGGGGGAAGCCTGCTGCTGCGCCTGCGGTGACTTTGGGGGAGGATAGGCGGATACCCAGCTGCTGCTGTTGTGGCATGCTTGGATCCCGAATTTGTTTCCCTTTTTTTTCTTAAATAGAGGGAGAGGGAGAAACAGCGAGAGAAATAGAGTGAGAGCGAGAGGGGGTGGTGGGGTGGGGGAGTGGGGGCGGAGGTGTAGGGGGTGATGGTGGAGTAGGGGAGGAGGTGGGGGGGTGGACTCTGGAGGTTAGAAGGCGAAGAGACGCCTTGGAGAGAGAAGAGACGCGCAGGCTCTACCTCTCCAGGACGCCTCTGCAAGCGGTGCCGTGAAGCTGGCAACACCCCGGAATGGCGAAAGAAGGAACTCCCACGCAGAGTCACGCACACGCGGGAACACACACACACACACACACACACACTCAGACTCATACTGCCATCCTGTGGAGGCATTGATTACAGGGCTTTCCCCTTAACAACTCTGTGGAGTGTGTTTGCGCGTGGGTGCGTGCACGCACGTGTGACGTGCATGTAACTGTACAGTAGGCTATTTGACAGGAGATCACGTGAGACTACAAGATAGTATTTTCTTTAATAAATTCAATCAGGAAATAAACCAGAGGTTGAAGGTGACGGAGGCAGTGATCAGATGTCTCTTGGGTGAATTGGACACTGGACATGATAGCGATTTTACAGAGAGATTTTTATTAATAACCTTTATATTGCTAACAATGATCTTTTAGAAACACAAAATGTTAACAAAACTATGTCCACCAAGCACACTGAGAGGTGTTATTACTCAGTACACCAGAGAACAAAACTGCTGGATGAAGATGAACTGGGCCAAAATGTGAACTCCAGAAGGTGGCCCTAAAGAAGAGGACATGTTGTTACTGAAGGTCTGTGAACAGAGGCTGGTCAGCAGTGGTGTATGGAAGGTATATATGGGTATATGGAGTATACCCACTTATTTTTCAGTTAGTGTTGCATATACCCACTTCTCAATCCCATTTGATGTGCACCTGAAGGCCATGAATTAAGAGTATACCCACTTCTCCAGGTTACCACTACACCTCTGCTGGTCAGTGCGTCTCTACAGCTTAGTCAGATGTAGTGTTGCACCATCAGACTCTGCTTTAATGACATCACTCTAAAGCACAAACAATGTCTATACATCTGCATCTGCATAGCTGCAGTTTAATAGTCTTTATGTCTGGCTCATGGTCAGATCTGCTTTGAGTCACTGCAACCATAATAATTTCACATATAAAACGTGCGCACAAAAACAATTCAGGGATGAGATTGAGAATCTAACAAATTTACACAATTCTTCCTTCTTCTTTAAACTGAAAATACACTGAATGGTCAAGGGAATTGATCATCAATAACTAATTAATTACATAATGTTATTATTCATGTAACTGTATTCTTGATAGTGGGAAATGTAGTTCTTCTCATCATCATACAATTGTTGTTTGAAGTTAAACTGAATTAATCAACTAAACCTGGACTGAAAGAGCCATCACTAGTGACACCACTTGGGTATTTCCTCCTACGACAGGTCATGTTCATTTGGACATTTTAGTTACATTCATTATAACTCCAAACTAAATATTTACTACAAACATTCAATATCTATGTAAAAATCCTATAGTAACTGTATTCAGATATAGATTGCAACAAACTGTAGTTAAAATGTGACAGTTTGACTGTTCAGTCTATTACACATTCAGTGCAAATGTTCATTGAAAATACCTGAAAAGTCTTGTGAAAATCACTACAGGCTCAAATTGGTTTTCCGATAACTTTTTTGTTGATATGCAAATAGTCATATCCTGCCACAGTCTGGTATGATTTAGATAGTGTTAATATGGTTGCAGATATTGATTTTACAAATGCGCACTCATGATGTAATGGAAATTATGACCTGTGTTTATTTTTTTAGATTTAATATATTAAGTATATGTTGTTATCTGATATGTGCTGTGTTTATGAGTTTGTACACCAATAAATATGGGGCAGGTATCAGGAAAAGCTGCGGGTTGTCTGTGAGGACACACACAGGGTGTCTGCAGCAACATGTCTCCTTTTCCATCACTGTCGTTTAAAAAAAAGGTAGTTCAGTGGTTGTCTCTTCGGGGAAAAGGTGCTGAGGTTACTACAGGTCGAGCTTAGAGGTTAAGTAAAAGTTTTCAGTTACTAGGATCCGCCCACTTTCTCACATACACATTACACCTTTACCTGAAACAGTATCCTCGTGCTGGCCAGGCCTTGGCTCTATTCAACACCTGCAATTGAAATAAACGTGTGTTTTGTAACACAAACATTATACATTGGTACGTAACGTACGGAAAAGTCTGTTTTAGAGGCGCAGTAAATTGCACAGACAGACGGTAGCTGCTGATTGTCTTACATCGAATCACCGCACTTCCTCCAAACAGCCTGCGATCAGTCGGTGCAATCATATTACTCCGCGCTAAGCAGACCTCGAGTGGAGTCCATCTGTATGACAACCCCCTTCAATTTTATATTTTATCGATAAATACAGCCATAGAATCGGGCTACATGTTACTAAAACCATCTACGCTCTCTGTAAATATCTAAACTAAACTGTAACTGTGGCAGTAAACCATTTTAATAATACCCTGGAGTTCACCTCATGCAAAATTCGCACTTGGTAGACATTTTGGCTCTGTCCAGGCCGTGTAAATACAGCCGCACCGGTGCATGCACGGAGCCACAATGATGCCAGTTGCAGCACTATGTCGCCAGCGCGCACTGAGGCGGAGGGCCTTCTAGCGGCAGCGCAGTGATGCGCTTCAACAATAACACTTCCGGTTTTAATAGCAAACTTTCAGAATGAAAGGGTGGGCTTAAACTTTTATTTTTTATTTTTATTTTATTTTATTTTTGAAATACAGCAAATTTGCATCAAATGGCTACATAAATAAACAGATAACAAATATTTTATATTTCTCAGTAAACAAAATTAAAAAACGTGCCGACTGGTCAATTAACAGATCATTTATTTGATATCAATAAATATAGTACTTAGTTATTTAAATTGCTTCACAATCAAGGACGAAAGATAACATATTTAATTCTTTAATTATTCTTTGTCATTCTGTGTTTCTATGTTTGCGATTTAGAATATTGGTGGGACTAAATCAAAAATCTGAATGTTAAATGTCAAGTGAAAAATTAGAAAGTATTTGACAAATTAAGTAGTGTTAGAATAAATGTTCACATACAGCCCGGTGACATACATCCTGCACACAGCAGTGGGTCAAAGTAATGTGTTAAAGTAGACAGTGGAGAGGGTATTTATTTATCTTCTGTTCTGTTCTGTTAATAATACATTGTGTATTATTAACAGAACAGAACAGAAGAGAAAATGAAACAATGACAATGAAAGGGGGATTATATAGAGGCTAATTTTACTGATAAACTTATAATAATAATAATAATAATAATAATAATAATAATAATAACCTTTATTTATCCAGGTTAGTCTCATTGAGATATATAATCTATTTTTCAAGAGACATGCCCAAGACAGCAGCACAAGCAAATAGTTTCATAAAAAATATTTTAAAAATCACGAAACAGACACAAAAAGGCAAAAACGGGCATGAAGTAGGGATGTTTTTTAATATATATATATATATTGACTGTGTTCTGTTTTGGGAAAATGAGAGATTAGTTTAGATGAGCAGTGATGGTGCTTTTATTGTGAAGGGCCGGGGCGGAAGTGTTGTGGTTGTTGCTGCTGGCAGAGCACAGGCCGCAGTGATTTGGTAGCCGCTGCAGTAGGAGGAAGGACCGCGGTTCTACCCCTTCTATCTTTCAGTTTCGCCTCGAAATTATCTCGGTGGTTCCTTATTGTAGCGATCAGTAAACTGAGTGTACAGTAAAAGTGTTCTATGATCACTAAGTCGTAGTATTACCAACGGACAGTGATATCCATCGCCATTTTAATCGCACGTTTTCCCTGACAGAAGCGCTAGCACAACAATGGCTCTGAAAAGAATTCACAAGGTAAGGAAGTGAACGACGAGGCCCAGGATTTCGCAGTTTCGTTAGGGATTTAGTTCCAAGGTTGCCCGTCTGATACTTGTCTGGTGGCTTTATTATATTACGACTAATTTCAAAATATTGACTAAATAACTCAGGCTATGTTTCAACAGCCAGCTAACGGTCTGTGAATAGCGAGTGACGACAGTGAGAGCAGCAATGCGCCGCTTTTCTGTGTTCACCAGTGCTTGGGGGCCAACTCAACCGTTAACTTAAAACGAACTGTTGGGGTATTAGTTGTTGATTATGTCATACAGATTTACCGTCGATATACTGAAAACTTGACAGAATAAGATGTTTTAACTAACTACGACTGTCGCTAGTTATCGTTATAAGTGGTGTGTTAGCTGTTTCTGGCTAACATTATCTGTCCCGGTGGTTGGCTAACACGAATAAGCTAAAATGTTCTCCTGACCGAGCTAGCTTAATACACCAACGCTGTATTTTTACAGTAAGGGGATGAAAATGTTTTACCTCACCGTCGCTCAGTGTAGTAGTTCCTCTACACTTTAGTCTAAGTAGCCAACATTATGTATTATAGTGAGTTAAGCTTGCTTAACTCGCTCCTTGATTTGACAGATAAGTTGCCCGGCTAGCTTAAAACGCTAACGTTAGCTTGATCTAAGAGGACGCTCGCGCTAGTTCTAATAAACAATTTGTAATTTGTTTGTTTTGTTTTCGTGTTTACAAATACGATATCAATTAAAGTAGTATTGTAGCCGATCAAATATACGGCTGGATGTAACCAAAGCTATCGTAATTCTGGTCCCTGTTTTTTCTTTTTTCATGATTTTGCTTTCGCAATACACGGACTATGTATTTCAAGTAGTCATGATGTAATAAGCGTGGTATTGTTTGTATTTGGCTTTTCTATTGTTGGTTCTCGACCAACGAGCATTAATAAGTGAGACGTTAGTGATGATGTTAGCATTGTGCCGCTGTGGTGAAAACAGGCCCCACGCGTTGTTCGCCTTTGATGTCATGTTGCTGACAGCAGCCGAGCAGCAGGTCTTTATTAGAAGTTACCGCTGATTTGATCGAGTTAGCTCAGTGTGTCTTGTTGTTTTTAATTCCTCCACTATCATCGGTACATGTCGTAGTGAAGCTGATCGGCCGGCTTAATGTTTCTCTCTTGACATCTAGTGCTGTTGTCGGTTCTGAGCAGCTAGCATTGTCGCTAAGCTAACATTTGCACCACAACGTTACACCGGGCTACACAGAGCTAGCTTACACCCAGTTCACCGGACTGTTTTGATATTGATTAAAAAAAAAAACACACACCGCTGTTGTAAAAGTCGTGATCGTTGTTTGGCTGTCACATTTACTACCTGCTGCACCTGGAGAATTGCTGGTGCATAATAGCAGTCATTCCAACAAGCAGTGGTGTTGTTGTGACATTATGCTGGACTTGTTACTGTTGCAGTTGCAGAGTTTGTAGCAATTACAGTGTCACCTGCCTGCTTACTCAGGCCTCATATAAGGCAAGCTAAGTGGTATTCAAAAACCACCTCATTAGTGTCTGATTGCTTTGTTTATGCAGGACTTTATTTCCTTTTCTCTTTAAGGTCATTATGTGTGAAAGTAGTTGAAGCACTGCATCACACTGCAGGACCTGATCAACTGACCTGTCATTTGTCTGTTTCAGGAGTTGAACGACTTGGCACGGGACCCACCAGCCCAGTGTTCTGCAGGACCAGTAGGAGATGACAGTAAGTCGACGTCAACGTCCTGTGTAGCTGTGTGGAGCTGAGGCTCAAAACTGAAAAAAGACCTTATCAGTGCATCCTTGATTTAATGAACAACTCAATCCATGGAAATACAAATTTATTGGTGATAATGCAACAAAACAATGACAGCAAAATTTATGTTTTTCATTATTATTTCTCGCAAACTGTGTAGGTCCGTTCATCCACCAGCAATGCTTTAATCCTCCCTCGCTCCGTTCTGCCAGGCTTCATTTTATAGTTACTTTGTTTATTTTGGATCTAGAAAGATTTTCCGATCACATCATACAACCCGGATAAACTCAAATAGACGAAAATTTTTTATCAAGTCAACAACCATTTGTTTAGATAAAATATAAACATCAGTGAAAGTGCTGGTTTGTGATGTCTGGAATCTAGTGCATTTTGCATAGTTTAAGGAAATTGTGGCAAGGAAATTCCTGGATCTTCCTCCTGGTAAAAAGTACTGTTCATCAAACACTGATGATATTCCTAACTATTGTAACATCGCTGTTTCACTTTTGCTTTGAGGACAAAGATTAGGGGAATTCCCATTTTGATAGTATTTAATTCTTTTGTAATGTTGGAAAAAAAATCGACATAATTTACTCTTATTGCTTTTTTTTTTTTTTTTTTACCTTATAGAGTTTGATCCTAGAACGAACAGGAAACATAGTTTTTCTGTAAATTCAACAGACATTAGATACGTGACATTAAATATGTATAACTAATACTGAAAACAAATATTTTATTTGAAAAACCAACAGTGGAATCAAACCAATGATAAAAAGTGAGTTTTGCTAACAAGTGTCAACCACCACCTTTAACAACTGTCACAGTACTGACAAATGATTGTTTTAAAGTACATATGTCAGGTTTAATACAATTTTAACAACACTGTTTATTCAGCTGCTACAAGTTTAAAAAAACATTGCATGAAAATATGTTTTCAAGATAGAGCTCAGTGACAGAAATGTGGAAATTTGCTATGTGTAATTGTTAATAAATACAAATGCGAGTGTTGTTCTTTAATCTCACTCTACTTCATAGTAGCAGCCTCTTCCTTTCACCGTCCCGGCCACTTGTCTCTCTGCATCGTCTGTTGTTCACTCATTTCTGAGCAGCTTTTAATGCTCTTTGTCTCCACAAACAAGTCACAGTGGACAGTAACTTCACTCAACACTCAAAACCTTTGTTTTTATTTCCACTCAGCTGTTTTAGAAAGTAACTTGTCCTTTAGTGTTGGACATTAACATTTACTGACATATACAGATATCATAGACACATATCTCAGAACGGCCTGGTATACATAAATAAATAGCAGCGGCTGATAAGGTTTAAGTTGATTTATGGACCTGAATTATTAGTAGACAAATATTTCCTTATGCAGGAATACAGTGAATAATTAGTCAAGCAAAAATGATAAGGTGAGTGCAAGTCACTGTTTGTACAGGCAGTGTAGGAGAGTTTCTAAATGACCACAAAATGGTTATTTGGTGTATATTAGTTTCAGTTTAACATCTTTTCATCAGTAAATGTGTATATACAGTAGCCACACAACGTTTGTTCCATTTGATTGATTATTTACCTGTGTGTTATGTTGTGTTAGTGTATGTTACTGTTCAGTGACATGTACTGTCGTAGTTAAGGTTATGTTATGGTGGAAAATTTAACAGCTCAGTGCAGACTCCCATTGATAAATAACTTAATGAATCTCTGACTGTCAGAGGCCCTGGTTCTTTGTTCTGGTTTTGTGGTTGATGTGATGACATTGAAAGGTGAATCGGGATTTTACTAATAAAGTGAATTGCACAGAAGGAGAGAGATTTCCATCTGGCTTATATAATTTTATCTTTTCATCATTTTATCTGCCAAATGCTTTTGTTAAAACACAAATTATCAATTTTTCATAGCAGTGACAGTGTTTACAGTTTTTTAAACTTATTTCTGTATGTGTTTATTTATTGTTTCTGATTTCAAGTAAATATGTAATATTCATTTTACGTTATTTGAGGGATCCTGGATCAGAAAATATGTAGCTATAATTGAACCCTATTGTTGTAGCACAAGGCTTTTTGTCAGACTGCTCTGCTCTGGTAAACCCACAACAAACTATCAATGCTGATGTTTACACTCACAGGTTCAATGCTTTTCTTTGGTGTTTTTCACCCAAATATGAGCTCTATTGACAGTGTCCACTGTTTGTACTGAGAGCCAGGTCTTTCCTGTTTGAAGACCAATGGAAACTTGAAACTAAATACGACAGTAAATTCAGTGTTTTTCAAAAGCAAAATGGCACAGGTCCTTAATTTTGATGTCGAGGTCTAGTTTTATGTAAGGTATGATACATTTCAGGGATTATGAAATTGTAGAAATAACACAGTGAATCATACTTAATATTGCCAATTTGCTAATACAGTGATACAAGATATAAGAGGATGATTCATTTGATTTCATATAAAACACAACAAACCGTATGGAGTTGACTGGTTGAACTGTAACTCACAACAGAAATGCCCGTCTACAAAATGTTGGTGTCGTTTTTCATAATAATGACGAGCGTCAACAGATAACACATAACTTGCCAACCCATGTTGCTATTAGTAGCTCGCTCCAGTGACATCAACCGACTGCAGACGGCACAAACTCTGCTGTTGTAATGTGCGGCACTACAGAATAAAGAAATCCTGGTGGAGCAGTAAATATAGAAACGTCATATGTACACACATTGATTCTACCATACGTTTACGCTCTTTTGAACCATACTATCTACTGGTAGTCTACAGCGGTTGATATAAACTTACTGCACAGAGGAACAGTAACGCTGCAGATTCCAGTCAAAAGTGGGCTGATGCTATCAGAACTGCAAAACCTGGTTTTCACAAGGGGCTAACACCCACACCATTGTCTCATGTTTGCAGATTGTGACATACAGTATGCAGGGCCGAGCGCATATACATTCATCACTAGTCCATCACATGTTAAACATTTATTTATAAATCATTGTTTGTGTTTAGGTGCTTTAAAAAAAAAAAGATGCATTACAGATTTTTTTTCTTTCAAACATTAAGTTTTTGTTTGTTTTGCATACGTTTGTTTATTTTTGAGTCGTACTATTTCAGACTCTCGTGTGTGAGTCGTGACTCTCGTTCACATTGGGTAACATTTGATCAATAGATTTTTACCTGTGGGCCACAAATGTTTGCGTTGCCTTCAGGGGATTCAGGATTCACTTTTAAGTTTACACAAACACAGCTTTTCTGTATTTTCAGTATTACCAACAAATGTTAAACCACCTGAGTGCTATTAGCATCCAGGCTTGACATCAGTTTGGTAAAATGTGTGTGAGTAGATCTGAGCAGTTTTTCGTTCATGCCATTAAAACATCTTGCATGAAAACAGTCAAAGTGAACAGGAATCCTCGCGAGCGTGTCCAGGGATTAGATGACTCCAGTGCAGCAGCATCAAGACCAGGAATTATTAGTGTTAGAGCTGAAACCGCTGTAAGAAATCAAATGTTTTAGTACTTGAAGAAAATAGGAACCAGTTCTTAGTCACTGTCTTTGATTTATGTGTTTATTTTCATTTTCAACATGTGCGCTGCACCTTTTGACACTAAAACTGCACCATGGGTAAAAATCAGTAAGACCATCATCATCTATGCGCATTTCCTGCCATTCAACATCAATTAAACCACGCATTTCAAACTACAAGAAAGTGTTTCTTGTCTCTGTAATTATAGTGGTTGACATTTGTCATCAAACCTCAACAGGATGCTTGAATTTGGACGCACGATTAGCCTACATTTAATGATACAACTCGTTTTCTCTAAGTATTTTATTCCACCTTATCAGCACAGCACTTTCCTCTTGAACGGCTCTTTTGATATAATTCATATAAAAGAACATCTGCTGAATGTAATTGTGCCGTTATACAGCCCATCATGATTTAAATATTTGTCCTGAATTGCATTTATGTAAGAGTCTATTATTCTGTTGTACAAATTAACATGCAGACTTCGTGTGTTCTGGATGTTTCATAACTAGCGTTTCTGTTTTATTTTATTTTTCAGTGTTTCACTGGCAAGCCACAATAATGGGACCTGTAAGTACTCACTTGTTCACAGCCTCTTCACTGCTTTCTTTTTCATGGACATTACAGAGAGACACACGTGGTTATTTTGACTGAAGATCTGAAACATTTCTTAACGAATGCAGCATCTGAAGAGCTGAACTAAACGCTTCTGGTCGGCTGTTAGTCAGATAATATGTTTTCTTAGTTGACAGCAGCGGTGTGTGGTTTATTCTATCCAGTATGCATTTGTTTGTCATAAACTCTCGTCACTGAGATATATTGTTTTCTGTCTCTTTGCTGTAGAATGACAGTCCTTACCAGAGCGGGGTTTTCTTCTTGACCATACACTTCCCCACAGACTACCCCTTCAAACCGCCAAAGGTAAATAAGATAAACGTACAAAAGAGCAACACACTTAAAGAAAACTGTAACAATAAGAGCACAAAGTGCTTCTTGTCTGCTGAAAAACCCACAGCCGCAGCTTTGTATCATTCAGTTTCCTGTTGTTCCTCTCATCTGCCCCTCTTCCTCACCTCACCTCCCCCCCGACACACACACACACACACACACCCTCCACCTACATTCCTTTCTCTCTGTTTTCAGGTTGCATTTACCACAAGAATCTACCACCCAAATATCAACAGCAACGGCAGCATTTGTCTTGACATCCTGCGATCACAGTGGTCTCCGGCTCTCACCATCTCCAAAGGTACGCCGTTTTTTCCGACCGGACTCTGAAGTGCAACGTGCATGTGGTTACAGGCGAATGGCAGATGCTACTGCTTTTACAAACTGTGTGTTAACAGTGAAGACAAAGGGGAATCATGTTGGTTTTCATTCAAATGAAAATGGTTCCCACAAATAAATGTCACTTTCCTCGTGGAGAAGTGCTCGTATTAAACTGGAGTGCTGTCAGTAAATGTCAGCTGGTGGTTCAGCACTGGACAACCTCATTAATATTTTATCTAAGTTCCTATATGTATTATGACTGTTTCATGGAATAAACATATTTATGGCCATGACAAATGCTTCAGATGAGGTGCAATCAGATGAAAAATTACATAAATTTGAAAAATTTGTGAGTAGTTGATCTGATCTTTGTCCTGTTCACTGCAGTCCTCCTGTCCATCTGCTCTCTGCTGTGCGACCCAAACCCGGATGACCCCTTAGTACCCGAGATCGCCCGCATCTACAAGACGGACAGGGAAAAGTAAGTGATTTACATCACGTTCTGTGGATCTCTTTAGATTTAGAATGAGTTTCCTTCTGTGAAGGTTAAACGTGTTGCAGCATGTTACCGCTTATACTTTATTTTGTTAAAAAATGTATGGCCCAAATCAGTCGTACGTCAAGTCTCCTGTTGCCTGATGGAGCTGTGCTCAACTGTTAATGTTCAAAACTGGCTGTTGACGAGAAACTCCATCTTATCTATGATTATTTATGTTCAAATGACGGGCGACTACATAGACTGTACGGAAATTGCAAAATATTTAAACAAATGTGAGAATGACAAGTGGAAAATTTTGCACCAATTCATTCAACAGCATCTCCAACAGTTTTGTAGCTCAGGTCATTACATGTCTGCAGAGCACAGTAAAGACTGATGTATGAGTCAGCTGTGTCTTTCAATTAAACAAGGAACAGCATTGATTTTTTTTTTCTAAATGCAGCATCAGAGCCAAAGGAGCCTTGTTGCCTCTCAGGATGTACATTGGCAATGATGGATGCAATTATGTGAACTGGCTTTAAAAACACACCATCACTGGTCGTCGGATGGGAATCGAGAACTGATCTTTTTGTAATGAAGTGATCAGGTTTTGCTGTGTTTGTCGTAAATTTAGTAAAGACCAGTTGTAGTTTTCCTCCAGTGCCTGCTGCTCTGCATGGACACAGAGTAACTTTAGAGATCAGGAAATATAAAAACGCATCTTTACATGTCTTTCAGAAAAGTTTCTAACCACAACATTACGATGCATTTGGCACCACTGATCCACCTGACGTCATCAAACGTGATGCAGCTGCACACATGTTGTAGCTGGAGTTATTTTTCAGGTTTAAAAAAAAAAAAAAGTGGAAATATTTGTTGAAAATGGTGTGTACGCCGGTGAAATCCATTTATCAGCCTAAATCAGCAGCGTGCCTTTAAAGAAGGAAGCGTCTCATACGGCAACACAGCAGGCAGCTGGTGTTTTCCTTGCAGTTCTGTGCAGGGTCTGTTATCTGTCTGCTGCAGTCCACACTGAGCATTCTGGGATTTTCTGTCATCTGTGTTGTATAGATAGAAAATGATGATATAATATAACTACACTTGTAGAAAGAATTTATCAGAACACGTGGTGCGCGTTAGTCATGAAGAGGTGTTGTGTTTACATACTTACTGTGGTAGGTTTTGTTTTTTACAGCAAATTATTTTCACCGTCTTCTCTGTGATATGATGCTATTTCTCAATTACAGTAGATGTCCAGTGACTTTTACTTCTTTCTCATTATCAGTACAGTGGGAATAGTTATCTTGTGGGTTTTGTCATATCTGTGCTAAAGTAGCTCTGTTCTTCCTGTCACTGAGAGTCCAGCAGCAGTGATTTCTGCCTGTTACTGCGGCGGCAAGAGGAAATAAAAACTAACCCTGAAGTATCTGTTCTCTGCCGCTGTCAAAGATGCAGCAAAACCTCAATGTACTTGAGGAAAATATGGAAAAATGGAGGGGACAGTGTTTTTACTTCCTACAGACTTTTTAAGAAAATATTTATGTCACAAAATCCTAATATGTCTCTGTCTCTGTGTTTGTGCGCAGGTACAACAAAATAGCTCGGGAATGGACACAAAAGTATGCAATGTAGTGTTGGAGTAGAATCATGGCCAACCACCTCTACGACATAAGGTTAGGGGAGCTTCAGACGTAAAGAGAAAACAAACAAAAAACCATACAAACAAATGAAAAGTTTAAAACAAGATCTTGTTGGTTTCCATTGGAGTGCTTTCTTTGAGCCACGCCTCCCCTTCACCAGAGTACCTGTAAAACTCCCTCTGCCCCAGCTCCCCACTCTCTCTCTCTTTCTCTCTCTCTCTCTCTCTCTCTCTCTATTTGACTCTGTCCCCCCTCCCTCCCGCCTCTCAGCTCACCTGCCCACCCCCCCACCCCCAGTGTACATATTGTCAACTTGCAATGGTAACACCTCTCACTCCCTGCTCCTTCTTCACCTCCTCACTCCCTTGTGACCTCTGTCCCCACCTCCTGACTTCTGTATTCCGTTACATGTTGTCACCATGCAGGTTGGGCTGTAGTGCCACCTCCCCACACTCTAACTCCCTATTTTACCTCTGCACGCCTGCATCCTCACCCACCCTCCCTCCCCAGACGTTAATCACTAGAAGCATTCCTTTGAGCATCTGTAAAACTTTGAGGGGACCTTTTTCTTTATTTCCCTATTTTTTAGGGGGGAGGGGGACAGTAACATGGAGGGATTTTTACGCTCTGCTCCCTTTCTTGTTTTGTTGTCCTTATAATTCCCATCCGTCGAGGTGACAATGCAAGAAAGCCGTTTCCGCACGCGAGTCGAAGGGCACTCTGTATTTTATACAATAAATACTTAAAAGAAATCATTACAGGCTCTGTAAAAATGGCCTATTTTGGTCTTCTGTTGGATTCTATGAAAGGACTTGAATATATCCCCACACCTCCTGCTCCTCATCCCCCCGCTCCTCCCTTCCTGTTCCTATCCCAAACCACCTTACCCAAGTTGACCCCTTTGTACACACACACACACACACACACACACACACACACACACACACATGCACGCACAACTGTAACCCCATGTCACCCCCACCACTACCACCACGTTTTCTTTATTCATAAAGTGGAGGTTCTGGACCAGGTATTTAAGCAATTTATTTTTCTTAGTTTAACCTGTGTTTTTATTCCCCACCCCCATAACTCTTTAGGTTGCTTTTTTTTTTCTTTTCTTTTTTTTACTTGTCTTTCTTTTCTTTCTTTTTTTTTTTTCTTCTTTTTTTTCCATTTTAGTTTATTTTATTTTTTGTTTTGTTTTTTTTGTTTTGTTTTTGTTTTTTTTTTTGCTATTGTTAAATTAGAAGCTAACATCTTAAATGGCTATGGGACTGGCTTGGGCTCTGGGTGCGAGGAGAACCCACTCTTCTTGCACAAAACCTCTGTATATTGAATTACCTGAGAGGCTCGTTGAGCTTTGTGTGTTGATTAAACTGTGTAATAAAAACCCATGACTCCTGTGTGGACTCATTCTCACACCCTGTGAAAAGACATACAGAGGTAAGAAAGAGATGTAATTATTTATTATCCAGATGGACAGAAATGTGTAAAATGAATAATTCCTGCCGTGGTGGTATTGCTGTTATTTTGTTGCTTAAACTGGTTGGATTAAGTCATTTGTTGACATTAGGGGCTAATTGATAATTAAGTAAATCACCACTGAAACTTGAGGGTTTATAAACCGTTTATATTAAGTAATTTTAAGTGTGAAACTCAAATTGGAAAAATGTGCTTTAAAGGATCCTTTTACCAAGTAATTGAATTAATTGCATTACTGCTACAAGCTTGACACACATACACACACATCTCCTTGATGTCGGTTGTTTCCTTTTTTGTCGCCATCTGATGGTGATTTAAGTAAAGTAATTGGTTTATTAAATGCTCACGGTGCGTACGCCAGCATTTAAAAGACACAACGACTTCTTTCTTTCTGTTGATACATGTTAAATGCATCTAGACAGGCTGCTTTGGCCTCGTGGTATTTACTCGGTTTAAATACCGGTTTAAAGGGGAAGTGGAACTCGACAAAGTTCGCAGACGTCAAGATGATTCTCCTCCCGTTCTAACCGTTACCTAATGTACAACGTGTTGCTTAATAACTTAAATGACAAGTTCTTAATAACAGTCAGAAAACAGTTGACAGCTGTAGCAGATGATGGTCGAGAAAAAGCAGTTATATGGAAGTTCACACGAGGCACGTGTGTCTACTGTATTTTAAATGCATGTAGAGTTCAGATCAAATAAGATGACAATAATAATTCTTTTTGCATTTTTTTTTAAGTTACACTTGTATATCCCGCATACGTGTCCCAGAGCTCCTTTTCCTTCCACAAATGGGTTTGCAGATTTCTAGTAAACGGCGCACACATCAAAAACACATACGAGATAATGTTGCGAGCATGGATTTCACGTGATTTTCTAGAACGTAACTTCCCACAACAATAGGACGTGACGTCATTTTCTCGAACGTAGTCGTTTTTCCGCGGTAAACGCTACTCTTCGACCCGCAGTCGCACTCTCGTTCTCGTTTCATTACATGCTCTATCACAACAACAACAACATGCACACACATTAATGGAACCGCAAAATCCAGGATGGCAAAGATTTCAACGTGGGATGAAGATGTGGATTCTCTCCACTCATCTGATCCGGATTCTGCCAACTGGAGATGAAGCCGAAAGGTTAGATCCGTACCATGACTTGTATGTATTCATGAAATATTGTTTGTTTTTTAGTCTGAGGAAAGTAACGAAAACATACTACTGAAAGAATTTCCCCCCAATTGCGCATCATTACTATATTACTCTCGCGCTGAACACATCTAACACAACTTGTAACTTCTTTTGCGTGTAGTGTTGATGATGTTGAGGAGGATGAAGATTAAGGCCTGCTCCCCTGAAGCACCCTGTACCTCGGAGGGAGGCAGAGGGAAAGGAAGGAGATGACCTCCAGCAAACAGAGGCAGCAGCAGTCGCTCCAGGTCAGAGAACACACGTGGTGATGTAGCTCAGTCGAAAAGTGAGGAGCCTGACAACCCGCCGCGTGCCCTTCCACATTTCCTGCCCAAAAGAAATCCAGGTGTGCAGCCACCTCTTTCAGGACGTGGACAGTCCATCTCCATCTGAGCTCTTCAAGATGTTCTTTGACCTGCCATCAAAACATTCTGTGCCAACACAAAATAAAAATGCAGCAAAAAAATATTACTCCAGGCAAAAAATTCAAATGGACAGAGGTCGCAGAGGCTGAAATGTTTTAGTACATTGGGATGACACTGTACATTCTGGATTCTGGAGCTGCCAAAGATCAGGGATTTTCGGCGTACCAGTTCCAGCCTGTGGGACAATTTGGGACACAAGAACTGGCATCTCAAAAACAAAAGTTAACGCAAAAAACAAAATAAACCTCCTCAAGGGACAATCAGGTGGATCAGAGCGGGACCTATCATTTTTATCATGTGGATGGACACGAGAGAAGTGAGTGTGTGCTCCACTCTGCACACTGTCTCAGAAAACACTGTAAAGAGAAAGTGCAAAGTTGGAAAACACAGCTGTCCAGGTGCCAGTGCCGTCGGCTGTGAAGGACTACACCTGAAGTTGACCTGTCGGATCAGATGATTGGCTCCTGTTCCTTGTGGAGAAAGAGCAGGAAGTGGTATGTGGCAATGCTGCATCATTTTACTGACATAACTGTAACAAACATCTATGTTCTCCACAAGGAGCTGTGTGGTAGACTGGACCAGCAGCCGATGACACACCAGGCCTTCCAGGAGCAGTTGACGGCTGAGCTCTGTGGACTGCTCTCACAACCGGCCCCAGAGAGCGATCAGCACATCCCTGCTGCCATTGTTGAGGGGGCATCTGGTTCTAAAAAAGCCACACACAGTCGAAGGAAGTGTAAGCTGTGTGGGAAGTGCACTCCCTTCATGTGTGAGGCATGTAAAGTGCCTCTATGTGTTATTGTGGACAGGAACTGTCACAAGACCTATCACAGCTCCACCGGTGCTGCTGAAAAGTAACGCTCGACTTTGTGCCTTTCTGTGTATAAGTACCCGAGACACTTAGAACTTTGATTTCACTATTGTAAATTGTTTATTTTTATGTACATGTTGTCTTTTTGCAAATTGTTATTTTTATAATAATTATTCTTATGTCTGATTAGGCATAATTTTAGTATCTTGTTACAAACAGGACATAAAGTCACGGTGCATTGAATGATTTGTCTGAAACGTCAGTTTATTGGATACTATCGTTTGGATGACATCCACACAGTTAACATGCCTGTCTGAGACAGCGCCACCAACTGGCAACGGTAGGAATAGTTTTTTGTGTTTTTTTGTGTTTTTTTACATGTGTTGCTCCAGCTCATCATCGTCACTTGCAGCCATAGTATAGTATTATATTTTTATTGGAAATATATTTTATTTTTTTGTATTGTTAGTTTTATATGGCCCAAAGGTCCTATGTATCTACAAGAAGCATCACAATAATCAGCAGCTCCTCAGTGACTGTTAGTGACACTAACGACCTGAGCGCGCTAACGAGCTCGTTAGACCAACAGTGTCAAACAAAGAGGCTCAACTCTGGGAGTCCACCGCTCTACATCAGAGCTGAAGAAGATGAAGGATGAAGATGAAACATCGATGCTGAAAGGAGTCATCAGTGACTGGATGTTCACTCGGGATGAGCCCAGGTGCTGAATCCTCTGGAGACAAGATGTTAGCTTTGCTAACGATACCAGTCAGAGAGCGACCACTTGTTATTTTCATTTTTCTCTCTTCTGCTTGACGTTCTGCTTGGTGACGTCCTTTTCACAGAGGTTCTGTTTGCAGGCATCACCTGGAGATAAAACACAGTGACAGTAGATGTGAAGCAGATGGTTTAGATTTGTCTTTTTTAAATTTTTGTTTAATATCTGCAGTAAATGTTTCACCACCAGTCTTCATTGACTTAGGTGTTTTTTTAAAACTATATTAACTATATTTTTTAACTATATATATATATATATATATATATATAGTAACTTAAGTAAAACAGTGCAGTTTTTCCCACTACTGTGACAGTGTTGACAGTGTCGAAGAACCAATAGACCGCAGGTCAACATGTTTCGTGGGCCGGTCAGACCAATAAACAAACAACTAACCGGTGGACAGAGGGAAGTTTGACTGTGAATGACTCTTCAGTAAAACAAACTCAAACATCACAAATGTAATCTCTTTGGCTAAACCAAACAAATGAAACCAAAAGAAATGATTTTTCAACGAGAGACCCTAGATCCCAGTGGAGATGAGGTGGAGGATGATGTAACCCAGCAAATCATGTCCCAGCTGCAAACATCAACCCACAAGCCTTCCTCCTCAAATCTGGAGACGAGCACTATTTTGTTTTGTTTTTTTTCTACAGTTTTTTCTACAGTTTTTTTTTCTGTTGTACTTTTCATTATTTTCTAATGCAGTGAAAACAGATAAATTTCCCCTTGGAAGGATAAATAACTCTGTTCTGTTCTGTTCTGTTCTGTTCTGTTCTGTTCTGTTCTGTTCTGTTCTGTTCTGTTCTGTTCTGTTCTGTTCTGTTCTGTTCTGTTCTGTTCTGTTCTGTTCTGTTCTGTTCTGTTCTGTTCTGTTCTGTTCTGTTCTGTTCTGTTCTGTTCTGTTCTGTTCTGTTCTGTTCTGTTCTGTTCTGTTCTGTTCTGTTCTGTTCTGTTCTGTTAACTAAACCAATACAGTTTGTTTGGTTTTTACAGACGGTTGGACCATAGTTTAAGTCTCTGGGTTGAAACAGAGCCGTTTGTTCACATTTTATTAAGCCGTTTTATTTATTTATTTATTTTTAACTGTTTTTACATTTTATTTACCTTGGTCGTTATATTCCCGCAGTTCCTGTGAATAACGATCGTTGAAACGAAGCCGGAAGTCGACTACACGGAATCCTCTTCATTTTGTAGGACGTCATTCTCCTTCCTCAGACGCTCATTGGCTGTTGCACAGTGACGTAGCACGCCGAACACGGAGCTGCTGAGGCGAACTGAGTTCACATAAGATTTCTCGGTTGACCTTGCTACCGAGCTCTAACCGATAACGACACACCGTCCAGGGAAAACTTGACCACCCCGAGTTTACCTGCCATGTCGCAGCTGTCAGCTCCTCCGATGGCCGTATTACCCAACTCAGGATTCAGGTTAACGAAAGGTGATGTATTAAAATCTAGCTAACAACATGCTAGCATTACATGAGCGTTTACGTTTTGCCGCTCAACGTAAACTTATCATGTCTGCGACCTAACGGTCCTCAACCTAAGAAAATGTATATATCTACAGGACACAGTGCAGACATATAAAGACTTTGTGTTGTAAATGTAATTCACAGACCTAAAAAATTAATGTCCTCTAAAGTTACATTATCGCAGCAGTGTCAACAACCTTCCTTTAGCTGGCCAGCGGCCATCTAGCTAGCTAACTGAGCCGCCAGCCGACCTGGGATCAGCCACAGGTTGAGTTTCCAACTTCGACGGTCACTCTGGTCCATCAGCCCCAGACACATCGAGAGACGAGCCCGCCATCTACAGCAGTGATATCTTAATGTATGAGGGCCTCTTGTCGCTCTGTTGAAGCAGCTAATCGGTAAACCTGCTGACCCGGACTGCTTTAAGGGCCCCAGTTCCTCTGGCCCTCTAGTCCTGCGACTCCACATCATGTGATGCTCAGTGGACCTAGATAATCCTCATCATGGCTTTTCAAAGAAACAGTAGATTCACATGTTGAGAAATGAAAAGCCAGTTACAGACCTCTCAAGCAGTCGGCTATCTGAGTTTTTAACATGAAGCTGACCTCAATCATCCCTCTGATGATGCAACACGGCGAAGCTGTAAGAAGAGATGTTTACTTCAGTTCAGGACATCAAACCTTTAAAATCCAGATAAAACCAGTTTGGTTATTGCTGAACTAATGAAGAGTGAGGATTAAATTGATTTAATGTTTTTCTGGTTGATGCTGTGTGCGATTTTGTGTTTTAAAGAGAATCGTTTAAATAAACGGAAGGTACCGTAAATACATCCAAGCTTTTAAATAAAAAGCTTGGATGTAAGAGTTAATAATTAATACTCAAATTTCTCTGAGCAATTTAGAGTAACACAATAATACAGGCCTGGGTTAAATCCTGTTTTGTGTACTCTAGTGTTCAGGTGTAGGTGATGCAGTGTGACACAGCTGTTGTTTAGGATATAGTTCGTGTTGGTGGTTTGTTGTCTCATGTGTGGTCCACCTTCATTTATATTTTAAAGTACAGTTTGTATTTCTGTGTCTGTGACCTCACCATGACGGTGTCTGTCTCTCCACAGAGCATTTGGTGGTTGCAGTGCCTGTCGCCGTGGTTGCAGCCGTTGGTGGCTTTATGGTCAGCCATTTCCTGAACAGGCGGAGCTGTAAAAAGGGTCAGGTGAACATGTGCATCAGCAAAGACAGCCCCAAAGTGGTCCACAGCTTTGACATGGAGGACATCGGTACCAAGGCTGTTTACTGCCGCTGCTGGAAGTCAAAGAAGGTCAGACCTCAGCAGTTCATTCAGAGCAGACTTGTTGTTTTTTAAGCCAGGAAATAAATTTATGAAGAGTCTACAAGTTTCTCAACTTGAAGCTACAGTTGTGAGCGTTTTAATAATTTATAACCACTGTGGATTAGTGGACTTAAATGGAAAAAGATAAAACTGATCCTCAGTCACCATAGCTGTTTGTACTGAGGTTTATCTAGTTAATGTCTCCACTCTGTAGCGTTTTATTTATAGCTATTTCCATGTCACAGCTCACACACGACCTCAGGGAGGATAAATCACATGTTTCTTATCATGAGTTGAAAGGGCGTTCAGTTGAAAACAGTGTGTTTTGTTTTCCTCCAACCTTTCCTTACAGTTCCCATACTGTGATGGAGCTCACACCAAACACAACGAGGAGACCGGCGACAACGTCGGACCGCTCATCATCAAAAAGAAGGACGCTTAGACCGACCAACCACAGAAAGCCACTTTCCTTCAACATGTCATGCTCCCGAGACCCTTGTTTGTTCCACCGTTTACCATCATTGTTAACAACGTCACTCTGATGGTTTATGGTACGATAAGTTGACAGTTCAACGGTGGATATTCTTCCTAATTCAGAAATGAGACTCAGAAAGTGCTGAAAATATTGTAGATTTTGATTGGGAGACTATTCACACAGTTCCTGTGTTAGATGTTACAGCTTTGAAATCAAAGGTCATGTGAGGAGAGATAAGGACGGGACTTTGATGCTGAGTTCGGTCAGACGTGGAGACGCTGCGCCTAACATGAAGGATCTGGTTTAAACTCTCACTACAGAAATATTCTGTGGTCAGAATATTTCACCTCGTGGTCGTTGCGCCTCCATGTCCTGGCCTCACCTGTATCCCCGTCTTCTTCGACTCCTCCAGGTCCAGAGCAGGTGATAGAGACGTAATGAGCTGGCAGCTTTTTTGCCTCCGTCAGTCCAGTTTTCTATTTGAATTCAGCACAGGCCTTAAATTTAAATCCACAGCCGAGAGTCAACACACACTCACTCACTCACACACCCACAACCCGCATGAATGTTACATGTTTTGATTTTTGCACTATGAGCTGTTTTAGTCTGAGGAAACGGGCGTAGTTTGTCTTAAATGAAATGATCATCTCCAAATCTTTGAGAGCTGTTGAAACACTATCTGCTGTTTGAAACCAGTAACTGTCGGCTTTCTGAGGAAACTTGTATTTAACCTGTAAAGTGTTCAAAGATTAAAAAAAGAAAAGAAAACTGCTTAGTAAAGGATATATTTTGCTTTTTCATCAGATTTATTTTGTACTGGTCGCGGTGTGTCTGACTTGATGATTTATTGTCGTGTATACTGTGAATTAAAGTTGAGTGATCTGATCTGATCTAAATCCTCAAGTGTTTATTTGTAGGAGGTGTGTTTGTTTTTAACCGCTGGATCAGCTCCGCTTCTTTTCAGCACTTCAGAGCCAGAGCAGTGTGTTTATGGATTAACAGTAGACAGGGATAATAAGTAAACAGGGCCGTGTGGTGACTGCGGTGGGATCAGTGTGTGTGTGTGTGTGTGTGTTAGGTGGGGGTGGCTGCCGCCGTGCTGCAGCGTCCACCGGCACCAGTGGCCATTTTAAGAAGTGGCAGTATTAGCGGTGACCGCTAGAAGACGCTGTGTTTACACGGATCGTCCAGGCCAGACACAGTGTACGCGAGAGTGCGGTGGGCCCCTGCTCCCGTAGTGACACGCGCACGTAAAAGCACGCGCGCACACACAAACACACACGCACGCTCAGACACACACAGGGACACGCACGAGGTATCTGGCTGCGTGCCAGATGCAACGGAGGACTCTCATAAGAGGTGGAGTGGACTCGACCATCCCCGCGTGAGGAGTCACCTTTAACAGACAGCTCGACAGCGCGCGCACATAGGGACAATGTCTGCTGCGTGGACGCTGTTTACTCCATAAACCACACGAGGACAAACAAGACAAACTCACGTGAACACCATTCACCGCCTTTTTTAAAATTATTATTATCAACCTGTTACCAATTTGGTTAAAACATATATTTTAGTCAAATTATTCTCCTTCTTTTCTTTCTTTTTTCTCTTTACATTTCTTAAAGCGTAGGCGACTGAACATCATCTCGTGTCTGTTACACTGGGGCCTCATACTGAGTTTAGTCTTCATTACATATGAATAACAGTAGCTACGGTGTAATGGAGAGGTGTAGCCTGAGGCTCCGTCTCCAGCTGTGAAGACCACAAATCATTCAAACTACTTAAAAACAATAAACTAAGAAAAAAAAAAAAACATTTTCTTCCACTCAATTTAACTATGTCAGCATATACCTGTTATCTACCTGCCCACACCCTCCACTGATTTTGATATGAGCACATAAACAAACCATATATTCATATATTCGCATCCTCTGTTTTAATATATTTAAAGCTCCTCCATCACTTATCTGTTATCACATACTGGGCAACTTTTTTTTACTTTATTGAATGACAGGGCACAACACATGGTGTTTACAGAGAATTACAGTACATCATTTATTAACATCAGCCTGATGTGTAATGTCAGCTATAATATATGGAATAAGTTGCTGTTGATTTATATGCATCTTATCTGTATTCATCAGAAAACATCAGATTAGACGGTGTTGATGTTGTTGTTGTTTTTTATGTTTGTTTAGTGTTATTTTCTACCTGACGCCCACGGTCACCGACTCCCTCAGTGTATTGGATGAGTCGGACTTATGGATATTTAATGCCGGCTTTAATTGGTGATCGTCCAGCGTTCACACTGACAGCTCTTCCTGTGGATATTACGGGGTCGCTCTGACCACGGTCTCGGCTGCAGAGTCCACTTCGCATTTTGAGCGACGCCCCCAAATTCCGTGCAGAGTGTTTGCAGACCCTCCGGGACGGAGAGGTGGAGGAGGAATCGGCAGCTCCGCCGTCCATATACACTACAATCACCACGCCATTAGTTCATGACTTCATCATATCTTTGACAGGAGAGTTTGGACCGTATTTCGAAGGTAAGGGGAGATGTTTTGCCCACACTTCCGGTTGATTTTCGCTGTTTTTGTTTTGTCGCCTTTTTTTCCTGCGCGCAGCGCCGTGTCGCAGCGACCACTCGGACTGTGGTCAGCTCGCCGTGGCGTCGGTCGAGCACCGTCTTTCTTAGGTAACCTTAATTACGGACAAAACGATCGATCGAGCTCCGCGATGGCGCCGTAAAAACCTTTACACACATGTCCTGTAGCAACATATATGACCTGGGTTTGATCAGCGGAATAGTTTTTCTACAAATGTGGACACGGGATATAGCCTGGTCTTTTTTTATCCACAGCAACCGCATCGTTGCGCACCTCGCTCCTCGTCGTCGATACCAGACAAAAGACAGCCTGTTTTTTTCTACGGTCCACTATTTAGTGCTTCTCCGTGGAGCTTAAGCTTTGGCTGGCACACATAACAGCAGTCGTCAAAATGTATTTGAAAAGCGCGCTCCACATTTGACCTGCGCATATGCGCATATCTTTGCATATTGTTGTCGCTCTGTTATTGATTGCATTGATATACCGTGAAATTCTTAAAGGGATACAGCCTCCTGTATGCGGAAATAACTGGCAGAGCATGGACTGTGTCTGATACATGTCTCTATCCACCTCTGTTCAGACGCTTTTATTCCTGAATCATACACATGTATGTTAGATTTGTTTTTAAACACAGATTCTCCACACTCTGTTCCTCTGACGCTGTGTGGCCGCCGTGGCTGAGAAATACCTTCTAGTCTTATCTCCTCTGTTTACTCCCTTTCTGTTTGTCTCTCCAACATTTCTATTCTTAACCTTCCTCTCTTCATCCCCTATTCATTTCTAGCTCTCCAGGACTCTGAGGCTGCTGCAGAGAATGGGAATAGGGACACAGGCCAAGGCTTGCCATTTTGGCTGAAGTAACAGCAGGACGGTTGTGAACCCCGCATCGGCGTCAATCCCCTTCTCCCTCACCTCTCCTCCCACACACACACACACACACACACACACACACACACACACACACACACACACACACACAAGGACAGACACCCCCCACACAGCCACTGCTATGTCCACCGCCGTAGACATCGCTGGCCCTTCCTCCCCAGATCAGGCCCACAGCAGCGCTAAAATCCCCAATGAGCCACTGAGACCCAGCCTTAAGCGCTCCAACCACCCCTACAGCCTCTCCCATTACATCTCCACCCCTTCCCCAGCCGTGGACGTCAAAAGCCTGATCCAACCCTCCCCAGCCCAGCAACGGGCCGCCCAGCCCGCTCACACTAAGCCTCGCCGGGCCCCCTCTTGGCCCGACATGTGGGAGTCACCCAGTGGGCTCCACCTGGCCCACGCTGCAGAGCTGCTGATGCGCGCCGGGCTCCTGGCTCTGACACCCGCCACCACAGAGCAGGCCAGCCTGGGTGCACAGAGCAGCCAGCCGGCTAAAAGAGAGGCTGCAGAGGCGAAGGGGGGGAAGGGGGACGGGGAAGGAGGTGGATCTGGGCCCGAGGAGGAGGAAGAGGACTCCTCTGGATGTGGCACTGACTTCCAACCCTTCCTGGGTGCCTGGTTCCCCTTCAGCCCCGCTCTGTTCCCCCTGGCAGGTTTCCAGATGGGGGGAGGCCACTGGAGAAGCGCCGCCATGGGAGCCGATAGCATCGAGGGGCTGGTGGCCGAGGGCTACTCTCCCGGATCTCTGGGCGCGGGAAACGGAGGCAGGAGGAAGAGGAAGAGGTGTGGGGAGTGCGTACCTTGTCGGCGTCAGACGAACTGCGAACAGTGCAGCAGCTGCCGCAATCGCAAGAGGGGACACCAGATCTGTAAATACAGGAAGTGTGAGGAGTTGAAGAGGAAGCCAGGGGGCCCTGGGTTTGAGAGCAGAGTGTCTGGGTTTGATCTAAGGGGGTCCGACTTTACTTTGGGTCTGGCGCAGGAGAGAAGCAACGGAGCCTTGGATGGATAGTAATGCTTGTGGTGGCAGCATTTGTCAGAGGATCCTGGTTGGATGATTGTTTGAGGAGCTGCAGTTTAATAAGAACACACGGGACACGATGTTAACACGCTCAGACTGCGGTTCAAAGATCGTCAGATCTTGTGTTTAGTAGAGGAGCTGCAGCTCTGTTTAAGAATGTCCACGCTCATTCCCATCCTTCCTTTTGACAATCAGTGAAACGGAAAGGAGAGAAAGAAGGATACCAATATGTGTCAATATTTAGATGATGACAAAAATGCTGTAAATAGCCTGTAAATATCTGGAAAACATTACGTCTTTTTTACATCCCTTTCCAGTTTGGATGTGTTGTGTTTCAAACATTACAAAAAAAAGGAGCCAAATGTTTTGTTTCTAATGGGAAGTTTTGATTCTGTTGTTCTGACATCACTGCATCAGTAAGAAATGAATGAGTTCAGCTGAGGCTAAATTATTTCATGTGCAACTTGTACTGTATAGCTCTGTTTGCCCTTTTGAAATAAAAGAAATTGGCCGTGTGCACTTGTCTACAGGCTGGGTTTATACCATGTGTGTGTGTGTTCACATTTAATTGGGTGTATGTGTCTGTTTGCAGCTGTGTTTCTGCTTATTCGTGTCCACGTGTGTTGGTGCTAGTGTGTGTGTGTGTGTGAGTGTGAGGTTGTGTGGATTATGAGTCACCTAATGGTGTGGCTGAGAGCCTTATCGCAACCCCACAGACACACACAAACACACCTACACGCTGCCTTGGCAAGTCCAGTGCATGCACTCGAACACACCTAACCTGACATGCACACATAATCACAAACACTCTCTTCTCTATTCACACACTGACATAATTTCCCTTTTTATTCACAAGTATAGATCATATACAAACACACACACACACACACACGTACGTTTTAAGCCACATACACAGCCAGCTGGACTGAGGCTACAGGGTGGGTTTTTGCTTGTTGCCGTAACGATGGCTGATGTGATAAGACCTTCTTCCTCGGCGCCACACTCCAGGGGACCGCAGGGAAGACGTAACCATGGCAACGGCCGGCCCGAGGTGTCACGCTATAATTGGGCCACGGCTGCACTTCCTGTGCGCCTTCAGTCAGGGGGATCGCAGAGGGACTCAATGTGTGTGTGTGTGTGTGTGTGTGTGTGTGTGTGTGTGTGTGTGTGTGTGTGTGTGTGTGTGTGTGTGTGTGTGTGTGTGTGTGTGTGTGTGTGTGTGTGTGTGTGTGTGTGTGTGTGTGTGTGTGCGTGTGTGTGCGTGCATCTACAGGGGTGGGGGGGTTGTGTGTGTGTGTGCGTGTTTGTCAGGCAGGGAGAGAGAGAGGCAGAGAGAAAGCGCAGCACGCCAGCCAATGCAGGACACTGCCAACTCATGGAGAAAAGCAGTGAGCTCCAACATCAAGCTATTACAACGCTCCCACTGAATGAGAAACACACAGTCTTTTAGTTAAAGTCCACAGTCTAGTGTTTCTTCATCTCCCAGACAAAGGGGGAATTTCAAATTCTTGGATTTGAAGCTTTTTTTTCTCCACCCCTCTCTCTCTCTCTCTCTCTCTCTCTCTCTGTCTCTCTCTCTCTCTCTCTCTCCTCTTCCGTGCCTTTCTAGTGATTTGGAGCTTAATCCCCCCTCCCTGTTCTCGTCATGCATGCACACACACACACACACACACACACACACACACACACTCTCTCTCTCTCACACACACACACACACACACACACACACACACCGGAAATCTGTGTCACCCGCTGCCCAGCAGGTCCAGTGACTCCCTGAACGCCTGCAGTCTGGCTCCACTGGCCTGCAAGATGGCAGGAGAGAAAGGGAGGAGGAGGAGGAGGAAGGGGGTGGGGGGTGGGGGGGGATTGAACGGAGGACAGAGAAGAGGAGGAAGGGGGAGGGTTGAGAGAGAGAGAGAGAGAGAGAGTGGGGGGTAGTGGTGGAGGAAGAGAAGGAGGAGGAGGAGGGGGTGGAAAGCGGATCCGAGGGAGTGGGGGCGGAGGGGTGGCGGGGGTGAAGGGCAGAGAGGGAAAAGGGAGGAGGAGGTGGTGGGGGTGCAAGGGGGGGTAAGAGAGAGTGGGTGAAACTGGGAGAGATGAAAAGCAGGCCACAGGGGGAGAAAGAAGAGAGAGGGAGAGAGAGATATGTGGGGAGGAGGACGAGGAGATGGACAGCAGGGGATGAAGATAACACGGGCCAAACAAAGAGTGAAGGAGAGATGAGCGTGAGATCCAGCGAGCGCCGTGATGGAGGCCGACTGAAATGCAGCAAAGCAGAGACGCAGGGAGACCGGGGTTAATGACGGATGCATTGTCCAGAAAGCCAGTGTGTGCCGTCACAGACCCCTGTGGAGCTTACATATGTTATAGCACCAGCGGCCCTGCCCACTCTGGAGAAAAACTCCTTTCACACACACACACACACACACACACACACACACACACACACACACTGCAGTGGAACAACCTGCCAGCCCAAGGCAACCTGCGCTGGAACTGGGCGGACCCTCACTCACAAGCCAGACCTTTGAAATTTTGGCCACTGCGTCTGCTTGGAGACACTGTGTCTCATTGTGAATTTTTTTTCTCCCTCTATTGGCGGTATCCCCAGTGTTAGAAAATGTCTAACAGCTTTGCAGAAACAGCATCTTTCTGAGATCACTCCTCATTACACCTCTGTTATCCATTTGTGTTCACTTTTACGGACTTGGAAAACAAGCTTCTCCTCTAAACAGAAACACAATGGTTCCTTACATCCTTGAAAAGCTCCGGCTCATCTGCCCTCAGGTTATATTTTGGTGACACTGAGGTCGAAGGGGACTCTTGACCTTTGACCCTTAAAGCTGTTAAAGATGGATTCAAAGACCGGCATCTAAAAACAGCTTCATCTACTTGTGGTTTGGTCTCATGCTACTGACAAACAGCAATCACAAGAGCCATTAGACAGCATTAAGATTAAACATGTAACTAAGAGTCTCTGTGTAATTAAATGATTGTCATCAGCCTCAGCGTAGTGATGGTGTAAATGAGGTATAAACGATATTAGTTCTCAAAACATTCTCACATTTTAATCCTTGCGTGGGTTCACATGGTGTTCGTTTTCAAAGGTAATGTGTACACAAAATTCTGTTAATCTTTAGCTCGGTGCTGATCTCAAAAAAGGCACAGTGGTTCCAGGAAGTTAGGCAAAGCACACTGATAAAGTCCGTCTGCCTGCGCTGATATTTCATCATGGCTTCTTTTCACGCCACCTCACGGTGTGGAATAGAGTGTTGCCATTCAGCGCTGAGCTTGAGGCCACTTCCGTGGCTCAATTTGCATGATTCCCACCTTTTAATCAGAGCAGCACATCGTCGTAGGAGCAGTAATGTCAGTCCCACAAGGCCTTTTCTTTTGATTTTTATTATGCTATTCCCTGTGAATGTATGTGTTCGAAGAAATTATAACTGAATAAAATAAATTATGATAAATGATACTTAACTGCAGCGGTGACTAAGCAGTTGAGAAATGTCATACAATATTCATCTGTCTCCTAATCTCAGAAACAGCTGGAGCGAACACATCCACATTTCTACTGCAGGCAACTAATAATGTCATAGATATAGCACTTTGACACGATAATATCTACATTATTTAAGTACTTATTAAGTCCTCCTTCAAAGTTCACAGACACTGTGCCTTGCTTTTTGACTTTTAGTGTGTAACAGACAAATGATCAGAAGAACAGCTAAATGCTAATGTCAGTGTGCTAACACACTCACAGTGACAATGCTAACATGATAATGCTACGTTGTGAACATACAATTGTTTTAAGAAAATTCAACACTAGTACAATGAGTCTTTTGAATAGTACAAATTTCCCTTTTAGAACATTTAAGAAGAGAACTGTACTGTTTCAGACTAATTAGTTTATATTAGCATGCTAATTGGACTAAAATTGAACATGACAGACAAAGAATGTCCACGTGTTTTTTTTTTAAATTCTTTTTTAATTTAATGTATGAATCGTTTCATCCATGGGTGTCCTACAACCTTAATCAAGTTTTTATTGTTGTAACCATGACAACAAGGCTCCTCTAATCAACTATGATCTTTTCCTAAATGTGGCCAAGAAGTTTTTTGTTCCCAAACCTAACCAAACCATGACTGCTCCATAAGCTGACTTTCATGTTTATTATTGTAACCATAGTGACAAAGGTCCGGTTATCCACACTCCACATGTTTATTATTGTAACCATGATGACCAAGGTCTGGTACGCCTGCCGCCATTTGTGTGCTATTTCAGGAGACGCTCCTATGGGTCATATCAGAGGGTCGGGACCAGCGACCTATATGCTTGTTCGGGTTGGAGGATGTTGTCAAGCCTGAGAAAATAACCCTGATGATATCACTGACACTATGAAGAATGCATTCTGGGAAATGTAGTGTTTTTGGAATTGGACCCTTTGACCATATTCCTTTTTTTTTTCTTTTTACACTGATCTGATCTGATTTCTGAGAGTGTCATTCTGAATCCTTTTAAGTTCAGGCTGGATATGTTTATTGTTTCAATCTCATGAAAACAAGACTGATCATATTTTCATTTTCTTTACTACAAATTGATAATTTTGATAGATAATTAGATATTTTTTACATGTAGAATACAGAGCATTTTGGTAAAAAAAAAATAGTGTGTAGTGTTGTAGAAAACTATGTTAAATACATTTTGTAGGCCTAATAAAAAAGATGTGAAGGCTTAATATATATGTTTAAGTCATTTTACAGTGTACATTATCATAAATGATCGTTCTTATTGTTCTTAGATCAAACAAAAAGTCTATTTGTCAAAATTCAGGAGAAAAGGATGCATCTAGTCAAATGAAGAAATTCTGACTTGAATTTTATTTTCACATTAAACGATATAGTTATGACCTAAAGACTTTCACATGCATTTACCAACACTGACGTAACTAAAAAGAAAACTTGCCTTCCAGGGATAAATCTAATGATACTGATAGTGAGATGTTATTATACAGTAGCTGACAGCCTCATCTCCTGACTTAGTTCGTCTTCACAATGGCTTCATTCAGAAAACCAGATAAGGTATGGTTTATTGTTCCAGAGGAAACAGGCTCACACGTATCTAGCCCTCCTTGGTATAATCTTTGAGGCTCACTAACATACAGGCTTTTAGTCAACAGAGGAAGAGTGTGTCATGTCCTAATTTCACCCAGGGCTGGATAGAAAATAAACTCTTAACACCTTCAGTAGATAGAAACACAAGTCAATGATATGCACTTTCTTATGTGACAAAGATGAACGGACTCCTACAATGCTTTGCTGGGAAACCCAACACTGTCCTACTATATATAGCAGAGCTTTTCACACTGTGTGTGCGTGACTGCTTGTGTCAAGTCACATGATTCAAGATATATGGGTGGACAGACACAGGAAAACACACGCACACTCTTCAGTCACACACAGAAGCACATACACAGAGGTCGAGGGTGCGGAGGTGGTGAGGGAATGCGGGGAGGTTTATTGAGTTGAGTGTGACGCGTTGCGTCCCGTGACCTGGCTCTCATTTGCTCTGTCTCCCCATGCGTCTCGCCCTCTGTCTCAGTCTTAACCACATGCTAATCAGCTTTCTGTGCTCTGTGTTTGATCTCTGATGGGTTGTTTTCTGATGCATCCCGCTGAATAGATAATCATTGTGCAAGTGATCCCTATCAACAACTTCTCTGTGTTTTCTCCAGTCAGCAACCCCAGCTCTCCTCGCTGAATGCATGCCGTGAACAGACACAACTTTGTTATAAAAATGCAAAATAAGGCAGTCTTTCAGTTTAATTAATTTGTTCTTCACAGCAACAACAGGCATATAAATTCATTAAGCAAATATACAAGACAAATACAAGTAGAAGGTAAAACCCTCAAGCAATCAAAGAACCAGCAAGAGAAATTTTTAGCAAGGAATTAGTCACCAAGTAATGGGAACATGTGACCAAATAGTTAGGTAGTAACTGGCTGAAACTCCAATGAAGCATTGTTACATCTCTTGTGTTCCCACAAGAATGATTTTGTGTTTTTCCACAGTTTCATCTGATCTGATGTTCCTTTAAATCTGCAGTGGAGTCTATAAATATTCCTCTGGGGACATGTTTTTCATTGTTTTAGATAGCCCAGCACACCACTGAAATGAAACAATGACCATGGGGTTAAAATGCTGAGTCAAAGCTGTAGGAGTGTTTGAGGGTGTTCAAATCCCAATTGGCAAACCAGAATAGGAACCAGAGGCTATTTTTACACACAGCCCCACCAAAATATGACTATGCAGGTCAGTTAACCTGAACAGCAGATTTTAGGAGCCAGAAAAGTTCATTGGCGAGTCAGTCACCTGACCACCATGTCAGCTGACATCAGGTCTGATGATCAGGGCTCCCTCCACTCTAACAGCTCAGTGAGGCTGCACTTTGTACTTTCACGCATTCAGATAAATTCTAACATACACATGCTAACATGTTCACAGTGACAATGACAACATGATGTTTAGCTCATATCGTTTAACCACATTCACCATCTTCGTTTAGCATATTAGCATGCAGACGTATGGTAATTAGAAACTACGTCTGAATAAATAATTCAGATTTTTATGCTGTGTTAATTAATGTGAAGATAATCCACCAATCAGAAGGATCTCTGTGTTAATGTGGGTGAAAATGCTGAGTCATTGTTGGACTAGAAGCAGTGACAATACAGAGAGAGCATCACTGAGGTACCTACTGAACAACACATCTTAACACAAAAACTATATTTTTTTTCATGCTGAAATTTTGGTAAAGATTAAGTGATGGCTGACCTTGCCACCTAAATGTGTCATTTGTGTAGATAATGTAATGTTTTGTATGTTTCCCTATAAGTGGTAGAGGTTAGTTAACATTTAGAGTCTATGGGGCAGTTGAGAGTTTCTTGTTGATCAATGACTCATAATTCAAAAACTGTAACTCTTGTTGATTAAGCTATCAAACTGTGTGAAACTGCAGAAATATCTCTCCATTTCCATGTGCAAATTATCTATGAGAAGTGAAAGATGTGGCAGCTGCAAGAGGTAAAGCGTAAAAATGTAGAAAAGATAAATGAAGAGTTAGAGTGAGTGTCATCACGGGTCATGTGACTGACTCTAACCTGTTCTCTATCAAAAAACCTAAGTATCATCTGAAAGCTTTGATAGATGCTTAAAGTTTAAATTTAGTCTCTACCTGAAAGTATGCTGAAATAGTCACACTTCAAAGATAAGATTTTTTTCTGTATTTAAACAACAATTTATTTTAATGAGAAAACATTGTACAAAAAGATAAATATCTTAGGAAGTATTAATATATATATATATATATATATATATATATATATATATATATATATATATATATAAACCCAAATACAACCACTAATGTCTTAATTGAGATGAACATTTTGGAGATTGAAGAGTGGGTTTAGTGGGTTTGATCGAGTGCAGCTCATGATGACCGTGGTGGTTTTTCCTGGTCATGACTGGTCGACTGGACCAGATGACAGCGTGAGATGAAAAGTCAGGTGATCTCCTGGGATATCACAGATCATGTTGTGGTTTGACTGTACATGTGCTCATTGGATAAAGGCACAATATAGATCCGATGCTTTTATCATTTACCATGAATTTTTCCCACAAACCCCTGCAACAATGTGATGTTTAAAAATGGTGTTAATACTGATGAGTCAGTCAGTGGAGTTAAAACAGAACAGAGACAAGTTACATGGACTAAATGTAAAACAATTTCAACCTTTTAAACAGAACATGAGAAATTTATATGATTTCAGCACATTAATGTTTAATTTTCAAGTAACCTCTGCTTATGACATATTAATAATAAAACTTCATTAACACGAGATGAAGGAGTGAACCACAGTGTTTCTTCACCTGTAGTCATCCGTCTGTGTGTGTGTGTATGTGTGAGTGTGTCTGTGGACATCTCGCTCTGCGTCTACCTGTCAATCACACAAGCTATGTGAGTGTATTTGAACTCAGTAACATCAAAGCTGCTTCATTTTATCATTCAGGTTGACTTCAGTTTAAAACCTTTCAAGTCTTTCTCTCAGTCCACCCGCCAGACACTTCTCTGTCTGTGGGTCAGTCGTTGAATAGATGCCTAACAAAGTGTGTCTGAGTCTGATGCTGACGTTCAAGTGAGGACCGTCTTCTTCGCCACATGTATGTGGCAGAGCCTGGTCCAGGCTGGTGTGCAACCGAGCCATTATTTTGTAAAACTCAGAGCAGCAGCCTCTGCCTTTTCTGAGGTCAAGTGTTGTCTCGTCCTAGCGTCCTAATGGACCACAGTTGTGCTTCTAATCTGTAGATGAGCGGGTTTGACGGGGACGGGAGGTCTGGTGTAGACAGGTGTTGTGCTGTGAAGATCATTGGTGAATGCCTTCTTGAGCTGTGCTACGCGACCAGTAGATTCTGACTTTTTCACAATCTCTGCAAAGAAAAGAAAGGAACAAAGTGAATTTTTCATATTGCGAGGAAAAACAGACTTCTTTGTAAGCTCACGATCCCGTGGGTTTTCAAACCTTCATCACACTGAATCTGTTTTTCACAAACTTTTTAACTTAAATTCAACTAGATATCAATAAAATATACAGTAACTGCCAGCTGGTAGTCAATATTTATAAAGAATTATACAAAAAATTAAGTTACATGTATTTTCTATGTATCTGTTCTTCTGCTGCTGTTACACTTCTCAGTTTCCCTGGAGTTTATGGTTTTATTATTATTACCATTACCATTATTACCATAATTATGATTATGATTATGATTATTATTGTATTGTTTTTACTTCAAGACTTTTACATGTAATGGTGATTGTATCTGTCCATTACACTGAGTAAATGATTATAAATGACTTTAACACGTGAACAGAGAAACGCATTAATCAGGTTTCTCTCCACCTCTTCTCTCCGCTCTTGTTTTCTCACCTCTGTCTTGAGGGTTGGCGCTCCCTGTGTCTGACAGCTGGGCTTTGAGCGGCGGCCGGTTGCCATGGCGACTAAGATGGGGCCTATAGAGAGGAACCCAGTCGCTCAGATTGTCTGAGCTGCTGCCTGATTCACTGTCGCTGTCCTCTGCTGGGTCCCTCTGGTCGTCATCAGCGCTGCAGGAGTCCACGTCCTCCTCAGACGAGTGGTCGGTGGGTGAGGCTAAATAATCCTAAATATGAGCGGGACATAATCTGATGGTCAGACGCTAATACACTGGCCATGTTGCTTTCCAAACTTCAAAGCCACATACAAACACATTAACTCACCCTAACATCTGTGAGGGGCAGCTGGATTTCGTCTTTAAAGCCAAGCTCCCGGGCCTCTCTTCCTGGCAGCAAGTCCACTGTCTGGATGCCATTCATATTATCACTGTGGAGTCTGGAAGACAAAGACATGCATTTTTAGTCCCGCAGACAACCTTTGAATCAATCCTGCCGTTAGTCATTTGGGAAATAACTTCTATAATCACACTAAGACGACGAGATGCCGAGCTGACTGAAACCTTTTAGTTCACTGTTTATCTTATCAAAGCCAATCACAGTTATGTAATCTGCTGGACAGACTGAGGGTTTCATTAAGGTAGCTGAGACCTGTGGATGATCATGTGTAATGGTGCTGATGAAACAACCTGATAAAAAACTATAAATAAATAAACTATAAATAAAAATGAACCAATAAAACCAGAATAACATACATTATCTACTATAAGGAATTAATCATTAAGTTTAAGAAACCAGGAAATTCTGGACCATATTGGTTCCTTTGAAGTCTTTTGGAGGAAATGATGATACAAATTAAAACATGTGAGTGACTAACTTAATCTTATCTTAAAATAATTTAGTCATAAAATATTTAAGATCACTCCCTTATCTTCAATCTGCTGCTGCGTAACAAGTGATTCAGTCACAGTTTAACTTCTACAGTCACAAAAACACATCATAAAAATCAGTGACTCACTGTTATTCACTAAAATGTTTGTATCTACCTGTTGTTCATGAGGCTCTGGAGGAGTTTTGACGACCTGAACTCGTCAACTTCACCGATCACGGTGACGCTCACGTCTCCGTCTCGGCCCAGCAGCCACCTCACGTTTTTACTGGAAGCTGGAGGAGACGAAAAATGAAAACAAATTAACAAAGTGAGTGAGTTTAAGTGAGATCTTTTCCCTACAAAGTGACTGGCTTGAAACAAAACTCTGCAGAGGATGTTTAATCAAAATGTTATTCTGGCTTTTATCCAGAAGGTGGTGCTGTCCTATAAGTATAGAGACTTGGGATCATTCATACATGGCAGCAGACTTTGTTCTCTATTGCTGTTAAACTAAAAAATAACAAAAAAAAAAAAAAAAGTCACTGTCTTCATGTTAATCAGCAAGTACATCTACATGAAACTGACCTGTGTCAGATTCACTGAAACTTCCTTTGAAGTCTGTCACAGTATTTTTCCATTACATTTCCTTCCAGGAACAAAAGGGCACTTTTGTTGTTATCTCTACATGACCATGACAAAGAAAATTCTGTTCCCCACTGTGTGACAGCAGATGTTTTCCATGACAGACACTATCTGATAAAGGTGAAGTACCTGCCATGACATCAATGATTGGGGATGCGGCTTTAAAATGTTTAAATTCCAATCCTGACAGAGGTGCAGCTTCATTTACCTTTTGAAAGACACAACACCGACTGTTGATTTGTTAGAAACATGGATACAAAGGCATCTCTGTCTCTGTTCATACTTTGGAAAACAACTTCAGTCACACAAGGGAAACATTGTGTCGGTGTTACGTCACAAGGCCAGATGACCATTATCTCACGTAAGTCATGGTCTGTCTGAGAAACACACCTTCATGTTTACAAAGTCACTGAAATGAGTTATAACCACGATAACAAGACACAGAGGCCGCTTCTGTTACGGGACCGAGGCACCACACCTGCACATTAACCATGTACTGGAAATCTTTATTTGCACGTATGGTGTAATTGTGTGTCTGTGTGAGATTTTTCCTGACGGTGGCACAGTCTAGTTTGACCATACGTTGTGTAAAGCACACAACACACACTCAGTCTCCTCTCAGGTGACATGGCAGAGATTGGGTAAACAAAGATGGTAACTTAATATGTGGTTTTAAACTGCGAAGACGGCTGCAGGACTAGACTAGCAGTGATATTAGCCGTCTATTACACACACACACACACAAACACACACACAAAACACACACACACACACACACACACACACACACACACACACACACTGTGACCGTGCAGGTGAACCAGTGGAGGTGATAGAGCCTCAGTGGGTCAGATAAACACTGTCAATAGAGGCATGGTGGATGAAATGAGACACAGAGGTAGAACAGAGGCAGACTCAACACCATATTTGTTTGAGTGTAATCTAAATACATTAATGAGATTGGTAACCTGAGTAGGTGTCACTACACAGCTTGAGTATCTTGTGTTTCATGACTCATCAGCACTCAGAGTTACGAATATTTCTGGTCAACATGAATTAGTTAAAAGGGTCAAAGACAAACTGTATGAAATCAACTTACAGTTCTCACATACTGAGACCTTAAATCAAATCCCCCACAATGCCATTAGAACTGAGGTTCATCTCTGTGTTTTAAAAGGAAATAAATAAATTTAAGCCATAAATGATAAATTGTAAATGCTCTGCAGTCTTTAATCATGTGATCATCATTGTCAAATTAGTTGGTTCACCCTGATAAAGACAGAGTTAGAGGAGCTAGTGACTTTAAATGTCATGTCAGAGTTATGTCTCCCTCATTCCTCCTGCTACAAAAGAAGTCACTCTTTGTTTTACTAAAGGCTACATTCATACTCCACCGTGATGGATTGAGACATAATGATAAAGACCAGTGTGCATTGTGCCATTTGAACCAGTTCAGACTCACTCTACCTTTCTTTGGCCTGTTTGTGCTGTTGTCTTCTTCCCTCTCCTCCCGCGCTCTCCAGCGGCGCACCTGCTCCTCTCTCATCTTCAGGAACAGGATCCTCTTCTGCTCCTCGTTCAGGGCCTCTAGCACGTCGGGCTCCACCCACATGTCCTCGAGGATTTTAGCCAGCATCCTGCCTTGTTTTGTTCCCTTGGTTACCAGAGACGTGTGTCCGTCAGCCCCTCTGTCCTCCCTCCGTCCGGTGGGTCGTGTTTCAGGCGGCGGGGTACGATCGCTCCCTTTTTTTTCTTGCGCTGCTCAGAGTCAGGTTGCCTTTTCTTTGGAGGATGTGGGATCAGGTACAGTCTAACTGCTGGAGGTCTCCTTTGTCAAGTGCCCTTCCTGTGTGCAGTAGGAGCGTGTCGGTCTCTCTGGAGGTGAAGGCGCAGTGTGTCTGGATCAACTGGGCTCTGATGGCTGTTGCTGTGGTTTTCAGAAAAGGAGAGAAAGAGAGAGAGAGAGAGAGATTATATCTACTCTATTGTTTTGTTCCCGGCTATTCAATCCTGTTGTGGCTGGATGGACACAATAGGTCCTAAGCAAATCAGCCAAAATGCAAACTCTGATGTGTGTGTGTTTGCATAAAGTAGGTAGCGAGAATGCCACTGTGCTTTCAAACACTGAATGATAAACAGGGGAGGGACCAGTACACACACACACACACACACACACACACACACTCATATACACACTCATACAGGGTGCGGTGATAATGACTTCAGCTATCTGGCTGCACCAGACACAGACAGAGAGCAAAGGAGCGCTATACTTCAGTTCAGTTTCAGACACTAAATTATCCTCTATGACTCACACACTAACACTCACACTGTTTTTAGCACCTTATCAAAGCACATGACTCTGATAGCCATCAATATTCCTGCTCAGGCAGGAAGTACTCCACAGCAAAAAACAAAAAAATCCCACTTATCAACCTTCACCTTCAACCGTTTGTAAACACGTTCAAGTAAAAACAGCCTCCACCTTGACACACAGAGGAGAGATTTGAATCGGCGTGCTGCTGAGCGACAGCCAATAGGATCCGACGCTGTGATAACAGTGCACCAATCTCTATCTGAGGCTGCTCTGATATTACATGCAGTAAAGCTGCAAACGCTGACTGAGGTGAAATATCAGCTTTTCAGTTAGTGTTTCAGCTGCGTTTGTGAAGCGGAACGAGACAATTACAGTAAAGCTGATGATGGATTGAAAGTAATTTGGACAATATGCAATATAATGTGCAAAAATAAAATAAACAAGGGTTTTCTCTTCATTTTTTCTGTCTTACAGACATTTAGAGGAGAAAAATGATAGCACATTAATGTCTGTCTGGTAAACATGAGGCTGGAGCCAGTTGGCTACTTACAGTGAATTACTCTGTGATAATAAAAACACAGCAGCTCATTGTAAATCTCTGAAATAATACCAAGACAAAACTACAGTCAACAGGTTCTCAGCATGGTTTTAGTAGTAAAACTAGACTAAGACTGCAGTGGTTTTGATGAATTGTTTTTTTTTTATGTACACAGCTCAGTTTTGTTAAAACAGCAATAGTTTTCCTCTGTGAGCTTTTGATTCATGTTCTTGATGGAAAGAGACGTGTTTTCATTCAATCTCTCATTATATTGGAGCTGTAAAGCCCTTTAAGAGTCTGTGATTGAGCGTCACCTGACATGAATATCTGCTGCTAAACAACCTGCTCTGTGGTTTTCTTTACAATAACTGTCTTAAAGCTGCATCGCAGCTCCTGTAATTAACTGTGCACGTTTCAACTTGGGCACAGAAACACAAAGGAAATTGAGAAACAAACCAACAACCCACACGGGCACTTCAGAAACTCAACATCACACAAAGACTGAATTAACATAAAGCAGATCAACATCAACACGTCAGGACCGTTATTCACAAACATAAAAGCAAAGTATCGGACAGTGGCTCTGTGCCAGCATGCAAATAATCCCGGTCTGCTCTCTGCCTCCGCTCACATGCAGAGAAAGGAAAGAGGGAGCGAGTGGAGAGAGAGGTATGTGCACGGCATACTGAGAGAAAAGTTTGAAAAGTCTCTCAGTCTGAGAAAAGCTCTGGTCATTTTACAGCGACAGAGGAGAGTGTGAGAGATAAATGAACCTAGACAGGCCGTAGAATGGAAATCGCAACAAAAGACAGACAGACAGAGAGAAAGAGAGAAAAGCAGAGGAGAGAAAGTGGACTTACTCAGTGGCTGCCAGTTGGTAGCATCTCCCTGCCTGGTCTGGTCTGGAGTTTGAGTGCGACTGTGAGTATGGTATGATGACTGTGTGACGTGAGAGAGTGTGAGAGTGTGTCTGTGTGTGTGTGTGTGTGGGATCAAATCAGGCGTGTAGCAGTGGTATGCAGCCTCAGCTCTGCTCTGTTGCTTTTGTACTGAATGGGAGTGGGACGGACCGACATCACTGCACCTTTTTTTCTCTCCTCCTTCCTCCTTCCCTTTCCTCCTCCTCCTCCACTCTTTACTCCTCTTTCAATTCCAACACTGCAACAAAGAAATAAAATAACATGGTAAAATGTATATAAACACAGTGTATCCTCTGCTGTAAATAACTCTGTGGCTTAATCTTTTGAATCTGTTCCCTTGTGACATTTCACCACATTCAAGGACACAAGGAATTTAATTTCTCCTGACAGGCTGTGTTACCTTCCATATGTGGCAGCATGGGAAATGGGAGTGATTGTCAGAGGGGTTTTTTTCTGCAACCACCGTTTTAATTTTATCTGACTGACAGTCTCTGAATAGCTGTTTACCCCCGTCTTTCTTTTCTTTTCTTTTTTTGTTCCTCTAGGAAGTCCTGTTGGCTTTGTATGAAACCATTAATCACAACACCACATGTGCAGGATGGAAGCTGGATATTTATTTCCCGGAGCTTTTTTCCGTCAACAGGTTGTTGACACGCTCTCTGTGCCAGCAGTCATTGTTTTGCGAGCGCTCCGCCTCATGGTGCCAGATCAGTGGAGTCCACGGTGGATGGTGTAAATGTCAGTCACATGTTTATGAGTAATTACAGCTGATAATACAAATAAACACATACTGTGTCATACATGTGAAGATGACTAACCTGTCAGGTGTGTGCAGGTGTAACCTACTGGGAATGTTGATGGTAAATAAAATCTTGCTCTAAATACTGGATCCTTTTGTTTCCTTCTATTTGTGTTTAGTGAACAGCTATGAAGTTGCTATTTACAGTACACAACAAGTGAAAGTAACAAGTGAAGATCTGGACTTAAGCTCCTTAGAAATAAAACATTATTCTAAATCATTTCTTTTCATTATTATCAAAATATTAATTCACCTTTTTTGCTGGATTGTATTGTTTCTTGTTGACACATTTTTGACACCTTCTGTAACTCTACTTACATAGTTGGATTAAGACCTTGTATATTATTATTATTTATAACATATTATAGTATGGTTAATATTATGGTACAAAAGAGCTTTATTAAGTTGTAAAGTTACCCAGTTAACTAATCATTAACTAATTAACATAGTAATGTCAATGATAGAATGACTATCTAGCTAACTTCATCTAAAAACAAGCAAACACAAACAAACAGGTTTATAGCAGAAACAGTATTCAAATGAACAAGAGTGCGAATTATTGCTTAAAAAATATAACTTTTCATTTGTAAAAAAAAACATTTATTAGATCATTTTTTCATAAATTCACAAGCACAAGACCCCTTGTTTTTCTTGTTGTAAATATGTTAAAATCATGATGCAAACTGTGAAGTTACATAAAAGAAGTTACAGGAAGACTGTGATTAACACCTTCGACAAGATGCCTCTTAGTCATGACCATTGTTGTTTCTTCACTGAGTAATTCACTGTGATGAATGGGATTCACTTCATCAATGCAAAACCAAAATAGGTTAGATTCACCTGGAGTGAAAACAGGAAACTGTCATCTTTTTCAGTGAAATTTACTCTAAACTGTCTCTGCTCTGGAAATTACGCAACTGTTTGTCATTAGTTTTGGTTTCTGCCAAAACCAGTGTAGCAGTGATACCAGACGCTGCTGTGTTTGTCTCTGTTTGTCACTGGTATCAGGGCAGAGAGCTCAAGGTCTATAAACACACAGACCCATGAATACATGTGGCTAAGATGAAACTTAAGACTTAAACTGATACAACTTCAGCCTGACATTAACCTCTAACCTCAATGAATCTGAACCTAAAGTTAAAGCCCATTTTCATTGATCTAATTCTAACCTTTAACCACTTTAACCACAACTGTGTGGCTGTGGTGTTGGTTTAAGTGAGAGCACTTTTGTTATTTTCACTTACTTTTTTCCTTATTATAATGCAAACATGAGGACTTTGATACTGAAAAGATAAAAGCAAAAGCAAACCATTTTTTTCCTCCTCTTTTCCCTTGAAGGGTTGGAGGGCAGGTCTGCCAGGTCAAACAACAGAACAAACATTGCTCTACCTTTGACAGGAAAGCTGTGACTGGCCTGAGTGACAGTAAGTGACTGATATTACATGATTTGTGGTGAATGTGGTTAGTTTTGTACACACATTCCTATTTAATCAACCTTTGGCCGCACCTTCCACAATCCAGGAGGGTTATTATCGGAAAATATTCACTATCGAGGAAATTAATTTCCAGACAAATCATTTATGTTTGTGTCACCTTCTTACCTCCAAGTTTCCATTGAAGGACACACCTTTGGAAAGTCCCACAGACTCTTATCGATATTACATGAGGGCATCTGGATCCACGTGGAGAGGATTGGACGTGGTCGCATTGAATGATAATTATGCACAAACAGCGCCATCTGCTGGAAGAAGGTAAAACAACACGTCAATCATAAATAATGTTACCTGTATAAATTAATTCTCAGCATTTAAACAGTTCACCACCACCTGACTCATTTTAACTCTGAATCAACACCATTGTGATTGCTTTTAGATTATGAAAACTATCACATAAAAACAATAGATAAACTCCAATATCACTGTTTTTATGTTTTTATGTTTGTTAGTTACTACGTTAAACTGCAGGTGAAATCTAATGGTTACTGTTTGTCATACATTGTTTTCAGGAGAATAAAGAGATCAGTCGCAACATCAAAACCTATAAAAGGTAAAGTGAGTAACAATGAACATCTTGTTTGAATTCAATGTTCTGCTGGAAAACTTGAAACTTGAGTCCTGAATTCATCTGGAAGTTACATTGTTCCAGACCAAACACACATCTCCATGGCAATGGTATTTGAGGATGACAGAACGGCTCGAGGAACGTGACAAAGAACCCAAGATGTTGTTGACTTAGTCTCCAAACTACCCAGATCCTAGTCTGGATTGAGCATCTGTGTGAAGTGCCAGATCCAAGCCAGATACATGGAGGCCCCACCCCTCAAACGATAGCACCCAAACAGTCTGCTGCCAATGTCCTGGTGCCAGACACCACAGGACTCCTTCCCAAAGGCCCAGTGACCAGACCCTGATGGGTCAGAGCTGTTTGGGTGGTACCAGAGATCTCCATGATATAATGCAGGTGGTTTTAATGCTATGGTTGATCTGTGCCTGTCATCATGAGATGAGCTGGATTTTTCTTTAAGTGATTCCTTAATTTGTTTTGTGAACTTTGCCTTGTGCCCATCAGAGTCTTTAACCCTGGAGCCGCTGGTAACTGATTAATGCAGAGTAAAATGATAAAGTTTTATTTATTTATTTTATCTTGTTTTAAAATGTAGTAGTAGTTTATGGCATTTAGGGGGTGATTTATGCTCTAGGACCTGCAGTAGGTTGCTAATATCCTGCTTATAAATCCATTTCGGGAGAAATTTCCAAGAGTACACAGACAACAACATCCTCCATGACCTCTGATCTCTAAATTAAATATTCATTGTAAAACATGAAGATAGAGGAAACAGCCAATAAGTCTCTGTTCTCTACGGAGACTAAATCTGCATAATTTTTCATGTTCCAGTGTTTCCACTGTCGACATATATCTTATTACTTAGTCAAAATATAAAGATAAAGAATTAAGATAGGGCTCAAATAACATTAATAGCACAGCTGAGGATAGCACTTTTCTCTTTTAACCTCAGTATTATCCTTTTGGTCATGTTTTTTTGGCCTGATTCAGCAACATGGTTAGACACATTTTCCATGGTGAAATTATTGGTATTCCAACATGCTCTCCCCCTTAACCGCCCTCCATGTTTAATGCATGGACCCCACTGACATGGAGCCTGCTTGGTGAGGAGGACGTGCATCAGCACAGATTCACATGAGAGATGAATGTGGTTAAGCAGACCACAGAAAAGTATGTAGGAGTTGTAAGTCCCCAAAGTAATTTAACTGGCAGATCAGGCTGCGCTGGGTGGTTGGTGTAAGACGCTGCAGTGATACCGTATGTTGACTATTTCTGTATGATTAGCATTACAAGTTGACTTACATCATTACACCACTTAAACTGTCATTACCAAATACAATAATAACATTCCTGCACTTCATAAAAATACTTTTTTATTACTGCAATCAGGTTTTATATGGGTTGGAAATTAACCCCCAGATAACCATCGTAAAATTCCTGTAAATGTAAAGAATCAGCACAGTTGCTGCAGCAGCAGTTTTAATTGGCTTGTGGGTTTGGAACAAGCTGTGAACAGGGATCACCTGTGGAACAAGAGTCTGACTCCCTGTGGGTGTCATCGCCGCCGTCTCTCTGCAACTTCTCATCTGCCCTGTGATTCCAGAGACAGTCTGACGGCCATATTTTAATATGACTTCCACATTTACGGCTTGGCATCGAGGGGCAGAGTGTGGTGTAGTTGCTGTGGTGACCAGTCTGTCTGTTGACCTGGCTGCCCGGCAGACTCACAGTTGGTGCGCACGCACACACACACTTAGAGAGTGTCTAACACACATGGCACATTCTGTCACCATGTTGGCAAGATTGCTAGTGTTTTCCTTATTTGTCTGTCTGGCATTTGCTCTGTCTCTCTGTCTCTCTCTCTCACACACACATGAACACAAATAGTCACAGTGCGAGGTTCTTCATAAATGTATGTATGTGTGTGTCTGCTCATTTTTCTTTTTTGTGGATTCTGGTGGCAGCAGTATCTTTTTTCAGGACCCTCCATTTTACAGCCCAGTGTAAAGGACAAGTGGTCACAGGTGGAAGTGACTGATGCTCATATGAAGACCCTCCCCCCACTCTATTTGCCTCTGTCACATGGAGGGATGTGTGTCATTGTAACCCGCTTTTTCATGCCGGTGGATATAATGACCCAGATGAAAGCTACTCACACACACACACACACACACACATACACGCACACACACACACACACAAGTGCTGACATGCCGTGTCCCCCTCCTATCTGGTGGTAATGAATGCTGATGAGGTAGTCGAGGGAATCAATGTGGTCGGTGACAAAGCTGTGTCGCTAAATAATGATGTCAAACATGAAGGTAGGAATGATGGTTTTATGTTTGTTTGCTTCATTAAAAAAAAAAAAAAAAAGATCTGTTACATTCAGGTGAGACCAGAGAAAGATTAATGATACCTCAGTGCTAAAATATCTGTCTCTGACTGCACCCCTCTCCCAAATGTAATAAATTAACAGAAAACACACTTAGTTTTTATGGCAACATTTATCTACCTTGAACAATTGTCCATTTTAATGGCACCAATGACCTTGTAAAATCAATAAGTTTATATCACCAACACATCAGTCATCTGAGAGAAATAATTGTATAATCTGGGGATTGTTTTAGTATATATTCTTATTTGAATTTTCTCCCAGGAGTTAGATGAAGGTGTATATATATTAGGTAGCCAGTTAATGCCGGGCAGTATAATTAGTATTAGCATAGCATAAAAACTAGAAATAGGGGAAAGAGCTGGCATAGCTATTTTAGTGGTTTGAACGAGTGTTGGTGTTGTGTTTGGTGTATTTTTTAAACTTCAGCTAATCATGTTGGCTCCACACAATGCACAAACATGAAAATAGTATGAAAAACTATTCTTTTCAAATATGACAACTGATTCTATGGTTTCTTAGCAGCAGTGGAGGAAAAAAACAATAAATGTAATATAATGTAAAAACTGAACCTATTAAAGCCTCTATCTTATATAGTTAATAATTTGAATATGTTAGCGAACAAGAGATCCAAAGTATCATTATAATTTGTTAGGAATCATGTTTCTGCTCACTTTGCAAATGTAAGACATAGAGTCTCTTTTCAGGGTTTTTCACTGAAAATTGATCCATCCATTCAATATCTATATTGCTTATCCTGTTAAAGGTCGTGATGGTGCTGGAGGGCAGGAAACAACCTGAACAGGTCGCCAGTCTATCAAGGGACAACGCCTATAGACAAGCAACTAGTCACACTCATATTTATAGCTACGGGCAACTTAGAGTCATCAATCAACCTAACCTGTTTGTGTTTGGAGTATGGGAGCAAACCGATGTACCCGGAGAAAACCAACGAAGACACGCTGAAAACATGCAAACTCCACATAAAAAGATGCCAAGTCCAGCTCAAACCCAGAACCCTCTTACATATTGTTGACAGTGTTAACAATCGCGCCACCCTGCAGTCCTAAAAAACCCAAATTCAATAAAATTGTGGTCCAAAATGCCAAAACAATCAACTGAAAAATGAAATACAATATGTGAAATAAAGACCAGATGTTATTCTACCAAATATTGCTCATAACATTCAGTATTAGCTGAAAACAAATTTTGTTGAAACAGCCTCTTTACTTTACATTGCACCAGTAAACGTCTCTTATTGTTTCTGCGAAACATGATCTTTAAATGATTTATTCAGTTTCAGTTTGGAAGTTTTCTAACAACCTTTTGAATGTTGATGTCGGTTGCAACTTTATTCATTTGTGTTCATCTTCACAAGTTCACACACGCGCGCGCACACACACACACACACACACATCAAATATCAGAGATTTACACATGCTTACTCTCTACAGCACCCTCTGCAGCAGAGTCCTCTGATCAAAATCAAAGATCCACATCTTGTGTACACACATCCTGCAGTGTGTATGTGTGTGTGTAAGTTATACATGTGGGTCTGCTGTGCCCTGTGCTTGTGTGTGTGTGTGTCCCAGCTGTCTCACAGAGCTCCTTGGTGTTTGGCCTGTTGTGGCAGACAGAAGAGCCAGAGCTGTAAACTCTCTGGATCGATGCTTGTTTGGAGGATTTCTCCATTTAACTCTACCTCCGTCAGCAGCGCTGCATCCTCTTTTGTGCACGTGCTCACATGAGTGCATGAATATGTGCATCTTCATATTGAGCTGTGTGTGTATCACCATGTGCGGAGGAATGCCTCAGTACGCTTTGGTGTGTGTGTGTGTGTGTGTGTGTGTGGAGGCAAACATACATGTGTGTACTTCACCTGCCCACACATACACACACATGCTGAGAGTCTGAGGCTTAAGACGCACACCATCAGTCTGTCTAGCACCTCCCCCTTACTTTGATTAGACTCACAATGTTATTACTTGAGCGCACCAACATCAGCATATTGATTTATCTTCCTCTCTACCTGCTTTCATTTCATATGCTAACAGACATGCACTGTTCACACCATTGCACTTCACACACGATTGCACATGTGAACAAACAAACAAACACACACACACAGAGGTAAATGCGTGCATGGTAGCACACATACATATACATATTCTGACACCATGCACATTAACATACTTATGTGCGCCATCACAGGAGACCACCCACCCCAACAAACCAAAATGCAAGCTGTTAGCTTTTCTCCTCTCCAGATCTCCCCCCTCCTCCTCTCTCTCCCATTGTCACATCAGGGATTTCCAGTTCTCCCAACACATTGCCGCCATCACGGCCCTGCAGATGTCACTTAGCTGCAGACACACCTCTTCATTTCTCAATCCATCCATTGCTCTGCTTCTCCTGGGACACAGAGGAGGGACAGAACAGGGAGCAATGAGTGCATATGTGTGTGTGAGACTACGGTGGGGGAGGGGAGCTGGGCAGGTTAATGAATTAGTAATTAGGATTGACGTTGCGTCTGCAGTAGGTTTTCACCAAACTATGTCTACCACTCTCTGTCTCTCTCTCTGGTCATCTGTGCATCCTCTGAACTCTCTTTGTCATCTTCAACCCTCTGCCCCCACCCTCCTCCTCCTCCTCCTCTTCCATCTCTCCCCTTGTGTAAACCCCCTCTACCTGTCTAGCTGTGAGCCTCGCATCCCTAACCTTCTCCTCTCCTCGTCTTCAAACACACTCCAGCCCCTTTTGTTCTGTGCACATCATCTCTCTTAACTCCCCTTCTTCTCTCCTCCTCTTCACCCCCACACCTCCGCCTCCTCCTTCTTCTTCTTCTGTCGCCTTCTAATGTGGTATTGATCACTGGAGATCACTTGATTGGAGCCTGATGCTCTCAATCCATGCAGACGTTACATTACAACTTAGAACTGTTGTGCATTTAATGAGCTGTGTTCAGGATCCCTGAAGATAATGTTGGAACATTTTGGCAGCAGGTAGTGCAGCGCCATATGTGTGATTGTATACTACTGCTGTGCTTCTGCTTATGACCTTGAGGTACACCATTAAGAAGGTGTTCTCAAAGCGCTGAACTATATATTTCAAAGACAATACTAATGGTTTGGAGCTGCTCTAGACTTGATTTTACTGTGTCGCTTTTATACATGAGGGAGACAGTGAGAGAGCAGGTTCAAAGTGGAGTGAAAAATTGGTTTTGGGTTTATTCTAGTACAGTAGAAAAATGTCCTCTGTGTCTTTGTGAAGGGCAGACTGGACAGAAGGTAATTTACAGTATACGCCGGCAGATAACAAGAACTGCTTGTCTGTCAGTGAAGCCAGGAAATGTAACATTTCGTATGACCTTCTTTTGTCCAACAGGCCGAACGTTGAGCCTTCGATTGAAACGCCCCAATCAGAAATTTGTTGAACATTTTTTTTCCATCTTAGATAAAACAACACACTTAATCAATATCAATAATATCTTAATTTATATAGCATCTTCACATCATGACAATGAATAAAACATTAATTTAGTATTTAAATTACATCAAAGAATCTAAATTGATGGAAAAAAATCAATCAAGTCAAATAAGTCAAATCAATTCTTTAGTTTGACAGAAGCTAAGTGAGTAGATTCAAATATATAATCTGTATATATAATTATAGGGGTGTTTTTTTTTTCTTTCAGCTAACGTTGAAAGCTGTTCATCTTTATTCCTCAGCCACATAACCGATTGTCTTCTTTACAGTGGTTTAATTCCTGGTATTTCTCTTTTGGATAGGCTATAATTACAGTTCTGCCAAAGAGGAAGAGGAAGGAGTGTTGATGGTCTGCTCCAGAAAGACTATAGTATCACCTTTACAGGAAAGAAACTGACAACAGAAAATACCAACTGTGGTCAGAGTCTGGTCAGAATTATTCACCATTAGACATATCCCTCCAAAACAAACTCTTCCCTGGAACAATTTTGCTGCAAGTATATGTCTCTCCCAGACAGCAGTAATTACCAAACAAGAACACAATAACAGTGGCTTTCACTTTTACTTGAACACCAATATGAAAAGCTAACAGCAGATTAAAGGTCAAGAAAATGTGCTGCAATACTGAAATGTAAGCCTCAGAAATTGAAAGTGTTACCATCATAACTGGAATCAAATCGTACCAAGTTAAACTGTTACAGATTAGAGTTATGAAGCTGCTTTCATTTATGTCCAATATGTTTTGGCTTAATTAGACTGAGCTGTTTCATGAAACATAGTTAACTGCCAGTCCATTTAAAGCAGATTTTGACTGATTTGTGGATCAGGTTTTTTCTTGCCCACATGAAATTCCTGTCTAAACCGAACTCCAGCATGACCAATGCTGCATCCAGGCAATGACAGCTGCAGGACTTTAGACATTGGACAGCGTTATTTGACTGTCTGTAAATCATCTGCATGTTGTGTCTTTCTGGTCAATTTCCCAAAAAAAAATTTCTGCAAAAGACAAATTCCCAATGTCAGTGTCAGATGAAAAAAAAAAAGAAAGAAAAGTGAACCCATCCCTCTGAGGACACGTTGGAGCCCTCCCCAGCTGTTTGTGTGTCCCTGGACCTCAGTCTGGGAAACAATCAGCTCAGTCTGCATCAGTTAAAGTTTCACTTATTTGCATGATATTCTAATAGTCTCGGTCATATCAGACAGGAGGCACCAGTGTCAACACAAATGTCTGTGCTAATCTTCACTGCAGGCTACACTGTGATATCAACAGGCCCTGGAGACGCGTCCCGCTCACGCCGCGCACTAACCACGGGAGAGTGATGGTCCTCCGTCCGAGGAGCGGAATTACACCGAGTCTGTTGCCATTCAAACACACACGGGCTCCGCTCAGAGGAGGAGGAGACGGGGAGGACGCCTCCGTTCATCCGTCCATTCATCAGTGATCGCTGCTCTCTCCTCTTCTCTCCGCCGCCTGGACCTCCCGCGTGCCCCTACCAGCCTGCGCGAGAGGCGCGAGACTACACCACAAGGTTCAGCGGCGACGGCGGCGAACAACGGTTCGCACGCGCATGCCGGTGTGAGGTAGTGAGTGAGGGGGGCTGCTGGGAAGGACGAGAAAAAAAGAGCCCGTCTGTCAGTGATATTCCCCGGCGTGGATGTAGAGAGAGGACCGCACCGCCGCTTCATACAGCCGCTGACCGGACACATTTTACTGGTGAGTGGACAAACGAAACGTTCATTTTACAGCACACACGTTAAAAGTGTGGTCGTTTTTTTTGATATCGCTACAACGGCTGTGTAAACGGTTAAATAGAACCGTTAAACCGTTAATTGTGACGGAGCCCGTGCTCACATATCATGTATTTGAGTTTAATAGCGAAAGCTATTTGTGGTGGAGGCTGCGTGGAGGGTTCACGTCCTGTTTTTCTGGCTAATCTGTCACAAAAAAACGCAGCCTCCTCGCACCGGTAGGCTGCAACAGCAGCGCTGTTTGTGGAGCTAATATAGGCTGAAAGATAAAGATATGCACCGTGAGGGCCGTGGGATTTTATGGAGGTGTATGTGTGTGTGTGTGCGTGTGTGTGTGTTTTTCTCTTTTTCTGTCCCCCCCCTTGAGAGGAGGAAGAGAAAAGCGGTTCCTTTCCGCTTTTAGGAGGACAAGTCGATCTTGAAACGCGACCAAAGTCTATTTTGGAGGAAAAGAAAGACACCGGCCTCAATTGAGCTTGAACCGTGTCTCCTAGCCATCCTGTTGTCATGGTTACTGGCTCGAGGAGGCTGGGAGAACATGGCTGTCTCGCACTGTGCTCTCTCTCTCTCTCTCTCTCTCTCACACACACACACACATATACACACACTCATTGGGAGAGAGACAATAAGCTTGTCTATGTGCTTTTTGTTTATGCCTTTCTAAGTGAACTGAGAGACACTTTGCAAAAAGCAGCAGACCCATGGTAACCTTTATAATGGAGTCCTACGCACAGTTAAAAGCAAAAATAATTCTTAGTATCTCCTGGAATTACTTATAGATGACAAATGCATTGAAGAGCACATTATAAACCCATCATGGATTACTACACACATAATCTAAGCCTTAAATGTTATGGCCTGTAGTGATTTTGTGGCAGTTAGACTTATCTTTTAGGTTCTTCAGGATGTGGGTGGCTTCTTTAAAACAGGTGTTTGATAGCAGCTTATTTTTCATCCTGAAAGCGAAGTCGTTATTATCTTAATTACAGACATTTACATGTCTCGTCTAGATCCATTGTAATTCATTCCCCCCATTACAACCGTGGGCTCTACAGGGCAAAAAGTGTAGCTCTCTCTCTTTTTTCCTCTCTAGTATAATCAACTTGAAGTGAAGGTGTCAGACATGCAGACACAGCAGCAGCAGCAGCAGCTCCATACCAAACTGTCTATCTCTTCCTCGTCTTCTCTCTCTCTCTCTCTTGTTGTCATTCGTTTCCTCCTCCTCCAGTGACTTTATTAACACTGCTGTTCCTGATGTAGAACAACTGTACCAAAACAATGCAGTGTTTTGAAATCCAATAAAACTGATTTTGTTCTTTCAGAGTACACAGAGAAAATATATAACCTGGATCACAAACCACAGTAAATTTACATCAGCATCCGAGTTTCTAAATTTAGATAACAGGCATGATTTGAATTTTTTGCAAATCATGATCATGAGACAGGGACAGGTATGTTATGTTTGTCTGTGTGTGTGTAATAACGTCTGCATTTGCATGACAAAATGAAAGTGCCTGAGGAAATAGTCCAAAACAAGATAAATCACCACGTCACTGTGAGCGTGTGCTTGGATGTGAACGTTTAGAGTGACAAAATGAGACCGGACGGTTGACCTTGACGGCACAGAAGTGACATATTGGGGTGATTTGAGTGAACTAGCAGACTGTTACGCTCCACTAGGTTGGTGAGGTTATTTGGAGGCTCTGTGGTCATGCTGTTGTGGCTAGGCTAAGCTACGCTAGGAAAGCACCCTGGACTCCTTCCAAGTCTATATTTCCCTGCTTTCCTGTCCCAGGCGAACAACCAGGAAATGATTCTTCTTCCTCTCTTGTCTGCATTTGTGTTTGTAACACAACAGCATTTTTGAAAGGTGACTCCATATCTGCACTGCGTGAGTGTGTGTGTATGTGTGTGTGAGAGCTGCAGTGCCAGTGCTGCATCCAGTCCGCATATTATGAACAGGGTCAGTAGGTCATTTATAGTATGGGACTGCAGTGTCTCTGACAGACTGAAGACTGGAGGAGGGAAGAGGTTTTCTTCCAGTGATCTCAGCAGGCAGATCTGATCACGGTCCATCAGTGTTCAGCTGATAGCTTCATAATTTAATACTGATTATTAATTAGCTGTTCGTGAGAATTCAGATTGTTGTCTTGGTGTTAAAGTTGTCTAATGTGACATCCATGGTGAAACTGAAAATAGTTTGTTGCTCTCTCTGATTTCTCCTGCCTTTCTCCTCTGCGTAGTCCCAAATAAATACACAAAAATGATGTAATAATAATAATCATTTTTATTTTGTAAAATAAGCTAATCAGCTCCATGCCAGTGAATACAGTGAAGTATCAACCAACCTTGTCCTTCACCACTTGTCCACATTGTGCTGTTTTCAGTGAGAAACCCTCACAGACACACACAGCACAAACAGACGAGCTGCACAAATGTTTCTGGGTAAAATGAATGCGAGCAGCACTACAAACATAATGAGGTCAGACAAGTTGAAAGTGGTCAATTAGCTTCCTGTTCCACCACTTAAACCCAAGTGCAAGATGGTACAAGTGTCTGCAGGCAGAAGAAACATAGCAATAGATAGATAAATAGACTTTTTATGTTAAGGTTATAATTTAATAATTTCATATTGCTAGGCTGCAGTAAAGCTAGTCATATTGCTTCATGAAACCTGCAACCAGATTTTTTTCTTCATTGTGTTGCTCTGTCATTTGTTAAACTCTCAGGGAATCCTGGGTAATCCTCTCCATCTTACATTCACTTACTGCCAATAACATCTGGCCGCACAGTGCCTCTCTGCTTGAACAGGAAGGGCTGTTAAGTCGCCTGCTTGAAGCAAATTTGTTGTTATGTTTTTACGTTTTAAATTTCTAAAGACCTTTCCTCTCATGGTCACATGGATCATTTTTGTGTTGGTGTTGGTGAGTCCTGCTCAGCCTGTGAAAACAGTTGTATAACGTCTTGTGTGATTCTGGAGGAGCCGTGTTTAGTCTGAGAAAACAAACCTGATGAGATCACTGTGGAACAGAGATTGTAAATTTTTAAAAGGTCAAAAAAGCTGCGTTACGAGCTGAACTTGGGGATTTTGGAAACAGAATGAGAAGAACAGGAAACCTTATTGTTACTCTGACCTGGGAGAGTTGAAGCATCATGAAGCTGATTAAACCTACTACTTGGTATGTTGTCATTAAACTAACTACATTAGCTGCTAACTCTGTGTTAATTATTTACAGCACTTAGTGAAACCAGACATTAACTAATTTAACTAACAGCATATAGATTCTCACCAAATGACAAAGATATTGGAGCTGTTAGTTACATTTTCACGACTTACCTGCCAAATTTTGGCGAATGACTAAACAGTATTGGTTGCATTATGGGAAATGTAGGAGATTTCATGTAATTTTTAATTTTAACAGGGTCAAGATATCTTGGCATTTGCCACAAAAAACAACAAGGTCTGCTCGCTCTGAAATGTTTTCTTTTGTTTTTTTAAATTTTCCAGTCTGATTACTTCAGCTGTGTTTTTTATCTTTGGCCTCACTGCTGTCTATAGAGACCGGGCTTATCACTGGAAACTCCCAGTGGACTGCAGCTCTGTGTCACTAGGATCAATACATTACACCATGGTGTGTGTCCATGTGCGCTCTTTGTTGTGTGTGTGTTTGTGTGTGTGTGAGTTAGACAGAAAGAAAGGCAGAAAGATAAAGACAGATATAAAGGCAGAGAAGAGCTATTTAATGGGGACTTGGCCTTTTATCCTCGGTCATCCTCACTGGATTGGTGATTTATGTGCCTGGGTTGGCATGGTTTTAGATGTGTGTGTGTTTGTTTGTGTGTTTTTGTGTTATACACATGATTGGCAGATGGTCCGATCGCAATTAAAGGAAATTGATAAGATTTAACAGCTCCAGTGATCTGCTGACAAAACAAGAATGTAGTAAAGTCTCTCCTGATAGCCATTGTACACTCAGAGGGACACAAAGACTCAGACACACAGTCTCATAACCCCCCAACCCTCAAAACACACACACGCATGCACACACACACACACACACACACACACACACACACACACACACGCTGTCTCAGTCATTGACTATTTTTTCTCCATCCATCCATGTGGGGTGTCTGATCGCATCTGCTCTCTTCTCTCCTCAGTAGTGGGTTTTACAGAGCTGCTCACTTCTACACGCTTCTTTTTTTCTCTCTCTCTGCTGGCTAAGACCAATTTACCTCAATTACTGTGAAATGAGAGGCTGAGACAGAAAAAAGAGTGAGAAAGAGAGAGAGAGAGAGAGGCAGTGTTGGACTGTGAGATAGCAGAAAACATAATGTAGAACAGATGAAGAGAGAGTGGTAGAAAAACAGGACACTGGAGACACAGAGAGGGAGAGAATTCCCACTTTTCATGTCTGGTTTCATAAGCGTTCACTGTTTCCATTTATGGAGACGTGTCACTGTTTTGTTCGTGTGTGTGTGTGTGTGTGTATGTGTGAGTGCGTTTGCCTGCGTGTTAATATGTGCTAACGCATCTTTGTGTAATGGGATAAATGGATGCGAATTGTGCTTGGTTGCATATGCATACTACATGTGGATCAGCGTGTCCTGTCATAGACTCACACATACTGCCTGAGTTTAGGATTATTCCAACTTGTCTTAATCTCACAATGTTTCACGCTTGTTGCATAAACATGTTTCAGATTTATTAGCGGTGTCTGAATCGCACCTTTCTCTGTTTGTCATGGTGTAGTTATAAATCATATGTGATCCTCGCTGTGAGCTGACTGATGCTGCTGCCGATGAAACTCACTCAAACAAAATATAAAGTGACTAACAGATAATGGCATCAATTCTCATGCTCCTTGCAAAAAGAAAAAAAGAAAGAAAGAAAAAAAAGACGAAGGAAAGTGCGTCAGCCAATCTTGGATCATGCGTTCAGAGAGAATTTATAGAGGGATCAGTCAGCGCCTCCTTTGAGATTATCACACTCTCAGCAGCAGTCAGAGTGAGAAAGATTAAAGGCTGGAGTGCTGATGTACTGTATTTTAAAAGTGAACATGTATTTCAGTGTGTGTAGAACAGTTACTGACTTATTAAGTCAAGGTGTTTGTCGTCTTATTCTTGGCTTTGGTATTGTTGTCTTCAACAAAGGCCTTTTCCTCAGGGGGACCGAGGTTGAGCTCGATGGCTCCATTGCATCTGGGTGACAACTTAAAGTCCTGGAGCACTAAAAGGGTCGACTGCAATTAGGAGAGCGGCTTGAAATGAGGAGCTAATTTGACTTTTTGAGTTTTGCATAATTCGCATCACACTTTCGCAGCTCTGATGAAACATTTAGAGCCTGTGGTGTCCTCCTGCTCAGGAGATAGGCCAAAGCACTTCCGACATCATAGACACTAATTTGGCTCACATCCTGTCCTGCCACAGATCTTTCCTGTCTTCGCCATGATCCTAGTTTCTCTACCCAGTTTGATATCTAAATAAAGCAGAAATGCTAGAAATTTCCACTGTGAAACTGCTGAGTTTTGTTGGCAGGATTCAAGATGTTCATTTCAGCCTAACTCGGCCCATATCTGCATCTGCATCTGCATCTGCTTGCAGCTTGAAGCTTTGAATCACAGTAAATATTTTACTGCAGTTGTGCTGTTCGTCTCCTGCTGAGGATGATTCAGCAGAGCAGAGATGTGGTGTGTCTGAGGATGGTGTGAGGATCCGGCAGCCGGAGCTGCTCCCTGGCTGCACTCTGCAACAAGGACAGTATCCAAAATATCGACTCACTCCATCAACGCACAGATCTGCTTTATAAGACGGGTCATTAGTTCTGCTAATTTCATTTCATTTAACAATCTCACCACGATGTTCATCAGAGTCTGTTCAGGAACTTGTTACCATCGTTGTTACCACAGTCTTTCTGAGCAGATGAAGTTTGTTTTAAGTTTTAATTCCTCTGAGCAGAACTTTTGGACCATGTTGCCTTAAAAACTGAGATTTAAAGTTTGTTCTTGAAAGTATCAGAGCAGCTACTCAGAGAACTTGTGCTGCAGTGTCTGGTTTTACAAGCTGCTGTTGTCAAGGTTAAGAAAATATTTCAATCTCAAGCAACTGGAACATTTTCTTTTTGATTTTTTTATCCACTCGACAGACTTTGTCATCTATCGTTATCATATTAGTCTTTGTATTGTTATAAGGGCTGTGATTTCAACCATATGATCTAAATAATGAAATTAGCACTTAATCTGTCGGTTTTTAATTAAAAAAACAGAAAAATAGTGAAAATGTCAATCACAGTTTCCTAGTGGCCAGGATGAATCTTTCAAATTGCCTTTTGTTCGACCAACAGTCCCAAACATTTTCTATTTACAGTGACAGAAAGTGAAAATTTGAGACTGGAACCAATCGATATTTTACAGTTTTGTTTGAGATAAACTACAATGATGAATCATTTATCAAAATTGTAATATTGATAATAATTTCACACGTAAAATTCTTCCTGCATCAGACTGTTTCTAAAAAAAAGGATTATTTTCACTTTCATCATTCGTAAAAAAATCAGTCTTATTTCCCAGAAAAAGAATAATATATCAAAAGCCAGTATTAATTCACATATAACCAGCTCTGCAGATCAGTAATTAAGAGCTTCTCATTAGCATTTGCCCTTGAGCCCCAGTGAAGACAGAGGAAGACCTGCTGTACAGATGTCTCACAGAGTCAAAGTAGACCATTAGGATACATGTTCACATTTCAGGTCGGTGTTTTGCATTCACACAAAGCACAGCCACAGCAGAGCTGGAAACAGATAGTTAGTTATTCAGCTGTGAAATCTGCACACAGACAGAGAGTGGATGAGCTAGCAGGATCGTTTTGACAGGAATCTGTTGGGCTTTATTAAACAAATCTCTCGCCATGCCTGTCTGCCCGGGTGTCTCTGTTCCTCTGCTTTCTACTTTATCTACCTTTTCCTGCCCTCCTTTCAGAGGTGTGCTGGGATCATCTGGTGCAGAGGACGAAGTGTTCCAGACATACACATCTCTCTTTCTCTGTAACACACATACACAGTGAGAAACACACTGCATTACACCAGTATGCTATTCCTTCGCTGAAGGTGACCTCTGTCTCACAATTAAGGCTAGAAATAATCAAATGGCTGTATCAGCATCTGCTATAGTTAATGTACTCATTTTATATCAGCGCCTCTCCACCCCCTGTTCTTAACCTGGTACTTTGTCTTCATTTCATGCTGATTTTATTCTCTCTATCTATTTCTCTGCAGAGGGTCCTCCCCAGTTCCTGGTCTGGCCCTCATCTTTAGGCCAGAATAGACAGTCCGCCCACCAGTGAAGAGCACCATGACCCAGGAGGGGCAGGCTCTGCCCTCTCCCACCCCACCAGAGAACCCAGTGGAGACCAGTACAACCAACACCGCCAACAGCGACACGCCCACAGAGAGCTGGAGCCAGGTGGAGCTGGGGTCTGAGGCGAGGGACGAGATAGAGGAGGGGAAACAACAAGGGGAGATCAGGGAGGGAGACGAGGAGGCACAGGGGGAGGCACACGGTGAAGGAGAGGGGAGGGCAGGAGGAGAGGGTGAGTTGAAAGAGGAGCGGGTGGATGGCAGTGGCAATGAAGATCAACAGACAGATGGAGGGGCGGAGGGAGAAGGGGAAGGATGTATACATGTGGAGGTAAGCTCAACGGGGGAGGAGGAGGCAAAGCTTGAGGCGGAGGAGATGAAAGAGGAAGACGAGGGCAAAGAAAATGAAGAGGAGCAACCGTCTACAGCGGAGCCAAGTCACCCTCAACAGGCCGGGCGGTTAGTTCACTAAATCATCTTTATTGTCGCCCTCTGCCAACATAGATATTGATGTTTGGGAGCAAAAATTTTGTGACCACATCTTTTGACCTTAAGGTGTCAGAGCGTAATTTAAAATTAAAACTGAAGACTCCTTTACCCCTCAGAGCATTACATATGAGCAATTAATCAATTTATTAGCTTTTATCATGACTAAGAGATTAATGCACACACATGTAAACACACAGCTCTGTTAAATCTCACATCTTATAGTAACCCACGGCTGCCTTTTGTGGTCGGGCACACTGTGTTTATGTTTTCCGCTGATATCATAATAGATCCCCACTTTTCCATACCGAATATTTTAATAGCATATTGTTTTCTCAGTGTGGTTCTCTGGTATGTAATTAGTCTAATGTGTTTCAACCACATTTTACAAAATGAATAGCCAAAAAGCCTCAACAGAACGGACTGAGAGGAAAACAAACAGACAGCAAAAATACTCTAATTTTGAAAGAGTTGGGGGCGACTGAGTCCCCGAATTTCCAACCGCATTGAAAAGACAGGAAATTGTGTTTGTTGAAAAATGTGTTATTTTTTGGGGGAAGTGGTTGAAAAGTTCAAAATGTGGTTGATAAATGTAGATATAAAACAATATTATTAAATCTACAGATACAGAAATGCAATGGACACATAAGTAAATGAAGCTGTTCTACATCAGTTTTTTATTATTGGGTTTATTTCTGTCCATCAGCAGCAGACTCTACAACCTCATTCATATTCTCTTAAATAAAAGGGATGAAAGGTTGGAGGCGACCGGAGCGTCCATCTATTCACAAAGTATCAAATTGGACAGTGATGGGGCTTTTTCACCTTTCATCTTGCCTCAATTGTCACCGGGGCCATTCAGGCTGAAATACTCTGTCCATTGTGCGTATTCCTGAATGAAAAATGGTTTCAGCAATGAATATAATCTTTCTGTGTGCACCAGTTTCCACAAAGCAACCGGCATATGTTTTAGTAATATGCTAAATATAATTTCCCACTGTCCTTTTCTTTCTATTGATGCAGACTGCCGAACGGTATAGGAGGGAACGAAGACGAGGATGAAGCTGGCGAAGAGGATGATGGAGGGGATGGAGGTGCAACTCATACAAACTTAGACACTTTCAGCTCTAACTTTGAGACGACTGTAGAGCAGGCCGATACGGAAGTGGAGGAAGAAGAGGATGAGGAGGAAGAGGTCCAGAAAGAGGGAGATGGGAGAGAAAACCAGGACAGTTTCAGCTCAGCGTTTGAACAGATTGTTGAGCAGGTTGATGTTCAGGAGGAAGAGGAGGAGGAAGAGGAGAGGGAGATGGAGGAGAAAGGTAGGGTGGACAACAAAGACGGCTTCAGCTCCACGTTTGAGCGCATCGTAGAGTCTGCCCTGCTGAGGGGCGGCACCTGCTACAGCAGCCTGGACTCTCTAGACGTGCTGTCGCTCACAGACGAGACGGACAGCTGCGTCAGCTTCGAAGCGCCACTGACACCGCTGATCCAACAGAGGGCGCTGTTACAGGGTCCTGAACCTCTGGAGCTGGAGCTGGCGACCGTTCAGGAGCAAGAAGGGGCTGAGGCTGGACCAGACGCCCCAGGTGGTGATCTGAACGATGGGGAGAGTTCTGTCCATGGAGCTGGAGCTGTGGCTGGAGTCGGAGGAAGCCCACTGAGGACCACCATACCAGGGAGCAGGTCAGAGTTTGTGCTGAGTCAGCCTGGACGCTGGGCCATCCCTAATGGATACCACACAGACCAGGGAACCATGGAGGGATGTGGAGCCATGACTAACTCTGTCAGGTGAGGTCATTGAACGTACTACAGTCTGAAAACTGATGTAGTTTATCTGGTTCCTTGCTGCCTTTTATTCTACATTTCCATGTTGGATTTGTCAGAGGGTTGAGGTGATGTTAGCAGTGGGCATTACTTCACCTCACAGTGTCATTTGTCAGAAATTTTAACATCTTTGACCTTTCAGATATAACTCCAGCTGTTTTACAACCAGAACATGGAACAGAAATAACACAATTGCTCATAGCTGTGCCGTGAGGAAACCAACAGGAACCTTTGTATGAATAAAAGTCAACTGGCAGTAGGAGGTTGGGAAGTGTATTGAAATCAGAAATACACATACAGAAAACACTGGACTGGATTTTTATGTGAAAGCGATTAAATGTCTTTTTTTTTATCAAGAAAGTGAATATAAATGTAACAGCCTATTTTCACAGTGGACTACCAATTATTTCTACACTGTGATTAAACTGTAAATGTAGAATAGACACATCAGTCAGTAGCGTATTTGTTTATGGATGTTTATATCACTGCTGTCAGAGTGTGGTGTTTCTTGCTGCAGACAGGTCCTGTGAGCTTTGTAGAGATATCATAATGTTGCCTTGAAATGTGAACATTATAATATGCTGTGACCTTGGCTCAACCAGCAGGTGGCGTGAACATGGTGAGTCCCAGCTGCAAAAGTGAAAGGGGGGGGCAGGGACGGTTAGTTGGGGGTGAAGGTAGAGAAGTGGTCTCGCTTTTCAGAATGAAATAATTTGTCCTTACATGCAAACTCAGCTGTCAGACAAATGCTTGCTTGTCCACCCAACCAGCCAACATAAAATACAGAACACGATACAGGTAAAATAAAAATTTAGCCTCAGGATACTCGTCTTAAAATCCTTTATATAGAGCAAACAATTTTTGTACATGGTTAGATAACTCTGTGCAGTTCAGCGTGAATGCATTCGCACAGCAGTTGGACAACAGCAAGAAAATAGCTTTATATTTTTATGGTGTCTGTGGGACTGTCTGGACTGTTGAATTTGAAATGAAATGACTCCTTCCCTTGTTGATGGCGACTTGGAGCCTAGCGAACCCACACAGTGAGGTCATGAAGCAGACCTGCAGATTGTCGCTGGGGTATTTGTTTTATTCAACCATTTTGTGTAAAGCATACTTGCACAGCAGACAGAGATAACCTCAGTGCTGACGAATTGCAAAAGGTTTATACATGAATGTAGGACAGAATTTGCAGGAGCACTGCAGTGGATTCATGGAAGAGATTAACACTTCAGATTTATAAAGTATGGAAATATGATCCACGCTGCTTGTCAATGTTATGAATCACTTCAGTGAACTGAACAGCAGGAGTGTCGTTCATTTTGTCTCAGATAGTCATCTGATATTTATGATAATGCTGAGATTTTACACTGATCACTAACTCATTCACTATGCTCATCATTTGCACAGACCCCAAGGAATTGTGGGAATACGGTAACAGCTGACGCTTTACTTTGCATTTAATTATCCTAATAGCACTAAAGAGGGTTGAAGAAGGCAGTGCAGAACCAGTGGAGGTGAAGATGGTAACAGGAACCATATGGGAAAAGCCATGTAACCTGACTACAGCTATAGGTCTGAATACAATCCCTGCAGTTTGTTCTCCAGTTTCTCCAGTTACAGACCCACTGGAATGCCAAATAGATGCACAGACCTCCAACATGATCTGTTCAGATAACTGCTGTGATCTGTTTGCTCAGACTCTCCTGGTGCTTCTACAGCTCAGTACAACTTATAAGGTGAACGGGAGGATTTTGGATGTCGACGCTCCTTCTCTTTCCTCCCCTCAGGCTACAGATGTTGTCCTTTAAGCACGGTCTAGCTTCCTGACCACCAGCGCCAAACTGAATGAGCTATTGTTTATGTCATGACATCATCGTCTTCAGCTTTCCTCTACCCAGCAGGGTCTTAGAGTGAATGTGAGTCAGTGTGTGTGTGTGTGTGTGTGTGTCTATGTGTGTGAGTGATTATTACTCTACAAGCCAGTTTGCCAGACATTTGAGCACTTAAATCTCGAGTGGATACATCTGCTAGTCCGTCTTAAAGGAGTAGTTTTACAGTAAGTTTTGAAGACTCTCAGTATCCAATTTATCATGAGCTAAAGCCTCTTCATATCCTTTTAACTATAATTTTTTAGGAGGTTTAAAAGGAGAAGTTACAAGGATTACCAATTCGAGTAAAAGTCAGTGGAAGAAAAAAAGCTATTACAATGAAAAAGAAATTGCAGTTGAAGCACAGTTAGAGTTTGTTTCCTCGTAATATTCTCTAGAGGGAGTGGGTATCATTTCTGAAAATTGCTTCCCAGCCCAGTTGAATTGAGGAAGCTAGGTGCAGCATGGCTGAAAATGCTAACAATGAAAAGAGCTCAGCACTATATATTTTTAAGAGAATACATAGCAAATAATAAATAGACAGACTAGCAAACGTGCTGTTTTTCAACTAATTGTCTCCATGTTAAGATATTTCACATATTTCCTTGTGTTTGATCTCTTTTCCCCCCTGCACTCTTATCACTCAATATCTTTGTTTGCCTCTTGCTTCTCTATTCATTTCTCCACTTCATCAGTCTTATCTCATTCTATCTCATCTGCAATTGCCTCCTTCATTGCCCCCTTCCTCTCTTCCCCCATCACCTCCTCTTCTGTTTCCCCCATACACTGCTCTCCTGCTGGTGCTCCTTATCTTTCAGTCCTCTGCTCTGCCTACCTCCATTGTTGCCAGTGGGAAGCCACAGAATTGGCACAGTTAGACATTTTGGCACCTCACGCGTCATGGATAACTTGTCTTTTTCACTGCAGGACGCAGCAGCTGCAGAGCAATGGATAAACATGGCAAGTTAATCAGTCACTCAGTCATCTTGGCAGACATTTAATTAGTTTATGGGTCAGTCTGCCCATGAGCTTGTCTGTCAACCACAATTATTTCTGTCATAAAAAAAAAAAAAAAAATCAGATTTTATGTCCTCTTAAATTTTGCCTCCATTTCTGGTGGTATGAAGTTATAATTTCTGCGGCAGTTTTGCACTGTTTCTACTGGTAATGTCATTAGTTTTAGGGGTATTTGGTCATAAACCAACTACTGGATGATGGTATCTGATGAAAAGCAAAGACATCACCAAGCTAATTAATTGCACGTGAGAAATATCATGGTTAGTTGTTGAAATTTGACAATCTGGACCAAACTCAGCGACCAACACTGTCGTCTAAACCGCTAAAGCCTGTGTTTAATTGGACGCACAGACACATAAGAGTGTAGTGACGAAGATGGTTTGCTTGTAAGTCTCGCAGCTCTGAACTTGTTATTATTGGTGACAAAAATGACAAAACAGTGGAAGAGACAACGAGGAGAGTGTCTTCTCAGGAAAACATTGGCATGCAGCGTGGAGCAGTTGGATCACCATATGTGTCTCAAAATGCCGCAGAAACTCTGTGAGTGACTCATTAATCAGATGTGCACGTCTAAAATGCTGCACTTGAATGCAACTGAAATAGTCTCCATGTCTCACTACAGTGAAATTGTTATTGACGTAAGTTTATTTTATGTATAATTTTCAGATGCATCATCAGTAGAGCAACAACAGCAAAAAACACCATTGATTTTCATCCAATCTGAATATGCAAAGCGATTCAGACAGTTTTCGAACCTTGCATTAATGTTTTCTTACAGCCAGAGTTCATTCATACTCCCTGCAAAATTCAGGCTTCAGCTTTCATAACAGGCAGAGCTTTGATGATGCCCTGGGTGGAGAAATGAAAACTAATCTTCCTTCAGCCAAACTCTCCCTGTAGATCCTCTCCTTGCTACTTTTGATTACTCTGACATCAGTAGATGAAGGACGTAAAGTAGGCAGCCAGCCACAGGGATACAGAAAACATTGGCACGTACTGCAGATGCTGTAGACATGCCATCTAACTTGTGGAAATTAGAGAGGAAGGCTCCTTTTCAAACAGCCAGTGATGCTGTACAAGGCTCTTAGTCAGCAAACCTGCTCATTAGTTCTCAGGCCTTTCAGTCCGTACATGGTGTAGTTTGTCAACCTGTCAGTCAGCTGATCGGGTAGCATTTTAGATTACACCGTCAGCCACATGTTCATTTGGTTAGTAAGTCCATCAGTCTGTTACTTTACATGAGTTGTGTCCCTCTGAGCCCTGTGGGACATTGAGGTTAAAGCTTAACCTTAATCCATAGAGGCTGCTAAAACATCCATGAAAACATGTTTGCTTTCTATCAATCTGTCTGCCTGTCAAGCAGCGTACTACTGCACATAAACAACTAGATCTACCCAGTGGAGTCAACTAGTTGAATGTTGTTATGCAACCTGAGCTGTAGCATCTAGGCACACAAACAAGTACAAACCGGAAAATGCTTCAAAGAAAAGAGACAGATTGACAAAGATATGCTTTATATCACATCACTCCAATAATATTTAAAAGTCTAGAATTGAAGACATCCATGCATGTCTTTTACTACATATATTTGCGTGCAGTGTCGCTGGCTGCACGTTTACATGCATGCACGTGTCTCTGTGTGTATCTATGTGGGAATTATGCTGTGAGTGTACGTTCCTCCCTGTAGTTCATGAGCCTGGCAGATCTAAGCACAAACAGAGCAGATAAAAGCCAGGCGAAGTTGTTTCCATATCAGAGAAGCAGCTCTGCCGTGTAAACTAATCTCTTTCATACACACTGTAGAGCATAGAAACACACACACACACACACACACACACACACACACACACACACACACACACACACACTCACTCACACAAAAGGATACACGGGCCAGCAGCATGTGTGCGTAAACAAAACTGTGCATTATGCTCATACATTCTAATGTTCGCTCAGTGACAGATATGGGAGCTCTTCATATCTACCCATCTACTGAATATTTATTTATTTTTGTTTCTGTCTTACATACACACCGCACTTGCAACACACACATCTTTCAGGATGTCATTTTGAAAATAAACCCTTAGCATGCTTCTATAACGCTGCTGAAACATCCTGCAGATTATCCTTCTCTGGCTCTTATTCAAGACAGTGATGTTGACACACACACACACACACACACACACACACAAATTCCCTTTTCCACCACAGACACCCACATACACTAACTGAATCGTTTCAGCATGGGCAGATTTATCCCTGTCTATTTATAGCTCAACTCTATGTTTTATGACACATCCCACTGTCTTACTGTACCAATGACTGTTTTGGCTCAATGAGGTTCTTTTTACCACAGGCTTCACTGCTCTAAGGCGTCTGTCAACACTTCCTGTATGTTCAGTTCAGTGGAAGCCGAGCCAGATTCTGAAAGACATTTGTGACAGTGTTTTTTTGTCCTGCTGCATGAATATGTGGCTGACTGTACAGTGGACATTTTTCTCCAGTTGTGGTCGGATGAAGCTGTTGTTCTGTTCAGTGTTTCACCAAACACAATCCCACACCTGAACACAATTAGTCCATCCCAACCGAAAGAGGTCACCATTGTCCATTGTCTGCTGCTGAGTAGGTGTTTTTTGGGCCTTGTGTGTTTGTGCAATAAGGACACATAGAGAGAGAAAAAAAATCATACCACAGAATTGCAGTGTTGTGCTGAGGTGTTCAAACACATGTGATTGCATCAGTGTTATCTGGTTAAAGGTAACATCCTTTAATGCTGGTATGACAATAATGAAATTATGTTAATGAAGTTTTCTTTCTGGCACTTAATTTTTATGTATATGTTTATGTGTTCATTATGTTTGCAGGGTGTCCATAAGCTGTCCTCATTCTCACCTTTATGAACTCTACAACTCAAGAAGGCCTTTAACAAATGTTTTCACATTTGGTAGAAACATTTAGTTGGACTCAGTCATGGACTGAGCCACCATTTGATGGTTAAACGTCAAAGGTCAAGGTCACTGACCTCATAAAACATGTATTTGGACACTTGAATGTGATCAAATGAATCAGTATAAGTATTTACAAAATTGTCAGATAGACTTAATGATGAACTACAATGCGGTGACTCAGCTAGAGTTGGTCTTATTGGTTAGTGTTTATTTTTGGCTCAGTCTCTATTATAATCTAATATTAGTCTCAGGTAGTTTGACTTTCTATTATGCAGTTCAACATGTTGCATGTTTTCTGACAGATATAGGTTTTAAAATGTTGAGTTTTAAAGTTGTTCGTAGGTTCAGAAAACTATAAAACTATATAAACTGTATTGATAAATTCCAGACTTTAAAACTTGAAGGGAAATATCATGGCTGATATTTTATTTAGTTTATCAAAAGATACAGTAATTTGATTGACAGTATGTAATATGTATAATCAATGACATTTGTAGGCAATATAATGCCAGCTGTAGATATTACACTTATATGTAAAAAAGCTCTGACAGTGATTTACTCTCTCCCCAAATCAGTTGGTCCAGTTGTGATGTTAATTCAAGTAACCCAGAAAGTTACACTTTGGTTATAAAGAGGATTGATTTTAAAAGAGGCGGCGCCTTGTAAAGGAAAAAATGGAAACACTAATGGCAGTCTGTCAATTTTTAATTTGACTTTTAGTCAGTTCTGTCCAGTTGAAGGAGAATTCATAATTTGCAGATCCATTAGATGCAGGAGGAGCACGATCGCTTCTACTCTTCAACAGAAAATCTCAGTCACACCGTAACTTTCCATTATGGTTGAATGGAAATATGATTGTTGCTGTATTGAATTGTCTTGTGTGACTCTTTTGTATTCTGTTTTCAGTTTCTAGGACACATGCACATCTGGATGACTGCCTTAACTACTTTCTGACTTTAAATTTGGCATTATGAAAGTGTGGCAGACTGACAGAGAGGCCCAAAATAAGGATTCCCTTTAATAGGCCGCATATAACATTTCTCTTGTGTGTCAGTGTATCCTCTTCTGGTTTAAAAAACAACAAAAAAAAAAAAAAACAAGCCTGAATCATTTTTTCCTTTGTGTCGGCTGCCATGAGAACATCACATCTGTGCTCGAACTGGTTTATAAATTCTGCTGTCTGCGAAAAATCCATCATGTGTAAATGATAAACGTTATCCATGAGTCACCGCAGCAAGACGCCAAAAAACCTGACTTGTGACCAGTGTTGAGCAGCAGATTCTTGGTCCACCAAAAAACAAAATAAATAAATAAATAAATAAATAAAAAGCATTCTGGTCCCAGTGCTGACTGAAAATCCCTGTTGTTGTCGTCAAGGAAATTTAGTCACTGTTGTTGTCTGTTCCTAATAATCTTTAGGGTCAGGTTGCAGCGAATGCCTCAAAGCAGGTCTGTCCAAAATACCAAACAAACACTGTCTCTATTTTCATCTTCCGCCACTATGTTTTGTACTTTTGACCTTACAGCTGCCTCGCTATCCTCTGCTTTTTCTATTGTTCTCCTTTCCACTAGATGAGAAAGAGGAAGGAGCGGATTTAGATGCTGAGGTTAGCATGCAGGGATGTGTCAATGTGTGGCATGAAATTCAGCCCGTTTGTGTGTGTCTGCCATGGAAACATATTCCATCACAATGTGTGATATAACACTTATTTTTTATGTCTGCGTGCCCTTAAATAACTGTACTGATGGGAGGTCGGTGGTACAGAAAATACTATGTTATATTTTAGCTCAATTAAAAATAGATAGTTTGGTCAAATCAGTGATCCATAACTGATTTGGGGGTAATGTTAAGGTGAAGTGGCTTTATTTGTCCCATATGTGGCTATTTAAAGCAGCTAGACACTGAATGAATGTACAGAAATAACCACTCGGCAGTGAGTGCATGCTGCTCTTTGAACTTTGAAGAATCCAGATACAAGACGCCCCGCTGATATTGAACTGATCTCCTGGCTCACAGCCCCGCACTTTAACGCAGAGGAAGTCATGTTGGCCGGGACACACAGGGCCATTGTAAAGCCACCACTAGGAACAGTCTAATTCATCAGGAAAAGTCTGTCCAGTCATTCGCTCCGCCCCTTACATCCTCTTCTCTGTGGAGCGTTCAGTCAGCCAAGAAACTTCAAGGAAAAAACTCCAAACACACTCCCCAGCCTGTTGACACCATGCTGGAATAACGCAACACGCAGCTTTATCATCTGCCCTATAGACTGGATTTTTATACGTGACCAGACTTCCGCTTTGAAGAAATCACACTGGGCTTCAAGTTAAATCACAAACCGGACCGATGCAGATTTTACCGACCGCCGGATGATGAGGCGGTCGGACCGTCGCGCGCCGTTAACCGCTGATTTCCAAGACCCGAGAGACGATGTGGAAAGAGGAATATGATGTTCACTTCGACTTTTTGCTGCATCTCCTGTAAGTTTCATATTTACTGTAGATCACAGATTGTTCTGAGCTTTTACGTCCAAATGGGTGGGAGCATTAATGTTATGCTGCGTGGCAAAGTGGAAATAGTGAGGTAGCTGTAGTGTAACTTTACCCTGAAGAAAATCACTAAAGCACTGCCTCGGTACTCTTGTATGGACTCATCTGTGCCGCTTAAATCTAGAGTTAAAGTGGATTTTTAAAACCCAACCTGTCTCTCACTGCTGTAGATTCAATGAGAATATATCAGCTTCAGGACTCATAATTTTCATGTAATAATGGCTTATGGAGAGTCATGTTTATTTTCCTGGTTAGTCTTTTCTACCTGTAGCAGATAGGAAATAATAGCAATACATCACTTGTGCTCCAGATTTAAAAAAAATAATTGTAAATTTGATTTTCTTTCTTTGTTTACATGATAAGTTACTCATATGAGTAATTGGTTGTCAGAGTAATCCCTGATTAATTTTCTGTGAGCTCTAATGAAGGTATTGATTTAGGATTCGTAGCAATAAACAACTTTCGCAAATATCCCAAAACTCCCTAAACTGTTATTGACTTAACTGACGTGTATTTTGGACTGTTACCAGCAGTTTTTACAGCCAGTATGAGACACTAATTTACTTATCATGACTACAGTTGGTGTCTCAACATTGTGGACAGTTGTCAAATAGAGAGAACGGGGTCTGATTCAGTGTTAGTTGACCAGTTCACAGTATAAGTTGGTGTTGTCATCATAACACTGCATGATTGTATTTTTTGTCAGTTTTTGTGGCTGGATTTATCTGTTTTCGCTTGTTTTACATGTAGCAATATTGCAACAGTGTTGTTGTTTTTGCAGAGATTGTATCTACAAGCCCCAGCAGATGACAGACAAGCAAACACACACAAACAAATAGCTCATCTTTGTCTATGTGTATTTATGTGTGTGTTTCTACAATATGTCTTCTCTAGATCACTTAGCTGCTTGTCAATGAATAAAGAAAAAAAAATGAAGGAGACAGCTGTGAAGTACTAGAATTTCATAATCTGGTTAATCCCATAATTGTTGATTACCCTCCCAGATGATGCCACAAAGACCCTCCTTCACACACACACACACACACACACACACACACACACACACACACACATGCTTGTGTGCACACCTCGCACACAGACACACCTTGCAGATGTGGGCGGTGATCGCCAAAAAGATTATCTGATGAGTCACTGACGTGCACTGGTGAGCATCATGCTTCCTATCTCTGACACACTAGCGAACACAGACTTAGCGGCGGTCACAGTGAGTGAGTGTGTGTGGCCTGAGGGAAACACAATTGTGTGTCTGGATAGACAAATAGGTTTACTGTGTCACTTGGCCCTCAATAACACCACGTCTTGGCACAAAGGACCTGCGCTAGATATCTGACACTTTATATTGTGTCCCTCTCACTATAATTTTGTGTTTGAGTGTGTGTGTGTTTGTTTTATTACTGCCAGACAGGATTGCATCTGGGAGCCCGGCTTCATTTTAGCCTCATGACTGATATGAGCTTTGAATGATTTATGGCGTCTTTCTGAATCTTGTGAATTAATATGGTCGGGGTCAGACAAGTGAAAGCAATTTCACTTCAAACACACAGTGGGATATTGTTTTGATGGTTTACCACAGATTTGTTTTATTTTGTGTGAGTCCAGACTCCATATACATGTGTGGATGTAATGACACAAGCATTTTTTGTATTATCTACACATTCCTATTCATCATTTTTTCCATTTTCAAGTGCTGGTGGGGGACTTAAGGGGGATCCTGGTATTTTCAAGGATTACGTGGGTTATGTAGTCCATTGCGCCTGTTGTCCATGGGTTGCCCTCCCTGTTGAATGTGTCTTGAAAACCTCTAAAGGGAAATGTACAGGAAACATCTTTATCAGATCCTCAAATCACCTCGGTTGGCTCCCTCACCACACGAAAGACCAGCGGTTTTACTCCTTCCGGGTATACAAGCCCCCCCACCCTGTCCCCAAGGACAAGCCCTGGCACACTGCGAATGAAACAGCTTTCACTCGACTGTAACTTTAGTCGCATTGGTTGGCGTTGGTTCTCCAGCATGATTAGGTGGAGGAGTTTGCGTGACCCACCTCGCCACAGTCGCGGGGTTTATGTTTCTCTGTGACCCTGGAAACACTGTTGTTGGGGGCAGTAGCTCGTTGGTGGGTCTCCCTGGGCAAACTGTTCCAAGGTCAGGGGCCAGATGAAGAGCAATTCTAAGAGCCTAATGAATCAGCAGAGACAGGAAAGAGTAACCTTGCCTGGAGCAGGGAAATCTGGGCTCTTTGTAGAGGTCATCTGCTTGGCTGTAGTGCGGAGTCAGCCATACAGCATGTGACAACAGTGGACTGACCCCTGGCTATAGAAACTGCTTGTTTTTGGTGTTTTTATTAATTTTAAGCTCTTATTTTTCTCATCATACAGTCTCAAGGTAATCCACTTTAATTCTTCTTCTTCTAACCTAGGACACTTGACTTCCGCTGTATCCTTGGAAACCAGTAAATCCCTTACAACAACAGTGCGTAATGTATTGAATTTGTGAGGGTAATGCAATTGTGCTGATCAGATTATGCAAAAAACATCTGAATCATCTGCTGAGAATGCTGACGGCTGCCACGCAGACGCACACACAGACAGGAAAGGGGAAATGCCTTTTAGACTGATGGGGGTGATCGAGCAGGCCATTTTCTTCAGAAATAAAATGGAAATAATTTGCTGGTTTTTGTTAACTTGCCAACAAGAACAAGGCTTGAGTGCAATAAACGCTTATTTCTATCAGGACTGGATATCATTAACTGTTTGGGTACATGATCTAGTACATGATTGGGATAAATAATAGTGTAATGAAGGCTGTAATTCAAAGAAGGTATATTATGAATATTACTGATCAATGATGCCTAAAAAGTTGCCTCACAAGACAGTGAAGTAACAAAACAAACAAAGAAAGCACAATTTACACTTGTAATCAAAAACAAACCATCGTCACTGGACATTTAAAGTCCAATAAAAAGGCTAATTAACTTTCCACTGATTCACTCTAGTGTGGAGCACAGTGTACAGTGCAATGCATTACAGTGGACACAGCTCAATATCTTAATCAGAACTCCTCTGTGAGTCATAAATAAATAATTAGTGCTCTAATTAATACCCTTCATCGATTCTCACTGTTCTGGTGTTGACACTTAAACAGTGATGAGAGAGTGCGAGGCCTCGGCTGATTAGACAGTTCATCAAACTGTGTCCTTCGGTGACAAACTGCATCATAGTCTGCAGTGATGGCCTTATTTCCCCACGTTAAAGGGCCACTTCACCAATTTGAACCTGATGAGTATACTTATCATGAGAGGTACCACTCAGCCAGTGAAAACAGTTGCGCCCTCTGAGTCTCTGAAGAGCTTATTTTAAAGAATATAACCTTGTTGATGTCATCGGGGTTAAACTGGGTTTATTTGACTGTGAATTTAAAGTGAGTGTGTAAATTGTGTGTGTGCACTATTTGAACGATGAAGGCATTTCCCAGGTGAATAGGGTCTAACGAAACAGTTTAACAAGGCAGTTGCATCATTACAAATGTAGGATTTAGTGTTTTTAAAGCATGATCTATATATTAGATAGTTAAAGTAAACTTTTGCTGCTTCGCTTTCTTTTGTCTCTCTGTCCTGCCTCTTTTTAGTCTCGCAACTATATTGCTGTTGAACCACTTCATGTCAGTATTTTTTTTCACTGCAGCAATGCTGCGAGTTGATTGAGATGATTTTCCACTGGTGTTAAAAAGTGCTTCCAAATAAAATGTATGGCAGCTAGTGGAAATCTGGTCGAGCAGAAAAGAGTCTGGATGAAGACTGTTTCCATAATTATTGGTAATAGTTTATAATTCAGTTTGTATAAACATCTTTGTATTATATTTCATTTGGAGACACTGTAGTGTATATGAGGATAGTTACAGTGCTGACGCGAGGCATCGAAACTTCAAACAAGGAACCAAGTGTTCGAGAACATCTGTCATTCAAGTAGACCATGCAAGTCATTACTTGGCAACGGGAGCTGCGTGTTCTCTCGTGTCTTTAACTCTCTGGCAACTGAATTTATTTTTTCTTAGGTTTAACAACTCCAGCCGGGGTGATCTGAGTACATTCACCCTTTTGCAGAAACGCCCTGCCTCACACTGACACAGATACACCCATTCACAGCTGGGAGAGGCAGCGTAGTGACAGACAGAAATCATGGGATCGACAGATCATTAGTTCTTAGATAGAAGAGTGGATGCTTCACTCAAGGGCAAATTTAAGTCCACTTTAGTCCCCAGCAGCATTTGCCTGATATAAAATGAAGCTATTAGTTTTATATCACAGCACTTAAATTCAACTTTAGTTAGAGGTTAACCGTCTGAGATTAGTGGAGCTTTTTAAAGGAGACTGGGCCAGGTGACATCTGCTTCAGCATAACAATCAACCTTCACATCCACTGCTTTAAAGTGGGACATTAAGTGACGGTAAAAGTGGGTCAGTCTCAAAACAAGTCATTTAAACCTCATTTGACTTTTGTTTGTGTGTATGTGAACATGTGTTTATTTAATTTTGAGTTTTATGCTCAAGTGTTTCAGGCTGCTCTGCTTTCTGTTCCGTCCAGTTTAAAGCGAGTGGGCGTGTAACTACCGACATGTGTTCCATTCATTAACCTGGGCACCTGCATCTGTATGTGTCTTTGTATGTCTGTGTGTGTACATGTGTGTGTATGTTCCCCTCCCCAGCGATGCCAGCCTCACAGACGTGCTGTCTGACTCAGAGGAGTGTGATTTGGGCAGTCTGGAGCGTTTGGAGCGCGGCAGCACCGACACTCTGGCCAATGGCTGCCGAGCCGACTGTGAGGCCGCCAAGAGGTTGGCCAAGCGCCTCTATCACCTCGAGGGCTTCAAACGCTGTGATGTGGCCAGACACCTGGGCAAGAAGTAAGCACATACACACAGTAACACACACACACTCTGCTGATGGACTGATAACTCACCACAAACAGATAAACATCATTTCCACATCATAAACACCATTTTACATCACTGTATTTGAGACTCAAAGGCATAAAATGTGCATTTGTAAATTTATAGTTAACAGATGTTTAAACTACAAAGAGAAGAACACTCTCTAATACAGTGGTGTCAAGAAGACGTTCCCTCCTCCTCAGTGCCACGTTGATGTGCTGATGCTCCCTTTGTGTCTTTCTCTTTCTTTCCCTCTCTCTGCAGTAACGAGTTCAGCCAGTTGGTGGCATCAGAGTATCTGAGTTTCTTTGATTTCTCGGGCCTGTCGCTGGATCGAGCCTTGAGGTAATGCTCAGTCAGCACTTGGAAGCGATGAGCGTATGAGCAGATACATCCATATACAAGTGGGCGTATGAGTGTTTTTCACTTTCCCTCTTCACAAGACATTAACTTCGTGCTAATCAAGCTGTCGTGTTGAGTACAGGTAGCTGGTGAAGATGACAGCTGCTGAGTGAGTCACTGCCTTGGACCTGACATGTTTTTGTCTTATGCTAAGAGGCCTCACGTACACTTCAGACCAGGGCTGCATAAGTATACATGCAACTTACAAAGCCCTTCATTTGTTTGGATTATTTATAAGCCCCAATGACGTAAATTAATTTGATTCCCATAGTTACTTGTAGTAGTGTCTGGACCGTTGAGACCACATATTGTGCACATCGAAATAGTTTAATGAAGTTACAGTAACTGCCTGCATTGGTCTTACTGCAGAGAAACTCTTTCAATTAGTATTGATCTCCTCATCTCTTCATCTTAATTTTAAAACTAGGAGAGGGAGCTTTAACTTCCTTGAAGAGTTTTTTGATGACTCAATTAATTATTTAGTTTGTGATCATGAATCAAAACTTCTCCAGCCATCAGTTGACTGTTTTATGATCCAACTAAAGCAGAACTATGCAGTATATATGGTTATGAATTATTCTTGATAAAAATAGCAAATTCTTTTCTTCAACTTTTGCTTGAGGAGTAACACCTCACATGTTCAGTATCATGTCACACAGTTACAAACCCAAATCTACATACATCAAACCACATACAGACAAAAAGGAAAGTCCAATCATTTAAATATGCTACAGCACAGGGCAAGTTTTTCTCAGAGTATGTCTGTAAGGTTACCTCCATGTTTCCTGTTTACTGCCAGAAGTGGCTAAATCATATATTTTTCACTGGGAAACACTTGACCTCCTGTTGACCTTGTGTTGCTCTTCTTGTGTGACAGGAACTTTTTAAAGGCTTTTCCACTGATGGGAGAGACCCAAGAAAGAGAAAGGGTCCTGGTCCACTTCTCTAGACGCTTCTGCCACTGCAACCCACAGACCCCCACCTCTGAAGGTCAGAGCCATGAGGGTGATGATGGTGATCATAAAGATGGTAATGAGGAACAATATCATAAAGAAAACAAGACACAACAGCTGCACATGTTTTACATTTATGTATTAAAATTCACTGCTTTGACTCTACTGGTACTAACCTCTGTATCAATTACAGTTGATCAAACACGCTTAACCTTGAAATGACAGACACAAATGCAAATTCTGAATCAATAAATTACAGCACCAGTTTGCGATGATATAGACTGCATACTCAGTGTTTCCCCTTCGATTTTTTTCTGAATAGTTACCGATTGTGTTCACTTTATTTGGACTGCTCTGATCATTGCGTGTGCTGGAAAAAGTTGCACCAAGTCAATCTAGGTTTGTTCAAAATTACAGCTGGTGCCCTGCGTGATCATTATATTAATGGCCATTTTCTCTTCCCTTGAGCATTGATTGTGCATGTTCTTGCACTGTTTCATCCAGGAGATGACTCATTCGCTTGTACGTTGTCTGTGCAGGTTTGTGCAAGTAACACCAAGATTTTAGCTTCATTTAGTCTCAAGTTAGTGTTTCACATCAGATCAATTAACAAAGGGAACTTGATAAATAATGAAGGACAGATATATGTTTTTTTTTTTGTAAACAAATGTTCTCCAACAGTATTGACACAAATAAGGCCACTTCATGGTCATTTGAGTTTTAATGGGGTGCTCAGAGGAGATTCAGAGGAGCCTCAATTCTGGTGAATTAAGTAGAAATAAGTTTGTTGAGTTGAACGCTGTCCATTAGTAGAGGAAGGTTTCCTGTTTTGACATTCACTGCTTCTGTCAGGTGATTTAACCAGCAGCTGCACACATTCACAAACAGTCTGTGTTGAACTGCTAAACGGTGACATCATTGTGTGTGTGTTTGTTTGTGGGTGTGTGGTTTGATTCGTGCAGGGTAGAAATGACAAGTTGCAGAGCTTTCGTTTCATTCAGAATATTAATGATCCACGTGAAATTTCCTGCTGAATATATCCAGTGAAATCACTGATGTTTCTATTCAGCTCTGCAGATGTGTGGATGTGTGTGTGTCTGCAGTTACAATAAAAGAATGCATGGCACTGCATTCCTATGAGTAAGAGAGAATGAGAGTGAGAGAGTGACACACACAAGAGCGTGTGTGTGCGTTTGTGTGTGCACAGAGGAATAGTGTGTTTAGCTGACCTTGGCCTTGTGTATTGTCCCATTGCAGATGGAGCCCACACATTAACCTGTGCTCTCATGCTGCTTAACACCGATCTGCACGGACATGTAAGTTCTTCATCTTACTGATTCAGCAGGATTCTCAGTGTCTCTATTCTTCCTGCAAAACAACGTATAAAGACACTTCTTTGTCACAAATGTCTCCATTCACATCCTCTCCTCTATATACCATACCATCCTCTGTTTTTTCCGTGCCTCGCTGTCTATCTTTCTCTTCTTTCTCTCTCTCCACCCGGCCTACTTTCTGACCTGTTTCTGTCTCTCCTCGCTTCGAATAGTCTCATCTGTTCAGTTTTAAACTGGAGCACTGTGGTCTGGGCACTGTTACACTCACCGTCGTAGGTCCTGTGTTAATGCTTTTCCTCCACCTTCCTGCTCAACTTGACTGAGCCCCCGCTAACAGTGCTTCTAGTCAATGTCCCTCCTCTAACTAATATCCTTTCTCTCTTCTCAATTTCCTTTTCCTCCTTTTCAAATCCTTCCTCTGCTAACCAAATCTGGTCCCCTGGTCTCTCTCTGCCCCTGCAGGTGGTAAGTATACTTAAAGTGCTAACAATGTCTTCATGGACGCCTGTTTCTCTTCTTGTCAGCTCGCAATGATATTTAAATGATGCTTTTAAAATTCATTTTATGATGAAGGATCCACCTCAAATACTTTTTTCATTCACAAGTACATCCATTGTAATTTGGTGACAGAGAAAGATCTGATTGGGTGAATGTTTTTTGATGATCAGTAGCTGATTTTTGAATGAGCAGACTCATTTTACGATGGGCAATGAATTTCTTTTTTACACTTCGAAGCCTTGAGTCACAGCTGGACACTGTAAGCTACATCATGTAACTGAATTGTGATGATAAACTGGATATTCTGATTAAATGCAGCATAAAACATATTGTGACGCATGTTACATTCCATCCTGATCGTTTTGTACTTTTGCTAGCAAAGGGAACATGGTTGACTTCTCTGTTTTCATGGCCTCCTCACAGGAAAATGTGAATAAAAAGCCACAAACCAAATCAAATTTCTTTCTGCACCAGCAGTGGGTCAAAACAGTTTTAGTTACACATCTGTATTTGTTTAGTTTTCAGAGCTGATTCATGCAGAAAAAGGCAGTAACACACAAGAAACCTCTCTTGTTCCTCCCTCCTCTAATGATGCATCATAATAAGGTTAAAACACTTGGAAAGGTGTGGTAAGCTGATACTTACTGAGCTGTAATAGAGGTACACCTCACTCACCACCACTAATAGTAGAACTACAGAAGCATAGCACTGCCACTCAGTGGATGGTTGGAGAACTGCATCCAGGTTGGAGCAGATGAATTGGTTTAAATCATCAGCTCCTTTGGGATTTGTCAACTAAGTATGGATATTGTGCCATGAAAATGATCTTATATGTCTTCTAATGTATTTTGAAAATGTAATTTAAGATTTTCTGATTGTTTATTTCTGTGTGTGTGTTTCTGTTGTCCTCAGAACATTGGGAAGAAGATGTCTTGCCAGCAGTTTATCAGTAATCTAGACGGCCTCAACAACGGCAAAGACTTTCCCAAAGACTTATTAAAGGTACAGAACTTTACCTGAGAGTTTACAGCTGGAGCAAAATGCCACAGAGTGTGACTGAAGTTTATGTTCAAATTAAACATCATTTTAAATGCTTACAGTTTCTCTCCTTTGCCTCCACAGGTCTTGTATAACTCAATCAAGAACGAGAAACTGGAATGGGCAGTGTGAGTATGCATTCTGTTGAAAAGTATTCGGGGTATGCAAGTTTTTAGAAGTAAGGACCCTTGAATATGTGCTGCTCAGGTTTGTCTGAATGGGTATTTGTGTGTTTGCAGTGAGGAGGAGGAGCTGAGGAAGAGTCTGTCAGAGCTGGTGGAGGAGCAATGTGAGGGCGGGAGCAAACGTGTTGCCAGGGTAACAGACGGCAGTAACCCTTTCATCGCAATTCCTATTCTGTTAAACGCTGTCACCTACAAACACGGTGTACTGACACGCAAAAGCCACGCTGACATGGACGGCAAACGCAGTGAGTTTATGTGGACAGACACAAGAACACGCACACACAGCTGACTTTGAATAAACACACAGCTGAATTCTCAATAAAAGTTTTTGTAAAATTATATGAATATACAAAAAAGTTGTTTTTCTTTTATTTTTGCTCTCTCAGCCCCGAGGGGTCGTCGTGGTTGGAAGAAGTTCTATGCGGTTCTGAAGGGGATGATTTTGTATCTCCAGAAGGTACCGCATCTCGTCCTCTGCTCTGTTACCATAGAAACACACATCCACCACTGCAGTGACAGCGGTGGTGGGTGCTGCTAGCTGCTCTGCTCTATGTGTGTGTGTGTGTGTGTGTGGGTTTATGTGTGTGTGTTTGAGGAGTGAGATACAGAGAGCATTAAGAGTGGAAAAGAAGCAGTTGTGCTCTAGGTTGTGTTTGTCTCCCCCTGCTGGCCGGAAGCTAGAACTGACAACATGCAACTGAAATGTTCAATCTGAATTAAATGAATTAACTCCTCTCTTTCAGTAGCAGTGTAGGATTTCCACTGTTTACACTTGATGCTTTTGTGAAAGCTACAGCTCTAAACAACTAAAGTGAAACATAACAATGTTTACATTCTTCAAAACCACACAAACATACGATGTGTGAATTCTCTTTTTTCTCATTGCATATTTGTGTTACTCAAATAGGATGAGTACAAGCCCGACGCAGACATTTCAGAGGTGGACCTAAAGAACGCAGTGCGGATCCATCATGCTTTAGCCACTCGTGCCACCGACTACAGCAAAAGAGCCAACGTACTGAAGCTCAAAACCTCAGACTGGAGGGTGTATCTGCTGCAGGCACCGTGAGTAACACAAGTCCATCACACTGGACACACTGTTATTTTGATGTAAACTAACTCGCAAGTTTCAAAGCATAAAGTCATATAGTTTGTTTTCATGTACATTAAAAGATAGAGATTGGAACTTGGTGAATATCAAAATAACGTTTAATGTCAATCACTTAATTTGCTGTTAGTTCGCTGAATGTTTCAGACATTTCTGTAAGAGGAACCTGTGTGAATGTGGCAAAACTAAAGTGAACAACAGATAAAACATCAATGATCAAACATTTTCAGTCTGTGAAATACTCTGTCACGTCGTTTATCAACGCCTTGTCGCTCTCTCTCTCCCTCCAGGAGCGAGGAGGAGATGATGTCGTGGATCTTCCGGATAAACCTGGTGGCGGCGCTCTTCTCGGCGCCAGCCTTCCCTGCTGCCATTGGCTCTATGAAGAAGTTCTGTCGGCCCATCCTGCCGTCCTCATCCACCCGACTCAGCCAGGTACACACACACACACACACACACACACACACACACTGCATAAAAATATAGGAGCTACCACAATCCAGTGGTTTATATTTTACTGCTCTTTAGTGATATAATATGCTATTGTCATTACCACAGTCAATGTCCAGTACAATCATATTATAAATATATGTCCCTGGCATAGAGCATATCACAGCAGCTTGCACAGTCCTCCCACATTAAAAACCTCACACAGGGTTGGGCAGCATTACTTATTCTATTTGTGTCTGCTTACATTTGATTGGCTGATGTGCGGGTCTTCCGGTTTTTGTCTCGTCTGTGATTGGTGCAGGAGCAGCAGCTGCAGAGTCATGAGAGCAAATTGAAGCAGATGAGTCTGGAGCTGGAGGAGCACCGGAAAAACCCGCCCTCAGTCGACCCCAAAAGCCGCGAGTGGGAGGAATACCGGCTCAAAGAGCACTACCTAACGTACGAGGTACAAGCTTTCAACATTCATTTTTATGCGTTGAAGCAGGAAACAGCCACTGTCTGATGTTTTCTCTATGTTCATCATATATTTACAGATAAGTTTTTTCACATTTATCATTTTCATTAGTCGCATAGAAAATGTCACACGATCAGATGTAAAATCTAATGTGAAGCATTTTTAATTTCTTCAGGTCAGTGTCAATCTCATGATAATGACACTTACTATTATTAGTTATTAATAATTCACAATATCAGAACAGATTGATCTTATATTTTGATGACGTGAAACTGTCGGCTTTTATATAAATGCCTCAGTTAAACAAAATATTGAGCACAAGCAGAACAGTTTCAGTCTGGCGTAAATTAATCCAGTTGGAAGGCAACAGTGTGTCCAAACTGTTTCAGATTTTAAACACTAGTCTCTTTGTTTGACTCTAAATGTATGTATTTTTTGTCTCATTGTTTTAACACATTCTTTTCTCTTTTCTCTCTCTGTGTCTGAGCAGAAGACTCGGTATGAGACGTACATCAGCCTCCTACAGGCCAAAATCCGGGCAGAGACTGATGACCTTGAGAAGATCGAGGCGAGCGTGATGGGTGGCCTGATCATGGAGGGCGGCTTGGCCGGCCGCGAGTGCCACCTCCGCAAGACACAGTCCTCCCCATCCATCAGCCAGGCGCACGGTGGGCAGAACGGGAGAGCAGCTGAATGCACTGTCCCAGGACAGAGGAGCTGAGGGGAGGGACGAGGACCAGAGACGGCCCACAATGCAACATCCCTCCAAGCTAAACTAGCTTAATCCTCCAATGTCTTAGTGGGGTTTTCTTTGTTAGTGTTTGTGTTTTGGGCTCATCCATTCCTCCTGTTGTCTTCACAGTAAGAGAGTGGGCAGCGACAGGAGAAATGTTTGTCACTATCCTTCCCAGAATTTATCAACCCTGGTGATAAGTTTCTGTCCTTGAGCAATAGATGAAGAGGATGAAGAGCCCACTCTTGATACCCAACAAGTGACCCTGCCAAACCTCAGTTCTTTGAACTTTTATTATTATTGCACATTTAAATGATCATAACTGTGATCACAACATCATCAGTATTATTTTGAAAACTCAGAGCGATGCAGTCATCTTGATTTTAGTCACAAGCAGAAGTTTGAGTAATTTATAATGTATTAGCTTAAGACCAGAAAGAACAAAGAAAGACACAGATGATAGTCTGTCCTCTGGGTCCTGTCCTTGTCAGACAGTGACTGAGATGAACTCAGTGGCGATGGTACTACTGTAGCATTTTGGCCTTTTTTCTCTCTCATGTCAACACACCAAGCCACTCAGGCGTGTGTATGGACCTACAGTACGGGTGGAGTGTGGCGTGTGGAGATACTACATATCTGTCCTGGACTCACAAAAACTCAAAAGGACTTCTCAGAAGGACTGAGTCCCTGCCATGTATAGCATATTTATTTATTTATTTAATTCTCCTTCATTCAGCCCAGGGAGGGTTTACACAGAGAGGACACATGTTTTTTTTGTCCAACACTTTCCCCGTGTGACATTCATGCAGTTACATATATTCCCATGTATAACTGAGCTGCCAAAAGGAACCATGGTTTTAACTGTTTATTGAGCTGCTCTACCAGAGAACTGGAGGTTGAGTGCCTTACTCACGGGCACCTCAACACTAGTTGTTGAGGGATTTTTGAGAGTGTGACACACTCACTTGTGAGAAACGATCACAAGTCGGCTTCTGTGAATTTTTGAGCTGTCGCTACCCCCCAAATACTGACATGTATTCAATTATTCTGTTTGTTTTTTTGACAACTTAAAAAAAAAAATAGTATGTGACTGAATGAAAGCACTGTGCCATTTATCCCACAAACTCTTCTTCCTGTGTCATGACAACGTACGTTGAGCTGAGCTGATGCTTAACAGGATATATTTGGGTGTGAGGTTTCTGAAGATTGAAATGAAGGGCAGAACAGGAAAGTGTGGGTGAGCGATATACAGTATGAGTGGGTGTACTGGTGTGTGTGTGTGCGCGTGTGTGTGTGTGTGTGTGTGTGTGTGTGCGTGCTTTTTAAAGTGGTTCCAGTTGAGATGTTGGAGCTGTAGGCAACAGGAAGAAGTAAATATAGCAGGGTCATGTCTTTGTATGAAGGAGAATTTATTGAGCATGTTTGGTGAGAAACAATCCAATGGCCTTCTGCTGAATAAGACCACCATCACAACCAGGTCTGAGTCTCTCAAAAGCATCTTCACCACAAAGGCAACTGTCATCCTCGTGAAAAAAAAAAATAAAAACCTGTACATTAACTTTTTAAAACGGAAAAACTCATCCCTGCTTTCATTTCTAACGTGTCATTTGGACCTATTGTAGCTTCTCTGCTCCTTTACTGGTGTGGTCTTACTGCAGTCATCCACATTAAATGAAGATGTTTTTGAGACAGCAGGCCTTGGTCTATCTTATACAGAGACTGGCTGATTGGAGAGTGTAGCAGCAGGACTGCTCAGGCTTTGCGTATACTAAAGTCAAGAAGCCTGTCAGCAACTGGAAAAAAAGGGGAGGGGCAGCAAAACAACTCCACCAGCAGAGTAGCCATCAAAACACCCTTCACATGGGTGAGGAGGAGAGGCTCGTTTTCCAAGAAGAAGAGACCAGTCTGGTTTTCTAAGTAAGTAGTTTGCCAGCCAAGAACAGGCAAATCGGACATCCAGCTCACATTTTTCCAAACAGAGGGACAAACTATATTAAGACTGTTTCTTGTGAAAGGGGGAATTGTATAATGTTTTGAGGAAATAAAGAGGTGGTGGGAGAGGTGGTGGTACTGCTGTTTGTGAGCACCTTAATTGATCCTCACCCACCCAAACACACATACACACACACACCTTCTTTCTACATAATTTGCTTATGACACAACTGTAGATCAGTGAGCTTAGTGCCCCCTCACTCAGCCTCAATGTGGCACAGAAGCATGTTGACATAACCAGAGCTGTAGGTCGACAGTAAGAATAATCATATCTTTGGCTCTGGACACAGCGCTTCTGCTGCTTCGTATATCATATTAATAGTGACTGATGGGATCTGAGATCCTTTTGAGACTTGGCTGGAAACCTGGAATCACAGCTGGAATCCTGGAACTGGATCCTTGTATAGACCAAAATGCTGAAACAGAGTCGAGTTTTGAGAGAGGAAGTACCATTTTATACAGCTGTATTGATAGGATAAAAACTGCTTTCTTACAGGGAGACTTCCCCTTATAGTCACTTTGGCTGTTGTGCTAACCATAGTTTCCCAATGTTCTAGGGTAGGCCTGTGCTGTAATATAGGATTGTGACAAATTTGTTGATTGTTATGTTTTATTTAAAAAATGACAACTTCGGCACTTTGATGTCAGCAATGGATCTTTTTGTTTGTTTTGTTTGTATATCTGAACTGTTTTTTGACAGGATGCTTATACTATGTAAAGGACATATTTACTGAATATTTAGTCTGTGCTTCATAAAGTAAGCTTTTATACAGATGATTGTTGTCGTGATTTATTACGATGGTCAGCTCTGCACTGAAAAACGTAGATATGACATAATGAGATATGATATAATATTGTGTACAGCCTATCACACTAAACAAGGTTTTCATTCTGGGTAAATTCACTTTTAGTTAACGTATTAGTTGAATCATCAAACATCTGTTAAATAGACCAAAGATTTGTAAGTGTGCTAGTGGCGAATAACCACAGACAACAAACTATAAGTCTGTAAGAACAAATTGTTGTAGAGTTCACCTTTACAGTATATCACTCAACAGGAAGCCGCAAAACAAAACTCACAAGAAATGTGTAATAGCATTACATTATGTATCAAAAAAATACAAAAAAACAATGAGCCTCCTCCCACAGCTCAAAAATAGACGCCTATAATGTTATGAAAACATGTTTACCACTGTGTCAGTCATGTACTTTGATCAACAATGCATTTAGCAACAATACAGTGTTGCACAGTGCTGTGTCATTGCCCCATTTTCCTTTAATACAAAACTTAAACTGCATTAAAAGGCACCGCCTCCTCTAACACTAAAATTTTTCCCTCAGGTGTTTTACAGTTTTTCTCCTGCATCAGCAAACATGTTAGAAAAGTTCAGCTGCAGCATCTGAGAAAAGCTGATTGTATTTGTAAACTTTTGTCATGATACTGATACTAACTGCTGATACAACACCCAGCATCACCACAGACATACTGGACATACTAGTGAGCTGTTTTGACTGAAAGGACAAACCTTTAATTATATATATAAAAATATAAAAAACAAACTACTGTTACTTCACAGCCTTTGGCAGCATGAAAGTAAATTTGATGAATGTGCTTAAAACTTAAATGTGCTTATATTTCAAACTTAATTAATATCCTGTTCAGCTGTTGAAGTATTTTATACCTATGACCCACTGCCCAACTAAGAATTAGTATAAATAACATTCTGTTTTTAGAAAAATAATCAATATAAATAAAGTGAGTTCACTAATCTATTAAATACTTGACCATTGTTAGGCTCAATAATGAACATCTTACATTCGGTGCTTATTCACATTCAGTAGGAAATATGTAATAATTAAGAAATACATTTGTAAAAAAAAAAAAAAAAAAAAAAAAGTGTTACTGTTACTTTAAAAGAGCGTTGCATGATGGGTGGCCTGTAGCTTTTTACTCGTGCCGTTGCTAGGCGAGACTTCTTCTACTAATCAATATATTTTGCTTTCAAAAGTAAAAAACAAAGTATAAAACCTCAGTCCTGTCACATAGCAGTCATGAGTGGCACCCTGCTGCCAGAAATTGTGACTTTTCACAGCAGGTGCGCAGCGTGAAAGCTGGTGGAAATGAAGTTGTAATTAAACTAATTAGAAACACCTGCGCCGTGACGTCACGATGGCCATTCAGGTAGAAACCATTAAATATCATAAAACAGCAGCAGCAAACATGAGGTAAGTTAGTTTTTTCTTTGAATATAATTATTTTTGTGTTACTGTCTACAGGTGTTTCTAAATTGGTTGGTGCACTTACAACTTAGGCGATCCTGTGAACCTAAAATGTAGTGTGAGCTAATTTGATAGTTTGTTTGAAAAAACAAACAAACAAACAAACAAAAAAAAAAACAAAAAAAAAAAAAAAAAAAAAAACAAAAACAAAAAACAAAGAAATAAAATAACTAAAAGCAAAGAAAACACAGCAATATTAGCATTAGCATATTTAAATCATCTCTGCTTCTCTGCTTGGTGCCATATGTTTCTGCTGCTTAAATTTAATCTGATATTCAGTTACCTTGTCAATGTTATTCTATTGGTTGCAAAAAAACCATTTAATTCAAAAGGCCCGTACAATTCAATAAAGAAAATACAATTCAATTTAAAAGAGATAGATATCCTATGAAAATGTTATACAAAATATACCTTCCAAGTTGCTGTATATTATTATTGATGTTGCCGGGATAGTATTTCAAGGGTTAAAATTGAATCAGCCCGTTATGTGTCCACTGTCTTCTTTAGATTAACATCTTTACAATGTTTCTAACAAATTTCATCGTTGGGCAACTTTGTCTGGTTGCGTAAAAATAAATTAAATTGTGTTATGGTTATCTATCATTAGTTTGTTCCCACAGCTCCTGGTGTTTCTTACATCCCTGACACAAAATCTGCTTCTTAAAGCGTTCGCTTCACTATATCTCATCAGTGATGTGCGGTGCCATCACTTTTATTGCGTTTAGTTCACTGACCTGTTGCCTAATACAGACTGAAAAATGCTCATCTGGCTGATAGTAGTTAATACTGTTCTGTCTACAGCATGTCCTCTCCTAGTATGCCAACAATATGGCGCTCGTTCTTTTATTTCCACGTGGAAGTCAAAAGCAGATGTCTGGAGCGCTGCATAAAAACTCATCTTTGTGTCCACCAGCTGTAGTTACTCTGCTGTTAAGTCTGCGCATTTTTTTATTTTATTTTTTTATTCAATAACAGATAAAGAAGTTTTCCATGGACAGCTGACAGGAATCCACATCCTCTAAAACTATAAAATGACTGCAGGCAGTTAGGACAATTGATGAATTAAATAAACAAATATCATTAATATATCATTCATAGATATCGGCTTTATACATAATAATTAATATCCCTGTGCTTACAGCGTGTAAATTCATTCAGTAGATACTGTGAACCCAGTCCTGCTAACTGTATGACTGTAGTGTTGAGACAGTTGTGCAGAGACAGGGACATGTGGAATGACTTTTTATTGCGCGATTAGTCATTTTTCAGACAACAAGGCTCCCCCAACATTAAAACAAACAGCAATGTACAAAACAGCACACCTTTTTTGCCATCAACGGAAATTTAATAAGGTAGTGAGAGTACATAACAGAAAGTAATGAAGTGTAAGGACGCGAGTTATGATGATGTTGAGATGTATAGGATGAGCTTGATGTCAAAGCCAAAGTAAGCACCATCGTCATGTAGTCAGGAAAGGCCATATTTCAGTAAGAAATATTCTAGAAGGGGTGAGGAGAGGTTAAACATGATACAAGAGGGTTGTTATCACAGTTTTCAGACATTTTTACCAACTAAAAAAAGAGAACAATATCGGTGTAGCACTACTTTATCATGCAATTTACTTTAGTAAACCTTCTGACACACAGACAAAATATACTTCAATAAGTAGAACTCAATACATCTCTGTCCAGCAATAGTCACAAAGCCTGTAATTTATACTCTTTGAATGTGAGATCCCTATCAAAAATAATATGCAGATTTTTATTTTTCTTAATATATCTAAAGTGCAAGTATTTATCCATTTTATTCAATGCTTTCTGTAAGTATAAAATACAAAGAAAAAAAACAGCAATATGTTTTTTCCTGTTTACATGTTATATTTTTCTGAAAGGAGGAGCATCATATATAACAAACCATATATATATATTTATATATATATATACACACACACGCCACAGATAAAATATTTTTGAAAGATACAACATATTATCTCGTATGGGGATGGTAAAGGGATTTAGACCAAACTGTGACATGGGATATGTTCATTGTGCATTGACCCCACCCCTTAAAATCCAGGATCCATTTCCCAACATCTTCAAAACATTTGAAAGAATGTCTTTATAACTATACACAACAGTAGCCTATACAGTCTGCAAACATGATGGACCCTACTACTTGGTGCATGTGCAAACAGAAGACGTGCTGAATGAGCTCCTCTGTCAGTGGTTTGTGATGAGTCATATAGTGCTTGGCTTTGACCAGAGGTTACAATTGGCTGTGTGATTAACCAGAAACTCTGAATGGCCAATGAGAGACTACAACACTGAAACCAGAAATGGAGCAGATTTGGTTGTCTGGAACACCTTAATGGAAGTTCAGTCTGTTTTCAGTTCGTACAGTTTGGTAGAGGCGGGTCACCACCACCTACATTTCGTCTATGGAAGTTTGCTGTTAAAAGTCGTGAACATGTGACTGTTTGAATGTAGTCAGAAACATGGATAATCCCCCTGCTCAAGACAGGAGGAACAAGCAGGAAAAGCACCTACAGCTGGAGCCATCATAACACCCTGACATTAATAACGTGCGACAAGTAGCTTCTGCTGCACTTTTGAGTTATATTAACAATTTTTAATTTGTCCTCTATTTCCACCAATTGACGTGTAAAGGATTGGCCGGGTCAACTTCAACAACAGGTTGTTTCAGCAGCAAAAAATAAGCTCTTTTAAATAAAATTTGACAGGATGAACACTGCAGTAATAACAGACAAAAGGCAGCATAGCATCATGATTAGGGACTGCTACGATGGCTACTGCTGTATAATAATACAAAACATCACTCTCGCCAACGCTAACAGGGTTAGTGCACCATCACCTCTGTGTGCTGAACTTAGCCAGAGCCCCAAAGGACAGCACACAGCTAGACCACAAACGCTTCACGTAGAAAGCAAGCAAAAAAAACAAAACAAAACAAACAAACAAACAAAAAAAAAAACATCTGCCTACCATTTTGCATTTGAGTCCCAGAAATGGATGACCGTGTAATGTGGGCACAACATGGCTGCAAGGTCACTCTAGGTTTTGCTGTGACACTGGGCAAGCTCTCATGAACTGAGAAAATCAGATTTGATCGCTCCGTTTTCAGCAAAAATCCTAAGTGCCCTCCACCTCAGTAACTCAGACAGAGCCGCGGCCCAAAATGGACGAGTCATGTTTCACCACAGAATCGTTCTGCACTAAAAACGCAACTGACCCAGTAGCACTCGGCGATCACGGTCTGTAACAAAACATGACAACGTGTCTTTTACTCTTTAAAAAAAAGTGTGCGTTTCACAGAGTGAGGCATTCACAAAGTGAACTCTATGATCAGGTTCAGGCTCCTTATATTTGGCCATTAAGAGAAAGAGAGAAAGGAAGTGTTGTATTTCCAGTCTTCATGTAGCATGAGCCTCTTGGAGGCCTAAATTGAATTAAGCTAAAGCTAGAACACTTTGGGGAATAAGTGCTGTATCACAACAGAGAGTCCATACTCGTGTTGAACTCAAGATGAACTCAGATTGACCTCAGATGTGCTTTGCCTGGCACATAGTCATAGGTGGCTTATATGCGCATTTAATGGAAATGGGCTTTTCATCATTCTCGGGGCAGTTTGAGGAAATATAATCATGTGCAAGAGGGGCTAGAGATTTCCTCTTCTTCTTCTAAATTGAGAGAAAAGTCCTAACTGGATGTGTCTGACAGGCGGGTCAGTAGGTCGTGGTAGAAGGCTGTTGGTAAGCCCCTACAGTGCAGTGCCAGGCTTCATCAGGCCTTTCACCAACACTCAGAGACAAACCTGGGCCAAAAAGTCCTGCGTAGAACAGATGGGATTTTCTGGAACATTTTTCTTGGCTCTACTGCTGCAGGCATGACCAATCAAACACAGATCAACTTTTTTTAAGCAAGGATTCAATAAGACCTCTGATACCTTTTCAGTCCAGGTATGCTTTGGGGAGCTCTGCTTCAGTCTAGCCTCAGTTTCCCCCACATGTCTGGGAGACCCAGACCATAACTACATTAACAGCTTTTATCCAGCCGAGGCCTTTAAAGCTGCAATCCTTCCAGTCTGTGTTTCCCCTTCATGCCAGCTAGGTGGCACACCATGCCGACAGGGCCTGTGACCAGGCTCAGTCACATTAGCTGTTGTAGGCCAACCTGCTCTAAATAAAGCTGATACTTTAACTAACTACCTGAAGCAGACTGATTGTTAACTAGCACTTAGATCCGAGCCTAGAGGTCGATCAGGTTAGGGAATGGACTGTGTGAGGCATTTGGACAAGTAAGTTTTGCTGCATCAACAATGAGCCAGGGCCTTTCTTACCCACTGAATCCCGTGGAGCAGACCTGAGATCAGCGTCTGCCCACAACAGAGACGGGGATCGTAATCCTCATTGTAAAAACAACAACAAACTCCTCTGTCCTTTGGGTCTGCTGCGGCCGATCGCTATCGCTGAGCTGAAGTGAAACCATAGACAAGCCAAAGACAAATCGTAGTTCACCTGTCCTGCGATCGGCAGTCCCAGGCGAGAGATGGGTCGCACTCAGGCTCCAAACACACAGTCTCCTGGCTTCTAATAACAGGAGGCCTTGTGCAGTTCTAGACACCATTCAAAATACTTTAGAGGCCTCCCAAACACTCAGATAGCAACAAGAGGCCTCAACAGGGGGAGACTGTATGTGTGTGTGTCTCTGTCAGCCACCCCTGGACCTTACCCCACGATACGATTCAACTTCAGTGTAGGCCACTGCCGAGGGGCTGACACGGAGACAGTTAAAGGCTTTTGACTGACTGTGTTGCGTGTGTGTGTGTTGTGTGTGTTATGTGTGTGTGTGTGTGTGTTTTAGAGGAGAAACGAGGAAGGAAAGGATTTTCTCTGGGGTGACTCTGTAGGGGGACGTAAAACACCCGAACTAGTCTATGCGCACTGAGAGACAGACAAGGCAGCCTACTGGTTTACAGAACGTGACAGGAAAAATACCTCACTACTACTCTTGACTTTTTTTTTTTTTTCCACTTTGAGCAAGTGCTTGAGAAGAGAGACTTCACATTTCGGAAATATAACGCAAATGCATCAACCTCATCGTCATGCTTTCAAATATCTACTGATCACATAGCCTATACATTTTTTCGTCTTTTAATAGTCTATACACGTGATACAATGCCGCAATTGGCACGTACACAATATTGCACACTAAGATGAAATGTCCTACACTAGTCAGAGGCTTCCTCTTTGCCTGGGAGGGAGAAACCTGACACGTATTGGACAACAAAATGTGGAGAAAAGAACTTTGACGGAAAAAAAAAAGAGAGAGAATCAGAATAACAATAATGCAAAAGTGACATATTCTGAGCGGCGAGGCCCCCAAGGAGCGATCAAGGGGCTGTAGCACCATAAAGAGATAGATACTGCCTCGGCCCTGCACTGATAGGCCTCTACATCCACTGGACTGCACTCAGACTAACTGCATGGGACTGGCCGGCTGGCATGCCTGGCTGGCTGACTGCCTGGCTCTTTAACAGCATCCATCTCAGCTCTGACGAATTGCCTCATCCAGCCGCTCCTGATTTTGTTTTTTGTTGTTGCTGTTTTTCTTTTTTAAACATCATGGTGCATATGGTGTGCAAAGCCACCCGTAACATCTCCAGATGAATCTCCATGCTGACACCCAGTGCTGCCACCGGTGGTACATCCTAGGTCGCTGCCTGTTTCAGGGAGACACATCTCTACTCTGTGAGAGGCCACCCAGCCAGGTGTGCTGCTAGGGAATTCTAGGCTCCACAGTGCCACGATGCACTGAGGGCCCCCCCACCCACCCACTTCCATAGTGGACATACAGCAGCACTACATCTCTCTGAAGAGCCTGCTCCAGTCTGGAGCTCAAGCCACAACCACTGTTGACCCTCAGCGGCCTTTCATCTTTCTCGGTGTTGCCACCCATGCTCCATGCACTGCAGGGGTGTAAATCCCGCAGCCCTGGTGAGTATATATTTCTGCCTACATAACAGCACTCGTAAATAAAAACGTACAGCGGTCGAGGTCACAGACCATCCACGTGAGAACACGTAAACGAGTGGAGTGTATAAGGCACGGGTTGTAATGACGTCAGAGAGGATGCGTTGCCTCGCCGCGCGCTGCGCTGACGCGTCTTTTTTGTTTTTGTCTTTGTTTCTTTTTGTTCCCGCGCCGTGCGCTCCCACAAGTGGACCTTATCCTTTTGCATCCCCCACCCCCCAAGAGGAAAAAAAACAATAGAGTAACAAAGAAAAACTTAACCCACAGAAAACGTGGGTATCTTAATAAGGATTTTTTTTACAGCTGATTCACAAAATCATAATTAGTACATCTAAGTTAGCACTTTTTTTCTCCTTTAAGTTTATATGGACATGGTGCAAGAGGGTTGATATTCAATATAGTAGCTCAGAGATAGATTTATCCCATTGGTTTGAGGCGCACAAAATAGGCTATTTAGTTTTGATTCTCAACCTTTCCATAATGGCATGATAGAAATGCTTTCATTAGCCTACTACATTTTAGGTCAAATTAAAGACTATAGCCTACTTTGCCAAACTTCTTTTCAAAACATGAGCCTACACGCATGCTGACAGGTGTTTACAGGCCTGTAGTGCTGCGTTCTGCAATTCATACACTTTTAGAGCGCTTTCATATTTATTCTGCGTACCTTTATAATAAACTATACATCTGGTATCAGATTTTGGTTTCATAAAGTCCATAATATATTCTCTTTGTGCTGATGTCAAATATTCGTTCTACATGAAGACTGTCATTTAATATAATAGACCTCTGGTTTTACTTTTTGATTAAATTTTAGTATATTACCAGTTTGAAAACATTTAAACATTTTTTCTCGAAATAGCTTTGATGTGTGCAAAATCTGTCGTTGATAGAGATATAAACACTCTGTTCATTGTCATTTAAATCAAGTAGGAAACAGTTCATATCTTACAGTTCAATCCTTGATAGCAGCGGCTTACTGTTACATGGGTGGTAAAGTGGGGTGACATCCAGTAAAATGAGCGAGGAGACAGCAGAGGTGCTGCCATGTCTGTGGAGGTTGTGTGTGTGGGGTGATTCCCTTGGAAATTCTCTTTCTATTTTACAGTTATAAGTCTCGTTTTCTCTCAGAGTTCAGTTGTTTCATTTCTGTTCTCCCAAAATCCGCGTCAGTCATCGTCGCCGTCGTCTCCGCCGTGCGGGCCCTCAGGTAGCAGTTCGGAGGCCCGTTTCTCTCTACTCCTCTCCTGGATCTTCCTCATCTCCTCCGCGTATTTACAGAAGGTGTTGCCGAATTTGGACCACACTTTGCACGGAACCGTGATGGAGTTCCGGTACGTGGGCTTCACCTCGCTGACCCGCATGAAGACTCCGTACTTATTGGAGCCCACGTCAAAGAAGAAGCGCTTGTTGTCGACCGTGAGCGAGGTGCCCTCCGGGAGCTCCGCCGGCTCCTCGTCCACGCCGTAGTCGTCGATGAGTTTGGCCAAAGCGTCGCGGAACTCGATGAGACCTTGCGCCGGCAGAGCGATGGTCTGGCCTTGCGTGCTTCCCAATCCGGGCCCCCGATTAACGGTCTGTCGGATCCTCAGGAACCGCCCCCTCTGGTTCTCTTTCAGATCCATGTAATATTTCCGATTCTCCCGAACCAGGAATTCGCTCTTGAGCGCCCGCCGGGGCTCATCCTGCACTATGTCCGGGTTGGTCGGGCCCAGCTGGGCGTAATGTTCGATAAAGTCCCCGAGATAATCGCGGAACTCCACGGCGACCGACATGGAGAGAGTGAGGCGGCTCTTGTTTCCCCCAGCTCCGACCTCGGCTATCTTTAGGAAGCGGCCTTTAACATTCTGCTTCACGTCAAGGTAAAAGCGCTTGTTCTGGATGTCGACGCGCTTGGAGGCGAGCTCCTCGGTGTCGTGCTGCAGCCGGGACATGGCGCCCATCGCACCCGGGGGCAGCGAGCCGGGGCCTGCGGTGGGCCCTCCGTGGTCACTGCCACTGTCTCTGTCCGCCATGATGCTGCCTCCCTGCTTTACCTTCCACCGTCTCCCTCTGCCTGCTGCAACCTCGACTGCCCGTCAAACCACTCCGCCGCTCTATCGCGAGACGAGAGAAGAGAGGATGAAAAAATGAAAGTAACTGTAGTTAGTGTTACTGTAGTACTCGGAGCAGGCTGCGTTCAAGACACTCGCGACGGTTTTGCAACGTTTTACAGAAATTTCACTTCAGCCTCTGGTGTAGCAGTATATTGCTACTGAAAGTTAACCCCCACCCATGTGAGCCTAAAACACTGCAGTACTAACGCCAACAATCAAGACACACAGATAGATAGATAGTTAGATACATACATAGATAGATAGCTAAAAAAATAGAGAGATTGAGTCCACACACAAGAGTACATAATGACCACACGTCTGTGCACTATTTAAAAAGCAGTTAAAGGACAGAACAGGATTAAGGTCAACCTGATGGCTATTGGTTTGGGTGTTTCAGCACCACGGACAGTTATTTTGTGTCTTTCAGCACCACGGACAGCGAGCCCAAACACCGTCACAGTCACTGTGGAGGGACCTAGAGAGCTGGATGAAGACAAGAGACATATCTGAATGAGCAGCGGATGCTGCCTGTGTGGGAGTCAGAGGGAGGGGGTTAATACACTGAAGCATCATGAATCATTAGCCTGTGATTGGACTTGCTTGTGTGTCTCAGTGGAAAACTATTGATCGTCCTGAAGGGTTTCATCAGTGGAAAGTAGCGAAAAAGCAAACCATCTAATAAAAAACAAACTTGGACAACTTGTCAGGATTAAAGAGAAACTGTTGCTATTCAAGAAAACTGTTTAAAATAAAGCTTAAATTATAGAATAATGCTGTTCTTATTTATTCTGTGATTTAACAATATGTTGTATTTATGATATGCATTATGACAGGAAAATAACATTTATCCAAAGTGTTTGGATAAATTATTGTTGCTGTTATTATTATTTTTAGTATTATCAGTATAAATTTATTTTCTTGAAAAGGCTGGGTTTTCCAACTTATAAATGTAATAATTTGTAGCTTTGTTTTGCACTTGGACATTCGTTATTTCAGGGTTTTTGGATTAAAAATATTTGAGGAAATCACCCGGGACTTAGTGAAACTGCAAATTTCAGTTATATAGGCAATCATGTAGTCAATAACGTAAAATATACTCATCAGATTAATCATTAATTAAATAATGTTATTTTGTGGGCTAATTTCAGGTATGATATATTCCATTCTGGTAGTAGTAATATTTTTCTTTCATGAAAAGACTGAGCGTTAGCTGGGTATTCCCTCTCAAATTACATTTTTGTTTTGCGCAAAAACATTTTTAAAGTTAGAAATTACACTGAATGTGGCTGGTTAAGGTCATTTTTAGGTCATTTTAGATATAGGAGAAACAACAAAACAAGTTTTTTGAGCAGTAGCCTTCATAAGGTTATGGAGGGGAGGAGCAGACCTCAGGTACAGTAATAATGTTGGATACTTGATGGATGTTAACTACACGGCTGTAGACTACAATCTATATCAATAAACAAAGCAAACATATCTCTATGATTTAATTGTACACATGTGCAGTTGTTGTTTTTTTTATAGAAACCAGAAATCTTTTAATATCCAAGTTTATTGTGACTAATGAGAGGGCGTGTTGACCTCGAATATAAACGTCGGCTTAAATTTTTTTTTTTTTTTACTTTTTTTCTGTTGTAGTGTGAGCAGATAAGTTACTGATATCTTTTTTCCACAACCACAGATGATGGATGATGTCATAAAAACATATGAGATTTGATTTTGTTCAGGAGCATTGATGGTGATGTAGAAAATGAGGGGATGGTACTGCATAGAAGAAACCTGTGGCCACTATTCAAAGACATAATGTGTGATAACTAACAAAAAGAGCTGCTTTGTTGCTAAGGTAAGTGTATTTTAGAGAGAACATAATTTGACATTGGAGTAGACTAAGCATCAAGTCATCAATCTAAGTGACCTCCCCCTGCTGAAATGTCAGTGCAATATCAAAAACAGCCCCTCTGACAATTCCCACAGGTTCAGTGACAGTGCCAGGGGACTCATGGTGGCAGCAGGTTGCGGTCCTCCCTCGGTCAGTCAGCACAGATTGGTTTTTACTCCCCTTTGCTTTGTCAACAAATGATTTGCTTTCAAGGCTAATTTGGAAATTCCTAGATTTTCTCCAGTTTCTGAATGGCTCTAATGGATGCATGGCTGGTTGAATGAATGAAGGAGAGACAGATCGGTGAATGGGTGGGCAGTGGGCGGAGAGGGGAAGAAGGGGGGAAGAAGGGGGGAGAGAGGGGATCACTGGACAGAGGACAGTGTCTGAGGGGCTGTGTTTGCTGCTGCGATGATCCCTAAATTGAAGCGTTAACTATCAGCATGTAACGTCAAAAACGTGTTATGTGTCTGATAACATGTAGCACTGTGACTGCAGAATGCAGGACTGAAACTGAACTGTTTCCTCAGGTTGACTCTGTGTCTTAAATAATATATCATGGCAGAAGGATACATGCAGCGGTGAGACAGACCTTCATTGCACCAATTTAGTTGTGGCCTTCAGTCCATATGAGGCACCATGTGATTGGCCTATTGGGACTCAGCACTAAACCTGTCAAGGTTTTCAGCACCACGGACAGAGACTGGTGCCCTATGGGGAAAGGGATGAGGCGATGATGTAGGTGCATACTGTGATGAAATGGCCTCTCATACATTTTCTTTATCATCTCAGTCATCTATTGTAAAAAAAGACATGTCCATGTGTCCCCTATATAACATTATATTCTATCCCTTTCTCTGGATGGACAATGAAAGGCTTTCGACCTCTAGCGAAGGGCGCACAGCTCCTGACGGAGGGAAAGGCGAATCTTATGAATGGTTTGATTGATGGATACAGAGCTGGAGGCAGGGACTGGTTTGCTGGTGGAGGGAGGAGGGGATACTTTTGGTCACCACAAAAAGCCTGAGCATATTGTGCAATGCTCTCATCTCATTGGCGGAGGTGTATTCAATGGAATAAGTTGTTTTATTAGCTGTAGCTGTGCAGGATTGGCAAAATCTCTGGCTTGAATGTGTTTCCACCATCACACCCGCAGATCAGGGTAACTGATGCTTTCCACGTGTTGCCGTAGAGTCGTTAAACTGTGCAGCACCCCCCACCCCGCGGCAATGATGCTGATCTGCAATAAGTCGCATAATAGTGTGGAAAATGTCAGGTGTGGGCTGCGCTCTCCTGTAGCATGCAGCTAGCGCATATGTGTCTGAACGCATTTCAAGCTGAAGTCTCGAAACTCCCAGCTCGCCTCGCCATGCTGAGGAACCCATTGAGAGAATTTCGCAGCGTTAGTCATCGCAACAACTATCCGCAGTGTGTGTAGTAGTCGCCTATAGCCTCTCTTGCACCCTCTTGCACTGGAGATCCACAGTGGGCGCCGTGCAGGGCTTGGCTACAGACGCACTCTGGTGCTGTGTGTCTGTGCACTGCGTGCGTGATTCCTCCTGCACCCATCCGCAGAGGTTTAACACAGTTGGCCGGTTGGGTCGGTGGCGGTGTGCCGTTGGGTGTCCGGGTCATTAGGGTGTTTGCGCAGGACGTGGCGAGCCGACGCCAGTGACCGGGCAGGTGATGTTTGCTCACGTAAGTCGCTCGCGTTTGATGAGGGGCGCAGGGGACGCGGCTGGAGGGTGCGCGCTACTGTTGCATCGCCTCGCCGGATAACCGCTGCTATCTCATCCTGTTCGTCTGTTCCTCCCCGGGTTTCTGTTCCCTCACTCTCTCTCTTTTTTTTATTTCACCCATCGACTAACGGATTTGCAGGAGGAGGAGGACTCTTTTGACGATCGAAATAAGTGGATAAAGGACCCGACCTTGCGTGTGCGTGGAGTGCGTATTGTTTCTTGTGATTCCCCCTGTTCCCAAGCTGCTTTTTTCCTTCCAGAGAGGCAATGCGCCCACCCATGCGATGCTAGCCTATTAGCTGGAAAGAGAGAGAGAGAGAGAGAGAGAGAGAGAGAGAGAGAGAGAGAGAGAGAGAGGTTTCAGCCTTGGATTCGAGAGGAGGCTAATTTACGAGTCTTGTTTTGCCTTTCAGGAAAAGGGGAGATAAGAGGGGGAGGGTGGTTGGTGAAGGAGAATGCAGCAATCACATTTTTAAGCATGCAGAAGCGAGCCGTTTCCGGTTCCTAGGCTGGTGTGTCCCCCCATCCGAGGCCAGCAGCCGTATGGGGAAAGCAGCGGCAGACACAGATGGCATGGACACTTCCACAAGGTCTGCCGCTCTGCCCTGCCTGCTCTGCCGGAGCCCGTTCGCCGCCGTCTCTCTCTTCCAGCTCGCTCCGCCGCCCAGCAGCACTGCAGCACAGCACAGGCTGACGGCATGAGGCTTGATCCAGTGCATTTCTCCATGCTGGTCATCGGGGTCTCCGCCTGTTACGCCCCGAGTCTCAACTCCCTCCAGGACCAGGCGTACCGATCAACCGTGGTCATCGAGGGCGAGGTGCGCTCCTCCCCGGAGAACGTCTCGTCCCGGGAGCCCTACAGTGTGAATGTCAAAGTGCTGGACGTGTGGCCCGTCAACAGCGGCGGCCTCGAGAGGGAGCAGCTCGTGACCGTCGGGGACTTCGGTTCCGAGGCCCCGTGTACCACGGTGGAGAAGGACCACAGATATATCTTTTTCATGGACCCGACTAGCGATCCCTCGGTATTCAAGGCATCGTACGCCCCTGTGGACGCCAGCGAGCCGGAGCTGAAGAAGGATGTGGAGAGAGTGTTGTGCGAGGACTGCGGTAAGTTTAAGGCTTTTCCGTTATACCTGCCATACACTCACACCGCACTATAAGGGCCACTGGAGCTGCCATGGTGATGTAAGGAGACAGTCACCGCTCTCTGGCTGCGCGTGCACGTATGTAGTCTGTACAGTGTGTCAGCGTGCATTCACATATCTACATGCGCGCGAGCCGATTGACACATAAGTCCTCCATAACCCGGTCACCCATAATGAAATGATAAGCGTGACAGAAAATTTGTGTGTGTGTGTGTGTGTGTGTGCGTGCGTGCGTGTGTGCGTGCGTGTGTGTGTGTGTGTGTGTGTGTCGAGTAGAATATCTCCATCAAATCCAAGTTAAAGTTAAGGTTAAGCCCCAAACAGCAGGCTGCATCTGATGATGAGTGGAGACTGAAACTTCAGTGTAGCCTGGATTCCAACAAGATCTGCATCATCACATCATTACAGTCAAGTAGCCTGCATGTAGAGTCTTAAGGTGGAACACACAGGCGAAGCTAAAGGCAGCCACTCTTCTTTGTGTGTGTGTGTGTGTGTTAGTCTGATCTGAGCATGTGATGGGAATCAGGGACAGCAACCTTGTCTTGAGGTAACCTCCTTTCCAAACTTTGTATGGTTGCCTACAGCCAGTATTAGATGTCAGAAATCATGGCAAAATCTTGACAGTGCCAGTGTTCACTGCAGTGACAATCTGTGGGTGGTGGTAACAGTTCAAATGTCTTAAAAAACTTGTTACCAGTTTCCACTGTGGATATCTGAGACTGTGCTTTTGTTCTCCCAGCACACCAAACAACACAAGCTCCTGGTTTTTAAATGACAAATTTCTGTAAGATGAGGCTAAAACTAGTGTCTGTGCAGCAGCTGGGCAACATATTGTACCAATAGCTTTTATAAATGCAATAATCTGAGACAACCTGGGAATGAAACCTTAAGAGGAAGTTTGTACCATTTTCATTCTTTCATATCTCTGAGAGGAAAAAAGACTTAAATTTACCCCTTTACTTACCAAAGGTCTTTCAGAATCTCATCTCTTGGCTCTTCAGTTCAAATCACAATGTGACTTATCTTATTTAATGGTCTCAGACCTGTTATTTTAAACTATATTCCGTTAGACTTTAGAAAATGATGCATGACATTTGCTGTGTAAATGTGAGGACTAAAACCTGAAAAACATTGTGATACTAACAAAGCTCATTTTTCACTGTTGCAATTTCAAATCCAGAATCAACACAATTTACCTGCAAGTCAGCAGTGTCAAAAAAAAAAGCCTTGAATCCAAACAGGAAGTAACTCAGATGTCTTAACATTCAAGCTAACAACGTGATGTTCTATTTTTACCTCTGAGACATGCTAAAATTATCAAGTCATTTATTTATGACACTGCTGTTGCAATCAGGCTACAGTTTAAAACACATTTCTCTGGCAGTGACGAGCTCAGTTGAGGAGCAGGCACAACACACACACACACACACATACATACACACTGTAGTTTTATGATGCTCATGGGGGATATTGACGGACATGTTGTATTCTCTAGCCTCTGACCCCAACCTTAACCATCATAACTAAATGTCTATCTGTTACTCTAACCCTAAAACCAAGTGTCAAACCTCAAAAACTAACCCCAACCTGTGGGAGCTTCAGTCTTTTCTCCCACATTTCACATGAGTCCCTATGGGCCATTCAGGTTAAAGTCCCCACCAGGACATAAAACACACACTAAAAGTCAGAGATACAAAGAGATCTACACCCTAATTCAGAGTTTGTTCTGATGCTAAAGATGTGATGATGTAATGTCCACAGCATCCTGGCAACACCAGGGTCTGATGTCCAGAAAGTCAGGACATAAAAGGAACACTTTTCCCCAAAATATGTAATGTTTATGCTTTATGAAAATGTGTGTATCCATATTTGCTGTGAAGCTGAGTGTGAACCTGGTTTACAGTAACACCAGTAACCCAGTATTAAAATCTTATACCTGCAGCTTCACACATTTACTTGTATGTTTTATACATCGCAAACACATGAACCTTTGGTAAAGTATTACAGAATAATCCTCTCTGTAAAATGCCTGTAACTGTTTATTGGCTCAGTCCCGCTCAGTTGTAACTCACTCGCTGGCTCCTCTCGTCCGATGGATGCAGTAATGTCAGAAAAGACAGTGAATGAGCAATGGCCGAGTCGGACTGCTGGCCGGTGATCAGGACTAGATGAAAGAGCACTGTAGAAGGGTTTAATTTGAGACAAAGTAACTGCAGCTCCCTGAAGGGCTGGTAAGGGGCGTGTCAGCAGACACACACCCTAAGACGAACCAATTGAAAACCAGGTCTACACACGGCCGGCCAATGAAAGCCAAACTGCTGGAACACACACCTCTGTACATACCCGTACTTATTTTTGTCACCAGGATCATATTCAGTATTTAGTATTTAGGTTCAGTTACCAATACTTGTCCACTATTTGATCCAGCTCCAACATTCTACTGTAAAAGTTTAACGGTTTAGTTTAGAGTTTTGTTTTATTTTGCAGACATTTTTCTACCTTTATTGCCTAAAAACTCAACAGCAAAATGATTTCAGTGTTGCCTTTTGTTGTTGTGATGTGTGCCCACTGGGTGGAGGTACACCTGTGCATTACCACCCACACCGATGAGCCACCAAAAGACAGCCTCTCTATCTGTCCCATGTAGCAGTCAAAGATGGTCGAATAAAAAAAGTGAATCGTTTGTTTCTAGTCAAGTTAGGAAACAATCACAGTCACATATTGCTGTCGTTTTTGATTTGAGACAAAGCTACCATTTTAAATTTCATGCACCACATCAGTGAGGATGCTGTAAACACCATCCATCATTACAGTATATCCTTTACTTACTTTTATTTATATAAAAACCTTTAAACCAGGCCAGCATTTACCATTGTAACACCACAGTGCCAAAGTAGGATTCTATGTAACTGGAGCCTTAAAAACATTTCTTGTCTTTATTTTGACAAAAGTCAGTTTGTCAGTTTTACTTGATTACAAAACTGTCAACAATGATCTGTATGAAACAGCGTAAAATCAACAAGAGGAGCTATTAAAGCTACATTGGCTAAGTCCCTTGCTACGTTTACAACCAGCACACTGACTTGCTGAATTTCAAAAGCTAGACCTGACGTCAGCATTGTTCACAGAAATACAGACAATGATGCAGTGTAAATGCTAAGCTAATATCTTTTTCAAGAGAATTGGTTATTAAGTTAGCGTCTTGAGGTTTAATTCAGAGTTTCTGCCAGTGGATGTTGACATTTACAGCATGTGGTGGTTGTGCAAAGTTAGAAGCACAGACCCCCAGCTGTGAGTGAAATTATGAGACAGTAAATCTTTTTTGCACCATAAACGATAGCAGAGCTATTTCCCATCTTCCAAAAGCAGAGTAAATGTTGATTAAATGGTGAGAGCGTCCAGTTTTCCTCTTACTGTTTATGTTATTGAGTCTGCCACAGCTACGCCAATAACCTCTCCTCTCCCTCCAAGTCACACCTCTGACCAAAACACAAGACACAGCTCCTGCGGGGAGTATTTACGTGGGAGACGACAGCCCAAAATCAATTCTGATGTGCAACTTTCAGTGAAGGAACAGAGCAGAAATTTTTAAAGCAGCATTCAAGGTTACAGGAGTTGAGAAATTGCTAACAAACCTTTGTCTTGTCCTGAACCAAACCACCCGTGTACAGTAAGTCTCCACTGAGCCCTGCTGGCCTTCACTGCGCTCCCTCTCTGTTTTACTTTGTAAAAATAAATTAAGTGTGGACTGCTCACACCCCTTGTTAAGAAGTACAAAACCAATCCTATCTTCAATCGCAGGCCGTCTGAAATGTAATGTAGGTCTTCTCTGATCATCGCTGTTGGCATGCCTTTTGAAATACATTGGCAGATTCTTCCTAAAATAGCTTTATCTGATGCCCAAACATGCTCCTGTCACTGATGCTGTTTCTAGTGCTGCATACATCAACTCTCATGCTCTCTCCCTCTCTCTCTTTCCCTGTCCTGCTGTAGCTCTGTAGCTGACTGTAGCTCATCTCATTCCAGGCCTCCTGTCAGTCAGACACACTGAGGAGGAGAGAAACAAAGAGGGAGGGATGGATCTGAGATTACAAATAGATGCTGCAATAACGCATACTGTAAACTGTCCAGTAATAGCCTGAGCTTTTTTCCACCTCATTGAATTCAGTGATAGTTTTATTGTACTTAGACAGTCTAAAAATTAATATATTGCTAGCTTGTAGTATAGTGTAGTGTTAGCTTCTTCTGGCTTAAATTATCTTGCTTTTAGTGCAGGTTTGTTCAGCAGCATCACAATAATAGAGCAACATTTTAGGAAACAGGCGTCATAGATTTTGTTCCCGACTAGGTTTCAAAGATCAGTAACGGTCTTATGACTGAAAGTGGCTACAAGTGAAGTGCATAAGATGGCTAGCTCAGCATAAAGACAGAAAACAATGGGGAGCTGCTAGCGCGATGTCAAGTGTTCAAAAATAGACCCTCCAACTCCTAAATCTCACTAATTGACAGATTGTGTCTCCTTTGTTTAACCAAACATAAACAGAACAACTTCCCAAAGTCTTATTGCAGTGAGGTTACCAGGTTTGGTATCACTGTGTCTGTAGAGAGATGAAAATCAAAGCTTGTGCTCACTTTCTGGATCTGGAATAGCTATATCTATATGTCTGTGCCTCTTTAGCAGACAAGTTAATTTGTGTGATTACTAAGCTGTGGACCTGTGTGTTGGTGTATTTCTTCACTTTGGACAGTCAGTCACCATTTTCCTTTATTTTCAGTTTTTATGCTAAGCTAGGCCAACCATGCCTTCACCTCAGTTGTGGTCTACACATACTTACTGACTGATATTTATTTCATGACCATACTGTCTGAAATTAGAACGTATTTGCACCTAACATGTGTGTTTATGTTGTTTATATAAAGCACTCTTTGCACACAGAGTGCACCTGTGCGTAGTGTGCATGTATGAGAGACTATGTCGACTGTCTGACCTGCTCTTATACGACAAAGTTTGCATGTGTGACTTGCATCAGCACTTTACGATAAGCAGCAGTGAGTTAGCACACAGTGGTCTCTCAGCTCAGGCTCACATCAGTGTGTACAGAGCTGGAGGGCACAACCACTGAGGCATTGATCTCCAAATCCCTGAATTAGGAGATTTTTGCTCTGGGGCAACACATCAAAACAACAGGAAACATATCCAAGGCCACGCCCTTGAACAAGTCATTAACCCAATCCCAGAGAACTTCCTCTTTCATTATGTCTTTTTTTGGCGCCACCACATTCAGGTCTGCAGTGAATTGTCTCTGCTACCCAGGGATGAAAGTTTTTGTGGAGATGTAACTAAATCCTGGTTGTAGATTTTTTTGGCCCCTAAGTGCATCATGTGAATCATGTGTTCACAGTTTTTGGAGCAGGAACGATACTTTGTGAATTCTTTAATTAAGACGCATTCCACCTTAAACCAGAGTAAAGGTGGTATACTGTACATACTGTATGTTACCATTAATGTGCAACAGAGAGATTCTTCACTGTGTGTGTGTGTGTGTGTGTGTGTGTGTGTGTGTGTGTGTGTGTGTGTGTGTGTGTGTGTTGCAACAGGCCTCACTTGTCTCTCACCCCTTTCCCCTCTTTGTTGCGTTATCTGTGTCTATTTCAGACACCCTCTGTGTGTCTCTTTCTCTTGTTCCTCTCTCCTTCTGTCTTTCTCACTGTCCTTGTCTCAACAGAGCATTATACCTCTGTACACACACACACACACACACACACACACACACACACACACACACAGCAATGCCAGTTAGCTGTTGCTGTTGCTGCTGTGCTGCAGATGCCCCAGTGTGCTGTCATTAGCAGTGAGATCTGGGGCTGCTATAAATTATGCACAGTGAATAACAGAAGGCTGAGGATTTCTCTGCTGCCTGTATGTATATATATATATATATATATATATATATATATATATATATATATATAGAGAGAGAGAGAGAGAGAGAGAGAGAGAGAGAGAGTGTGTGTGTGTGTGTGTGGGGGTGTGAGGAGGGACAACTTTTTTTATTTATGTTCTCCTGATGATATACTGATCAACTTTCCTTGTCAACATGTCTGTGTATTAGTGTGTTTGCTCTGTGATTCAGCTAACTCACAACTGCTGAACTCCAGTACATACATGTCCTTCAGTTATGTAGCATGTGTGAGAGTATGTGAGAGTGTGTGTGTGTGTCCTTGCTTATGAATAACATATCAGTGCTCATCTTTTCCTGCAGTCAGCCTTAGTAGAAAACTCAGACACATGCCTCTTAAAGGGACCAACCCAATGCCACATGGCTCAGTTTGTGAATGAGAGAGGTCTTTGTAATATGCATACATGCACATACACTCACACATACACCCACACACAGGAACACACAAACACATACATGCAGATGTACAGCACACACCACCCACACACTCATGCGGCTGCTGCTGCACACACCCTCCTCACTGCATCAGCACAGTGCCTGTTTCAGACAGAATGGATTTGGCCGATGCTCAGTTGAGATTATTTTTCCACAGCATTAGAGTAGACATCAAATTCAGTATTGAATAATTAGAAATGTTTATGCCAAAAATCTGTCAGTTGGCATCCGAGATAAAACATCAAAAAATTACAAGTTTACCAGTGTTTCAATAAATCTGAGGCGTCCTTTCTCTTTTCTTGGAAAGCAATTTTAATCTTTGGCATTCTTCTTCATAAGTAGCCTGGCCGTGCCAGACTGTACGGGTTTGGCATGCAGTCAGCGAACGCCTGATATTCATGAAGTTGTAAAATGACATTTTCAACTGTCACTAACACTTCATGAACAAGAAGTGCTCTCTCTCCTCTGTGCTTTTGATCAAGTCATTTAACTTATGAAATCTGTTAATGATCAGTACGACACTGTAGCTGATGTAGTCATGTCTGCACAAAGTGAAGGACTAGTACAACTGAAACAGAGAGATGTGCTCTGCAGACATTTCTCCAGCATAAGAGGGGTTAAAACATCTCTTTGGTTCTATATAGCAGGCTATCTTTGGCTCAGAAAGGTGGGCTATCTTTATCTCGCTTTGTTGTGGTGATCTTTGATGGTGACAAGTATCTTCATTTATCTTCCCAATGTCCTCCTCTGTCTTTCTAGATGTTATCGTAAAAGTATTATAGGTTTGGAGCTGATAGTTTTATATATATGATACAGTGTGTGTATTTTAGCATCTTTTTATGTCTTCCAAACTGAAGTAGTCCTTTCTTTTGGAGGAAACGTGTGCTCATTAATTGAGAAGACACCGGCATCACGTTGCCAAATTCTTTCTTATGAAATGATATTTCAGCTTCTCTTGTCAACCTGCTTCAAGATATTGAGGTGTTTTATTTGTTATTTAGACAATTATACTGCAATTCTGACAACTCTAAAGATGGACTTTATCTCATTTCTATTTGTACCAAGGTAAAACGCTGTGCACAGAAGTGCTAAAACCATTTCAGTCAAAAATAATATGAGCAAAATAGAGACAAGATGACATTATGTCGTTATTTATTTTATTCAAATACTGTTCGATGTTTGGTTATGCAGTAAAACAATGTTATATCCTCCCTTTTAGCCTTCAGCAACACATAGGCACCAACTCCTGGAAAAATATGGCAGGTTTTTCTCTATATATTTTAGTATTTTAAACAAATCCCAAGACCAGAACCATGAATGTATGAGTGCATCTCTCAGTATTTTTTATTTCCTCTGACGTCTACATGCCACACTAACACTAGCTATTAAATACATAAATAATTTTTTTTAAACAAACTCAGTAAAACAGCTGGGCACTGTAGCAGCAGGACGACCTACGTGAGACCCACTAAAAATAAACAAGTTACTCAAAATAAGTGTCAGTCAGCACAGTGATGTGGCTCTTTGATGTGTTTTTAATAGTTCTGGGACTAGAAATACACTTTTCATAGTTGATAAATTCATGTTGATAATTAAAGAATAAAGTGTCACTGTACTTTTTCTTTATTTATTGTGGTTTTGGCTAAACAACATGTTACGGGTATATGAAGAACTATGCTCTTGTAGTTTACAATAAGGAAGAAGGTGAAATAGCTGAAGCTGCATGTGTCAGAGCTGTAGTCCGTCCTCTCAGTGGTCAAGGATGTCCATCCATCTGTTCACTGTCTGTACCATCTGAGGGTCACGGTTAACCCAACATATATGTCTTTTGCCTGTGGGAGGAAAACCCACACCAGCATGAGAGGAACATGAAAGGAACGGCTTCAAATGGCAGCCAGGTCCAGCCATTTAAACCCTGAACCTTCCTGCTATGAGGCAACAGTACGAACCGCTTCATCACTGTGCTGCCTCCCGGTCCAACATGTCAGCACCTTTCTTAACCTCATTCTCTAACGTCTACTCTCTGTCTTTGTTTGTGCCACATGTTTATGTGTCACATGTCACCTGGAAACCAGTGTTATACATCTCAGCTTTGAGTGTGGATTCATGCTTTTTCTGTTTGACTGCACAACTCATCAGTATTTATATTATCTGTAATTATGATCACATGTAGAATAAGCCTGAGTTGTCTGTGATAGGCTGTGTTAGACTGAAATAGGAAGGCTGAGACAGAGAGTGCAATCATCTGTTCTCTTGTTCCCCATATCATTCTGAGTTTCATAAATTATTACTGAAAGCTGATAATTTTAATTAATTTTACAGTAGCTAACAATTGTAACCTCCCCAATTTCCTCTGAGCAGGGTTGAGAGGAAGTCAGAAGTCAAATAATTCCTTTCCTCTTTGACTATATTTTAAAACAGGCTTAAAATATAACATCTTATCTGCCTAAAATTGTATCTCTCCTGTTTGATAAAAAGGAAGCAAGCCAGGTCTCCTATTAACCAACTGGAAATGACAACACAGCCTAAAAGGAAGATACAAAGCGTCTCTTCAGTGGTAGTAAATGATCACTCCGTCCATTGAAAGTTGGGCTCGCTCACAATAAATCTTTTGCTTCGCCTCACTCTTTGGTTTAAAACATCACAGACTAACCGGCTGATAAAGGAGCACGTAGGGATCAGTTTACTGAGGTTACATTACAGGATTTCTGGGAAATCAGCTTCAAACATTAAAAACTGGGTCCTGTCACTACTATTTGGTGCTGCCAACATGCAAAGTTGCCAAGTGCAGATTTAATCCTCAATAAACCGTTGTCAGTGTTTTCATTTGAGTAGATATGGAAAAGCCAGTGGGATTTAAATACACAGTAGTGCCAGTCAAACAAAAGGCCAAGAGGCTAGAGAGGCTTTAATTTTTTTAGGAAGACATTTCTGCCCCAGTGAACAAGAAAGCAAAGTAAAAATATGTCAAACTCAAATACACATACTGTACACAAAGCTTTTACCTTGAAATGAGCCTCCTAATGCAAATAAAGACAGAGAAAGTTCAAATGTTTTTGTTTAAAGTTGGAACATATCAATTGAACATAAAAAATAAAGTTACTCTGAGGGTTAAACTCTGCTAAGCATGAACTGGAACATCCCTGTTGTTTTTATTTCCCACCCCAATTTCCCATTGTCTCTGTACTGACAACTCTATAATAAAAGCACAGCATGCCCACAAAAATCTCTAAAGAAAAACACAGAAGCTACTGTAGCACCATTAGACTAAAATCAAACATGTCATATACTTTATATAAAAGAAATTTAAGAAAACTGGCCATTGTTTTCCAATAGACTTTTAAGCTTCTGAACCAGCAAACTACTTCAGTTTTGACTGTTAGCTTTTGTCTGTATTGTGTATTTTCACTTTCAAATCGAAATTTCAGGAAATGTGCACATCCTCATTTCTATCTAGTTGCTCCAGGGTCCGAGGGTTTATACTCACTAAACTTGAGTCCTGAACTGTGAAGAAACATTCCAGTTTATTACAAGCTTGGTTATATGTTCAAGGCTCCAAACGTTTGTCTTATTGGTTGTAATAACTCTGTACTCAGCACAGTAATCGCTGAGATCTCAGAACGCAGCACCATCTCTAAAAATAGGCTCAAGGAGGCAAGAAACACAAGCGGTCGGGCAACAAGCTGCGCACCTGCAATGTTGCTAATAATCCAACAGTTTAGGTAAAGTTTTACTGTTTATAAATTTGACTCACCTCAGCATTTATCTGCTATTATTTGCTCTCGTGGACTTTTTTTAATGATGCTGCTGCTTTTTGAGCTCTCAGCATCAATTCTCACAACTAAAGGGATTTTAATGTAGATCTCCCAGTGGTCCTCCAACCACACAAGACCTCTGTATACCAGTATATCGGCAGTGGATGTCTCCAGACCTCTGTTGTCATTGCTGCAGTAGTAAAGTGGAAGAGAACGTAGGGTTAGGCTCAAAATGTTTTTTAAAATGTTAGAAAGGATAGTGGTTTTATAAAAATACTTACGTCTCTGACCCTAATTTCTTCCTGAAGTCATGTACAGACAGAATAAAATGGGACCAAGGACTGATCAGTGGAGTAAACTACAAGGATTAAATCTCACTGCTGTTTATTTGTCTTTTAAAGCTGCAATAGGGGATCTTCCTCCAATAGTGTCTTTGTGTGGCCTCTCAAAGGGGCATTGGGGCATCTTTCTTCTATAGACCTTTTAGCTCCTTATGGAGGACAGATGTGATCAATGCTTCAATCCCCTTATCAGGAGAATTGTGTCTGTTAGTCTGCTTTACAAGCCTGCAGTTAATGGTGTGTGTGTGTGCGTTGGGGGAGGGAGGAGGGTTGAGGTTGATAGGAGAGATGAGAGGTGAGAAATGGTGGGGTTAGGGGTGGAGGATAAGAGATGGTGGTGGGAGAAGTGAGAGAGCAGGATGGATGAAAACAGGAAAGGAGGCAGAGGTGAGAAAGAGAGGAAAGAAGATGGATGGATGAGAGGAAGGAGAGGAGGGGAGAGGTGAAAGAGGAGAGAAAGGGGGGAGGCAGGAAGGGAGAGATAGAAGAAAAAAAGATAAATGGAGGACAGGTGGGGAGCAGAATGACTTGCACACGACTCCCAGCCCTGAGAAAGAAAAAGAGGAGGAGAAGTAGAGACAGAGAGAATAGCTTTTCCCCACCGTTCTGCCCGCAAGCCCTTCATTAACTATTCATTACCAACTCTGCACATCCTCTCTATCTATCTATCTATCTATCTATCTATCTATCTATCTATCTATCTATCTATCTATCTATCTATCTATCTATCTATCTATCTATCTATCTATCTATCTATCTATCTATCTATCTATCTATCTATCTATCTATCTATCTATCTATCTATCTATCTATCTATCTATCTATCTATCTATCTATCTATCTATCTATCTATCTATCTATCTATCTATCTATCTATCTATCTCTTCATACTTGGTCAGATTCTCTTTTTCTGTCCTTCCTCTATTTCTTCACTTCTCTCAGTCAAACCTTCTCCCTGAATTTTTCTCTCCTTCTCCCTGACTTTCTCACACCCACTCTCTTCCCTCCATATCTTACAAAAGGCTCGACTGTACATCCACAGCGGAAGACAGCCTCTATTTGTGTATGGGCGTAGTTGTGTGTATGTGTGTCTTTGGAAAAAAAAAACCTGATTTCTGTCGAATCTGTCGAATCTGAGGGGTGTATTTATACTTAAATAGATTTCACTGCAGCCAGTAGAACAATGCATGATGCCAGCCATGAGAGACAAGGTCAAGTCTGTGTGTGTGTGTTACAACAAAAAAACAGAAGAGATGAAAGTGATTTACTGACACTCACTCTTCCAAACACACACATTCACACAGAATGATTTCCTTCATCAAACGTGGATGTGACAGGCGACACACACACACACACACACACACACACACATACACACATGCTGCTAAATATTCTCTGATTGTAACACACACACACACTCACCCAGGGTTGCCCTGGGCTTGGTATTGCTGCTGTGCAGAGGTTAGCTGGGTGATACTGCATCAAGGCCTGGTGTTGCTGCTATCATTCAACAACCAATGCTCATCTCTCTCTCTTTCACTTTAACTCTCTCTCTTTCTTTCTCCCCATTTCTCCATTTTCACTCTATTTCTCTCACACACTCTCTCTCCTTCTCTTCCTACTCTTTCTCAATCTTATTTTCCCCCTCTCTTTCTGCCTTACATCCTCTCTCTCTGTCTCTATCTCCTGCTCCCTCCCTGGTTTCCATGGTGACAGCTGTGCGCTGCAGAAATCACACTGATCTGAGAATGAGATAGAAGGAGCTTCTCTCTTTTATACATGAGCACACACACACACTAAGGCACGCTCTGCTCTCTCTCTTCTATACACGCACATGCAGCACAATAAATGTAATACACACGCAGTATGTTTTCAGATTCATCCATTATGACACACACTGGTTTCCTCTCCACATGTCTTTGCACATTTTATGAATGTACTGTGCTTCTTAGCTCACTAGTCAGCTGACTCTCTCTCTCTCTCACACACACACACACACACACTCAGGTCATGTGTGCAGGCATGTTGCTGGCCATGCCTTCCCAGCATGCCATACCTGTCTGTGAACACACCTAATTGGTTTGGCTTCAATATCACTTGGTTATTGGATCATGCTTAGCAAGAAATTAGATCAGTTTTGTTGATGCCTGCTCTGCTGGACAAAGACAGAGAGAGGGAGGAGAGGAGGGAGGGAGGGAGCATCAGCTGACCTTGAAAGAAGGACCTCTTGATGGACGGCTGATGGGAGCGCTGGTCACGTGTGATTGGCCAGTGGAACAGGCTGGTCACAGGCTATTGGCCAGACACTGCTGTCCATTTATGGCTCTCCTGTTCAACCCCCACCCTCCCTCCAGCCACTTTCCCCACCCCTCCGAGCTTTCACAGAGGAATTCTCCCATCACTCAGTGATACAGAAGGCTTGGATCAGCAACTTACTCTGCGCACACACACAGACACACACATACACACACAAGCAGTTACACACATGCAGACAACCACACATATCCATCAGTGCAGACAATAAAATGCATGCGTGCACATCTGTGCATCACGCATGTTTGCATGCACATCGATAGGTCTGTGGAAAATCTGTGTGTGTGTGTAAATTGCAGCTGCAGAATTAGACTTGTTATAGCCTGCTTGGTGCCTGTGCTGTGTGGGATGTGTGAATCGTCTCTAATTGTGTTCGTGCACATGTATTTCAGAAGCTGTCTCTCTTATGCATAACTGAAGATTGTTGTGCAGGCTGCGCTTTTTTTTTTTTTTTTTTTTGTTTGCAGTCAGGAGAATAATTCCATATCAAACTGAATCTAAACCTCAAACACAACATTTACAAATTAAGTCAATTTGAAATTTATTTCTGTTTCATCATATTTTTTTCTGTATTTGTTAGCAAGCATCGCTGCCAAAAATAGATATTTTTGCGAGATCTTAGATCTTAGGTTTTGACGGGACCCACTGGATTTATTAGCTGACTTGGATGTTCTCCAGTCTGTTTACTAATAGTTTTACAGGTAAAAACCTCATAGATACAAGTAAAGAGAGGTCCTCTTTTGGGTTTTATGACAATAGATAGTGATGCAAAATGTAAGTTTTGTGGCCCACATTACTCGTCATGTCAGTGTAATATGGACTCTGGTTTGACAGTCTTGTAAAGGATTGTGCTGATACTATCCGTTTTATTGAAGGAGCTCACGGCAGATACATTGTTTCAGCATTCATTATCTCCAAATGTCTACATTTCTGTCCTGTAAATGTTAGGTATATTGTGTTCTGCTCCATGTATTTCATCCCCCCAGAGCCCTTCACTGTGTCTCCAGGTGACAAGTCAATAAAATAGTCACTTCTTATCCCCGTACACTTACTTATTTACACGAACGGCTCCCCATCGCTTTGGTCTGATTTTAATGAATAACATCTTTAGATACTCTACAAGCTGAGGAAACTCGGATGTTGATAAGTCTTTGTGTTGAATCCATACTCTGCCCTGTGATCTTTGCGCTGTTGTATATGTGTTTTTTGTAATTAATGCGGTGAAAATGAAGGTCTAGGCAATGAGGCAGGGTGGAAATATCAATTGAATTACTTATTTAAAACATGATCTGTCCAACATCCTAATGTACTCTATAGGTGCTAATGTGTTTCTGGCATAGAGAGAGTGGTTTTAAGACTTAATGGAAAGCCACAGTAAATTCCTCCTCCTCAGCATTTGTGATCTGGTTTTGGAACATCAAGCAGCGACGACGGAGTGAGCAGAAAGGTTGTTTATATGTTTTATAGCCACTGCAATTAAAGATTCAACCATGAGAATCTACCTGTTATTGATGAATAACTCACAGCTAAAATAAAATCAGCAAGGATTTGTTCTGATCGATCATCTTTGAGTTTAATTTAAAACGTTATTTTGATGTCCAGTTAAAATACTGTAACCATACAATAGACACACACATCAATCATGATCAAGCACAAAATCATAAAGATGTGAACTGAAGATTTATTTCAGACGGTGAACATGAGTTAAAGTCACAGCATAATTGTACTGATTCATTCAATCTGACTCCGTCACACTCATGAAATGTGGATGTCACATCCATGAAGGGTAATTTCCTTCTGGTTTTCAGCCGACAAAACCTCCAGGTTGGCTGAGGAGAGCATTCCAGAGAGGGATGAGCTCATCGGTGACCAGGTTCGCCACTCAGAGCCGCTTCAGGCTGACTTTCACCACTCACTTCCTCACTTTCCCGCATAACAGTCTCACCTTTGACTCATCAGGTGATGAGTCTCATCTGGAGAGTTGTTCAGTGGAGCTGCTCTTAAAAATATCGTCTCATATGTTCTGAAAACAAGTAAAGAATTTTCTAGTTTCAGTGTCTCATATGACGCGTTACTTTTTAGAAAGTGAATTTGCATTGGAAATAAATGCGATTATTTTTTTTTATTATTTATTTTTTTAATAATATATTTTTTTAATATTATTTGCTTTAAGACAAAGTATTATTCCTAAGGTTCACTGTAAGAACCAATTAATTATTTAAGAACAGTTTCATCCAAAAACCCATTTTGGTTTGTCTAATTAGTGTTAGATTATAACATGTTGTATATACTGAATATATATTTATATCCCTCATTTCTGTTCATTGGATATTTGCCTTGTTAAAGTAAAGTAAAATTAAAAGGAGCTGTGGGGACTTTTTTTTTTTTTTTTTTATTAAAGTAGAAGTTTGATAGGATATAGTTTAGTTACCTCAAACATAAACAGTGAATGTCAACTTTTAGTTTTCTCTAGTTTGAATCTGTATCAAACAATCAAACAGAAAGAAACATAAAATGAAGAAACTGAAAAGTCTACAGCTCTTATGCTCCAACCCTGGCTGCTTCAAATTGCATTTACATACTACTAATTTGCTTTGCCACTTACATTTCATTAAGAAATGTAATTGCTGCCTGGATTATGTTCTCTAGCAGTGTTTTTTGAACTAGTTAAGAAAGTGTCATGTTCTTACCTAGAAGGCACAGGGAAGTGTGGGGGGTGTTTGGGTAGTTAGCGAACAATGCTTGTGAATTTCTTACAAATCCATGATTATAATTTATTTATGATTTAAACGTTTTCTTTTTTTTTCTTGTTGTTTTTTGCAGCACTGATCTGTGTTGTGATGGACATTCAGTAATCTGTCGTTGAGTTGAGTGCTTCTGTTTTTGTAGTTTGTTTTTAGTACGCTGATTAAACATTTAAATCGAATGCTCTTCACCTTCAAACAGGGTCAAATAGCTGATGGTGCAAACACACCTATGTTATTGCTTGTTATTATTTTTAGTGTGATTTATTTAACCTGTCTACATTTCTTTATTGTGCCTAAAAATGTCTATGTCTTACCAGTAACTTGCTGCTTCTTGCTAATCGTGTGTTTCTATTGTTTTTGAGACGCACGTTGGATGTGACCAAGCAGATCAGGTTGAAGAAGGAAAAAATAATAATACAGGATGAATTGATGATTCTGGTTTTTATTTCAAAGGTTGAAATCAATAGGTCATTTTGATCAGTTTTCAATCGAATTGAAAGCGTGGCACACCTTGTGGTTAGCTTAATGAGAGATTGTGGTTTGGGCTCAAAATAGAACAAAGTCTTTTGCCTCAAGTCAGATTGGAGTTTTTCAATGTTAAACCAAGGTAACAAACTTTTACTGACCTTAACTGTCATCTCCTAAAAATGTAAAGTTTAATCATGCTTTAGTTTCTACAATGTGACATTATGTTAAAACTGTCACATGTATGATCAGAATATGTTTCCTCATTATGTTTATGAGAATTGAATTTGCTTCAGTGTGTATTTAAAAGTGTATTTAACATTATCACACATCAAGGTGTTTCCAGCAGTACAACAGTGAAAATACTGTGGTTGTATTTTGTATATTCACAAATGATAATTTTTGCATTTTAACCACATAACCAAGTTGAGTGTTTCCTCTTGCTACTCATCCTCACTAAGCTAATAGAAACTTCATGCACAGACATGACATTGTAGAATAAGAATATTTTCTCCAAAATGTTGCACTAAATGTTTAAATCTTTGTGTGAATAGCTCTGAGAAACCTGCAGAGTGCTCCTGCAAATGTGATTGAATTGACCATTTGAGGTAGTTTGGGGAGGATTGATTATTAGGTTGACATGATTGACTGTTATTTAACGCTGGATGTATGGACAGACGGGCCGTCTTCTCATTCTTCTCCTGTGTGTCTTAACCTCCTACTTGTGCGTGTGCTTTGCCAAGGTTTTGTGAAAATAATAAATAAATTCCAATCTGTGGAGACCAAAATTTCATTTTAACACCTCACTCCCTTTCTCCCACACATATTTTAAATGAACTCCCTGCTTTTCAGAGAAGTCACAGCTATCACGCTGTCTGTTATTTATTTTCTTGTGCAGCCTTGCCACAGTGAAATGATTCAAATACGTTAACAACTGTAGTTTGTGTGAGTAACTCAACAGCCTGACTCATTCAGGCATGAAAACATGGGTGTTTCACCAATGATACTGAAGTGTTTTTTTTCTGAAAAGGGTCCACAGAATCAGTTTCTTTACAAGACTTTCCTGTACGTACTCGACTGTGCTGTGTTATTTGTGTCCTCTCGATGTATTTTTCGCTGTACATATATTTTTTATTTGGTGGCATTTTTAGTTAATTTACTGTTGATTATTTCTAATGTATTTACTGACTGTGAAGCACTTTGTAACTTGCTTTTGAAAAGTGCAATACAAACAAAGATTATTATTCTCAGAGGTATTTTGTCATTGTGAGTCTAAATGTCAAATCTGTACTGCTGGAATTGTCCTAAAGTCACCCCCTCCCACAATGAAATCTCATCTCCGTTCCACATATGGTACATTGTTATTAGATTATATTTCCCATGGTTTCCTCATTGTCTCCTGCAAAATATTCAAAGCTAAACGCAGGGTGAAAACAGCAAGCAGGCTGCTCGTTGTCCTATAGAAAACAATTTGTCATAAACAGAGCAAACTGGTGAGCTTTTATGAATTTGCAAGGACCCAGGAGTTACGCACAGGATGTTTCCTGTAATGACTTCCAGCTAGCACTGCCCCTTTGAAGGAATAAGCTCTGCTTTATAGGTTTAATGGCTCAGTTTTGTTATTCTGGACAAGATATGATATGATTTAATATGATGATTAAAGAAGCATTGAAAGGTTGATGCGTTTTCTGTATTGTCCACCCACAGGAGCGTAAGGGCTCATTCTCTATGTAGAAACAGTGCTGCAAGAGACGAGAATGAAAGAGGCTCAGTCCACACAGCTGCCCAATCGTAGCTGAAAGAGGATGTACATATACGTGGGTAATAATTATTTGCAGAAAGTTATAACAAACCCAACCTTAAATCTAACTTCAGGAATAAGATATGTGTGTGGAGGAAGGGCTGTTAGAAAAATACCTGCAGAAGTTTGTTCATTTTAAAAAAAATGGCCACTTTGAGGTAACACAACACAAACTCTTTTAACTCTTCGTGGTCTCTGTGCTCCGCTGTCTTCAAATGCTCATGGATAGCTTTGTCAATCTGCTGCCTGGTGCAGGAAAGTAAAGAACAATGTAGAGTAGGTTTAACTGAGCTTTTTTTGCCTCTTGTTACATCTGGAAATGACTCTGATACCTGAAAATGGTGAAGTTATAGGCAACAGCAGAGTTATTATTTGTTAATGTAAAAAATGTTAAAAATTACGATTAGTGCAGCTTTAGAGTCATGAATTTAACTGAGGAGATGTGCTCTTTGGTTTCCTTCATGGACAGTCAAGTTGTTTAGTCGAGATTCAACGGTGGCTCTAGTCTAAACTGATTCTGTTTATTTTCGAGTCTCATTTAAGAAAATATCAAAATATCAGGACGAACTCTTCCTAAAAATATATGATGACAGTGACACTCGGTGCTGTTCTTCAGTGTAATTCATTATGAGCCAGGAGCCATGGAGGGAGAGACAGCATCTGGTGATGTTGAGATGATTTACTTCGGTGTGACGTTTAATTATACATCAACAGTGTGTGTCGAGCCTGTGACAAGACTAAACCTCACAAAATATGAGAAATGGATTTAAGGATGTGCTGCTTGTTCTGTTGCGAGTCTAAAAATCATACCTAAATCCTACTTACATAACTGCAAGCTGTTTGGAGGGTACTTCATGGAGGTTGTACTTTTTCGCTCTGCTGAGAGTTTGTATTTTTTTCACTACCAACTACCAACTCTTTTGTGTTGACTTAGCGCCAAGTGAACTGGTTCCTGACTTTATTTTTACTCAATCAGCGGTGACTGATTTGTCCTATATTAAAATCATACTCTGTCGCCACTGACGCTGGCGGTGATGCTTATTTTCAGGGCAGAGGGCAGACACTTTAACATTTGTCGTGTCAAAAACATATGCCAGTTCACAATGAGAGCACTGACACACAGTGACCTGTATATGACTCCACACATCTCATTTGTACTTGTCATTTTAGACGTCCACCTTTACAGTCCTTCCTATCAGTGACTGATTGGTTGATTGCATTTGCAATGAGGAAAACTGAGGTGACCACATCACCAGAGCTTTTTGAGCTGCTGAAGTGGATGTAAATATGAGCAGTAACTCAGATGTCTAACAGCAGGTTAATGGCTCAGTGGACTAGGACGTATAACGGAAATATCCTCAGTTCATATGTGGATACCATGTTATCCCCATGTGTTACTGGACAAAATCCAACAATCTAGGGTTAATTTGATACTTACACTATCACTGTGTCAGAGCATTAATGTTGGTCTAGTATGAGGCTTAGACATCACTGACTGTGAAGTGCTTCACCTAAATTAAATTACAGAAGTGAAATTTGAGTCATGAGGTTTCAATGGGACAGGCAGCACATGACATTCAGTAGCTAGTATATAAATTGTGAGAGTCATGACACCTACAGTGTCTTATATAAATGTATGAAGCTGAGCTTCTAGTGAATCTGCTGCTCGTATAAGAAGAGTAGATGGACGATGTAGCAGTGCTGTGAGGAGCTGAGGGTCTATACAATAGGATCCTGCAGCTGATCAAGCGTGTCCTATCACTACAACACTGTGTGTGTGTGTGTGTGTGTTAGCATGCACGCCCACGGGTGTGCACGTTAGACACACATTTTACACTCATACATGTACGCTGTGTGTTCCATTGGCTGTGTGTGTTACTATATGCTGCTGAGTTATCTCTTTGCTTTAGCTTCTGTGTGTGTTGCCTACACTGGTGTCAGTGATGCAGTCTGTTGTAGATTTTAAGGAGAGAAGAGACAGTGAAACTCTTCTGAGACTGATGAAGTGCGCATGCACACACACACACACACACACACACACACACACACACACAAAGGAAAACACACACACACAGAAACACCAACATATATCAGCTCCATACTGAAACTCTACTGCAGAGAGTTTCTGAGGCTAGATTTATTTTTCTCTGTAGGCTTTCAGTTTGTCTTTGGATTCAGACCTTACCCAAGTGGTTTTCCAGTGTGTGTGTATGTGTGCACGTGTGTTTTGTTAAATATTATTGATTTCTCTGCGTTCTTTAGCTATCTGTCATGTGAACTCTGACCTTGTGGTTCGGGTTTTTTGGCCCTATACTTGCACACACACACACATACACACACACATGCACACACACACACGCACACTTAAATGGATACATTAATTGAATGTCTTTAGTTAATTTCAATAATGCAAGCTTTGATTTTCTTTCTCCACTCCCTTTCCCTCTCGCTCTCCCTCTCTCTCACTTTCCCTCTGTGTCTATGTCTCTCTCTCTCTCTCTCTCTCTCAATCGGTCCAGCCTCTGCTCCTAAGCTTCGGCTGATGCGAGGCCAGTCTCTGATGGAGGGGGAGAAGCTGTACTTGAAGTGTGAGGCGTCGGGGAGTCCCAGCCCCTCCTTCCGCTGGTACAAAGATGGACACGAGCTTCAGAAAGGCAGAGACCTCAAAATAAAGACCAACAAGTGAGTCTATCAAACTGGATATATTCAGCCTCCACACTTGAATGGACCATAAGTTTCATAATGTTCAAAATCCAGACAGATGACTGCTTCCTCAAATAAATGCCATGCTGCAGTGGTTCCTCAGTCTCTACCCAAAAAACTGTGGCCACTGCTTTACCTCCTGTTTCTGTAAGTGCCATAAATCTGCACTGAGTAAAGTTATGAGTTAAAGTTGCAGTATCAATGGATCATACTGACAATTAATTGAACAATCACGTGTAAAGTGAAAGACATTGTACTTGTGGTGACAAAAATCTATGGAACATTTTAATGTTTTAATGGCCTGTTAGTGAAACCATAGTAAAGTAGCTTTAGTTGAACTTTACAATGCATTTTATCCTGTACATATCCTCATATCCTGTATGGTTTCTGACCCCATGGTTTCATTTTATTTTGTCCCGTTTTGTCAGTGTGTTTTATGTTTTGTACGTCTCTGAAAATCTTATCCTTTAATGTCCTCAGTGAACTCTGGCTCAGATACTCCGTCCCTGTATTTGTTATTTAGGTTAAATCAGACAAATACAAACTGCCTGGTTTAATAAAAGCTCATCCTTTATTTATTTATTTTTAATTTGGCAATCAAGAAATATTTAATATTTAGTTGTGGTTTCACTTTATGCTCCAGTTAAATGTTATTGTTTCCTCCAACAGAGTCTGGACATATTATTACCTGCTTCTTTAAGTATGTGGTTTGTGTTGTCTTAGCATCTTAATGGAAAAACTGGGCTGAACTTAATACTCGTATATTAGCTTTGCTAGTCACTGCCAATAAACATTTGTACAAAACAATCAATTGTTTCTTGCTTATCTGGGCTGGAAATAAAAAAATCTGTTTCTTGTCCAGTCAGAGATGACTCTGCATGCTGTTTTTTTTTTTAAAACAACAATAACTGACAGTGTCTTTTTATCTGCTCTGTATCATCCTCTCTCTCTCTCTCTCTCTCTCTCTCTCTTTCTTTTTTCTTTCTTGCTTCCTCCGATTTTTCTCCATTACTTCCTCTCTCTCTCCCTTTCACTGAAGAAAAAACTCAAAGGTGCAGATCAGTCGTGTCCGTGTGGAAGACTCTGGCAACTACACCTGCGTGGCTGAAAACTTACTAGGACAAGAAAATGCAACGAGTATAATCAGCGTGCTGATCTGTGAGAAATGGCACATCTATCTATCCATCTATCTATCTATCTATCTATCTATCTATCTATCTATCTATCTATCTATCTATCTATCTATCTATCTATCTATCTATCTATCTATCTATCTATCTATCTATCTATCTATCTATCTATCTATCTATCTATCTATCTATCTATCTATCTATCTATCTATCTATCTATCTATCTATCTATCTATCTATCTATCTATCTATCTATCTATCTATCTAAGGTAAATTAATATTGATGGTAAGATATCTTATATTATAGTGCACCAGTATAAATGTCCATTTTGTGCTTTGTTCTTTCAGCCTCCTTTTTTCCTAAACATACTGTCACAATTTCCTTCTTCAGTCTGTTTTAAAGCTGAAACTTGATACAGAGTTTTCTCTGTCTATATCCTAAGATCCACTGGGTATCTCCTCTTGTACTGGCTAGTAAAATGTGATGATTGTGTATTTTAACAGATGTGAGGGTTTTTTTTTTCTGTTACGTTCAGCAATTTCACCCCTCCACAAAGATTTGACAGCACAACCATGGAGGTTTTATTTCTTTCCAGAATAACATTGAATATGTATTTATTATAAAAGATATTTTAAATAAAATATGTAAGAATCTGATCATGAAATTACAGCCGTTACTTGAAAAATTGTCAAGGGAGCCCAGACATGAAAAGCAGTGGTAGCTGAGAAGAGTGAAACTGGCATTACTGACACTTGTCAAGGTATTGCAAGTTTTCAAGTTTCAAGTTTGAAAGGAAGAAGTGTGTTGGGAGCAGCTGTATCCAACTGAACTGAATATTTCTACTCACCAAACCAGCAGCCGTGAGCTGAAACGTGATAGCAAGCGCACGAAAGCCACTGATGTTTGCCTGAAAAGTAGATGGATTTGTGACTGAAGGGGTTTGAAATGTCTGTGGTTTGGCTGTAACAAAGAGGTGACGGGATTGTGTTTCCTGTCTTTCTGTCCTCTTTGTAGTGACCACCACCACCCTGTCTCCAGGTGTGAGTCACGCAAGGCACTGCAACGACTCGGAGAAGGCCTACTGCGTCAACGGAGGAGACTGTTACTTCATACATGGTATTAACCAGCTGTTTTGCAAGTAAGTTGGTTGCTCAGTCGGCCCCCGTCCCCTCGGTCATCACTGTGCAGTCGTTCCCCCTGTCTCTCCTCCCTCCCTTTCTCCTCTCTCTACGTCTCCCTCTCTCTGTCTCAGACACTGTGTCACTGGTCACTGCACTACCTTGTCTCCTGTTCCCTGTTTGCACCCGAACCATACACATGTACCTGCAGTCCACCTGAACAGACACTGTGCACCAAGTCTTCGGGCTTGTTGTTTTCAGTTTTTTACCAGCTGGCGCAGAAGAAAACTATTCTTTGCTTAAACTGATACTGACTTGGACATGATGTCTGCATGCATTCACATTCTGCTGTGTCCTGCTCTGAGGAGATCGCTGTAGTTTACAGTGAGTGAGGTTTGCTTGTCAAAACACCTCAGAAAATACTTCCTATAAGAAAGTTGTGAGAAAAACTGGAGAAATTCTGCAACTAGAAATGCTTTTGTTTGTTTTTTCAAAATCTATTTTTTGATATTTTGAATAAACATTAACAAGTCCTGTTAGCAATATGCTAGCAGGACCAAATGGAAACCATTAGCATTATCATTCCCAGAGACAATGGGGTTTTTTTTTGTTTTGTTTTGTTTTGTTTTGTTTTTCAGTCAGTATTCAGGTTTTAGATGCTATTGTTTTCCAACATTTTCAAAAATAAATAAATAAATAAGTATAGCAGGTGTATTACAAGTTCTAACTACAGCTTGTAGCCTTGTTCTTTGTACCATTCTATGTGTTGGTACCAAGCAAAAAATTCATATTGATTCATGGACAACTGTAAAACTGAAACACTGAAAAGCTGTAGCAGGTTTTACTTCTCCATCAGTTGTATAGTGAACAATATGAGGAAAAGTTAAATTAACATTAAACCATGTGATCATATTTACTAAAAAATTACTCAAACAGAACAAGTCAATTATTTATTCTTCTTGATGTCAGGCATTTTGAACTTCCTGTGTACGGTATAATAAATTAAAGCATAACCAGACTGCCTCCTGCACCAGAACTGGATAAGAGAATTGAAAAAGTACCAATCTAGTCTCTAGTTCACATCTATGATCTGTCCGTTTGCAGATACACAGAACCATACAACTGATGCAAGGAAGAAATTGTTGAAAAATGGCTAATGGCTAAAATGGTTGCTTGTTTTTGACTTTTTCAGTCCACTTCAAACCATTATCTAGTAATATTTTTCACTCATGAGGTCGAGCAGCAGCAGATTTAAAGTTTGCACATTTGGTGTACTGTTCGGCAGTTGTGTAGCTTCCTCCCTGAACACATGAATACTGTGAATTTGTTCTTCTTTGTTTGTTATTTCACTCAAACGAGTTTGCTGCAGGTTGCTCTCAACACTTGATGTTGCGTTATGGTGTGTTCACATGATGTGACGACCTCCAGCCTACAAGACTTCGCACTTGTTCGTCCAGATAATGTCCATTTACTTTATGTTTGTTTTTCAGCTTGGACTTATTGTTTTAGCAGCTGATACTTGAGTTGTGGTTGTCAGGAGCTCACACAAACATATGAACATGTCATACAGACACGGAGCAGCTTATGTGTCACTTTTTTTCCACTCTGAACATGTCTAACAGGTGCTTTGGCATAGGAATAGTGTGAGTAAAACGTACCTAGTTCAGGCCTGACATTCATTAGTCTTTCTTGCTTTTTTCCTCAATTTCTCCCTTTCTCTGTGACTGTCACGTCACACTGTCACGATGTTTTGTGTTGTCTCAGCAGGAAAGAGACTGGACAAGCTGCTTGACAGAGTAATGGTCCATTCATGGCAAGCTGGATCTGAGAACTATAAGAATAACAGCAGTGATGCCCTGCACTGATGCAGACCATAAGTGCTTAAAAGTATTCACTGCTCACACTAACCATCCAGCTCTTCTTCTTGTGTTTGGTTCAAATAAACAGTAAACATAAAATGCATCACTTCCTGTGCGTGGGAGGATTTTTTTTCCCCCAGGAAAGAGCCACAGTAGCAGACTGGTAGGTGTTTAGAACAGCAAGTGCAAAAATGTTAATGAACTGAATATTAGATGAATCACTGTTGTGTTATATCAATGTATCACCTAAAATGTATCATGTAAAAATAAATGGGGAAAATACCATTTGCATGGAAATGTCACATTACAGTTCCAGCAAATACAATTAAACACAGCACATCATATCATAATAAACGGTAAGTCAATATTTTCCAGCATATAAAAAGGTATAATAGTACAATGTTTACAAATTTGTAGCTTATAGCATCTTACACTAGTTTAGTAGAAGTGGAAAATGTTATTATATGTTAGCAGTTACTCAGTAACATTGTTCTTTTGATACATATGAAATGGTGCAGTAAGGCTTTGAACTCAGTTTAGTGTTTGAAAATACAGCCTGTATCTGCCAGTGTTTGTAAAAATGCACATTTTCTAAAATAGACTTTGTGATGTTTCAGTCCCAACTTGCCATACATACTGGGTCATTTTGTGAACGTGTAACAAATCGCTTCCCCTGACAGTGTGGATAGCAGATGGTGTGTATAGTCATGCATGATCAAGAGCTTTGTTGTTATTCTTCCTGTACAATTGGACGTATCTGCTGGAAATCCACCCTTAGATCCTCCTAGGTGTCTATTCCAGATCTTCGCTCTTTGTTTCTTTGGTTTCTTAATTTCTTTCTCAACATTTTCTATCCCTTGCTTTCTCCTCTCTCTCTCTCTCTCTCTCTCTCTCTCTCTCTCTCTCTCTCTCTCATCTGATATACCTTCCGGTCATTGCTGAAGGATAAATCAGGATATTTTTCATGGTGCTGACAAGCAGAAAACTTTGTTTGAGAGGGTGCATACAGAAGGTACAAGCTGCGTATATAGCATTTTAGGGGTACAAAATGTGCCAGACTGTACAGGCTTTTGTGGGTGATTGTTCTACGTATGGACACGCTGCATCTTTAAAGATGCTACAGCGACCTAGCAAGGTAGCAGCTGAGCTGCCAGCAGTTTCTTGAGAGTTACTGTAGCTTCTCAGCTTTGTCATCCTTTGTTGGCCTGTCTGTTGGGGCCGGTGGATAACAGGATGTAAATAAGACTGCTGTCTGTAGACTGTCTGCGCTGCTTGTTCACTTCAGAGATATGTAGACCTCCACTCACACTCACGCAAACACTCATAAATCTGCACAACAGCTGCAAATCAGTGCACTGCATGGCACTGGCAGGAATAATTGGTAATATCCCTGAAATTTGAAGTGGTATTTTCAAGCCCCTTCGTGCCGACCATAGAAACTTATAATCTCTTCTTCCCCGAAGGGGAAAGGGATGCTGTACCGCAAAATGGAGTCTGTAGGTTAAAGTGGAGGACAGCACATACAGAAAGGCATCCCAGCTAAAACAGGGTGTGGAGGTTAAAGTGGAGATCAGCACATACAAATATTCCCCCTGGCGAGCTGTTGGCAGGTTAAAGCCTTTGTGTGGCTTGTTTGCTCAATATTGCTCTCATCCTATGTTATAGTTTTCTGTGTACTGTTGCAGATAGCTCCCCTGATTAATCTGAACTTTGCTGGTAAACTCCAGTCTGGCAGCCAACAGAAAACATTAGCCCTGTATTCCCAGCTATAGGCTGAAAATGCCAAATTTCCCCTGGTGGATCAATAAAGTTAATTTAATCTAATCTAATCTACAAAATGCCATGAGTTCAGGCTTGTATTGATGCCTGAACATAATGTCCATGGCTGTCTGTGTTTTTTTCCTCTTAAATTTAATGAGTCTTTGTATAATGAATACAGCAAAGTGAATCACAGGCTTTGCTTTCATTCAGATGGTCTGAACAAAAGGTGTGCTGGTGTTTTTCCCCCCTCTGTGCTTGTTCTCAGGCCTGAGAGAACAGTACAGTTGGGAAAAAAAGAAGGGAAAGGAAAAGCAAGTGCAGGCCGATAAAGAAAGAGTGGAGGGAAGAGGAGCAGAGAGAGAGAGAGAGAAAAGAGGCAAAAGAGAAGAAATGATATACAGCAAAAGCTGTGCTGGCATAGGGCTGCTTCTGCTCTCTGAGTGTCTCCCACCTCTCTCTCTCTCTCTCTCTCTCTCTCTCTCTCTGCTCTATTTATAACTCTATGGGAAATTGCTGAGTGGGCTCTTCCGAGGGTTTTTGCTGTAATTGATTCAAAATGCAAGTTGTCTCTTTAGTGGTGAGAAAGAGGAGAAAAGGATACCCAGTCAGTTACATGGACAGTATGTACATGGGGGTAAGACTAAGGTCTGTGCATTTTGAACTGGATACATTTGTTGACCAGATACTAAATCACTGTAATAAATAGAGTGCGGTTATTACGAGGGGCGGGTGAAATTTCCCTGAGAGCTTCTGTTATCCTATAATGACTGTAATGGGGCCACACCCATTATTTCATAACACTGTGGTTCATCAGTTGTTGTGATTCATCCACAGTGTAATGTGTACTACATCAAAAACCCTATTTTTCATTTGACTGCAGTAAAAGCTGTTTTACTATCAATTATAGCTTTTAAAAGAATAAATCAATTATGCCTGACTGGGAAACAGCCACAACACTCTAACATATAATTCAGGGCTATTCAGAGTCTCACAAAAATATCTTCTGTTTTCTCAAGGGCATCATTTGAAATAAGGTCATGTAGTGTTTCATATAAAGAGCTGATAGAATGAATAGAGTTGCATTGTCAGAACTTGGCATTAAAGATGCCAAAAATATCAATATTTCGGACTATGCATGTGTATCGGTTTTCAAGTTGCTGTGATGCCTCGAGGAGCCTACTTGTTAGTTTCAGTGTTGTGAGTTTGATGGCTGATCCCAGAATATGAATCATATTCAGCCCGTGGTATCGCTGACAGCTCGCCACCCATCCAGAAACAAAACACCACACTCTGCAGCTGCATGTAAACTGTTGCTGTTATTTATGCCCAAGAAATACCCAAACCCTTTTCTGACCATTTTCATGCTCATACACTGTGGAGAACTGTCTCTCTCTCTGTGTGTGTGTTTTTACATATTTATCCTAATTTGTGAAAAACAGTAAATTGACCATTTTGCCCTCATCAGAAGGTCGTATTTTTTTTGCAGCCACTTTTTTGGCTTCATTTAAATCTGTTTTTTTTTTTTTTTTTTTTTATGGCCTAAAATGTATTTTCACACCAACATGAAAAACACAGTGTAACACACATCAGGGATGTTGTTTTCAATGAAACGTTCAGCAGTTCTGTCTTAAACTGCTGCGTGAGCATTTACTGAACATGACACACTGCTTTGAATTTTGCACCCATCATTCAGCTTCATTAATCTCTGACCGCAAATTACAGCAACCTCTACAAGACACGTTCAAAGACACTGTGACTACTTATGTATTGTTTGGAGTAGCCTCATCTCCACACTGCATTGTATTGATGAAATCATAAGCAGAAAATATCCACAAAGCCAATGATGCAGTCTGCTTGTTTACATATTCCTTGGCCTATCCACATTTTATTTCTTAATAAGATAATTCATTTAGCACATTATTCATTTCAAACATTTTAAAGCAGCATTAAAGCTTCTCTAATCAATATTTTTATATTAGCGGTGGATCAAATGTGTAACGTGAAGGGGGACAAACCCACAGAGATTTATCACCTGACTCTGCAGTTTCCCTCAGCGCTTCACAACGTTACAGTTTCTCTAAGCTTGTTGATTGATGGCCTGAAACTTTATTGTTTTGCTTCTCTCTCTCAGCTCTCATCAGCCTTGTTTCAGAAACATGTGGCTGTTTTCAGAGAAACACTTTTGCCTTTTAAATTGACAAAATTAGCAACAAGCCGATGGAGAATGTTTAACATTTAGCAGCTAAAGAGTCAGATATTTTCTCGGGCTCTTACTTTGAAATGAGGCACTGTGACAACATGTATGTATAAAGATTGACTGAATATAGAACTGCAGAACGACTGGTCTGCTAAACACATAAACCAGAACAATGTTTTCTCCTTTTACCTCTGCTACTTCTGCTTTGTGTCACCCCACGACACAGAGATGACATCACACTTTTCAAATATAGACAGATATTAACAGATAAAATAATTTTAACACAAAGAGCCATTACAAACTGACCTTTTTACATTTTCTACAGATATTTTATAATGAACATCAAAATAATGGATGTCCATTGTAAATCACATCTACTTCTTGACTCTGGGAAGAGAAAAAAAAAAAAAAACAGATCCAGTGAATGAGAGTTTATAATCGACAATACAGTAATGATGTTTGTGCATGCGTATATGTGTGTGTTGTGTATGTGTGTGTGTCTGTGAAGTTAGAGGTTAACAACTGTACATTTGCCTCGTCCTACTTCTTGCACCACCATCACTCGACCCTCATGACTCTGATGATGTCCTGACAGTGGCAGTGATGTCATATTGATGGCGGTGACGTCACGGTATGCAGGTCATCTCTCTCTCTCTTTCTCTCTCTCTCTGTAGTTGGTGGATTGTGCTGTTTCTAATCCCTCATCTCTCTGCTCTCTTATGTCTCCCTCCTTCCCTTCTTCTCTCTCCCCCTCTTTTCTATCTGTCTTTGTGTACCTCTCCTCCTCTCTTTCCTCCTGTTTTACCCTATCTCTTCCCTCTGTATCTTTAACCCCTCCCCACCCCCCACCCCTCTTTCCCCCCTCTGTGTCTTGTTTTCCCTCCATCAGGTGTCCCAATGACTATACGGGGGACCGCTGTCAAAACTCCGTCATGGCCGGTTTCTACAGTATGTCCATTTGCTCTTGTCTGTCTCCTTCCCACTGAAATACTGCATGCTACATTGGAGGGGTTGGACAGAGAGAGCACACTGTGTGTGTGTGTGTGTGTGTGTGTGTGTGTGTGTGTGTGTGTGTGTGTGTGTGTGACCTGCTATTATGTTTTATGTAAGTTAATGTGAGCGTATGACAGATTGAGTTTTGTGCGCCTCTGTGTCCACCCTTTCCTCTCCCTGTCTCCCCTGGTTCCTCTGTGATGCTCCTCTGGTAACTAGAAACAGCCAATTTAGTTATTTCACCATTTTCACACAAGATGTTTTTCACTGTAGTTGATATGCTTGAAATCTTATGACCCAGAAAGCTGCTTAAAAAAAACCAGAATTGACAATTCAACAAGACGCACCAAAATTTTTTTAATGTAAAATGCTTCTCTTCGAGCTTGATCCAGAGAACTGCACAGAAAGAAACCGAGGAGACAGAGAATTAACACAATAAGCAATGCAGGAGATTAAAGGTATTTTGCTTTCATTGCAACACTTTGTCACTTTTCTTTGTAGATGGTCCATCGGTGCTGCCTAGTTATTTAGCAGTAGAAAAAAAATATTAAACAATCGAGGCAAAACTATGTGTATAGAAACTATTGATGCAAGGTTGTAAGTCCTCACTCCTCACCTCCTAAACAAAAAGAAAAAAAAAACTGTCATTGATTTTACTTTTTGGAGTAGGAGCTAGACTGACAATTGAAGAACAATGTAAGTCTGTCCACATTGCATTGAATAGTCAGTAGCCAGTCATTTCCAGAAGCGACAATATGTCCAAAATTCAAATTATTTGGCAAGTGAATGAAAATAAGGTTTAGAGTTAGAATATATTTAACATTTCAAGTCTCCAGGTAATGAGATTTGAAAGCATCACTCACGGACAGTTATGTTATTGATTCTCATAGCAGTGGACTTGATATTGTATCAGTGGGATCTGTGCTGAGCTAAGAGATCAGGATGAAACCCACAGCGGTGAATGTGAATAACCTGTTGTTTTTCACTCTGAACATCCATGGATCATCTGATAAACTCTCTCATTATGGCATGTAGCGAAATGCTGCTTGAAATGTTTTAGGGTTGACTTCTAATATGCTTTTTTAAATGCTGTCACATGTTTTGCTTCTCATCACAGTCTGATTGAATTTCAGATATGAAATCATTAAAAACAATAAAGAATATTTGTATGTTCAATATGAAATTAGAGCCAGCAGATAGTTAACTTAGCATCAAGACTGGAAACATGAAGAAACAGCCTGACTCTGTCCAGGTAAACATCACTAATGAACACAAGCTTCATCTGGTTAATTGTGCAAAAACTTACAGTATATAAACTACAGATTGTGGTTTTATGGGGAGGGGGGGTATGTGCTGAAACATCTCTGTGATTCTTGTCATCACTGTGAGGTTGCCAGGCAACCAGTAGTGCTGGTAGGTGGATTTTTCTTCTTTTTTTCTCCATTTTTTTTCTTTGCTCTTTGTTACAGAGCCAGGTTAGCTGTTTCCCCCTGCTGCCAGTCTTTATGCTAAGCTACACTATAACCATCTCTTGGCTGCAGCTCCACACTGAGCGTACAGATACGAGAGTGGTATCGATCTTCTCATCTATCTTGCTACAAGAAAGCAAATACGCAGAATTCCCAAAATGTCAGACTGTTTCTTTAAATGATAGCGATACAAACAGAACGTATTGTGTAACTCTCCTGTGATAGCATGGGCAGTGACACTGAAACACATTTGGTCAGTACTGGCACAATCTGATGATACCAGAGATCCCAGGACACATGCATAAAAATTTAGCACAATGCTAAAGGGTCAGTGTTTCTTTATTCTCAGCCTGGCTGATTTTACACAGAAAGACACAGAAAGACTGCTATTTTCCCTGTTGGGTTTGTAATTTCAGGTTCCTGTCCAAGCTTTCCCAGGGAGATAAGACACAGGGCTGTTTTCAGGGGTTAAACACTATTGATTCATGCCATATTGTCTTGTTTTGCTGTTTGTCTGTTGTGGAAGTTTCCACTCTGAATAATGTCAAACCTAAACCAAGAACATGTTTTATATCATGAGATGCCATGACTGTATGTAGTGTCTTTTTTTGTCTTTTTGACCCCACCATTAAGTCTTGTCTACACGCTGAAATCTTGTCTGTGTGACGTTGTGCTTTTATTTTGCTTTGTGATGCTCTTTCAGTCCGTCGAAGGAACACCTTCTGTTCTTCTAAATCTATGTTGATTTGTCACTGCCTGCTTTTCTATTGGAGTGAACATAAAGCACTGTCAAAATATAGAGCAGTTAAGGTTAGGGTGGACAGGAGATTGGCTGACTTCTCACTTAAGTAATGCATGCAAAGCCATGGAACTTGGGAATGCTGAGATGATTTCTCTGTAAATCAAATGAAAGGTTATAATAGCTGTATGCAGCAGTAGTGGAACAGAGTGCTATACAAGAGGTATGCTGTAATCAATACAAAGGCACACAATTGCCATTAGTCAAACGAGTTACAGCACCCACCCCCATTTGCTGTGCCAGCCTCATCGACTGTACTGTGTTTTTATGTTGGAGAGTAACTCACTGCTTTTTATCTTTTGTTTTCTTGTTTGTTTTTTTCCTTTTGTCTTGTTTTTTTTTCTTTAATTTTGTATTTCTGTCCAATGTGTTGTTTACTCCAGAAATGAGGTCTAGTAAATATAGCAGTAAGTGATGTGGCTTCTTGTCTTGCTGTCTTTGTCCGTCTGTCTCTGTCTCTGCATGCGTTTCCTGCCTGCTCGCTTCTCTTTCCTTCTGCCTTTGGTTCATTTTCTCCCTTCGCTTTTGATTTGGTTTGATTTAGTGTTTATTTTTTCCTGTCATTTCTGGGGGTCACAGAGCTGAGGCCATCTGAATTGTCTGTCTGTTACTGGACGGTACACGTGTCAATCACTATGACTGACAGCACTAATTAACTTATATCCTGGTTCAGCGTATACAGGACATGAAAATAATATATCTGCTCCAAAGAGGACATTACACCTGACCCTATCTGTCTCTTTCCTTTTACCACGACAACTTTCTGCGCTGGCAGAGCTTCTCAGAATTGAATTTATGGGTATGGAACATTATTATTCATTTTGCTGTGCTTAAAGAGTTTGCCAAGATCCTCTCACAGTCACACATTATTGTGCCATCTTCTTTCTAAAACCAACAACTAGGTCTCTCTCAACCTGTCCCTCTTTTTCTCCTGCCCACTAACCTGGTTTCAAGACATGTAACCTCCCCTCTTTGCATGCACTCTTCTTATAGGCTGACAAAATTTGAAAAGTAGACTTCGAAGAAAGAGACAAATTCATTGGGAAGGATACATTAATGAAACAAGGTGCAGAGGTGAATTAAAACAATGAATCGAGCCTGGATACAAATCAAAGTTATGTTCATTTGGACGCCGCAACAGAGCAGAAGTCCGCTGTCTTAAAATCAGAGAATGTTTCACTTCATCGATAAATACAAGTATCTGGCTCGTCCTCTGGGCTTTGGCAATGTGCATATTGGCTTCAGCAGCCTGTCGAATAAAAACATGCAAGCTGCGAGTATTTTTGCAAAGTGTTGCCAAAAGCCAGCAAAAGGCCTGACCACATAGTCTGTCCTTATTATTGTGCCCATGATTGACTCAGTGTCAGAGTCAAGAGCTCGCCTGTCCTAAATCACGATTGCTGTTGGCTCCACTGTGCCAGCGAGCTCGCCTTCCCATTTCCCTTTGCCTTTCTGTATCAGTACCCTGTGACACACACACAATGCCGAGCCAAGGCTCTCGTAGGCTTGTCAATCCCTACAGAGGCCCTTTATTTAGAAACTCTCCCCCTCCCTCACCCCTCCTCCCCCACCCTTTCAGTGGCGTGTCTAGGGCTTTTTGAGGGAGGGTGAGAGGGGGGAAAGGTGAAGTGATGAATTAGGTAAAGGGGACAGTTTGATTCACTTGCCCCTGCTTCAGACTGATCCTGGAAACAACTTTTTTTTCCAAATCAGGTTTTATATTTGTCCTTATTTTTCAACCGGAGCCACAGCTAGATTCACAGATAGTTTTCACCTCTAGATGGCTCATAGGTGCCACTGTGTTATTTGGATATGTTCAGATTTTGTCTGAGCGGCAACTGAGTCTAACATACCACAATATTTGGGTTTGAGAAGGTGTATGACTTTGCAAAGAATTCGTTAGCCAGCAGGGACTTGAATTCAGCCGTAACTAACAATCCACAGACGTTTATAATCCAGTTTTCATTGATAAAGGGACAAAGTCAGGTCAGTCTTTGGTTCGTGGGGACTGCTTTATTCCTTGACCTTCCTGGACACGCCCCTGCTCCCCTATCAGCCCTGTCCCTCCCTTTCTGTCTATGTGCCCCCCCTCCCCCCCACCGTACCTGCTCCTCCCTCTTCACCACTTGGCTTTTCCTCCCTCCCTCCCTCTCCCCTCATGCTCTGTTCTGTTTGTTGCTTCCTCTGTCATTGTGTCGTTGCGCTTCCCATCCTGACATGGTGTTATGCCACAGCAGGCCCTGAAATCTGAATTAACCCAGATACACCAAGATGGCACAGAGTTTGCTCAGTATCGCCACGAACCTGGAAGAACTTAATCAGTTTAATGTAGTGTAGAGTCATGTAGTCCAAATCTACTTGGACTCAACAGCAAGTTCTCACTGTGACATAAAGTGCTGTAAATGGTCTGTAAATGTCTGTCAAATCTCCAAAAAATGCTGTCTGAACAATTGTATTAGCTTCTTTTAAAATGATTTTATAGTCAAAATACAGGTCAATTTAAAAGCTGCAAAAAGAAAAACGAAGAGCAGCTCAAATCTGTTTCCAATGTGACCAAAAACAGCCTCACAAATGTCAACATTAATTAACAGGAAACTTAAAATAAAGCCTGGGATCAGGTTCAGATTGTTCTGATATTGTTTAAAAGTAACTTGACACCAAAATCTTGTTTCTGCTGATTTTCAGTGATCCTCGTTATACAAGTGCACACATGTGTCTAATGTTACTATTCTATTAAAATCAAATCAATGAGCAATTAAAACCTCTCTCACAGCAGGAGGTGACCGGAGAAATTATGTTGGAAAAAAAAGAAGTCACAACTTTAAAAATGCAGCTGTTTCTACTGTAGTCTTTGTTACCAAAAGTAGACAATCTCCAATATGGCTGCCAGATGGTGCATAAGAACACCTGAAATCCCAGTATAGGAACTGTACATTAATGTATTCCTCTCTAATTAATGCCAAAATGAAGAAGATTTATTTTAATTTTGTGAAAACTCTAACTTTACTTTACTCCCAAGCCACTGTGGCGTTAACACAAGCCTTTTTTATTTATTCATTCATTCATCTCAGTGACTTGTCTTTTTTTTCCATCCATACTGGAATGATGCATTCAGATCCCAGCCAGTAGCATTACATCCCCATGGCCATTGTTAATACACTGATATAGGGACAGCAGGAAGTCTATGTCAGGACGTAGGTTTACATCTCTCTTTCGTTATAATATTCATGTGTCTGTAGAACTGTAGTAACACTGTGTGACTGTCGTACACTTAAATCTGAAAGACGTGACATGATAGAGCAGGAGTTGTAGAGACAGCAGAGGGAATAGGATGGCAGTAGATAATAGTGAGAAAACTGTTTCTGTAGTCGCCATCAATGGAGAGGCGCTCATGCTGTGTGTGTGTGTGTGTGTGTGTGTGTGTGGATGTGTGTATATTTTTTCTGTCTGCTCCACGTGTGTCTGCAATACATGAACGTGTGCATGTATGTGAACATGTACGCGTGTGTCTGTTGTTGTGCGTGTGTGTTTCTGTCCACAGAGGCCGAGGAGCTCTACCAGAGGCGGGTGCTGACAATCACAGGCATCTGCGTGGCACTGCTGGTGGTTGGCATCGTTTGTGTGGTGGCCTACTGCAAAACCAAGTATGTGTCTTTGAGGGAAAGATAAATGACTTCCCATTTACAAAAGGCTCCAAACCTTCAAATTAACCTCCTGCGAGAGAAATTAGTAATGAGCTGTTTCTTCTGACGCTGCAGAGCAATGGGGGAAGATCTGTTCAGTCTCAAGTAAAAGTCCTGTTACAATAATGTAAATATACAAATGACAAAATGTACATAAATATCCAAAGCAAAAGTCCTTGTTCTACAGAAAATACCCCTTGTGAGTGATGTATTATTACTACGTTATTAGATGCAAAAAGGAGTATATTTTATTGTTGGAGCTGGTTGAGGTTACGCTTGTTCAACTACTTTAGCAAAGAAAGAGAAATGAATGTAGAGGAATAAAAAGTGCAATATTTCCTTCAGACGTTTTGTGAAGTAGTAGCATCTCGTGAAGTGGCTCCGGTAGAGAAGTTGAGTAAATGTGAATGTATTTACTTGCTGTCACTTCTGCAGAGCAAACAGCTCAAAGTTAATTATTTGTTTGTTTGTTTCATGGTTGGTTTCTTGTAAAAAAAAAATTAAAAAGCTGCACAAAAATACAGAATGGTTTTAAATCATTTGATTCACTTTACTTACTCATTAAACCTAGCTGACAGCTATGTGCTCTGGACAGTGATGTGGTGCTTTGTTAATATTGTCCAGGACATAAAATGATCGTGTAATGAGTGTTAAAAACAGAAAATAAGAATATTTATAGATTCCCATATCGTTTCTTTACTGTCACCTCCCATTCAGGAAGCAGAGGAAGAAGATGCAGAGTCATCTACACCAGAACCAGAATCAGTTTGTGGAGCAAGCCAACCGCATGCTGCCCAACGGGCCCAACCACCCTGGACCTGGTTCTGAGGAAATCCCCATGGTTGATGTGAGTCCACATGGTGTAATTGATAAACTGGACAGGATAATTAGTTCACCTCTTTACAACTTTGCATTTCACAGTGACAAGAACCCTACAAGGTTACATCAATGATGCAGTGAAGCTAAATTAAATCGATCGATTTAAAGTGGTATTACAGATGCTGGTCAAGCATTTTTGATTTTGGCAATTGTGATTTTTTTGTTTTAGCTTCTGAGAGCCAATAACACAGTAACAACAGCGGTTCATGTAGTTGTCTATTAGCAACCAATCAGAATGCACACAAGTCACTTTTCACAAGCCAGATATATCTGTGCTTTCAATGAAATATAAGTGTCCTATAAATAGGATTTTGGTGTCAAAATGTTCAGAATCCCCTCAGATATTCATTAATGCCAAAGCAGGGGCAGATGAAGGAGAAGCCAGTAAAACTGGATGTAAATTTCATCCGAGCAAACTGCAAGAATCCCACAGAGCCTTGGCCAGTTCACGTCTCTTTAGGTGGGGATACTGATAGACTTTATTTAGCTTTGTCACTTTGATTTAACTCCACCACCAAGGCTCTATTAGCCTTCAGAGCAGTTTTGCCTCCAAAAGAGTCTTTGTGTAAATAAAACTCTGATCCACTGACAACAGAGGGAAATATGGTGGCACATAGCTGACAGACGTTACAGGGAGGGCAGATAACACCTGCCTCCTGTTGGAGACATAATAGGCATGAGTCAGCAGAAAGGCAACAGTGAAAACACAGTGAAGTGATGAGTTGTACAAAGATGCTCTCATAGTTAGACACCAGCATTTTATTTTTTATCTCTCTGTTATTTTGGAAATAAGAACATAGGAAAAGCATTAAAGTCCTTTTTTTTTATCTGCGTTTGTTGCTTTGTTGTTTCTCTAAGAGCGTCCCTACGACAGAGTGTGTGATCAGCCACGGAGCTGAGGGTGCAGGAAACTACGCAGGCAGCCGGATGTCGACCCGCTCCCACCACTCTACCACTGCCTCACATGCTTCCAGGTAGGTTGGGATGCACACACACACACACACACACACACACACACACACACAGGTACAGCGACAGACAGCTGTCTGCATCTGGGGCTGGACATTGAAAGAAATACATGTATCCATGTGTTTGGTTTGTTTATTTGGATTTGTGACTCATTGTCAGGCAGGGAGAGCTGGTTCTTGACCGTCAGCAGGGTCAGTAGCAGCTTTGCCATATGACACGATGAATTAGATTCTGTGTTTCTATCTGTACTGTAACTTCATCAGCCCAGTATTCCCCCGCCTCTTCAGAGCTCTTGTAACCTTTTAAACTCATTCTGCTAACACCCACACCTGCAGACACGAGGAGCAGACGTGGAGCATGGAGCGTACAGAGAGTATGAACTCAGACTGCCAGTCAGGTGGGCTGTCCAGCTCTGTGGGAACCAGTAAGTGCAGCAGTCCAGCATGCATGGCGAGGAGGGCCGCCCACTGGGGCTGTACGGACACGTGTGGACCGGGGATGCAGTACGGAGAGTCGTACGACTCTCTAAGAGACTCACCTCACAGTGACAGGTAGGAGAGGAGTCAGTGAGGCTGGGTGGGGGTCAACTCTGCCTCTGTGTTTGCTCATCACTATGACACTTTTGCTTTGTGGTGCTCTTTGTCATATCCATGCTCTGTGCTCTTTGGCGACACCAAGTGGTAGTAATTTTTTATGAAATGTTCAATATGTGAAGGATTTCTTTGCTATTATATTGTCAACTATAATTTGATTTCATTAATCAGAACTATCGACAAATATGTGGTGGTTGGTGAAGCTAATGAAATAATAAAAACCATCTTTGTTAAACACAGGATGATTTTGTTGATGTTTTATATTGTAATTGTGAAGAAAAAACAAACTGTTAGTTGTTTAATTACTATCATTTTATCAAGTTCAGGTATTAAAGAGCCTGCTGTATAATGCTGGTGTTTCCACTCTGAATCAAGCTGACTCCGGTGTTTCTGCTCTATCGCTGTATGTCCCTGAATGCCCTCTGACTCTCTCTAGGACACACACTCTACATTTAACCATGATTATTCCTGTGCACTGCAACAGTGCAGTTACTTGATATTTTACTACAATATCTGTTTTCATATTAAATAATTTCTTAAGGATTGATTAAAAGCTTGCTTTATGTTTATAGGAGGAACATCATTTTATTTTGAAGGTTGACTCACTGTGTTGCAGCAGTTATACACTCCTTGTAGCTGTGATGGCACCTGCATAGTTAATGTTTTTGAAATTCATTGGACTGACTGTGAACCTGAACCAGCTGGCTACAGACTGTCTTTCTATTTAGAGTGTGTACGTTTCCACCCACAGTACAAAGACCTACAGGTCAGATGGACTAGAAACACTAAACTGATTACTGCTGATTAGCTGCTGCTATCAGACCAAGTCAGAAACCTCCCATCCCCCACTGTTGCATCAGTCTGACAGTCAAACTACTGTACCTCAATGCCCAGTTAAAATAGATATGAAATGTAGAATTATAATTAAATAAAAATGCCTGAGCTCTTCATCCTGACACTCACCAACAACATCCTTTTGGTATCTTTTGCTGTAAAGCAGCGTAGACCAACACAGGTGAACTGTAAACTGACTGGATCTCTGTAAAGCAGCTTCTTAGATGTGACAGCGCACTGTGTCTGTGCATTTTGCCAAACAGATTCATTCTTTGCTATAAATACATATGTATGTTTGTCAATGTATAATGTGCTCTCAGACACTGTACTAATCTGTTGCCATTTGTTTTGTCCAGGTACGTGTCGGCGCTGACCACGCCAGCTCGCCTGTCTCCGGTGGAGTTCCACTACCCCGCGTTGCCGCCCCAGGTGCCCACCTTCCAAATCACCTCACCCAACACAAGCCACGCCCTCTCCCTGCCCCCTGCTGCTGCTGCCTACCACAGAGATGACGACCAGCCGCTTCTACGATGCCCTGACGTACGTAGGCAAATGTGGATGGAATTGGGGTGTTAATGTAAATATGACATAGGTGAATCGAAGGCAGCTGGACTGTTGTAATTTCTTGAAGATGTTTTATCAGTATTAGGTTTTTAAATCAGCTTTCAGGTGCAGCGTAAGCTTGTACAGTTGTCTTAAATTCAACTACGTCAGATACGAATATGTGGATGAAGAAGAATCTCCACAGACAACGTTAATATGCTTTTTCATGGTCAATGTCAAAAGACCAAAACCAGTCATTCGTTGATCGACTTCTCAATATTTTGTAACTTTCCTACCTGATGTATGACCCTCGTTCACACGTTCATTCATTCCCACTGAAGATGTAAATCTTTCAAAGTGGGTTAAGACTATATTCTTTAAGTCGTTTCCCAAAACAGCTGGGCATTGTAGGTTTATGTTAGTTTCTCAAGCAGAGTAACTACTTCATTTATTAGCAACTATTTTCTGCTGCCAATTAATACACCTTTGGTATATGATGAAGATTCATCCTGTACAATGAGCTGACTTTTTTTTTTGTTTTTGTTTTTGTTTTTTTGTTTTTCAGGATGGAAGTTTATACAGGCAGCCCCGGCGTCCACGGCGACCCTACCTGACGGAGAGCACAGGAAGTCTGCCGTCCAGCCCCTACCGTCTCCCTGATGATGAGGCCTACGAGACCACGCAGGAGTACGCCTCATCACGGGAACCCATCCGGAGCCGGCGCTGCCCGAGACGCAACCGCCTCAATGGACACATCTCCCAGCGTTCAGCGGGCGTACGGGACTACAGCTCACAAAGCTTCAGCCAGTCAGAGGAGGAAGAGGAGGAGGAGGAGGAAGAGGATGCTCAAGGGGAGAGCACACCTTTCCTTAGTATGCAGAACATGAACGTGGACCCACCCTTAACGGTCCTGGGTTTCCGTTCATCAACTGGTGCGGACACACGGACTCACCGCGGGCTGAGTCGGCCGGGGACACGCAGCAATGGGCAGAGCCGCGGCTCCCAGTCGCAGCGCGCCAAGGCTGACAACATGCCCCTTTAAGACTTAACCTCCCCCAACACCCACACATACACCCCTGCCACCCCCCACCCCCTCCACTTCACACACGCCCCTTCCTCCTACACACAACCAGTGGACTAGAGACCTGCACCTAGGAGAAATATTTTTATTTTGTATAACAGACAGATATTCTAAACAAATGAAATATTTATTTTCATTTCAGCAAAAATTGTCTACTAGCTAACAGCAAAGACTTTTTTTATAACGGGGGGGAAATATTTATATGTAAAGTTTTTTGATTTACAGCATTATGAGAGATGAAAAAATAAGAGAATTACGTGCCAATTTTTTCACAAGTTAGATAAATAGAATAATATTGTGGTGCCTTTTGCTGTATGCTGAAGTCGGAGGTCCCATTGAGTTTTTGTAGCCTTTCTTATAAAGACTCCTCGTTTTTATAGAGACCAACCCTCTTCCTTCCTTTTGCTTTGGTTTTTCTCTGATTTGGGATCTTCCTCTTTTTGAACTGTGATCTGATTATGTCATCATGCAATATTGATTCCTCCTGTGTAAAAGGTGTCTGTTTACATGAGTATGATCCATGCGATGCGCTCGTTTCACAGGGACATTTAGTCACTGACGCAACCGGATGTGTAGGGTAGTTTTCTCGGATGATTTTTGGATGAATCTTTCCAGATGAACACACATCGGTCATTAACGTTCTCGTTCGCTGCCTGTTAGTCATTCGTTGTTATTTCTGTGAAAACAAGAGTCTTAGGGAGTTGTTGAAAGAAAGTGACTCAGATTCCTCTGTAGGTGTTCAGGGTGCTGCCATGACATTGGTGGTGTTTGCAGCATGTGTGTGTGTGTGTGTGTGTATGAATGTGTGTGTGTGTGTGTGCACACCTCATGAAGCCTCATTTGGTTGGCGCCTCCGTTCACCTTGGAGGGTGTGGTCTCTCGTTTGACTGACATGCTCCTCCCACCAATCCTCACGCTGCCAGAAGCTCCATTGCACTGTAAGAACCTCCCTCATTGGCCGGGGAGCTGCCGAATCCAAACCGAACCGAACCAATCCAGTTGTAATCCAGCCTGACTCTGGCCTCCCGTGGACTGCCCAGCCCGCCCGTTTCCTATGCCAGCAGCTTAGAGCCGCACTGTGTCTCAGGACTTCCCCATCACATCACAGCCAAAAGACTCAAAACAGAGAAAGCACGTCATCTCAGTCACAGTTCAGTCCGCAGGCCAGATCCACGTCCCCTCACTCCCCCTTCCTGTCTGTCCGTCAGGTTTGTTGTGTTCACTCTTGGCCATGATTAAGGGAGCTTGGGTAAAATTGCTTGGAATCAGAAGTGAAAATTCAGTTTTTGTTTTTTTTTTTGTTGTTTTTTTTAAACTTCAAAAGGTTGTGTGCATGTGTGTAAGTGGGCATGTGTGTAGCTGTGTGTGGGTCACGACGACGACAGCGATGATGATGATGTTGATCAAAAAAACTTGGAGACCACATCTGTTCGCTCTGATGCGGAGGCATAGCTAGGAATACTGGGCCCCGCTAAGAGGAAGATATTGCTCTGGGTTTTCCCTTTTTCTTTCTTTTTTTCCCCTTTCTTTTCTATTCTTTTCCTTTCTTTCCTTTTTTTTTTTTTTTTTTTTTACTAATATAATCCTACTGGAAACTTTACGGGCCCTCTCCACTTGCGGGCCCCTAGAATCGCCACCACTTTTCACCCCACTAGCGACGGCACTGCTCTGATGGGAAAAATCGCTTGCAGGTCGCTGCGTGCAGGTTCACACTGCTAGAAATCGAGTTTCTGAGTCCTATTCTACTTTTCTTTTTTTCTTTTTTTTTTTAGCTCACAGCCAAATGGTGGTATATTATAATACTGATTACTGCATCCTTGATTTGCATTCCTATACCTTTATTGATCGAACTTCTTTTGCTTGGTCATATTGACTGAATGATCTGTTACGTGTCTGTCTCTCCTCCTTCTCCACCTCCCCCCCGCATCACCTGGTCCCCTTCACCTTCATGTCTTACTCACCCCTTCGTCAACCTTCGTCAAAAGCAACTAGCAGATGGCTTTAGGCCCCATCTCCAGACGAGTACACTGAACAGCACACTAACTGTAGGCTGATCATGTCAAACTCTTCCACCTCAAATAGACATCAGGTTTAGAGACCCTTTCAAGCTCGCTGAGGAAAATAATACTGTGTCAGATACGATATGTGTCCCTATTAGAGTTAATTTACAATAAGTAGAGTTGTTTTTTTTGTTTTTGTTTGTTTTCTATTTTCACACAGGAGATGCATGGATCACAGATATAGAAAGTATCTTAAAAATGACAAAGAGCCCCGCAGATTCAGGGGAAACATACTAGAAATATATAAAAACATAATTTGGGTTCACGGCCCAAAGGTCTGGCTAGTTTTGTCTTACTATCACTGTAATCAATCTGGGATTTGCAATGTGGAAATACTGCAAGTGAGGGTAGTGTGCTTCTAGAGCTAGTTGAAATGTTAACACCCCCACCCCACCCTGTTTCTCCTCACCCTGCACTCCCCCCTCGCCCTTTACATACACACATACATTTCACACATACATGGCCACATCATACATAATGAAGCACACACAGACGCACAAACCTTCATATGACACACACGCAAACACACAAACACACACACACAAACACAAAGTCCTTCCATGTTTGTGTTTGTCAAGCAGTTTGCCTTTGTCTTTTTTACCTACTGACTCCCTCGCCCCTCCCTTTCTCCCCTTCCTCCCTCCCTCCCCCTCCTGCCCTCTCTCCTCTCCTCTCTCCCCCGAAACCCTTTCCTCCTTCTCCTCCTCCCTCCCTCCCCCCCTGCATGTCCTAGTGGTACTGGTAGTTGGGTGCATGGAAAAAGCAGCAAGCAAATCGTTTTTCCACTCGGTAAAAAAATAAAAATGTGTCTTCATTTTAACATTCAGCAATAAATCCCCTTCTCTTCATGTCCATCATTCTTGGAATATGCTAGAAGATTTTTTGCAAGTTTTATCAAAAACATACTACTTGTAAAAGAAGAAAAATCCAAAACCACCCCTTCATATGAAAAATAAAACTTTATTCCTACCATTTTGAAACAGTCCTGTCATCTTTGTAACAAAAAAGAATAAAAATTGCTGTTTGTTGTGTTTTATTTTCACAGTTTTCAAAATTATTATTATTATTATTATTTTGTATTGAAGTGAAAAAACAGTGATAAACTTGTAGAGCTAAAAGTTGAAGGCATGAACACTAGATGGCAGTGTTGGTATTTGTGATTTCCCTGTGTTCTGAGTTACTAAACAGTATTTATTTGAAAGATTACAAAATTACCTGTAGTATTTCCTACTAAGATATTTCACTGAAAGAATTTATGTTGGTTGTAAAATTTTAAATATCTTGTTTATTAGATACAATGAAATCCAGTGTTTCTTCAGATTTGGAGCAGCAGGTTTTTGCAATTTTTTAACCTGTGTAATCTTGTTCTCGTTCTGTGTAATCTCGTTTTTATTTGTCCAGATTTGACTGTAAATGACACTGGATGTGCATCAACAGTCCTGACTCAGACTCTAAGCAGGTACAATATATTATAATATATAAGGGTTTGACAGTAGACATGTGAAACCTTTATAGGACGTCCCTGTGCAGTTTTCATCTCATTTGTTCAACAAATGATTTAGAATGATTTTGCTTGAGTGGAGGAGGGTGTTGAGATGGCTCGTTCCTTTCAGTGTGTGGGAGACAGAGACTTCACATTTGATAATGTCTCCAATTAAAAATAATGAAATGATTAAAAATGGGATATATTTGTGTCTTTAAATGGTAATTTGTCCAAAGCCAGAGGTCACAGTTCTGCTGCTGGTGTCAGCGGGTACACCAGCAGATGGATGATACTGCCCCGTTTCAGGTATTTCCCCCCCACAGCAGGTTTTACTTGTCATGGAAATGTTGCAACACAGAGTTGCAACACAAAGTTTCAGTCTCCACAAACACTGCTGATGTCTCTAGGATGTTTCCCTCCCCACATTTCCTGTTTCACCTGATACCTGGAAGATCTTTGAGGGAGGGTTTTAGTGGCATTGTGGTGACACGCACAGCTGCTCGGTCTGACATTACAGACTAACAACAGCTATGCTGGTATGTGCAGCAGAGAGTGGGCTTGATTACAGTGGCAATAGCATCATTAGTAAATCCACCTTCGGCTGACACGTTGTTCCTGTTTGCTCTCTTTCTGTCTGTGGGTGTTTCCCTGCTGCACAAACCTGAGTGTTAATTTTATGTGACACTTTTCTGCGTGTGGCAAAACACAGCAGCTTCATCAGGAGTCAACAAGTCACATGAGTTGGGACTAAAGAAGAAGACAAACCTCTGCCGATTACCTGACGACTTGATGGTTGGTATCTTTTGTTCTTTAAGAGAGAAAATGAATACAATGTGGGAAACCAGTGATGAGGTCATCACATCAAGTAGCATGGACCATCAGTTATTATCAAAACAGATGAGGATTTGATGAAAGAAGGAACCTTTCCATAAAACAGGTAAGCAAAGAAAACTGCTGACTCTTCCTTTAGCACCCTGGAAGAAGATGGTCCTATTTGGTGACAGGTAAAGGTTGAGTAAATGTGTTGCAATTACCTGTTACCAGTGAAAACTGTAGAATAGCTCCTAAAAAGACTTTTTAGTGAGATTGTTTTCTTTTTATTTGGTTTATTTAAAGTATTTTGTTGCTCTTTTTACCCAAATGTGAGATTTATCCAACCTGACACACTACTTGTTTATTTACAGTCGAATGGCGAGGTGTCACTGGCGTTGGCGTAATGTGCTCATCTGCGTGTGCAGCCCTTGTATCTGCCTGGTCATGTTGTTCCTGTACACTGGGATTATGCTGTGTATAGGCATGAACAATGGATCTATGCCTGGGACCATAATCAGTAAAAATGTTCCACTAAGGCCACATTTTGTGGCCCCAGGAGTTTTGAGCAACGACAGCTTCGGGCCACTGCCTAAAACTTTCTGGACAATGCGCCTGAACAGAGACGCCTTTTGGAACCATCTCCAACATCTCATTGACAAGCATTTCAACCCCATCCTCCACCCTGGGAACAGCAAGGTGAGATTTCACAATAAAAGCTTTTATGAGTCTCTTCTGAGGCAAAGTTTCTCTGAAGTAACAAACCTGGACAGCACGAGGAGAAACTTTGACCAGTTTCCACCGCAGATACAAGTGTTCATAAGCCACATGCAACTGAGGGACTACCCGACTCTCAAACAGCCAGATGGAGTATGTGGAGCTGGAGCCAAAGATGAGAAAGAGCCTCCTTTACTTCTCCTGGCCATCAAGAGTACAGAGGCAAACTTTAAGAACAGACAGGCGATTCGACAGACCTGGGGCAAGGCGGGGTGGGTGACAGGACGGAAGACGAACAGCAGCAGACATGGAGGATACATCCGCAGGGTGTTCCTGCTTGGTAAAGAGGACCGTGAGGATGTGGGTGTGGATTTAACTGAAGCATTGAACACAGAGAGTCAAGTTTATGGAGACATTTTGCGCTGGGACTTCAAAGACACATTTTTCAATCTCACCTTGAAAGACATTCTCTTCTGGAAATGGTTTTCACGCAACTGCAAGCGGACTTACTTTGTCTTCAAAGGAGATGATGATGTTTTTGTCAACACCCCAAATATGATAACATATCTACAGGATCAGCTAAGGAGACCAGCGGCGTATAAGACCATTAGAGAATTCATGGTTGGAGATGTCATAGGTGCAGCGACACCAAACAGAGTCAACAACTCTAAGTACTTCATACCTGACAACTTCTACCAAGGACTCTATCCTACATATGCGGGAGGAGGAGGTGTGGTTTACTCAGGTCTGTTGGCCAAACGCCTGCAGCACATATCCAACAGGGTTCACCTTTTCCCCATTGACGATGTTTACGTAGGTATGTGCATGCTCCGGCTTAATGCCCTCCCCATTCACCACCCCGCCTTCCTCACCTTTGACTTTCCCAAAAACGAAGAGCTAGAACCGTGTGTGTACCACAAAATCCTACTGGTCCACAAACGCAGCACCGAGCAGATAGTTCATCTGTGGGCTCACATCAAGCAGACAGAGAGACAGTGTTGGCATGTCCCTCTGAGGACTGAAGAGAAGAAGAAAACATGAGCAAAACTCAGAAACTAGCCCCACTGATTCATTTAAAGAACTTTTCTACTCAGTAACTACTAACTAGTCTTCTGGGCTATGAAGAGGTGACACTGTATTAACTTATGTCTGTATTTATTTACGTTTATCTGGGGCTTAAATGTGATTATCCTAAATAATATGAAACCCTGAGGTCCAACAAACTTATGATCACACCTGTGTTTTTTGCAGATGTATAACCATTTGTCACAAAATATATCACAAAGGCATGGGGTTTTTTTTTTGTTTGTTTGTTTGTTTGGTTGGTTTTTTTTTTTACTTTTATATGTGTATCTCCGTTGATTGTCATTAATTGTATTGTATGTATGAAGATATCTGTATAGACTTGAGACTGTTATCCATCACAGTGACTGTCATGACAACCACCATTGTCAGTTACATTTGAACGTGACAGACTCTAGGTGTGGCATACAGATGTGATGTCACAACAATGAATTCTCATCCTCCTTAATTTTCAAGCATGTAAATTCTCCACAAGGGATTTAAATGGAGGGAGAATAAGTGAACAAACTAAAAGCACTACATCGGTCACATTTAATGACCAAGTATGTAGAACATACAGGGACGGTGTAAACGCACGGTTACAAAGCTTTTGCTGAAAAGAAGCCACCAGGATACTTAAGACATAATGCTAAATGCTAAAGTAACATCATGAAGTCAATGAATTATCTCAGTAATGTGTTACATATTATACATATTACATGATTTGCCTGAAGTTATCTGACACTAGCTACATTAGCCACCACATTTAGTGGTCACATTTTTTTTTTTTTTTTTACTTCTTATCACTTCAACTTCTTATTCGTAGGGCATGTTATATGGAGTACGCTGTGCAAAAGGAGTATGGTAGCAATAAATGTGGTAGTAATAAAAGTTAATTCACACAAATCATTAGCGAGACTGTGTAAATGTAGCAGCTGTGAGCACAAGTTAGTGGTTGAACCAGTTCTGCAGTGTTAGAGCAGGAACATCTGTTGACATTATACTGCTGCTGACAGCCACTCAGGATGCTGTGCATTTTTTAAAGTGTCACATGAGTCTGTTATAATTGTGCAAATCATCCACAATACAATATTGATTTGTTTTTTTACTTCTATTTATTTCAGTTTAACAGGAATTTATTTTTCACAATTGCAGTGAAATAAAAACACAACGAAAACACAAACATATCTTTCTGGGCATTTTGTAATTCATATATATACAGTCTGTGTACATCACTCCAACACTGAAAATGAGTGGACTGCTACTACGTCCAGTGTGTAACTCACACATGAATCCCACTGTCTTTCAATTAAACTTGTTAGCATACAGGAAATATACAAAATGAGGACAGCATAGAGTCTATAAGCCATCTGCATATAAAAATAAATGTCTCCATATTCAAACATAATCTAACTGTTAAAAGAAAAATCATAAACCTGGAGCCATTTGGTCAAAAAAGAAAACAAAAAAACATTCTTCTTAATGCTAATTTTGCGGTTATCACTTCCATATTATACACTTCTTTTACTCTTTGTTTCCACAGTGCGATTGTGTGGGTTGTTGAGCGATCACCTGCCTGGTAACTGAAAGGACTCTTAATAATAAAACCTTACCTGTTATGTGGAGTGATTCCCAATATAAAATAAGATGGTTCAAGTGATGAATCTATGTTTAAATTTTAATATATATATATATATATATATATATATATATATTTTCCCGTACTCTGATCATTTTGGACAGTCCCAGGAGATGTGGGTGTGGTCTCCTATCAGACCACAGCCCCTCGGTCATTGATTAGATGTGTTGTTGAATTTAGAAGTGAGACAGGGAGTCATAAAATACCTCATCTTAACTTCAAATTCCTTCCATGTAGGACTACTTGTTGTTCTGTGTCCTTACACAAATAGATCCAGTCTTCATCTGTGATGATGAGATTCATGTCCAAACCGTTGTCCTCTGACTCCTTTTGTAGTATTTTGTAAATGTATGATATGATCTTCTTTTTAAAAGATCCCTTAATTGTCAATATAAAAATTTTCTCTATATTTGATGGTAAAGTCCTCAGTTCACTGTGGATAATTTCTGCTTCTTTTATCTTCTGGCGCTACTGTTTTTATGTCCATGAAACTGGCTTTGTTTTTAACTTTTTCGATAAGAAAAAAAACATCCAAATGTTGTCATCCAAGTGTGCGACGCTGAAAGTTGGACCGTGACTTTCTGTTTCTGTGACAGAAGACATTCCTTTGGAAAGCAGAATGAGCTGCTTCTTCGTGGATTTCTTACCCACTTAAAAAAAGACCAATCTTTTTCAGTAAAAATACAAATACAAATAATAATCCCAACAATTTTTCTTAAGACCCCTGAGGTTGTCTTCAGAAACACAGTCTTTGAAGGAAAATTTAACAAATAAACGACACCAACACTCCTGTCAGACAAAAATATTTCACATTCCAACAATACTAACTGGGATTATTGGGTCGTTTGTCACACAACACTACTCAAACAGTGAGAAAAGAGAGATGACTGTATTTGAATTATGAGGTGAACTGGTTCCAGCTACAGTCGTTAGATTCATGTCAATGACTGAGCTAATCTTTATGAGGTCAATGCAGGAAATAAGTGTTCATTTTTATTTCAATACCTTTATGTCGTATTACGTCTGCACAGACAAAAAAAGAGGTGGTCCTGTGAATGTGAAATAAAAACAAAGACATGCGGGACAAAATGGACTTTGAAACTGAGACTTTTATCTTTCCACAAACCAAAAATCAGCATGTGAATCGGGAATGTTGGTTATAGTTGAGGAACAGTCACAATGATCGTGTGATACAAAGTCAACGGAAGTTAAAACAGTATAACTGTTCAAGACATGACACAAAGGAAATATCTGTGCCCGTTGGCACCGTAAATCTGAAATGAATGTATTACAATTTACCATTACCAATTTACCACAGTTTACCATTGTAAACAGGCTCTTTTTAGGGCGGTGTAATTATTTCATACCAATTCCTCCAGAGGACTGGTAATACAGGAAAGATGACTGAACTGTCACCACATACTGCTCTCTAACAAGGCAATACCTTAGTCAGTTAAAAATCATTTATCAGCACATTAAGATCTTAAATTATGATTATCCTGCAAATACATTTAATTGTCCTGGTTTATAATGTACTAGCAGTATGGTGACGGCTCCACTGGAGGTCAGTATTAAAACATGCTTTGAGTTTTTGGTAAAGAAATGAGAGATGACAGTAGAAATGTGTCCAACAAATGGGGAAAAAAAAAACACGATTCTTATTCAATTACAGCGTAGTGATCAACTTGTTAACAGCTTTACAAGCAAGGTTTATTTTGTCCTCACGTTGTAAGTTCATGTCCTCTCACTGAGCCCAGACATCCAGCGTCTCCAACAGGCTGTCAAACGACTGAGGAAGCTGCTGCTTCACGTCACTGTCGGTGATCACAGCAGCGCAGCAGAGCACACGGTCACGTGATTCTCACACCTCTCACTTTCATTTGTCCGTGTCCTCGGTGCTCCCACTCTGAACCATTTTCCGTCCTTCCCTATTTGTCCTCATTTTCTTCCTCACTGTTCTCGTCCTCGCTCTCACTGTACTGGTAGTTGCAGCGGTTGGTGTTCACAAAGAGATCGCTCTCGTCATCTTCAGACTCGCTGCCTTCATCTTCCTCGTCTTTTTCTTCCGTCTCCTGCTGTTTGTTGGTCTTGTCCTGCGCTGACATCTCCTCCATGAAGCCTTCAGGCCTGGAGACAAAGAAGGAACATCACAACACGATTCAGAAACACTTGATGAAATGATACTGGCGATGTGATGTGTGTCCATATGAATCTGTGTTCACACTCACCAGAGCTTTTCTTTTAGCAGGTACTGGATGTGATCCTTGTAGAGGATGAAGCTGATTTCTGCCTTCACTTTCTCTCCTTCCTCAATAGGATCCACAATCACATAGTCGCCTTGAGGATCAGAGTGTGGACACGATTCAAATGTCAATTCCAAAAGAAGGTGATTAGGCCACATTCTTCACTCTGGCCAGTGGATAGAGTCTCTACAATGACGCGGTTAGAAAAGCTAATTTGCTCTATCTTCCATTAAGACTGTCAACAGCCGTACAAGGTCACAGAGCACTTACAGTGGGTTCATGAAATAATCCAGTTTAACTGGCGCTATCAATCATATCAGTTTTTATTAATTTTATCATTAATTGTTATCATTGGTTTTGCTGGTGAATGAAATATTTTACTGTGTGAATGATTGTAAGGATCCTGCTAAATAAGTCTGGACATGACAAATAGATCATCTTTCAGCTATTTCTATCCGGTATGTCAACATACTAGTGGCTGCTGCTAATACCTTTTGATATTGTACCAGTAGCGAAATGATCATGAAAAACAAAACCTTTAATGTCAAATGATGAGATGCTGGATCACATTTATAAAGTTGCAAAACCAAGACTGCTGACATTGATGCACTGAACTTTTGAGCCTATATGACATTAAACACATATTCTGAAACTGGGTTATGTTTATATTTGCAGAAGTGACCAAAATATTTTTTTTAGGTGTGCAGCCTAAATGTTTCAATTCTTCTCTAAATCAAAGCAAATCTTAGCACTTAACTTAGGACAAAGGTACTATGATCTGTTGGAGGAATAAACAGGCAATCTGGTATTCATACAGATGTTTAGATTAAATAATCTCCATTTAATAGAAATGTCATCTAAACTTAAAAAGTGACATATGTTCTACACTACATTTCACATACTGTAGTCAACCACAGTTGTTTATAATATTTAATCCATTCATCCTGCTCCATCAGTTACCTCTCTTGATCCAGATGTTCTTGCGGAACTTGGTGGGCATGCTCACGAGGAACGTCTCACCCTGAGCTGTGACAGTTTCATGGAGGTTGTTGCCACGGCTACCAATAACCTGCAGGTGCACAGGTAGAGGATGGAGGCGGAGTTTGTTACTGTGGTGTTTTTATTGTAGATATGTTTGATCCACTGTAGTGTCCACACACACGGCTCACCTTCACAATCTGCTGGTTTTCTGTGGGTGTGACAAAGTCTCCGAGAACCTCCTTAACAACATGTTTACGTTTTGTGGCCTGAGACATTTTAGACGATGAGATTCAGATGCTTTCGCCAGCTGAGGAGAGAAGAGATGAGACATCAGTGATTAACGATACACAGAGACAATACAGTGGACAGGTAACTGCCCAGAGGTTAAAGTATCAAACAAAAGTTAACGTGAAGACTATTGAGGTTATACACGAGTTAGTTAGCAATTATCAACTTTTAACAAACTTTGACTACTTCTGTAGTGAACAACAGAATGACGGCGCTTTGAGTAAACTATTTTTTCTTAAACCTAAGTTTCTAATTTATCTACAAACGTTAGCAATTAGCTTTTATTTCTAAAAACTAATGAAAAGCGTCAGTAGTGAGTTAGCATAAGAAGCTAACAGCGGCTAAGTAACCCGCATTTCCTCACTCAGCCACGATAAATACCTTGAAAGAAAGAACAATAACGTGTCTGTGTCTCTCTGAGGCAGAATATCAGTCAGGAGAGATCGACAGCAGCTAAAACAAATCACTTTATACGATGAACAGTTTTATCAGCAAGGCAGAGCCGCACGCGTGTTTTCTGACAACAACAGCGAGTGGCGTACTTCCGGTATCATCTGAGCTGCGTCTTTCAAAATAAAACACTCTGTTTTACTAAATATATTTTATCTGTCGATTCATCAGTTAAAAACGCAGTATTACACTCCAGTGTGTAATATTATTTACATTTACCAGCTTATCATCAACTAACATTTGTTATCTCACTGTATCTGTGACCCATTAGTAATTATTGTTTCTTAGAATCTACCGCTAAGTAGTTCTTCCGTGGCAAGGGGATTTGCATTGTGGGAAATGAAGTCTTATTTTATACTGATTTTAGAGCTACGTTCAAGATCGCCAGTGTTCAGACACGGTTATGTCCTAAAGGTACCGCAGATAAAAGAAAAATGATTCTTCTCAAATTTCTGCTGTTTTTACTCAAGACCAAAGAATAACTAAATAATGATAACACAGTGTTTATTATTATGAAATAATGAAAAAATATGTGTTTTTGTCATTTGTGCTTCATTGGAAAAGTTATCTTTATCTAAGAAAAAAACACCATATACAAAGACTTGGATTTCACACTTGTTTATTTAACCTTCATTCATTTCTTATTGCAGCAAATATTATATTTGCACCACAATTCCTTTTTAATGTGCAAACCACTACATGGTAAAACCCCAATTTTCAGTACTTTTAAGTACTATATAATATTAGCACAAACACTGGAAACAAAACATCCAAGAAAACAAGAAGCAAGACAGAAGTCACAGCAAGTATTAGTGTGCAACACAGGCTCATTTACTGTGAGGAGACATGAGATAAAAACCAATACTGCCTAAAACACTGTAGTCATTGTAACCTGCAAGTCTAACAAACTGAAATACACACAATAAAGATTTAAAATCAACATAAAATTTCTCAGCTTAGCTAGCATTGTTAGTGCTGGTATGATTTTGGTAAATTGTCACCAGGTGGTAGGTATGAAGGTGGATCACTAGTCAGGTTTAACGGAAAAATAGTTTCAGCAGGACTTAATGTGAGTCTGACTGTGACACTCTTTGTGCTGTGGTTCTTATGAGTGTATGACGGGTGTGGAGGTGTGGCCAGCTGTGTCTGTATGTGGTATTATGTGTGACTGTCGTCTGTAGTTTAATTGACCACAGCAGAGGAGCACATCTTGTTGATTCCACATGCATTGGACCCTCTGTATAGGTAATAGTAACCCTGTGTGAGAGAGTCAGAAAAAAAAATGTTATTCAGCAAGAGTGTGGCCACAAGTAACTTCACGATATAGAAATACGTCTCTAAAATCACTGAATACTCTAGCAAGTGTTTGTTCCAAGTCCTTACCTGTTCTCCATAATCCTCCCCCCAGCTGTTTTTGATGGCCCAGAATGGGATTCCTTTACCTGAAAACACAGAGACATGTTGCACCGCACTGTACCCTTCTTCTAGATTCACTTTGAATCGATAATACCGTATTGACATGAATATAAGATGGTATTTTTCCCTTAGAAAAAAAGTCTGAAAAAGACAGGTTGTCTTATATTTGGGGTCTAGAGACCTGGGGGTCTAAACAAACATGTGGCGTGAAATGTCTTCTCCTCAAGCGAGTCAGAGCTTCTTCTTCTCACTCACACACACCAGTGACCTGGTGAGATGTGACCGTGACACAAAGACTCACTAGAAAACTGTGGCTCAAACGTTGAGCAGGTTAACAAACAGCGGAGGAGGGACAGTGTTTCCCATACATTCACAAAATTGGGACGTTGTTAAATGTCCTCCGCACATTACTTAATGCTAGTGCTCGTGAACATATTAAACACCCAACCCAGACAAGCTTTACTGTGTGTGTTCTCCTCCATTCCTGTCTCTATTATTAAAGGCAAAAATTCCCAACAATCAATGATACAAAAAAAAAAAAAAAACAACAACAACAACTCACTCCTAGATGATGCACGCTTGCTACTACAGGTCACGTGTTTGTTCACCAATTTTTCCAAAATGGGTCTTGAAAAAGAGGGGTCATCTTATATTCGGGTCAATACGGTAATAAGCACAAATAAATGTTCATGTCCTTTGGTTGTCAGGAATAAGAAACTTACGTTCTCCATATCCCACCATCAGCACAGCGTGGTCGATCATCCACGGGTTGCAGAAGATCTTCAAAGGGTGAGACACACCCTTCCTGTAGAACTGCAGAAATTCAAAGGAATGATATATAGTTATATACTGATAATTAAATTCTAGTCTATCTAATTCTTGATGTACAGACAGGTGAAGTGAATATGTTAAATTTTGATTATTAATAATAGGAAGGCAATTAATAATAGTGATGTCCCAGCTTCTTACCTGCATTGCAAATGCATTCAGAGCAACAGAGATTGGTCCATTTTCAGCGAGCCAAGCTGCAATTTCTGAGAGAAAAATCAAAATCACATCAGTCCATTGAACTAATATTGAGTTTGTTACAAACTGAAAATCAACAGTGATTTATCTCCACTTCTTATTTATAAAACTTCTTGTATATTAATCGGCTGAAGACATATTTATCAGTGTCTTATCTCTGCCTTTCTCTTTCACTCACCCTTCTCATCTTTGGGCAGCTCCACCGAGCTGTTGATATATGCGGCAACTTTCCTGGTGGTGAAGTCACACCTCTGCTTGTGCCCAGTGTAGGAGTAGTCAGTCTCTGTCTCCAGACCACCTTGAACCAGACATCAGGGACAAAAATGAGAAGAATAGCATTTTGCGCACATCAGCTTTTTGTCTAATCCTCTCTCTCTTTTTCAGTTTAACCAGAAGTCATGTCTCTTGTCCTCAGACCATTTCAGTCTCACCCAGTTTCTCAATGGCTTCATAAGCATTTGATGGCAGCCCTCCTCTACATGCCTGGTCTAACCCATCGCAGTCAACCAGCTCTGTGAAGGACAAATCAATACACAAATCAAATCACAGTGTTTGTCTGTATCAGTAAACAGTGTTTGTTTGTGCTGTTTGTTTGTTTTTCTTACCTTGTTCAGAAAGGGACAGTAATGTTCCATTTTTCAGGAACCACTGGCCTTCAATGTTGCCTGTAACAGAAAATGCCCAGCAGGATCCACACATACCCTGAAAGAAACACACACTACAGTCAGTATGAAGCAGACAGGCTCTATAATTTATTCATCAGACATACTATTTAAAGTGACTGCCCTTTAATTAACACTGTATGTTGGTACCTGGTTCTTAACGGGACTGACAGCTCCGTGATCTCTCCAATCCCAGCTAGCAGGGGCGGGACCACTAGCACGAGCGGCAGGTTTCATTGGTCGATGAAGCGTCCACTGGCTCAGCAATGGGTTCAAGTATGTGGAGCGAAACTCTTCCTCTGAAGAAAAACAGAAGGAAAACAGTGAAACAACTTTGGTAAGTTGTTTTTTTGAAGAAAAACACAAAAAGCAGAAGACATACTTCCTGTGGAAATCAAAGCACGTGCACAAACAGACACAAACCTGTTAGGTCAGAGAACTTGGTGACTCCATATTCAGCTGAACCCTGATCCAGGGACTGAAGCTTCTCTGCAGTTTTCAGGTTCTCATGGAAGATGTGCAAACGACGGTCTGCCTCTGTGGGGTCAAAGGTCAAATACACACGTTAAAGACTTTCTGTTGTTCTTAACTTCTCTAAGATAACAAATATATTTTTACACCGTGACTGACAAATCAATGAATATGTGAGGCTATAAAATGCTATGAAAAGTTTTTTATTCTTTATTTATTTATTCCTTTTTATTCTTTGTTTTTGTTTTATATTAATATTCACATGTTAACTTGTGCCTTGCCTTATGTCGTATTAAATCTATCTATGACTCTAAACTAGTTTACTTTAAGTAAACTCTTCTTATGTGGTGCTTTTAGCATAATGTTAGGTTTTCACACAGGATAGACACAATACATCAACAGAGCACTCACTGTTTGAGATGTAAGCACAGGAATGAAACACAAAATTAACCTGCATGTCCGGTATGTAAATGGTATGTACGTGGTATGTACGTGGTATGTACTCACTCTGTGTACTCACTCTGTGTACTCTGTACACTCAGTCACTTACCTTCCTGGCTGCTGTAATCCTTATTGTATTTGACCATGAACTCTTTGAACTGTCCCAACAGCTCCACAGACTCCTGCCAGACAAAGAGCAGACAAACAACACAAACCTCACTCTCATGTCTCAAATCGATTGTCCTGTTGATATTTGATCTGATAGTGACATAATTTTCACCTCCAGAGGCTGAATGGTGGATATATCCTCCACCTTGTTGGTCTCTTCTACCTCAGGTTCAACTGAAAAAAGAGGCACATAGAGACACATGTAAGATGTTACAGTATATTACGTCAAAGTGAACTAACTCAGTGAAAATAAAAAGAGGAGCCTGATTTCAAATCTGTTGTTTTGTAAAGATTATTTCATTTACACAAAACATAAACTAATCATTTACAGGTGGACTTATCACAACATTTGACCTCATTTATCTCTTTGCTATAAAACATCACATATCGACCCAGTTAGTTAATATTGGTATTATGTAACAACCAAGGTCAGGTCTTATTTTCTGTCAACATGAACTTTTTTTTTTTCAAAATCCAAACAACATAAGGTCCAAATGGCACAAGTGAAAGGACCGTGTGCACAGTTTGTCCTCAGTGTCCACGCACTGACTGGCTGGTTTGACTTGGCAAGATCAGAGTGGATCAATACACTGGTGATGTTTAAGGGACGTAGAATATTATTTTCTGTATATGTGTAGTTTTAATCCGTTTGATTGTATCACATAAACATCCTGCTGCTATTACAGAGGAGGTAAAGCATAACAGAATACTAATGTAACATAAATCACATAAAGGAAAGGTCAACATTTAACAATAAATGCAAGACATGAGTATGAAGGAGCTTCAATCCTTCACTGTGCTGTAATGATGTGTCTTAAATGGTGAATAATCAATGTGTCCAGGTGCATAAAAGACACTGACTGACCTTTAGGCTTGCACTTCTGGTTGAGCAGAGTTGAAGAGCCCTGCCAAGGAATGTCCCACACTTCGAACACACACAGCTCCGTCTGATGTAAACAAAAACATACATGATGTGCAATATTGTTGAGATGTTAATACTGTTATAATACAATTAATTTGACTGAATAAAATAGATATTGTGGTTGACACTGCAGATGAAGCTGGGAAAAATTTATATAAATGGAACAGATTCATTCAGAGCATTTGTTTATTTGTCCTGGATAGAGTGTGTTGTGTCTGTTGGACAGGTCTCCGCAATAAAGTCTGAGAACAAGCAAACAAAGAAGCAAAAAATAGTGTGTGTGTCCATGTGAGCATGAGACATGAGCGTGCTTGAAGTTACTCCATGTCAAAGTTAAGTCACAAGATCAGATGGTGACTCCCCTGCTGAATAAACAAAACTATGCTGCTGCAGTAATAATCCCATACACAGCTAGGTAAACACACACACACACACACACACACACACACACACACACACACTAACACACACTAACACACACACACACACAATACCTTGAGTTTCTCTAACTCGGGATAGAAGTCACATGTCCTGAGCATTGAAGATTTCTTACACTGAGTGTTGCTCACTTCCACAGTGATGGTGTAGCGGATTCCCTTCACCAGCTGGAAAACAGATACACACATTCAGTGGTCACATTAAACTTCATTTTAAACCTACAAACAAAAAATGATAGATATAGATATATAATGAGACGTTGAGACTGGTACACTGGTGATCATGTGACATGTGGATACTGGTTTTTGAATTAGTGTAACTAAGCTTTCTGTGACTCTGATATACATGTTGTAGTGTCTGGATGCTTCTTTGTATTCAGGACTAGGCCTCACTACATACCGATGCACAGCGATGCAACACTGCATCACTTGTAGTTTCGAGGGAAGATTTAACTCAGTGATTCGACTTCCGGTCAGATTTCAAACAATAAACACATTTATTACCAAATACGCTGCAGTTTGTGGACTTTAAACAACGACCAAACTGTGTATTTCATTGCACATAAAACATTTTACTGCAGTGATCGGCTTATGACTTTATTTTGAAAGACAGTCCAGTTATTTCCGGTCGGTATTTAACTAAAAATTGACCTAAACACATTGTTGTTTACGAACAACTCAGCACTTTTAACTACGATGACGATGGAATAAGTCTTTACATTTCCAGTACTGTCCGTCCACACCAATATAACACGACATGATTGGTCAAGAGTAAATAGTAAATTAGTAAACATGATGATAAAAGCTCCGTGGTTATGTCAGTGACCTGTTTAGTGGCGGAGATGAGCCGGCTGACTCTGCGGAGGTGCATGGCGTTTGAGCCCCGGTTGTATCGCTCCTCGGCGAACGCCATGGCTTTCTTCAGTCCGGGGTCAGACTCGTGCAGGCGGATAGGAGACCCGGGAGGCCCGAAGAGAGGCCGGTCCAGGTCCTCACCCAGTCCGAGCACAGAGCCCAGCAGAGCGGACAGAGCCAGACACAGGATTAAAGGACAACAACGAAACCCAGACTCCATGATGATGATGGTCCCGGTGTGTTGTCAAGAAGAAAGAGGGACCGGTGTCCGGGCTGTGCTCGGATATAAACAGGGATGTTTGTTTTCCTGTTAGAAAAATCGATAATTTATCACAGCAGTGGTTGGATAAGAGACTCGGTGTTGTTGCCAAACAAATGTAGACGAGGCTGTGGGAGGAGACTGGGAGGAGGAAGAGGCGGAACAACCACACACTGTTACCACTCTCATGGTTCAACAATCAGCTCTGAAAAAACCGAAGTAACTGGATAAATAACACTAATGACAATGTATATTATCCAGTTTAAAATAATGGCACCACATGTAATTTTTGTTTTTGAGATTAATTTAGTATCTATCTATCTATCTATCTATCTATCTATCTATCTATCTATCTATCTATCTATCTATCTATCTATCTATCTATCTATCTATCTATCTATCTATCTATCTATCTATCTATCTATCTGTCTATCTGTCTGTCTGTCTGTTAAAATAACTGGATTAGCTTCAGCCGCCCCTTAAAACCAATTAAGATAAATATCTCAACGTTTTTAACAAAGTTATGGATATATGTATAGTTGACCTCCTGTTATACTGCCATTACATTGCTTCTCGATAACAAAGTTACATCCTCTGTCAAGTTGGGACATGCACTTTAGTCTCAAAATGAGAACCATTGCACAATGTTTCAATCAAAGGTGACAACGCTAAAGCAAAACTGCAAGGATGACAGCACATCATGATGTGTATGAAAACGACGTGGCTGCGGGGGAAACTGTGTGTTCATCAATGCATAAGAGAATGTTATAGTATACCTGTTCACTATCTCTCACGCTCTCATGATTGAGTCTTTTGTTTTGAGCAACATATTTCACTGACAGCTTGGTGCAGCTTGTTTCTTTCTGTTTATCATCCCTAAAGCTCCACAGGCTGTGTTGTGCAAGCGGCATACGACATCTTTACAAATCTGCAATACCCATTTTACGAATCAAATAACTTTATAATTAGAATAAGATGACTTGGTCATATTAAAAACTACAATGACTACACACAAGACTCACAAGTCTAAGTGTGTGTGGCACTCCTTGTTCCTTGAAGATGTGGAACAAAAAACCCAATTATCTTATTGTTGACAAACTCGTATGTCTGTCAGAACCTGTGACTGTCATGTGTCATCTGGGTGTGAATTATTCTTTATCACGTATGTTCGTTTTTTTCTGAACCAGTTTAGTATCAAGATGATTGATAATTTAAAAGCCATAAATTTCTCATGGGAACTGCACATTATTGCTTTAGTATTGTGACTGATGCAGTTCAGCTTTTTTAGATGGTAGAACATAATGAAATAATTAGCCATGGGACGTGTCTCTCCATGATCATTTGTTTTTAGTGATCTCACTGCTGCTGTTTCCTTTCTTGCTGGTAGGAGTCATGGAGGTAAAGCTGCCGGCGGCTATGATATTATATTAAGGTGTTTTCCCTTTCCAGGACTTTTACTGATAAAGATAATATCGGCTGAACAGGTTTGGGAGGAACCTGAAACGTTTGTTAATTGACATGCGAGTAACTAAATCAACCACTAGATGGCGGCAAAATACCATAATACCGTAACGATATTTTTATTTTGAAAATAGTCTGTAGTTTGGCTCTTTGTGGTACTTTTATTTTGGAGGGTTGTTACCGGAAGTGTCGTTGTTGTTGCAGTTAGAGGTTTCAGGGGCGCTAGCGCTGCTAGCTCCACGACCACAGACATCTGTTGCTAAGCTAACATTTTAAACTTGCTGATGTAACAGACCGAAAACGTGTTCATTGCAGGAAGGGTGACGTTAGTTGTCAGTTTACCCACCGGATGAGAAAACTGCTGTCGTGAACGTTATGACTAATATATTTTTAGGGATCAGGTTGTTGTGTTGTTAGCATTAGCCTGTGAGCAAAGGTCTGACTGGCAGACATGGAGACTCGGGGAATTGAAGACATTTTGACTTTCGTCGGTAAGTTAGCTAACGACTGCATTTGGCTAATATAAGCTACACAGACAACCTTTAGCTAATGCTGATTAGCCACAGTTACGGTAACATTATGCTCCTACACGGTTTGTTCAGCAGATATTAACCAGTGTTCTCCGTAATATTTATCGTTTTTTAGCTAACCATTATAGGTATCCAAACGGTGACAAACCAAAGCTTGAATAAAACAAACAGCTAGGTAGCTAGCCAGTTAACCTAGCTGTGTACTGAAGACATTAACGTAGACGTATTAAGGCTGGCGGTTAATATACAACCTTGTGACATGTTAACTACAATGTTCACACAGCGCTGTCATTAGCTCTAACATTAGCATTAGCTTTGGGTAGTTGTGTTTCGCGTTGTGAAAAAATGTCTCATTATAGCTGAGAATGAAGTTTTGGTTAAGACTGAACTTTTTAAAACAGGTCACAGGAGCCTGAGATCATATTTGTTATACGTGGAATATGGACAATGTGTTTGCCATCAATCGCAGATTTTAAAATTAGAAGTTGAACTTCGTTTTTATATTCCTAAAATAAATAGTCCATCTGTGGTCTAGGTGGGACATTAAGCCAATGATTACTGATCATAGTGTTGAATATGAGTATCATTAGACACCCCAGATGTTTTCTAGTTACTAAATATTAAGTCAGACATGTAGAGACACATGTATTTACCAAGGTTAAATACCTGAGTGACGCTCACACTAACACCAGTTATTCACTTAGTTAAATGGAAGATACTCCTTAGTAGTGATTACTACTCACTCTATAAGGGCAAGAGATGTTAAATTTTATTTTGTTGTACATCGATTTTAATTTGTAAACCCTGATCTGCATTTTTCTGGTTAGTAAATATATGTACAAGATATCCAGTCCACCGACCATCCAGGGTGTACCCTGCCTTCACCCGTAAACAGCTGGGATGGGCTCCTGTCCCCCCGCGACCCGAGAAAAAGGGATAGAAAATGGATGAATATACAGTCCACACGTCATGAGTTTAGATATTGAAGTTTGTTAATCTCTAAGCTTTGTGTGATTCACTTATTTGTCAATATCTCACTATCAATGTTAACGTAATTGTAAATCCAAAATGTATAAATATATATATATTTTTTTGGACAGGTTCCCCAAAGATGCAGGTGTTCTCCTGCTGTTGCTGATTTACTTCCCAGTTGGCATTTGTCTGACATTAATACGGATTTTTATCGGCATACACGTGTTCTTGGTCAGCTGTGCCCTTCCAGAATGTTTTGTTCGAAGGTAAGAAGTTTAAAGCATCAGTCAACAGTAATAATTAGGCTACTGAAGTTGTGGCAGTAATAGCAGTTACAGTAATAGCTGCAGTAACAATGGCCATGTACATATCATTTATAATAATCTAAGTCTGTCTTAAGTAGAAATGTATGTAGTTGTAGTAGAAATCTGAGGAAAGCAGTGCCAGTGAATGCTGAGGTGCACATTCATACGTGCTGTGTCCTATTAAAATTAATCACAACATGGTTACGTCTCACAGTTATAATTACTACATCAAATCTGGCCACCCCCTGAAATACTGTTAAAGTAAATGTCTCTGTGTTTTTGAATATGATGTTTACATAGTGTTTTCCTGTAAATAAGACCTGTTTAATGAAGGGGAGGGCTTTTAATCAAAGAATCTCAACATATAATTGTATAACACATGTACGTCACAACTAATACAGTTCATTTAATCAGACAGTTAAGTTTCACAGTGTCGTACTTTCTGGGCTTTCTAGTAACTTCTTCATTGTGAAAAAAATCATATCCTGTTTACAGCCACTTGTTTTTGTTTGTCTGTAGATTTATTGTGAGGGTTATGTTCTCGGTCCTGGGGATGCATGTGAGACAGAAAAACCCTCGGTCCAGGGACAAAAACACCAAGCTGTACATATGCAACCATGTGACAGACTTTGACCACAACATAATCAACCTCCTGACCCCCTGCAATACTGTGAGTGTTTGACATTGAAATCTATCTTGCCCGACTATGTCATATAATGTGTTCCATTAGAAAGTTATGTTTCCTGCACCAATCACAACCTGACAGCACACACCAGCTGACAAATCTGCAGCGACGTAAATGTGGATATGCACGTTACTGTCCAAATGTTAAAACATTGTGTTGACTGCACTTTAAATGTTACAGTATTGTCAATCGTAGATGATCCATGTGTAATAATTTTGTGCATTTCTGCGTTTTTTCCTGGTTATTTTTGTCTGAAAATCCGATGCACTCTTATAGATCACTGACGTGTCATTTAAAGCTTTGTGAATGCTCCCGTTGTGAAACTGCAAGGATGAAAGAACAACTTGTTCTGTATGAAAATTATTTTGGCTGCAAAATAGAAAGTCTTGTTTGCAGAAGAAACTGTGTACTGATGCATGGAAACATGTTAATGTCTTTCACCTGCTCACAATCAGGGCCAGTTTACTATTCTTTGTCAAAAATGTGTTATCTGTTAATTTTGTGTTTTTTGTTTAGTGCAACATATTTTACTGTGCATCGTTAAATATGGTGGTTTGCAGTTTTAGTTTTAATCTGTTTCTTTCTGCTCATTAGCCTCAGCTAGAGGGCTCCACAGGCTTCATGTGTTGGGCCAGAGGCTTCATGGAAATCCATTCAACAACTGGCCAGGGAGCAATCGGAGAGACTCTTCAGAGATACTGTTCCACTGAAGGCACTGTGCCTTTGCTCCTGTTTCCTGAAGAGGACACCACAAATGGTCGTGCAGCTCTGCTCAAGTTCAGGTAAATGTAAATATTTGTGCAGCAGAATAAACAATAAACCACTAACTGTAAGAAATTGTGTCTGATTCAGCTCTTGTTTCAAGTTCAGTATAATTGTGTTCTTTGCCAACTGAACTAGCTGTGAAGTACAGCTGTGATTGTTGGTAGCTATTAGTATTTTGCACAGTGAGACTTATGACTTTGGTTGCAAAAAGAAACAATGATTTAATCAAGGTGGCCACAAATTACTGTCCCTATCCCACAGCACCTTGAGAACGAGATGAATTGCTTTGGTGGCTGTGTAATTTCCCTCCAGACTTCTATGGGGACATTAGTGTAAGAAAGTGAAAACAGCTGCAAAATTGATTCACTGTCAGCCGAAGTGCAGATGCACTGGAAACTCAAAAAGCTTAGAGGAGCATCTCATAATCAGATCAAGAACACAGAATCATTTTCTTCAGAGATGTGAAATTAAGTTTGTATACACACACACTTTAACAATTTGGGTGAAACTGTTAGTTGTCAAAACACACCTTCAAATGGCTGTTTGTTTCTCTCAGCTCAACGATGTGTCTATAAAACAATTTATACAATTAATTTATTATTTACCTTTTTTAGTGAATTTACACTAACTTTTTTCCCCCTCTTAGTTCCTGGCCTTTCTCACTGACTGATGCTATTCAACCTGTGGCCTTACGTGTGACCAGACCATTCATCGCTTTGGTAATGTCACCTGACTTATTAGACAACATACACAGATACCACCAGATAGTGTTAATGATGATGTGTTGTGTGTTAATAGCGTATGTAACTTGTTTGTGTAACTACAGAAAAAAGATCTATCGGTGTGATATGGTGATATATTCTTAAGCGTAGCAATACAACCCCATTTAACAGCACAGTAAAATGCAAATGTCGATATACAGAGGAGGTAAGGAAATCAATAAGGGAAAGTAATGCATTTTATATACAGTTTTCGTGCAGTAGGCATTTATAACAAAGTAAGTTATAAAGTTTCCCTCAGTTGCAGCACGTTTTTTAAATGTAATTCTGTCTTGTGCTGCAGAGACTAAAGTTGTGCAATATTTTTAAGTAGTTGCAGAAGCTATTACTGTTGTAATCTGTTCCCTGTCTGTATAGTCGAGTGTTAGTGTGTCATGTTATGCTGTAATAAAACACTGATTAATTGTGTTTATTGTCTTGTTTGTCCACAGAACACACCAGAGTCCAGTTGGCTGATAGAGCTCTTATGGACATTTTTTGTTCCGTGTACAGTGTATCATGTAAGGTACTAAATAATTTGTGTCATTATTTTTATCTCCTTTTTTTTTTAATCAAATCATGATGATCTACGATAGATAATAATCCAGTCCTATTAGTGTGATTTTCTTGGAAACCCATGGTGGTTTTGTAGAGATAAAAAGTTAGGTGACCTCCATCCAGACAATAAAAGCTGATAAACATTTGGCTCTGACACAAGCACCAACCCCGGGCTCATCTTCTCTGGCCAGTAATCTTGATTTATGAGCAAGATTCAACTGCTTTTTAACCTAAATAGCTTTTATAAGTATTTTTTTAATGCGCCGAGTTCTAAGTGCAGTTTTAAAATAGTCTCCTGATTATTATGAGTGTTTCTACTTTGCCATAATTGTTGTCAAAATGACTTCTTAACGTTGCTTTTGTTGTTTGTCATTTTAATCCCAGTTGGCTCCCACCGGTCTCCAGACAACATGGTGAATCCGCACAGGAATTTGCCAACAAAGTACAGGAGGTAAAACCGATGTTTGCCAGTTCAGTGGATTCATAAAGGGTTTGATTAATAATGATAAAAACGATTATGTCATACACTAATGTACGGTACTTCATGTCCCCAGCTCCTACACACACATCCCTTTGTAGTATCAAATAGAAGACATAACTGCATCTCTGATCTCCTCCTATGTTTGTGTTTTTGCTACAGTATTAAACATCCATTTATCTTTCAGCTGTTAGCAGGTGAACTTGGTTTGGTCTCCACCAAGATCACTAAAGCTGATAAAGCAGAGTACGTCAAACGGAAAAGACACACTGTGCCACAAACATCTACAAGTAAGTAAATCACTGCAATTGTTTTATTGTGTTCTGGATTCAGATTTTTTTTTTTTTTTTTTTCATTGGGGGACATCAGCTTCTCTTTTCCTCTCCTCAGGTGTCAGACCTGGCTCTATCGGGCTTGGTTTCATGGTCCAGAGTTTGGGCACAGACGATCATAGGATTGCTAAAATGGCCCAACAAGTGAAGGACGTGTTGCCTCATGTCCCACTGAATGTCATTACAAAGGACTTGGGTACGACACAGTTTCAGTGCCACAGTTGCTGCCGTCCCTCTGGACTGTACTGTTACTCTGCTTTAGTCGCTGATGTATTTACAATTGTCTCCTGATTACAAACAGCGAAAACCAATTGTGTTGACACCACCATAACAAATCTGCTGGAGAACAAGGAGGAAGCTCCGATGGAAGCAACTGGGACGACGACGTTTGGGCCTTCAAAGATCAGCTCCTACTCCTCTGCTTCTGCTGCCACCATAAAGGTTTGACTGAATCTACACGCTGCCGTCTCTGAGCTGTCTGGCTTATTTATTCATCATTTAGGATCCATTTTCTGTGAACGTGTGAAGTTAATATTCCCTGGATTATTTTGGATTCATACGTTGCGTATAACCACGTACATGTGGGGGAGTTTTAATTTAGCAATACTTTACATTGTCATGCATTTAAATTGATTTAATTTGAGCTGTACATGTGACTGTATTTAAATATTTTTCTTTCATCTACAGCCTGCTGCCAAATCTTTTGGGAAATCACCAGTTGACAGACATTTGTCTCTGCAAGAGCGAAAAGAAGCGCTGTATAATTTTGCAAGAAGGTGAGTTTTCTTGCCACGAGCAGTGTCACCTCATGGAGATTGTATTATAATATATTGAAACATTTCTGTTATTATTGCAGCAGAAACAGCTGAATGGTCAACCATACATGGTGGAATCAAATGTTCTGTTACACGTAACAATTGTTTTAATCAAATGTCTCTGGACTCATTGGAAATGCTCCACGTCTGTTCAGCTCATGTTAATAAGACACCTCAGAGAAAAGCCAGAGCCGCTTCATTATGCACAACATCTTGCAGTTGTACAGCAGAGAACAGTTATGCAATATTCATTTGGTTTGAGATTTACTTTGAATTCATTCCTAGGGTTGTGTCTGTCACTCACTACTCAACAAGGTGCTAAAGCCGCGCCAGGCCAAAGTCTTGCGTAAGAATACACCTGTCTTTGCTAATTTAGACCCTGCAGATTTGTTCTGAAAATCCAGACGTTCTCAGACACGGCAGTGAGGGAGCGAGTTGTTGAGAGAAAAGCGAAGTGACAAACGTCACGTCTCTAAACTCGCAGTGACACACCCAGCTCTGCAGTTTCCCTCAGCTCTGTGAAGCCTTCAGTGTCTTTCAGCCCAGTGTTGTTGCTGTTTTTTTTTTTTGTTTTTTTTTTATTCTCACCACGTTCATTAGTGTCATGTTCACACACAGCCAGTAACTTTCCTGATAAAAGTCTTTAATAAACTCACTCCCCGTCAGTCATCAAACGGCAGACTGACAAGTTAACAACTAGCTGCTGAACCTAGTGGAGCAATGAGCAGCTCTACAGCCAGATATTTTTACATGTTGGAGTTGGAGGAGACCGGTGAGAGTGAATACTGAACAAACACACTCGCCTGAAGCACTAGTCCATGTGATTGTTCATGTTGCTGTGTAACTGTTTGATGTAAATTAGCAACTGTTTGTTTAAATGTAAAAATGTGACTTTCTTGTTTCTAGTTTGTGACGTTATCTTGATGTTCTTGGACAAACTATTTGTCTGGAAAAGATGATGTGTGCTGAGTGCTGTAGGTAAAAACGTCCTTTAAAATGGTGAAGATTAGTTTTACAGATGAAGGGGGCCTTGACACTTGATTCATTTAAATATGGTCCAAAAAGGCAAGAGCCATATTTATCAGAGCTACAATGAGTCCAGAAGCTGTTTGAAATGTTTAAACCAGTAGTGTTTGTGAAATTTTTCACATTTCACACTAACTACATTGTATGTTTTTCTTTTTTCAGACGCTACATTGAAAAACACGGATTGGATCAAGAGGACAGTCACTGAACACACTTTGGGTCAAGCCATCATTGAAAATTTGTCAGAAAGAAGCATATACTACTTGCATAGCTGTCTAATTTGAACAGTGATTTTATATTTTGTCAACAGGTTCTGTTACAAAACAGATTTTGTTAATTGTAAATGATGGAGGCAGGAATTGAGAACATGTATAATTTGATGCAATGGTTATTATGCATGTCTTTAAATCTTCATTCTGGCTGATACATAATTTTGATAACAATTTGTATTACGATCCACTGACTGTGAATCATCTATTTATTTTTATAATGTCCAGAGTCGTCAATGAAAATAAAGTTCAGCTTGACCTTGTCTTGAAAAAATCATTTCAAACACATTTGAATTTTGTTGTCACTGAGAGTATGATTCAGTCGCCCTAAAGCTAATATTATTTAATGTAAAGTTTACATTTGCATTTATTACTTGTCAGTAGTAGCAGCAAAATACAAAGGGCACAAGAAAATACCCTCCAGAAAACTACAGAAGCTTAACTGGTGTCACAACACTTTAAGATAGTGTCATGAATGCTCTCCAGCTTTAGGAGCAATTCACACAAATACAAAAACTGATGCCAGAGTTTAGACTCGTGAGTGATGGTGATTCATTCATTTACTGTTATGCAGAAATTTAAAAGGTTGCACAAGGGTTAGTGCTGATGCTATTGCATATTTTGCAACATCACTGAAGCTGTCCTCGAGCACCAAAGTCAAAAGTCATATTCTGATGTAACAGTTCATAAACATGTCAAACTGATGAGTCACAATAGAAACAAAAACCTTGAGAAATCCTCATTAGTGTGATAATATAATATAATACAATATAATATAATATAATATAATATAATATAATATAATATAATATAATGTATTTAATTTTTCTCTATTCTGTGGTAATGTCACTGACCTTGCTTGTATATTTTTTTTGTTACATGTAATTTAACAGATTCAGCCAAGTGACCGAACAGGGGCTCAAACTGTCCCTCCTCCTGCATAGAAGAGCAAACATCCGTCTGTTATATATATTTGTTTATATATTGAACATTTGTTACCACTGCGACTTTGTTCTGACATCACAGGATTTGTTTTCAAACAAACAGCCGCTGCTTTTAATGAAGGCGAATTTTAATATTTCCCGCTGCACGTGAAGGCAGCGTTCCGACACACCGGATGTGACGTATTCTTCCTGTCTCAGGGCGCAGACGTGAGTAAGCTAGCAAGTTAGCAATGTCAGGTGTCGAGGAGCCTTCAAACGAACCTGAAAAGGTTAACGAAGACAAAGAGTTTGATGTAGAGGCTGAAGACCAACTGTTGGATGATTTTTCTTATGATCCGCCTCAATATAAGTTTTACAGGTAGCGTAGTTATCATTTTTACTCACATGTTTGGGTGGTTAGCATCTAATGCTAACTAACTTCCAGTAACTTAAGTTTGTAATAACACAGGGACGTGTTAGCTTAGTAACATGTATTTAATGTTTGCCGCAGCAACATTATTGCCAGCATTGTTGTAACTGATTTATAAGTTAACAGATATTAATTTAATCAGTATGGTGCTAAATGAATGGTTGAGTTCTGTCAGTTCATCTCCGCCCTCGCACCGGGGAGGAACATTAAGGAAATGGAAAAAAACCGCGTACAATTATGTCAGCTGCAATATTAAAACTGTTTAAATCTTCTTAATATGAATCTACACGTTTGTTAAACTAAGTAGTCAGTTAGAGCAGTAAGTTTTTAGCAGCCAGGAAACCCACCCCCGTGTTTTTGTTTTTCAGAGACAGAAAGGAGTGGGCTGACCTGGAGCCTGTTCCTCAGGATGATGGACCAAATCCTGTCGTGAAGATCGCCTACTCCGAGAAGTGTAAGATTGTTAATAATAAACGGGAGTTAAAGTGACATGCAAACACCTGCACATCCACTACACTCATACACACTTAATAATAACGCTTTTATATCTGTGATTTTAATTGTCTTCATTCACTTGTGTTTACAGTCACTGTAGAATCAGAAACACTTACTAGAAGTTGTGACAGATAGATAGATGGATAGATAGATACTTTATTCATTTCCAAGGGGAAATTCAAATATCCATTAGCTGATTTTAAACAACAATCATTTCTAGTCATAACAACAAGAGTAAATAAATTCAACAGTCAAATAACAATATGGATAAAATAATACGAATGAATAAGTCAGAATTCTGTCAGTAAATTTACTTTTTTAAAACGAATTCCTATTAATTCTTTTCCAACAGTCTCAGATGTATATGACTATTTCCGTGCGCTTTTGAAGAACGATGAAAAGAGTGATCGAGCCTTTGCCTTGACAGCAGATGCCATCGAACTAAACGCTGCAAACTACACAGTATGGTGAGAATACGGCATGTTTGGAGTATGGACTACTAATCTTCAGTGTGTAGTAGGGTTTTATTTTCATTACATGGGGAGGGAGAACAGTTTAAAAAGTAATTTTCAGGTTAAAACTTCTCGTTTCAGACTAGGGGGAACAGTTTTATCTTTATGGCTTATTATATGTAATATGTAGTGTTGTTATTGTCGGGTCTCAGTCACTATATTTACCTCTTCAATGGAAATTTAATTTAGGATGGCTTCGTACATTCATTATATTTGGAAATGAATGTGTCCTCTTTGAAAATGAAGTGCAAACAGTGTTTATTCTGTCTATGTGCAGGCACTACAGGCGAGTGCTACTTCAAGCCCTATCAAAAGACCTGAGGAAAGAGATGAGGTACATTACTGCCATCATCGAGGAGCAACCCAAAAACTATCAAGTCTGGTGAGTGCTGGCAAATTTATTTCAGTTCATATGTGACACTATTGGAGGCAGGGTGGGAGCGGGATGCTTCTAAAATCACTCAGTTTAATGACAACATTAAATATCCAGATGGGTTTTGTAACTCGTCTTCCAGGCATCACAGACGTATGGTGGTGGAGTGGTTGAATGACCCGTCAGAGGAATTGGAGTTCATTGCGGACATTCTCAGCCAAGATGCAAAGAACTACCACGCTTGGCAGCACAGGCAGTGGGTCATCCAGGTAGGTGTTGGAGCTTTTGGCAGAGTTCGGACTCTAAACTGAAGACTGAGATCCAGTTTTCTGCCTACATTGAGCCCACTCTGCCAGACTGAATGCTTTACTTGTTAACTGGGTTGGCTGTTTGGTGAAGTGTTGTTTGAGTCTTTCTCCAGTCAGTGTTTGTCTCAAGCATCACAGGGCCACTTTAAAAAAAAAATCACTACAATATTACATAAACATGTTAGTTGCCAGCCTCTTGTCTTATTTGATTTCCAGGAGTACAAACTGTGGGATAATGAGCTGGAGTTTGTTGAGAGTCTTCTGGAAGAAGATGTGAGGAATAACTCTGCGTGGAACCAAAGACATTTTGTAATTTCCCACACTACAGGTTTCTCTGATTCAGCTGTAGTGGAGAGAGAGATTCAGTGAGTACTCTTCCTAAAATATACAAGACTTAAATAGCACCTTTTGAAGTTGGATCAAAATTGTGATGTGTTTAAAGACTGTTTATAACAAGCTTACATTTAGAGGATCTGATTCTTGACATTAAAAGACATTTTATATTTTATCGTCGAGAATAAAAGTGATGCGTCACTTCTGCTAACATTTGACTGATCATGTATTTTTCTTTATTGATGTAAGGTATTGTTTGAGCCAGATCAAGAAGGCTCCACACAATGAAAGCGCATGGAACTATTTGAAAGGGTAAGATTTTAAACACTTACGTTTTTCCAAAGAATGTGTAAATCTTCGAGTAGTAAACACATTTATATTTTTTTATCTGATAAATGAACGCATTCTTCCTGTTCAAAGTTGCTGCAAACGAGATTTTCTTTTCCTATTCTTCAGAGAAATTTATATTTGCCCTCTCCATTCAGACATCCACAATATATGACATGCTACAGGGGGAAAACTGAGTGGAGATTCACATATTAAAAATGGAGAAGTTTACTGACAGTACCCTCCCCACAACTTTTTTTTTTTCTTTTTTTATCCTTTTCTAGGATGCTCCAAGACAGAGGTCTGTCATCTCAACCGGGCCTAGTGGAGAGAGTCCTGGAGCTGAAGGACACACACTGCTCACCTTATCTTCTAGCGTTTGTGTTTGATTGTTATGAGGATGCCTTGGAGAGCAGCAATCAAAAGGAAGAGGAACAAAAGGAAACTTTGAGAAAGGCTCTAGAAGTAAGTACTTTGTTAAAAGCAGCTAGAATCTTTAAAAAAAAAAAAAAAAAACTCGAGCTCTGAAATAACCTCATTATTCTTATTGTTTTGTCCTCTCTTTGAAGATTTGTGAACTTCTAGCGCAGGAGAAGGACACCATCCGTAAGGAGTACTGGCTGTTTTTGGGACGTTCTTTAAAGAGCAGATATGGAGGCAGTGGTCCCTCTGATGAACCGATGGTGGACAAACCTGATCCTTCAGTCCCAGCATCTGGGCACCAGGAGATGAGTTAAACCTCCAAGAGACTGGTGCTATTTCCACTCCTAGTCTGTTTCATCAGTACTCTCAACAGATCCGTGCAGTTTGATATTACTGTAAATTGATGTCATGTATATTGATGTAGAAGTTTGTTAAGGTAATCACTAACAGGAGATCACAGTTATAGGTCAGAAAATACTTGGAAGTCTTACTGAAAGCAAATTAGAAATATTGCCTCAGTTGGTTTAAAGAAATGCGTTTTTCTCTTTAAATGACAGTAACAACTGAGTGTGTAATTACACATCTGGAATTCTTCATCACTATCTGTCTGTCAGCAGCTTTACATTTATTAGTGTGGCTGTTTTCACTCCACAGTCTCAGTTTGCAGCAGCCCCCATGCTATGAGCACTGATAACACCTCTGTGTATGTCTGCATACATAAAAATGTCCAATTTGTCTTGGCGTTGGCAGGATAAAATTAAATTGATATCTAATCAGAGAAGAAACTGGCAGGAGCACTGTGATATTTTTCTTTTAGTTTGTTTGTCAGAATTTTCTTTAAACAGAACTACACTTTAAATATTGTGTCCATATAAACCTGCTCTACATTTAAACCTTGCGTCGTTTCCTCATTGTTTGGAGATTTCAGTCAGACAAGTCATGTCCTCGTGTTTAAATGAAGAAACCAATTTACCAGTGATAATAAAGCAGATGAGAGATGAAGTGCAGTTGTGCGCTGCTGCATTACGATCAGTGACTCACACATCTCTGCTTTTTTCCCCCCTCCCTCAAATCTCTCAGTTCCTCTAAATAAGCCTTTCTCTTGCTGTGAGGCGGACTTGCTTCTCTGTAGTCGTCTGTGCTGCGCTGCCAAGAGAGGACTGAACTAACCAGCCACTGTGCATGCATCTCGTGTATTGACACTCACAGCCTCGTGTCCTGGACTCCCTTGGAGTAAGGAAATGGATTTACACCACTAGATGCAGCTGTTTCCACTTCTGCTGACACTACAATACAATCCATCCTCTCTAGTTTCTAACCAAGCAGCCAGTATGCCAGCAGTTTGTAATTACTGCTCCTCTGGATGCTGATATTAGTGGAGCAATGCTTTTTCCTCATTACTGTGTAGAGGATGCTGGGACACTGTGATCACCAAGTTCACGTCATAAGCAGTGCTGAGGCTGCCAGGTGAATATGAATGTTGGCCACACTGTTTCATCTACTTCATCAAGCCAGACCACATACCTGGTGCATCACGTCACGCATTGTTTGGAAGACAGTGCTCCCTAGTGGTTACACCCAGAACAAACAAAGCAAAACAACAAAAAGGGTCCCAGACAGTGTGTAATTAAAATACTAATTAAAGGCAGCACAAGTCCAAACAACCAACCCAGCCTCCCTCACAGTCTGCAGGCCATGGAAGTTATTAAATACAGGTGAAGAAGACAGACGGCAGGCGGGAAGATATGCATGTGATGTCCACAACAACAGCTATCACAAAGGCTGGTGGTGCCACAGGCTGCTTTTTAAAATGCATACACAGACACGGTGGATTAACTGGAGACCAGTGTGTCAGTGTAGAATCCTGGAGAAGATCCAACTTGGTTCTGAGACATCTGTTTCTTATAAATGGTAAAAGGGTAGCTAATCCTGTGTGGGATCCTGCAGCCTCTGCTCTTATCAGTCAGCGACGTGACATGAAACAGTAGCAATGAGACGACAACCACGTGTCAGATTTTTGAGAGGGCACAAGTTTGCATCAACACTCCTGTTTTCACAGCATACATTAATACAGAAACCAGAGGGCAGAAACACAGAGGAAATGAGTCTGTAAGTTTTGCAGAAACAGCAAGAAAATAACTTGATTTTATTCTCTGTTTTTCACTTCATTTGCCTCATCATCCTCTCCATCTGCGTGAACATCTGAAAAATAAGATCTCTGTGTGATGTTAAAAGGGTGTTTTATCGTGACCAAGAAATAGCCCGACACCCGAGACACAGAATGAACTGGAGCCAAAGACCTCTATGTCACAGATGAATATTTATTAAACACTGAATTTAAATGGAAAAAGGATTGTGATGTAGTACTATAAATGTACATACGCCACATAGGTTAAAGTTAGTTCAATGCACAAAACAACAGAGAGCATCACAAGAGATGTCAAATGCAGTACAAAACTGTACAGTTGAAACTACTAACCTACCTACTTATATCTAGTTATTAAGATTTCTATCTTTAGTAAGACAGACATAGAGTCTGGTCTTTTCTCTTTCTCTCAAGAAACTAAGGAAGGTCACTGTCACCTGAACACATGCTGCGTGGGCGGTCAGGTCACTTTATAAATAAATGTGGGGATGACCAACAGTTTCACAGAGATGGACTCTCATATATTAAGCGGCTACCAGAGCAAAGAACAGAGAAGCTCAGTTTACAACACACAGAGGGAGTGAGCCTTATTGTTATAAGTTGTTTGCTGCTACATTAATGTTTAAAATCATATATAAAACCTTTAATATCAACAGACCTCCTACAACAAATATTGTCTGTTTATCCAGAGGTCTGCATCCCTGTGTGGCAGAGACCTCTAATGTCCAAACACGATAAAACACATCAGTGTGTCTCTAAATGTTCCTTCATTATAAAAGAACATGAGCACTGTAGTTAATCTTGAACATAACCCACAATCACATTCAGGTCCCTCAAGTAAAACTTATTAATCCATGGTGGAAAATAGTGCCTAACAAATGCACTTTTTAACAACTGAAACCTCCAGAGTCCAGCTGTTTAAGGAAATTATTCTGTTTTTTTTAAAACAACTTGCTAAAACTAATGCAACAATCCTGTAATTAATGCTGCCTTCACTTTTTGTTGAAACTGTGTTAAAGAGTTGCTGAGTCAACTGCATGATCATTATTGGAGGCAGCAGTTTATGGTGCTATTGAATTGCATTGTATTATACAGTACAAAGAGAGTGTGCAGTTCAGCCTCTCCCATTGATTTGAATGGAGTGAACCAACTAATAGGAACATCTGTCAACATTGCACTGCAGGTCACAAAAACCTGTCTCTGGACTGTTTTAGTTGGAGCTAAGTTGTACCCGATAAACTGATGTTTAGTAGCAAACGTAGCTATTTTGATCTCACATGTGATCATCACATTACTTTTCCCTCAGATCCTCACCAGCAGTGTGTTCATCATTATTACATCATCAGATCACCTCTGCACTGCTTCAGAGAAGAGAAAGAAAAACAATCCTGTAATAGAAACAACATGAGTTTCCATTAAACAACTGCCACTATTCATCTTCTGTAACGAGTCGCAGGATAATCACAGTGATGTAGTGGAAACTTACTTAAAGGTATTAAACAGGTTTCTGAACAACCAGCCGATGCCTGGAGGATAGTTTGTAATTGTTTTGTTTGTTTGTTTGTTTGTTTTTGAGCATTACAAAACGCACAGACTCTAGTCCTCTATTCTACTTGTTATCAGTCTATATTAACTTGTTTCATGGCTCAAGTTGATGAGAGTCAGTTTCATCCAAACATGGATATTTGTGCCCTTTGTCCTTTTACTACACGAAAATTTCACTGAGGCTCATTGATTAAAAGTGGAAACCAATTAAAAATACTTATAAGTGGGCAATAAAGTTTGTTATTACACCAAAAGGTGATATTAGAGGTGATAGTGAAATTAAAATGACCACAGAAAGAGTTTTAGATAAATTGACTTTAGAGTTAAAGTAGATAATGAGAGGACACTTTTATTAATTTGCTTTCAATCAATAACAGCAGTGGTCACACTTTGTTGTAGTGTCAAAATGATGCCATGTTATTGTACTGATACTGATGAAGATTCAGATTCGGAAGAGCATTTACTTGTAAATAATAGTTTTATTTATCTTAATACTTTTTTCTTTTCCTTTTCTCAACATCTGCCAGATTTGGTACAAGAGAAACCTCCAGATAAATCAAAATCAAGATGATGAATAAAACATTGCCGTTCCAATATCGCACTTAAAGCTGCATCACTTTATTTTTGGCCACTTGGGGGCAGCAAAGTGAGTTCAAAACATGACACTAGCATATTAATGCCACATAGAACTGTTGTTAACGGCCCTGTGATGAATGTGACCTTTGTCAGGTTTACCCTGTCATTGCCCACAGCTCAGTTCACAATATTACATTAGGTTATATAAAGTTTTTGTTGAAGAAAAGTTGAAGTTCAATAAGAGCAGAACTTACAGGCTGCAAAACTAAAACTAGAGCTAAACAGAGGTACAAAAAAAATCTGTGAATAGCAGTGAGGAGCATCAGTGTTCAGTGTTTGTGATGTCATTCTGTGGGTTAATCACTACAAATAAGACATTTCACATTACAAAAAGTCATGTTGACCCATTGTTGATATAGAAACACTGACTGGTGTACCTTTAAATAATACTCCAGCTGTCTGAACACTTTGCTTCTTTGTTAACTTTCCTTACAGTCCTGTCCGTTTGACAGGTGCTGTCTCTGGTCTTTTCCTGACCAGACAGGTCTTCCGCCTCCGTATTGATTCCATACAGCTCTTAGTCAATTCCTCTTTGGGATAAACATCGTTTGAGCACCCCTCCAGTTCCAGGAAACAACAGTGCAGACTGCTTTAGTTTCATTAATATTTATAGGCGAACACAGGATTTTACAGGCTGACCTGTCACTGCTGTTGTAACTGCTGCTGTAAAACTGCATCTAAGATGCTGGAGCAGTCCCTTCACAGCTGACTCCTGGCTCAGTCAAGGCAATGGGCTTTAAAACACACACGCACACACACACACACACACGCACGCACACACACACACACACACACACACACACACACACACACACACACACACACACACACACACACACACACACACACACACACACACACACACACACACACACACACACACACACACACACACACACACACACACACACAAAGTTGTTCTTGAAGGAGAAAAGGGGATTTCTTTTTGTACACTGTGAGATCTGATTTTTCTATGCCTGTGTGAATAAACCAGACTTGTACATGCTTGATTATTTTTTCCATATATGCTTCTGAAAATGTCCTCCAAATTCCACCTCTTCCTGTCCAAATGTGAGCAGTGATTTAATCTGTTAGGATGAGAATTACTTTCGTCTTCAGCAGCAACAGCAGCATCTGCCAGGCCTGTGACCATGACAGGGAAATTGTCTGTGTCCTGGCAGTGAGCAGGGCTCTGCTTCTCCCTGATGAAAGACATATGCTATTAACAACTTATGCTTCATCAAATTTGTTGGGCAATTGAATTTAGCAGCTTGCTGTAAATTAAAATGCGAGCAGCGTACCTGTGACTGATCCTTCTGTGCGTCATCTGAAGTCATATTCTGATCTGGCCTGGTCCAACTTTATCTGTACGGCTCTTAATCACAGTTACAATCTCAAAAGGCCTCGTGACGCCCACGTTGTGGAACAACAAATGTGAAGATTTGAATCTGCTGATCAACAAAGTGTGGACATTATGCAATAGTGTAACAGAAGGCTGGACTCAGAGCTGTGGCTTTTCCTGCTGGAGCCAGAATGTGATGTGATGGACGCAGTCATTGTCACCGTCGCTGCTGATGCTGTTGACATCCACAGCACTGACAGTAAACTGGCTGGCAGGGATACCTGGACCAAAGCAGATCATCAGCTTTGTCACTCAAATCACCTTTTCTTATCTGTAAACCTACGCAAAGTAATAATGACCTCATTATGCTCACACACACTCTTACTGGCAGCTGCACTGGTACAGTCAATGAGGTGGCTCATTGTGATGAATGAACAGACGAGGGCTTTCCCTGGTGAGAGTCTCTCACCTGCACCCATCAAACGTTTGGTTCATTAAGCCAAAAACTTGAGCTTGTCCTCTGAAAGTTTTCATTTCCAGAGTAAATGAATTGGAAACAAATCAAATCCATGAACCTATGATGTCTTGCCAGCACGTCACACTGAGGCATGATTTTACACTTGAACTTTTTTCAGATGATTGCTTCTTGAGTTTGGACACTAATTCAGTAATTTGTCAAATGTTTTCAGCTCTGGTTCTATGGCACACCTTCTTTGTTACTGAGGTTGACGATGTCTACTTGTCAGTCCAGCCTGAAATATCTCATCTACCAAATGTCCTGGCACAAATATTTGTACAAATATAACTGTTCCCCAGAGGATTAACCCTGGTGACCTCCTGACTTTTCCTTTGGAAAATTCACATATTCTTTGAAATATTGGCAAATTTATTAATTGTAATGGTCCCCAGAGGATGATCCCTCATGACTGTGTGGATCCTGTGACTTTTCCTCCTGCACCTTTCATGAGGTTGAACTGTCATTGTGAGTGAAATTACTTGATAGTCATTCAAATCAGCTTTTCATGATCATAACTTTTGGCACACACACATATTCATGTTCCCCTTAGGATGTTCTCCTTATCTTTAACACATCTTAATTAAACCCAGAGAGTCTTTTAATAGGAATCACATTGGACTTCACACTTACTTCACATTTACTTTTGGACTGTGGGCTGTTTCAGCTTCTGTTCGTCTTTACAGCTTGGACTATGGGTGACTCACACTGTGTGTCCTTCTGGATTTGTTCTGGGACCAAAACAGAGAATATTTCCCAACAAAACTGCTCCTTGAACTACATGCGTTTTTTCCTTCTTCTTTTGTTTCCTCCCTCTTTATCTCACAGTTAATGCCCTATACCCACACACCAAGTTGGTAAATCTGTGCTAAACAAAAATAAGACTTATAGCTTCTCCTGTGAACACCTGGTGGTGGTGTTTTGTTTTGTTTTTTTTAGGATGTTGGACAGAGGGAAGATGTTGAGGAGGCCAGTCAGCCGCCATCTGGTCCGGACTGAATGCTTCAGCACCACGGACAGCGCACAGCCTCCGTCCACTTTCCATTATTAATGCCTTAGTTTATGATTTTCCAGAAAGACCCACATGTTAAATTACAAGCTCTATAAAGACATTATGAGAGGATGACGTCAACGTGACAGCATGTGCATAGCCTATATAATATGTATAGGACTGGAGATGAATAGAGTTAGATCATGTGCAGCCTACTTTTCACCACCAGTCACTGCTGCCAAACTGATTTTACTACAGTGCCTGGGGGTTTAAAAGAGGAATTGAAAATGATTGTTCCTGAAAGCCACTGATTTCTACTGGTGCTTCTTTTCTTGATCACCATCCAAAAGTCATTCATCTGCGTTTCCGTTCAACATCACAACTCACATCAGGGCTCGTTTAAAATCCCTGTATGAGTGTTTCGGTGGGTTGAAGGCCCGTGGGTCAGCGGTCATTGGTCCACACCGACCTTCAGACATCTCAGGATGTAGCAGCCGCCTCCTTCTTCTCCGCCACAAAAACGCCACACACCATCCAACACGGCGGACTGCAGAGGAGACTCCGTGATCAGGAGCAGGGATAAAAAAGGGAAAAACTTTTGGTCTGGAGAGTGCTTCAGGAGTCTGATGGGCGGTTAGGCGATCTGGGACTAAAGTGATCATTAGTTGTGCTTTTGGATTATCGATAAGTGCAAAAAGAGGAAACGCGTTGTTATCATTAATTATTTATATACTCCTGTAAAGCGGCGGGGATGCGAGAGAGACGCCACAGCGGCGAGGATCGCCCGCTCTGATCCGAAGGAGTCACCGGCAGATGATGTCCCAATGTGAGAGTGCTTCCAGAGGAGACGAAGGAGAGGACGAAGGAGGATGAAGAAGGAGGGAGAGGGATCGAGAGCGGCAGAGGTGGAATATAATGAAGTTGAGTGGGAAAGGACTGTGCACCGTCTTCTCCAGCACCCTCCTCTTCGTGTGCGCCCTGAGCGAAGTTGTCGTTGGATTAAGATGCGTCTCGCTGGGATCTACGGTCAAGGCGCATTTCCACCTCGGCGCCGCGGCCGGTGGTTTCTACTCCGGGCTACTTGTGGGAATCGGTCAAGTCCTGCTGGGCTCTGCGCTGCTCTGTTGCATGGAGAAACCCGGCTGCAGGAATTTCTTTCTCCTCGGTGTTGTGGTCTTCTTGTTGGGAGTCCTCACCGCTTTCTCCGGCGCGGTGGTGGACGGGGACACGGCTTCTCTGGTGGAGAGGAAATATTCCCATTACTGCTTCCACTCTGTGGTTGTGAACCCTGCCTGCGAGCAGCTAAGGGATTACCAGCGGAGTCTGGTGATCTCCACTGTTCTCAGCACCTTGGAGTGCGTCCTCGGGCTCATCAACCTGGTGATCATCAAAAGGTACAAAACAGCGCAGTTTTCTAGGAGCAGACAGTCTCAGAGGCAGAGAGCAGGGGCGATCCTGTTTAGCGAGGAGCGGGACTGCTCCTCGGCGGATTTCCAGCCGGTGTCTTACATCAACCTGGGTGTTTTTAATATGTTTGACGAGACAGGTGCAGAAGTGCAGTGCGGGGGACATCCGTCCATCGAACTACCGGGATACTCACCCACAGACCCGGAGCTCAATCATTGCTTCCCTTTCTCCTACCCGCTCCCCAGTGAACTGCCTCCCGCATACGAGGACATTTTCCCCGCTGAGGCATGCAACACATAGCTGCTCCGGAGCCCCAGCAGCGCCTCTGCTGTGACAATCAGTGACTTTGTGCTTTAACACTTTCCCTTCTTCTCCTCCACTTCATCCAACAACAACAACCAAAACACCCCCGCCCCCCCAACAAAGAACAGTAAGTTACACAGGAGGACAGTAGCAGTGGATTTTAATTCAATCTGACAAAATATTGTCTCGGGTTACATGTGTCTGGTAGATCATGTTGTAACATCACCGGTCAGACTGATGTAGAGGAATAAATCAAAGTGATTCAGGCCCAGACAGTGCAGACAGATCGAGGCTCATAAACGCAACAGCTTGCTAGTATTACTAAACGCAGATCTGTGTTTTGAATGTTTGCTGTTAAACATTTTTACTTGTGAATAAAAAGTGTATTTAACCTCATCTGACGTCATGAAAGTGCTGCCAGTTTAGCTTTTGGAAATGTTGTTGATATGATGAAGGCTGAAGTTCACTCCCAAGGCTTTAACCCACTTCTTATCTTCCTACTACTACTTCTTATCTATTTCTTGACCTGCTTGGTATCATCTGAAAGAAAGGAAAGTATCATTATTATGGTTTTTATGTTGGAAGAAGCCTCAAGGGTGCTCAGCATCTTTCTTAAATATTGTCTGGTGTCCAATTTATTAATCTGCTTTCAGAAAATTAGAGGAACCAAATAGTTGAATCAATATTCAAACTTTTTGGCACATTTCCCATAATGCAACTTGACAGTCTATGATTGGACACTCATTATGTGGTAAACAACTTAAACACTTCATACTTCAGCTTAAAACAAAGGATTTCTGTTATAAATTAGTTTCAAGCCTGAGCTGTGATAAACCCGATGACATCATCAGGTCATTTTCCTCCACAGTTACAAAGACATTATACAACACACTGAGTAAAGTGAAGTTGACGTGTAAATGGGCTTCAGATAAAAGATAAAAGATAACCCCTTAAACTGGAAACATTCAGAACTACAATTAATAATAACGAGCATGTGGAGTTTAGCAGGAAGCAGAGCAACGTGTTGAACCTGAACACTGTAAATTATTTGCTTTGAAATAGCAGGGGGGGTAATGATACCAAATCCATTGTTTAGTGGGGTCCTTTAGTGCACTCTTAGATGGACCAGGATTTCCAATTTACAAGAATCAAACTGTGCAGCACCGCTTCCCACATTGTTCAACGAGATGTGACTTGAAATCATTTGTGAACGCCACCACACACAAATAACCACATCAGCTTGCAGCACAGATTCTCCCCGGACCATCAAAACCTTTTCAACCTCACCGCTGCTAATTTCACTTAATAGCTACAACAGTGACAGAAAAAAAATGACAGATTTGTCTGCCATCATTATATGCCCACCTTCAGACAGCACTGTTCTGTGGCAGATTAAATTGAAATGGTCCCTTTTCCCTCAAATTACAGCCCTGAAATGAACAACTGTGGCCAAATGTCTCTCTAGGGGCATTGTGACAGAAAAAAAACTTAAGTATTTTACCGGCTCATTGCAATAATCCTCCTCCTATCCTTTGCAAACTGTGTGATGATGCTTTCTACTCATTCTGCTTAGGTGGGCTTTGTGTGCTAGCACTGAATACAAGATAAAACAGAACCAAAAAAAAAAAAGTTCATATTTAAGTTTCCTGCCTGTAAAGAAAAAAAATAAACTCAGCAACCAACCAGAGAACAAAAGGTCCTCAGGGAGCTGACATGTCCACTGAAAGATGCTAATGGTAAGGTATGCTGATGGCTCTGTAAGAGAACCCAGCAATGTGGCTGTGCACCAGCAGAAAACTTTAGACCCTTTTAAAAGAAAAGACAGATCCAGCAGCACAAATAAGGCATGTGCCCTTGCCAGCAGCAAGTCTTCAACCTGCAGCACAGTCATCCAGGTCAGCAGTATCACACTGGGTTTAATGAGTTATCTGGCCTGGTTTGGTTTCAGGTGGTCTGCTGGGTCTGTTTTTTGGTTCTTATTTTCAACCTGTGTGCAAAACTAAAAATGTGCAGTGATATAACACACTGTAGGTAGAGGCACCTTTACCTGCAGATAAAGCAGCTGAGAGTGTTTTCTTCTGTTCCGCTCAACTTGTTCAAATACAGTTAAATGTCACGTTTGGTGACGATCATTGTTCAGGGAGCTGGTGCACTGAAGCACAGCTGCTTCTAATAGATATTTTTATTATGCATGGAGCTTGTTACTTAAGAAAAAAAATGGTCTGCTATTCAATAACTGAAGTCAAAATAAGATGGGGTATGGGGTGGGGAGTAAACACTGTGGAAAATAGGGACCATTAACTGGTCCCTATTTACCTATTTCTAAACGTGATATACAGTAAATGACCCAAAACTTCAAATGGTGAAATGAACTCTGACTGAAACTCCAGTTTAATGGTGCTATGCTCTATTCTATAAAGTCACTGGAACTACTGTATTGACTTTGTTCGCGCTGAGAGTTATTGGACTGAAAATATTTTCCACTACCATTTTCAAGTTGATTGCCTGGTTAAGCTGAACATGGAGCTCTTGTATATTTTCAGAACGTATTCTGTCTCTTTACATAAAGAGCGAAGTAAAATACCAAACGTATTTTTCTGCTGCAAATCAAACTCCATCACAAAATGTGGCTAACTTGTTGATTATATCTTCAGACTTCAGACACAATCATGCAGATTCCTGCAACGGCGTTCCCCACCTCCCCCACACACACACACAGAGACTGCAGTGTGTATTTACTTTATTAATAATAATGTGATGAAGCGATTGCATTGAAGATGATCGGTGAAGTTGGTAAAGTCTTTCTGGTTTTAATTATCAACAGGTTGACACAGGCAGTAACAGCCACTCTCTATTAGAAAATAACTGAAAAAGTTATTTTCACAAATATAATATTTCCTACTTAGTAGATGTGGGGGGATCCAGTCGAGTAATTTTGAAATGTGGATGGGACATGTCTCACTCTGATATAATGGTAGCGACACCTATAGATTCCTGCATTAACATTTTCTGACCTTTACTGCTAAAAAAATCTTTTGCGCTTCACATCACAAAGATTATTTTTTCTACAGAAAATTAATTAAAGCATATATTGAAACTTGAATAAAATGTTGGTTTCTTAACCAACGAATAAAGCATGTATCCTTGCCAGCAACACCAAGAAGATTTAAGCTGAAATACTAAATGAGTTTGTGAAGACTGAGCAGCTTCTGTTACTGTTAACAGTGCTGTAAAATCAGCTGGCCACATCAACCCCAATTATACCTCTGATAGCAACATACTGTTGTGTTACTCTTGCCACCACAGGCTGGGTCACACAGTCTCCAACTCACTGATCTAAAACTAATACACAGTTTCCTACTGACTCTAACAAACTATGTTACTTAAGAACTTACAGACCCACTTATATAATACGAGTAGGAGCCTGGTAAATATGTTGCATTTCCACAGTTATAACAGTCATGTGACATTTACACATAACTGCACATTTAACAAAAACCCAATGACATCCAGCAGTATAACACTAATACAGAAAATTTGTCTGCATTTACAAAACTTTAAATGTTGATACTGTTTTGCCACAATGGTGCTCAAGGTAGACTTTGGTCATAATTCTTATGTGCCTTTACTTAATGTACATGCTAGATTTTTATATTGTGTTACTGCTCTAGGATTTCAGTCATTTTACTGTCTAGTCCTTTATCTTCCATTGCTAGTGTTGTTAGCTAGCGACATAAATGTTACTGAGTCTGTATTAAAAGCTTATATGCTGATATTTTATAGGTACTTGTACTTCTGAAAAACCTAGGGTAGCTCTTTAAAGTCATTCTTCAAACCACGTGAATCATTTCATTACTTATGGCTGTGTTATGTGCCACCTGCTTACTTAGCTCCTGCTTACCTGGCAGAAGTTAGCTAACGATGGAACAAAGGAAGCTTCTAATCCGGCTTTTATAAATGTTCATAGACCAGGTTTTATAGCTCAGACTCTATAAACTTCTTGTGTTTGCTCTGATGTTTCTCTCACTTCTTCTCCAGAAACTAATAATCGCAGTAATCACACTGGAGACGGACGAAATCATCAGTAATTACCTCCTTCAGTTTATTGCATCATTTGAAACTGTGGCACGTTGTAACGCACACGTTAAGGAATTTAAGAGGTTAAATGAGTAAACATGAGTAAGAGTTATTTTTTGTGCTAAAGTGGATAATAACAAACAGTAGGTTTTGTTTGATCATATCAAACTGTTTTTGACGTGATGATAACTTCATTACAAATGATGATTTATGTGTTTGCATTTTATTTTGTTATCATGCTCAGGATTAAAGCACAAACACAATTCTGTACTTTTCTGTACTTAGTTAAACCAAAAACTTGAGAAAACAACCAGCCAGTTCAGTCTGACTCATTTCCCCCGGCGTGTTGCACAATGTAGCTGTGTTTAAATATCAGCTCCATCAGACATAATTATGAAATGACAAAGTGCAGTCACCCTTACGACTAAAAGACTCGGAGATTAACTTTCTAAAAGTCACCACTGTGGGAGCAGTTTATAACCCGCTGTCTGTCATGACAAATGCATCTCCGCTCTGTGGTCATTAACAAATGTCACCTGCCTGTTCACTGGAGAGAAAATCTAAGATTACACAATAAATCTACTGTGTATTTATCCAGACAGGTTAACTGAGCCTGGATGCTCTTTTCCAACAATTCATACTCACATGTCAACACTGAGCGAGGGCCCAGAGCAGACGACGCTTTCTTCTGATGGTCACCGAGCTGCTACAGGAGGAGGGGGTCAGGTTAGGTGGCACCTTTTCATAAGATTGACCCAATTTGACCCAACCTTTGTGTTTAATCATCTCTCATTTCAGCTCGGAGCTTTAAATCACTAAAATAATGTCACAGTGATTTTTAAAAGCCTCTTACTGTGTGTGTCTGGAAGTGATGACCTCCATTAAAGAATGAAATGTACCTGTGAAGACAGCTCATGGTTTCAACATATGAGAAATCCTGCAGCTTAATGACGACTAATTGTTCATTTTGAAAACAACAAAGATGTAAGGTTGTGATTTAGGTCAGACTGTTATATTAATCTGTGCTCTCTGCAGTCTAGAGTTTTTTTTTCTTTCCTTGTGGTACATCCTTTGTTGGATAGTGGTGCTGCATTAGTGTAATGACAGCCTCCAGCTCTAGTCACACAAAGTAAAAAAAAAAAAAAAAAAAAAAAAAACGCTGACTTGCATCTCAAAGTTCCCCACTCGGAGGAATATAAGAAAGGGGCTTCTGCACAAGTGATTACACTGCAGATATTTGGATGAGTGATGTGTGTGGACAGGGCCGTGCAGCCAGGCCGAACCCCGAGGCGAGAAGAGAGATCAGAAATCTCTTTGGTGCCGCTGAGACGCACTTGGACAATTAGCTCATTAACGTGTCTAATAACGTTTTAAATGTTGTAGCGCCTCTTCTGTAGCTGCTCCCTCAGAGAGAAAACATCAGTTGTGTTGCTGCGAGTAACAAAGCTCACAAATACAAATCTTGCATTACATTTTTTTTTACCTCCATCTGCATACTTGTCCAAATGTATGTCAAGGACAAATCTGTTGGCCATGCTTATGAAAAAAAATCAATACCCCCTAAAAGCCTTTCATTAGACACATATCCATTTGTCTGTGTGCAGCTGCCAGGGAAGGTTGTGTCTGGAAAACTTCCAGTGGTTTTTAAAAGCCAACACTGGGCTTTTCCTGACAAAAATGTGCTTCATTACCTGTGTGTGAAGCCCCCAAACCATTAGATTTCCCTCGTTGCCAGTTTCTCAAAAGCTTTAGCTTCCTCTATAGAAAGTCTTTGAAGAATTTTAAAATTTCTGATTTCCACTTCTGGTTACCCACAGCAACAGAGTCAGAGTCTTCATCATGGTTGAAAATCACTGCTCCTGAAGCCTCAGGTTCATTCAGCTGCAGACGTGCATCTTCACTGTGTGTTTATTTTATTAGCAGGTGATCATTCATATTCCTGAAGCCTCACTGTCCGAGTGCGTACTAAGCATTTTGTGAATTTGTCTCTTTTCTAAAGCGTATTGTTATTCGCTGAGCAGCTACATAATATACAGCCAAACAACCAGTGACTGAAGCACATTAGCAATTTCAGAGAACTAAATCAAGGCTTTTACTGTACCTTTCAATCACACAGTCTTCATTAGCAGCTGTTGTTAACTCTGTTGTCATGGAAATGACTGAGATTTGAGTCCCTGTTAAGATTTCTTAATATAATTCAGAAAATGTATTAATCGGATTATTACTTTTGTTATTAATTCATTAGATTCATTATTTCATCTCTCATATGGCAGAACTTTTTTTTTTTTTAAGTGCATCACAAGTTCCTAAAGGTGACGTCTCTAAATGATTTGTTTTGTTTGATCAATAATCCAGAGTCAATCTAGTTTTACCATCTGGTAATTGTAAGTCTCCACCAATCAGTTCAGCTATAGGTGATTTGTGTTTCAATTCATGAGTTACGGCAAAAAATGTCAATGATCTTTGACCACCTAAATCTAATCAGCTCATCCTCGGGGCTGAGTCGTTTGTGCCTAATTAGAGCAGATATTCTCAAGGCGTTTCTTCAGATATTGTGTTCACAGGAATAGGAGACGGATGGACAACCCAAAAACATAATGACTGTGTCACAGCTGTTGTCAACGTTCTTGCATGGAAATGGATGTAAACATTTAATTAATCAACTAATTGATTAATTCACTAATGGTTTCACTTTCAGGACCTCTGGGGCAAACATGTACAAAAAAAAAATGTTTTATTTTCAATAAAAAAAATTGGAACAACACAAGTTACACATAATACTTTACAGACACTAATAATTGTGTTATCTGGTTAAATTATAGCATTAACATTAACGTTACAGATGGACAGGACTGACGACGTTCACTACCTCACACACACTGGAAATATTGTTTTCTACTAGCTATAGCTGCTAGCCAGTACCTGATAGTTATCTTGGCAAGGCTAGTCTACCTGATGCTAACTCAGAAGAGATCTCACAAGTGCCTCTTACAAAATGTCTTGCAAGGATCTTGCAAGATGCTAGTGAGAGGAGGGTCTGTGGAGCGTACCTGTGCAGCAGTGTGAAGTCATGTTTCTCAACTAGAGGCGATGGCGTCACTTTTAGTATCGATACTGTTGCTAACGCGTATCTAATTCGATACTAAGTTTTCACTATTGATTCGTATCTGACAGTTGATATTTTTGACAACTCTTTTTAAAGCTTTTAACCATTTAACATAGATTTGTTGGTTGTCTCCATGACAACTGATCAAGCTCCACCCTCTGATGAAAATGGTAAGTAAGCCACAGGAAGGGCATGTACTGTAAGTGGACTTTGAGTTGGGATTGATTTGTCAAAGCTTTAAAAGAAATTTGAAGTTGGTGTCAAAGATAGTCTCTGAGTCTTGGATGAAGCAGTTACACTGACGTACACAACACAGACTGATTCTGCAGGTTGGAAAGGTTGATTGATCAGTTCGTGGTGTAGTGATCACTTTGTCAGCTGGAGATTTCTGGATATTTTTCATCCTGTATTATGTATTGTGTTGAAATATCTCCACTTACATTGACATTCACAAAGGATGGATGAACTTTGAAAAAGAAAAGTTGTGTTCTGCTGCTGCTGCTGGTGGCTCAAAAGGCTGATATGAGTCGTGGATTTTCCTTACTGTTGCTATTTACTCAGTATAAACCAAACTCTCCACCATATGTTTGTTTTATTCGTCTGCCCACTAAAAAGCACCATTTGCCAGCATGGTATCTTATATTACAGCTAACTCCTGAATAGGTTTTTTCATCTGATTCTTCTTTTTGAAAATTATACCGTTAATATAAATGCTGAGTTTCACATTTTTCATTAAAAAAGTGCCACTGCTGTAGTACTGTGAATGTGGAGTGATTATATAAGTCCCAGAAAGTGTTCTCCACACATTGTGACATTTAAAGTGCAGTAAAAATACTCAAACTTCTCTGTTTTTTAGGTCAGAATAACATCTATATTTTTACTTGGACTTGGACACAAAAACAAACCTTGAAAAGTCTGAGCTAATGCTTTTGCCAGTGAAAGGATCTTGATGCAGATGGTCCAACATAGTTCAGGGAGGGTTAACAAGCAGATTTTCGCTCGCTGTGTCAGTCAAGCCAGTCGTAATTTTATGCAAACAGAAAGTGTTTCCCTCCAGGCTTCTTAACTATTGGGTTGAGTTTTAGTGAGCTGGATTCTTCTCTGTAGCTTCGAGCTTGGAACAGAAAATGTGGCAGAGATGCCGTGAAGGAAAGAGGGGAACCCTGGCAGCGTCTGCAGCCACAGAGAGAGGCGTGCGTCAATCAATAACTCCTGCAGTGGCTGGTGTTTTCAGAGGGAGCCAGCTCTAAACTTGCAATAACCTCTTTGGCTCGCTGCCACCTGCCACTTAGCAGACAACTCCTGGAGCATCAAACAGCAGCGCGGTATAGCTGAGGTAAGGTTGTTTTCACAGGGAAAGCTCAAACTCAAAGACGAGACTTCAATTTAGCTGTGCAGCTGCTCTATTTCTCTAATTACTTCTGTATTTTCTGCCAGTGGACACGGTCGGTCTTTACTTTAAATGAAAGAAGGATGAGGAGCACATATACATGACTCAGCTCAGACACATGTTCCAACTGCAAACATGCAGGGGAGGCACAACACGCTCACTGGTCTATAACAACATAATGTATGTCCTTTCATGCGCACATATATACACACGTCTGATGGTTTACAGGCGCATCTCATTGATCAACATCAAGGATGATCTTAATTGTTTAGCTTCACTTCAACCTGCATCAGCAACAGTTTGCTAGAAGTTGAGAAGCAACGTCTCCTTTAGCTCTGTTTTGGTTTCTACTTACTCCTGATGGAAAGTCTGGCTTTTTAGCTGCTAAATGCTAACTAGATGGTTGTTAACTGTCAGTTTGATGTTTAGTGCTGGACACGGAGGTAACAGGGATCTTTCAACAATCTAGACAGAAGTGACAGCAGGATGGATTGCCATCCATCTCTCCTTCATCTTTGTTCGCTGTAATTAGCTTGTTTGCTGCTCTTGAGCTGTTAGTAAAACTCAAAATGGACACAGAAGAGAGCGGAGGACATTGCCCTCTATTGTTTTGCCCCCTAGATGCTGATATGAGCACTGCAGCAGTCAGCCCGTGGGACCAGGATGATGGAATGAGGCAATGAATTGAGGATTGTTCGTTGGACTAATTGGCTGAAGACAGAATATGGCATCGCTGTGGCCACAAGTTCACACAGACAGGACTGTCTGTCTACTCTAAACTACAGCCACTACAATCAAACAGTGATGGCACAGCGCTTGGCTTCAGATGAGCGTACTGCGACAAACAAATCCTCTACACTCATCATCAAAGCCTTCCTCTTCCACTTAATCAGTACTGACAAAACAGGTCACTGTCGACTCATTGTCCTGGTCCCACAGGTGGACTGCTGTTTCAGAGCAGCTAGTCAATGATGCAGCACTTCAGTTTTCTTCAGAAAAAGAACACAAAAATTAACACTCACACCTCTGCTCTCTTTTCTACAAAAGTACTCAGACTGGATTCCATGGGCCAATACAACAGGACCCTTCCTGACTTTTTCTGGGTCCTTGCTGTCTGACAACTCACCAACAAATCAGCAAACAATCCACACCAGAGATGAATAGTGAATCTGCCTGCTGTGATGTCATCATCACAGCTAGCTTTATCTGAAAGATAGACCTTGACCTTTGTAATAAAATAATATTGAGTTTTACTGTAAAATTACTTGAAATTCAGGTTCAAATTCAGGTTTGATTACCAAACCCAAAGTTACTCCAAGTGCAAAGCAAGTAGCAGGACTCAGAGCTTCACCTCCTTTTCAACACTACACATGGTCATTAAATCCATTTCCATTATAAAAATATTGATTACAGCAGCTTTAAAATAAGCTTAATCAAAGTACACTAGTTTTAACCCAGTGACCTTTAAAAAATCGTTCATAATAACATAAAACCAAAATATCTACAGAAATATGTTTATGCCTGATATTTGCTCCTTCAAAAGTGATGTGAGGTAAGAAGAAAAACAAGAAGGGCTAAATTATCGGCACCATGTTTGCAGATTTGATGCAGATGAACACGTCTCAGTGCTGCTGCTTTATAGGAAAAGTGTCACCTCTATGTGAATGCAGGTCTCTCAGAGGAAAGCTACAAAAAACTTGAAGTTGTTGGCCTCTGTTGATTCTGTGTCGAGTCCTTCACAGGACAAGATGCGAGGACTCCATGCTCACTTGTCCCGAGGAGCAAACTGAGGGGGAATGAACCTGCTTTATTTGAACCTGACTTTTATTTTAACATGAGTGTATCTGCAACCAGAGCATCTTGGGCTAAAAAGAATGTGAGTGGTTCATGTTAAAGCCTCCATTGTTGAGGCCGTTACTCAGCGCTGTAACCAGAGGATTATCTGTGTTGGTTGGGATGGCAACACAAATACTCCCTGGTGAAAAAAGCTGTTCAAGCGAAGCTGGTCAGGGCTTAGTTAACCCACTGAACTTGAATCAGCTGATGGGCATTGGCAGTCCAAATGCAGCACAGCCTCACAGAAGTAAAAACTCATGTGTCAGCAGTTTGGTGATGAGTCCGGTGAGAATGACTTTTGGTTAACTTTAGTTCTGGCAAACTGTCAGACGTCTCAGGAAACAGGGTTTTGCCCAGATGAAGCATTGCCCTGTTCAGTGAGAACTGGCTACAAGTCAAAGTAACGAAGCCAGTTGAGGTGTTTTGGGCATTTGGTTGTGATGCCTCGTGGACACGTTGACCTGAGAGCAGACCCTGGGGCAGAGCCAGCACCTGCCGCAGAGATTAAGTATCACTTTTAGTCTGTGAGTGCCTCAGGATCCCCCAGAAGAACTGGGGACAAAGAAGAGAAGAATGTCACTATAGTAATTTGCTGGATAAAAGCTGGAAAGTGGATGAATGGAGGGAACATAATACTATAACGTCAGTTGTGACGAGAGCAACGAATTTAAAAATAACAAATGAAACAGTTTGGATTTAGACACAAAACTTTTCTGGAAAATAACAAAAAAATAAAAAATAACAATGTACTGAAGATCATAAATCACACCTGACATTTGGATAGTGGGCAAATATCTTCCTTCATGGACAATTTTGGTTTTTAACAAACACTGAAAATTTAACATTTACATCTGAGCATCGTCACTGGAGATTTTAAGAGAAACTCCCACTCAGCAGCGAGCACAGCATGAAATGTGTCGCTCCTTTAATGATGGCACTGAAGTCCAGATCTTGTAGGCATTAAATAATTATTTAGTGGGTGGAAGGCAGATAGGAGGAGGAAGATTACTAAATTATCATCCTCCTACTACTACACTGCACGCAGCGATACGCTAGGTGCACTTTCACAGATGGTTTTCTTGTCCAGTTTTACTAAGTCAGTAGGAAACTTTGACAGGAAAAAAACTCCAGTGAAAAGTACATCATATGTCATCCATCCTCCAGAGCAGGCAGGGCCTGCAGACAGATGGCCTCCACCCAGGCTGCACCGAGCTGAAAGGAAATTTAATGGGCATCTAATCACTAATATTGCAGGACTGTGCAAGAATTCCTATTAAGATGTCTGTTTAAAAAAAACAGGCAGGGAAGCTACTTCTTTACAGTCGATAAAATCACACAGAGAAACTTCAATTAGACAACAGAGTAAACCCTTTATTTCATTCGGAGGAGCATAAATAATGCAAGAATGATTCGTAATTTTAAAAAATGACCTTGATAAATAGTCATCTGTCACTTTTCATTTAATTTCACATTTGTGGCAGACCAACAAAAACAAAGAAACCAAAATCATCAAATCTACAACATACAAAAATCAGATGTTGGCAGAAAAAAAACAAAAACAATACATCATTTGTCTGATTATCAAATGTGTGATTATTTTAAATAAACGGGGTGAAAAAAACAAACACATCTCCTGAACAGGATGAATTGCATAGTTACTAAAACCTACATAAAAGGCAGATCAGGCAAATACACACACATTAAATGTTTTAAGGAAGCATAGATTTGAGCTGTGGATGTGTGTGTAGGTATTTCTCATGTTGTTGGGACGTAAATGTGTTTTTACGCTCACGTTATGGGGACTTGTCTTCCTTATGGGGACACGAAGCAAGTCCCATAACATTTTAAGGTGAAAATGTGTTTTAAGGTTTGGTTAAATTTAGGAAATGTAGTAGTGAATGTAACGAATGAATGAATGAATGAATGAATAAATGTATGTCAATGAAATTACTGTGTGTGCGTATGTGTGTGTGGGTGTGTGTACTGTCTAGAGTTAGACATATGTAATAGAGGGAACATAGCGTATAAAACAAGTTGAGTGTAATTTCTGCAAAGAGTTGCAAAAAATACATAAAGATCAGTTCACTGTGAGGTAAAGCTGTATTCCCAACACACAATAAGAAACTTTCATGCGTGTGAGCACTACAACTATCCTGTTCCATTTCATGGGCTGTTGGGTATTTGGATACAGAGGAATGATTTCATACAGAAAGTGTCGTCCCTTCAGATTTGTGAGAAGCTGCTCTGAGGTGTCTTCTTGCACCGGTGCAGACAATTTTTACAGCGGATCTGTGAGGTTTCCCAGAAAATGAACCAAGTTAAAAAAAAAAAAAAAAAAAAGGTCTCGATCAAAATTCACTTTTTCGTGTGTGTGAGCTGATACATTTATTCAGTGTTTAGTTAAGAAATAATAAAGCAGGATCAAAGAATGGACAAAGGAAAAATGAACCTTTTAGAAATCAAGACCTCATCAACAGACAAAACACCCCCCGAGAAGAAAAACTAATCACAGTGCTGGCTACTGACACAAAAACCTGCTGCCAACTCTAAAAAAAAAAAAAAAAAAAGACCATTATGCTAATATAATCAACCTACAGGTGTTTCTCAAACTCTGTAATAAAAGTAAAGCGGTGTCACGTGTTTTCACTTCAGTCCAAGGTAGCTGCTGAGATCAAACGTAATTCATCTTCAGCAATGCAAAGACCCACCGAGCTTAACACAAACAACACCGACAACATTCATTTTCATCTCTCAGAGCAGAAAATCTATATCCATCTGAGAAAATGTGTTGCTGCTCACTCTAAATTACTGTAAATCACCTTCAAGAATTACAATCAGAGGAAGAACGTACATATTTTTGACAGATGAAACGTAAACAATGAAACATGCATACGGAGTGATGTATTACGTGTCAAAGATGAAACACAGCAGCTACACTATTTCAGCAGTTAAATAAATATGCAGACACATATCGTGTTGAATGTTTGATGACAGGATCAATACGGCTCTCGAATGTGTACGAATGTGCACATGACATTGCTGTTAGGAGACGGTTAGCCTAGCTTAGCATAAAGGCTGGAAATGGGAACACATTTAGCCTGACTGTCCGCTCGCCAACTAATGTGTCACATCTAATTTGAATATACAAGGATGCTTGTTCTGTTTCTAGAAAATGTCGAACTATTCCTTTAAAGCTAATTTTGAAAGGACATTATTAACACGGAGCATACTGAACACTGGCAGAATTATTCTAATGAGTGACGTAGATAATTATCTGCTTCATAAACTTTTTCCATCAGCTTTTGTTTGAAGTCTGCGTGTTTCCATATTCAGCTAAGAGGAGGAAAGGCACTTGACGACACGACGCTGCTAATTTAGAAAAGGATCAATTCGAGCTTTGAGCTCAGATACCTCGAAGCAAAACGTGTTGTGCCTCTGATGCAAACCAGCTAACCTGCTGTGATCCGTACGCAGCGTACGTCTGTCAGTGACCCTATTTATTCAAATCTAAATCCTCTTGTTTGTTTGACTTTTCAGTGACGTTCAGAACATTGAATTTTTCATTTTTTTTTTTTTTTTTGTGTAGACGCCGTTGAGTTCCCAGTCCCTGTCAAGGTAAATCACAGCAACAACTCAGACGGCAGCAAAATAAAGAGTGAAGCTCGTCTTTCATCAGATGAAATCTATTCAAAAAACAAGCTGAACATCAGCGTTGCTGTTTTTTTCCCCTCCCTTCTCAGTTTTGGCATCTACTTCTCCGACGCCTGTGGTGGCTTGGGGGATGTCAGTGATCTTAGCCTCAGGCAAGATGCTGTTTCAAGGCAGACAGCTCGTCAATGTGAGTGACAAGTGTTGGGGAGGGAACTTGCAATTCACTTTACTGCCTGGAGGTGAAAAGTTGCACACTTTAACACTAAATCTTAACTTGCCTTTTTTTTGCTAGACAAATCTCAAAGGGTAATGATGTAAGAACCGCTTGGTTGTAATCAGCGGGAAGCTCTGAAGGAGTCACAGCTGTTCACTGACATCACTGACGCTCGTAACTCAACAAAATAATCGCGGCGATGGAAGACTTTTCTATTATTTTGCGATGTCTCGCTGCAATATAGGTCCTGTAGTCCAGCTAATGGCAAGTGGGAACATTTTTATGACTTAAATTACTTAAATAAACATGATGAAGTCAGGTCACAGAAGCACCTAATTTGTCACATTTAAAGGTTTGATGAGACCTGGACATCATCTCTCACTGTCACTGCTACCTGGACATTTATCATGTTCTGTCTTTACTTCCAAAATGGAGTCCAGGACCCCAGTGGGCTACTGTAACAATACAACAGGCTCTGTAAGTACTTGGACAACAACACAGTGTTTTCTCCTTTGGCTCCATTCTCCTATTGATCTGGACAACAGCCAGCTTCCCTACTTTCCTTTGGTAACATTCCCTGTGATACCGAGAAAAGAGATTTAGTAGAAGTTAGAGGAGTTTATAAGTCTTCACTGCCAGACTCTGGAAGTTATATGACTTGTACATTGAAAATTGTAATGTATATACAACAGGGCCCAGCTGGATGAGTAAAGCAAATACAAAAAGGAGAATTATGCTCCTGCTGCAGAAGCTTAAGGTCATTCAACTAAAATAATTTTAGCTGGTTCCTCTGACAACAACTAGGAAATGAAGAGAAAAACAGGAGAAGTGTTTGGTTTACATGTACTTAAAGCTGTATCACAGATGAATGGTGAAAGTTTACAACACTGAGCTCAGTATTTGCAATTTTCCTACAGCCTTTTACATCCCACCTCAGTGGGATTACAGAGGAGAAAACTATGCATGAAATGTACAGTATTTATGGTGAGAAATTGGCACAGACATGGGAACAGATTCTAGGCCAATTTCTGGTGTCTCCTACAAGCTGCTTTAAATGAAATGTGTACCTGATATAACCAAAACTAAATCTTCATTCAGATACACTGAAATAAAACAGGCTGAGTGTCAGAAATGTGTCTGTTGTTGTCAATGGGCCTCAGACGTCCAGACGACTGATCGAGTAGAAATGTTGACTTGAGCTCTGAAACGTGCTAAAAATGATCATATGAACTTTTTAATACATCGTGATGTTTCCTTGTTAGTTATCTTTAGTGTGACCAGAATGTCAGGAGTTGTGTGTGGACTGCATGAAATCGGATCATTTATTAAGAGGAAATATAAAACAATATCAATAACATACCCTAATCTAAAACATTAGTTCATCTTTGGACAATGTGGACAGATATAGACTGTACTTGACTGACATCCCCTTCACATTTTTATTAGTTTCTTTCTCCTCCTCTAATGCCAGGACAACATAAACCTTTATGATTAGCCAATAAACCTTTTTCCACAGTGGACGTTTTGACCAGTTACAATAGGAAAATCGCAGGTGTCATATATATGTCATTTTCATGTGTCTCAGTGAGCCATGACAGTGTGACAGTGAGCCACTGAGCACAAACCTTGAAACTGTAGTAGCTGCCTGAAATTCAGCCAAACTTTAAATTTTTTATTATTCCGTTCGCACTGTGTCAGAAGGCACAGACTTCACCTGTTTGTGGTCTGTACTGTTGTTTATGCAGCTTGCTGTATACCCTCCCTGAGGTAATATATAGTGGATATAGGTAAAAGAAAAGTTATTTTCCTTCAAAAGTTTCTTTCCATTTTTCCATTTTATTTATTAACAAGCATTTTGTCCTTAGAAAGAGTGAAACATTAAATAATTCGCTCACAAAAATATGTTAGAAGTGCATTATCAAAGTTTTTTGTTTTTGCAAACCAGAGATCTTTCCTAAGAATCTATTCACATATTGCGAACAGATCAATACACTCCAGACTAGGAATAAGCATACTGTACTGTATATCAGTCTTTATGAGTGCTTCTTATACACAAGATGAATAAAATGCATCCAACTCTCCATTGATTTGAAAGAATTTCTTAATAGATGACGATGTGTGTGTTTGGCTGCCTAAGACTTACTGGAGCTGTGGCTTTGCTCCATCGTGTTGAAGAAGAGACAAACTCCCGCAGTCAGCAGCAGGTGCATGGACTCGTAAAGCAATTTGGGTGAAAAGACGCTCCATATGAAGAGATGGTAGCGCAGAACAGTCACCAGCACAATGTAGGCTGCAGCTGGCACCGACCTCAGCAGGGCCAAACAGTAGCAACCATGGCCGACTGCAACCGGGCTCCTGCAGAGAGGAAAAGGATTCATCAGAGAGGAGCAGAATGCCACGGGGGGGTAAAGCAGGCGACTCTGTGCTGTAAATAAATGGAAAAATGCCTGTAAAGCAAAGTGCAGATAGGTTTAGAGGTTAACCAAGGTCATCTGAAGCTGGTTTATGTTTTAAAATGATATGTGATGATGATGATTCAGTAAAGCTGCAGAATGCTTTCGATAATTCATAATAAAGGCTGGAGATTTTACCTACATGTACTAAGGATAAGAGTTTAATCCAATTATCTTCTCACAAAAATACAGATTTCTGGCAAATTCTGATGAAGAAGAAAGTCATGGACTTTAAAATCTGTACGATGGGAGAAAGAAGGCAGAGAGGAGATTAGGAGGTGATGTAAAATCAAACCCTCACAGATGAACAAAGAGTTGTCATGTACGTGTTCACTTCATCAGCGATGCAGTGAAACAAATGTGTGCGTAAATGAGCAGAGGGAGCGTTTTCATTCAAACAGGCAGAGTCCCAGCTGAGGGGGAGGAACTTCAAGCTTTTTCCCACGACAAGAGAAAGCACACTGATGCAGTGGGAGACATGGGAGGTGTTCCAGTTTGGAGGTGGAAACTCAACCAAAGGGCCAGATAACTGACACTGACACACACACACACACACACACACACACACACACACACACACACACACACACACACACACACACACACACACACCATTGTGATAATCGTTGCTACACTGTCCTGAGTCTGTGAGGCAGAAAACAGTTGACAATATCAGTTGATTAAATGATTATTTATAACTTCCAAAGTTACAGTGGAGAATGTTGCCCAAAGTAAAATTCAGTTTTTGTGAACTCAGACTTGGTTTCATTGATTTAAACAACATTTTTCATAACAACATGATGAGATTTTGCCAACTGCATTTCATGAGTCCATTAAGAAAAGCAACACAAGTGGTGAGGAGACAATTTTAGCTTCTCTTAGCCTAGTTATAATGCAAGAGCTTACCAAGAGGAGATTTACTGCATCAGTGGTTACACCACACTGATTTTTATGCAGAGTAGTTGCTAGTAAATGTTTACATCCAGTTTGGGGCTCACTTGCAGACAAGAAGAGCTGGAGCATTAAGTCAAGTCAAGTTTATTTCTACAGAGCCAAATCATAAATACATTTATCTCAAGGCACTTTATAATATACATACATTAAACCACTGACCTTCTGATTGGTGGAACAAGTCTCTTACTAACCTCCGACTCCTGAGCCACAACTTTTTACATGTTGTTATGGATAATATGGAGCATGGCTGACAAATCTGACATTTCACAAAAAATAACACAACTCAAAACAGCAATATGACAATTAAAGCTTGGATTGAATTATCTATATGTCCTTGTCTACAGAGATGTGGAAAAATACTAAAGTCGATGAGTCATCCTTCAACATATTCATGCAGCAGTAGGCGAGTGCACCAAGAGGCCTGAACGACTGAATGCTTGACCCCAGCTGTCAAACATTTCTAAACTAATGGGAGTGATCTCTTCCTGGATGACAATAACGTGCTTCCATCCATGGGGCACGATGGGTCATCGAGTGGTTTGATGAATATAACATTGATGTGAATCACAAGCTGTGGCTTTTGTAATCACCAAATCTCAACAAAATTGAGCATTAACATGAGAACTCATGGAACAAATAAATGGTGAATGGACTGCATTTATAGTGTTTTTCTAATATTCTTGACCACTTAAAGCTCTTTACACCAGAGTTGATCATCTACCCATTCACACATGCCTCTATATTCTAATCACAGTCATACACATTCACACACCAATGGAAGATCCACCTGGGTCAATTCGGGGTTCAGTATCTTGCCTTAGGACACTTTGACATGTGGACTGGAGGAGACAGGAGTTGAACCATGACCTTCTGATTTGTGGACGACATGTTCTACATCCTGTGCCACAGCTGCAAGTGTATTTAGGACATTTAATGGAGGAAAAATGGTGATTGGACCAGGTAACGGTCCAAATGTGTTAATTATATGAATATGTTTCGGGCCCAATAAACCAGTTAGAGTGCCAGAGAGTTCCCTTCCCTTCACAAGCCAGGTATGCTTGTGCCTTAGTAGATTACTGCTATAAAAGAAGCTTTGTCAGTAATAATGAAAACCTCCCTGCAGAGGACACAGTAGTCTATGTGACTCACAGTTCGTGTTACACAGTTGATTGCCCAATCTTTCTTCAGCCTAGTGCCAGACCATCCCTCACTTTAAAACCAAAAAAGGTGCAGGTGTAGAAAGAAGCTGGTGAGTGTATTTTCAAGGTAACTTAAAATGAAAATACAACCCTGAGTATCACCGCCAACATAAAGATTAAATTATTCACCCAATGCCACATCCACCGAGCTGCTGGTTATAACAGCTTAAATTTATGTGTGTTCTACATCAGAAAGCTACTGAAACATTCACGTGCAACTCTTCAGGTAGGTTAAAACCTGTCAGTGACTTAATTATCTCAGCGGAGGAGACGTGTGACATCTTTGACATCATCACTAATTCGTAGTTTTACAAATGAATGAGGTGATAAAGGAGCTCAGGTCTGTGTTAGTTCGATGTCATTTATCCAAGTTGTGGGATTAAAAAAGTCAATTAGCAGGAAAAAATCTTTCCTGCAAAAAATTTTGGTTTTTAATAAATCATTTGTCTGCTTTCATTAAAGTGTAAAAAGCACAAAATGGAGGACAAACAAAGTAAAGACTGCCTGTCCTTCACTACATTGTGTTGTATTGTAACTATCCCACTGATCTTGAGCTCACAAAAGATCAAGTTATCATCTCCACTCTCAACAAAAGTGATCTGAAGCATCTTCTTGGTAATGAAACTACATGAACTGTTTATGTTTCTGCTTCTTGTATTTCAAAATATGTGAATTTCATGACGATAGTAAAGTTGGGATGTCTACAATAACTGTCAAGGGAAACCCGTTGAATAGCTATTGATCAAAACCCATTTCCAGTAGCTGCCTTGTTGTTGAGTTGCTGATGGTGCAGAGTGAATTTTTTATGAGCTACTGTACTCTGACTGAGACTGTTTTAGATTTTCATTTGTCATGATTTGTCTGCATGCACATTACAGGTGAAGTTTCTGTTGAAAGTGCTGCTGCCACCACTCTAGAAGTTATGTCAGTGATGAAAGATGGTCATGTGTCCGACGCTGTAATGCAGTATAGCGACATTAGCTTGAAGGTCATCATCGAACGAGGCTAAAGTCCCTCAGGAGCCTCTGGAGGCTGCAGTGTTCATTTCAGTCCCTGATTTCAAAGTGTTGGCCAAAATAAACGGCACCCTGGCGATCAGACTATTCAGGGGGCAAAACCGCAGTGAAAGTGACGAGGCAGTCAGGCTCCGTCATCCCCTTCCATTAGAGGCAGTTTGTGGGCGGATTAATTGTGCTGTCAGTGTAGATGCGATTTACTGTGCGCTTGCTTTGTTGTTGCACTTAAGGTTTAGTTTTGCAACAGATCAATGCAGGTGTTGTCTGAATTTAGTCTTATGGAAGTACCGAGATGTGCAGAAACCTGATTAACGAAATGCACAACATGTCATGTTGTCACAGGTTACCGCAGTGGTTTTCATTTTCTTCTGTATTTGAAAACCGGCTGCTTTTACTCATTGTAGTAGAAACATTAATGCTGTGCTACAACTTTGAGGAAATCTGAGTATGACTTTGCTTTAAATGTGATGAAATCTCTTAGATCTCAAAGGGTTTAGAAGTGTAGAATTTTTCCCTGAATATGGCGCCATGGCCATGATGATGAACTAGGGGAGGAGTTAATAGAGAAAATCTCATAGTTATCAAAAAAGTGTCTGCACAGTCTTGGTCACTAACATGAGACTTTGTGAGTTATTCTCTAAGGACCTTTAATGTCCACATCAAATTTCATAGCAGTCAGGAGTCAGGAGTTATTCAGGATCAAACTGTCGTTTGGATGAATGGATCAACTTTGTGATTCCCCCGGCTCTGCTTCAAGCTGCACAGAATTCTTTAAATTAGTACAACTTTTTAATCAGAGACCGTCTGGGCTACTGAAATGTTAAACACATCATATTCAAATATGGGACCAACGTTATTAAAAATCTAAATCATGTATGAATTTATAGTCCAAGTATTTTGACAGTTATACCTCTGTATTCATCCTGTTGCTTCTGTCAGCAGTGAAATATGGCTGAGCTATAACAGAACCACTGCTATGTTTGACAGATGAGGTGGTGGTTTGGGGCCTGAGACTGTTCTTTTCTTCTCTCCACAATTTCTTCTTTCCATAATATTGATAGAGGTTCTTTCTTGTTTCATCAGTCCACTCCACAGAATTTGTTCTAGAAATTCTACTTGTTTGTTTTTTCTGTTTTTGAGGTTTATCAGGAGGTTTGCATCTTGTGGTCATGAAGTCTTCTCTTGATCGTTGACAAAGAAACGCATCCACCTACATCCTGCAAGGCGTAATTGACTTGCTGTGCAGTCATAAAGTGGTTTTACAACTTGTCAGACTTGTGCTCCTCGGCTTGTTTGCCATTTTATAGTTTCCCTGTAAACACCTCCTTTTTTAGACTGAACCCAGCAGCTGACTTTGGCAAACTTTGGCAAACTTACAGTTTGATATTTTTCTGATAGATTCTCACTTTTTTGAGCCTCATTATTTTGGTCACCTCTTGGCTCATCACACTGACAGACAACTCCACCTTAATGTTAGTAAAATCTCTCAGCTTTAAGTCACCTCTGAGCCACGTGTGAACACTTTTTGAACATGTACATTGACACCAGAGATCAGCTCACCCATGTCTCCAGCTCAGCTTGCCACACATCACATTGTGCTCCGTAACCTGATGTGTAACAGCACAGATGTTGAGAGCACAGGATGGTAGCTCTGTGTAATGGAGCAACGGGGGTGTCAGACTTGCCTCTGCTATTTGCAGAAGATGTGATTGTGTTGATTTCATCTGACTGCGACCTCCAGTTTACACTGGTGCAGTATCCAGCTGAGTGTGAAGCATCTGGGATGAGAATCAGCACCTCGACGTCAAAGGTCATGGTTTTCTGTTGGAAAGACGCGCCCTGTCGGAGGTTTTGGTCGGAGACCTCAGGCTGCAGCCAAAAAACACCAGAGAGACTGAATATCTTATTTAACCTGGGAACATCTCAGGATCCGCCAGGATGAAATGGAAAGTGTCAGTGGGGTGACGGACATCTGAATCACCTCGTCTGGTCTGCTGCCAGCGCGGACCAACCTCGGAGAAGAAGTTGAAAATGGATGGATGGACTAGGCTGCCCAAGAAACATTTAGAGGCCAAGCGTCTACTTCTTTTTTAACACCTACAATTGAGACACGTTTAAACGTGTGTATCTCCCACACATCTCCCTCTACACTAATGTAAACCTACATAAATGAAAGCGGAGACTCGGCACTTTACTGTTGTGTCCATTTATTTAAATGAAATGTATCAGAGCTCAGATGAAGAACAAAAAATGTGTGACTGTCAGCCTTGACTGCTGAAACCCTCTGCAGTCTCATTTCTATGGAACCTTTCCATTAACAAAATTAAAACATTTTTTTGACATAAAGCACTTTTAAAGACTTTTTATCACAAGGCTACAGCCTTAGATAGATCCTTGAATTTCTATTACTGGCATTTCAACAATAGAAGCGGGTTAAATAAACTCCTTTTAAACAAATACCACTCTTTGTCTACATTAAAAGAGCGTTTTAGGTTTGGCTCTATCAGCAGGGCAGCTGCTGCCCAGCCACAGACCTCATCACTCAGTACCGAGCAGGGGCCTCACACTGAGGAGAAGCTGCGGTTATTGGCTGCGTTCATGCACATACTGCAACCCAGCTACTGGCCTCTCTCCAGTTGAGGTCTTGTGCTGGTTAAGCTATTTAAATGCATCTTTGGTTCCTTGCGAGCAAATCTCCCTGTTGTCATGAGTAAACCAATTAACTGAATATTTTGGCGCACCTGCACTGTTTCCACTTGAGAATTGAGAGTGAAAAATGTGTAAAAACTTAAAAATCACTGTGAGACTGGTGATGGTGATGATGTTGCAGTGTGGATGAGTTGCCACAGTTTGTATAAAATTAAAGTAGAAGTAGTATTCATTCATTCCCACTTAATGTGCTTTTTATGAATGGATAAAAACTGGATGCTTTTTTTTTGGCTGTTTCAACTGTTTATTCACTAATTTTTAGCTAAACATTTCAACAGTTATGTGACATATTTAGCAGGTTTTCATCCTACTATTTCACACCAGTTTATCCATTACTTTTATTCAGATTCATTAAAATAAACTTTTAGCTATTTAAACCATTTTTTATTTATTTTTTTTATTTATAGCGAATTATTTCAGTTTCTCTTCTTGCATCCTAACTACTTCTAAGCCTCATGATTCATATGCAGCTTTTTCATTATTGTAAATGTAGTAATAAAGACCTGCATGATATCCATTTATAATCGCATTTTGCTTTTTATTTAAAGTAACACTTCTGGATATATTTTAAATCAAATGTAAAGTGATTATCATAATTTTTATTTAAGGTGACAGAAAGTCAAAAAGTGTTTTTCTAACTCGTCTTTGTTGTAGAACAGTCGTCCACCCACATTCAGGAACATGTGAAAAGTGCTAGAAATTCTGAAAATCTCCTTTTCATAGAAATTCCTCTTTTAGAAACATCTGCTATAAAATAGGGTCAACTTCAAAAGTGGTTGTTTGTGATGTAAAATGTATTTCACTGCCCCCCACTCTGACTCCATCCCCTCTACTTCAGAGGTGATTAGCTGTAAAGAGACGGTCTGTCCGTGTTCTGCAGCCGGTGAAGTTACATTAATTTGAGTGGCAGTGAAGGAGCCAATCAGTGTCAAGTGTTTTCATTTCATAATGAGGTTGACAGTTAAGTCCAAAAAGATGCCAAATTGGTACAAGCCACGTGTTTAAATCTCCCACCTTAAAATATCTTTCTGAGAGGTTATTATGAAGCTTTTGAGACTTTACACATCCAACCAACATTTTATTGTGTATATGTCACATCACAGAACAAGGATCAAAATCCTGTTCAACCAATCTTTGTCACCTTTAATTTGTTGAAGTTTTTAAACACTGCAGTCGTTTTACCAGGGAACAAACATCCTGCTAAGATTTTTTTCTTGCCACAGAGTGTATTTTAACTTACCTCTCTCTCTCTGAGCTCAGGTGGCAGACGAGGTGACATGCCCAGAGCAGCGGGCCTGCGTATGTGTTGAGCGCTGTTAAGAAGATGGCCGGTGCTTCGACGTAACTTTCCAGGCCAATGAACCCGACAGAAATGTCGATGGTGGCAATGTTGTTGGAATTGCCCTGCAGGAGCAAAATAGAAATCTTATTTTAGCATTGCCAGGGGTGCAGGAATAACTTTACTTTTCTTTATACAGATGAAAAAAAAAAAACAATCTATGTATGAAGCTTTGTAAGCATTTCAGAGCTCTAAAGATCTGGTTCTTTGCTTTATCATCATTACTCGGAGCTTCTGGCGACTTCCCAGCAGCTCAGGTGTTTGTGGTTTCTAGTCTCAGCACAGAGCAGCACACAGAGATTTCTATATCTCCGCTCTTGTTAGTCCCACTGCGTATGTGTGTGTATGTGCCCGAACACACAATTTGATTTCTTGAAAAGACAAAAAAATATATATAAAAATATTTCTTGCTTATTTAACAACGAATTTCCAGAGCATCTGAAAGAAGCTAAATACGCCTGCAGTAAAGTGAAAATATTAAACTTTTTAAACCTTCTTTTATTTTCTTTTTTTCTTGTTCAGAAGTTTCATCTCGAGCTTTAGACAATTTTATCACTGCAAGGATTTATAGCTACAATATAAACAGTACATACTGCTGTAAGTTCAGGAGATATTTACACAAGGAGAACAAGCTTCGGTTCAAATGTAATAACACGGTGCAAAAAATGAGTCTGCTGAAATGTGCTAAAATGAATAAAACAAGAATACTAACATGTGTAAAATAGTCTTTTTTCAGTTCTTTTTCAGTGCAGATAAAATATATATTCTAGCCTAACCTTCATAATAAAATAATCTGATTCCTGGTTGATACGCTCAGATATTTTCCTACTAAGTTTAATTCAAAGTGTTTTACTTAACAAACTCAATTTCCTTGTGCATAGGAAGTGATAATTACCTTGAAAATCTATGCACACCCACTGGAAAAATAAATATCTCAGGGAATCTACAGAGATCAAGGATGTCTTTCTTGTTCTGAATATGAAATATGAACGCAATGATCATCCATAAGCAGCAACACATCAAGTGACTGTTTATTTCCCCGTCTGCACATACGTCTCTGATCACAGAGGAAGAGATCATTAACAGCTGGCTCCATTTTAAACAGACAGACAGCGAGTATCAGATGTTTTCCACTTGCTTTCTGGCTTAAATCTTTCAAATATCATTTTGCGCAATCATCAAATATATCAATTAGGAAAGATCAGGAGAGCAAAAAAAAAAACAAACAAATGTTTTATGTATGAATTTCAGACAAAAGCAATTGTCATAACAGCTGTTAGAGGGTGAGGTTGGTCTAATGGAGCCTCTTTGTTGGAGTGAAAAAAAAAAACAACATGGATAAGAGTCGACTCCAGACTAACCTTGTTTTTTTTATCTGTGATGAGCATAAGAAACAGAAATATCTGCTGTACAAAGGTACATTTATCACAATTCACTTTTGTCTTCACTTTTGATTAATTATACGAGTTCACCTCTGGATTCTGAGTCATAAAACCATCCATATGTTTTACAGTAGGTCGCTAAGATGCATCTGAATTCATACCCTTGTCCCTGTTCATGCTGCAACATTCAAACACGTTCCTGCTGCTTTACTGACCGTCTCCACAAAATCCACAGCAAACTTTGCAAACTCTCCCACTCGTCCATCACTCCGAGTGCTCAAGACGGCTAAATGCTGGCAGCCAAGCATTCTTCTGACAGTTAATTCATCAAGTCATACACTTTAACTCCTTCTGTCACAACAGTGCTGTCTCTGCAGGTGAGGTTACCTGGGATATTTCCCACAATTCTCCTGTGTGTCAGTGTGTTTCACTGCCAAAAAAAACAAGGACACTTGGAAAACAACAGCTTTCTGCCAAATTTATAAGAAAGTGTCTGAAAACAAAACAGAAACTTATTTCTAGACTTTCCTGTGATATCTCCTCGATGGGTTGGTACTGTGGCAGTTAGCATGAATTTCATTGTTCTACATGGCGTCATGTTTTGTTTCTGAACAGCAGATTGAAATCACTCATGTTAAAGATATACAGATCCATTATGGTTGCAGCTTTGTTGAGAACGTTATTACTCAAAGGTCTGTAATTACATGCCTGGGCGGTTAGACTGAAAATTGTCTGGTGGCGGTCTATTCCCGAACCCATCACAGTATTAATGACCCAAAGGTGATGAGGGTTATTAAATTGTTAGTGAAGTGGAAGTTCAGTGTTGACAACAAATATCTGTCTTGTGTGGAGGTTAAATCAAACAGCAGGAATCATATCACCCTTTGAGGAAAATTCATAGCTCATAACATCATAACATATCCACAGGAAACAAGTGGTCCAGTTGGCCCTAATGACAGTGCTGGATGAATTTAATTTATAAACAAACACTTCCTTTGTCCAGCACAGCATCCATAACAGGCTCCTTTATCAGTGGTGATAGCTTACCTAAGTGGTGCTAGACCCCATATCACAGTGTTAAATTAAATGTCTCTTACAATCAGAGAAAGAAAAACTTGCTTATATTTTGTTGTTCAGTGAACCTGCATTTGTAGACGTGAGCAGTGGTAATTTTAGTTTATGGTGTCCTGTGGCGTCTACACGGCGTTTTCAAAACAGTTGTAATTTGTAATTGTTGAAAGTAAAATTAACAGCAAAATCTTAGTACTCTCGTCTCATTCTGTGCTTACTGCTGGGTCATTTTTACTGGTTCAGACGACACTCGGACTTTATTTTGAAGTTTAAAAACAATAATAATAATACAATTTCAGTCTCAGTGTCAACAGGTTCACAAACTAACATCATCTGTGTAACATGACACTGTCACGATGGGTCTGATGTTACTTTTAAGAAACAGTCACTGAACACAAGGTTGTGTTCACCTGTTCACCATATTTATATCTGAAAGCTACACAACTGCACTCTGAACTGACGGACACTGCTGATGTGGTCACGGGTTAAATATCCTGTTATGATAACACATGAATTATAGTTGCTGTTAAAATGTCATTATTGTTTTTACCTGAAAGTAAAAGAAGGCCTGACCGAACCAGTAGTGCATGATGGTCGTCTGGGCTGCGTCATAGTGGAGCTTCTTCCAGATAAACTGGGCCATGAGTGTCTGGATCAACAGGCAGCCGCACAGCACTGGCAGGTTGTGAGCACGAAACAACAGCGAAACTAACAAAACCAAGCCGCTGTAAATCTCCCACAATCCCCTGCTCTTCAGTTTGGCATCTGCTGTGACGATCTGGGATCGCAGCAAGTCCTTGGTGCCCGTGAAGAGGATGCCCAACACGAAGACATAAACAAAACGTGCCTCCACTGTGCCCCTAAAAGAGAAGGAATACAGACCGAATCAGTTGTAAATTCACAGTTGAGGCCTGCATTGACTTTTCCCACACAAAACTTCTCGTTCAATATTCAAACAATTATGGTCCGTGACTCTGAGATATGAATTCTGGCTGTTTTGCTCTACTTCCTCATCCATTTAGCAGCTAAATATCCAGAGATATGTTCTGGGACATTGGGGAAAATGATCTCATACAGGCTTTAGATATTAAGCAACAAAAGAAAAAAACTTGCTTCTAATCAAATAAACTTTAAAACAAAAGTTGAAAAGCAAATGATAAGAGCAAAATCAACTAGACTCATTATCTCAGCAACAGCAGGAGTATAAAGGAGGACACAATACTCAAACCAATAATTCATATTCAGCTGAGTACATTTCAATCATTAACATTCATTTCCTTCAGATAGTTTTTAATATCAGAGCTGCACAGACTATGTACCTGTAATTTCCACATGTCAGCTAAACTCTCCGTATTAATAGGTCTTCAGAGTTGACTGATATAATTTATTTTATACACCTGCCTCCTGTTAGACAGGCTTCCTTATATTTTTGTGACTCATAACCTTTCTTTCATTCAGTATGCAGTGTGTCAATGTAACATTAATAATTAAAGGCGTGAGACTGGAAGACTGAGTGAATTGCCTGAGGAAAACAGACTCTCACAGCCCATCACTCTGTCTGTTGTGCTTGTTTCTGCATCATTACAATCTGAGCATCTGGATTAACATGTTTAGTAAATGTTAAGATTGTTTGACGTTTGATCAAAATTCACTTTCTTGTAGTGACATCAGATTGTAAATACTTGTGGATAAGGATTTTGCCAGTGGAAGGTAGACAACTATATCCTGCTCTTGAAGGTTACATAGGAGTTTTACAGTAGCCGCCCTTGAATGTTAAACACTTTCACAGGTGTAATTTTGGTCTGTTGCCGTTAGAACCTGTCAACTGTCAAACCTCACGCACATACAGCTGCAGTCACCAGGCTGCTATTGCTGCGAGTGTGTTTTTTATTCTTCTACAGGTTCCCATTGTCGGAAACATACTGTTGCATTTATTAATGACGGAACGCCACAAGCATCAATCCATCCATCACCCAGATGCTTTAGTCAGGCTTAGAGATAACATCATCCTCTGCTCTCTACTCAGAGGCAGTTAAGTTACATCTCACAGCCACTTAATATGACAAAGCTCTGCCTTTTCCTGCTTGTTTACAATATAGTATTACATAAAAGTGGCTGTCAATTCTGCCACATGTAGATGGCACAGATAGGACTGAAATACTGTTTTTCACCTCCAGAGCGGAGAAAGGAAAGATGAGGTATGAAAAGTAATTAAGAAATAGTCATGGGTAATAAAATATATGTGGGAAAACAAATTGAAATGAAATATAAATGCAAATGTGAGATGATAAAGCGGGGAATGATCGCCATGCAAATGGAAACTTGGTGAGAACTGGGGTCAACAGCCTTGAAGTCCTGTTAAACCCTGTTCAAGAATCTGTCACTTCAATAAACTGTTGGTTGATATAAAGTTGTAAGAATTAAAAAAAGAACAAACATTTGTATTAAAAAGCCAAATTCTGTTTTTTTAGGCTACAACTATATTTCCAAGAGTCACTCTTAGGTGACTATTTTGTCAGTTAATAAGGTACACATGGCTAAACTCATGCAGATGTTTGTAATATTTACCTTCACTGATATAAATTAGATTAGAAAAAGCTCTCAGGATAACTCGGTGGAGTCAACAGCAGAACAAACTCCTGCCTCCAAATGATCATAAAGTTGAATCAGTGCATCTCTAAAACAGTTTCCACAAAACCTGAGCTTCATAACCTTCACAGGGGGAGCATTTGTTGTATGAGACTGCAAAGCTCGATGTATCTAATAACCAGTGTATTTTATTCACAAAATCACTCATTTTCATCCAGTTTTGCTTCTATTGGACTTGACCTGTTCTTCTCTAGCAGATATCAAAACAAGTTTAGGAAAAGACAGAGACTTTTTAGGACATAAGCTCCAATTTCATGTCAGCAGAAATGTTCCACAGACTTAAAGACAGACAGGGTCTATAACATATTCTCTCTTCTGTTGTGTATGACAGCAGGTCTGGGTCTGAAGACTGAAGCTACCAGAAGAATAAAAAAAAAAGTTTCCATGAGGCTTTTTTTCCTTCTAAAAGGCTTACTCCACAAAAATCCTTTTCCAACTATAAATAATTTATATGCTCAAAAAGTCCCAAAATGAAGCTTTAAAGGAAAAGTGGTTTCGATTATGAAGGCAATTACATTTAGTCTAATTTCCATTTCAGGCATTCAGCATATGCCCTTATCCACAAAACCTAAATGAAAATATTTTTTTACTCCAATCTGCTCTTTAATTAACTTACACTTTCCTAATATTTGTCCAAAAAAAAGGATAGTGAGTAAAATTAGACATAATAAAACAAACAAAAAAGGGCTGTAATCACTGTGGCAATGATAAGTTGTTTTATTCAATTTCATAATGGATACGGAGGAAATAAAAAAACATTAGGAGCTAATGAAGTTTAGGCAAGCACAGAATTTTCAAGGAGTTACAGCCTGAGGAAACCGAGGCTCTTAATTGTATTCTCTTCAAACATGTGGAGATTATCACAGCCGTTAACAATATAGTGCTTTTTATGTGCTCACCTACCAACTATCAAAACCCAGATGATAGTCAGTATTATGTCTGACATTCAATTAAAGTAACTTCTGGTAATATTTCCAAATTGCGATGGTTCAAGAGCCATTTCCGTGTTTAGAAAATCTCTAAAGTAGGAAAAAGGAAGAGGCAGCTTCTTTTCAGTCAAAAGCAATCGCAGAATAAAAAGGATATTTCTTTTGCAGCAGGATGCAGTCAAAGCAGCGAGAATACTACAGGATAATAGCTGACCCTGAAGGAGTTGAGCAAGAATTGGACATGTATTATTAATCAGTGTGTTTTATGGAAACCTGTTCCAACAGAGGAAAGAGCAGGGTAATATGCTACATACAGCACTATTCTTTATTATTCACAACTCCCCTAACAATATGGCAGGGATTGTATTCATCATTATTTTATGCAAAGGAAAAGGAGAAAATCCTGGCCTGGATTTGATTTTATACGACAACAGTGATGGATCTGAGCTGCTGGGCTTTCCTGTTAACTAGTGTGCAGGGTGGGAAAAAAAATTTTAGAGCCTTACAAACTAATCTTTGTGTCTTACATGTTTGCGGTGTATGATGCACTTAACGTGGCTGTGTGCTGCAAGAAGGATGGAAATATATATGAGATTTACTCCGCCACACTTTCTGAAACCTGTACGTTTGACTCTGAACGACCTCGGGACTAATCCACATCAGACTAAAACAATAAACATCTTCCCCGACACTGATGCATGCAATATCCTGATGCTGCTGAAAGGCATCTCGTTTGCCTTGACATTTTCAGAGCAGGAAGCATGAGCTCTCCTTCTTGTCTGAGCAATTAAGATGATTTGCTGTTGCTGTCGTGTCCCCAATTGTGTCCCCACTCCCCACACAAAAAGTGAATTCAGTTATTTTAGGCTTCTCTTGACTATAGTTTATCACACTTTGAGTTGAAAGTGTAAATGAGACAGCTTTGCACCTATCAGATTCCTCAGATTTTCCATATCTTATTTAAAATTAGATGAGTCATGGAGCTCAGGTGATATTTTGTAATCTATGATGACATCCAACTCTCCAGACAAACAGCAGCAACACAACAAATAAACTTATGCATTCTCCTCTGTCCCATTAAACAACATGGTTTCTACGAGAGATAAACAATTAAGTCACAGTTTTACCATTGAGAGAAGCAGTAAATGATGGTATGTAAAGTGTCATCAAACTCCCGTCTAGATGGAGGTTTTATTTTGTTGTTAACTGTTGAGTCATTTTTTTTTGGAGTGTTGTCAATCCTATCAAGCCTCCTCAAATTTATTATTATGGTTTTGTAAAATGTATGTGTGTGTGTACACATCCATTTGGCCTTTGGCAAGGCAGCAGATCAGACCACCAAGGAACGGCTAAAGTCTCAGCAAGTCTTGTTCCACAAGAACAACAACAACAACAAAGTGGAGGCCAAAGTTGTTGTGGTAATGGTGTTCAGCTGTGGCTTCCAGCGGAGCACATTTATCACAAAGAACAATGCTACCAGTGCATTTTCTTATTTTTGGCATCATTTGCTGAAATTATTTGTGGATTTCGAAATTAGACCGCAGAAAGAGTCAAGTTTTCAGCTCTTTCAGAAAGACGCTATCAGACTAATAAGATCAGACAGGTCATTAAACATTCATTAAAGCAGATAAAGCAACACTGCAGCCTAAATGCATTCACTTATCAAAGTTTATTTAGGCAGGTGAGTCCACATAGGAAACGATGACCTAAAAACGTGTCCACAACATGCACACGCTCACAGTGGTGTCACTTTCACAACTTCACAACTTTATTTGAGGGATGATCGATATTTTTAAAAAGTCCAAAAATAAATTCTTTCCATCAGCTTCTTGCTGTGAGTGACAGAGTCGCACATGAACAGTATTGGATGTATTCATGTGTCTCTTTTTACTAGTTTGAATTGGAAAGTGGCTCGGGTAGAAAAAGGTAATCTCACAAAATGACCTGTTTCATTCTTCATTATCCCATTATATTAAAAAATGATACCGACCCTTCATAGGTCAGTCTACAGTGAAAAATAAATTAAAATTTCAAACCTGAGTCCTGAGTAAGTAGTGCATATTTAAATAGCACTGATGAAAAGAATCTGGAAATCTGAATCAAAAGAGTTTAAAACAGTTCAGTGCTTGTCAATCAATTGTGATTAAAACACACCAACACAATCTGTGTGTAGTAGACTGGATTCCTTTGTTCTTTTAAACTTTTCATATCAAAACCACATGATGTGTTTTTCAAACTTTCAGTTCCTATTGATGCTTAATTTGACACAAATACTAACATGATAAAATGATCTAAGATGAGGTTGTCAGGTGCTTTAAAGCCATAGAGAATCCTCCACATTACATGATGAGGGTACACGACCCTGACCAGCTGAATCAATCTTATTTGCTGCATTTTGTAATATTAATAGTAGTAAGAGTGGACAGAAAATAGTAGCTTGTCAAGCTATGGTACAGAGGAGCTGCCTGGATATGATGTTACCTTGGAAACAAGCTTTGGTGTTCCAGCAAGTGAATACGAAAAGGTAAGGTGACGTCCAATCCCCTCAACATGTCTGGTGTATCCCCTTCATCAATCACCTGCATCAGGCTAACACTTACAGTAAATCAACAAAAACAAGTAATTCTGTGCCAGAGGAAAAGCTTTGAGGCAGACGGCTGAGCATGAGGAGGGTCGGCCCACTTCGTCTGAGCCCCAGTGTGTCTGTGGGATGAAGCTGAGCATGTCGCAACTATTAAAATACCACAGGGACTGAGCGGCAGACTTTAAAACAATGGTTAGAGACAAAACATCTAATTATACAACAAAGTAGCGGATCAATGGCTGCTTCGCTGGCTGCGTATGCTGATGTCTTCTATTTCTTCAGTTTTATGTTTGATGAGAAAGAAAAACAGTCTGATTTGGAAAGAAAAAGCTCATACAAAAGAAGTTTTATGAACAATGCCTTGAAATCAATGGAGGATAATAATTTGTTAAATATTACCATTGATATATTGCACCAACACACAACTGTCTTTGAAACAGCATTATGATAATATATATATATATATATATATATAATAATGGTTCACCTCTTGGGTAATAAAACTCAACTCAATTCTGTGTGTGTGTATGTGACTGTTTCTCTCTCTCTCTCTGTGAGTGTGTGTGTGTGTGTGTGTGTGTGTGTGTGTGTGTGTGTGGCAGGGGTTCACAGGTGTTTTGAGACGAGTTGGAATACATTTCCATTTTTAAGCGGGATCGGTATGCATGAATATTTTTAAATTGGGAACCTGCACAACAGCCCCTTTCTAGATAAAGCGCTACATGATAAAATAGGTCATGTTTTGTGCCGGTGTGAAGCACATACACGCATAAATGAAAACATAAACATTGTAAATGCTTCTTTGTGACTTTATGTTTGGTAAAAAATGTGCCATAAAGGCAGACGGGACATGGAGACTGCATCAAACTTGGCTATGATGTATACAGGCTCAGACAGCTCTGGCCCTCAGGTGGCCGCTTTGATGTTGAGCTACTTCCTTTGGGAACACTTGTTCAGAAAATTTAATTTGCTTCATCTTTTATGTTACCCTGATTGTATCTTGCTTTATGGATGTTTTTATACTGTTATGGCCCAGGTAGAGTTGAGGATTCTCTCAATATCCTACTAAATAAAAATAATGCAAAGTACATGCTTGAACTGTCGGTCGACTGTGAGTCTATTTATGGCTTGATTTTTGATGCTTTAAGGAAGGTGTGTGCAGGAGAAACACACAAAAAACAGAGACAAACTGTATCCACACTGAAATGAATCCCACTAACTCTTTGAACCGTTTAAAGCGAGCAGCGTTGGCTGTTCTCAACCCCATTAGCCATTTTGAAAGATGCAACAGTGCAATTAGGCAGTTGGCACACAGGGAAAGCGAGAAGCGGACTGGGGACTTGTCACAGGACTTTACTCTGATAAAACACACAGAAAGAATAACCCAGGAAGAGCAGACTTTAAAAAGGGTCATTATACAAAGTCGCACCTTTTCATATTTCCATTATAGTGTGAAAGGAAAAGCACGATAGAAGTGAAAATGTGCAACAGTTTTAGGGCTTTTTTCACTTCAGAGAATGAAAAACTGCTTTGATATTGTACCTACAATATTAATAAATTCAACTATATGTTTTGTTCAAAAATATCCAACCAAAACATCAGGGGAATATAACACATTTGATTCCAACAACTCAGCAGTTACAAGCGACACTAAACTAAAATCAAAGCTCTGTTTTTGTACAATAGCACAAATACAGCGTCTCCAAACCCAGCAGTTAAAATCCAGCATCCAACAAGGACTGACCTAAAGACTGAAGTTGGTCTTAGTCTTGCACCAGTAGAAGTCAGAGAGGGGACTAAACCTAAAATAAATCTGTGAGGCGGAGCACCTTAATGATCAACTTGTTGAGGTCTGTATGAAAAGCTGAAGAACTGGGTCAAACGTCAACCTTGTCAATCATACGATTCGTCAAAAGGAGCCGGGGTCAGCGCACGGCTTTATTTCAGGTGTCTTTGTGCGGGTAAGGGTGAGGGGTCGAGCTTTTAATTAGGTGAGCAAGTAGGAGAGGCTGCCAAGGAGAACAGGAAAGGTTAGGGGAGGCCAGGTACTGTTGGTAGATGAAGGGAGGTCATGAAAACTAGACAGGAGAACTGTGTGCAGCCCTGCACATTCATTATTTTCTGACGGGGGTTAGTAGCAGATAACTTTGTGCCAAGCTACACTCTGCAGAGTGAAAAATTGCTACACTTAGGCACTGCAAGATTGTCAATATCTTCTCTTTTTGGACAATGTTATCAGCAGCTATTACATTTAAATTGTCTTAAAGGATTAGATTTCGACAGCTTAAAGGGATCAGTTTTCAAGTGTACTAATGTATTTTTGAGACGCACATTAAACATGATTTTTAAGGACATGGAATATATCCAACATGCACTGGACACTGCAGGGTTATACATCAGATTAAATGTTTTATCATGTGTGAAATGAATACAATTATGAATTTAATAAGCTTAATTAAGGTTGAAGGGTCTAAGAGAGGAGATTAGTACTCAGAGGAATATTTCTCAGTAGATCTGCAGGTTTGAGAAAACCAAACTTATCTAACAATTTGTTAACTGTACCAAGAGAAACTGAGATCATGTTAAGAACCTCAGAGCTTGGAACTACGTGCTATCATTAACATGCTAACATGCACACAACAACAAGGTTAAAATGCTGATTATAAACAGTTATATTACAGTTTACTACAGCTGATGGAGATGTCACTTGTTTTACTGGTACTGTTTAGAAAAACAAATGCATTAATATGATTTTGATCTGATGACTGATGTTATTTATAACATGATTCATAATAACTAACTATTCATTCATAACAAAGTTGCTGAGGTTTCTAATTTCAAAAAACACTTTCCTGTCCTTTTGTTCTGCTCATCCACATCCACACAAATGTCTGGATACTTCCACACTATCCACCTTCTGGCCTTTTCGCTGCTCAGCATCACGAAACAATGTATGGTTTTGCAGTTCAGTCATGAAAGCCGGAGAAAAAAAACTAATTTTCAAGACAAATGAAAAGCAAATTTGCAATACAATGTTCCAATAGGCTGCATGGTGATATACGGCCTCTTCTCTTTCGCTGTTCAATCTGTTGTGCAATTAGCTCGCTTACTCCACTGTGTTGTGTGAATGTGTCTTTGTTTTCATCAGGTAGAAAAGATAGAAGATGCTAAAGACAATACTGATGCAATTCTTCAGGCCTGTCATTTTAAATTGATCTGCCTTTAAATGCTATTCTTATTTTTTTTTGGATTTGTAGAAGTACTTTGAAAGAGTATAGCAGTTCATTATTACTGTTAAAGTGATGTGGCTCTAAGTCTTTGTTTGAACAACACATGCGGCACTGCAGCCACACGCTCAACTGCATCACAGGTCAACCTGGCACTTTAAATCAGCTCACTGACAGCGGACAGCAATTTGCCAACTGCTATGGTGAATGAAATCACGGTCACGGGGTTCAGAAAAAAACTTACTTGGACATAGTGTGGTCGGAGCGTTGCCAGGGAAACGAGACATTGCCGACAGCTGCCCGGTAGCTGTAGACACCCAAAAGTCCGAGGGCGAGGGCAACCTTGGAGACCCACGAACACCGTCTTTGAACCAGGAGGTAGATAAGAACCAAACAGAAAGCAGCCAGTAGGGAGAGTACCACCTTGTGTGAAGAGCTACAAAAAAGGAAAAAAAGAAAAGGTGGCAGACAGACAAACAGTCATGAGGTGTAGAAAAGTTCTTGCACTCTAATAAGAAAACAAGTCTCCTTATTTCACCTTAAAATATAGGATGAAGAGAAATGAATCAATATGAATTAATAACTACACCTGAAAACAAAGCTTAAACCATGAAATAGCATATTTTGAGCAACAAAGAACATTTTGATGAGATGAAACACTGTCAGTCATGTCTTCCAGTGGTAGTTTAAAGTTTAGAGAATCATGGATCTTCTGTTGTTCACTGGATTTAAGGCTATACGGAGTGAAATTACACCATATTGAGCGCAGGAAAGAAATAAGATCTCAGAGGATATATCAAAGTTGAATGGAAGCAGTGTATTTATCTGTTAGCTGGATCAGACAGTGGTGGAAGTTGGGTACTTTGAGACAGGATGAGGCGTTAACACTATCTAGATCTCATTATCCAGGCAACAGGCAGTGCAGGTAGGAAGAAAGGGCAACAGTGGACAGGGAAAAGGTCAGAATCCACATCTCTATTCCACAATGTGATGCATGTTAAAGAACAAACCATAATCCCCCTGCCCTGCGCTGTTGACAGAATATTAATGGCTCTGAAGCAGCCACAGGTCTGCTGAGAAATCACGGTTTTTCTACAGTCTGAGCAATCACACAGGGTGATTCCTGTCTTGAAAGTGGAGGGTCAGGCTCCTCTCAGCAAGAAAAAAGGCAACACTTGGAAACAGGCTTGTTTAGTGATAACACCCTACACATTCTCTCCAGCATCACTGAAATCCAAATTATACAAGGACTTATATTGTTATCAAGTGGATTTCATCTGTGGCTACTTCAGTGGGAGTGATTCTATATTTCTCATAATGGCTTTGATTTTTTCCCAGTAAGAAGGACAGAACTTGTTACACTGATCTCTTACACTTAAGTGTGGGTGGAGATACAAATGGAAACTGAACATTGCATTCTGGCCCACAGAGGCCAATATCCTGCGACAAATTTGTGCCTCTGCCTTTTTATTATGACTTTATCTGCATGTGACTTCAGACTGTCGGTGCTTAAAACAATGAATGACGACTATTCCCTTCGATGCTGCGCTAAAACCTCAACTCTGCCCTAGGTTCTTTTTTTTTTTTCTCTTCTCACCCTCCAGTGTAGCTTTGCTGTGAAAATTACTTTTTATAATATCCTGTCACCTACATGTTCCTTCACATCCACATAAAAAGAAAAAATATACTACAATCCATACAACAAGACTAATAGTTCTCTGCTCTGCAAGCAGCCACAGGTTCATTACAGGTTCATTACAGCCGACAGTACAACACTGTTTGTCAGAACAAACAACATGGGGAAGATTTTGTTGTTTTGTTTTAAAGTCTTCCCAACAGTGAAGACAAAACTGTAATTTCTGTGGAATAACAAAAGAGAAATACATGTAGTCAGATTGATTATTCATGCATTTAACAGATTTTGTATCAGATCTCACTTTCATACACACTTTTGATCTTCAACATAATCACTTTACATATACAGAGTTTTTTGTGTTGCCTAATAGGGAACTCCAAAGAGATGAGACTCTTTGTTATTCAAACAGTGGTACGTCTTTCCCCTGGAGAACATCTTAGGAATCATAATACTGCCGAGGTAATTTGGACTCAACAAGGTAACTGTTGTTGTTAACATCTCTTTTTGCTTTGCTGCCTAAAAACAATTCATGTTCACCAGGCAACGTGGCTGTTGAGTTAAATATGCTCGAATCAATATATGTGTATTAACAATAGAACAGATGACTGCGTGAGATGAAATGTGTCACTTGAAGTGAGAAACCCTGATAATAATCACACGGTTCAACAGTTCCCCTCAGGACTATGGAGCTTTTCAGCTAACTGTTTTGGTTTCATGCTCAGTAACTTTACTGCTTCAGTTCACTCTGTTTTTCCATTAAGGTCACAACCAGACAGGTGTTTTCAATGTCAAACTATGATAAATTGTCATAAAAACACCTTATAATCCCTGCCGGCTGGTACCAATATCCTTAAACAAAGTGTTTAATGGCTTAGATATTTTGGTCAAGACTGGTAGAAAACACAAAGAAAACAAGAATTACGACCTTGTGTTTGTAATTCTCTATCAATCACTCTAGTTGTGCTTAAAGCATTGTGCTTCTATCCATTTTATGGCCAAAAAAAGATGGCCTTTGACCTTTGACTTAAGAATTTGACTTAATGTTGTTCGGTGGTCAGAAACATGACACTGCTAACACATTCACCATATCTACTATTACCAAATCTTTGACAAAAACGACATTTTCTGGATTTGTCCTTATTCATTGGAGATTTAGATTAATGTAACACTTCATAATATTTATAATTTTTGAAGCTTGGTAAAACCAACCTGTTGAGCCAATGTCCAACATCAGGGAGATGAGCCCACTGCACCCCAGTCTGGTTGAGAGAGCGCAGCATCCTGCAGCAGGCCAGAGTGAAGGGTGGCGTGGCTAACGCTAGCCACTTCTCCGAGTACATCTCAGCCTTCGGGTGAGCAGAGAACTGAGAGTCTTTGGAAAGGAGGATGTGCTCTTCTTCGTCTCCTGAAGTCTTCTGTTCTCTGAAGTACTTGCGGCAGACGTCCTGGAAGATGGCGAGGCAGAGGGTGCTGAGCAGAAAGTACCAGGTTTGGTGCTCTTCCTCTACAAAGCTGCTGGCCGCCAAGCTGAGCGTGTGTCCGACGGTGCCGGCCAGCAGCAACACGTCGAGCTCCGACAGCGACCAATCACTGCTGATCAGTGGAGACTGTGAAGGAGAAGGGAAAGTGCATTAAATCAGGGGCTTAGTGTGCAAACAACATTTACATGTTCACATCTGACTAAGCTGACTTAACACTGCTAACACATAATAGTGTAGTAAGGATCCAGAGTGGAGATGATCATCATGTTGATGGAAAAAAAAATGCAAAAGAATTAAACTATGACCAAATTCCAACTCTCTGAAACTCTTAGATTATGTTTTCAGCATTAGCAAAACTATTTCACTTAAAACCTTTTTAACGACTGCCACCAGCTACATGTCTAACGAGAAACTCAACCTATTTTCACTTCGCCCACCTCTCAGCAGTTTGGTCTCCAGCAGCTATAACTTTAAAGTTCATCTCACTGGGATAATTAGTTCAATCAAACTACTGCCCAGGAGATTCATAGCAATCTACTTCAATAATGAAGTAAACTCATGTGATGACATTTATTAAATGACCCATGTGCTTCATAATAAAAACAGTCTAATTTGCAACCACTTATCTCCGTTATCTCACGCAGATCATTTTAACTCAAACAGGTTTCGAAAAGAAACCAACAATTGTGTCTATAGATGGATATTCAGTTCACAGAGATACACTATCAGCACTGCTGTTTATTGTGTATGGATTCTCTGGAAAAAATTAGGTTATCCATCACATGTTACTGACATACAGACACCACGCCACAGCGCTGCTGATGCTGACCATGAGCTGTCATTCATAAATTGCGTTCGGTCATTTTTGGATGCTTCCATCACATTTGTTCAATCACCTACTTTACAAATGACTCTGTCGGAGGCTGACAGCACACCGCCATGTAAAGTGAGTTCAAATGAAGTTTAGCCAACTACCTATCTGCATAATATTTTAGTCCAACAAACAACCACTGAATGAAGCATACATCCTCAGCTGCGTTCACCTTGATGACAAAGTGAGGCTGAACTTGTACACGTGCTAGCTGCACTGGTTGTTTCACTGTGGGACTGTGGCTTGTTTTTCTGTTACACTACAGGCTATCATTGCTCTGTACTATACTGAGAGGTGAAAGAAAAACAATCTTCAAGTGCAACACTATCATGGGAACTTCTGCAACAGTATTGGAAAAAACTTTCTAAGCAATATTCGTAGAAACCAAGACAGAGAGTGTGTTCAGCTGCTGAATGTCTCAAAAAACTGAAATTCAATTTAGTTCAAAAAGAAAAGTCTTGGTTTATTTGCTCCATGTTTTGATTTCAGAAACACTAAGACACTGAACTTTTGATCGATAGTGAGCGTCAGGGATGAATAAGGTCTTTGGTTAAATAGAGTCCAATCATTTATTCTACGTGCAAAACTCTGAACCATCCTCTGCATTACTGACAGAAGGACTGATGTCCTGTGTGCTGACAACTTTGTTTTTCAGATAAAACACATCATGGCCCAGAGGGAGCTGTAATATTTTTTTTCCATCTCCATTACTCCCCACATGAGTCTTTTTCCACTCCAGTGGTTGTCAAATTGTGAAATCTCAAAAGCAAAAATTCTTATGTTTTTCGTCATTGAGTAAGTCTTTTGCAAACTACTTGCACCATTTCAAGTGGTTGGAACACGTCAGTACTGAAATTATGCCATGATGTATTCAGGGAATACTGACAACACTCGATTGTTCACTCATCTATTGTCCAACTCAGACTTTACATGCTTTACAAATGTAAAACAAAATGATTTCCAATCAAATTTATCACATTTTAGGGGCAATCCTGTAGAGACACTTCAGCTTAACTACTTTTTATGTTTTTCTGAAAGTTAGAATAAAAAACACTAGATTTTACACTCACCTATTTTAATGTCATAAATGACACTGGATAGAACATTGTATTCCCCTGTTTTTAGATCTCACTGCTGCTTTTGACACAGTTGACTGGGTTTGAGAGTTAGGTTTGTCTCTCTGTTATTATAAGGCACAAATGATTTCGTCTTCAACAGCAATTTCACTTCCGAATGACCTGTGGAGTACCACAAGGACGAGTGCTTGTCCTCCTTTTAAAATCACTTTCATTCTTGACCAAGTAAGAAAAAAAAATTGTGAGTGAAGCACAAACTCGCTTGTCCTCTTGGGATTAGATTCAACACACTGAGTCATTCGAAATCAGGGATAGCATTAGCGTTTTATTACCTGAAAAAAAATAAATACTACTTACAAAGAGAACTTGAGTGTAAACATGAAAAAGTCATATACACAGTCTGAGCTGCTTAAGCTTCTTTCAAGCTTATCAAAGCTCTTGGGCAGCTACACCTTGACAATTTTTGTTCAAAATGCAGCTATCAGAGTTCAGACTGAAACGATTTCACCAATGTATATTGCAATCTCTCTCAGTAAGTAATTTATTCATTCATTAAATATACAGGGCCAATCCAAGCTGACAATGGGTGAGGTCAGGATCCACAATGAACAGGTCACCGGTCTGTCACACTCACACTAACATTCACACCATTTAATCTAACATGCACGTCTTTGAACTAAGGGAGGGAGACCAGATTACCCCAAAACTCAGGGAGAACATCCACACACAGAAGCCTCAACTCAGGTTTGAACATAGACACTTTGTGTAAGACAGCGACGGCACTAACCACTGCACCACATTTCAAAATGAACTCTTACTCTTATTGGACTAGAACCAAATGATAAATGTAACATACTTTCTCTGCAAGAAGCTTTTAGACAACAAATATCTTGTAACTCAGGTCTATTAACTGTTACAAACAGCACAAAATTAGGATAACCAGCCAAGAAATTGTTCTGAACAACTTTACATGAATTGAACAAATAGGATATGGCGTGTTAATTAGTGTGAGTTAGCGGCGCTGATAGATGGATTAGCCAGTTCCCAAATGGTTTTTGTGCTAAGCTTCTGTCTGGTAATCAGCCGCTGGCTGCAGCTTTAAATTTAATGGACAGATATGACTGGTATTGATTTCTCTCTTTCTGCTCTCTGCCAGAAAATTAAAAAGCATATATTCCAAAAGTTGAACTATTCCTTTAATTTTCAGAAGTGGGCTTTATATTTATATATATATATATATATATATATATATATATATATATATATCACCTGCTCTGACTCAAAGACCAATTAAATACAATATAATCTTAAAATCACTGGAGGATCTTTGATGCTTTCTCTGCGTCGATGCCAGTTAAAATCACATTTTGTTATTTCAGGCAAAAGTAATATAAAACTGACAAATCTGTTGTGACGCCCTGGAAATTCTTGGATATGACAGGTGTTTATGATTTATGATCTTTCTACTGGCAGGCCACTGAATCTGACTACCATTATTTTCACTCAGGCAAATACATAAAGCTTATTAAACTCTTGTACTGTTCTCAGCCTGTAGTAAGCTCCTCATGACAGCTGTGATAGACTCAATGAATATGTTTGTTACGGGGGTCTTAGCTTTTTTTTAATATATATAATATGTGGGTATTTCACTGTGGGCATTTCTAGTTTCTCAATTTCTCTTTTCAAATATTTTCCCACTTGTAACCATAGAAACCACTTATTTAAACAAAGTACACTCACCTTAAAAAAAGGTTAAAATTCATTCAGCTGAAATTCTAATCACATTTGTGATCTAGTGGTGAGTTGGTAAGTGTGCCTAATCTTCCATTTTCTCAACTACACTCCATCTCGCAGAAAAACTAATCAGGATACCTCCAATAAAAGTTCTGGATCCTACCCATAATGCAGTCATTTGTCAAGACAAACCAGGCGCGGCTTCGCACTTGGATCCAAACTGATTCAAGTGATTATATAAACTAACAACACTCTACCTGACTTTTGATCATTTATACACTTTCCATCTTGCATTTTAGCACTTTGTTGCGTAACATGTTCTTTTTTTATCCTTAATGGTAACTCAACTGTATTTTGGAAGCACTTCAGTAAATGTAAAGCTGAAAACTGTCCAAAAACAAAGATACAAAACTGGCAAAAGCAGAGTTGTTTGGGTCAAGATGTACAATTTCTTGCAAATTCATGATCAATACTAATATAGAGTTACAATAACAGAGCTTCATTATTTAATCTCATTATCAAAATGAGTTTGTCAGTCATGACTTAGAGGACGCAGAGTCCCTAATTGTATTTCCTCACACAGGTTATTACATAAAGATTTTGGCCATGAAGATGGGCCATGATAGTAAAAGCTTAATCACTGTTCCTGCAACAAGATATAAGACATGTCATGATACCAGAGAGCACTTTGGATACACCTCTACAGTATCTAATGGTAAATGAGACACACTGATGTATTGCTTTTAAAGTAATCAATAGGATTCTGAAATTGTTGTAAGGAAGCTAAAACGCAGGTTTACTGCAGACTTTCCCTCAGTGAGCTGTAAACTCAGTGGCCCGTTGGACCTAAGTTGACCCTCATTGCACCTAAGCATTGAGGTGTTTTCTTAAAATGCATTTTTAAGATGTTTCTTAAATTACAGTTGCAGTGGTTCACTGCAATAGGTGAGCTGGTGTTCTCTTTAAGACTTGTTCAAAGTTTCAGTTAAAACTATATCTGCAGTAGAATTCAAAACTAACTGTGTGTAAGGAACAGGTTTTATGTTTGAGATTACTATAATATGTTATGCATAAACATATATCAGTTTTTGCAGACTTTGGTATCTAAACTGTGAAACTGAGCGGTCTGCAAATCAGGATTCAACACTGCGATTCTTATTTAAGTATCTAAAGTATAATTCTACTTGTTTGCTGCATTACTTTCTTAACACAAGTCACTTAATTTAACATACATTATATTAGAAGAGTAGTAATGAAACATAACTATCTGTTCTCCTTTTACCTCACCAGCCAAAGTTTCCAACTATTAATTGGCCTCTGAAGTATGTGAACATTGACTCTGACACGTGTGAGACAAATATCCCACATTTCATTAAGGACAAACTGAGTCACAGAAACATCTACACTACTGGTATATTTCCTCCACATGCTCCAGCGTGTAGATGTGAAAGCACATTTCTTCAGCCAACCTAATGGTCCGAGTGGGTTTTTTTAAGCCATGTCAGCACTTTCTCAAAGTTCCTGGGAGGCAAATGAGATGTAACCTTTACAGATAAATTATGATGAGCACAGAAACGCAGCAGTAAAGAAGAATTGTCTTCTAGGCCAATTAAAACGAACACTAAAGACTAAAAGCCTACATATTTTAAATAACTGGTCCTGTTCATTTGTATTGGCTGTTCAATTTAAGAAAGGTAATCTACATGTTGTTGACATTTACTTTTATTTGTTCAGGTCCATTTCTATTTATTTCTTTGGCCATCAGTTTCACAGGTTTATTGGGGACATGGTGGTTTACTGACTGTCCCTCTAGACATATTTAATCCTTTTTTCTGTTTACATAAGGATCAGCAGTTTCAGTATTGAAAGTACGTGGCCTTTTCTATCATTGGTGGAGAACACACGCCGTCAAGCTAAAACTTCTCAATATGAGCTACACCTTTGTTGATGTGATTGTAACTGTGGTCATTTCTGAAAAATAGTAGCATGACTTATGTCACTATGATTAAGTCCAATCGCTGCTAAAAGATCAACCAATCACAATGATCTCTCAATGATCTCTCTCTCATTGATGTGGTTGGAGCCTGAAAATACCGAGTCATTGTTAGACAGAAGCAGAGAGAGAACCACTGAGATACCTACTGAATAACACATCTTAACACAAAAACTATACTTTATGTTGCTGAATGTTCCTCACACTGAGCATCAAGAGACTTTGCTGAAGACCTACATGTGTCATTTGTTTAGATAAAAAGAAAACTAACCGATGTGTCAGTTTTTAAAGTGTTTGCTCAAGAGCGTTAGAGGTCAGTTAACATTAGAGTCTATGGGGCAGTTTCTTGTTGCTCAGTGACTCACAGTTCAAACAATTTAAGTCCCATTGATTGAGTCGTCACACTGCGTGAAACGGCACAAATTTCTCTACCATTTCATGTGTAAACTATTAGTGAGAAGCCAAAGTTGTGACAGATAGAATAACTAAAGTAAAAAAAAAAACCTGGAAAAGAAAAACTGCAGAAGACTTAGAGTGAGTGACATCGTGTGACTCACTCTAATCTGTCCCCATATACGCTTATCATAAACACAGAAACTAACAAAAAAAGCATTAAACTTAAACTGTGACAATTAAAAATGTGTACAAGATATCAAAAATTCGAAATAGTTGCTAAATAGCTCAAAGTCTAGTGACATGTTTGAAGCTGAAATGAAGTCTCTTGCTGAAAATTTGATGAAGTAGTTTCACTTCAAAGAAGAGAAAGTTTTTTGATGATTTGAACAACTCCTCCCTAATGAGAACAAATGGTCATAAAAAGCTGAATTTTTCAACAAAAAAAAAAAAAAAAATGAAATATGTATTTTGAAAATGGGACATATTTGATGATATCCTAATTTGAATGGATTTGTTTTCTTTTGAAGCATGTAAATGTAGACAGGACAATAAACATGAGAATAAAAAAAAACACACACTGCAAATGAAGCAGTTCAGTTATAGATATAGTTTGTAGTGTTAGTTAGGTCCAGAGCTACTTTTATCTGTTTTGACGTTGGTCTGAAGCAGTTAAACTACTGCAGGCAGTTCAACTGCTGCACTATTGTTGCATTGTTGTATTACTATATATTGTATTTTTCCTGAAATACCTCTACTGTGTATTGATAATAACAGTTAAGTTTAATTGACCCTTTTTCACTTGGTTCCCTTCCTTTGGCAATAAAAATAATAAAACGACACATCATGATCTGCACAGATTACCTCTGGTCGACTGAGGATTTTTTTTTTCATTTGCAAAACATGTGCTATTTAAAATGATGAATGCTGCTCATCAGAGTGGCAGCATGTTTCAAAAAAATGTGAGCTATTTATAGTGGATTTAAGAAAACAATGGAAGCCTGTGACCTCTGAGATGCAGCAAACCTGCAGCAGAAGCGTTAAGCTCTGCACTTTGAGAAATGTTTCTGTTCCTTTTCTACGACTCGCAGTCACTGTATTGACTGATTACAAGGCTCATATCCTAACATTAAATAATGTAACATTTTTTATTGGTCAACAGACCTAAGGGCACATTACTGCATTAAAAATATCGATAGGCAATAGACTTCCTACTTATTACCTTTCCTTTTTTGTATGTGTTACAGTACAGTCATTAAGGAGTATTTAACAAGGCTCTTTGCCGTCTCCCATTAAAAACACATGGCAAGCTCTCTGCCTCTAAGGTGTGCATACAGCCAAGCGCCATTTGATTAATATAAATGGTGCCCAAAGTCTCAAATGGACTGAAAGATACTTACTCAAACATTTCTGTTAGGCGTCCTTTTGGTGGAATGATTTTTTAGTTGTCGCAGAGCCAAGAAAATCTACTGCTACGTTTTCTTTGCAGGCCTTAGTTTCACATTACAGGAACATTCAAGTGATTTAAAGCTGCATTAGTGAAGACTTTGCTAACTTTGCTAAATCACAAAGTGGGTGTACAATAGAGAGGAGTGTGCTAACCCCCCTGAGCCTCAGTAGATTTAGTAGATTTCCTCTAAAATAAATTCAGATCAACTCGTAGGTAATGTTTCTCTATCTGCAGGAAGTGAGAAATTATTATGCAAAAGAAAAGAATCCATCTTCTAACCGACAGTGAGTTTTCCAGCCAGAGACAGCTGGATTCACTAACATTAGAGCTTTTCCTCACTTGTCGCTTTAGCAATCACAGAGTAGCCGAACCGATGAACGTGCTCAGGCTTTAAATGCAGCTCAATGAACACAGGTGAAGCACCAGCAAGTTCATCTCCGAGTGCAAACATCTGCTACAATCCTACCTGTGCTTTTTGGTGGTTTATTTAGGTGCAAAAAAGCTCACCTTCCCATGAATCTTGGGCTCCAGGGGGAGACGGCGCATTGCCATAGAAACCAGAATACAAAACATTGCAGAGGAGAAGGCGACGACGGCAAACACAAGACCCCAGGAGAGGCTGCAGAGATAACAGGAGCCCTCTGCAGATGTGCACACCAAGACGTGAACTGAGGCGAGCAGCAGGCACAAGAGGTAGAACGGCAGGGAGAGAAGAGCTGAGCGGACTGGGAGGTCCACCACTGCTGCTCCACTCAGGGCTTCAGGCATCGCCAGCAGTAAGACCAACAGGAGCTGAAAGGCCAACAGGAGAAACGGAGAGAACAGGGACATAGAGGGAGGGGAAAGGCTTTTAAGTACATAGATCATGCTTTTTTTAAACTGACGCAACATTAAAAAAAAAAGCTTTATTGGTTATAAAGTATATATGAAGTGAAGAGACCTCATTACTTTACTGTGGCAGTTGGAGCAGTGCCCGGGGAAAACAAGAATAAAGATAACGTATGTTTCATTTAACCATTTTCATCTCGATTCTTCCATAAAAAAACATTATCCAACACCCTTGTGATACATCAATCAAGCGATCATTAAAGTGCTCAGGATGAGTGAAATCCTTCTGTGCTCACCTGAAACACAACGGTCATCCCAACGATCATGGAGTACATGTCGTACTTGCCCAGCTGTTTGCTAAGAGAAGAGCTCATGGCAGCCAGTGCCTCCAGATACTGCTTCAGGACCTTCTTCCCCATGTTGCTCAGCACTTCTGAGGTGTTTCCCTCCATATAGAGTTTCATCCAGTTCCCATGAGCCTTTTCTGCCACACGGAACTGCTCAAAGCCGACATCTGGATTAGAGAGAAGTTGGGAAAGAGGAGACTGGTATCAGCAAGTGGAGCGTTTAGACAGCGTGGGTTTAGACTGGACATTAATCAGGGATTACTTGACATTAATGTTTGTTGTCAATTACTCAAAGACTCTGCGTTAATGTTATATAACCTTGCTGCAGCCGTTGAGTTCATACATATTTGTCAAAACGAGGACGGCATTTTCAGCATTTCATTAATAACCTCTTTGAGTTTCCTGATGCAGCGGGACATTAATTTGACTGATTATTTATCACCAAATACCACCGGATGCATCAGGACAATATGATCTTATTTATGAAACCAAGTGATCTGGATTTTCCAGTTATGTAACTTCAACTTCTATCTGCAGACAGCCTCTAAATTAGATGCAACATTTTCAGTATAAAAGGAGAGAGCAATTGCTGGCATTATTCCCTTGTATACATCAACAATCTTGTCACCATACAGCCTCTTATTAATGGTGTGACGACCACGGCTGAATGCTGAGCTATGACTGGCAGAAATGTTCCTTTTTTAATTTAATTTTTTTTTTTTTTGTCACAATTAAAAACAAAACAAAACCATGAAAAAACGAAGAGGAAAAGTTGAATCAGTCTAAAGTCTACCATCAGGAAATTTAGAGATTTTCTGACTATTTGCTTCTTCATGATGAAGAGTCCAATAATCCTAAATAATCTTCATCAATCACTGAGACATATGTTGGATGTTTTCATGGGAAGTCTGTGAAATTTCAGTATTTTCAGTTTTGATGTTTCCTGTGTTGATAAATAATACACTTGAAGATAATACGCTTATGGTGAAAACCATTCATATAGTCCCAACAGAAACGATGTATGATTTGTCAGAGTCCTAACTATGACAAGCAGTGACTCATTCACATGTTTACTCAAAGCAGATGAAATGACGCCGGTTTTCATCTTACACCGGTGCTTTAGGAGCCTGTTCAAGGACAAAACAATGTGCAGGTTTGATTTGTTGTTCACTTCAGTGAAACACGCACGCAAACACACACTCCTAAAAACAATATTTTGCAGCATAACACCTATCTCAGCTGCATAGTCAGAGAGGTGATAAATAGTGACTGTGGCTTTGCCAGACAGAGGGGTTGGCAGAAATATTAGAACCTTAAGCCACAGGCATGAATCATACAATATCGATGGTCCAAGCCATGTGTCATCTGTCTGAAAGTACAGAGGTTGGTTAATGGCCTCTCTGAGATGCCCGAGGTAAGACGCACAAAAAACACAATATGAAGATTGAAACGTGGAAGACAGACGGGGAGTGTGGTGCTGTGATGCAGGGACAGAGCGAGGCTGTTTAAACCTTGTATCACCAGAGTTAAACAACAACAAGACTGGGTCAAAACATGGTACATGGCTGAACCAAAGTGTTGTAGAACTGCTGTTAAACTGTTTCCAATGGAAGAAAAAAAAAAAAAACACAAATCCTGCTCAAATAACGTCAGTGAAATGTCAGCAAATCACATCTATGATACACTAGCGGCAGCATCTCACACTGAACCAACAGACACGGACGAGGCAAGTTTATCTGTGTAGCACTATTCATACACAGGGCAACTCAGAGTGCTTAGTAAGAATAGTAGGAACACTTTATCCTTGTTACTTTAAGTTAGCTTAGTTTTTTTCGTACTCGTGTGTGTTTTAAACGCACATATGTGAACGAGGAAATAACGAGACACGTAGGTTTTTGTTTAATTGAACCTGCCAGAAATTCATTAGCAGTTCTCACAGCAGCCGGCTCCTGGGAGCGCACACATTCAGTTACCTTTTTTTGCAGTTAATTTTGCCATTAGTTACATTAATTCAAGGTATTTAATTTTCATGAAGTTAATTCAGTTTTCTTTGACTTTCCAATTCGTGGAGGTTGCTGCTGGAGTTGCTTGGCTGGTCACCAAAAAGAGTCCCAGCTGTATCAGGCCTATTTAAATTGGACTGATTGTTACATTGACTGCACTATACTATTCCTCCTGTATCACGAGGGACTGGTGACGTTTTTTCATTTGATTTCTTTTTATTGTTTTATATATGTTTCATATTTGCATTCTGCCTTGCTGGTTTCAGCCTTTTATCTGTTTGCTTCTCACCTGGTTTATGTTCTCAGCTCAATTTCCCAATAAAGCTGCTCTAATTTACATATTTTTCTGTTTCAACTGTCACACGGCGGAACAAGTTAACCGACCAATGACGTGCACCTTCATCGCTCAGTCGCACAGGATTCAACAGTCAATCACAAACATCCATGATTCTAAACCTGGCCTCGCTGTTACTTCTGTGTTTTGTAGGTTATCCTGCAAAACATCCTGTGAGATGAATGACGAGACGAGAGCAACGCAATAACAGAATCACAAAATATCCAAGTAGCACGTCAAACCAAAGCTCTGGGCAACGGAACTCCGTGTTAAAAGTTTTCCTGTTTTGATCGAAGTGTTTTGCCTCTTTGATGTGACATATTTAAATACAGAAACCAGAAACACTGACAGAAGGCTCATTCCTTTTCACACCCTGTAAAATCTGACCCCAACAGGTGTCCAACAGAGTTGCTACTTAAAATATCATCTCAGGCGAGTTTCCCAGCACTGACAACTACTACATTCTCCTGCATAACAGCTTCATGATTACCCAAGTGGACAGAATCAAAAAAATCAACACATCCAAATGTAGGTCTGCTGAAATAATTTCCATTTCATCCCATCGCTATGGAAACCAAGGACCAAAATAGAGAGGAAAATGTGCTGCCAGAGCGGTACGTTTTTTTTTTAATGAGAAAGGAAATACGTTGTTTCAAACAAAGTTTTGAAAATGCATCATTTGATGAATAACACAAACAAGTTTGTGTCGTTGTCTTCATTTAGACAGCAGTCTGTACATGTGTCTTACATTTTAACACAACACATGACAGTGTTGTTAGTCTCACTAGCGTGTGTATAAAATTTGTATTAAAACCTGGAACAATATATAAATGTGTGAGGGTCCAAAGATTACTCAAAATAAAACTCTCTATTATCTGGAGCCATGAATCCGTGTAGAAGTCTTAATGTCAACCCATCCAATAGATACTGAGGCATTTCCCTTACCTACGGACCAATACAAGTTAAAATGAGTTGACATCACTGTCAGAGGGCTCCTTCATTAACAAGGCCATCCATCTATTCATCTCATCCCCCACAGATTCATTTAGGAAGATCTTGATTCTTGACCCCATTTGAAAAACAAGTATTCACTAAAGTAGGTGTCAATATTGAATGATATTATGTTAAAAGTTCTTTGTTCATAGCCAGGATAATGAATTCAAAAGGACTCATTTTAGCAGTGTATTTCTTTCGGTTTATGTTCATTAGATTTGTTCTAGCAGAAATTTCTCATTAGTAAGGATGGTTGCAGGTTTGTAAGTAACCATGGCACCACCAATTACTTCTTTGGTCATAATTTCAAAAGCAAAACTATTTCATCTCGTTGCTGTAACAGATACAGTAAAAGCAAACTGTGAGGAAACAAATGGCTTGTTATTAAGAGAGATTATGAAACGCCACAATAAGCCACTTATCTGACTTTTCCCTCTGCCTCCATCCTTCTGTCTCATCGAAAACGATAAGATAAATTACTTTTGACTGTTCGAACATTAGCAATGATAATTGGTGCCACTGGTGTATCAAATGTTTGTGAAAGTGAAGGACCGCAACAGAGTGACAGACGGAGAGGGAGGAAATACTGAGGCTGTAAAACGGATTACTCTGACAAACACTGTGACCCCCAGATATGAGCGGAGAACAAAACTCTGCAAGGATATGTGCATGTATTTGCACAAAGAGCATTAGTGTTCAAGAGCAGACCACAGACTGTTTATGAGCCTCTCGTGGAGTTTTCAGTTATAAGGTCATTTGTTCATGGACTTGTCACTTACATCCTGACATGACAGGAGGCGGTGTGTTTAGAACAGGTCTGTGTCTACGGCAGCTTTTTATTCCCTGTTTGTGGTGCATATGGGATTCATCTGCACCAACCAGAGACTGTAAACATACTGTAGCTGTAACATCTGGAGGATCATCTGACTGCAAGATGAATATTTTCAGTCTGTTAGCTACCATTAGAAACCATTATCCAGAATATAACCATGTGCTTAAATTGATTTATTTTCATCTGAGTCATGGTGGAATCTAAATTTCCCTATTTTTCGAGGGGACTGCAGCACTGATGAGCTTTGGTATGATGAATCTTTTGAACTTGTAAGATTATCCTAGCCTCATTTTTAATCACACTGCTTCAGGTTAAATGCTCTGAGATGCTGCTTTGATGCAGTTGACAACACGGTATGAATAATGAAGAGATGGACTTCTACTTAGAGCAAATCATTTCTGAGTCAACCTGAATCTGTGCCATCTGTGTTTCATCGGTGACAACACTTATATGCACAAAACTGTGGGTGAAACACAAAGAAAAGAGCAACTTCAATGAGACAGTGATTCTCTTGGTTGGTCAGCACCTTGTATGATGTATTCAGATTTTACAAGCTGTAACCTGTCGAAACAAAACATACAGACAACTAAATCTTACATCTAGCGGTAAGGTCATACACCACCACCAAATGAATAGTATTTTTTAGCCCGTCTCTTTGTGTGTGAATTCCTTTCTACGGTAGCTGGGAAACATCAACAAGACGTCATCCATTCATTTGGAAAAAGCAACTCCATCTCTGGTGGGGTTAAGGATAGTCTGGTGAGTCAGTCGGAGCTGTATTTATCTAGTGTTGTGCCCTGTCAGCACCTGTAGTCTCAATATGGCGGCGTAACATGGTGATCTGTGTTGGGCTCACCAGCTGTCTGTATATATAACCAGAACACTTCGATTGTTGATGGAGATAATTACTAATTAATGATGTCACACTTGTGAATGAAGAAAATAATTTTTGTTAATAGACAACCTGAAAAATTACATAATGTGGCTTTAAAGTGGTATTAAACTGATTCTTGCGGCCACTTGGGGACAATACAACATTGACAGAATCATAATAATCAAAATGCTAAATAAGCTAGGGATGTCACAAGAACTGAATAACATATATACAGATAAGAACTGTCATTATTTTCTAACATTACACCATCGTAGGTGCCCGACACAGCGCTGTCAATCCTGAGGATGTGATACTGTGGATCATCAGGGGCAAGTTGTAAAACAACACAGTTCAATTCCTACTGAAGTAGGAAACATGTCAAGTTTATATTATACTATATATTAACAAAGTATATAGTGTCGTGAAAGTATTCATGTGGAACTGAAATGTTTCTGTTATTGTCTGCGAACTGCAACAGCTTACAATGTTTCCCAAATGATAACAGTGTCTTAAACTAACATAACACTATGTCACAGAGCTCATCACTCACATTATCAGTTCAGTCGTTCACTCAAAATATAACACTGACTTTTTAAATGAAGACTTTCACACCATGGGTCTGTCGCTGTATTAATCAGTTTAAACAGCTGCTTGAACTTGACTATTCAGTGCTATGTGCATGTGTGCGTGCAGCAGTCTCATGCTGAAAACAGCTACAAGAGATGATAAGTAAAGACATAAGTACAATAAGTAAAAATGATGAGCTAGAAGATGATAAAATGCTTGGTAGAAGTGAGAGGAACATGGCAGGTCATGATGTAGTGGTTTTGTTAAATGATGACTTTTACATCACTGATCATTTACATTTTAGTTGTTTGGCAAAGACATTTATCCAAACAGATTTATAAGTGATACTCAAACACCAGTGGAACAACCACAGGGGCCATTTGTGGTTTCAGGACATTTTGACTTGTGGACTGGAGCAGCCAGTAACTGAACCACCAACCATCTGATTGGTGAATGACCTCCTCTAACCCCTACTGGATATTACACATATCCTGCATACATATTTGTGTATTACAATATGACGGTACCATTAGTTTAAATAGTTTTGGAGAGGGCTACGATGTAGTAAGAGCAAATGACTTGCTGACAGACATGGAGCTGCATTTTAATTTTGGGATGGATTATCCCTTAATTTACACTGTTTTCCATACTCCTTCCAGTAGTCACATTGCTGTTCATGGAAAAACGTCACTAACACCATTACCAGCCTAGAAACAATTCAACATAATGATGGCCTTTCCTGTCAGGAAGCACCTATAACAAGTCTAGAGTTTGGATGCAGTGAATTTGTAACTTACCTTTCTCAAAGTTGGCTATGCTGGCTTTGAGCAAGGTGCTGAGCTGGTGGCCATTGAGATGCAGGTAACGCAGCTGGTCTCGAAGTGAGGTTTCTTCCAACACACCTGGGATGACACGGCCCACATTGTTCTGAGATATGGGCAGGCCGAGCCCCAGGGCCAGGGTCGGGGTCAGGTCGACCTGCTCAACCACTGCAGGCTTCTCCATCCCCGCTGATAAGACACGGCAACAACATACAAATGAAAAAGAGAACAGCTGTGCCTGCAATGAATGATAGTTTTTGAATGACACAGGAGTTAAGTCAACATTTTTACTTGTCTTTTAGTTTGATTTTTTTCTAGCAATAAACAACTCAACAACATACAGATCACTTTGCAGTCTTTACAATTAGTGAATGTAACAGAAATCTGTTGAACCATAGTTCAATCTAAAAAGTTTCAATGCACCACTTCTCTCTGAGCCTGAGAATTTTATCCCATAACAACCTGCAGTGTCACACACAGAAGATGGAAAAGCTTTCAAAAAGCTTTCATTGCATCACAATTGTGTTATACGAGTCAGAAATAGCCAGTAGAGAAATGGCCATCAATTTAGAAGAACAAAAGTCACATGTTATTTTTTTATTTCTTTCCAATTCACAGCTAAAAACTATTTACAGAATAGACATGAAAAAAAAAAACGGCTCAATTTTCTTTCTGTCTGCTGAGGGAGTTTTCTGCATTCGCTCAATAAGAGCTTGTCTAAAAGGATTTCACAACATTGTTCTGGATAAATCTGAAAAAGGAGGCACTTCTCCCAAAGTCATAAATCTGACACAACGCTAACACTGAAATATCCCACACCTCTCTGGTATTTGGAAGTCAATGAATTGTAGAATATATTTTAGCCGCAGCCACAGCATCTCATTGCCACCGCTCTCTCTCCCTCCAGGACAGTCAAGCTACGGTCACAGAAAGTGGTGGGTGTTGAGGAACGTCCACAAGCTTCCTCCGTGTTAGACTCATATTTCATTTATTATTGCAGAGAGCATTAGTGACATCGCGTCTGTTGATTGGAATCAATGTTTATGTTGAATTGTAACATTAAAGTCTGAACGTGAAGACAAACGACCGCCATAATTAATGTCTGCAGATATGAACGGGGAGAAGGTTGTCACAACACACGACACTGACAAAAAAATAAAGAATAAATCGATGAAGTCATTAATCAAATTACAACTTTCCAATCTACTTCCTTTGCAGAGATTCAAGTATACAAGAGAAATATGAAATATCCAAAAATGAAATGAAGTACATACAACAACATGTGTGATGAAGCAATGTGGGTGCAGACTAAATGTTGGTGCAAACTCCACATCTATAAGCTAATTTGGAAATTAAACACAATGACATAAGCTGGAGAATTATCCATTTTAAATGAAACTAACACTGATTTGTGATAAAACAAGGACATTGCTGTATTAAGCTCACATCCATTCTGGATAATGCCATAAATCTCTAAGTGTATCGGGCTTGTTTAAATGTGTTACCTAGCAACGGGTGTCTAAAAAGGTTTATTAAAGGTTATTCCACTAATGACCTGAATGAGTAAAGCTGTTAGACCCTTCTATTTAAAGTGGAATATTTTCAGACGCATGGGGAGATTATGACACTAATTCTATACTATGAGTCTAAAATCATATATTATTGTTTCTTACCTAAGGAGAAGACAAGAAGGATGTAAAAGAGACCACTGACCACATGTCTACACTGTTAAACCAAACTTGTTTGTGTCTACGTCAACATTTGTTATGACCATGAGAGAGTTATACAACAGAGCGACTCATATGCTGACAGAACAGATGTGTCATAACTCAGTAAAAGGTTACAGACACACACAATGAAAGCTGATTCACAGATTAGAAACCTGGAGCTGATGACAGTGCCATATGCATTAGAGAATGCAACTCTCCAATATAAACTCTAAAACTCCACAGTTACAGCCACGTTAAAACTCTTAACAGAACCATCCGGAGCCTCTCATTTGCTGAGCTGATAAATGACTTTGTGTAAACACTGTGACAATAACAAGGTTAGCAGATACCTCCACATTCATCTCTGCCAAATATGTTACAGTTTGACCTGTGTCTGATGTAACCCTAACCCACAGGCCAGGGAGGAAGCCATTACATTTGGTCTGGATGCAGTTAAAGGGCCAGATTCATAATTTTTTTTTTTTTTATCTCTTTCCTTAACACTGCCAGATAAGACTTTTTTTTTTAAGACATTGTTGTCAGTTTCTCAGGGAACAATGTTTGGATCTTGATATATATAAAATTATATGTTGTTGTTGACATTTATGTTGTTGAGACGATGCATTGGTCTTGTCATACGTATGTGCTCTACTCTGTAGTTGTGATGGATTTACACAGCTGCTGGCACATGTATAGGGAATATGTATATGTGAACTATAGCTCAGTATCGATGTATCAAACCTCTTTCATCAGATGTGGTTGTATCACAGTTGCTATGGGCTTTGAAACTTGCAAGTTATCTTTAACATTTTCTTTTTTTTGCTTCATGTAGATCACATAGAAACACCAGGATAGCTACTGAGATACCGAGTGACTGTATGACTTCTAGTGCCTGTGTTATGTGATTAAAGTTCTACTGACGATGCTGTTAACTTCACAATGTGATGCATTAAACAGGGCATTTTTCCATATTAACAGACATCTATAGTTTTGTCAATAGAGGGCTGTACCTTAAGGCTACAAATCACATCAGCAGATTAAAGACCACATTTTCCCTTCAGAATGTGGAAAAAACACATGCAATAAGTATTCTCAGTATTCTCAGGTTTGGCCATTTGAAATTATGTTTTCCTTTGTGCTTTAATTCCCTGCTGTGAAGCCTGGGGCTCAGTTAGAAGTGGTGGTGTCACAAGCTGAGCCAATGTCAATTTTTCAACATCTGAATCACAATCAAAGGCAGATTGTTGTGTCACCGCCCCCACACAGTCCTGATTAATCTGAGTTCTCACGCGTTAATACTCACCATAACTTTGTGCTTTCATTCATGAATCTTTAATCGTGAAGAAAAATACTTGAGGTTTTTACTTCCCAAAGACGCAGTGTTACGGCCCCATTTAATATCTATGTTAATGAACCACAGAAAGCCACCTCATTAACAATTTAAGGAATTAATTCAAGTCATGTTGGATGTGTATTTTATTTGAAGAAAACAACAAATTAGGTATTAGATATTTACTTTCTAACCTTTCTGTTTTTGGTATAAATTGTAGACTGATGGTAAAAAAAGTGGTAGACAAATCATTCAAGCTGTTGGCACCACAGGAGGTGCAGAGTGTTAGCAAAAGCTGGAATTCTGTAGCAACAGCTAAACTGAACTGCAAATCATTAATTAACATGAATGGTCTATAAATAAAAAGTCTATGCAAGAAAAAAGGATGTCAAAAATAGACTTGGCTGAGAAAGAAGCAATTATCACAATCACACATTCCCACTCAACCACGTTCATTGCTGCAAAATAAAGTTTTTCTATTAGCACATGAGATGATGCGCTGAAATTACAGGAAACTTACGTGTGAACGTGGAAGAGAACGTTTCACTTACAAATCCTATTGACAAGTTCAGCTGATTCACATTTATTTGTCATAAATAAACTACACAGTCTCCACAAGATGGTAATCACTTTAACAATACGCAAGACGACTGGACTCTTATTCATGTGTTTAAAGATAAATCCTTGGGCTTCTTTCAGAAACACTACATCATTTACCTTTTCTTCTGAAAGCCGGACTTATCAGCACCAGGGGCGTATTGACTTCTGGCTCTGACGAGCCTCCGTGGCTACCGGTCTCCGACATGCCATGGTCTCCACACAGCACCAGCAGGTAGGGCAGAGATCCCTCCGTCTCCTGAGAGAACAGACACGGAGGTTAATAGACTCCCACCGTATATGCTAATACGAGAGGACAGACCTTAAAGCGTTAGGACGTGAATAATTCTAGCCTGGCACCAAATGCTTGGCACTAAGAGCAATAACATAAAAAACAGAGCAATAAGAAAAAATTACAGCTGCTGGACTGATAGATTATTTCACCATATTTTCTGATGTTATTATGCTGGAGACATTTAACAACAGCAGAAAAGGAAGGTATTAAATTATTACGTTTGAAAAGGAAGTAATGAAAAACACGTCCTGGCACACTTTCATTGCATTTCCATAGCAAAAGAAATGCAGTAAAAGCAACAAACAAACACAGAGGAAGGTTTGTTTGTTGAGAATGACAGACTTTGATCAAGCTTGGCTTCTTCTCTATATGATTCCCTTTCAACTAAACTCACGAGAACCTTCCAGTGACTATGAATTCAATAGGGATGGCTTATGAGTCACGGGCTGCGGGGGCTGGATTAGAAAACATGACTACAGATGTTATCAAAATAAAAGCCAAATCCTGTCGCACATTATAATACTTTCAAAAGACTCCCTAGCTCGCACACAATGAAAAAAAAACTACATTCATTTATTATTAAAGATAGAAAATTGCATCCTATCAAGCAGAGATTAATAGATAGCCTGAAAGACAAAAAAAGCAATGATCACAAAACGGTTGAAATAAATTCTGCTTTTGTGCTTCATGGGCAAGTCTGATAAAGTATTAAATTTCATTCTGGATGACTTCATCCAAACAGACACACGGCAAAGGCCAATGTCAGCATAAATGTTTACTTTAACGCTGCAGCTGCACTAATATCACGTTTATCCCTGCACACTTTTTGATGCTGTTAGAACAGGACATAAAAGTGCGATGAATACATTCAGCAAACACTGCAGCCCGGAGTCAAAGTGTGCCATCGTGTTCAACTGACCCATTATATTTGTTACTCACTCAGCACAGAAGACGCAAAAGACTACCCTCTGTCCTAGATTTTACCCCTTGAATGCTTGTTATAAATGGCACTGGACACAAGGGACAAAAAAAAAAAAAAAAAAACCACCTCAAGACCGTTACTAAACACCACTGAGCCCCACACCGAGCGAGCCTCTTCTCTCCCTAACATGAGTCAGAACGAGCTCCTCGTCTCCACGATGAAAGTGCTAAGCGGGTCTCTTTTGGGATACTTTTTTCCACACTTCAAAAGAAACCTTTTTTTGAATGCACAAGGTGCCATGCTGAATGAGACAGTAGCTCATCCATGCGTAAGCCAGGAAAGAAATGTGCTAAATGTTTTTTCATTTTTTACCCAGCGACCACGTTGTTCCAGATGGTTAATCAATGACCCCCGACCGGGGCTGAGAAGTTCTACAGTAGCTCATGGTTCGAGGTCAACCCATTACCTGGACTTCACTGAGGTCAAATAAAAACTTATTCTTTCTGAAGAAAAGAGACAAAGAGAGATCAAATAGGATCATAACCTGCTGTGAATAAATCTCTGGAATAAATGTGGAAAAACTGTTTCATGGATATCTAAAAGAAGAAAAAGTTAAGATTAGCCAAATAACTAATCCACGGACATAACAAAATTTAGCCACCAAATTCTGATGAGTTCATGTTTGAATCCGAGTGAATGTTTGTGCCAAAATTTGAAAGGATTCCCTCTCTACAGTCTTGAGATATTGCTTTAACAAGAATAGGACAGATGGACAAACATAAAAAACATAATGGCACAACTGTTGCTGGCACCAAGGCACAGTTGATACTGACAAGTAAATGATGAGAAGCTGAGATGGTTAGCTACGAGTGATGAGTAAACAACTGAAATTGTTTGCTAAAAGTGAGGAATAAATATTTGAGTTCGCTCAAAACGGCTGAAACATCCTGCTTCTGCTGCTCCAAGTGGTAGTTGAATGTAGCTGAGTACATATTTCCAACCTCAACACTGATAATTCAATGATATGAAAACATTGTTCTGATACGTAGCAGGCTGGGCTACGTGTTGGTACCTCGGACACAAAAAAACCCAATAACCACCAGTAAATTATACAGAATATTATAAGGAAGAAGAAAAAAAATAAAACTAGATTAAAGAGACAGATATAGAGATTTAACAGTCTGAACATTCACAGCAGTGAATCTCCATTTCATTTTTCTCTGTTAGATATTTCTCTGTTAGATATTCATGGCTCAAATTACAAACTTACTCCCCAATTCGGCTTAAAGAAGTTTTAGACTTCAAACGAATGAAAGCGACGGCCCAACCTTAAAATCTGAAATATCCAAAGAGAAGACTGAGGCCATGTTCTATTAACACAAAGGTCTGACGAAGACCTTTATAACCAGGAGATCCTGCTTTCCAATCATCTTTTAATGGAACGTGTGCAGGTAGAGCATTTCTCTGGCCCTGATATGAGCTCACTGAAATAAGCTACTCGCTGCACATCACAAAGAGAACTTTGATGGCTGGCGTTTGAATCCCACCCTGCTTTTCTCCTTCGCAGCAGCAGCCATCCTTCCTTTTAGTGTTGGATGGATGCAGCAGCAGACAACAGCCACCTTGCATATGCAGTCAAACAGCCTGAACCGATCAGATTACACGCCTCGACATGTTAAGGACATGTGCTGATCAGAGACAACGTAGTTGTTTTTGCAGAAGCTCCTCAGATATCCTGCTAGACCCCACTGGGCTGTGTCTATATTTAGGTCACGCTGCTGCTGCTGCTGCTGCTGCTGCTGCTGCTGCTGCTGCTGCTGCTGCTGCTGCTGTAGAGAAGAGCAGCCACAGATTTCACTAATGTGACTGAAGCCAGACTTTCAAACACATCTCTTTCAAAAAGCTCACTGGGAGCAAATGCAAGGCTGCCCTTGCCCACAACACACATATGTTGCCACGAGCAGAGAGGCAGAGAGATAGAGAGATATATATATATAGAGAGAGAGAGAGAGAGAGACAGGATTTAAGACAGAATTGACAACATTGAGTGGGTGGGAGGTTGAGGTTGAAATGTTGTATCAATATTTCCAGAAATAACTGTCGTTGTATCTTTTGCAATGAAGTAAACTTCACAAAGACATGAGTGCGTGGCCTCTGTTCTCTGTGCTGCCTTTTTCTGAGAAGCGAAAGTATTAAGAAAAGGAGGGAGACGGTGGGATCGTTTAGACATGATCTGACAATCTAAATACGAGCTACGCAGCTGAGTGACAGCGAGACGATGCCCATTAACAACACACGCACGGCGCCAAGACAAAATGCAGACGCAGCTGTCAGACCACATAGAGAAAACAAGGCCACAAGACCTGCACACTGATCAAAGACAAAATTAAAGATCATAGCAAAGCTTAACAGTTTATTAAATCTGCGGCCGCTGTAACAGATAACACAAAATTATCTATGTAATTAAATGACCGTCTGAAAACTGATGATTGTAAAAATGTTTCTGATAGCATCACGTTAAATTATGAATGACTGATCATTACTACACATTTGCATATTTCATTTATTTGCTTTCGAATGACACTGAATGCTTTTATGGCAACTCTCAAAACTCTAGAAAAAATTTAATAAATAAATAAGTAAAATGATACAATCGCTACTTCAAATTTCAAGTGGAGTGTTGAGCTTTAAAAGAGAAACAGATGCTGACAAGAAAGTATTAAATTAAGCAGCAGCCGAGATGCACACGGCGAATGACTCTAATTAACTTGATCTGAAAATTAGAAGTCAAGCCAGTAACCAAATACAGTGAGTAAATAACTGAAGGCGTAAAGCTGTGGTACTGTTTTATGACATTTAAACTAGATTTTTGTTATATTACTTTTTACAATTTACTTTATTGTGGAATAGCAATTCAATTTAATTACTATATATAATAGATTTCACTGTTAATTGTGGCTCCTACCTACACAAAAATTCATAGGAAACAATAATTACCTATGGCTATGATATGACACTTATTATGATAGTATTTCACTCTTTTGGTAGTTTGTTTTATATGATCAGTCAAATATGACACAATATATCACGTTGTTTAACATCTAACCAAGATGATGTCATCAAATTGCTTATTTTGTCTGATCAATGCTCCAGAGCCTGTAGAGAGTGTATTGCACATACCAACCTGCAGAGCAGCAAACACTCACACACACTGAAGCTGAAACAGCTTCAGACAACGTCTTAAATGATTAGGCTAAGAGTCAACATGTTAGTCCACTAATTATCTGTTGTCTGGCTAAATGATTCATTGACTGATTGTTTTAGATTTAGGAATAAAGGTAAAGCATTACACATCCAGCAGATCCTGAAAAACATTACCATTCATTTGTAGTGGTGTCTCGGGTGATCTCATTAATGCCAAGTCCAATACTCACTCTCCTTTCCCCCAAATATTGATTAGTCTCGGCTTTAAGCCGTCAAATAAAATTTGAAGTCTTCTACAAAATGAAATCCTCACACTACGAAAGTAAATAAAATCTGAAAGTCTGTAGCAGCAGAACATGCAGGGGATGTTCGTTTTTAAGTAACATCGTTTAAGATGAGAGAAGAGATTACCTTTAAAATTAAAGCACTGTGAATCTTCTTCAGGATGTCGTCCATCTCCATCAGTTTGGGCTGGATGAGTGAACTGTAGGGTCCACTGATGTGACCGATGTGGTCCAGGCCTAAATAGTGAAGGATCAAAACATCCCAGTCGTCTCTCTTGAGGGTGCTGTCCAAATGACGGGTCACATTGTTGTCAACCTAGAAAGAAACCAAATTACAGTTACTGATACTCAGGATTGCAACTGATAATCAGTTTAGGTTGAAATTATTCAAATTCATCCTCTGGAGCAAATTAAAAATGAGCTTTACCCAGAGCTGTGATGGAGTCTGATGATTGTCTGATTATCAGTGGGAAAACATTTCTCTGGTAGATATTTATCTCCATCCAATATTTCAGCGAAAGGGCTTAAAAATCAGCAGCAACAATATGCTAGTATAAACAAGAGCAGATTGCACACGGTCCCTCAGTGAATTGGTAGCTACGACGGTGATGAGGAGTTTTTTTTTTGTGTGCTCTCAGCTCCGTGTCTCCCTGGTTGATCTGCTGCCTACATCTCTTTAATGCAGATGAGTTGGCCTCATAGATGATGCAGTGAATGAATCATTTCCAGACATACATTACACAGAGAACACACACAATTCATCTTCGTCACATTATGTAAAGACTTCATTTATCTCAGCAACAGCCTATGAAAAGTTGAGGATCCTCTCCAATGAACTGACTCTCTGTTGACCATATTTGGTTTCATTTCAAAATGTTTCGATTATAACAATCAGATGTTTTAATCCGTGATTGATGATAGGATAAAAATAAAAACACTCACGTTTCACACAGCTGAACAGCGGCTGTTTGACTCACACGTACCTCGGTGTAGTCGGATACGAAGAAGGAGGTAGTGCCGTCGTACTCCATGAAGTGTTTGGGGAAGAGGCGCACCCAGGTGTCATCTCCGTAGAAAACTATCCTCTTCCCTGCTGTTTTGGCTTGCCAAATGAGGTTGTCTTCCAGCAGTGCAGGAGAATTTAGGTTCATTACCACATCAATGAAGCCTGGGATACTGCCAGTGGTAAGAGCCTGAGGAGGGATATGTTTTTGTCATTGTCCTTTGAACAATAATTGTATTTTAATGGCATTATACAACCTTACAGTTACATCGTATCAATCAACTAATTACGATTTGGGCGACAGTAAAGTGTGAAAATGTTTTTTTCTCTGTAAATAATCTTCAAAACAAAATAAATCAGATAAATGTGTGAGGACAACAGTGATCAAGTGTCACAAACAAGAGTTATTCCCACATCCCCAAACTAATTTTCAACAATTTAAACTGAAAGATGAATCAGATGGATGGATGTTATTTAAGAAGTATTGTTTCTACTGATTTCATCATGGAAACTGCAGTAAAACCACACTGGCCTTCATTTGACTGACAAGGAAAACAGCCTATTTTGGAAGTCAGGAGAGCGGTTGGTGCATCATCGAGGAGGGAGTACAAAGGCCTTGTCTTTATGCAATGAAGGAGACACGAGACTGCAGATGCTGGCAGCAAACGCTGTTATTTAAACCCCCACTGTGCTGCCCTGAGCACAGCCTCAGATCCACCGGGACGCTCAAAAATCCGGACTAAAATCAGAGTTGACCGGCTTTTGTTGTGTAAAGGCCCATGAACCTGCTAAGAGATCTAGGCCTGCAGATTCAAAGTGAGAGTTTAAATCAAATTCTTGAAACACTATTTCATCCAGTTTATCATCAAAGTATCTATTTGTGTAACTCAGTTTGTCAGTTTACATCAGGGTATTTTGTTTGTCTTATCAGGTTTGATACTTCAGTGCTTTTTTTTTTTTTGCTTGTACCAGTTTGTGCGTGATTACTGTAAAACTCTGTCAACTTCACGGACACAAGAGACAAATAACAATAAAGTGAGTCACACCCCCACAATAAAGAGCAGAAAAGCTTTAAGAATTGACAAGACATAAACCTTTCTTTATTTTCTTTCTTCACATTTTCAGTTTACTCAGGACTGTGGTGTTTTTTATTAATGCGAGTCATGATGGATGGGAGCGAAATTCTCCTCGGCCAAATTGAAAGATTTTAGTCTCGTATTTATTAAAGACAAATTCATATACTTTCTCTAGCTGGAAATTGGAGCTGAAATTTTGAGCCCCCACTAATGATCTTTGTTCCTTTAGCTCAATTATTTTCCGCTTCCTTCCTCGCGATTGTTTTGCCTCTGCCGGTGCAGATGCTTGTTTCAGGAAGAGATGGATGGATCCGCTTCAAAAGCAGTATCCTCTCTCTCTCTCTCTCTCTATGCTTCTCCAGTCTCACTGAGGTCCCCAGTCTATTAATAGAGAGTTTGACTAATGAAACCAGTTGTTTGGTTGAAAACAGGCCTTTTTTTTGCAGAAGTGGTGGGACAAATAAAAATAAAATAACAAACACAGGGACATGAGGAGGCAATTATACGGTACAGATCTATGCTGTAAAGCTTTACACAAAAGCTATGTGAAAAAGTGACTCATCGTCTCACTCATCACTGTATGAACCGCATGTATCCTGGCTTGTCGCTGTCCCACTGCTTATATGTCAAACTCAATGTCAGTGACGTATATAGACACTTTGGCACGTTGCTGAAAACGTGTAAAAGTGTAAAAACACAGATGGAAGTGGCTGAGTGTGGCAAAATCATTTCCAGTTTCCTTTTCAGAATTTGCTTTTCATTGACAACTGAATGGATTTTCTGCCATTAACTTGAAAATTTCCTCACAGTCCTCACGGAGGTAACACATCTACAGTGTCGACTCCACACTCAGGCAGATACAAGATACAGAGAGTGCTTTACTGCTGGTGCTGCTAGTTTTTATGAATAACTGCATTCATTGCCCAAACCCGGCATGTCAGTAATGTCTACTGACCACTGTGCCAGTTCGAGAGGTGACTCAACCGGCAGCATGTGAATACAGGAGCGAGGAGGAGCACTGACTTCTTTTCTCTTCCTGTCATGGTCAGAAAGACAAACTAAAATGAAATCATTAAATTTCACAGAAAGATCCCAGGAGCTGAGTTCCTGAGGTAACAACAGTTTGCGGCCTCACCTGAAAATAATATTCCCCAGACAGGACATACCTGTGTGTGTGAATAAGATTTAAATAGAGCTGTGCTGTAGAGCTGCATGGAGATTGTAACTTCATTAGATACAGTGAAGGGAGGGCTGGGTCTAATGTGTGTAAATTAATGGCCATGTCACTGAGAGATTATGATTTAGGTTAGTTGGCTGTGTCATACCAGTTAATTGGGTGCAATGCAGTGATAGCAGGAAGTAAACGGCAGCTGGTCTGCGCTGCCACCTACTGGTGCATTACCCAAACCTCAGTGGTGTGATTTAAATATATACATGTAATAATGATGTTAATGAAGTTCTAAGGATAACGTAACCTTAAAACAAAGTTGAAGTTAAACTGAGCACAGTTGCTACAGATAAAGCGAAGTGTTGTCTCAGAGGGATGATCACATGCTTGTTTTTGTGATGTACCAGCTGTTGTGTGACAGTGTGCCAAACAAACTTAAAGTCGGCTGTGTTTATATGGCATGTAGCAGTAACTCGATTAGATTAGTGTCAGCTTTCGTTCAACAGTCAACTATCCATCACTCAGTGTTTTATTTTGAAGGGGTATAATCAGTACCAGTATAATCACTACATTAAGGTGTTGTGCCTCCAATCTACTGTAAATGTCCATCCCACTAAAATGTGATGAAGTGTCCTTGCTGCAGAGCTTATAGATGTACCTGTACGATCTAACCACGCCTGTAAATCAAACTTACAAGTTTACAAACAGCTGAGGAAGGGGTGTTTTAAATCTCTGCTTTCCTCCTTTCTATACAGTTCTGTGCAGCATCAGCTGCGACATAAACACTTCATAACTGTGCTTCTAAACCAACAGACCAGACAGATTTTATTTTTAATTTTCTCACTTCATCAATATCCCTCTTCATACTCCTTACACTCTGCCTTCTCTCCTCCTATCAACAAATCTTTTGACGAGGTTCAGGCAGCTGTCTTCACACCACCCACTCCACCCCCCACCTCCATCATCACTCTATCCTCTTTTAAAACCCCTGGATTATGAGGAAACATCTGTCTCCCTGCAAGTCTGCCTCAATCCAGCTCAGCTCAGGCCCAGAATCCCTCCTCCAGATCATCAATGACCTGCTCCATTTCACACCAACCAACAACAACACATCTTAATTCTGTTCAAGAACACCTCCATTCGTCTCTAAACTCATCGCTTTACTTTATATTACATTCATTTAGCAGGCGCCTATATTCAATAAAACTCCACAGGAGCAAGAAACACTCTAGACATAATCAAAAACTACTGACACGGTAGAGGCCAAATTATTGATTTTTTAAAAGTTATAAATTATTAATGTATGAATAGATAACGATAACAACTGTGAGCTAATGCCTCACAATCTTCATGATGAGGCTTCAGAAAGCATTTTTGATGTATTGTTCTTCCACTTGAGTTGCTTCTCCTCCTCACTGTCAACCAGCACATGCTCTCTGCACCCTAACTGACCTGGGGATTGCTGAGTTTGTACTTTCCAAGCTCCCAGTCTACCTGTCTGACCACATTTATCAGACATCTCAGTCCACGTTGTACTGAGTTCTCTGGGGCAGGAGTTTGGCCTCTATCACCTTCTATCTTTACAACAGCTTGACACATCCGTGTTCCTCCTGCTTTTCCCACCACTACTAAATCATGAATGCTGCCTTTCATTCTACCCTCTGACACCGACACTGAATATTCTGCTTCACCTGACAGCTTCAGTTAGATTCCCTCAGCACTGCCCGACGTCCGTGCGCACAAAACTGACTTGCCCTTTTTTCCCCAAAAATGATTCCCATCACAAAATCTCTTCAACACCATCAACACAACGCGCTGATTCTTTCTCACTCTCCTCACAATCTTCATGTGTTTCAGCAATACCAACTGTCATGCAAGGCGCTCATGACATGACTGTAACTCCCTCCTGGCTCTTCTCCCAAAATATTCTCATCAGCATGACACATCATCCAAATGTGACAACACGCCATGTTTTCACCGCTTCCAAACTCTGCCTCGCAAACCTAACTGCAGTTATAGGCTGAAAACTTGGCACCTATTTCAAAACTCTCCTCACGTTTTTCTTCTCATAGATTATTCTGGGCTCACAGGAATACTGCAAGGGCATATCTCACTCAGACATCTGCATCCTCTATGATGGGACGAATAAAATATTTTTGATAAAGGACACAAATTCAATCAAACAAGAGCAGAGAATCTTCACACTGGAGAAGATAGAAGAGGCGTTGAGGTGTGTTTTTTGTTTTTTTAACATGTGAACAATTCAACCAAGTAATAGTAAAGCTTTGTTAAAAAAAAAAACACATTATGACTTTTCCAATTTTCCAATTCTAACTGATTCAAGGAAGATGGAGACTGTTGTCATTTAGTGATTAGGAAACATTGTTTACTCCAAGATAATTAAGAAATAATAAAGATTTGTTGATGATAGTAGAAATACAGAATAACAGCAGCCTGGTCCTTCAAATATGGTTTATAAAAGCAAAGGGTGCATTTGATATTACATAAATTATTTTTAAAAAAAAAAAAAAAAAAAAAGAAAAGTAACAAACCTATTAGGTTAAGCAGTAAAAACACATATAAGTAGCTTTGAAAACAATCATTTGGATCTGAAAGACTCTGTCACTAATCCATTTATTTGCTATTATAAAACAAGGCAAAGACTCCCATCAGACTCATGCCATGAGGATGGACTTTATCCTCCACCATAATACCTGAGTGACAACATCTTACCTTGATCCTGGGCATGGTGACTGTTGGAGCTCTGGCCTTGGCCACAAAGCTGTGAGCTGAGCCTCTCTCCACCACATGTCTGGTGTAAGGCATAAACATGCGACCATTGGGTCCAAACACAAAGTCCTCCCGCAGGGCGTCCACTAGCATTATGACCACCCTCTTAAAGAGGGGCTGGGGCAGGCGAGAGGAATTAGGAGAGCTCCCTGTGGTTTAAACAAACATGTGATAAGTGTGAACAGTTTGGACAGAGAGGACAGAGCAGGTCGATATTCACACACACTGAGGTCAGTGTGAGAAAAACTCACCTGCCAGCGGCTCCGCAGGAAGATCTGACAGTTTACTCTTGGATGAGAAAGAAGACTTGACGGGAACAGGGAAGAACCCCCGAAGGAACAGGGCGATGCCAATCACTTCAAATATCAAAATAAACGAGGCAAAAACAGACGAGCGGACTTTCATTTTGCTGGTTGACGGGACACTTCAACGAGTAAGTTAGAGGGACGACTTGCTAGCTAACAACAGTTCACCACACAGAAGATAGACGGCCATGACATCCCGTTTCACGTGGAAACGCTGTCAAACAACATATTATAAAACCGCGTGTCTGTGTTATTAATTAAACGTCTTTCTGTTAAATATACGTGTCTATAATTAAGAATAAAAACACTGAGCCCAGTTAGCGCCGTAGCCATTCATAGCCACTTCCGCATTGAGAGCATGGAACTACGGGTGCTGCGTAGAACCAAACAAGGTCAACACGCCTCCCCCGCCCACTATGTCTACAGAACCTGTCAAATGAGTGCGTTTAAATTATACACTTTAATAACTGTAAAGACCCACGTCTGGTGTGGAGAGACCATAAGCTAAATTTAACTATAGTTGATATAGATCCCACATGGATCTAACCACGCCTGGATGGACCTGATGATCTGAGTTTATCTTGATGCAGTTTGTTGTTTGCAGTTGTTTTGTTTAGTTTTGACACGGATATTAATATTGAGATGTAATTAAGTGATGTGTTATCATCTACACGCCTTAATACTACTACAACTACTATTACTACTACTACTGCTATTACAAGCACCCCCACCACTACTACTACTATTAATAATAATACTACCACTAATACTACTACTACTACAACTACAACTACTACTAACAGCAGCAACAACAATAACATTAGTGTCAACATGTTTTACAGAAGAAAACTGAATCAACAACTCAAGTAATAGCAACAGACATGAGAGGGAAGTTATAAATAAAAGGTAACAGAAGACAATAAATTTCAGTCTGGAGAACAATAAAAAGATGTGAAAGGAACAGGTGAATCAAAATAAAAGTAAAAAATACTCAATTAAAGGCAAGGTCATTTAAACTGATTTTCAGCTGTGTCTTCAAATAACAATAGAGGTTTCTTTTCTAATTTGTTGTGGGAGTGTGCTCTAAACCTTGGGGTTATAAAAGCACAAGCTTCACCAAACTTTTATAGCTCATTATTGGAACATTTAACAAGTCTCCACTGCACAGCTTCAGGGAACGGTTAAAAACATACACAGTAAAACAATCTGTATGTAATGTATGAAGGTACTAAACCTTTAAAAGCTTTGTAAACATGTCAAAGAATTATAAAATCTATCCTCAGTGACACAGATGGTGTAAAGATGATGAAACTAGAGTTATGTGACATCTCCAAGGTCCTGCTGCTTATCACTGGTTATGAGTAAAATGCATTAAATAACTCAGTTTGATTGAAAACAAAAGCATGGGTTGTATTTTCTCCTTCTTCAAGTATCTATTATATAAGATCTGCAGTGGTGTTGAGGTCCTGAACGTATTGTATGAAAAACAATTTATCATCAGCCCTTTGTTACAGTTCCAGGGCAACAGCTACAGTTTGAGAGTCACCCAAAGTGTATATATATAAAAGATGATGTATTTATCTCTAATAAAAGCCAGCCGTGTGTAGATTAAATACTGCAAAGGACACAAAGGCTTCAAAAAGTTTTGCAGATGAAGGAAAAAATAGACCAACCTCTGTATTAATTTATATGAAGCCAAATTACCACTATAATTTAAATGTAGCTCAACTTTAGTGATTTACTCACTTCATATCTTGTCTCCACGCTGGATTGCGAAACAAGATTGAGTCACAATCGAAAGTTCAAGAACATCCTGAAATGTCAAAACATCAAAAATAGCTGTAAAGACGCTGGTGGGAAAATATCAAGTGCCTGATGATTTTTTTATTAGTCACTGTAAAATGTGTTTTGCTTGAAAAGGTGATGCTGTGCTCAGTGCGGTTTTAACTCAATGGTACAAACGTGTGTGAAATTCAAACACTTTAATATCCAGGCTTATTCATATTGTCTCTTTGATTTGTCACTGCAGGAAAAGCAGACTTGTAGTTAATCTAAACAATGAAGTTTTAATTGACAGTCTATACACAGTCATTCTTAAACACTTACATTCAGAGCACACTGTTGAACTTGTCCCCCTCGCTTTCATTGCAGTTAAATACCAACTGGTCTCTAAATTAGATTTGAATTCATTTGTTGGGTACAAAGGGCAGAACCCAGGAACAATGAAATATTTTCATCAAGCAACTCTGACTGCTGAGCAGCAGATAGGTGGACTGTCTGGAGTTTTATTTAATTTAAACCTGACATTTATGAGGCCTGAGGCTGATGGCATCTCATCTAAAATTAGCTGCAAGTGAAATAACTTCTCGGCCTTCTCAGCTCTGGTGTGTTTGAGCAACTGCTGCCATCTACTGGGAACACTTTGTAAATGACAGACAAGTTAAGCAAGAAATGACAAATATTCTCATGTTCACTCTGTTTTCTCTTCAGTGTCTTTCAAAGGTCAGCAGCAATGAACAAAGAGCTGGAGGAGATTAGAGGATAAACACACAGTTTTTAAAATCAGTCTTAGAATAATATTCCCACGTCGTGTGTATGCTGACAGTGTAACTGGTTGTGGTAATCCTTCCTCCTGTTCATACTGGAATTGAAAAGATAAGATGATTTCAACATGTGATGAGGGAACAAATCCACTGTTGTCAGCCTGCGAAAATTTGGTTGAGGATGAAATTAATACGAGTATATGGAAAAAAAAAAAACAAATGGGTATCATCAAAAGAGTTTGTGTCCCACTGTGTGTTGATGTGCCTCAGGAAGAAAACAGAGAAGGATGTTTGGACTGAAACTAGGTATGATACTAACTGTATAAGATGATCATTTAATAGTCCCACAATAGAGGGATTTTTAATGTTTCAATGGAAAAATATCAAAATATAAATAAATATAATTATTTAAACAAGATGCTGATTGTGTAACAGTGAACACCTTTTCTTGACTATTGTCCAGACAAAATAATTGTCTTCTGCCACAATAGTTAATTTAGTGACAATAATAAAGAATATAACAATAACAATATAATAATAATAATAAGTTAACTGATACTACAACAACAATGTCTTTCATTTCATTAAAAAAATAAAAATAAATCATTTGATGATTGATGGAAACTGCAACCATGAACACAACAGAATAAAGTCGAACTCAGCAACAATGACTCTTATCTAGAGAAGAATCTTGCACAGCCTTTTAATAACAAAGAGCTGTTCCATATTCTGATAATAATAATATAATTACATTAATAATACAGTGATCTTCTTAGAGTCTATTTGTCTTTTCTCTTCAGAACACTAATGAAGGCGTCTTTGGGAACATCCACATTTCCAATACGCCTCATCTTCTTTTTGCCCTCTGCCTGTTTCTTCAGCAGCTTCATCTTACGTGTTATATCTCCACCATACTGCCACAACAAGAAAACAAAAAAACAAACAAACAGCACAATCAGATTTTGCAGTAAAACGTTTACATTAAAATACTTTGGAATTTTAAATTTTGATTGAAAACTCTACTTACACATTTAGCAAGAACATTTTTTCGGTACGCCTTTATTCTGAAAGAGGCAATTCACATTTTTTAGGCGAGTTAATGTATAAAAAAGTAAATTTCAATTGTACTTTATATTCTTATTCTTTTGCACTGCATACATTTCTAGTACAGCTCACTGCAGATGTACAGTACTTGTACTTACGTCTCTCTTGCAATGACTTTACTTCCTATCGCTGCCTGCACAGCTATCTCAAACATCTGCCTCGGTATGGAGTCTTTGAGTCGCTCACACATGGCTTTCCCTGTGTTGTACGCTCGGTCTCTGTAATGAAAACACACCTATCACAATCAACGTGGACATCACCTGTACACAAGTAATCAAAACAGGGCTGAGGGTGGTGACCGTGTCAGTGATAAAAAGCCTCCAAGTGAAAATAATGAATGAATAATAAAAATATACTAAAGAAAAAATAGTATAAAGGATAATAAAAATGAACTAGAATCACTACTACTGGTAATACTACCAGTTATTGTTGTTGTGTAATTTCTTCAGTTATGGCTAAAGACATGTTTGATGAGGTCACGGTGACCTTTGACCACAAAAATGTATCAGTTCATCACTGGGTCCAGGTGAATGTTTCTTTCAGATTTGAAAAGGTCGTGAAGCGTTGCTGAAATATCCCTGAAATATCACAGGACAGGACATCGCTGCCGACACGGCCTTTGTCTTAAAATGATGTGTGGTGACTTTGTCAGACAACACTGTGATTACATCAGATCAGAAGTTTAAAGGTGACTGGTTGGCAAGTCTTAATAATCCACTACTCCATTATATGACAACAGATACAGACAAATGTGTGTAATGTAAATATATAAGAGATTAAAATTCAGTGTATATTTAGCACCGTGTGGAGAAGAACAGATACAGAACTGATAAAGAATACGACATCACTGATTTGCTAATTAGTGGATGAAATCTATGACATCATCTAACGACATTTAGCTACTTTTTGAAGAGCTTTAATTATCTTGCGCTGAACACAGCCGGCAGCAGCCAGGAGGTGGTTTGCCTAGGTAGTATGAGGACTAGCTAAACCAGCTAAGCTAATTTGGAAATAGTTTGCCATGCTCAAAAATATGTTAAATTAGCTCTCTTGTTTCATTCATACATAAACTTGCTATGAAGGGAAACAACTATTTGAGGCTTAATCTGAAGTTCTATGCAAAGACGGAGACGACTTTGCTTTTTTATGTCTCTTCAGATAAACCTCAACATCTCTTAAAACGTTAAATTTGTTTGTTTATTTTAGCACTCAAACGTCCGGTGTACAACCGTGTGTCCTTGTCACACTGTGAGGTATTTTAGATAAAAGCCTCCACATATGGAATTGGTTTCTCTGCATCGCAGCACACTGTTGCGTCTTTGGTCCATAAATTTCAGCCACTGCTTAATGTGCCTCCTGTAAAAGATCTTCTCTCTGATTGGCGCGTCCCCCCTAAAGACCAGCGGACTGAAGCCAAGCCTCGGCTCAGCTCCAAGCCTCACAGTATAAACGGTCAAGTAGCCACCGTTGTTGAAATGTAGTGACCTTCAATTACGAAGCCTGCGCTGGCTCCTGCGCTGGCTCCTGCGCTGGCTTTGGTAATAGCTACATTAAATACAAATCTGCTGCGCGTCATCACTTTTCTGAAGTTACTCCACTGTCCTTGTCAAAATGAAGTCATTGTCAGGAGAGTTAGGTCCCTGTTGTAGCAGATAATGTAACACAGACCTCCATATTTTAATGTTTTCCTGGATGTTAATTACATTTCAAGCTCAATGGGCTCAGAAGAATTACTCTAATACGAAACCATTTCACCTTGAAATTCTATCAACTCATAAAATACATTTTATTTCTAGTGACAGTAATGATGGTAATTAAGCAGTGAGCGACTGCTCTGACTGGGTCAATGAGAAGATGCTTTTAAAGGTAATTTCACTGAATCGCTGTGACTTCACATTGTCTGAATGTAGCTGCTGTTGTTGCTACAAACCTGTGCACAATTGTGGCCAGTTCTTCCACCGGTCGCCCGTTCAGCAGAATGTCCATCTTTATCAGATCAGCAGTCTGGTAGTCTGCGTTCTCGTAATCAAAGCTGCCGTAAGGAAGATAAAAATCAAAATCACAGTTGAAATACTGTCAATACAATCAAAGAGCTTTATCTAAAGGTACAGAAGAGAGCAAAACTATGATGGGGGTTAAATATGTGCAGGCTTTGTGTTTGTTTTAATATCGGGAATTTTCCCCTACAATTACTCTTATGCTTAATGCATTTGATGAGTAAATATATGTTTAAATGTAATTCAAATATGCTAATTGGCTATTTTGATTCAGTGTAAGTAACTTGATTTTCTTGTACAGGAATTAAAAGTTTTAACTGGAAAAACTTACATGTAACACATAACTTATCCACTCAAATATTAGTTATAAATATTTCTCCTGAAAAGTGTTTATGACTGAGTGCTCCATGTATTTACATTTAGTGCTTAGTTTTACCTTGCATATCCAGATGACAATGATTTGAGGAGGTCATAGAAATCCACAACAATCTCATTCAACGGGAAGAGATACTTCATCATGATGCGCTGGTCGTCGATGTACACCATGTTCTTCTGGACACCTCTGCGATTCTTTTAGAGCACAGGTAGTATTATATTATCATATATCATATTATACTATGGCTCTCAACAGTCAGACATTTCTTTACAGTAAGTTACTTGTGAAACTGAGTGAGACTGCTCGAAGAACTTAAGGTGTAATCAACAAAGTCCAAAAAGAGATTTTTTTTTTTTTTTTTTTTTTTATGTTTTGTTTTTAACTACAGTTGTTTTTTTCCTCTTCAGCTCCAAACCAATTTGGAAAGCGTAAAAAGCGTGGGTGCTCTCTAATATCTCCTGTCAAACTCCATTTTCCAACAGGCTTGAGAATCAGGCCAACTTCCCTGAGTGTATTTAGAGACCGAGTCCTTCTCTGACTTAAAAACCAGAAGGAAAAAAATGTTTACAAAGCACATAAAGATAAAGCAGATAAAATATATGATAAAGTTACATAAGAGAATAAAAGTGAAACTGATAGAACAAATTCACTTACCAAACAGAGAGTCATGATCTTGCCAGTGTAAGAGTCTGGAGCGAGAATGGTCCCGACCACCATCGGCTCCATATACTCTGACACACATGATCTGTCGGGGAATTGGGCAGGATTCACGATGGTTATCTCCTCGCTGCCATGTTCCTGTCGAGGAGAAGCAGCATGACTGAAATCTACTAATTAAACTAGTGAATCTCCTCCCAAAAGCAAACATGATAGTGTAGTTATACTAAAATAAAACACTACTTTCTGAGTATTAAAAATACACCACCTGCAAAATGACAAAGTCTTTTATATATATTCGTATTCTGAGTAGACATAAAATAATAATATAAAATCTTGATGTACAGCAGCCAGCCTTCACAAGAGTGAGAAAATGGATGAGACTCCTAAAGCTTTAATTTGCTAAAGCACATTTTGACTGTTGCCATCAATAGTCTCCCATATGTTATTTCACAACAACGCATGCCAGCGAGAGCAGAGAGCCTCCATTTATCAATTTTCGAGTGAGTTGAAACTTTTTTTTTTTGCTGAACTCACCGCGGGGCCTGACTCACATGGTAACACCGGCAAATATACAAGCAGGAAACGGCTCTTACCTTGATGAGTTTGGCTGAAGAGAGGATGGCTTTGTAGGGCACAGTGGGCGCTGTAACTATAACAGATGCATTGTATTCCTGCTCCAGCCGCTGATTGAACACCTCCATATGGAGAAGACCCAGGAAGCCAAGTCTGCAGCAGGGTGGGAAGGTCCACAGGTTCACTCCAGTTTTATAATTGATATTCATGCTTTTTAATTACAAAGAGCCTCTTTGGAGAGACTTCAAAAGTGACTGAGACTTACTGCAGTGCAGTGTCGCACCTCCAAAAGATCTGAACTGTTGCCACTAATGGCATCAAATTTATGTCATCCAGACTCATAATATGACATATGATGATAAATAAACTCTTCCTCGTCGGTTGCCTTTTGGCAACAGACACCATGTCCAAAAGGAGCTTGATATTTTCCAATAGATTAGACCATATATTGTGTAGAAACTTTCCCTAAATTCTGTACTTTAGATAACTTTTCTACATCAGTAAATCACTTGGAAAACATGCAAAGTGGAGAAGAGAGTCTTAACTTTTCATTGGCTCTTTGGTTTTCTCGCTGCTCAGTGGTGGTTCAGTCACTCCTCGAGTTTGAACAGGATTGAACAGCTATTTTTTATTCTAATTTATAACGTCCTCACCTCCAGCCGGCTCCCAGGGCCAGACTGCTGTCTCTCTGCACCGTGACGCTCGAGTCATTCAGGGTCAGTCTCTCAATGGCGCTGCGAAGGCCCGGATACTCAGACTGGTCCATGGGATACATGCCTGAGGGACACATCACCGGCAACCATCACCACTCTTTTTATTTGGAAAACAACACAGACTGCTCTTTACTGAACCAGCTACTGAAGCACAACATACACTGAGGAGGTTTTATGTTTGACAACTTGTCTTTTAAAGTTACTGTTTGAATAGTTAGAACTGTCTTAATGTGTTTCACAAATTATTTTTTATCAATGTCAGTTCTTATTCTATTATTTTTCCAGAGATTTTTTATCTGAAAGCAGGAAGCAGTTGCAGCAGTTTTGCATTAATAACAGAGACATAGGCTTAGTTTTATAATGAACCAAAGATATTAAAAAAAATGGCCTTACCAGCGAACACCATGGCTTTAGCAGGTTTAAACCCTGGAAGAGCCTGCACCGGCTGCTCCTGGAGGTAAAGCGTGTCACCAATCTGAGCCTCCTTCACATCTTTCATCCCTGCTATGATGTAGCCCACTTGGCCTGCAAACCTACACAACAACCCAGAGAGAGAGTCACACTAATACAGTGTAAAAAAAAAAAAAAAAAAAAAAAGCATCTTTGGGAAAATATTCAGTTGACAGCAGCTTATTACAAATAAGCCAACACGTTATGCAGACACATCGAAACCAGATTATAAGCTTCGTATTTCAGTACAGATTTTATATTTTTCATGTTGCAATAGACACAGTTTAGATACATTAATGCTAAATTTTGCTGAGAATGAAGAACAGCAACACTCTCTAACCCCTTTAACCATTGATGGATTTAAACTCTGTGTCTCAATATAAATAATTGCATTTCTTCTGTGTGTTAAACACAGCAGAAAAACAATAACTTGCTCTGTTTTATGGTATTTTTATTTTTATTTGTTTTTTTTAACCATTTTGTGTCTATTTGTTTGTTTGTTTTTTGCGTTTTGTGAGCGTTTTGTTTTCTCAGACACTAACTGGGAGTTTTCTTCATATTACAATAATTTCCCCGGTGGGATGAATTAAGTAGAAACATCTATCCATCCACCTTCAGAATAACAAAAAGTAAAGTTAGTAATTAGGTTCAAGATGCATTTCATCCTGAAACATATCCCTATATGTATACATATGTGTACATAAAGTGTATGTGCCTTAAGCAGCAGAGAGCAGGACAAGTGTGTGACTTTTTCACTTTTGTGTCAGTAAATTTGAATATGGACGATCTGTTTTTTATGGCTAAAAGATGTTTATTTTAAACATTGATGAATCATAATGGTCATAATATTCTTGATTAATTAATGAAACATTTAGAGGCTGGAACCAGGAGATTTTTCAAATTTTAGCTTCAAAAAATAAATTAACTGTTAAAATAAATCTCCTGATGAACTGATTCATTTCAGCTTCAATGCCAACATCAGCAGATGACATGAGAAGAGGAGGAGAAATGCTACGTACAGCTTCTGTGTCGGGTGCTCATCTGGTCGCAGAAGCCCCAGCTCGTTGACCTCATAGGTTTTGCCGAGATACGCCGACATGATCTTGTCGCCTTTTTTGACCCGACCCCCGAACACAGCAATGTTGGCCACCACACCTCTGTAGTGGTCGAAAGTGGAGTCAAACACTAGGGCTTTAAATGGGTCATCGGGGCTTGCCACGGGCCTGAGGGCAAATGGAAAAAAAAAAAGAAAAGCTTCAGTTTTGTGTTGTCACGTTGTATATGAGACATGAAGCCACCTGAGACTTCTTACGGTGGGATCCTGTCCACAACGGCTTGGAGAACCATTTCAACGTTTGTTCCATGTTTAGCTGAAATCTGAAAAAGAAGAGATCATGAATGAAGAAACATTTACCAATCTAAATACTACATTTAAAAGGTCACACTTACCCGTATGCATTCTTCACGTGGAATATCAAACGCCTTTTCGATTTGTGACTCCACTCTTTCTGGATCAGCATTTTTCAAATCAATCTGAGGGAGACAATGTTACAACAGATTTATCCAATGAATTTCAATAAAGTGACAGAATGGCATGTGATTAAACCAAACACTGACTGGTGTGAATGTACCTTGTTGATGACAGGAATGATCGTTAGTTGAGCTTCAAAAGCCAGGTAGAAGTTAGCCACTGTTTGCGCTTGAATCCCCTTCACATGACAAAGAAAACATTAATGACTGCATCACATGCAGCAACACTGCCGCAATGAGTCACTGAGGAAATCCACTTTTCTACCTGATTGGCATCGACAATCAACAGGACGCCTTGGCATGCAGAAATCGATCGAGACACTTCGTAACTGAAGTCAACATGACCCTGAGGAGAGGTTGATCAAAAGGTTGTGTGAGGCTGCATGTTCAACATTTAAACAAGACAGCCATAAATATTACAGATGAGATGTTAAAATCTGCAACATGTGACAATGTTATCTTAAGACTAGAATCTAATCTGCTTTAAACTGATCACACAGAAATGTTGAGATGTATAAAGATAATAAACAAATCTGTCCAACCTATTACCACAAGATAAACAGCTACAGTTTCAAATCAAATTGTCAGATTTACTTTACAGATCACAGTGTGAAGTCTTACCGGTGTGTCGATGAGGTTCAGGAGGTACTGCTGCCCCTGGTGGCTGTAAAACAACGAAGCTGTCTGGGCCTTCACCGTGATGCCCCTTTCTCGCTCCACCTGCAGCTTGTCCAACACCTGTTTGTTCTTCTCTGTCTTTGCTATGGCACCTGTTAGCCAGAGACATCCACTGGTAACACCTCGCTGTAGTCTTTCACTGTACACTGACTCGTGTGAAAGTCGATAGTGATCGAGTCGACACTAAGTCTCTGAGTAGACTGATGTGAGCAGACATACCTGTCATCTCCAGCAGTCTGTCAGCCAAGGTGCTTTTTCCGTGGTCAATATGGGCAATGATGCAAAAGTTCCTGATTTTGTCCACGGGGAACTTGGACAGATCAATATTTTCCTTGAAAACAAAAGTAAAGAAGTCACTCAACAACTACTGAATTGTTACCGTAAAACACCTTAAAGTAGAAAGTATACTATATAATAATATTTCATTATTATTTCTGGATTATATTTGTGAATGGAGCAGCTAATGAAGCTAAAGTGAGATCAGTCTTTAAATAAAGTCACTGGCTTTATAAACTTCATAACCACAAGGCCTTTTATGTATGAAATTATATATAAATCTGAAAGTAACAACACATATACATTGATAATATATTACACTGATAATATATTACAATGTGTTAGTACCTTGTCAGTTTGTGTGCTGATCATCCTGAAGTTGCTGGAGAAAACGGGCAGCTTTTTCATCCAGCGGTGTCTGAACACCGAGTAGCTCCTGCTATAGTTTAATATTTTCCTTCTGTACATTTTGAACTGTAAAACACGTCTACACAGAGGAGAAAACTGAGGAAGCGACATGTTTTCTTTAAGACAGCAGCTCCAGAGTAAGAAAAGAAGGACAAATAAATGTCAGCTAGCTGTTAGCTAACTGCTTAATACTTTTAACTGTGGGCTGCTGCCACAGCGGCGGACCACTGTGAAACCTCACAACGATTAAATAGAATAAATAAACGAGTCTTCAAAGTAAATAGTCCAGGAATAACCCCGGTGCATGAGCTGCTCGGGTGCTGACATTTTGGGTGACAGTTCACCCGCAAAGACGTCTGGGAAATGTTGTTGATTTTTCAAATCAAAGATGAAAAGAGTCAAGATGGATACCTAGGCTAAATTTCGTTTCGCTCGTTTGAACGTAGAAGTAGAAATTCAAAATAAACAAGCTAAAAAAAAGTCATGCCCTTTATATCCCGTATATTTATCTGTTACACTGTTAGTCTTTATTTTTACTCAACCTATACTGTAAAATTAAAGAGGATTGTAGATATATAACTGCACTGCTATTCTTAATTCAGTTCGAGTGTGTTTAAAAGGCTTCTTAAGCGAATGTGATAATGTAATTGTTCAGTTTAGAGTCACTGCTCTAAAGAACTAAATATGGAATAATGATAACATAATATACAGACATCAACGTTTGTGCACAGCTAAGGAGGATAATTATCCTGTGACAGTCTTTGGCAAAAGATGAGACAACCGGAAGTCCCGCCCACTCAATCTCTCAGAGATGAAGGATAAAAATGGATATCAGTTGCTAAGACAACGAAGCTGCCTCTTGCACAAGAATAGATTCCTGCTTCTTTTCTTTGTGCAGCCACAGATAATAAGCCTCTATTAGCCGGAGTTTCTGCCTGTCATCTAATCATCATCACCTTTGTTTTGTTTTGGGTTTTTTTTTTTTTTTTGGTAGATTTGAGACTTGCAGTGAGGAATGCCTTTGATTCATACTACTCAGCATGTGTTTTCTCACAGATAATAACAGTAGGCAGTATTTAAAAAAAAAAAAAAGCCTTGATGTGTGTTGATTTGACAACATTCAACCATCCTGTTTTGAAGACGTTTCCATGTAGCTTCTTCTGTACTATAAAAATGACGTAGATCAATAGACATCAGTAGATCAATAGACATCCCCTGACAATTAGGAAGAAAACATCTAGACATAAAGATCTATAAAATTAAAATATAATATATGAATACATATATTAATACCTCCAACATAAATAAATAATAATATTAATAATTTTTTTAATGTAATTTGGAATCCATTGATATGAATGCGGACATGGTTAAGACAGTAAACTATGAATACCTGACCATGTTATTGTATGATAATGTCGTAATAAATATTTGTTTAGGTTTAGAGACAAAGTGACGTGGTTATGTGTAGTTGAAGATGCTGGTTTGGGATAAAGTAAACCTCGGTCATTAAGGTTACAGTGATGAAGATGTGGTTTAGGATACATTATATGGCTGCTGTGGTCACTTCTGAAAGAAACAATAATATTTTATAAATAATAGAATATCACTATGGATTTTAATGAGTCTTTTTCACCACATTATTTATATGTTTACTTGGCAAGAAAGTAAATGTGTCTAGTAATATAGACCAGGGCTTGTTCCAGTTCCAGTAACAGTCTGAACCCAAAAGAAAGGCAGCCATTATTAATGTTATTAATTACATTGGTACTTTCCCTTCTGTGACATATTAAAATGTCTGTCACACTGTATTATGACGTGTCATTAAAGAGGTAGAATTGAGACACTGACCCTGGTTGACCCCTTTGGCTATTGAACTATCCATCAACATTAAACCATCATTTGAAACAGACTTGGATACAAATCATGTGTATAGACCCCACACCTTCCTCAGGCTTTGTTTAGCTGATAACGTCTCACAGGAGCTCTCTGGCCCTCCTCTATGTACTGCAATCAAATAAATTTAATGTGGGTGTAAAAGCTTTAAGCCACTGTCCAAATTAAACCAGTGGCTTGAAGCTTCACAAATTAGATCCCTGTATTTTCTTTCTGCAGTTGAGTGGAAGTGTCTCTAGAGAAATACAATCTATGACTAATATTCAAAAGAGACAATGTCATTTTAAATGAGTTGTAAATGATTAACTTTAATTACGAAGCTCTCCGGACATGTATGTACAAGTATACTGAAAAACTAAAACATTGCTGTTGTTCATTTAATGTTTTTTCTCTCACTCCGTCAGCCTAAAATTATTAGATTGTTTATTTGAATTAACCTTTGTGTTTGTTATTGTCTTATAGTCAATGAGATGAGATTCATGCACTTGAGGTTCATCTTAACAAGAATTTGCCCTTTATAGCCTGACACATCAAATAATGATCATCAATAACTGAGATGTTTATTAAACCTTCTCACAAATTACAAAAATTTAGGTATTCATATCATTTTATATTATAATTGTATTTGTTATTTTTATTTGATTCAAACTGATTGTGCTGATAAGATCAATATTTCTGGCCAAAACATCCCCCTTTCCACATCTGCCACCAACAACTAACTTTTAACACCCACATCAAACACCTCTGTAACACCTTATTCTACCACCTTAAAAACATCACTAAACTCCATCCAACGCTCACCCTGGCAGATGCAGAGAAGCTCGTCTATACCTTTGTCTCATCCAGGATAGATTACTGTAATGCACTCCTCATCGGGAAAGACTGCAATACATCCAGAACATCGCTGCCATGATCCTGATGAGGGTTCGTAAACATGACCACATCTCCCCCATCCTGAAAACCCTTCACTGGCTCCCCGTCCCACTCAGGATAGAATACAAGGTCCCTCACCCACCAGTACATTCATGGACATGCAGCCATTTATCAACAGGAACTTCTCACCCTTCACACCTCCTCTCACAACCTCCGCTCTGCAACCACAAACACCCTCCAAGTTCCCAGGACCAAGCTTCATAGTATGGGTGATTGGGCCTTTTCAGTTGCTGCCCCAAGACTGTGGAACTCCCTACCAGACCACCTGAGAGGCCCACAGTCTTTAGATGTTTTTAAACAAAACTTGAAAACCTTTCTTAAAAAAAAAAAAAAAAAACCCTTTTGCTAAATAGCATTTTATTGACTCTTTTATCCCATTTTACTGTAGCACTTTATCTTATCTAGCTCTCTATCTTATCACTTTATTATCAACGTTTCCGAAACTGACGTAACAAATATGATACAGTTAAAAAGGGTTAAACAAGGTGTTTTTAAAAAAAGTGTTTGACTTTCATAAAACTCATTTTAGATAAATACTTAAAAAGAAAAACATGTGGTCTGAGTCATTCATCAAACATTTATGTCATTTAAAACTATTAAAAAATAATTATTTTTGATAGGTAACGTGTTTGTTTTTTTTTTTTTTTTTTTAATCATTAGATTGTGTTTATTGCAAAGGCCCTAAAATGACTTAACGACAAATAGATACTTCAGATTAAAGAAACTGTTCATTTAGATCAAGTCTTTTCATAAATTTATGCCCAATTGGAAATATTGATTTGCACCAACTTAAGAAAATAGTTTTGACTGTATAATTATTTGATTGGTTTGATTTTTTTAAAACCTTTTTTCAGTGTGGATACATAACATGTATCAGCTCTGATTTACGGTGTTTGAGCAGATCAGCAGAGGACCTCACACTGTTATGTGTGCAGAGACCGGAGTGGTGGAAAGATCACGTTAGAAAATGAAAACTTCAGCGAGCGTTGCATTACAGCTCAGTGCCACGGGGCTTTCTGAAAGCTCGACCAGCACACTGGTAATGATAGTCTGTGGTAGCGTTGGAGCGCTGGTTCACAGCCTCCGTTCTCCTCTAGTGAGGAGGAGCTGAGCTGCTGGTGTCTGTTGTAAATTATGAGTTATGTCTCTATAAACATCCAGGTCTTGGAGTCAAAGCAGTAATGTGCGCAGACGTGAATGTCACCTTACTGCTCTCAAGCACTTTGGCATTTGTAAGATATCTGGAGTAGGATGTGTAGATAATTACAGTTGCTTCACCAAAATATAAATTCCTCTGTTACTCAATGTTTGTACAGTTATTCCCACTACCAGAAGGGGGAGACACAAGTTCCATACAGCAGGTTTATTTTCCAATTATTTTCAAACATTGGCAACTGAAATACAGTCATGTTTTCTTTTGCTTCCTTGCTTTTTTTTTTTTTTAAAGTAAAAACTCAAATAGAGCCTGACCAATACACCAATACTGGCTCAAATACCATCTGGTAAGAAATAAGAAACTCTTCCTTCTCTTCATGTTTCAGCTGTATGTCCCACTTAATACATATCCTGGTTCACATTTCTTTAAAAACTAACTTTAAGGGAACCATATCAAAAATGTGTTTTAGTGTTACACATCCAAAAACATGACAAAAAGTATATATATATATATATATATATATATATATATATATATATAAAAAGAACTGAATTGATATGTGTTTTGATTAGAAACTGTGCACTGAATCAGGCATCCACCTCGTGAACAATCATTTTATCTGGAATGTTTAAGATTCTATCAGGACGTTGGAGAATTAACTGAATTAAAAATAACTATATCTCACAACAGAATTTGTAAAAAATAAATAAAAAATCATAGATTTTCATCTTCATGCAATGTTTGATTCAACAATAAAATTAGGTTAAAGTAAGTTCAAATATTGATGTGAAGCAAAATTATATCACTTTATGAAAAAAGTTACACAGTAGAGTCCCGTACATGGCTACTGATATGGGGCTGAACGCGATTTGTCTGAATATACATTGAGCAGTGACATTGTGAAAGAGAAACAACATCTTTTACCAAACTATTTACTACACAATATTTACCTAATTTCAACGCAGTGCTTTACTATAAATTTGTGATAATGGCATAAGAGGAAAAAAAAAAAATTAGGCCCGTTACATAAAAGATTTGCTGGCAGAGAAATGAGCTTATTTAAAGAACTTTCACACGTGAGTCACTGAAGTTCACGCTGGCACAAAACAGGTTTATGTTTACAATTCCATCTCGATCATATCTGTAATTATTTAAAAAATAGCTGCTTCTCATCATAAAATGTGTGGGAAAGAGTCAGTGGCTTGGATTGGCTCGATGTTCTGCTTAACACCAATGAATCCACGCTGTCGTCTGGAGTTATTAGCCCTGCTGAGAAGCTGATAAAAAGCTGTGATGTTTGTATATTAACTTAATATAATTAATATGACAGTTGAGCCAAGATTTCATATGATGTTTAAAGACTGAGTTGTTATATATTTAACCTACAACTGTTATATGCATATAAAATTATCTGGATATGTTGATTTGGCAGCAACTCATAAAATCTTGGTTCGTTTAGAAACAGATTCCTTTCATTCTACTTTTACTATTCATACTGAGATGATCATTTTGGCTAAATTAAAAGCCATAATGCCATAGCTACACAGGGTTATTCCTTCACAGTGCGGTTTTCTTGTGGACTTTCAGCCCACTTTAGCTTTTATTTTGGTTTTAAAGTGGCACGTTTACGGCACTTACATAGTGTCTTACATACTGAAGCAGGAAACTGTACTCAACAACTTAGCTTTAACAAAGATAGAAAATGAAGAAAAGTAAACATCTAAAAACGAACCTGTCAGAAGTTGTTGGAGACCAACACAGTGCTAACGTTACCCAAAAACATTACAGTGAAACAGCCTCTGGCCACCAGTGTCCAAAAGCTGATAAATGTATATTGAAACACGGGGAAATTGTAGGTTATTTCTCTCTTTCATTCCACCTTTAAGTCGCAATTATAAGGTTTAAATTATAAATCACATTTAATAAAACTTACTGTTCCAGCTTGGCTGCTGCACAATGTTGCCTTTTTTTTCTTTTTTTTTTTTTTTTGATGAAGCAGATAAATAAACTCTGCCATTCAAAGCTTAGTTTTTGTTTTTTCTATAGGTCACAAACAAAAATAATAACTTCCTTCTTTACATATATCACATATTCATAGTTGATGGCAACAGTTTCAGTTTTAGCCCCCCTCTCTCTCGTGTCTTTCATTCTCAACAATAACATTTTTTTTCTCTCGATTTTCAAATATTTTTCTGGAATCCCAAAAGACACTAGCAGCACTGCACTGTATCACAAGCACAAGCGTACACATTATGTAATTTTCTCTCTCTCTCTCTTTTTTTTCACAGCCTTTTAAATTGAGTGTTTCAATGATTAGGGATATTGGTGTATGATCGCAGCCCCATATCTATAGTCACAGATAATAAAACAACCTTTACACCGTAACAATATCATACAAGTGTGTTTTTGCATCGGCTTGGACAGAAAGAAGCCACTCGTAGATGGCGAAGACAGAAAGAAATATGATACAAGCAATCCCTTTCACTCAAAGAAAAAAAAATATACTGTAATATCAAGAGAGTGGCATCACTAGCAAAATTCAACACATTTAGAAGTAATCATAAATAAAATGTATGCGTTAATGTCTATGCATTTGACTTTTATGTACAATGGCCACATACTGTAACTGGAAACACACTTTCGTCGAAATATGCACTCTAGTTGAAATAATCACACAATATGTCACCATGAAACCATGAATATAAATATACATACACATTTACAAAAGCCAGGCTTCTCAAAAGTGCTGCAGACGGTGTAGAAAACAGGCGGAGATAGAGGATCACGCTGCAATCCAGGGCTTTACTCTGCAAACGTATGTGTACACAGTTGCCGGAGGTATTTGGTTCGTCTCTTAGTCCCCAGACCAGAGCTCATCAAAAGTGGTCTTTAATTAGAGGGGACCATATCCTTTATAACGGGTTCTCTGTTTAAGTAGGTGGCCCAGTAGACGAGATTGAAGGTGCCAAAGAGAACAGGAAACAAAATCCTTGACATCCTGTCAATTTTGCTGACGCTGTTGAACGTCTTCTTGGGTTCTTGCGCTTTGCCCTCTGCTTTGGCCTTGTTGGGATCCGTGGCTCCACCCTTGGCGATGGTTGGGAGCGTGCTGGAGTCCTTGGTGATGTTAGGCGCGTAGTTGGCCACTGCTACAGCATAGGCATTATTCTTCTTGACGACAGATGCCCTCTCTTTTTTCTGACGAAAGATGACAAGGATCAGATGTGAATTTAAAATACATATAAACAAGAGGCAGCTGGTAATGGATGAAGCACATTTTGCAGAGTCAGGATAAAGGACAGCAAAGGCCAAATATGTCAACAGTTGGTTAATGATGCTCTTTAACGTTTAACACCTTTTTTTTAATTTTCCAACAGCTCCAAGGATGCAATACGATTACAGTATACCATTGACAGACTGATGCTCAAACATCAATAGTAATCAGGTGGAAGTACAGAGGGTCACACAGGATGATGTACTCATAATAATGTCCAGTTTGCTTCTTAAAATGGAGACTGCAGGATTATTGTAGGTATAGTTTTTACGTATTGAAAAAAAAAAAGTCGTAGAATGATTTTTTTGACAAAATGTTGAATGGAATATTTTTTATTACCTTGACGTAAAAATAATAATCATTAGAATTAATATGTATAATAATATTATATAACAGAGAAAGTCAGTATAGATACCATGTTGACAGGAAATTGTCAAGAAAGTCTATGGGAAATAGTGCATCTATTTTTCTTTCTTTATTGTTTCTCAGTTTTTCCACTACCTCTCAAATCTATTCATTGCTGAACCTCCAAATAACATAAATATATTTTATATTTTCACAATCTTAACCTTTAAATAAAAATTATTAATACATATCAACATCTTCTGTGAGTGCTGCTGTTTATGTGATAGTTAGCCTGGTTGCTATCACACACTGAAATGTTAAATCTATGTATTTCCAGTCCAGTCTATTTAAAGTTTACAGCTACATTACACCATTGTACACATTGAGTCACTCCCCTACAGCAGTTTGAGCATTAAGTGCTTTGCCACGAGGCACATCATAGTTAAATGCAAAAAGTGCACTGATGGCACTTAAAGGTTTAAAATGTTCTTCCTCTGAAATGCTAATACCGGTGCACTAATTACTGTTCTTGTTCTTTCAAACGTACAGTTCACTGTGTCAGGATTACAGGTTACACATGAACCCATGTTCTCGCTATAGAAGCAGTGTTGCCCAGACATCACCACAGGTCTTTGGCTCTACATGTGAAGGGTTAGAGCAGCCATTATCACTGCGCTTCCCTCTGCATCCAACAAATGTTTTTAACCCACATTCTCCGACGTGAAAGCATCACCTTCTGCGGCACAATGCTAATGAATTCTCTTTGAAAATGGAGCCTGTCAAAAAGACACGTCTCTCTCCTCATTACCTTGTCATTCACAACACTCTTCCCATCCCAAGCCCAGCCACGCTTTGTGAAGTAATTCACAGTGGCGAACTCAATCAAGGCAGAGAAGACGAAGGCGTAACACACGGCGATGAACCAGTCCATGGCCGTGGCATAAGCGACCTTTGGTAGGGAGTTCCTGGCACTTATACTCAGGGTTGTCATCGTGAGAACAGTGGTCACACCTGCAAATACAAAAAAATGAGTTATTGTATTAGCCTGTTCTATCATAAACCATCAGTAAAATTTCAGCTGTTTGGAATCTTTGAGTTTGTTTTCTTTGTTTGCTTTGTTTGTTTGAGTTTATTTATGACTTGTGGACCAGGCTTAGGTCATTGTTGTTAGTTCCACTTGGCTCAGAGACAAGTCCAACAGTAACTCATCCAACTGGACAGAAAAAGCACTCAAGCCTGTAGAAATGTCAATTCTTTATTCTTCATCCTATTTTCTCCTGCATCCACCAACTTACAGCCACTAGCTGTATTCATCCCCCTGAAGATGAATGTGTGTGTACTGAGATCACACATTCATAACACTGAGCTTAAATTACATTAGCGACAAAGGGAATTGAGGTGTTTCGGGAATTGAGGTGTTTCAGTAAGATATATTGGTATATAAATACATGAACAGATGAATAACTAAATAAAGAAGAAGAATAATGTGATGTCAGTGATAATTGTCATATATATTTACCAAACACAGTCCTAGCTGGCACTGACTCTCTATTCAGCCAGAAAGACACTTGGGACAGAATGACGGTCATGATGCAGGGCAGGTAGGTCTGAATGACGAAGTAACCGATCTTCCTCTTCAGGTGGAAATGAGCCGTCATCACAGTGTATTCACCTGTGGACACAAGAGACCAGGTGAGTAAGACTCAATGTGTAAAACAGAGCTACTACAGCTGCCTGTACAAACAATAATGATTAGTATGCAAGTACTTAAAAATAACTAATACACACACACACACACACACACACACACATATATATATATATATATATATATACACACACACACACACACACATTTGCTGTGTAGCTGACACAGCTGTGTATGTATCAGCTGACTTTGTGGCGTGCACTCAACATCATAACATCATCAGACTCATGAGTCAAAGAAGTAAAAAAAAAATATTTATAGCAGCTCCCCCTAAAGGCTAAAAAGGTTTCTTCAGCTTTTTCATACAGTATCATACACTCCAAGATTCACAGACGATAATGGCCGTGGTACTTTCACTTTACTTTTAAAAATATTCCAAAAATATTTAACAAGTAAAAGTAGAATAAAAGACGCAACATAACAGCAACGTCTACAGTAACACAAAGGTGAAGATTCCTCTGTAAGACACAACAATGTCAAATTTGTGCCACTGACTGTGGAGAACTTTTGTATAAATTGATGGATCTTTAGATTTAAAATAAATAAATGAATAAAAATAGATGCAGTGTATATGCAGCTTTAACCAACATTACACAGGCTATGCTCTTACTATTCTTCTTTGCATGAAATCCAATGCAAATTTTACTTTTTTGTTTCCCCAGTTTTCTTGATTTATATGTAAAACCATAACCATTTTCCTAACTCTAATCTATATATACATATTTTTTTTATTTACAGCTCCATCAATATGAATATCAATTTATTATAGGAGCTGTAAAATCAATCAACTGAAATGAATAACACATTGTCAATAATCTACAAAAAGATTACTGTAATGAAATCATCCTGAACTCTGCTATGTGTTCTTGTCTGTTATTACAATAAAGGAAACTTCACTCTCCTCAAACTCTGTTGCACTAAAACACTAATGCACTAATGAACGGATACATGCTAAAATTCTCTAATTTTGAAGAGAAAATCTATAAATTGATAAAAGTGTGTGTATTCGTCAGCCTCACTCTCTAACAGAGCGCTCCTTTATGCTTATGTTATTTACACCAGTAGAAAAAGATGTTTTGATATGACAAACACAGCTTTCATGAGACAGAGAAGGCTCATGCATCGATTAATCCTCACAGATCAGCTGTTAACTGTACATATTTGGTATAATAATTGATCTGTACAGAGTAGTAGTCTGTGTGATATCCTAGTCATCGACCAAAGCCTAATAGGCGACAAGGCCGTGAAACAGTGCCAGTGCAGCAGGAGCAGACAGGCCAAATGGAAGATATCTCAAAGAGAAGCCAAGATTAGACATGAGAAGAAAAAGATGTGTTACCCATGGCAACAGAACAGAGAAACATAGCTCATTTGCTGCGATTTTGAAATGAAGGCCTTGATACACGCTGCCACTTGGCAAGAGGAAAGTCCTTTTCAGCAGTGGGAAGGGGGGAAGGGGGTGTCAATTCCAAAGACTAATCCCAAAAGATTTTTATTCCCTCTTTTTGTTATGGCAGTGTAGTTGTATTGCCTGCATTTCTAGAAGTCATGTGAGGACTAATTCTCACTTTGTCACCATACACACAAGCACACATGTGCAAAAACACACATGCAATAACTCAGGCAGTAGAATTTAGAAGAATTGAGTGCACTCTCAGTACCCTATGGAGCTCTATATCTTCTGTAATTTAATTTGCATGCCATCCCTGTTGCCTGTGTTGTGAATGGGGGAGGAGGACATTACAAGCAAAGGAATCCACTGGATGTGGCTGAAATTTCTCTAGAGAAGCCCCTGATCGCTTCGCTAAAAGGGAAGACAGTAATTATAGCATGAAGATGGTAATCACATCATGTCTCCTACAGATGTAGAAGACAAGGTTCACAGCTAACGCCACAGGAATATCTCAGTCCTCCAGGACGCGCTGTGTGATGTCATCTGTCCGACGGAGGGCACAGACTCTCATCAGACTACAAGCTTTGCAGATGAAGACTTAATGTGGATTTATTGCTGCTACAAAGCCCAGTTTTATGTTTTGAGAGGCTTTTTATATGAATTACCTGCTGTAATGTCTGCTTCTGTTGATGCAATGGAGAACAAGCTATCCTGACTTGTAGTACCCAATATCCATCAAGATAAAAAAAAAAACAAAAAAAAAAAACACTTTATCCTACCAAGAAACTTGTCCAAACTAAATGACCATAAATGACCACATGGGCCATTTTGAACAAAAACAGCTTGGTTAGGTTGAGGGCAAGATCACGTGTGGTTTTAAGTATTTTATTAAAGGATCTTTGTCATCTGTTTCAAGTCACTTGAATGTAAGTGTCATGTTTTAGAGTATTGATTGGCAAAACTGATACGTTCTCATGCGACCACTGGATTTCACTTACCAATAAAATGTAACTGTGTCCTTAAAATGCACAAGGACTTTTTTAGGTAGGAGTCTCAATCCTACATTTCCCATAATGCATTTTTTTGCCTTTAAACTTTGCACCTCCAGTCGAAAAACATGGGTTTTCTCCAAAGGCTTTCCCTTTATGACATCATCAAAGCCAGTCATCATTTAAAGCCACAGTGACTGCATCAAATTGCAAACTTCAATCTCCAAAGTCTGTAGAGCTCCCTCTAAATACCAATTGTTTTATGCTACATAGCTCTATTGGCCTCTATGGGAAATAAAAGCTTTAAAATAAGCTGATGCATAAGCATCCTCCTCCAACAACTACCCTCTTATATATTTAGCATCATCATCAATTCAAAGAGATCAGCAGAGCTGTCACTGTGATTTCACAGCTGTGTTAGTGCAGGTTTAATCAGGAAGAACTTAATGAGGACATCCCTGTCCAGACCAAAATCCACAATAATCAATATTCTATCTTATCCACTAACTACTTCTCTGTCGAAGATATAAAACATGTAAAAGATGGGACAGTGGAGGCCTGAAGGCTAAGGAAATGAACTTGTGTCCAGAAGGTCACAGCTTTAAATCAACCAACTGCCAATGTTTCACCGAGGGAGCAAGGTACCATCCCCACAAATGCAGAGGTCAAATCACTAATAAATCACATACTAATAAGATGTAGCTTGCAATGACAAACCAAATGAGTATCCCTTCAGTTCTTTACCATTTTAGTGTCATTAAGCTTATTGTTTCAGTGTTCTGTTCTGATTCACTCTCACTGCTCTCACGGCGTTGTTTTCTTCTGCAGCAGAACTTAATGGGACATTTAGCAGCTAAATGTTTGCCTTGGGTGTTGGTGGAGAAGAAAAACAGAGCTGAAAGGAGAGTCAGTTTTATATTTACAGTCCAGAGACCTGATGTGAAATGAATCATAATGTAGCAGGAGATTTGGGGGTTCAAACCTGTGTGGAGTTCACGTGCTCTCCCTTTGTCTGCATGGGTTTTAGTGCTGGTACTTCCTCCCACAGTCAAGAGACACGCAGATAATTCATGACTTAACAGCTCATGGTGAGAATGATTGTTTATTTCTACATCCCCGTGATAAACTGTCCTGCCTGCAAACCGTGTGTAAAGGTGTCACTGTATTAGAACTGGGATTAGGTCCAGCTCACACATGACCCTCATTGGACAACCAACATGGCTACTGGATCGATGCATCTCCTGAATATTTGCTGACATGTTTGTCATAAAGACTTTAAAGAATTCTATAATACCAGTACACTACTACTATACTATATTAGAGCTGTACAAACAACATACCTATAATCCTTTTATTGGGACATTGCCTGTTATATTTGCTGTTATATTGCCTGTTTGTAAAATAAAACTTGTTTCTATATACAGTTGTTTAAAAAACTGTTAAAAAATGAGCTTAAGTTTGCTTTTTTTTGTGGTGTGTCAACTTCAATAGGCAGCCTAAGTCATGTCCCTTCTGCTCGACCCACTGGGTCCTTAGATTGGACAAAAATTACATTGCAGTGAATGGAGAGATAAACATTTTTTCCAATCCACTTTGACTCTGAAAATACATCACTGGTAAGACTACAAACAAAATAGTCGTGTAGGTGACGTCACGTCACAATTTCTCTTCACAAACTTTTCACTGAATTTCTTTCCCCCTCTCTTCCCAGAGGAGAGAACGAGGAGTAGGTGGATAAAACTTCAATGTCAAAAAATATCTTTAAAATTCACATGAATTTGAAAGCCATGCCCCTTTTTAAACGGGACCAGAAAATATTTTTTTCTCTACATAGACGCTAGTTCATAATTTTTACGATCGGAGGACCCATGGACCAGAAGCAGATGGGCGTGGCTTAGGCTCCTCATATCATGTCGTGGCATCTGAGTCGCTGTGTCTCTTAAATCCACAGCAAAAACAGATGAGATGGAAAAGAATTGTAAAAATGACTGTTGATCACTGCCAATCAAGGCCGAAGACAATAAATACTCGTGAATACTGCAGAGTCACTCAACCCAGGAATGAATTCTACTTGAATGCTACTAACATGAAGCTGCATGTTAGTGGGTGTGAAACGTATGACAGAGGTTTTTACACACACAACAAATGTTTTTAACAGCAAACAACAACAAGTGAGAATCACAGCAGCTGCTGTCTACAAGAGCTTTAAGTAACATATGTGAGGAGTTAATGTATGGTTGAATAGTCGGGATGCTTCATAACAATGTGTTGATTTGTTCACAGGCTTATGCAAGAGGTCCATCCCTGTGAAGCCTGAGAGCAACATTCACTCGTGCCAAGTGACCTAGTTTGCAAGTACGCTACACCAAACACTGACACAGTAGCAATGAATGATTAATTTAAAGTCAGCCAATCAGATAATGTGGAGTGACTAGTTAAACAAGAGAAACAGTCACTGGCGGGCATGCTGCCTCCTACCGAAGCATCATACAGCACTTAACCTAGATAGGAGCATTTAGTGCATGAAAAGATATTCTTACGCAATGAAAGTGCAGCAGGGATTCCCCTGATAGTGCAACAAAGTCACTCGGGGGGCCACTGTATACTGGTAATTGATACCAAAAGGGAGTAGTAGTGGGCCACTTGGCTCAGGGACACACTTATAAAGTCTTTCTATGGGGGACACACTTTTTCTGGGTGCAATTAAAAAAGTATAGTACAACATTGTGCTATGGCTATATCATTATATTGAGAGGTATTTTACTTTTTATTTTGGAGAAATGATGTAATTCAGGATCATATTGAAGCTGCAGGAATATCACATGTTTAAAACTTTGGCCTTTCACCCACACTGTCCCGAAATACCTCAAAACTTCAGCATGAACAGTTTCAAGAGTGAAAACTGGAGCAGCTTGTGAGAAAAGGAGGACTCAGTGTACACGCTGGAGCAAATAAAGGAAACATTTACCTCCACAGCGATGCTTTGCCAAACACCCACTCCTCCCTTGACCCCGAGGTCGACATCATCCACCACAAACATCTCAAACTCGTTGACAACCACAGATTCAAACTCACACTCGTGTCCATCCTGATCTGATTTAAGTAAAATTTTTTCTTCCAAAGTTCCAAGTTTCTGTAAAGTCAGATTCATCAAACTAAAAATACACCATATAGATGTGAAAAATGGTTTCATGCATATACCATTCATCCAACATAGACTGGTAATTACATCACACCCACACGTTTCTCTGTCCTGCAAGAACTCATTTCAAAAAGCTGCTTCCATCACATTTGCCTCAGCTAAGTAGTATCACTAAAATTAGAACAGTGCTGTCACTCAGTGACACAGACAATAGTACGTTCTTTCACATGTCTCATCTACCACAACACACTTCACTTGACTTAAATAACAAACGACGGCATTGTGCCAGGCGTTTGGGGCTATAATTAATCAGGAACATCAGAAAATCATTTCTTGTTTTTATCTTCTTATTTCTACTGATGTGTTTTAAGACCTTCACGACTCAACCCAGACCTTTCACTACACGTGCAAAAAACATCCAGGGTTTTACATACATGTTTCTGTTATCACAGATAAAAGACTAGTATTTTTAAACATGTCTACATGTAAACATGTCTAGCCTTTTGTCTGGGGTGTAAATGTCTAAGCTGTAAGCAGGTTCCTCCAAAGATGAATTAACATTAAAACAGATTTGAGTAACAGAGTAATATATTTATTTTCCCAGATCTTCAATCATTATATGATCCCTTAGATTTATCTTGTGGCCTCTTTCAGGGTCCCAACCCGCAGGTTGAAAACCGCTGTTGAAAACCTCTCCTGTTTCTTTTTTTTTAGCTTTACTTGTTAAGCCCTTTGTGACTTCTGTTTTGAAAAGTGCTATATAAGTACTTTATGATTAGTTTATGCTTATGTTACCGTGGTGACTTGCACTGTTACCATGGCAACATGATCTGTGATAAAAAATTGTGTCGGTTGAAATTTGCCTCATCTTTCATGTGTATTTTGAGGCCTCAGTTCTTCTTATTCCTCACACACATTGTTATTATTATCATTATCGTCATTATTATCATATATAACAGCAGCATCTCATCTCAAGTGTTATATTATTGTATTGTAGCAACAACACGGCCCCCCACTGTTTCCCAACCACATCCACAGCCATCACATCTCGCTGCACTGATGTGGAGGCCTATTTAAAGACCATCTTGTTGGTTCACATTCACTTCTGAGCTGACGTGTGCTTGCTGCTGTTACTGCTGCTCCACTCCACCCGACCTCCACCTGCCTCAGTTCTGCTCTGTTTGTATACGCACACCCTGGAGGGTGTTTATTTCTAAGTTAATAACCACTGGGGAATTATTTGCAATGGTCCCTGCGTGTTATTTATCACCGTGCCATGTATTTTATTCTGCTAAACAATGTTTCCACAGCAGGGAACCTTTTCCAAGAGCAGAACAATACTGCAGAGACAATTTGTATTTCCATGTTAATTTGATATGTGACGTGATGGTTACTGACAGAATTAGACTAAAAATCAACTGTCAACAATACAAGATAGATGTTAAATTACTTCTCCTTAACAGGAAATAGTTCACATAAGAAGAATGTGTCTTATTTCAGGTGCTGTGGAGTCATCTGAAAGGATCCCCTCACATGTCAACACATCATTGATCCAGACTTGTTTTCCAAATCACCTAAATAATTACCCCTCAGGTTTAACCTCTTCTGCGGTCATGCAACACTCAAGAAGACAAATCACTCTGCTGTCTGGTCTTATTCTCTCTCATGTGGTTCCCTGTGCATTTATGCACTTATCAAAATGTCTTATTTCTGGCTCAGGACATATTACATGGCCGACATCATTGATTCGATTACTGTCATCATATAATCTCCAGTCACTCTGCGTCAGATGACTTGTCACTCTCAGCGTGTGAAGAACCAGCTGCCAAAAGTCTCTTGTCTCTGTAGAGGCAGCCTGCTGGACTCAAACCCAGACTCCAGATCCACTTATTCACCACGACTTCCTGGACAATAATGGCGCTGTCCGCATCAGCTAACCCACAGAAACACACATTGTCTCATACATGCTCTCTCGAAATCTGGCTCTGTTTCTTGGCATCTGTGTCAGTGTGTTTGTATGAGATGCGTTGCTTCTATTTTTAGACTTCATTATCTCTGTCTTTTGTACTACAGCCTATTTTTATATGTAATTGTGTTCTTTGTTTTTCTGTATTCACTTTGCGAACAATATGCTTGTTAAAGTGTTTTATAAATAAAAATAAACTGACAGCTGATTGCCTCGGACAGAAAACATTTCTACATAAAAGTGGAGGGATGGATTATTCGCTGAGCTCCAGTCCTGATAGTTACTGTTGCTACGCCCGTAAAGCTTTCTGTTGTGGCAAATATGCACTTTACAGTGACAACACTGACAGATTCAGCATTTACAATTTAACAACCTGTTTTCACACATAAGTGGACAAAACCAATGTCTGAATCTATGCCTGTACCTAAATACTGTTCTTAAGCTGTGATTGGACATCTTCTACAGATAAATTCAATTCAAACCAAAAAATAATCAGCCTTACACAAATTCTTTAGTTCATTTTCCATGTGTGTTTAGGAACTCCATGGATGTCCATGATTTTAAAGCTGGAGCCATAAGCAAAGTTAATTATCATTTCCCCTAATGAGCTTGTCACTGTTGGATTCACTTGCTAATGTCTGCTGCAGGTACATTTCCCCATTTTCAATGCACACGGTCCCATTCACTTTCGAGGCTGAGAACATAGATTTTCTTTGTCATTTCATGCATCGCTGCACTTCTGTGAGACTTAAGATGCCGACACAAGATGCTCAAATCACTGAAGAACACAGCAGCCGTTCTTTTCTCCTGCAGCTCCTCTGTTAGTGTCTGAGCCACAGCAGACAGATGTGCTCCCTTATGTTTGGCTCTGCATTAGCATCTCTTGTCTCTTTTTTTTTTTTTTTTTTTTTTTTTTTGACAGCCATTTGAAACCCATCCAGGGAATCAGTGATGCATTTGAATACAGCAGCAGCTTTCCTGTCAGGCTTCCTGAGGGTCTACGGGTCATAGTAGATGCAGATTAGCAAAATGCACAATAAAGTAGGGAATTCAAGACATGCACGCATGCAACAATCCTGGTTTTATTGTGCAGAAAGGCCAGAATAAACATCTGCATCCGAGCCAAAAAAAAAAGTAAGAAACAAAAAGACAAAACTAAGCTAGAGCCGCCTCCTGCAACATGTAGGAGGTGGATAAGTTCAACATCCACCCAAACAAGCACAAAATCTTCACAGCTCAAATCCTGATTCCACAAAATTAACACTGCTTTCAGATCAGTGGTGTGTTTGCACAGGTTTGGGACTGAAGAGCAGATAAACAACCAGCTGTGTGCCAAAATGAACATGTTGGAAAGTGGATTCACTACCTTCTAGATCCCCATGAAAATGTTACCTGTACTTGACTTGATAGTTTCTTGTCCGACCGTTTGTCCGAGCAGGTCGTACTGGTTTAAACGGGAACTTTCTCCTTCCACCTCCACAGAGTCGGAGGCATTTTTTGTCCAAGCGTAAGTCACTTCTGAGATTGTGTAAGCATCTAAAAAAAAAAGAAAAGAAAAAGAACGAAATAACAGAGAAGAGGATGACCCCACAGAGGATAAATCTGGGGCAGCTGCAACTATTGATGACTTTTCAAGAAATAATTTCAGTGACCCAAATGAAAAGCCCCCCCACACTACATTGTGTTTGATTGTGGTTTCTAGAAACAACAGAAGCAATCAATGCATAGTGGCATTTGGCCTTTTCAATCAGTCACGCCATTTACTGAATATGAAATTTGAAAGCTTGTGTGCGAACCTAAGAATGTGTGATGAAACAGAAAACTGATTTTTTTTCCCCTCAACATATTCCTTTATTGAAATATGCTGCCAATCGTGTTGTGCTACTGAACGTTTCAGTGTTACAAATGCACAAGGAGACTGACATAAAATACTGTAGGTCACCACATAAATGCATTAAAAGCAAATGGGACATTTAATGAATGTTAGAAGTCAAGGCATTTCAGACATGACCCACCATGTTCTGATGCGCTGATATTTAATAATACCTTGTTTTTAAACCAGTAGCTTAAAAGCAGATTAAAGAAAAAAAAATTCTTCATCCAAATGTAAAGAAGCCATGACAATAGAAGTGTAATTAAAACAGATATAAACTCACAAAATAAAAATATTTGGATGAGTTAAGAGTCTTTTTTCACATATTTTCAGTCTTGTATCTATCAGTTGTTCTTTCTCTTTTTTTATGTGTTTATCTGCTGATCCTGAACTGAGCCATGCATCCCAGCTTCACTCGGTTCTTACGGATGTTCTCTTGCCAAAGAACCAGTGAGGAGAGGAAAAAAAAAGAAGAAGAAAAGCAAAAAATAGGAAATAGCATTTTACTTAATGTTCCCTCAGGTGAGTTACTCACAGCTGCCAAATTTTAGTGGACAGGAATGAAAGTCCATGGGGAAATCCTCCAGATGCATTGGACACTCTGCATGCACAGTTAACCTGCATCCAATTCACAGAAAATTAAGGAGACTTTGCAAATGCATGGAAAAGTAAACAGCACAGAAAAGGCACAGTCTCAAAAAAAAAAAAAAAAAAAACAACTCACAAGCCTCATGCACTATTCAAGACGCTTCCCATCTGTAATGCCTTGAGACAAAAATAATTCATCTTAGCTGTAATCGTCAGAGCAGAGTAAACAAGGTGCTGCAGAGACCAGCAGAAATCAAGGCTGCACTGTGTGACTGTGGTGAGATTGGAGCTTAGCTGTTTGATAAGAAACTGCACTGTCCGCGCTATTTAAAGCGCGGACATATCGTTTTTAATATTTTGTCTGGCAAATTGAGTTTCTCGAAATGCACGTTGACAAAAAGGTGCTTGTCTGCAAAAAATAAAAAAAATTAATAATGATGAAAAAAAAAAAAACACAAAACAGAAGAATACATTTGAATAAACAGGATTTATTATTTCTATAAAGATGTCACACATAACAAAGTTAGTTTGTAACTGTATGTTTATTTAGTTCACTATTAGCTAAAAAAAACTGATACTACTCATGTCTATGTGTACATATGTGTATGTAGATGTGGCTACAGTTAGCCTAGCTTAGCACAAAACAGGAAACAGGGTAAACATCTAGTCTGGTTCAGTTAATAAATATCGAATGTTGGCTGTAGCTTCATCTGTACTGTAATGCCTCAGTGAATATTCCCCACACATCTCAAATCTCTGTGGACACATTCTTGCTTGAGTTACCTCATGGTGTACAGCAACGTCCCGTCATCTTTGATCCTCAGCAGTTTATTAGGCATGGTCATGTTGTGAGCCACAGACTTTTTCCCATTGTGGAAGAAGGTGTCTGGAGTCCAGATCTTACTTGCCATCAGGTTGTTGAGAGGCAAAATGTTCATCGGCCCGTGAAATTTCAACCTCTCATCCTTCCAGCTTTGCCGGAAAAACACATCTATGGTGTACTCCTGCGGGCAGAGGAGATAAATGTATTCAACTCAACAGCTTCTATTAAATACATTTACTGAGAAATCTGTTTTCATGTTTCAGCTTTGAATCTTATTCATCGTCAACAAACACGCTGCACTTTCCACCGCCAAGCTGCATAGGAGCCTATGAGCAGCGGTTCTTCTCGACTGACTGATTTTAGCTGCCACTTTAATACCCTCTTCTTCTATTTGTCAACGCTCCATCAAGGTGAGCCTGGCGCTCTCCGTGTTGCAATACAGCTCCCTGAGCCGGTGTTTTCCTAAGCTGGCTCTGAGGCCATGACAACCCCTTGACCTACAATCCTCTGTTGTCAAAAGGAACCACACGAAAGAAAAAAAAAGGATTTAGGGCAAAAAGCACTGCACTGTGACATGTGTGTATGTGAGAGAGTGTTTGTGTGATTCACATCCAGTGAGAGCGAGAGGAAGAGAAAAATTCCTCCAGTTTTTTTTTCTTCTTTTTCTTTCTTTCTTGACACAGTTGAAAAGCTTTTGACGTTCACTCCTCAAGACACTGAAGACTAATAGTTTTTATTTTTACAGTAACAGAGTGATTTTTGGTTTACTGAGTAAATTACACTGAGCATCGTGGTCCTGATGGTGAACTGCAGTTCATTTTGATCAAACACAAACTGCTGAGTAACATTTGCTTAGACCCAGTGCGCCTGGCCACTTTAAAAAATTAGCTAGCCCTTGGAATTTAAAAAGGAAAGAAAAAGAAAAAAAAAGAAGCTGCATAAGTGTGGGTTGTTTTTAAAGACTGATGTTTCCAGATGCAAATGTGTTATGATCCACAGACAGGCTAGCTCAATCAACTGATGAAATTAATAAAATATCTCAAGCCTTATTGGAAAAATCCAGACCCAGGTTGTGCAGCGTTCAACCAAAACCATCACTTAATGCGCATTGTCATTATACACCGCACCTTGTTTATAAAACTGAAATCCAGTTTTAGATTTTCCTTTATTTCCCAGCTAATACTGTCAGCGGAGCGCTTGTAAATCCTATAATGTGGCTGCCTCAGCAATCAGCTGAATTGCTCCATAAATCAATTAGGTCCGAGGAAAATATTTCATGCTGTTTCTCATTTTATGAGACATCTGTCTGTGCAAGGGTGGACCCAGAGATAAATTATACATTTTCAGCCCTGTGCTTTATTTTTGTCATATGAAATGGATTCATTCATTCATTTTAATAATGAATAAATAATATGATATATAGAAAAATAATATTTCAAACCTGAGCATTCAGGTTTTAGATGATTACACTGCTCTGATTTCACAGCGTAGACATATTTCTGTGCTCCAGAGGCTGCAGCAAACTCAGTAATGACCTCTGCCAGAAGGAGACGATGTTTTCATGTCAGCTGTTTGTCTGTCTACCCATCTGTTTGTTTGTAAGATATTTTGAAAAATGTTTGAAAGTGAAATGAAGGATGCCATCTGCGACAAAGCAGAGAAACTAACTATCCCCGAGCAGAGGAGGAGGTCTACGACACCGCGGATCACCCACCTACAACGCTGAGCTTTCAACGCCTCCCACAAGGTTTAACAAGCGCTCGTGCTCGTCCTCAGGTGACTCCAATGACTCTAATGACCACAGCTACAACAGCCCCGAGCGCTGAGAACCATGTGACCTTGATAACGGCTCCGCTGAGGTTAAATAGCTGGGTCTCAACACCAGCAGCTCAGATGTGAAGAAACCTCTTGGATGAGAAATGAAACCCTGGATAACAGTGACCTGAATGACTGAGAGTCTTTACACACTCATCATGGATCGTGCCTGTTTATCAGATGTGGGTGGTGATCTGGTTCTGGGATTTAAATAAGATCATTTTTACATTTTTAGTCTTATTGATTTACTCTGTCTGTCTCCTGTTCCATATCAACGCTGGTTTATATTCAACTGAGTACCTTCTGCTTTACATATCTTTCAGAGACCACTGCATTGAACTCCAACATCATAACTGTTAAATCAATAGATCAATCACTCGGAAAATGGGTCTTCAACAATAGAAAGGGACGTTGATGATATGATGTGAAGGTGGGTGTGTGTTTCAGAATGATAAACAGGAAAGCCCAGGATAAACAAAGCAGTGACTTGAATAACAAGAGGACTTTCAATAATTTATAAGATGAAAATTGTCAGATGAATAGACATCGTGCCGTAGTGAGCAATACTGGTTCCACTTCAGCGTCACAGTGTGAGTGTGTGTGTGTGTGTGTGTGTGTGTGTGTGTGTGTGTGTGTGTGTGTGTGTGTGTGTGTGTGTGTGTGTGTGTGTGTGTGTGTGTGTGTGTGTTGTGTGTGTGTGAGAGAGCGAGAAGATGATGAAATTATGAAAGCAGGGGAGGCCGTGTTGAAACTAAAAATAAAACAAAAAGTAATGAATCTGCATTGGACAAATGTCTGATATGTTGCTCTCACCATGTCTGTGTCTGAGACGGGTCCAAAGCTGGTGACATAGATGTTTGTCTTCACCTCGGTTACCCTGTCTGGATAAAAGAGACAACAATTAGAGGCATTAAGGCTTAAAAATGAGAGAGATAAACAAAGTCAAAAAGATGCAAGAAGAAGAAGAGAGTTTAAGGACAATGAGGTGGGGAATATGGGATTGTTTTCTTTTATTATTCTGACAATTTTGTCTCACAGATTTATTAGTACAGAACAGAAGTGATAACAGGATGTTCTGTGCCAAAATCTTCATTTCAAAGAGGATTTAATCAGCTTAAAAACAATGGTGTTTAAGTTATATTCCTTTGTACTTCTTAACTTTAAACTATATCTGACCACATTTTGCCATCTGAAGTATTTATATTCAGATTACTTTGCTATATAGTAGTTTTCTTTTGTTTGTGGTGGAGTTAGAATTACTCACCTAAGGATAAGCATCTTATTAACTCACTGAATCTGTGTATTGACCAAATGTTCAAATTCTTGGGTCCATTTTTTTAAATGAGAAGTTTTGTCATTATTATTGAAATGCAAACTCCCAAATTTGGTGTAAGTTTAAAACAAAGCATAAATTTGGGGCAAAATCTAGAAAAACTTATTCATGCCTTCATTTCTTTTCTCAGGCCTTCACAATAAAAGCACTGAGATCGAGACTACGACGAACATATTCCACTGTTCAGTTCTCAGATCTCTGATCTGGCTGCCGGTGTCTCAGAGAATTCTTACTTGTTAACAAATCACTTGAACCAGCTTCATCTCTGACCTGCTTCCACATTTTCCATCTCAGATCATCAGAAACCAGACTGTGTGAAGTGTGAAGCTGCATTCACTTGTTTTATTTATTTTTTTTCCACCAGAACATTAATGCACCAATCATGTTAAAAGATGTAAACTGTCCAATGACCCACACTGAAGGTCAGATTTAACTGTTACTGATGTTATTATTGCGTTTGCCACTACTACAGTATATTGTGTACCAACTTGGTTCACCTATACATCACTGTGCAGATTAAATTTAATGAGCCGCTGTGACATGTAAGCTACGATTTAAAGCGTATAAAATTCGTCCTAAACGTTCAAACCAATGCGACAGATAGAAAGAGCCAAGCCTCATATGTTTCCTATTCAAGTGATAATGTGTGTCTGCGTCAGCGCCGCAGCATCAGGTCCATTTGCCGTCTCCACACTGTTTCTTTTAATAATTACTGAAGCTCAATCTCTCACACTCGTTCAATTCAAAAAGCTTTTCGCCTTTTACTCTGTACTCTGTACTACACAGCAAACAGCATCTCACATACAATCTAAAGAGATCATTACTCCAGAGTAAAGTGCTCTCATGCATGGCAAGGTGGACCACCATCCACGGCCCTCTAACAAGACACATTATGGAAATGCTTTCTTATTTACAAGGTGATGTAAATCAAGAGGAAGTGACAGGTTGCTGGATAATAGGTGCAATCCATTTAGCAAGACATATGGTGCGGTGCATTCATTTATGTAAACCAGTGAGTGAGGCTGATTTTAAAGGATCAGGTTCAATAATTTGAATTTAAAAGGAGGACATGTTTGACACCCATCATGTCGCACTGAAAAATACAAAATACGATGCATTTTATCATAAGGACACAGACAGTTTTTTTTTTCTTCATCACAAAATAAAGAAAAAGTGATGTTACCACACATGCATTGACACACACACAATTTACTCTGTGTTTGTATTTGATTAGTTTATATTATGAATTTCCTGTAGATTAATGAATCTTTTCATTTTAATTAAAAAATATGCAATAATACAAACATTTTCTTTTAACGTTATTGGTATCATTGTTGCAAAATCAATCCCACAATACACTGATCAACCAAAATATTAAAACCACTGACAGGTTAGATTAATATCATTGATCATCTCATTATGATGTAATTTTCTGCTGGATACTGACATTTATCTGGAAATAACGTTGACACATGCAACCACCCTAAACTTAGTTGGTTAAACATTGTTTTCATAATTACTTCTACTTGTATTTTTCTCATTTAAATAAATAGAGGATCTGAAAAACATTTAAATGTCCTCTTTGAAGCGGAGTTTCTTCAGTATACCTCACACAGTGTGACAAAATAATCAATAGGACTTACAGTCAACTAGTACTCCAATATTAACTGACCTCTCCCAATCTGAGAAAACAAGGACAGTGTGTCATTTTTCATTTTATCTACAGATATGACACATGTAGGTCTTCAGCTAAGTCTCTTGAGCTATAGTTTTGCTTTTTGATTGGTAGATTAACTTTAAAGGTGCACTGTGCTGGTTGCTTTTTCTTCATGAAGCTCCCCCTACACTCTCGGAGTAAAGCGAGTTAAAGATGCATGATACGTAGCAAAACGTTTAATTCTAGAGAAACAGAGGTGCTGAACCTTGAAAAAGTTGAAGAAGAAGTGCTTGAAGAAGTTGCATGATGCAAGCATTACGATGACTTAAGACAGCTTTTTAAATGGGCGTGGTTTATATATATGTTGCTGCTGATTAGGTAAGTCCTTCAACACACCAACCAAATGGGAGAAAACTACCTCTGTTGCAAATTGTTGCAAAATGTTGTGCCACTGAACTCATCCTTCATGAATCCAACATCACCGGGTCATAGACCCTGGTCTTGTAAGTGTAGTTTTTTGCCAAGAGACCGTGGAGGCAGCTGAGACTTTTCATTCACCCTGTAAGGAGTCATTTAACCATCATAGCGACTTTGAAACTGGTACATTAATTTAAAAATCTTGCATAGTGTAGCTTTAATATAGTGTGGTGTTAAATTCATAAAATCAGACAATCACACTGTTGTTTCTTCAGAAATATTTGTACATATATTATTCTCTTCTCTTGCTGCTTCCTTAGTCCAGTGAATTATATTTTTAAATTCTTAGTAAACACTGTATACTTATGTGTAGGCTTGGTATCAATTATTGTATGAAATGCCCGACCAAAGTTGACCAATGCACAAACTATTCATTTTTTTCTGTTAAAGATTTTTTCATTACAACAACAACAATAAAATCTGTATCAAATCCTGTAGAGAGAAAACACTAAACATTGGTCTGTGGAAAACCAAATCCATCACCACATGACAGCACCAGTCTAGTTTGCTCAACAAATTCCTGATCAAAACTAAACATATTTGTTCAAACGATGCATCCTCGCAGCAGCAACCCCAACAAAGTCATATGCCTCAGGGAAAAATGTGTGTTTACTATTTGAAATATCCAGAGTGCTTTTAAAGCCTGAGGAGATTTGGACACTTCTCTGCGTGACCCTGGACAATACTTTAAGATCATTTATTCAGCAAGAACAGTTTTAAACATGTGCTCTTCATATAATCTGAATCATTTGGTACAGATGGGCCTGCTGAACCATGTTTAATTGGTCAGACGCAACCTGCCTGTGTTAGGGGACTGTGCCTCCCACAGTGTAACTATCCAAATGTCAACTTTACTCCTGCCAGTTTGGATGGAGATCAAGAGCATCAGTAAACAGCCCAGTGTTGGAAGATGAGATGAGTCAGTGGGGAGTGAAAGTGACATCGGTTCAGAGAGATGAAATCTGAGTCGAGTCTGATATGAAAATGTTAATCAAACTGTCGTAAGTTTTAGCAGCAGTCATTAAACTAACAATCTGCTGGGTTCTTTTCCTGCTGGTTACAGAACAGTAACATACAGTTTATTACAGCTTTTTTGATCAAATATATCTGATGTCTTGTACTGTAGGTGAAGTGTTGTGTTTGTCATGTTTGTGTGATTTGCGATGCTAAGTGCTCGAGCAGCCATTTTGGTTCCTCTAGTTAGCCTGAACAACACTTCATCTTGGCCACAACCAGAATCCATCACAGCATCAGCCACAGTGCAAACAACACAAACATTCAACAGCATCCATTAAAATCACAGCACCACAGAAAATATTAGACAAATGTACAATGGTTGAATTATACAATTAAAAACACGTTTGTCAGTTTTATGCTTCATTAAGCATCTTTGCTTTAACCCTCCAAGGAGAAGAGTGCAGTTTTAAAGCTGAATTATTCAGGTAGCAGTTAATGGCAAAATATTTTCATGTTTACACGTTCAGGCAACATGAAGCAACATAATAAAAATGTTGTCCAGTTGTCAGTCTCCTCTCAGCCATGTTTTTTGGAAGCAACAGAAGATTAATGAGTAAAATATAAACTATAACAGAATATAAATATTCATTGATGCCACCTGAAAGATGACATATTGACATGTCTCGCCTAGTGCATTAATCTTGCTCTCTTTGTTTCATATGTTCATAATATCCTATTTTATTTAGTTTTTCTCACACGTCCTCTGTCTCTCATTTCAGATCCTTTACTTCCTGACTTTCCCCTGCTGTGTTTACGTTTTTGTCTGTCCCTCTCACATTATTTTTCAGTACCTGTTACCGTGTTCCAGTGTGAGGATCTTGCTTGTTTTCTGGTCTTTGTCTACTCTCTGTTGGCTTTTGTTTGATTTCCTTTGTACTGAATCTTTGAAAAGTAAAGGCTTTATTTCCTCCTGAATTTCGACAATTACAACTAAATACAAGTTCGACCGGTTCTTCAAACTCTAGAAAACAGATCCATTGGTGGATGTTTAGTAACTGAGGTAGTCTGGGAAGACGCGTGAGAAGCATTTTCTCAGTGAGGAAAGCTCTTACCGCCCCAAGATGCGACTTCCACTAACAAAACATTTGGTTTTGACAAGAAATTTTTTCTCAGTGCAGCTTGATGCATAGCTCTGAGCATGAAGTTGTAGCTAATTGGCAAATTTCTTTAGTAGAAAACAAATTAGTAGCAGAAAGTGTGAATATGAGCAGAAGTGAGCTGCTTCACAGTCACACTAATGATGATGTGGGAGCAACTGTACTCTCTGCGTTCACTCTGCAGCCTGGCTTGATTTCAGTGAAAGTGACAGACACCAATTTCTGCATTTTAAAAGAGCTTCGTGTTGTTCCATCATCCAAACACATGACAAGCATGAGAAACACAAAGCAGGATTAAAGCATTTAGAACTACATTATGTAGTCCACAGGAGTTATTAGAGGAAAATGCACTTTATTCTTCTGGAAGTAATGGGCCTACTTAGTCGTCAAATAGCTGTGGTGATATTGTATTTGCTATAAATAAATCCAAGAGAAATCACAGCCTAAACCCACACAGTAATTCATTCATTGTTGAAATGATTACAGTCGGGGGTTTTTCCTCTCCCCTGAAACCTTCTCGTAGCCCCTAGGGGACATGTGGGTTCATCTTGAAAACCTCTGCCCTAGATTCATCTTTTCTATTTCCAACATTTGATTTTTAGCGGCTGTTAAAACACATATCTGATGTTTCACTGCAACAAGACAGAGTGAAATGCTCCTGAGTGCAGATTTAACTATCTCACAGTTTAGTGAAAATATGTAAATGAAAACTCAATGCTCAGCTATGATATTTTATCTAAAAAAATGCAATGTGAAATAATAATAATAATAATAATAATAATAATAATAATAATAATAATAATAATAATAATAATAATAATAATAATAATAATAATAATAATAATAAACATGGGATTGATTAGAGTTGTTCTTTAATCTGTTGTTTGTTGTCTAGTTGTCCTGGGTTCATTGTGTCATTTAAGATTTGAGATTTGAGTAAAATCAAGATACCTGATGAATCATACAGAGGGAACACGTATATATATATATATATATATATATATATATATATATATATATATATATACTGTATTCTACTGACAGTCAACCTCAATTTTTTTCCTTTTCTGTATAGCATGCTACATGAACCATGAAAATTGTCAAAGGCTGTGTCTGTGTGTCTCTGAATATACTGTATGTATGAGTGAACACACGTGCAGCTGCGATCAGGCTCTTATTTCTCAGCCATTATAAATGTCTCATAAACGCAAAGTCCAGAGAAGCGTTAATGTGTCGTTTTTTTTTTCACCCACAGATGAGACATACACATCTAATGTGTCTACAATGTGGAAAAGTCCATCTGATGTCATTCTATTTTCCCCCTTTTAGACTGAATCCTGCACCAGGATGTATATTAATGACCACAGTATGTTACGACACTCAGAGGGATTGGGGTTTGACTCCCACTGGGGCCAAACCTCTAACAAAACCCTGAATAAAAATAGATGTGCTCTTGGTACTTTAAGAGGCTTTGGATGGAAGCGTCTAATTTAAGTTTCACTTTTCTATCTCAGATCTCCCTTAAGTCTTTTGCACTACACTGCTGTTAGGAGACCCTTCATTTTACCACCTTTGCTTGTTAACACTGAACCAAGCAACACAACCCTGTTACACCATCATGTCTTTTAGAAAAAACAAGATACTATATTCAGTCCTTTCAAAAGGTGTGTTGAACAGGCTTTTCTGTAACGTTGTCACTGTTTGTTGGGGAAGAATTGTAATTTCTCAGTCAAAATCAGTAGTATGTTGTGAGTTTTCCTGCAGTTGATGCAATCCTATAAATCAGACAGTAGATATCTTATCAATACCAGGACCAAATCAAAACATTAGTAATCACTCTAAATCTTTATATTTGATGTGGATGCATAGAACGAGAATTTCTGGACATAATTATTATATATTATTATAGTCATATTTATTGGAGAAAAACCACAAAATATGATCATCCAGGTTCATAAAATACAAATATACTGTAAACTGGAGCTACACACTAGAAACAGGTCATAGATTTGAGCTTTTCCAACACTGACAATAAGCTCCCAGCTCCATTACTGTTGGTCCAGTTGTACATGTTGAGCACTGCCAAACTAAAGGAGGTCTGTTCCCCATATGGCAGCTCCTGGGCTGGGCTGATGGCCCCAGGAATTTGAATTTCAAATGGCACCAAATCCTGAGGGAGGAGTTCAGTTTTGGGATGAAGGGCCAGCTGGAAATGTAACACCAAACATGGAGGATGATGGTAGAGGTGAGGATGGAGACAATCACACCGAGGCTACATGAGAGGATCACAACAAATGAAACTTCCATAAAGCCAAATTATTATTAAGTAGGAAAATTCAGCACCTTGTGGAAGATACAAGTGTTTCAAACTGATGTCGTAACATTTCCAAAATATTTAGATGAGTGGGTCCATTGAATTAACTCTAATCTAGCTACACAGCACCGAAAAAATAAGATAAAAACTCACATGTCAAATTTGCTCTTGTTCCCTGCACCCACAGTGTCTTCCCTTAGACATCAGACTCATCAGTGGGCATTTTCCGGGAATAACTCAAGCAAGAATAGAGCCCTCTGCGGGGTTAAATGTGGCCAGTTTGGCTGCTGTTACTTTCCTGGAAGTGGAGTGAGTGTTATATAACCTAAATGTTTTGTGCACAGAGTGTTTTTGTCAGTTTATTCTTGAGGGGATTGCTGCCAAAGGTTATAAGTACGACAAAAGCTGATGTTAAATGAAATGAGCTCAGTCCAAATGAGCCAACAAGCGTTTAAAAAAAAAAAAAAACACCCATGATCTTTCATAAGAAAAATATATGTACATCACCACTGATGTTACTGCATAATTTCTCACCTCCAAGACCAGGCCGCAGACGATTGTCATATCCATCCAACAGTCTGTCCAGGATCCGTGTGAACAGGGTGATGTTGGTTTTAAAGGCATCAGATGTGGCATCAGCATTCACAGATCTAGTCGACAGACAAACAACAACAAACGGGAATCTGATTAAAGTTTAAACATATTTAGACTCATAACTCTGCTGTCCTCAGAGACTTGATTTATGGAGAGAAAAGGGGTCGTTATTATCTGGCAAAGGCTTCATACGTGCCCACACAGGCACGCACACACATGCACATTGTTTCTCATTCACATGGATGACCCAGTTCAAGGCAGAACATTTGTGAGCCATCTGATCTTAGAGCCAAAACACAACTCAATATGCTAATTTAATCAGAGCTGGAGATTCATGGTAAATAAATTCAGATAAGGTAGGCTACTACATTAAAGACCCACATAATCAGCGCTGTCGATAGCCTCAGACTGTGGTCACATTTAACTGTAAGCAGGGAAAGTGAATTTATACACAACGTGAATCGTTTTTCACATTACTGTCATTACCATCAGTGAAAGTGTCGCATTAATGTAGCTCACATGCTGTTGTTAATGGATTTTCAAATATGTTATGTGTGTATCTGACATTTATTAAATCGCACCCATATCAGAATAAGATACATTATTGGCTGGTTGTTGGTTGATGGTTTTACACCAGAAAAAGTAGAAACTAAACTGCTCATTCCCTCCATCACAAAATCTGCATCAGCATGTACAGACGACAAGCAATGAGTTTAAACTTTCATGTTTATCCATGAACTTAAATTAATTCACATCTATTGAGCTAATTTCTATTACTTTGTGCTAGCATTAGCTCTCTGTTGTTAGCAATGAAGCTAACAAGTGTTCAAAGCAATTAGCAAGCTAGTCAATTTAGCTTAAAAAATATGTAGATTATGCTATCATGTCAATTTAGCTTAAATCAATATGTTAATTATGAATATCAAAATAATTTCTTTCTAGTTTCATATGTTATGGTTAGTATTAGTATCAGTACCCTAATCATCTAATTTAACTGTAATACTTGTTACACAGGGCGGTGGTACAGTGGTTAGCATTGTTTGAGCTCCCACATGCATCTTTTTGTTAGTTCCCTCTATGTCTATGTGTGTTTTTTTCCAGGTGATCAGGGTTCTTCCCATAGTCCAAAAGCAAGCAGCTTTTATTTAATTGGCGACTCTAAATTGCCTGTAGCTGTGAATGTGAATGTTTGTTTTTCTGTATATGTCAGCCCAATGATAGACTGATAACCTGTCCAGGCTGCACCTATCTTGCCAAATGTCAGCCACTGCCTCTTTCCCAAAGCCATGACCCGTAAAGGATGAGCTCTACAGCTAATGGAGGGAGAGACGCAGCTAATTCAAGAGTGATATACTGTGTTTGTATCTGGTTTTACTGTGACTTGTCAAAAACACATGTATGCCACAGGAAGGTTTTCCTGTTCTTGTCATTCCTCGGTGTTACTGTGGACATTTGTCTTTTTCACAGCAGACGTTTTGACTCGTCAAAGTAAAAGCTTTGCTCTTAACATTCATGCTTTTTTGCTTTTAAGTCTTCCAGTTTGTGACGAACAGGGAGCATTTAACCAAAGCGTCAAAACAGAATTCAGTTGAAATGTTTTTTTTTTTGTTGTTGTTGTTTTTTTTCCAAAAAATATCATCTGTTATGACAGAGACCTGGAGCCTGTAGCAGCTGGACCATGGGATGGAGAATTTGTCCAATGGAAGCACAATAGAGCCTCAACACAGATTCAATTGTTCTTAGTTCTTTGACTGATTGTCTTTATGTTGTTGTGATAACAAACCTGGTGGGAGCCAAACGTTAGTAAGAACGACATTTTCAAGACATGTTTAAAGGTCTACTTATCCTTAATTGCATATATCATTGAAATTAAAGCCATTTGGTGACCAAAATTGCTCTCTATTAATATTGGCCTCCAGTACATTCCCCAGAGACAAAATGGGTGATCCCTGATTCAAAGGCGTCTCCAGTTCTAAAGACTCACCTGGTCGTCCACAGAGCTGTGAGCGCCAAAAGGCAGATGACAAGTAGAGACGCGCTCTCTCTGCTCCACATGGCTGCTTCAACACCTACACACAACTGGACAGCCGCTGGAATGAATGGAGGATCGGTTAAACGTTTTTTTTTTTTTTTTTACAAGCCAATGGGTTTATATGTGAACCATAGCTACAGCGGTTATAAGATTTACTTATTTGTGGGGGATTCCCTTTAGCTCACGGGGAGGGAGAGAGAGGGGGAGAGAAAAGCAGTAGAGGAAGCAACTGACAGTAATTAGTATTCACTGACACGTCCTACGCCTCCACTCACTGATTATTACTGTAACCAAAAAAAAATATTTGATCAAGTCAAAACCTATCTGGAAGAAAATCTTTCATTTGAGGAAATATTAATATTAAAATAATAATAATAATACAGAGGCAAGATCAAGACGCTCTCTTTTCCAGCGTCTCCTCATATAATAAATCATAATAAAATAAACGTTTCCTTTGTGTCTGAGGGAAAAAGAAAACAGACTCACCTCAAGTGCAGAAAGTACCTGCTGCAGCCGGAACCGTCGAAGATGCAACAAAGTTAAGGAGAATTCAGCGCTCGCGCCTGTTTTGATGAAACCAAACGAGCGCGAGTCTTTCATGAGAACAAAGCTGCGAGCAGTGATAAATCATAGTCCCAGCCAGAGGCACGCGGCCACCACACACACACTGGCTTTCATTATGGTCACCAATTTCAATATGAAGATTTTTTTTAGTATAATAACAAAAACAAAAATCACAACAGAGAGATGGGCAATCAAAATTGAATATAAACTAATGTACTCAAAATGGAAAATGAAAAAGAAAATGAAAATGAAAAAAAAAAATCAAGCAGGTGTGGGAGGAGATCCTGGCTTCAAATTGCGCCGCTCGGCATCCTCCTCAGCCTCACAAGCTCGATGTGAATCGTGATAAGCAAGAAGCACATCTCAGTCTCAGTCTCCCTCATCTCCACACAAAAACTACAAAGGCTGAGGAGGAGAAGCACTGGGTCCTAGAGGCAGCATCCTCCTGCTGATCGTCCACTCCAGACCCAGGAATGTGAGCATGCTAATGAAGGTTGTATCCGCTCTCCAGTCTATACAAAGTGGCCTATTGATTACGCAAAACAGCCAGGCGTCGTTGCATTGTTGTGATTGGAATGGCTTGTTTGTAAAGGGCGTGAGGGGTTTAATCAGTCTGAGACTCACTGATGTAAATAAAAAGTATCAATCCTGGACCTGTGTATTTACTGGATGGAAAATATTTTATCAGCATAGCAATTAGACTCAACAACTCACGTACTGATAGTGACTAAAGGACGTGGAGCTGCTTAAATTCAGGTAGACACTTATTTAAATTTAAGGATTGAAAACACACGCTCTCATGAACGAACTACTCAGCTGTTGACACTGAAATGTGAAGAAAATGTACAGTAATGATCAGCACTTACTTCACATACAGAGTCACAAATACTCAGCAGAGGTTCAGCCATTAGTTGGATTAAATAATAGGCGTTTTTTTTGTTGCCTGCGTGTGTTAATATGAGTGGGGGGAGACAGAGAATAGATGGTTCTCTTGACACCGTGCTGTTGCTAGGACTGTGTACTGTAGAGGAAAGATTTGGCCTTTTCAAACCTCCATTGTAAATTTAGTATTTACAACGTGGCACATTTGTTTCAGTGGATCAGAATCAGAAACTCACAAGTGAAATGAATGGAAATAAAAAAAAAAAAAAAAGACCATGTGTGAATTTCAAAATTGTTTCAGTTCTGCATCGACCTCTTTGGGAGCTGTTCTTTCAGCACCACATTCAACACATAGCGCTGTGGTATGAGTGGACAGATGGGATTGTATCGGACAAATGTGATTAATAGAGCCTGACCAATATATAATTTATGCTGGTACCGATGTTAGGGAGTAAAAATGACATCTAATCAATTGGCTGATATTTTTTGCAATGATCCCTCAAGTAAGGCTCAGAAACCTGCAACAAAGATATATACTGAGGGTCTGAATAACAATAAATAACTTTAATCATGCAAAATAACATTAATAAATTACAGTAGTGAACTCTGGAAATGTTTTTTTTTTTTTTTACAGAATAATCATATTTGTGACTATAATGAAAAATAAGAGATAAAGATGATCAACTGAATAAACAAAACAGTAATAATCAGACAATATTCATGTTTGAGAGGGGCTAATATTTAGACCCTACTGACTACAGTAGACAGAAGGACTGTTGAACTACCTTCTCTTTGTCAAACTACTTCTAAATGTCCTACATGTACATATATGTAGTTTTTAGAATATACAAACACATGTTCTAAATCTTCTTAATCAACTAAACAATGTAAAAAAAAAAAAAAAAAATCAGTGTAAAGTGTCACAAATAATCACTCTGCAGTATTAACCATAAATTCCATAATATATCTTTTTAGAAGATTTTTAGAAAATAAAGTAGATGATGATGATTCTTTTCACCAACTTCATTATAAACAATAATAATCCAAATACAAACCATATTTTTGCTGCATGTAACTTGTTTTTTTTTTTTTTTTTTTTGTATTTTTGGCAATTTGCTGTATTTCAGTGAGTTTATAAACTGCTATCTACATATAGAAAAGACTGAAAAAGAATAAAAAAAAATGTTTCAGGTTGTGTTTTAAGTCTCTGTCAGTAACATGTCAGTGACATAGGAATTAAAAGTATCTGTTAGACAGATGCTCCGAAAAGATGGTGAAAGGAAAAAGAACATTAAATAAACCTGCTGAGTGCTAACCTAGTACGTACCTTGATTTAAGAAGCACAGGAACTGAGCAGTCCACACACAGACACACACACACACACACACACCTGCAGAGATCAAAACAGACCAGTGGACCTCAGGGGTCGAACCATTATCAAACAATCGCTGCCTCCTTCTGCTTTTGACTAGAAGGCTGTCCCATTGATCTCTGTTCTAATCCATACCTGTGACAGGTGATCGATGAGGTCATCTCAATAACAGTGACCCTCAGGCTCATCATCAAGTCCAACAAAGCAGCTGAGGAAACAGTAACCTGGCGAAAGGCAAGGGCATCAGGGACAAAAGGAAAAACAAATCGCCTCATCTCATCTTTGATTCTGTTAAACTGTGTCTGCATGTGAGCGCACGTGTTTCCTCTCTGAACTTGGGTTTTAAATGATGCCTTCGCCTCTGGGTTACATACTCTTACAGCACAGTGTTTATTGCAAGATGTTGCATCATATTCAGCCTACTAGCAGACCTGAGTGAGGCCTGGTCGGGCACAATGAGTGACAACACGTGTTGATCAACTCTGCATCTGCAGGAAATCATTATTTAAAAAAAAAAAAAAACTGTTACAAGGTGTTTTAGCAAAAGCTGGTGTCTAGAAATGACATGTAAAAATGGAAATATCTCACCTGTCAGCACTGTGATTTATGCCACTTTAATTAAAGTCACATGCTAAATTTGAACCATGTCATCCAAAAAAGAAGTATTAATCATGTTTAACTACGGTCCAGCCTGGTTTCTGGTTATATTTGCTCATTAACCATTTGTTTATTTCCACCACCGCTTGCACTATCCAACAGACAAATGACCTGTAAATGGTATAAAATACCAAGGGAGCAATACAAATGCAGATTCAGACAGGTAGGGATTGACTGATGTGCTTTCAGTCTGTGGGGGAGCAGCTCGATAATGATCTGGTCAATCAAAAAAAAAAAAAAAAAAAAAGCTGGTAAAGGGAAAGCGTGCCGCCGTTCATTGTTTAATTAAATTTAAAACAGGCTGAAGTGAATCGCTGCATCTAAATATAGACGGTAATTCATAGTTGTTGTTTGTGTGGTTGTAGAATACAATGAAGCAGAATGGAATAAAATGCTTAATAGGCATGTGGGGTGATATGACTCACATTCAAGCACAAATGTACACGTACACACACACACACACAAACACACACAAATGCACACAAACACACACACAAATGCACTGGCACACTGCCCTCTGATGGAGAGACATAGTAATGTTCCAACATCACTCAGCACAGAGCTGGAGAGTGGCAGCGCATAAAGACATTTCCATCATCATTTAGATTTTAGTGTTAACAACTGAAAGCAGCAGCATCATTCACGCACAAAAAACACACACACATACACACACAGCCCAGTTTGTTGTATTTGTCATCACAGAGAGCAGCTGAACATGATTTAATATAATATACAGCAGCTCTGCTCTGATTCCCACAGAAGGATAAAGCACAGCAGCAGGTGTTTGGTGATGACTGGTGACATTTTAGGGATGAAATACCTGAGCCAGTCATACAGCATGTTGTTGTCAGTTGCATGTCAGCATGAGTTGATTCACCAGGCAGCGCTGGAAATGCTAAACCATTCTCAGGCCTGTTACCTCGGCAACAAGCCATGCATGGCAGAAGAAAGATGTTGTGGGAGAAAAAAAGATGAGGAGCCCATCGAGGGGCTCTGACACTCTTAAAGTGATAGGTCGCCCTCAAACACCATTTGTCAAACTGAATCAGCTTTGTATGCAACACACACACACACACACACACACACACACACACACACACACACACACACACACACACAAAAACACACACACACACACACACACACACAATGGTAATACTGAAACAGCTGACACATCATTACACTGAAACAACTAAATGGGATGCAGCCGTTACTAATGTTACTCTAGTTACACCTGCTTTTGACAAGTCAAAATGTCCGCCGTGGTAGAGGCATAATAAATCAATATCTGAACACTGACAAATGGAAATGTTTCTGTTTCCTGGTGACAGGAGGGAAAGGGGATATATTGAGGAATCTGTGAGAATAAGATGACACTAGTCCAACAAATGCTACAGAGAGAGTGTGCAATAAAACAAACAGGCAATAAAATCCTTTTATAGAAAAACAGCTATCTAATAATATGATAAAAAAAAAAAAAACCTCTCAGATAGATACATTACTGCCTCTTGATGCCATATCTGTAAAGTTATAGCTGTAGTTTATGTCATTAAAAAAGATCTAAAATTGATTGTGATTGATTGACAGTGTTGCTGCAGGACCAGGATATAAAACATGTAAAGTATATCTTTACAGCACTAACGAACAAACGTATATAGAATAAGTGTATAGTATATAGAAGTAAATAGAAGTGAATTAAAACATAAATAAAGATAATAGAGACAGAAGAAGAAGTCCCCATCTTCAAGTCACACCTGATGCAGGGAGGAGAGCCCCGGTATTCCTGCTAGGAAAGGAAAGCAATTACACACCATTTCGGCTGAGACTTGATTTAATATTAATGAGTTTGTTCAGAGCATGAACCACACACGCACCCACACACGCACACCCACCCACACACACACACACACACACACACACACACACACACACACACACACACACACACACACACACACACACACACACACACACACACACACACACACACACACACACACACACTTGAACATGAATCACTTGCCAACAGAAGCAAATTTTAACAGCCATCACTTTTACATTTACTGGGAGGGCTTTTTTTTAAATCATCAAAATCACTGTAAGTTGTGCAAATGACAAGAGACATAAAAATTGAATGATTCAACATCCCACATGTTTCTAATGATTGATTTTTGTGCACAGGGCCCAATACATGTTTCAGTGAGGGCCTGAACACACTTGTGCTTTCTGATTGACGTGCAGTGTTCAGACACTTCAGCTCTGAGCCCAGAGCACCACAGATGGAAACAAATAAAAGTTCACACGGAGTTCACGTTATCAGCTGCCGGATGATCTCACCAATACAAAATGCTACGACCATATCACTGCATCCATTTTCCCCCTTCTTCTTGTGTATTATATAACTCAAGAGATGAATCACAGGCACACTTAGTTTATAAAAATTAAAAGGTCACTTTCATGACCTTGCCAATGCTATTTATGTAGCAGGAGTTTTCTGCACTAATTTCCCTCAGGTTACCAAGGAAACTAAACTGAGTGCAATTCAACCATCCTCCATGTTTCGCCAGTCATATTGCATCTGCCATCTTCATCTCCAGAGAGTCTACAATAATTCTCTTTTTATCCACGGCTAAATTTAACTGCAGAGCCTGCGTACAAACAGCACAGATCACAGTGTTGGATCACACACCTGGTTTCACTGCACACTGTCGCATAACACTCAGTGTCACAGCATTGATTTTACCTTTCATCCTCTTTGAAATTCTTAAGTGTGGACTTTTATATTACGTCGTAAAAATGCTATAAAGTTAATGAACCGGTACTTTTTTTACTTTCTGGTTACACACATAAAGATATTTGTGTTAAAGGCCGAATGATGGATATTGATTTATTATTCTTTTTAGGGGAAAATGGGATGAAAACTGAGGACGTAAACTGACTGTGTGAGCAGGACTGAACTAAATGTGAGGACACTGAAATCATGTTCTTACTATTACATTTGTGAAATCAGCTATTTAAGAGACTTAGCTTATGCTGCAACTAAAACCATACACATATAAACAGCAGCTAATTTACTGACTTACTGACTGAAAGTCCAGTACTCATAGTTTGTATTTTTTTTAATTGTTATTCTTACAATTGTTTGTGTTTATTGTATTTATTGTAATGTTTTGGTCATATTATTAATTCAACTTGTATATGGTGAAGCTTGTTGAATTGAACAGATATCGATATAGTATATTTTTATTATAAGTTACTTTACTACTTTAACCCTTTAAAACCTACCGTAGCGCCCCTGAAATTGACCAAAGCATCATTAACTTACTACACCTGTGTTTCAAAAGGCTATAAATATTTTTTGTGAGGACACAGTGATCTTGACCTTTGACCTCTGACCACTAAAATGTCATCAGCTCCCCCTCAGGCGGAAATGATTTAATTTTGTTTTTCAGAAACACATCGAGGATTAGACCCTGGTGGTCCAGTCTCAATGTTGACACTCAGTGCCTGAGTCCATGAGAGCTCCACTTAGTCCTATTGTCAAATCAAGTCCCCAAGGCCTCTCACAGACTCTTTGAGCCCTTTCTATGCCACGTTCTATAAATTGATATTTTTGCTGACTTTGCCAAAGGGAATTACCCACAGTTCACAGCGACGTAATGTGAAACATGGAGATTATCAGGAAAAGCCAGAGAGCGTTAAAGAAGATAAACAGCTTCCATAATGGAAAAAAAGAAACTGCATTAAACAAATATCAATGTCCAGTGTGTACAAACCTGGAAGATGTTGATATCAGGAAGTCGTTCCCTCATTGACTGTTGAAGAAAATAAACAACGTAAAGAAAAAAGGCCAAAAAACTGCTTAAGAAAGTCACATTTTTGGGTGTTGTCAAGGTAACATAACATTGTGCTCTACATGCTGCTCCATTTATATTCACATTTCGACCATTTCAAACCCTCACCTTCTCTCAGACTCAGTCACCTGCCAGATGATGTGTTCAAGGATATTGAGATGGTAGGGACTGAGTAGGTTAAAAACAGCAGCATATTTGGTCTTTGAAAACAAAAATAATGTCCATATTTAACATGTGTGGTCGGATCAGGTGCCAGGTATAAACTGGGCCTTTGCTGATCGATCGGTGCTCAGCAGGAGGGTTCGTCTGGGGTTTTTCACTGAGCTTCACACAGCTTCCTGCTGCAGAGTCAGACGATAATTCTGTCCAACAGTCCACATGTTGTCATTTGATCCATTGTTAATAGAACAAAATTGACCAGTGAAGCTTTGATTATCAAACATTGGAACAAGTGCATATCATATATAATGTATACTGCTTTAAGAGGGTCTATTATTAGTGCCACCACTTATCAGGAAATGATATCGAAGTTACTCATGGCTCTCACTGTGTTGTTTATTTGTTAGCTCTTAAAGGCAGGACACCAACAGTAGTCTGCAACTTTGAACACGTTGCGCTGTGACAACAAACTGACGAGTGACGGCAACAGCTGGTGTTTTCCCTCGAACGAAGCAGCTCGGGAGAAGCTTCGTCTTGTCTGATATCCACTTTTCTATTTTGCAGTGACACTTTTCATATCTGTTCTTTATCTTAATAGCTTTGATACATGTTGAAAACTCATGTTATTCTTGAGATCAGTGTTCATTTAATGTCTAAAGTCTGTAATCTTCACATGGCTGAGAAAACAACACTTGAGTCAGGTGATCAATAGTTTTGAATTTATTGCCTGTCAACAAGTGCACTTCTCTATACAAGCTTCTCACATTCAGCCTCTATCTGGCCTATAAGCTATTAGCTAAAAGCAGCAAGCGGCTTATCTGACAGGTTTTCTTGAAAACAGTTTAGCAACACATTTATGCTGGTCATAATGTTGTGGCTGATTTCCAAATCTGAAAATCAGCCACAACATTATGACCATCTGACTAATACTGTGTAAGTCTCCATTTTGCCACCAAAACAGCCTGACTTCATCAAGCGTGAGCTCCACCAGACCTCTGAAGGTTTTCTGTGGATGTCAGTAACAGATCCTATAAGTTGTCATGTGGAGTCTCCACAGATCAGACTTGTTCATCCAGCACGTTCCACATGTGCTTCACCTGGAGAGTCTAAAACCAAGTCAACACCTTGGACTCTTTGTTGTGTTCTTCTAACCATCCCGAACCTTTGTTGCAGTGTGACAGGAGCTTTATCCTGCTGAAAAAGGTCACTGTCATCACAGAGTATTGTTTCTATGAAGCTCTGCAACAATATTTAGGTAGGTGGTATGTGTCAAACCAAAGTTTTCACAGCAGCGTCACACTGCCTCCACCAGCTTGCCTTCTCCCCATGATGCATCCTGGCACCATGGCACGAGGCCTCTTTCATCCACTGATCCAAGGTCCAGTTCCGATGGTTACATGTCCATTGTAGGAGTTTTTGGCAGTAAACAGTGGTCAGCATTTGCCTCTTGAGTTGTCTGTGGCTACACAGCTGCAACAAACTGTGATAAACTGTGTTCTGAGATATATCAGCAGTTTGAGCTACATCAGCTCTTCTCTTGGAGCTTTAACTTCCCATGACCTTGTTGTTGATTCACCACTTTTCCTTCCTTTGGTTGGTACTGACAACTGCAGACCAGAGAAGCTGCAGTGTTGGGGATACTCTGATCCAGTCCTCAGCCATCACAGTTGAGCCCTTATCAATGTCACTCGCATCTTTGCTCTGCCTATTTTTCCTGCTTCACTTGCTTCCTATTGCAGCCCACCTGCTGACAGGTGCCACTGTAATGAGATAATCAGTGATATCCACTTCACCTGTCAGTGTCATAATGTTGTGGCTCATGCAGTTTGAAATTAATTATTTGAAGTAACAAAACCGTGAAGTTTGCGTTTTGCTGCTTAGTTGTTATCAAATGAAGTTACAACACGGAGCAGCACTTTGTCTAATATGTTTAATTGCGTTTCTTCAAAACAGTGCATTAGATTAGAAGGACTAATAAATGAAACATCAGTTTGAAAAATATTTTTATCAGCATATTGACTGTAATAAGTTGAGTGGATGGCAGATTGGATTAATGTACAGTTAGTACCATAGTTTGTTGTCACCATAAATTCAACCTGGCATCAGTGCAAAGTACAAACACATGATTTTCGTTTTCACAAGTCCATTTCCTTCAGGCAACATTGCAGAAAATCATCTGCAAACCACTGCAATTCAACATCTGCACTTTTGTTAAAGTATTAGTACGACTGGTGGGTCTGTTAGTGTGTGATTACATGTTGAATTAATTAAAGTGTATCTTAAATTCTTACATAATGGAAAGCATCATAATGAGTCCTTTGTTGCAGCATTAGTTTATGTAAGGAAGCCGTTTAAGGTTGTGTACACGTCATTTTCTGTGCTTTTTGTTTACATTATTGCTGTCTTTGTTGTGGCTTATCTAATAGTCTAAATATTGCTTTAAGTGGTGCTCCTACTACTGAGTATAATTACCGAGGGTATAATCAGGATCATGGCTCCAGAAATCATTGTTCCACATCACTGACACCTACGGTGCAAACATGCATCAGTAGATAAGATGAGAATTGTTGTTTTTTTTAGGCTCTTCACATTCTGTGTGAAATGACAAACAATCAGTGGCATGCCTTACTTCCCAGAATGACTTGCACTTATGCAAGAAAGCATATTACAAATTAGACTGCATTATCCTATTAACTACCAAGACTCTACACATGAATTATCTTGGTCTGTGGTGTCCCGAAACCTGGGTTAAGTGAGGTCTTATTCCTCATGAAACCATGAAGCATACGCCCAAAGGAATATTACAGAAGATAATCGTGAATTAAATCATTTCACCTGTGATGAATCCAGCATCAGATAAAATCTTTCATTGCACAATCCATAAGAAATTTACCCCAGCATGTCTCTGAAGACTGGCGATCGCTCTGACAGGTCTAATTACACTGGTGATGACAGCTCTACCAAAACATAATAAAACAGAAAACATAATTTTTGACCAAAATGAGGTGTAAAGGCATATTTTTCATCATGAAACTCCAGCTGCTCATCCTGAATCACTGACCAGCCTCCAGCTGTCTGAAGGAGTCTCATGAACAAGGATGAGATGAGTGATAACAATAATACAGTGGAAGGTAGACCTGCATTGTTACTACATTCATTTCTAGAGAGTAGCTCATGAAATTAAAATAACGATTAGGCTCTTGACATTTAACTATTCTTCATTTTGCCAAAGCATGACTATTCTTCATGCAATCCACATCCTTCACATTAGAATCGAGGAAATTAGAAAATAAATTGAATGTAAATCAGATGGTTTGGTCTGAGAAATGTCTGATCTCTGAAGTGGGTTGGTTTCTGAGGAATATTTTGGTGTGGTGCTCCCTCTAGCGGTTAATCACTGACAGGACGTGAGAAACAAAAAACAGTGTGTTCTGTAAAAAGATCACCATGTATCAACCATTTTCAACAGGAATCGCATTTTCTCAGTCCTTCAGTCCCTTACTTGATGAGACCAAATTTATATAACTTATATTATTCTGTGACTCATCATCTCAGGGATGAGAAGCAATTTAATACAAAACACCTCATAATTGTGCAAAATATTAAACTGGTCATGTCTGATTTATATTTTTTATCTTCTTTGAAGTTACTAAAAGTCAATTTTGTCTGATAGATAGACCAGAAAACAAAATGAAAAGCTTTTTAGGCACAAATTATCATATATTATTAGAATACATTTAAAGTGTTGCCATTGCACATTAAAATATCAATTTCAAAGTCACTTTCACTCAAATCATATGAATCCAGGACATTTTGTGTCCTTGAATCCCATATGATAATAATATCAAGGACACACTGTTTTGAAAGTAGTGTTAATTGTTAATGTTATTATTATAGTGACTATTTAAAATCTGTAATCTTGTGTTTGTTTCATTTATTTTACTGTTTTTAATGGGCTTAATCATGAGCAACGTTTTTATGTATTCTGTGTTCAGTCTCGCAGTGTTCAGCTGCTCAAAGTGAAGAGCACAGCACATCCTCAAATAGGATTGTGTTCAAAATAAAAAAGGGGTCAGTTGAGCCACTAGAGGGAGCGTTACACCGCGGTTTACGTCAAAAGTGCTCTAAAACGACAATGAATGCCCCATTTTCCAGCACCATCTGCACTTTATGGCAGCTATCTTGATGCATTTGAACTATATAAACAGCTGAAATGACAGTGATTCATTGAAAGCTTGATCTCAGGATGTGACTCCCCAATCCCCAATCCCCCCACCGCCCCCTCGTGTCATCTTTCAAAATGGCAGTGAATGTGTGGAGCATCTTTAACTATGTGTCTGTCATCCAGAACAGCATGTTGGTGGAAAAAAATACAGAAGAAAAAAAAAGACAACAACAAAAAAAAATCGACAACCTGGCGTTGGCAGCTCCATCAATCATGCACACATTTAGAGCAGCAGACTCACACCACATAAACACCAAACATCAATCTGTTGTTGACAGGGTCCTCATTAGTACATGGGTGTTCAGTGTTTTTATAATGAGATATATTTTGTACACTGTTGTGTGAGACACAGAGAGAGGGGTAGGAGCTTGAGGGACCAACGGGAAGGTAATAACAGCAAAATCAATTTCACACATGACTGCATTTAGGAGAGGTGAGTGGCAGCGGGCATCTTGATCTGTCCATCAGCCCGCATGTTTCTCACCACTGTGGCAGCATCATAACTCCTGTTAGGCTAAACGATCGATGGGGGCCAACGACCACGGCTTCGTGGATGATATGGCTGTTAGAGCAAGAAACTAGGCAACTACTACATCATGAATCCCCACACACTCTGTATCCATATGACATCTCTGTCAGGTGTAGGGTGGAGCTGAGCTCATCCACCAGCTGTTTAACCTTCAGCCAATGCAAACCATCTCCACTGAATAATGGAGAACAAAACCAGGCCATAAGGAAATATATACGCTTTTGGACAAGCATCATTCTTGTGATTTCTTTACCAAAATATATCAAAGATAATATCTAAGTGATCAGATAAACTGTGGAGAGATTCTTCCCTCCAAGATGTTCACCTATAGACTCCTGAGCCTAATGGCATTAAAGATTTATGTTGAGAGGTTACAGAGTGCTGTTACTTGCCAAAACTGTCATTTTGTCATGTTTGCACTTATTTTTAGCAAGTAATCATTGAAAATGTCAGTTGCACAGAGAGGGGACTCAATGACAATAAATCCCCTGCCTCACCTCAGAGCAGAACGAGCAGATGCCAAGAGACATCAGGGAGGACGACTGTCTGACGTCACCTCGTGTCATATCTGGGTAATGACGTCCTTCACATCTCAAAAGATTCAATTATCAGAGGTATTGTTCATTACCTCCGAGGGTCAGACAAGAAGCTATTTTTAGTAACTTTTTAGTTGTTTCCATTATGGTTGGTTCGGGGATGATTTCACTGATTTCAGCTGATTGAGTAAAGTTAAACTCACAGCAGCTCATTAGGCCACAATTAAACAGAAAGTTCAACATTTTGGAAAAAAAGAATGGTTGTTTGGTTGTTTTTCCGGGAAGAGGTAGATGACAAGATTGATATGACTCATACCTTCAGGACAAGAAACATTGATTAGCCTAGCATACAGCTACCTGCTAGCTCAGTTCCTAGAGCCTTTTCATGACCATGAAGTTTCCAGCAGAAACTCCAGGAAATCTCTGCAACTGCTCAGGAAGAAACTGTATTCACACATAACAACACGTGAAACCACTGTTAATCCTTCATATACAAACAAGGATAAAGTTTGAACTAGCTTTGGACAGAGCCATGCTAGCCGCTTTTCCTGTTTAAACAGCATAGCTGCTTTGTTAGCGTAGCTGCTAGCTGTAGCTTTATTTTATCGTGCAGATACAAGAGCAGTTATCCATCTTTTCATCTAAATCTCAGCAGGAATGTGAATAAAGATACTTATATAAATAAATATCAAACAATCCCTTGAACAAGATCTGAAGACAAAGATTGGGGCTAAAGAGCTGCACTTAGACTTTTTAGTATTATTATTTCCTGCTGGTAATTTAGTAAATGTCATTACACTTTGAACTGACTGACAGCTGCACAACAAACTAAAATTCAGAAAGTTCTTCTACTTTAACCTTACCAAACAAACGACCTTTCATGTGCTCAACTCTGCTTTAAAAATGAAGCCGTCTGCCTCTGATCTGTTCACCATATCCAGTATAACATGAGAAATTTCCTAGATTTAACACCATGAAACACAAGTGCGATGATATGTGTTAAAATTTAAGCAACTGCAGTCTCAGTCACATCTGTTCAGCACAGTTTAACAAGGTGGATGACGCAGTTTGTCAAAAAACAGGTCGTCACATTCTGCCAAAATGTCCCTGAACATTCAGTCCACTGTTTCATTGCTGCAGTGATCTACTGAAAATCCTTCTAATTGTTTACACTGACTATGACTGTATTTTAATCACTTGCACAATCTCTGTCTACTATCTGACCACCCATTATGGCAGGATAGAACCTTAAATCCTACTGTTACATGGATTAATAACTTGTCTTTACTACTTTCCACCTGACTGATCTCAAATTTCTTCTTCGATGTTTCCAGATTAGTTAATCCATTGTGTTCAAAAGATGCTTTGCGAGTAGGTTCTGTACAAGAGACTTTTCTTGGCCAAAGCTCCACTCAGCCTAGTTTGAGGATTTTCATTCAGACCAAAAACCTGTGAATCTCATTTTAGTTTGCCATTTAGTCTGTTTACAGGAAACACAGTTCCTTAAGACTACTACCAGAGCTCTTTGTGCTCTCAAATAATTTCAACAATGTAGCATCATCTAGCGTGCTGGCAACAAAGCAACAAGTCTTAATATTCAAATGGAAGTACACTGTAATCATTAAATATAAATCCATTTATCCTAGTAAATTGATATATTTACATAACATCTTGCAGTTCAGTTGAGGATAGTGGCACACGCATCCCAACATCTTGCCAGGTGCATTGTACAAAAATAGGAAAAATGAAAAAATCCCATGCTTTATCTTGACTGCGGGCCAAAAGGGATCATGAGGCAGTTGAAGCCGATGAACACTTTTACAGTCTGCACGGTGTAATATAAAGAGGACAGTAGCATATTCCAGTGTGCAGGTGCTCCTTCTTATGTTGAGTCAGATATTTCTAATTTGGTTTGTTTGTTCCCATGCTTTCTGTCTGAAGACCTTAGGGAGAAAAATATATTGTGAGTTTGTTCACCAGGAAAGGGAAGTAGTGTTTGGTGAGCACATTTTGTTCATCTGTGTGTTTCCAACAGTTTCCTCTTGTTGTTTGTAAACTCCCATGATCCTTTTGTTCCCCATCTGACAAATGAAATAATCTTCACTCTTGTTGGCAGAGAAAAGTCTAGCCACCTTTAGACACCATGGTGTCCTTGGATAAGTAAACCACCCAGTAAACCATGTTAAATGCTCCAAAGGACACTGGGAACAGGATCCGTGCGTATTTGTCAATTTTGCTGGTTCCACCCATACCAGCGGTGGTGGGCTGGGAGCACGGTGTCTGCTTTATCTCCAATTTGTTCCCCATCATCTGGATGCGCTCCAGTTTGGGCCCCAGCAGATGCTGCAGAGACGAGGAAGTGGAGGCGTTCTGCTTACATGGCGTCCCCGCCATCACGTCTGGCGTGGAGGCAGCAGCCTGAGGTGTAGCTCTCACCAGCTGGGCCGAGGATGAGGCCACACTCAGCAGGCTCTCAGACTTGGGGCTGGTGCGGGAGAGGGTGGACGAGCTGCCGTTGACTCCGCTGGCTAAAGGTCGCAATGGCCGCGATCTTCCCACTGCTGAGATGCTGGTGGTGGACTGGGCTCTCTGGTGACTGCTCGCCTCTTGCTGGGAAATATAATTCATCCGCTTCCTCAGGTTACCGTTGGAATCAGGGTTTTGCTGCGAGGAAAAAAGAACCATAATAACAGATCAGAGCTGTGTATTCCCCTGTAGTTATAAATTGTAAACTGCAATTTCCTGTCTACCTAACTAGCTTTCTGCACATGAAATTGTAAGTTATTGATAAAGGCATGTTTTGTGCGATAACAGTGATGCTAAGCTTTGACCATTGAACACAAAAATCGAATGTTTTAAGACCCTGTGATTATTTACTGATTCTAAGTGATTGTACCAAATGTGGTGAAATATTGTTTTTATAATGGTGAGGTCACCCTGACCTTTGACCAACAACACAATCTCAATAGTGTTGAGTCAAAATGGTCATTTCCTACGAAATTTACACTTTCCCCCATAGTGCACCTGTCACAGTGACGATGACCTTTGACCACAAAAATGCAAACACTTCATCTTTACGTCCATGAAAACATTTTTGACAAATCTGAAAGGTTTCCCTCAAGGTGGTCTTGAACTTTTGCGTTCATAAGAATGAGACAAATGGATAATCCAAAAAAGTAACACCATGGCTATTGCAGAGGCATTAAAGAGTTTGTCATGGTAGATTTAACATTTCTCCAATGTGTTTATTATAAATTTTACAGTAGCAGCTTTGTCCTGCTTTTTAGTAAATCTGACAAACTCAATTAGAGCCACAGACATAGCAATTTTGGCAAATTTCATTACAGAAATGCCAACGATACATTCGAGACAAGCAACAACAGGTGTTGTTTTCACTTGCAAAATGTTCCACTGAGTATCTATTGCACAAATTTTGGTTCTTTAATAACCTTTAATAACATTTTAAGAATATTTTCAGTGTCAGTCTCTGAAATCCACAGTCAGTTTGGTTGTAATTTTATAGTGTCTGTTTCACACCATCATAATGAGCTGCCAACCTGATGGAGCACAAACCATTACTAAATGTTTTGAGGAGAAAGATCCAAAAATATCTTCTAAAAAAAAAACAAAAAAACACACAAAACAAATCGATTACATCAATTAACTTCATGATAATTTCATGCACAAGAAGTCAAACTGCTGGCCTGAGACATGAAATAATGAAAGTTTCTTTTTTGAAATGTGAGGGTTGTCTTTTAACGTTTGAGAGAAAACTATGTGGGAATTATGGGATGTCATTCTTCTTGTGTGCATTATGTGCGAAACACACATTTCCAAGTAAGTTAAGGCTCATTTACGCTTCTGTTCGGAAACAGTCGGCCGTGCAACATAAACCTTGTCATATAGATCTGATTGCAGTCCCCCTGACACAGATGGCCTTCATCTCAGAGCAGACGATAGAGTGTGTGCGATACAGATGTCACTTATCAAGGATTTCACTCATTTCACACAAGCTTAAGACAGAAAGTAGGTAGCACTGCATCGGGCCGCTAATGCAGTGTAGCGTCAAAGGAGCTTATCCTTTGAGAGTTGATGTTTTCAAGCAGTGCGAGTGTGATGCTGGTACTAAGGCAGGAATAATCCCCTCCACCCCCCCGCCTCACCAAATTGAAAGGATCCAGTGTTATTGTGTCCAAGGTGCCGAAGAGGAAGTGTGTGTCTGTGTGTGTGTGTGTGTGTGTGTGTGTGGACGGTGAAGTTTGCTTTCAGTCACAGATGAGGTTCAAATCTGACGAGCAGGAAGCATCAGCACAGGCTGACCCTCGTACTGCGCGCTCTGGTCGCATCGATAGGACCTTGCTCTTGAGGAATTGAGTATTAATTTTTCCCTCCAGCGGCAGAGTCTTTCTGAAACCTATACAGATGTACTCAGCCTGTGTTGCCGTGGCAACCTACTAATCCACTGAAGTGCTGTTGTCACTATGCTGCATTCAGGCATGATTACGCCACACTGGGATTTGGACTGAAGGGGGCAAGTTAAAGTAGTTAGTGTAAAACTGACACATGCGTAGCTGGGTTGTCATCAATGGACAGTGAACAGTAGAGCTGTGCATTTCATTTTATCCCTTCACAGGAACAGAACATAGAAGAACTGTATATTTTCCTCATCTTGCTTATACACACTGAAAACACAGTCCTGCATTTACATAAAATGTAATTTGTTGTAACACATTCATTACATCTGACTCTAAAATAGCTTAATGGTATAGTCATCAATTCTGACTAGGACTCTGTCATGGTGTCAGTGTCATTTTTTTTTTTTTTTTAGATTTATTCATGTAAATGTTCAAAGAAAGGCTACACAGCTAAAACCACCAGTGAGAAACACACCTCGTGATTATCTACAAACATCTGTGAGGCTGTTTTCAGATCCTTTTTCGCACTTTCACATTGTTTCTGTCGTCTCCAAACCAGAGTCAACAAATTAGCTGCTGAACAAAAGCTAAATTTGTCCAAGCTGATCTGGGGATAGCAGGTACACAATATTTATTGTTGGCTTTATTTAGCAGACGTAACAAGCGGGTTTCATGCTGTGGCTGATAGAGCAATCATCTGTCTTATCAAGTTAAATAAAAGTTCTTGTTTTGAAATTAAAAACTAACTGATGTTAAAGTTTTAATCAAGCCAGGCACAAGCATGTTTTAGTGATATATGGAAATCTAAACTTGTCCTGAAATCAAATTACCACGTTTCAGATGCTTTCAGCTCCTCTGAGCACAGCTGATAATCCTCAGGCAGGGTTCACTTCTGGACATTCAAAGGTCCAGGCTAAAGGCCAGATACAGTGAGCACATAATAATGGGACATGCTGTGTAAGTGGTTATTTGTCACGGCCACTTTGAGGGAAAACAAGAATCACCTGCAGCACTTCCTCTGCGTCCTTGACCTTGACAGGTGTGGTTTGGGGCACCGGGGGACATTTGGCTGGCTTCTTCTTGGCCCGCTCGATCTGTGCCTGGGTGAAGTAGTTTACAGCAGCGAACTCAATTAGGGCAGAGAAGACAAAGGCGAAGCAGACAGCAATGAACCAGTCCATCGCCGTCGCATAGGAGACCTTGGGAAGCGAGTGGCGAGCACTGATGCTGAGAGTGGTCATGGTCAGGACTGTGGTGATGCCTTTGTAGAGACAAAACAGAAATACAGTTCGACATATGTCAGACAGACCTATTTTCAATACATCTAAATCTAAAACATTTAATTTGTCTTTACACATAACAGCTGGTCAGAGTGTAGATCACAATAACATTCTACATGTCATTGCCAAATGAATGCAGTTGCTGATCATTTGCATAGTGTTCAATAACCCATGTACATTATGTTGTTCTCATCAGCATGTTTCATTAACTGAATGCTGAGGGATAATGAACCAAATACATTTGGCTCTTTGAAATGGAAGATTTTAAAAAAAGACAACAGTAATGACACCTGCGTTCTTTTTTTGGCCACTTTGAGGCCACTGAAACAAACTGTAAACACAACACTATCATTGTATTGTCAGGTTAGAGTTTTTTCTGAGATTTTGTGTCTTTCTTCAGATGATATCTTTATTTGTGAGATTGGTCCAATTGCTTCTAGTTGAAAATCTGTTTTGGTCATATCACTATAGTTAATTTTCAGGCGACCATTCAAATGATATGGACCTTGTCACTCTGCTAACCAAGAGTTGGGTGACGAATGCCTCATTGAGTAGAGTGAAACAGCAAAACTAGGAGATAGATGAGTGAGGAAGAAGGGTAGTTAGTCATCCAATGTGACACATGAGTTTCTTGAGACCTTCGTCAGGACAAGAAAAGAAGAGACAATTTTTTATGTTGATGTTGTGACAGAGAGTTTGATTAACTGGGATGATGAGACTTCAGGTTTTAAAGAAGTTTAGTTGGAGGTGACAATCCTTCATGTGGATATATCTGCAAGACAAGCTGAGAAACACGCTGAGACTATTTCATCATCTGGTGAGAATGAAAGATTAAGTTGGGTGTCATCAGTGTAGAGGAAGTGGTAAAAGAAACTGCCTGAGCAGATAATTAGGCCCATATAGCATATTTTATATAGACATTTAGAGATTTCTGCTTAAATGTATCAAAACTGATGACATCAACTAGACTGAAACCAAAATGGTGGAAAGGGTAAAAGGGTGGCAGCAATAAAGTCTCTGACGTTATGTGTGACAAGTAATTCTTTTACTAACAGTCTGAAAAGAACTTTTTAGAAGGTAAATAAGAGTTAGTTGGCCATTGCTTATTTCTCCTTGTACTGAAGCTCTAGGCTTCATAGCATCACTGTATCTCCTCTGGCTTTCTTTTCTCCTTTTCATTAAGATGCAGGCCAGTTTGCTCAATGCAGCAAATAACACCACTATACACACTGAGGTTTAACTTGGCCAATAGGATTATTTCTGCATATAGACAATCTCTATGTCAAAATAATGCAACTTAAAATCTGATGTCTATAAAGACATTACACCACCAAGAGCTTACAGTTGCCTGTAGAATATCCCCTACTCCACAGAGAAACAGTGAGGACTCTCCAGTGATGGAAACAATGCAAGTAAAAGGAGTTCATACCAAAACAGATCTTAAATCCACTTTTCACTTGTCACTGTACAACCAAGAGAGGGACCATAAAAACACAAGACACTGATTTGGGCAACACACATGGTCACGTGTGGCTCCAACAATAACAAAGATTATTTTATAAGTCTGTAGCTCATCGTTTGTCCTTGCTGTTACTAACCAATAATAATAATATGATTTGGAGCAAATCCCCTTTACATTGGAGATCTGGAACAATCTGTGCTGCAGAGTCCTTGCCCAACATAAATTCATCCCCTGTGCCCGGACGTGACCGCCATATAATTACCTGTCAATCAAAAGCAGCTGGATGACATTGATAGGTGAACTGCGGCTCGAGGCCGCAGACTGAAGATATTAACCTCTAATACAAAGCTGCTCTCCACATAAGCAAAACCTGAGATGTGAGATGTGTGGACTAAGATTTGAAAAACGTACATGTAAAGGCTTTTTTCTTTTTCTTTTGTTACCAACTGTGGGTCTAATGATGATTATGTGTAAATAGAGCTGCCCTGAGGACGACCTCTCACTGCAATTAAACTGTATCTGGACATTTGTTTTTTTCTTTTTTTGTTACAGTAGATATTTTTGAGATAACTTTCACTCAGACAACAGTTTTTGACAAACATGCTGCAGTTGAGCCACCCATCAATCACAATTAAATCCTTACACCAACTGTTTCATTTTCACCTTCACACAATGACAAGATCGCAGACTGTGCAGGATATTTTGGTTCCTGAGCTACTGATGAAGACAGAAAAACAAGAATCTCACAAATCAGGTTGGTCCAAAGTTAAATTGTGCAAGACTTTGGGAAATATATATTCAGTTTCTTTTACAAGTGTTAGACAAAATATACATTTCATGTCTGTAGGTAAAGTATGGAGCTAGAGCCAGGAGGCAATTAAAAAAAGGATTTTTTTTTTCTATTGTGTGACTTTTATAATCATCAAGGCTTCAACATCAGAGACAGATGACAGAAATGCCAAATGAGATATTATATTAAGTTTCTTAAATTAGCTGCAGGAACAGAATCTAAACCAGACGTGACATGACTTTGGTTCTTTGTAAAGCTGTTTTCTTGGCAGCCTCACTGTAACCACACGACACTGGAAAATCAATGTGCTCTCTGCGCTTTTGTTTGATAAAACAGTTTGTAACAGCATGAAACAATTCCCTAAACCAGGAACTGACATTTTTACATTTCCCTTTTTAACCCAATAAACAAATAAGACACATTGTATTTATAAGTGACTTAAACAAGCGAGTCACAGTAGTTTCCTCCTGCTTCTGTTTATGCTACGCTAGAGCTAATCCCCTTCTAGCTCCATTTATGTACTTGATACAAAATGAGAGCGGTGTTAATTTTCACAAGAGAAGTGAATAAGCATATTTTGTAAATGTAGAAACTATTCTTATAACATGCCATCACCTCATGCACCTCTCGGCTGTGACTGATTCAGGTGGGAATTAAATTTTTTGACGCCCTCTACTATTAATGGCCACACGTGCGTACTTTCTGCAGTGAACAGTAATAACGACACCAATCAAAGGCATTGAAACAAATTACGTAACACTTTGAAACTTTGTGAAATATGTGCTTTATAAATCTATAAATTGCAACCTTCCTCTCTGTTACTTCTTCTACATTTAGAAAAAGGACTTTGCGACAGAAGTCAAAACAGATAGTGGATAGAAGCAGGTGACACTACAGTGAAACCATTAGGGATGTTGTTTGGAGGTTGGTCACTGATTCAGTAAATTGTCAGAGATTGACTAATGGAACAACACGGTTTTTATGTCACAGAACAAGAACCCAAAGAACTCAAAACATGACCTATAAATCTTCTCACACAGATCTAGTTCAATGCTTTTTTAACTTTTCTACACCATCAGATCAACACTGACACTTGTTTTCTTCCTCTCTCATTGCTCATGATGAAGTTCAAAGTACCTCTCCAAAATAATGCTCCACAAGATAATTTAAGTGAGAACCTCATTCAAAATCGAGGACAAGTATCAGCACCATTATTTGTCAATGACTTTCCATCAGTGTAAGTGGAAGAACACGGTTGATAAAACTACTGGAGGGAGACGTCCCCAAGTAATAAAACAACAAAGCCCAGTAACGCTGGTCTAGTTTTCACTCCTCTGTCTATTGACAGATGCTTATCAGTTTATTTTAGGACAGAGACCCAAATGGGATAGCACAACTGGGTCACAGGGCAAAAACTGAAAGAAACTGATAATGTAGAAGTGAACAATGCAGCTCTATAATGTAATAATGTCACACTTTTCATGTGCAGACTCTTAACAAACAAGTGTAATAATAACAGAGCAACAACTATGAAGAGTAAGAAAAAAAAGTCAGTGCCTCACGTTAAGTTACTATTATGTCGTCAATTGAAAACTGGAAACTTTGAAGCTAAATTTACAGAGTAATGTACCAACAAAGCAATGTGGTAAGATAAGGAAAGATACCCACTGAATTGTAACTTACCCTCTGCACAGCAACTGCAAGTTAAATCAATGTCTGTGAGGTGTGAAAATAGATTTGGAGGAAACTTGATCTAATTCTTCCTCATTACTCATTATGTGTCAAAGATACAAGAAAGAAGAAAACATTTTGGTGGTTTAGTAAGGAGATACATTTCTTTTGGGTTTATTACATTCAAAAAAAAAAAAAAAAAAAAAAACAAAATGTATCTGTGTTCTAGGGCGAGAGCGTTAACTCAACCTAATTACTGTGCAAAAGATTGTATGACGATTTTTTCCTGTATAATTGCTGTATATTTAAAAAGAAAGAAAGAAAATGTATAAATATTGTAAAAACATTTTGTGTTGTATATCTTATATGTCATTCCAGGGCAATATGAAATATATAATCTCTCCATCTTATTTTGGTCTGAGCCTGGGTTTTTTTTAACAGTTTATGTGCCCTGAAGAGCTCCCATTGACTGTGCACATCCTGATCAGATGCCAGAACCACCTCAACTGGCTTTTTAAACATAAATAATCAGCAGCTCTACTCAGTGCACCCTCAAGATGTCTTTATCACTGGGAGTCAGAGACAGTGAGTCTGACACATGCCAAAAGATAGTGCTAATCTAAATATTACCAGGGAAAGGAGGAAGAACAGTCTACATTTCTATTGCTGCCTGATGCTGCGGATTATTGATCAAAGTTTGATTGGGACTGCAGACAAGAGATCAGCAGCAGCATTGAGGCAGCATATACTCTACAACATAATCATATTGTCAAGAAGGAGAAATGGCTCAGAGCAGCCAAGGAGGAGAAGGTCAGTGCTACAATCAAACAAGAGGAGAGAACTGCATTAACATCGATAAGGCTGGAGACTGCACTGTCTGGGACCGACCTGTTGCCTGAATGACAGCAACACAGAGAGGACTAGTAAAGAGACTGATGGGCTGGAAAAACTTAAAAAACTTTATGGATGTTTCAATGGTATGCCAATGATGTGGCTGCCCAGTTGATGTGTTACTGATGTGACTACCGACTGGGAGTTTTCTTGGTATTCCCTATGGACTGTTGGTGTGACGTGAACTATAACAACAGGAGAGTCCTTGCTATGCAAAGCAGATTAAATTTCTGTCTTCATGTTAGCTTAGTAGCAAGGACTGTAGCCAGTTTGCTGTCTTGCTTTTTGCTCTCTGTCATGGCATGTTTGTGCAATAAGCAAATACTTTTATAGCCACAAAGACCTAAAACATAATATTGCCAGCAGAGTAGTAATTTGGTTGGAAGTATTATTTGCGACACTTGGTAGGGCTAACTTCCATGTCGAACTTACTGGGATTTGTCTCAATAGTCCCCATGGTCAGTTTGAGTATGGTGGAGAGACCTCAGAGCAAGAGAGTTGTGTTTCCTGTCTGAGGCTGAGTTTCACTTGCTATGGGAAGCAGATTCATCCTCTCGTGTGTGTGTGTGTGTGTAAACTTAGCAGCAAGGACTGCAGGAATGGTGTTCTGTCTTGCTTTTGAGCCATTTTATAGCCAAAAAAGAGCAGACTAGTTGTATTTGGTTGGATACATAATTTGTCTTGCTTGGTAACACCATCTTCCATGTCAAACTTAGCTACAAACCTACAGACCTCTCCAAAGAGTGATGTTTGATGGCATTTTATATCATAAGGTTTATTTGCCTCAGCCATGGTATTGTATCCACTTGCCTAAAACAACATTTTATATTTTGCCATTATGTTGTTGCCTTGGCAATATGTGGCCATGAGTTTTGGCAGATGGAGCTTCTGCAGAATAACTTAGGGGAAGGCTGTATTAAATTTGCTCTTGACTTCAAATATCTCTGTCTTTCTTCAAAATCCCTTGTTCCACCTTTAAATTAGCTTTGGCAGATCTAGACAGTTAATGAGATATTATTTTACTATGTGTAACTAAGACAAGAAGTCTTCACCAATATTATCCTCTAAGAGCATCTGACCCTGCATTTATATTAAAAGGTTTTATTACATTTGCAACCAATTTTAGACAAATATTTACAACATCTTGACAAGATTTGGTTTAATCCACCATTTGAGTCCAAACACTTTTTATAGAACCAAATGTCGGGTTTCAGCTTTCAGCTTTTTTCTTAGGAGATGCATCAAAAAGAAATTTCCATAATGATGTCAGCTGTTCATTCTTGCATAACAGTTTAAAGAATACTAGTGAATTTGCATTTAATGTTGCAGCAGCCCTTTACAGTTCCCATGATCATCGCGCACTGTAACATCACCTTGGTGTGCAGAGTGGACCCACATCCAGCTCTGATTGGTATGCAGAGATCAGATACATAAACAGAGAGAAGGAGAAGAACGGCTGTGCAGGATGCAGGATGTGTGACGTCTACGTACCAAAGACTGTGCGTGCCGGGACGGATTCCTTATTTATCCAGAAGGACACTTGGGAGAGGATTACTGTCATTATGCAGGGGATATACGTCTGAATCATGAAGTAGCCCATTTTACGTTTCAAGTGGAAGTAGACCGTCATCACCACATATTCACCTGGAGGATCAAGAGAAACGAATTAGTTTGATTAACAAAGAATTTAAAGCTGCAGGTCGACAGATTTCAGTTAATTCAGCTGAGGAGATTTTATTTGATAATTTTTTGTGCTTTGCTTCATTTTAGAAACCTCCATACATTTTCACCCAGATGGACTTGTGCTACACGTTCCAACTTCCTGCTGCTAAAATGTTTATTTGTGTCTGTCACTATTTATGTGAACAAGAGAACCTTGTGAAATGCCTGTTTGGTGTCATGAGACTGCTGCTGTCAACTAGTCATGGTCTAATAGATTTGACTATCACGTCTGAAAAAGTCCAAAGCTCCAAATCCTTTTAAAATCTACCACCTGAGCTGTGTTTGTACAATATATTCTCTGTCATCCATTTGGAAAATCTAGTGCAGAGTTGGCACATCCACCAGGTTTGATATGATACAGTATAATACACACAGACAGCTGAACATTTCTCCTTTCAGTAGAAGAGAGCGGATTTTATATTTTGTGATAGAATTAAACAGCTATATTCATCACATCATTTCTGCAGCCATTTTACTTGCAAGCGCTCAATATAATTCAGCTGCTCAGTCAAAATGGTGAAAGTGCGAGCAGGTCTCACCTGTGATGGATTTAATCGTTTCACTGGAGACCGTCTGGCCGATGAGATCATACTGCACCAGGCTGGACGACTCAGGGGGGACCTCCACTGAATGCTGAGGCCCTTTGGTCCAAGTATAGATCATTTCTGTTTTAGGATAAGCATCTGCAGGCAGAGAGCAAAGACCACACCAAAATAAGTCATTTACTGTAAGTAACACAGTATGATTCATAAAAGCAAAGATTTACGTAAGATGGATTTTACACTGTGAACGCTAACATCTGTTGTTACTGAGGTGTGTACATTTTTATACAGTGCTTATATTGTCAGAAGGTTAATCACGCACACTGTGTTTGTAGACACCAAACATTGTTTTTTACCAATTACATAAATTTTGTATTTAACATAAAACTTTTATTCTTTCCATTGTCTTTCTGGCTTTTCCTCAAATTTCCATTTTCACTCAAGAAAAAAATTCAGAGGCAACTGTAGGTTTATCAGAGCTTTGTGTAAGTAGTTGTATTCACTGAACCAGAACTTTACAATTGCAGGTTTTAAAACCAAAACAATGAGCTTAAAAACACTAAAACGCTCCATGGAAATGATGTGATAATTCTCTGGGCGTTTGTTATTAGCAGTGGCATTTTTCATGATATCCAATATTATATTACTCAATACTGCAAAATTACTCACTGCAGCTTTAGGTTTAATTAAGTCATATTAAGCTGGCATAGTGATATTTAAAATTCACTATACATAATATACATGAAGGTTTTTAAGCCAGAATTGTTTCCGCTCATTGTTTCCCTGGTATCTGTGTTCTTGCCAAGGGAAAAAAAATTGTCTGAAGCAGCATCACTGGATAATAAAATGCACCATTGACTAATTAATTTAAGGATATCAGCTCTTTGAGGCAGTTTGACAACCTCACCTTAATTCGAACACAGGGAAACTCTGCAGTAATTAATTTACTATTCCGCAAGAATAAATAAGATAGTGGTGCAAGTTTTCCAGACTTAACTGTAGTTGATTGCCAAGGATCTGTCATCGTATGACACTGAACTGGCACAATCTGGTATATGTTTTATTTCTTTTTTTTTTTTTTTTTTTTTTTTTTATTATTATTTCTAATCCACTCTTTCAGATCTACTCCAAAGCAATGTGATGGAGTCAAAGTTCAGTGAGATCCCAGCTGTCATATTTTACTCACTAATGCGTCATTTAAATTTGGTCTTTCGTTTCCCACTGTTGCTTCCCCAGAGTTCTTTGCTGCATGTTTTCTGGTGCAGCTGACCGGTCTGTGGACACGCACAACAAAATGCCAGTCGACTTAGCCTAGCACTCCCTATGGGACTCCACATCAGCTGGATACAGACTCTGCTGCCAAAATGAAATGACTCTGGTGTGTCATGGAGTGGAACGCAATGCCTGTTCAGTCCAGAGTCCAGATGGAGAAACAGAAACGAAGAGAGGGAGAGAGAAAAGAGTGATGGAGGGAAAAAGACGAAGGCAGGGTAGACAGAGAGAAAATTAGCACACGCGCACGCACACACACACACACACACACACAAACTATGGAAAATAGCCGCATAGGTCTGTGCTATCCTGAGGCAGAGGAAGGGATTCTGACCTTTCCTCTGCTTCAGGCGACATCAGATCCATGGTCGCTTCCTCCTGACTGGAGGCTAGCAGCAGCTGAGCAGGATGGTAAAATAGAAGAGGACAAGCAGGGGGGGAGATGGATGACAATAACTGAGAAATGTGAATTTGTCCTCTGCAATGTCACCACACTGGGTAATTGACAACGAACTCGTTGTCTTTTGCTTTCCTTTCTGTTGTAGATGTAATCTTCAAATCACAGCTTCTCTCTGATAAGAGGCAGTTGCTGTATTTGAGAAACTCCTTTATTTGAGATAAGTCATTTCTGCTGACCAGTAGGCCCCACTCTAAATACTGATGCTGAGTTAGGGCTTCATTGTTCACAATGAAGAATGAAATTCTTCATTATTTAGTATTAGTGTTCAGTCACTTTGTGTCTGACGAAGTGTTCAGCTCCTCAGCCATCTTTTTCAGCATAGAATCCATGTCAGTGCTGAGCAGAGGACAGTCATCTGATTTAAAAACATTGTTTTTTTCTTTTTTTTTTTTTTACTATTCACACCAAGCCAGGGCAAATGTTTGATTTATTTGATTTGTGTCAGACTTCTTTCCTACCTTAAGTCTAACAAGCTTGAACCTTTTAAAGCATTACATGTACTCTTTATAAATAAATCCAGCTTCCAGTGGTTTTAGAAGAGTTAGAATAGTTTGGTGAATAAACTTCTGTAGTTTATCAGTTTTAGATTTTGGGTTTTGTAGTTTTGTAGGGATTAAAGAAACAAGTTAAAGCTAATTAATCAGTTAATGTTAATCAGTAATGTTAGGCTCCAAGTTCATTTCCCTGTAGGTTTGAAAGAATAAAACATATTTCTATGCATACAGATGACACTCTGTTTTACATATATGCTGTACTTAGTCAAGTACCCTGATGAACTAAAATTACCTCATATTCTTCATGTAAATTGTATTGTGCCTGTACAGTGTTTTTGACCATACATGCATTTTACATATTTTTCTGGTGTTTTAGTTCTTATTCTCCGTTGATGTTCAGTCTCTCAGTGAAACACTGTCTACTGTTTCCTGGGTTTTCTACCTGGCATTTATATCAATAAAGCAATGTGAAGTAATTTAGCAGGTCACCTGTGAAACACCACCACAGGGCACACAACGTACCATTCAGTGTGGAGGCCAGCAGAGGTTGCTAGTCTTTTCAGCAATGGCTTAAATTGGTGAGTTATTCAGAAATGACTCAAATTCAGAACCACTGTGGTTATGATTCATAAATAAATGAAACACTGTGTGTAGCACCTTTGAAACCATTAATATTAACATGTCTCTGTAAAATGTCTCTCCAATACAAACATAACTATAAGATTCTGTATGAGGGAAACAGACTGTGACTACATTTAGGCTTCACTTTTGTGCTGCAGTATTAGAGGATAAGATGCACCCACCAAAAAGTGCACAGCTGGTTTATAACATCTTGTCACAGCAAATCAGCAAACATCTTATTTGTTACTTGTTCACCTCCCTCAACCTGACAATTAAGGAGCCAGCGCATGATAAAAAACAAACCACCGACCTGCCATAGATTAGATTCATTTAAAGACTACACGTTGCCTATGTGGTCACAACCATCACATCCTCTGCCTCTACAAAATACACACACAGATGCAGAACTTACAGCTTCCAAATTTAAGAGGACACGCATGTCCGTCCATAGGGAAGTCCACAAGCTTCATGGGACACTCAGCGCTGATAGTCAACCTGTTGCAGCACAAAGAAGAAGAATTCAAATACATATCTGCATAATAACATTGGTTATTTTCTTTTGTTTGACTTTTTTTCACTAGAACACTACACTAGGTTGTAACAAGAATTACAACCTCATGTTTGTACAAATATGCAAACCAGTCCAAATCCAGTTAATTAGCCTGTACGTTCATGATGTATGACCATTTATGTGATCACAATATTGTAATCAGTCGATGTTGGACTCGTTGAAAGTTTGTAACAAATCTGAAGAAATTCCAACAAGGTCTTACTGAGATATTGTATCAAAAAGGTGCTTTGTGAAGTCACTGTGACTTTTACCTTTAAACTGTGACCACCAAAATCTAATCATTATATTTCTGTGTGAAACTGAACATTTAATCTAAATTTAAGAAGATTTCTTTGAGGTGTTCTTGAGATATCACATCGAAAAGAATGAGCTAGACAACCCACAAACAATGAGATATAAAAAGTTAATTGACTTTGCAGAAAAACTGTTTGATTGCTTTAAAAGAAAGAAAGTCTGCCCTCTCTTTTCTCTATTACATCTTAATGGACATAAATGCTACAATTAAGAACACTAACAACACAGATCTTCAGTGAAGAGTGAATTTGCATAAAAGTGTTAAAATAGAAGAAAAGACAAACATAACCTCTGGTCATGGTGATGCTAAGAATTTGGTTTTGATTCTTACTCATCAGGTGTTGATCTGTTGTTTATAGTGATGAGTTAGTGTTGTAGTACCTCATGGTGTAGAGGATGGTGCCATTCTTCATGATGCGGAACAGCTTATTGGGAGCCGTCATGTTGTGAGCCACTGACTTCTTGCCGTTCCTGAAGAAAGTATCCGGCGTCCACACTTTAGTCACCATCAGGTTGTTCAGCCTTAAAATTTCAACTGGGCCTTCGTACATCAACCTACGATCCACCCACGTCTGTCGAAAGAACACATCCATTGTGTACTCCTAAAAAAAGAAAGTGGACAAAAACGAGAAGAAAACGTGAGGTTGGTAGGTTGGTAGCTGGGGTGTAGTTACTGACACTGATCTTGAAGATAGTCCAGTAAGAAAAAGAAAAGAACAACAACTTGTTTTCCATAGAAATGCAAAGTAACAGTGTGATACGTACCATTTCAACATCTGAAACAGGCCCAAAACTTGTCACATAAATATCAGTCTTGACCTCAGTCACAGGACCTATTGAGTCAATGAAAACGACAAACGATCATTTCCTGTTTCAAATCTTTCCATGTTCCCAGTCCAGCCTCTTAGAGAGACATTCAGTCTTACTCACACTTGAGCATTAACACTGTTTAAAGGCCTCCAGTTCATCAGGGTCAAACCCAAAAGACATGCAATAGCTTATCTCATCCACAGCTGTACAGCATCTGCGTAATGGAAGTTTAAAAAAAAAAAACCTTAAAAGATGTAAAAACATAATCCTGTTTGATTTTGCCTCTCTCTCTCTCTCTCTCTCTCTCTCTGTGTGTGTGTGTGTGTGTGTGTGTGTGTGTGTAAATGTCTGTCTGTCTGTACAGTTGTTTATAAGTGCAGGGATCAGCAGAGCCTGGAAAAATCTGCACGTTTATGTTGACAGGCTGTAAAAACCAGCAGTGAGCAGAGCACACGCTGCTTCTTAACATGTCGTGGCTGCACAAACCAAATCCGCACTTTTTTTGCCACATGGATCTGTGCATTAAAGCGTTTTGTCCCGCGACGTTACATTGCTGTTATATAACCACATTTGCTTTAAACGTGAGAGCTTACAGAGAGGCCCTTTAGTAAAGAAGAAAAGAAGCAAAAGAAAACCCAGCAAGCCGCAGATTTAAGGGATCAAGACTGAAACACTGGTTATCATCACGTGTGTTGAGAAACACTTGACCATACTGCAACATGTTACATGATACACACACACACACAATGTGGCTGTAATGTTTCTATAACGACTTATACAACACATCAATCCAGCTTTTTAAAATATTCTTACCTTAAATGCTGTTAATGTTTTTTTCCCTTATTTGAACTAAATTTCTAAAGATCATTAAGACTTTTGAGGCAAATTTCTGATTTCTTATTTCAGTCTTTACAAAAATAAAACTGACATTAGTTGGCTAAAATTTTTGCACTTTGCGTTGTTTTAATCTCATGCATCATAAAATAAAATGAAATTAAAATACACAAGTTTTACAAGTTACACAAGTTTTTCACCCCTTTTTTAAGTCCCCGCACGTCTCTTAATTTGAAAATCTTGTGTGTGTCCGATGTTTGAAAATATTAAAAAAAATACTAATTTTTTTTTCTACTAACCTCCAAATCCAGGTCGCAGCCTGTTATCATAGCCGTCCAGAAGTCGGTCTAAAATGCGAGTAAAATTCTCCGGATATATCTTTTCATCCTTCTTTGTCTGCCCGGAGATTTTCTTTATACTAGAAAGAAATTAAATAAAAATAAAATATATATATATAAATAAGAAAGTGCGGGTGATAAGTTCCCATGCAGGAGGTTTCAGCACCGCGGACAGAGAAAGAGAGAGAGACTGTGAAGACTCACCAAGTCGCCAAACAGAAAAAGTAGAAGAGAGTCCGAATAAAAGCGGGACACATCGCTGTCACCATCTCCTTCTTCTTGACAGAAACCATCTTTGCATGCCATACTTCAAGCCTCTTCACATCTCACCACGACCGATGCTTGTGTCCCAGGGAAAAGGAGGAGAGAGACTCCGGCGACACAGAGACAGACACAGAGGAGAGGGCAGAGCGGCGCAGAGAGGAGGGAAGTTGTGATGAGTCTCTCCTCCTGCAGTCTCTCTCTCTCTCTCTCTCTCTCTCTCTCTCTCTCTCTCTCTTTCTCTGTCTCTCTCTCTGTCTGACACACACTTATACACACACCGTCACCTCCTGCTGCTGCTGGAGCTGGTGTTGGTGATGATGATGATGTTGGTACCCAGAGAAAGAAACAATCTTCCCTCTCTCCTCCTCACTCCAACTCTCCCTGTTTGCTTCCCTGCCTCTCTCTCTCTCTCTCTCTCTCTCTCACACACACACACACACACACACACACACACACACACCTGCTCTGGTCAGGACACAGATTAGACGTGCACTGCTTTGAAATGACTTAAACAGAGTCACGTCTCTGACTTCACCCTCTGTCAAAACCTGGGAAAAAAAGGAGGATGCTGAAAATTTGCAAAGCTGTTCATTTCTCTTCAACGCCCGTCTCCTGACAGCTTGACCTCCACTGCCTTTCATAATTCTTACATGAAAACAAACATGTTTTTGCTTGTAAATCTCATCTCATCTTCTTCTTTTTTTTTAAACGTCTTGAGAGCAGCACAGAAACATTGAAGCAAACTCGCCGTGCCCTTTTGACCCCGGAGTCAATTAGTATCCATCGGTGCCTTCCCGAAAATGTCACATACAGCCTAGCCTACATGTTGAACTAGTTTCAGGAATGCATTGGTGAACGCCTGTGTTAAGATTCAAATGGGTCAGTCTTGTCGCAATACGCAATCACGCACGCACACACTCACACACACACATACAAAGGCACACAGGTACTGTATAGAGGAACTGGGACAAGCCACATGCTGCTTCACAGATTTCTCTGCACCTGGGACAAGCACAAGACCTTCACTGTGTGTGTGTGTGTGTGTGTGTGTGTGTGTGTGTGTGTGTAAAGTGAAAGCGTGTGTGTGGCTCTGAAGGTGAAGTGCGGGTAAATCTTGCAGGATAAACAAGATGTCTGGGTTCCACCACACTGGCTTTCCTGATTAGTTTTGAAGTACGCACACAGACACACACTTACACAGTGAAACACACACTGAGGCTGAAACAGAAGCCACTTAGTGTGAAGGAAAGGTGAGGAAACATTATGTAGATGTGTTACATGTGAGCTGAAGTCATGTAGTCTTACAACACATCTCCAATCCCCTGCACAGCCGCCCACTTCAGTCCTCCCACAATACACTAGAGCAAGGCGGCTCTGAGGGGGATGAGTAATACGCGTGCTCTTTGTGGGGGCTGCCTTTTGTCCAAACCTGTTTGTTTTTTTTTCTTGTTTCTTTTTTTTTTTAGACATTTGATTACAATTTGCTCTTTTAATGGAAACACTTTAGGCACACTGTACAAAAGGGACCTAATAATGTTCATTCAAAAGCAGCAAAATGCCTTGAAATGTCAGAAGTTTTAGGAAAAGTCATGTCGGGCTTATTATGCCATGTTGACCTTTCCCTGTGAGTCCAACCTGTGTTTAAATTACAGTACATGATGTATTAGTGTGTTAACACTCGTGGCCTAAAGACACACGCTACGCTCTAAAGAATTGTTGGGGGTTTCTAATTTAATTTGTTTTATTGTACTCCTCTGTGTATAAGTGGATAGAATTTGTCCTGAGGTTCCTTGAAACACGTTTCTTCCTGCTTTGTAAGATATATGCCCTGCAGCAGAAATAACTCCTATGATAACCTAGTTTTTTATCAGTGTGAGCTCATGTGTGTGAGAGAAAGGAAAGGTAGAAGAGGGTAAGCATGGCTCTGATGGCTGCTGTGTATGTGTGTGTGTGTGTAGTGAGAGGGTTGAGGGGCATGGCAGCAATGGGTCATTACATTACCTCCTGTAGGATCCACACGAAACCTGATGAGCCTGCAGTGAGTCCCAACTGGATCACACACACACACACACACACACACACATGGCTACTGCCGTGGATCTTGTTAGCACACATGGAGGAATAGTGTCTCTACTCTGTAACAGTGGTCTCATTAACTTTACAGAGTGATGTTTAGAGCAGCAGTCAAATAAGCCTCATTATCAGGAATTTGTTGAACAGTGAACAGAGGTGCAAGTTGAAATAATCTTTTGAGTGGAGTATATTGTGTAGTATGTACTGTATTTCATCACTAACATAAATAAATAAATGAATAAATCTGCCCAGACTATAAAGAATAATCGTTTCTCTGGTTTCAATGAGCTGCACCATAACAATACAATGCAACACTGCACTCTAATACTGATGCTTTATATTATGTTCTTTTGGCTGAAGGGAAAAAAGCCATAAACACCATAATCACACTGAATTCCCCCCAAAATAAATTATTTGCTTGAACCACTTTAAAAAAAAAGCATAAAATTCTACACTCTGGGAATCTGTAAAAGACTCATATTTCACAAACAAAAACTGCAGTAGTTTTCATTTAAACAACATTTATAGTAGCTTTTATAGTATTCGGAGTTCCCATATAAAACATGTTTAAGAGACATTTTTTATGTCGTTTTTCATGTCACCATCCCTATTTCCATGGGTGTGCCGGCCAATAGAGAGTAAACGTGACTGTGGCAACAAACACCACATGATGCACAATTATTAATACAGCAAATGTGTAAACTAACAAGTTAACTGTAGCCGAGAAAAGAAATCTGGGTTCATTTAATCGCTCAACAGTTCTGCTTTTTCATTTAAAACAACAGTTCATGAGATTTTGTGAAAATGTGTACTGCTCTTTCCAAATTTACACAATATCCTACCTCACTTTGGAGCTGCACCTGTTTCCCATCATCTCATCCACAGTAGTATTTAAACAGCGACGTGCTTTCCACTTGTGGTTTGATTGTTCTGCCTTTCAAGGGGTCATATTGCTCCCAGCTGTTCGGTAATGTTAGCTGTAAAAACAAAATAAGACTACATCTGATTTATAATAATTATAGCTTTATATTAATAATAATAATCTCTCCTTTCAAGTGTTGAATCTCTAATTCTTCTGCCTGAAAGAAAGTAAAATGACATAAATCAGGGAATGACTTCACTTTTGTCAGCATTTCTAAACATTTTTTTTGTTTTGTTATTATATTTCTCTGCATGGAGCAAACCTCACTGTTTCTGGGTTATGATACAGAGCAAATACAATCATAACAGCCAGGTAGGTAGAAAGCAGCTCTTTTGCGCTGGGGGTTACGATTGATGAGGCTCATTGTGGCAGTGCAGGAAGCTAATGAGTCAGAACCATGAGTCAAGCTGTCGGGAAATCACACCATCCAAAAAAAAAAAAAAAAAAAAAGCTCAATGTGACATCTTCTTCTATTCCAAACAAATGCAGGGAGGGAGAGACACACAGGCTGCCTGAAAATAAGACAACACAGAGAGGAACTTATGTCATTAACTGTAAAATGTAAATGTCTTTTCTTAATTTACTTCAACCGTGAACACAGATAGAAATCATGCCCTTAGTTTGAACCAAACTACCACTCAGTACTCAACAGCCTCACTGAAACACCACAACAGGAAGTTACTGGAGCATCACGTCCAAACATTACAGTTTCACTGGTGTAAAACGTTATTATCATTATCGTGGTTTATCAATGAATTATCAACGTTATCAAGGAGAAATGTGCATTTCAGTGCATTGTCTAGTGTGGTGTAACTTTATAGAATAGCTATGTGTAGAGTGAAAATGTTTCCTTCATAACTGGCACTGAGGAATGTTTAATAATAAGGGATCTGGTGGGTGTAAGGGGTCATGTTTTTGATGCTGACACAAGGAGGGTCATGGATGCAGGGAAAGCATCCGAGAAAGTGGACTGGTGACTGGTCATTCTGGCTGTTACTTGCTCCCTGACATCATCACCCCTGAGTTGCCTTGAAGTTCTTTTTGACAACACTAGATATGAGAAAAGCAGCGTTGTCAGACGGCACCTTGTTTGGTTGTTGTCTGAGCTAATCTCTACTGTGTTTTAGTTTGTCTGCAATTGTCACAATTTGAAACTGACTGTCCCGACAAATGTTTACTTACACAGACATTTATCATGTTCTGTCCTACTCCTTATTCACACACACACACACACACACACACACACACACACACACACACACACACACACACACACACACACACACACACACAGTGTTTCTAAATTCAAGATCAATTTGTCTTTATGTGTTCCAGTCAATCATTTTCATTGCAAGTGATTTTTGCAAACCTGTACGTCCCCAGCAAGTAAACAACTGTCACTAAAATAATGTTTTCTGATCCTAAAGAAAATGCTTGTGATGTTTGTGAAACTGCATTAATATGTTGAGAACATAAAGGTCCAGGTCTGTAGGTTTGAAAATCACTGTAACTGGTTTGAACACTTGCAATACAACTAAACTAACTCTTAATTTAAACACAACTTGTAACCGTTCCTCATCTGTTTTTACCTGTAGCTGAGCACTCTGTTATCATTCACTTTTTTTGCATTTTGAACAGTAATAATATTAACAATAATAATATTCCTGAAGAACAACATGCCCCCAAGTACAGTTTCACACAAGTGAGTACTTATGGATTAACAGTAATCTATAAGTACTGATTCAAACATGAAAAGAAACATCATCCTCCAGCTGGAAGACGTATCCTGACCATTCTGAAGCCAGAAGGAACATCTTCCATCAGGGTTCAAAAAGGCATAAATATAACACCATAACTGACACATGGGTCTATAAAAATAACATCAAATTCAACACACTTGTTCAGAATAAAACAATATTGACGTAAATCTTTTCCTCCGGGGTTCTAGTTACCACCTTGCAGCCCACATCACTGTCAGCTAGTTCATCATTTTATCAAGAGTTTGTGAAAACAGATGGGAAGATGTGACTACAACAAAGAACGGCCTCGGCAAAAAGGCTGTAACCAGAGTACAGACTTGCCCTCTAACTCATATTTCTGAAATTGTACTTGAGCCACTGAAGAGCTACCTGAGAGCATGATAACTTCTTAGCAGCATTCAGGCAACAGCAGTTTGGCATCTTATGTTTTATGAAGTGGCGTCCACAGTCATGGTAAATTAAGTTGTTCCATCCAAATGCAAGCGAGGCATCAATCCGGACTATTATCCACTTGAATCTGAGTGATTGGGAGTCATTTCCACTCTACAGTGCCCTAGTGCCTCCTCATCCACTTCAGTAAGCCTGCCCACCCATTACATGCAAGTAGCTGATGACACTTGAGACAATTCCAGCTCCCTCACACTCACATGAAGCTCCAGTCTGGGCTACTGAGCAAGTAGTAAAGCCAGAGTTAGGCCCTGACTGCATCTCTATTTTAAAGTCCAGTGCATCAGTCACTTCGAAACTGTCTCAAAAGATAGATTTTTTCCCTATTTTTTTTTTCCTTCTAGCTTCAGCCAAATCAATGAAGTGACCATAACAGAGTAAGTGGTGTCCACTGGATTACCTGAATGTCCCAATATCCTCTTTTTTTCTGACGTCCTGGCTTCTAAATATAGGTGCATGCCCTAATTTAAGACATCGCTTGGTTTTGGGGGAATTGTGCTTTTTTTTCCCACTTCCCATCAGTGACACTAACTCATGCATGCCTCCTTTATGTTGTGTGAGGATATAATATGATGAACATCAGCTCAATCACTGGGTGAATGTAAAACATCCTCTCTAGTGCAGTAGTTTTGTTGTTCTGTATCATATTTTTCCATGAACGTAATGGGTTTGAATACCAGTACAGGATCACCATTAGCAGTACCAGGATTTCATTATGTAAACATGATGTTTGATAAAGTCAGATGTCTTTTTTGAGGTACAAATTAAGTCTATCAGTTACTTCAACAACATTAGCTGGTAGTGAATGTGTCATGGTGTCAGGACGACAGGTTCTGTTCTCAAAATGTGAAATGCTTTTTCTTTAAAATCCCAACCCTTTTATTAGCTGCGGGAGCTGACAGCGAATATTAATGTTGCGGTATATGTTTCCCCAAGTGCCTATGTAAAGGCTGTAATTTATTGCTCATTCTGTTATGTACTGATTTGTACTTTTTTGTCCTGAGATATGTTTTTAAAGTTATCTATGCACAAGAAATGAGAAATGGGAGTCTTGAATTTTGAAACTTAAAATTTAGGAAGGAATGAGGCTGAATTGAACTTAGCTTAGCTTAGCTTAGCGTAATAAGGAGACACCTTGCCTGGCAGTTTCCAACACAGCATGACTAGAACATAAACTGTGTGTTCAGATAGAACACAATGTAAATATCAAAGGAAGTGAAATTGTGTACATATTATATAAAAAGTACCCTAACCCCAAGATGAAAATTTGGCTGAGGGCAGCACAACCTGATGCAGCTGAGTGAATTCAAACTGTTGTAATTTGAGTATAACAAAAAGTGAAGTTGAAGAAAAGTCGAATTTTCAATTTATATAAATCAAGAGCGACCCGTGTGATGCAGATCACCATGTTACATCGCCACACTGAGACTACAGCTGCTTACTACAGGAGACAACAATAGATAAATACGGCTCCGCCTTTTGCATTTTTATATTCAGTGGCAGCGCGACCGACTCAGACTGGCAGAGGCAGTCCAGAGAGCTCTGTGAAAAACTGTCTATATATGGAGCCTAAGTCATGCCTGTTTACTCCCAGTAAATGGGCGTGACCTATTTTGTGACCAGCAGCAAAAGTTACTTTAGGTTTTGTGTGAGACCACCTAGTGGACTACATCACTCACCTCACTAAATTTACGCCACCGTCAAACTCTGACAGTTAACGTTAGCTTAACAGCTAGCTACGCAACCTGGGAAAATATCTCACCCAGTGTGTAAATCTTACACAAAATAGCTTTAAATGTGTAAATGATTTTCAGTGGAGAATATCTAACAAATATCTAAAACTACTAAAAACTGATTTAAGTATCAACACTGAACATTTCACCTAACATATAATTACTGCTAACAGAAAGCCTTTACAAAAACACCTTTTAAATTTGAATTAAAGTGCAGTAAAATTTGCATGTGCATGTTGCATGCATGTGTTGATGTGTAATATGCTTAATCAGTTTTTTCTGAATATAACTTTATACATATTTATTGATTTCTTAATCTTTGCACCAAAAACTGACATGTGAGCTTACTGTATAGTTCAGCATACAGAGGAACACAGCTGTTGTAGGCGGTAGCTGCTTCTTTTTTTTCTTAAACACAGGCGGAAATGAGGCGTTCTCACATTTATAGATCATTTCTGGTGATGATTTTGAATTTGTCTGCAGGGGATGTGGCCGGTGGGAGATGCAAGAAGAGGCGTGCATGCTGGTGGGAGAATGTTTGCCCTACAGCAAATTGTGGTGCGTGTCTGTGTGTGTGCTTTTGTGCACATGTTCATATGTTGTTTCTATGAATAAATTAATGTGAAAAAAGCAAAAATATCAAGTTTTAAAAGTGCAACAGTAGTAGCTATGCAAGAAAAACATCCTAAAATAGATGATAATCCCTTTACCACTGAGTATGACAGTTTAACAGATCCATCCAATAACTGTTTGTAATGTCTGGATGTCTGGATTATGAAACAAAAGTAAGTTTATCTGTTTGAGTTCTTTTAGTCTCCTGGTGGTGTTTGTCTGATTATTGGTGGGAATCTCTATAATGACATTTAGTTGTCTGAGCAGCCAAAAATTAACAAATTCTATTTCTCTGGATGGGGTACACAGCATTACCCGATGGAAGACATGATAGAAACACGGTCCCAGTTTGCTCCCGCTCTGCTTCCTCGGTCTTCTCCACAGCAGCGAGGGCCCCCCACCAGCAGCAGCAGATGTAGTCACCACACTATACTGAGCCATTTTTGCTGAGCCATGACAACTGCGACAGAAACAGGGTGACACCAGATAACCTTGGCATCGTTGACATGAAACACGCACGTACACACACAAGGACAAACTTGGCGTGTCAATATGGCAACTGTGTCATCATTTTAATCTCCACAGGCAACATGGGATGGAGCTTGGATGACAGTTTTAGGATCTGTTTCTTTAGCTTGACAATGACATTATGGACCATGCCAAAAGTTCCAAAACACAAGCAAATATAGCAACTAAATCACACAAGAAATGCAGTTAAATACAAATTCTTTTCATATACTTCTTAAATGTTTCATATGACCAATAATGTACACAAGATTACACGTCAACTGTTGTGTCCTTGTGCAAGGTGCCTTTAAAAAGGCAGTAATACCTTTCCAGACCCTGTGATTAGACAGGCAAAGCAGATGCTGCCAGCGCCCCCCAGGCTTTTAAGCAGCAGTATCCTGGAGCAGACATAATATCCAGCCTTTAGAAACTTCAGCAGGGGGAAAATAGGAGTACTCCCAATCCACTAGATTAGGCTAATGAATTCACTGAATGAATTCACTCGCTGTGAAAGGAGTCCTCTTCTAATGTGGAGGTCTCCAAACCATCACCTGTTTTCTGTGGTATTTTTCACCTGAGAGAAATTAAAAATTTGACATTTTTATTATCACAAACAAACTCAATATGACAGAACTCAACATCATTCAACATTATAAGATAGTAAAAAGATATCTCTCTGATAGAGAATAATTTGAGATTTCACTTTGTGAAAGAGAAAGATATGAAATTAACATATTATGTTATAACATGTTAATATAATATATAACATAACATTATATATAACATAACATGTTATATATAATTAATTTCATTAATTGGGTGTGTTACTGGGTGTGTTACTCAGGATCGCCCATTATAAAGTCTTGGGGCTGCTCCACATAGATATTACAGTTAAGTTATCACAGTAGTGTAGCACTAATGTACATGATAATCGACCACCAATGTGCTAATTGTAAAGTCCAAGACAAACACCTGAACGTGCCTACTCATCAGTTCAGCTCAAACGATCTTATTTAAAGACAATATATATATTGACTCGGTGAAAACATTATCAGTCAAAAACTCATCATCAGTGACGTTCAGTTTTGTTACTTACAGCAACAATTACAAGATTGTTCTCCTTAGTGAAAACTTCTGTTGAGTTGCAGAAGCTGGGGAAACCGCTACCAGCCTGAGGGTGGTGTCAGGGCTTCAGCTTTTTTTTTTTTTTTTTTTTTTTTTACGGGGCACTGATTTGCTTTAATGTTGTTCTAATGTTGCGCAGGAGGGGCACTTAAGAGGCTCAAGTGTTGCCCCCAGTGAGACTTGATGAGGCAAAATTCTTTTTTTTTTTTTTTTTTTTTTTTATTTTTTTGCTTAACATTTATTTGGGACACAAAATCATAAAAAGCTTAAACAATAATGAAACCTCCACTCCAAACATCCATATGTAGAATATTGATTATATTGATCTTGCAAGCTGTTGCAGTGCTGGGATAAGTGCACATCTCACAGTAAAATCAGATTTTGATCCATTGAAGGCTTTAGTTTCCTGGCCTGATTGCTGGGAAGATCTCACTTCATTTCACCTCTCTATTGAGGCAAGCACTGTATAAATAGACACACTGGAAATAGACCTCCACTCTCAGAGGAGGCTCTCAGGAGAGGACCTGGACCAATGGCCAGATTTCCAACTCTGAGATATAGGCCAGAACATTACAGACATCTGGACTGTAATGATGTTTGTGGAATCCCTTCACATTTTGAGAAATAGCAGTTGTAAACACTTCTGATTCAGTTTGTCCTTCTGATTTTACAGTGCACTGTATGTCTCACGGGAAACTTTGACTCACTGAAGTTTCAAGAAGAATTTCACTTTTTTTATTTTTTTTTATTTCACTTTTCCACAGCTCATTTACTGTCTGCTATGATGTCCACACCAGTTATTCTAAACAGTGTGCGTAACTCTGTTTGCTTGTTCTACCCTGTCTCTCTGCAGAATAAGTTGTCACAATTATGTTGAACATGAACGTACACGTCGTCCCCAAAGACTTTCATGTTGCTCACAAGATGATAATGAATGATGATCTCACAATATCCTTCCAGTTCTGTGAGAAATGTGGTGACTGTGCAGCTCCTGGGTATTACTTGTGAAAAATTAAACTTGTTATACTTGCTTGTATTTTAGATGGGTTTTAACAAGCAATCGAAGAAACTTCATTTATCATTAGACAACTGTATCCTCGCTTATTTCTACAGTAGCAGCACATAAAGGTGATAATTGTAGTAGTGCTCGACCCTCTCTGCAGTGTGTTAATGCAGACAAAATGAGGGGTACATAAATAGATTTGGTTCCAGCAGAAGTGATTAAATCCTCACAAATATATTGTCTTCCTAAATGTTACATCCATTACCTGGGGTCAGGTAATGGATGTAACACCAGGTTAGGAAAGGTTATCAAAGTGTTGCTCTCCAGCAAAAGGTTTTACACACAGCTCTTCCTTTGGGATCCTGGGGTGTTCAGGCTAGATGAAATATATAATCTCCTCAATATGTTCTGGGTCTATCCCAATGTTTCCTTCCAGATGGACACGTTTGAAAAAGCTCCAGCAGGAGGCTTCCATAAGTAGTGGTGTAGTTTGGAGGACTCCAGTCCCTGGTTGGGTCTCCTAAAGCAAATTGTTGCAGGACAGATGCTCAGATAAGAGCAGTTAAAAGGAAACCCCATGGCATCCCAACTAAGGGATTGCACCACCTTGCCAAGGGCACTCCCCTGGAGCCAGACCTGAGGGAGAGACTCACTGGGGAGTGTCTGGTGGCAGGGCACAGCCTGAACAAATTATGAGGAGCTACCACCCTGTGGGCCAACCACCCAAAGAGTTAGGCATTAGTTTGCCACGCATGATGAGGTGTGGGGCAGGGCAAGTCAGAGCCTGGATGGGCTGATATCTGGCATCAAACTGAGTAATTTGGAGTTTTGCTGTATGTTATGAAATATGGCAACAATTGGGTCAACTAAATAGTAACTACAGTATTTCCTTTTGTCAATGAACATTTTGAAAGGCAGTAAAAAAAGACAGATACCTCTGTTTAAACTTGAAGTGTTAATGTCAGTGTGTCAGTGTTTTTGGCCACTTGGTGGCAGCATAACATGATGTAAACACAACCCTGACATATTGAGTTGTTGACTAATGTGATGCACAAACATTTTAATGTTTAGCTCAAACAGACACATCCTCGTTTTCTCTCTGTTTTGGTTTCCACCAACTTTTGATTAATATTCAGGCCCTTTAGCTCCTTAATACTCCACTGTGTTCAGGTAGCGCATTTATTTATCACAGCTTTTTTTCTCAAAACAGCTCCCTGCTGCTGCTGCTGGAAATAGTGCAGTTGAATGAACCGAAACAATACAGCTGCGGGCAGTAAAACCAAAACAATGAACTGAAATATCTCGAAATGCACTAGAAAACCGAAGGAATTGTGTTGAAATTTTTGATGGGTTTGTCCCTGAAAGTGACCCCTTTCAATAAGAAATTATTATTATGACGCTTTAAAAGTGCTTTAGTCTGGATAACCAGTCAGTCAAGACATAAAGGTTTATGATATAAAGAAGTGCTGTGGCAGCATCGCGCTTGTCCGGATTAAATCAACAGTAGTCAGATATATTTCCTTTACTGCCAGTATATTTTATATAGAAAGTGATATATAGTGTCAAGCTCCACTATGAGTGTATGAATATGCTGCATGTGAAAATGTATTGACAGATGGGTTAAAAATGAATAATATAATAATATTTCCAGTATTTCACAACAGAGGTCTCTAATTCAAAGTTGTGATGATTCACTGACCGGGGTAGACCACATCTGTGTTATTATGTTATTTTGTTAGATCATCACACTGGAAGTGATCATTATCTCAGATTAATTCACACTTATCCAATAATAACACTGTCCACATCCAGGAAGGCTGTATCCAAATCTAACAGTGTTATTGCTGGCCATTGGACATTTAAATGTTGCATTTGCCAAATAATAAAATCGTTTTTAAAACTGAATGGAGGTAGTTTTTACTGTGAATGGAGTAGTGAAGGTGTCATGTTGGCAGATGTAGAGTGAAGGAGAGAGAAAAAAACAGGAAAATCTCAGAGGAGTAAAATGGCTGCCAAAAGGAATCTAACCCAAATCTCCTTCATTTTTCCCTCCCTTGAGTGGCAAAGCACTTCAAGGGAAACTGATTTGCATGCAATTGTCTTCTGATTAAATCCTAATCTATTTTTAAACCTCAGTGATGAGACAGTCTTTGTTATAGTCCTCTTTTCAACAGAGGACTTGCAGCACCACTCTATATAACCGAGGGGTGATGGTTAATAGCTCGCCACCTGATGAACAATGTAGCCATTACAGACTGGAGGTTGTAACAACTTGTTTGAAATCAAGGGTGGCTGACCGGTCCAGACTCAGGTGGGACTTTAGGTTGAGTATTTAATTGTAGGGTTAGTGATCTGATTCCCACTCTACGAATTGTCCTTGAGCAAGACACCAAGCCCCAAATTACTTCTAAATGGTCACAGTACCCTTACCCTGCTTTTCATCGTCCTCTGGCAAATGAACCTAACTCTGGACACTGAGCAATGGAGACAGTTGGTGGTAAATTAAGTTAAATGTCCAGAGGAGAACTATTCACAACAGCACATTATCGAAATTGATCACATTATCTCCTTAATCCCCCTGAAAAAAAAAACAAATAAAAAGTGTTGATGAAAGGATGGGGAGCTATTATTATCCTCCTAGAGTAAATTATTCTGACTGGGACAATTATTGGGTTTAAATAAAGTAAATTTGTGGGCCAAGGTGAAAGAGCTCATTATCCTTCGTCATTAGTGTCTTAGTCCAAGAGGTGGATCCCATAATTCTCGACAGTCTCAGTGGCAATTAACTTTCCTGGGGTATAATCCACACGCTCGTTGTTGTAGTTAAGTTTTTTCTGTTACAGTAAAGTCAAGATGCCAGTTGGAAGGAAGTGACAACAGAATGTAGTGCAGGCCTGGGTTGCACAATAAAGTAGGTTTACATATGCCTCGAGAACAGTTCCCACAATAACACCAGATGGAATACAGAAACTTTTGTGTGTGTTTTTCATTTCACCAGTTAAATTTCCTCTCTTTAGCATGTCCTTTTGCTGCCAAATTGTCATCCTAATATCCAAATGCAGGCACAATTTTCTCCAGTTAAGACCAGGCGTCTGTCCGCTAACGAGCTTTTAATTATATGAGGATTAATTCTGCTGGGATCAAAGCTGACAGGCATGGACGGATCCCCCAAATATTCACTTTTATATTCCCACTAACAGAAAAACTCATCATTCACAAGTGTCCACATTATCAAATGGAAATGTAAACAGTAAACTCTTAATTTGTTAGAGTTTAGAGATAGACTGAAATAAGCTCTCAAGCAGCACGTTACAGAAATAACCTATGACTTTTCCTTGAGAAGTATTAATAGTGACTCTATGCACAGCCAGTTTCTCAGATTTTACCTTTAAAACACATCTGTGCAAAGATTTCTTGCCACACAGAAAATTTGGTACTTCGGTGTTTGTTCATTTTCAAGGTTCCAATATGGCTAGTAAGTATGCTTAGTGCATTATAGTTGGATATAGACAGAGAGTAATTAGTAACTTTGCACAGTGTGTTTTTTTTTGTTACGGAAAAGTACCTTACAACATCTAGAAACACCAAACACCAAACTTAAGAGGTCTAATGACTTGTGTAACATGTTTGTCTTTCTTGGTCTTTGTTAAAACTCTAGCAGCAGCTCTCTGGATGAGCTGTAGCCGCCTCAGTGTGATTTTGTGAAGACCTGAGGGAAAAAAACATTACGGTCATCTGACCTATTGGAAATGAAAGGGTAAATGAGTTTTCTTTCTAGATCTTGTTAAGACATAAATCCTCTAATTACTTTTATATTTTTAAGGTGATTAAAAGCTGATTTGCAACAGACTTGACAGGAGTTAAACTTGAAGTCAGAGACAGAGAATAATAACACCAAGATTTCTCCAGACTTTTTTTTTTTTTTTTTTTTTTTTTGCTTTTTTGCTTTTTTAGGATTGAAAGAAATGAACTCACTGTGTACCAATATCATTATTATGCATGATTCAGCCTAGTGTGAGTATGTAGAGGTTAAACAGGAGATGTCTCATGACTGAACCTTGAGGTACTCCACATATCATGCCAGTTCACTCAGCACTAGTAATTGCTAACAGAAACAAAAAATAGTCTGTTTTTGCTAAGACTGTACCTGTCTACTAAGTGGTACTGAATTATTAGCAGTATCAAACACAACACTGAGATCCAGTAATACTTGATCTGAAATTTTTCCTGAATCAGTGTTTTTGTGAATGTCATTTCCAGATAGTCGATAATTATGTACAGGAGCTTCTGAAGTTAGTAAACTAGCGTCCGGGGAGCAGGGCATCAGGTCTGGGATGCAGCCCTGAGGGACACCAGCGTTGAGGGTTCAGGTGCCAGACAAACCATTTGTGGTGTAAAGTTCACCTCCAGATGCTCAAGCTACGTTACCAGTCTGAGGGGGACTACGGTGCTGAACACTGAACTGAAATCGAAGAACAACAGACGTGCATAGTTCCCCCTGCACATGACCAAATGGGAACAGGTTAAATGGAGGACAAGGGAAATTGAGAGATCTGCACTTGTTGTTACAATCTGTTTTTTCCTTTTTATACATGAATTGCAGCAATGTTGCATGTTGTAGTATTTTTTTTTTTTTTAAGTCATGGGCTTTTGGAGAAATGATATCAAGACAGGTGTTGACGACAGAATGACTACTCAGGCTCCAGAACTGCATTACTCACTGTTAAGGCAAAAAATTTTAAAGCAATTCTAAGCACTTCTAAATATATTGTCCATGTCTTCCACGTCATTGCATTACTGTCTTAATAGTGACACTCACCATGAGGCTTAAAGAATGACACTGCACATTTGGAAAAGCTCTGTACCATTAAAAACATTTTGCTCATTTTTAACTGTGTAACTCTTTGCTCAGCTGTCTCGCCTCCACTAGCCACTAGTTCAACAAACAAGGTGCTTTTATTTCAAATGCAGAACAGTGGCCTGAGTGGAGAGAAACTGCTGTCTTGGCAGGATTTCAATTTAATTATCCATCCAGTGAGCAAGTGTATAAAAATTAATGTTGTTAGTGTAAATTAAATTTTAGACTATGTCCTTTTTAAAGAGTTCTCATCAAATATCTTTATGAGTACAAGAAAATTAAAATGTTAATACTATCAGGCATTTTACAGGACCTTCTCTACATGCACAGCAAGTATAAACAGAGCTGGTTCTGCTGATAGACAGACCTCTGGGAGGTTTGAATAATGTCTCCATTTCTGTGTTTCTTTTTTTTTTTTTTTTTTTTGTCAGGCTAACGATTCACTCATTTCCCAGTAAATAATTATTCAGTGTAAACTGGCATTAGACATGCTTCTGTGTGTCCTATATTTAGAAAATGTCTTTGCAAATTCCTAACACACAGCAGCATAATTCATTCAATTTAACAGATTGTTTGAGAGAACAAGAAAAGGATAAGCACAACACTAAAATAAATCAATTCAGAATATTAATTAAATGTTGGAGCTTTGCCAATCACATCCCTCCTACATTGATTAACTGTTAATAACTGACATGACTGTTATTTGAAATATTTGTCAAAAATACATGTGACACTTCTTCTCGGACTTGATGTGTCTCAGAGCCGCAGTAACAAGTTTTAGTAACAAGCCACAGTCTCCAGTCAAACAGTGTAGATCATGTGTTACAATTGCTGCTACATGCTGTTAGAGTTGTGGTAATGCTAATAATATCAAATGAGAGCACTGGAGCAGATGTGCCACTGCTGGCTGTGAGGACAAATGGTCGGTTTTCAGGACTAAGAAGCTGTAGAAGCAGTTCAGTTTGCAGAAGATTTTCTAAATCACATGTGACTGGTTTGACAGGATGTTCATAACAGGTCAGTCACATGTATTTTGTACATTTATTTACATTTTAATGGAGGAGACTAAGAGCGGCAGTTCTGCATTTGGACCTTAGATACATATTTGAGCAATAATAATAATAATAAAACTTCAACTTTGACTAATCAGCGTGCCCTCAAAAAAAATCTTTTACTGCTCACCAGCTCAGCACCCAGTATTCCCTCAGCTGCTGCAAAAACTATGGAGCACAATAAAAAAAAAAAAAAAAAGGTACAGTGAAGCCTTGCATGCAAAATATGCCAGTCTGCAGCCTTTTGACATAGGAAGGGAAATTCGTTAAATTTAGTGGGCATTGATGTAGTAAAAGTCAACGTGGCATATCTCACTTTTACATCATAAAATCAGATCAGTTTAGTTCACAAACTGCTCATACAAAGATGGCAAAAGTAAGAGAAGGCAAAGGTACAAGGCAGAGGTCACTGCCTTCTGTATGTATGTTTTTGTTGTCATTACAAAACGTCCCGTTATTGTCTTTATTTATGTGAGTGTGCAATTTGTGTGTGTTTCTGAGTTAATGTTTCTTGTACATCCTGTGTGATATTATCATCATCCTTTGGTGTCAATATATAATATATATAATAATACATAGTAAATTATTCTAAACCTGAGATTCACTCAGAATCACTTGTGATCCTTGTGATGTTAAATTTATGAATACAATTTCAATTCATCATTTGTTCTTGCCTGTAATTCTGTTACGATTCTTTTAAAACAAAGATTATAGTGTGTGAGTTTGATTATGAAGTTCAGCAAAACAAAGCTTCACCAGACATTTGAAAAAATGAATAAAATGCTGTCTCAGTTTGCAGCCCTGCAGTCATATGGAGCTGAGCTCAGTCTGCGTCTCACTCAGCTTCCTGAGTTTGTTTTGTGACAAGAGTTCAATGCTACAATTTGACTCTAAACTGTTGATCAAGACAAGCATGATTTTCTCATTTCTTTCTTTCTGAGATGTGATGCATGTTTTTGTTTTCATTGAAGGAGGCGGTGTTAATTATATTTACAAGAAATCAGTCATTCTCATTATGCACAGAAAGATGAATGTTCACCTCTTATATAATACCAGATATCCACTGTCTTTGGGCGACATGAGAGGAGGAGGTGGAGGCAGTCTGTAAGAACACATGCAGCGCTGTAAGAAAGCAGCTGTTTTTACAGCTTCTTCGTTCCCATACAACAGCAACCAGTGTAATGTACACTGTAAGGCAGCGATAAGTGTATGCAGAGCAATTTCATGACAACTGTCCTGAAGGACTGGTCGCACAAAACAAAGATGTGGCAGGAAAACAAAAACAAAAACAAAACATTGTGGCAAGTTGGAACAATTCAACAAATCTTTGTGTTTGGTGCTTGCTTGAGATTTCCTGAGCATGAATCTGCTCCTTCAGATGTGAATAAAAACACCATCCCTCTCTCCTTACACAACGTGCCCTTTTTCTGTTGTGAGCGCCAACACTCGCCCATGTGTTTGCATTGCTTTAACCTGACTATCTGACATTGGGATTTCCTACAAGCAAGTGTAGTGTGTGGGCAGCTTTTCTGAGCTGAGATGTGCAGGGTCATGTGTGGATGCGTGGGAGGAGATGTACAGTATTAGATTCTAAGTATATTCACTTGTTCACACAGTGAACAAAAACAGGAGCTGGTTGGCAATCAAGTCCAGTTGACTTTGTATGAAATGATGTGTTATTATTATCATTCAAAACCAGGTTTTCAACTGTGTTTCTCCTCTTAAAACAAGGTAATTTATCTCAGTAAACAGTAAACTTACCCTGGAGCTGATTAAGTGATCTGGCTCTGCCATCTAGTGGAGGATGAATGTTATTGATAAATTCAATTGTTTTTAATTATATAGAACACATTATACCGTTATAGTGATATAGTGTTCTGACAGAGCTGCTTTTTCCTCTGTGTTGTGCATTTCTGACATAGTAACAGCATTACCAGACCATATATACATACAGAGACCTCACGTGTTCGTGGTGTGGAGCGCGAGGAGAAAACAGAACTTTACAAAAGGACGTGAAGGCAACAGTTTCCATGACAACGGTACACAAACGGAAGGAGTCAAGTTGTTCTGGTGTTTTTTCTCCAACTCTGTAAACAACAACACGGTGAGTTGAATTCATTATTAATAACTGTATTAATCGGTTGTAGCTGTGATCATTTTCTATGATTCTCTGTGTCTATTTTTGTTTTTCTAGAAAGTGAAGTGAAGTTATCGTTAAAGTTTTAAAACTGGACATCGTGTCTTTCTGTTAAACCAGACCCCAGGACGTCGTTGAAAAACACAGAAATACATAAACGAACAGCTATAGACCTGACTTCAACTATGAAGCTTGGTTTTCAGTTTTACTTATCTTCTTCTTAGCTGTCAACAAGATCAACTACCGACCAATCACATCACTGGAGACAAGTCATCATTGTACAGGATCAAAAGAGTTTATGACACAGTGTAATGAAGATTAATAAATACATTTATGGAGCAGTCAAATCATTTGACTCTTCACTTGTGTCCACGTTGGTTTTAACACAGAGCTTTTAACAAAGAGATTGAGAGTTTTAGTACTTAGAGTGATTTATTTATAATGTATCCTTATATGGTAATTATTTCTAGTGTTTTCTTTCTATAGTATTTCACCTTGCTGTATATTACCTGTAAATGTTTCTATATTTGACTTTTACCTGTCTAGCCTATCATGTTATTTTTATTCATGATTCTGATGATGATGGTGTTTAAAATTAAACTTCATTGAGGTCACTGAGCCAGTTGATAACCTGCTATATGAAAGCGTACAGATAACTTCTGTTACTTTTTGGCACCACATAGATAAAGGAGATATACTGTAGATAAAACTAAAGTGATTTAATAATAACACAGTCAGAAGGAAGAATTAAGAGAAACACATGAATGAAAAGTCCTGCACATCAATGGTCTGATCATGTCTGAGATGTATAAATCTGATGAATGAAATGGACAGTTTGCCAAAAGCAAATTGGAAGTTAAGTGAAAAAGACTGAAAAATGATGATGAAGTAAAAAAAAAAAAAATCATATTGTTTGTCTTAATCGAAAAGATACAGTTTGTCACCCATGAAATAATGTTTAATAATTTATTTTTTTAATCTGCAGTCATATTATAAACACTGAGCCAGTGCTGCACCGGGAATGTCATCACCACAACCCAGTAGGTTTCTGTTACAATGGCAGACATCACACACAAGAAACAATTCAAACTGAGCCGATTTTGATTAATTTGCACCTTTGTTATCATCATCCTAGAAACAGAAGGAGCAGAGATTTCTTCAGGTGGCAGTGTTGGTTCACAAACTGAAAGTGCTGCCAAATCTCAAAAACAAGGTACAATGGGCAAACTGACAGATGTGAAAAGAGAGAGACACAACTACAAAACATTGCTTACTTTCATTTGTTTTGCTTTTTTTCCCCATCTCCATTGTGTGTAGACATGAGGAGAAAGAAGAGAGAGATACGACAAAGCCCATTCAAAGTGCCAGACAATAATAGCATTTTTCATCTGAGTGCAAATGAAAAAAAAGACAAAAGAGAGGTTGGTACAAATTGTTTTACTTTCATGTCGTGATGCTCGTGTGACTCACTGTGCAATAGGTGAAAGAAATTGATCTTTAATGTGTTAAAGTCTTGCTGCTGTTCTCCTCCATGCTCAGGAGATGCGTAAATTTTTGGCTCTGCCAATTGATGAGAAAACGACCCACGCTGCACGAATGATGTCCAAGCTGAAGAAGGAGCTGGTGGGAGAACTGGAGGAGGAGGAGGAGGAGGAAAAGATGAAGAAGCTAAAACAAATCAAGAGTAAGATGACTTTTCCTAAAGAAACACCAGGCAGGCGTGAGCTGAAGATGGCCATGATGAAACGAGGTGAGAAGAGGGAGTTCAGGGAGTCGAAGAGTTTTAAGATTAACTTGCTTTTTGAACTATTGTGAACTAATGTGAACAATTATCTGTCCTCTGCCCCTAGAAAATTTTACAAAAGAAAGCAAACATGATTTAATCTCCATGGAACGTCAGAAAGCTGTGCTGGAGGTAAATGATGTTTTAATATAAGTGAAGTCATAGTCAGTCAACTGTGGCCAGAGGATTTTTGCAGGATTGTTTTTCTTTATCACAGTAAACTACTCATCTTTAACCACAAATATCTCACTGTTCCTCAGCTGTTTTGCTTCAATTCCTACTCCACTTCCACTGCCAATGCTCTGACTGTGTCTCTGACTCTCTTCCTTAACCAGCTGTCTCTGATGACAAAAAGGGCCGAGATTGCAAGGATGGACAAGGCCATTGCCAAAGAGGAGAGACAACTGAAACATATGGAAAAGATGATTGAGGGAGACAACCTCAAGTTTGAGGAGTTCCTCAGGGAGAATGAGAAGAGGTCTGTGGAGGCCCGATCATTGTAAGTTCAATGATGAAACCATCACTTATTGTTGTGGTGTTGTGTTCAAACTGTTAAATCTTGTGATTATAACATCAGAACACAATGGTGGTCATCATTCATTGGACATTCGTATAGTGATTATGTGTTTATGCCAGTTTTGAACAGGAGGCCAAGTCCAAGCAGGAGAAGAACGGTGTGATCAAGAAGCTGGCAGCTGAAATAGGAACAGTAAAAAGGTAGAACTCTGCTGTGTATTAAGATGTGTAAGTCAAGTTTATATATCGAGCAGTTTAGCAGACAAATCAAGTTTGAGCCAAAGTGGTTTACAAGAAAGCACGAGAGATGTCATTGGTGGAGTATTTAAATACAGAATACAGACCACGTTTCTATCCATTTCTACATACAGATGTAAGAGAATAAAAAAGACGTACACACAAACACCAAGAGGGCTCTGTCACAATAAAATTTGTGACAAGATTGTGCCATTTAACAAAGCTTATTTTGTGGATCTAATGGGGTCTAATTGGGCTAAAAGATAAAAATCAGCCAGTACAGTAAAATAATAATAAGGATAATAAAATAGGTTTGATATGTTTCCCTTTTACAGTTAAATAAGAGTCTGCATCCTGCATTTTGTGGTAGAAGTGGTGTGTACCAGTGATCAGTGGAATGTAGGCTGGACTGATACTAAAATATAGAGAGTTATGTAATCAATTCTTGAAAAAATTGGAATTGACAACTGTGACAACCTGCTTATCAAATAGTATTTAAAACATTTTTGTATGGGATCTGATGTGGTTAGAAAAATAGCTGAAGGAATTGGCCGTGAAGCAAGAAGAGTTAGGGGGTGGGATAGAATTAAAATGTCTTTTATTTTCATTCAGTCAAAGGAAGTTATTAGCCATTCATCAACATTGTTATCACATTTAGTGGGGCAGTGGGTCCAGCCTCGTAATTGGGTTGGACATGTCATCGGTGGGACAGAAAAATTGGAAAATTGTGGAGGCACGATGGAAAATGGGAGGAGACTAAGAACAGAGCCTTGAGGAACTCCTCATGACAGATCATTTACAATAATGGAGTTGTTCTGTCTTTTCCTCTTTACAGTGAACTTGCCAGGTTTGAAGAAATCCTTGTAGACTACAACAGATACAAGGACCTCCTGTTCAAACTGTCTCCTCCAGAGTGGCAGGAGGCTCAGAAAGCTAAAGTCCAGGCTGAAAAAGACAAACGGAAGAAGCAGACTAGAGAAGACTCTAAGGAGTCAGCAATTAGAAATGGTGAGTATGAAAACCAAGCTGCCTGTAGTTACAGTGAGTGTGGATGGTCCCAGTGGTGTGACTTGAACTTTAACATGGTTAACACAGGTCTGGAAAACAGGATGTCCAGTCCGGGTCGAGCGCTGCTGTCCATCAGAGAGGCCGAGTCCACAACACACTGCAACACGCTGTAAGAAAAAACATCAGACATCAGTCACAGCAAAGATTGTCGTTGTTGTTATTGCACATTTTGAAAATCCTCCTGTTTACATGCTGCTGTAAAAACTTACACCTGACTGTGGGCTTTTCAGGACGACATATTCTGAAGCAGATAGTGACAGCTCAGAGTACGAGGTCTGTTTTGTTTGAAGAAGAAAATCCACTGAAGCAATAAGTTGTTTTAAACTTCAGATGTTTTTATTTGCAGTGCTCATAGTTCGTTTGTCTCACCCTCCTTCTGGTGTCACCTCTCTGCAGGACGAGCCAGAGTTGTACTTTTCTGATCCACAACAGCTTCTAGATCTGGTGACTGAGCTCACAGACCAGAACTTGTCCTTGATTCAGAACTCCACTAGGGTGGAGGAGACAGTGGAGGAATTGCGTCAGTCCTTAAACACAAACAGGAAGAAGATGTAAGTGTCACGGGCCTGGACTGCTGAGTCTTAGGGTGTTTTCACACTTGGTCCCCTTTAAATGAACTGAACTTAGTACCCTAAAAGTGGACCAAAAAGTGGACCAACAGAAAACAGATTCAGTTCTGTTTGTTTTGACATTGTGGAAGAGGAATGGGTTCTTTTTCTGGTCCACTTAAGCTGTGATGGGGTTTTAGTCCTCTCTCCGTTCACACTTGCTTCTGTAGAGCTCTCAGACCTTCACTGCTCGGCATTCTGGGTAGTTTAAAACCAGGGGAGGTCACAGAACCATATCAGATCCATTTTGTATAGTTTTTTTTCTGCTTTTTTTCGCACAACCCAGAAAAATTAATTGTGACATTATAGGCTTGGATTCACAATATTTTGAATGAAATGTGTTTTATTTGGAAGCAACTACTGGTGTTATTTACTAAGCCAATTTATGATATTCGTTGTACTATCAGATGCATGCCTATAGCTGCTCAATCCATGCTCCGTACTCAGACCATCTCGGGACGTGGTCTGAGTTTGGTTTGCTCTAAAGTGTCTGAGTGTGCTTAGAGCGTTCACATATGGGCCAAAAATGCTCAGTTATCAATCTGAGTTTGCTTTAAAGGCTGAATGGGACCAAGTGTTAAAACACCCTCTCTAATGCTTCACTCTGTTATTATAACTACACGTTCACAGGAGCGATCTGTATGTTTATATGAATTCTCCATCTTGGAGGCTGAGAGTTTCAGCTAAAGAATGAAATCATCAGTGGGAACATAAGAAATAATCAACGTCCTCTCAGATTCTTGACGTACACATCCGTCATACACATCAACTTCCAACCTCTAAACTTTTTCTATCACAGTGAAAAGGATGAAGAGCAGCTCATACTGCAGATAAACGACATGACCAAGAGAGTTGAGAAAGAGACAGCGAGAAACAACAAACTCAAACAGAAGGTTCAGTTCCACATCTCACTGAACACAGAAGACCAGGTAAAGTAAATTAATTACCTATTACTAATTACTAATTACCAAGATGGCACCACTCAAGTGCACACTAAATGCTAACATTGACTATCTCAGTGTCTTTCTCACCCTGACAGGATGAGATGTTAGCCGCTCTGGGTGAGAAGGTATCAGAAGTGCATCAAAGCTGCGTGGATGACAGGATGACAAACCTCAGCACCGTGGAGAAGCTTACCGGTATCGAGAACCGTCTGTCTTTGCTGTTGGAGGGTCTGGAGAGCATCCCTGAGGAACACTTAGAGATGATGAAGAAGATAAAGGACAGTGAGAGGAGAAGCAGGTGCGTCAGTGACTATACTTCATCTACTTTCTGTTTTATGGAACAAATTAATTCAAGCCTTTTGCGATGAAAGATAAAATTTCAATTAAATCGAAACATAATTGCTGCACACCAGGATGTTTTCTTTTCCTGAAATATATTCTTTTTAAACTTTTTAAGAAAAGTAAAAGTCCCCTCTCTTTGTTTATCATGGTGCAGGGAGCGTGAAGAAAAGTTGAGAGAGCAGAGAGAGAAACAGAAAGAACGGATGAGAAGATACTTGGAGAGATCAATGGCTGACTCCAAGAAAATAGTGAGTCATTTCCTTATCAAATTATTTATACTGCCTTTAGTGGTATTATCTGAATCTTGTATTACAACTTATAAACATCAATATGTTAATATCAGAAAATGATTACTGGACTAGAACTGAATTTGCATTGCAATAAGAAAGAGGAACTGTCTGTTTTCTTCCAGAGCGGGAGAAAGCTCATGCCCAGATGTACGCCTGTGGCCCAGAAAGTTAAAGTCAGCAACGTGGACAACGTCCCTGCTGAGGACGAGCTCCATGCTTATCTCTTCACCTCTGAGGACATAGAGTAAAAAAGCAAGGACTTAAATCTTCCAATCTTCAGTCAAGATCATTGACTGAAGATAATTATGATAATTATGTGATAAAAATGTGATAATTATGAACTTTGTTTTGTTCAGATTTACAGTACCTTGTGACCAAGTCCTCCTTCATCAGCTATAACAGCAAAATACTGCTTAAATATATATGCATCTGTATTAACGATGTAATTTGTTGTAATAGATTAAATTTCTGAAAAATGTCTACTTTATTTTCAATACTAACTATACATTCTGAATAATAATTGTTACTTTTCATTTTAATGTACGATCATGTAAATTTAATTAGCTTTTCTTATTATTCTCTCCATTTTAAAAATACAAATTTCTTTTCTTTTCTTTTCTTTTTCTTTCTTTTTTTTTTTTTTTTTTTTACAAATCCCTGGTCACGTTAATAAATCCGCTCCCCTGACTCGCCAGCAGGGGGTGGTGTTGAACATTTGTGTGTGGCTGTGTGTCATTAATCGCAGAGGAAGGAGGATGAGGAAGTGGCAGGAGAAGAGAAGTGGACCTGGAGATGTAGCCACCAACAGTGAGGCGCCAGCAGCTGTCAGGCAGCGTGATATGAGTAATATTTGACAATGCGATGGGTAACTGCTGGGCTTACTGTGTCGGCCTCTTCAGGAGAGAAGCCAACAGGATCCAGAGAGGAGGCGGGTAAGTGAAATGAGCCTTTAGCTGGACGAGCTAACTAACTAGCATCATCTGAACCAGCGTATCCGGTTACTGCTAACGACACCTAGCAGCTGGTTAGCCGACAGAGCAGACAGCACAGTCTGTGTATATGTGTGGAGGTGAGTGTGTGTGAGAGGAGGAGACTTTGACAGCTCTGTGCTGCGGTGGAGCAGGGAGGTAAAGGCCGGTCAGTAAGATGGAGGATAGGCTGCTGGTGGTCTCTGAGGAGTTGAACCTGCAGGCTCAGTCTGGACCCCACCCCTATTGTCAACAGTGTGGACCTGGAGGAGGCGAGGTCTGATTAAATAAGAGCAGCAGCAAGAAAGACTAAAGACTGAGCCATGATGGCGATAAGACTGTAGACCAACACTCCTCGTATTCAGTGTCTTAACGTCAGTATTGATACACACTGTGGCTCAGTGTCTGTGTCGCCAGATTTCAGGTTAATAATTGATGCTTCAGTCTGAACTGAACCCTGGGCTTTGTTAAACAACGAGCTGCGTGTCACTAAATCACCTCCCTGTGTTTCCACATCGGAGCTGACAGACACAGCAGGAGTTACAAGGTGTTAGACACTGGCAGTGTAGGAAGCCTCCCTGCTCCCATCAGGACACATGGTAAATGTAGCATGACAGCCATGTTTGACTGGAGCAATAAAATAAACAACACATGCAGTGGAAAAAAAAAAAAAGGAGTGGAGAGTTTTAGGTTCATTTTTGATTTGATATTGACACAAGCACTGATAATCAAAAGGTCACAACAGCTGTTTCCAGGGTGATGAACTTGCAATCAAACCAAAGCAACAGGCCTTCTTCACGTGTCACTGCCAAACAAATCACATGTCTAATCAATACTATTATTTATAGCCCCGTCTAAATTTAGATGAGTCTGTTCTAAAGACCTGGTATTGACAACGTTGACATCACTTACTAAGCTATCAATAATATTATTAGTAGAGCCTGGTTGATTAATTGGGCAGCTGATTGGTATTGTTGTTACTGTTATAGTCATTCTGTTTGAATAATTTTGTCTTTTATTGTTGAACTGTAAAATGTTTTGCTTCCAATACTCATCATTTGTCACATTTGTGTTTGTTTTACAAAAAGAATATCATCCAGTTAATTGGTTATCAGAAATATTACCCCCTGATATCACTTTAATTACTAGATCTGCTGACACTTCTCTTGTTATTACTGATGTATTTTTCTGTTGTCTGTGATTTCTTTAAAGGAACAAACCATGTTATCGATGAGTGACACATTGTCCAGTTTACCTGCTGAGATAGTGATTGATTTTAGTTAATGGATTCATTTAAGATAAATCATCACTGTATCTGCAGCAGATCACTGGTTTCTGGATTTGAAGCTAACATGTCAACAACTGTTTTTGGTGTAAACTTGAGTAGTAACGTGTGTCAATAATGTGAACTGTATGGATGAAGAGGACACGATCGGACTAACAATTTAGAGTGAAAACAAAATTCCTGTAGACCAATTTAATTCTATTTACATATCAAGTAGCTGCTTTCGTTTGTAAGTAGAAGTTCTCCAGAATTTATGCTAATGCCAACAACTAAACACATTATGTGATGTCACTGTGGGACACAGTGGGTTGAGTTACTTACAATGAGCAAAACTGTCTGGAGTCAGTGACCTACCACAAACACTGATGCTTTTTGAGGTTTTCACCAACAAGCCTGACTGTCAAACACTGGGTGTAATTTTCACCTGTGTCTTCTCAACATTTAGCTCCATGTAAAAGTACAGTAATTCAGATGTTTAAGTGTTATAGTTGTTGTAGCAACTAACGGTGTTTCACTATTCCTACAGATCCAAATATTTCCGCAGCAGTACCACAGGAGAACATTATACAATAGAGGTATGAGTCATACATTTTAATATTGTTATTTAGTTGTTTTTTTTTTTGTTGTTTGTTTGTTTGTTTTTTTTTTGCTGCTTCAATATGTAATATCCAGTTCAATATGTACATATACTAATGGTGATTTTTTTTCTCTCCTCTTTGCAGTTTGAAAACCTGGTAGAGAGTGATGAGGTAAGTCTGATCATCTCTTTTTCAGGATCTTAATAAGTGTGAGGAAAATACTGTTTGTGACTTTTTCTCTGAACTCTCTTGTTGTTCTGCTGCTTTGAAATCTATTACATTGTAAAAGACAGAGGAAATGATTTAACAGATGTAAAGTCTAATTAAACGCTGCATTATGCTGCTGCTCCCAGGATACTTTTTACTTTGAGGCTTCTGTCAGTAGCTGTTCTCCAGTGATGGATAGAAAACAATGGGTGCAACCGCTGCGTACCCATCACTGTAATGTGGCAGTCTTCCATTATTCCTTCCAAGGACTAACTTGATTACTGTCTGCAGAGTCTCCCAGACTAGTAGCACTTGAGTCAAATGGTAAAGATGTGTTTTACACTGTGGGGTGACATTTTCTGTTTCTGTTTGTTGCATTGTAGGGGGAAGGAGAGAGCCCACAGCCCTGCCCCAGGTTAGACATCTTCTGCCTATAAAAACATAATCATCGCTATTCTTTGAGAGAGAACAGTATTTTAAAAGAATAGTTCGCCTTCATGTTTATATCATGGTTCTTTCTTTAGACCTATCAGTGAGGATGAGATCAAGCACCTCAGAGAGCACCACTACGCTGCCCTGTCAGACAACCAGATCCTCATCGACCAGAAAATCCAAGCAGAGGTAAGACACAACTAAAACCAACAACTTTAGAGGGATCTGTCTTTGTCAGAGTAACAGCTCCACCATTATTTAATTTTAAGTTTCTAGACCTAATTTTGCTTATTTTTTTCCGATTTGATTTGCTGCATTGTTTTTTCTGTTTTGTAATTTTCTGTTCTGTGTTTTTGTGTTTATGTTTTTTCTTTTCATTTTTTTTTTGTCATTTCTGCTCAGTTAGAGGCACAAGAGGAGAAGTTAAGGCTAGAAGAGGAGGCTAGAAATGCAGCCCAGCGTGAGGCCGCCAGGTTGGCGCGTGAACGAAAAATGAAGGAGGTGAGGCGGCACTGAGCGCTCCCTTCTGCCAGTTTGACTTACTGCCTGGCCAAACAACTTCTCCTCTAACCTGCTCGTCCTGTGCAGAGAGGTGTCCCGGCTTTATCGTCCTCAGCCTGAGATACAGTGATACTGTTGTGATTTTGTGCTCATTACCTTGTCATCCAGTTAAGATATCATTGTCTGTGTCTGTGTTTCATTTATTTGTAGCATAGTTTGTAATGTAAATCATCCTGCAGACAAATGTACATCCCAGCTGCAGATGAACAAGACTCACTTTTCACTCATTTTATTATCATGAGTCAAAAGACGTCACATTTCTTCATTCAGCCATGATCTAATTATTTCCAGTAGATGATGAGTAATCTACATCAAGGACAAAATGAAACCTGAGACTGGCTGTGGACAATGTTCAACACAAGCTCCATGTTTCAAGAAATATTATTATTATTATTATTTAACCTGAGTGTTAACGTCACTGCAGTTCCCACAATCACATTAAAGGTCATGAGTCGAGACATTAAGTCTGCAGGAATATAATGGTACCGCTGCAAGAAATTTGGTCAATATCTTAGCTTCATATTTCATATTTACAGTTTCAAGTAAAAGCCTGAAAATCTTTTTTTTATTGTTATTATTATGTGATAATGAGATTATAATGCAAACTGAGGACTGAGATTCCTGACTTACTGTTCACACCACATTCCACTGCTTCTTTGCTGTTGCTTTTATTTTATTAGATGCCTTTTTTTTAATTTAATTAATGTAGTCTGTCTGTATTTTATTCATGGGAAGATGTGTTGTTGTTTTTTTTTTTTCTAACATGATTTGTGGTGTTTTTGTCAGCAGCTGTCCACCCAGAGGACACGGGGGAAAGCAGATGGCTCCGGCAATGAAACTCAAAGAAAGTGAGTCACTGGAGTTCGTTAAACAACAGGATAGTTGTTGAGCTGAGGTTTCAGCAGACGCACCACATAGACAGTAACCCTGGATCTGTTTAAAGTTACAATCGGTTGAGTCTTTCATCTCCTCCGATCATCCTCCTGATCTATGATCTGACCAGTTTTTAAGCTCCCAGCGGAAACAGTGTGTCATCGGTGCGTGGGTTCAGTGTGTACACGCGGATTTTAAAGCACCACGAATCAAAATCTCAGAATTCAATGCTGAACCAATTATCTTTGTGCCAGAAGGACAAATCCTCCAAATAGTTCACAATGGTGATGAAAAGAGGCGTTAAAGCTGAGCACAGCATCGGGTTTCATTTCCTCTAAATAACAAGAATGAGTTTTAAAAGCCTCAGCAGAGGTTTTTTTTTAGATTTGGGACTGATAATTTTATGTTGTGTGAGTGAATTTACTGACACTGGTGTTATTCTCATCACTGATTCATTATCGTCTGATTCAGACCAAACTCTGGGGAGGATTTCGATGTCTACCTCCAGAATGTAAGAGCCCAGTCTGAGGCTTTCAGGAGCAACAGTGAGTGAACTTTCTAGCTTTAATTATATTATGTATAGCTATATATACATTAGCTTTAATTATATTATAGCCTAAAAAATACAGACAACTTTGTTGATATATGGACTTTATTTTTTGTCACGTACTGCGCCTCCATGAAATTTTATTTTGTTACCAGGGCTTCCTTCTGACACGAATGTGGTGACGCCCAACACAGAGTGCAGCTGGGACTTCACCACTAAAACCCGCTCCACCAACGATGACGGGACCTCGCTGGACCTGGAGTGGGAGGATGAGGAAGGTGGGGCTTTCATTTTTGCACACATTTAAACTTTTTTTTTTCTTTTTTTTTTTGTCACTTTTAACGCCTCGGCTACAGAAGTTGGGAATAAAAAACAAACAAAAAAAACAGCTGATCCATCGCACATTCACGTGACGTTCTGTTCAGATCTCACCGAGGGCTTTCGAGATGGAGCTTACTCTTCCTTGAAGTCAGGCCTCTGCTTCCCAGCCAAGATTGATTCTGTTTGTCAGTGACACTGCAGCAAAGAGGAGGAGGAAGATGCAGGGCAGGCATTTTTGAACGCTGCACACACTGTATTTTACTTTACATTTATCAACCTCCTCTAAAAAAATGAAACAATCCAAAATCACCAGAAAAATCATTCTTAATAGTCAAATTCAGAGTTAAAGCACAACTCCTACGCTTATTTGTATTAATATGCATTTCTCCGAGCTGTTTAGGTGTTTATATACAGTACTACTGCAATATGTTCATAGTTAGACTCCATAAATGCATAAAGATACAGTGAAGTGTTGTTTTAAGGTCAGTATATAAAGTTTTCTTATAGGAACAGTTTACACCCCTACAGTCTACACCCCTCTGAGCCACCAGATTACTGCCTGCGGCCGTGTTTTGACTTCCCTGACTTCCCCTGTCGGGATAAAAGCTCGTGTCCTTGTGTTGCAGGAATCAATCGAGCCCTTCCAGCCTGGGAGAGGTCTCGGACGGAGGAGGACATCCTGCGCGCAGCCCTGAGGCCCGGCGGCAAACAGATGAACAGCGGGCCGGCCTCGGCCTCTGAGGACTCCACCGCGCTGGAGTGGGAGAACGATTTTGTGAGTACTCACCCTGAAGACAGTGCGAACGCTGAATTCGAAGGTTTTGTCAATCCCGTCCTAGACACACCCTCTGAGGACGCCTCGGACTGTGGCCTCAGGTTGGACAGCCAGGACAGATAGTGTCCAGCACCAAAGGAAACCTCCGTCGTGCCGTCCTCATGTCAAAGCTCACCAGCTTTTTTCGCCTCATGAAATGGAAATGTACTCACTCACTCACTCTTCATATTCTGTAATATGAGACTCTGATGCTGCGTTAACATGTTGTGGATCTCTGCACTACGAAGACACTGTAGTGACATTTTTTTTTTTTTTTTTTTATCAGATTCTCATTTTTCAGTGCCTTCATTTTCTGAATTAGGCGACCATTGTACGCATCGTAGCGGATCAGTTACATCCATTAACATTTGACACGTTGTTCGGTGATGTTTTTCAGCTCACACTGCGCAGGTGGTCGCACAGACAAACACCAACATGTTGCCAAGTTACTCAGATGTGAGACTTTATTTTGAAAGCAGATGGAGCTGTGTATTAAACCTACTGATAGAAACAGATGTCACTGGTTGTGGGGGGGTCGGTGGTCGAGTCATATATAGAGGTACACGTTTTCAACCCCAGCAGGAGAATTTCATCTCTGCATTTGACATTTCATAACTATTAAACAACAGAAAAATACCCGGCAAACAAAAACAGTTCCGATGTCAGTAAAAGTGTCAGTAAAAGTGTCAGTAAAAGTGTCCGTGCATGTTTTCTGCTGGTGGAAACAAACTCATAAAAGCACAGGAAAAAAAACCCAAACTACAGCAAAAAAAAAAAAGTCCTCTCTCTGCTCTTCTTCTTCTTCTTCTTCATCTTTGTTTCAGTTTCCCCTCCAGATTTATTAAGTTACTGCATGATTGCAAAAAAAGAACTGAATCTAATATTAAAGTTGCTGATGGAAAAAGGTAAAACATTAACTGACTTTAATGAATCGGTATCAAACCAAGCCACTCTTTCCATATTTGAATGTTGTCCCAATCTATTAAATCTTAAAGCCTTTTTGAATTGTGGGCTGATCAGCTGATCTATTTTTGTATAATTGTTTTGTATACTGGCGCCAAACAGAGCATGCATTTTGTGAAATGCGGGCACTGCATGCATCCTGATCAGTCGCTGACATCAGCTGCACTTTTTATACAGTCTACACTACCCTGATCTGAGACTGAGTTATAATATTACTAGTGTGGGACCCATCAAATAAAAAACACTGGGTGAGTCTGTAACTCGCAATCTGTGAGTTTTCTGATAAATATTAGGTACTTAATGGAAAAATTAATAAACCAGGCTCAAAAACAACTTCTGCATTTAAATGAAATGTTTCAGCATAAAATCCAAAAACACCTTCACTCTCCTTTTGCAGTGATATGCCCATTAGCATTATGTTTCCATAACAGGCTAATCTGCATTAATGAACGTCTAACACCAGGAGACCTTTTTATGAAACAGTAAAACAGAATCATTAAATACATCCACTGATTCATATTCATGCTCCTGTTGATCTGATGAACACCCTCAGCTTCAGATCTGTATTTCCTACTCTTTTCTGTTACTGGTGTATTATAATAAACTAGGTTTCCCATTCACACTCATTGAATATGGAAGTAACAAAGATCCTATAACTGATTCTTACTGGTATACTGAGTCTGTCCGAATAGAAATGATTATGCTGTTAATTGCTCTGACAATAGACAAATCATGTTTGAGTGTGATTAATTAAATTTAAATCTGCTGTGATGTTAAATCCAAACCAGATACTCTGAATTTAAAAAAAAAGATTGTTGTTTACTGCTCAGAATGAAAGCAATATGTTGTTGTGGAGAGGAAGAAAAGACCAAATGTGACTCTGTGGCCTAAACTGCTGTGCTGCTTTCCAAAGGAATCTGCTGTTTATTAAAAGACTGTAGTTTTTGTGCATCACATACATTTCTATACCATTTTTGACCCATCTCATACAGTCGGCGCATGAGTTGGGACATAAATGTATGTTACATAATTATGGAATCGGATGTAGATCACAGATTGACACTCTAATGCGTTCTTGGTTCGTAGAAAGTTTTCACTGAAACGATTCACGTGTGTGAAGAGGAAACGGTGCACTACTGTTAAAATGAGTAGACGACACGCGGGTTCATTGTCTGAGGTTTTATTTCTTAATATTTGAACACGTAATTAAAACTGGTAATGATTTTAAACACATTTAGATTTTATGTTTTGCTGTAATTCCGTGATCTCTGATTAATCACTGTAATTTTCTGTAAAAAAAAAACAAAACAAAAAACCAATAACTGTAACTTAACATTCCTTGTTTCACTGAGCCTAAGAAAAAAAATAAAATATAAAAAAAAATGTCTTGGGGTTTTACATGCGTTCACTGTAAAGGCCTGGTGTACACTGGGATTTTACATTTTACTTTATAGAACCATCGTCAGTTTAACTTGTAGCTGTTGATTTTAGTCATATTTTAAAGTGATGTTTCACCTGGGAGGATGTTTGATCATTTATTCTTCATAAAATACAAATTGAAAAGTGAATCCAGTAAATCGAAGAGCAAGTGAAAAGTCCCAAAAACCTGAAAACAGTCCATATGGGTGATATATTACTTTAACTAGAGTGTATCATCTGTCGTTTCTCCACTGCTCTGTGTGTTTCTTTGAGTGTGATCTATCATTGTTCTTTAGCACCACTGTGTTCAGAGGCTCGAGAACCTGCAGAGGAAAAACATAAACTCATCAACACAGCCTGTTTACTGTACAGTTCATATTCTTTTTTTTTTTTTTTTATATAAAACTTGATGCTGGTAACTGGTTTCTCAAAATCATACGATGTAGTTAATTGAGGACAAACAACCATTAAACCACCTCATTTGATACTGAATGTATTTATCTCTTACAGGTATATTGCACAATTGAATTGTAGCTTTTTGGTGTTTATTGAAAATAAATATTCAACTCACGATGCACAAATTCATGCTAAAGAGACTTTTTTTTTTTTTTTTTTTTTGCTGAAACCAGCAACAAACAAAAGCATTCAAATGTTTTCATCGGAAACCTTTCGGGACTCTGTAGGTCATCTGCAGTTGTTCTTCCTCTGACTCAGTCACACTCTGTGGTTGTTAGAAGAAAAAAAAAAAAAAAAAGCTGTGACTTTTCTCAAAACTCAATGTCCTCTTTGCCGTTCTGTGTTTAAAATACAGCAGTGATTCAGCTTCCTGACGTTCGGTGAAAACCTTACTCATCGGCTGTTCTGAACACTTAGTGTCTGACTAAATTCACAGTGAACAAGACGTGATGTGTTTCATATTTCTGGTGGTTGAAGTGAGTAGAAGAAGATAAGTGCCATTTACACAGACGGGATTAAACTTCATCAGTTTAGATTTATTTTTCAGGCAAATCAAGTGAACTCTGGGATGTGCAGTGAGTAAATATCTTTAACAACAAATGTGACAAAGTTGAATTTAGTCAAACTAACCAAAGTCTTTATTAAAGTACTTTCATGTTTTCTCATATGGAAAAAAATAGGAGTGTAATACACAGAATATGTTGGTGTGATGTAGTTTATTACTGTACGTTTAACAGTGGTGTTTTTAATTCCACTGCAGTGAGACATTCAGCAGGTGGCTGCAAGATGTTTCTGTTGGATAAGGACAAAATATGTGTTCATGTAACCACAATCACTCATATGTTCCTTGATGATCTCTCACTAGACACAAGTGTGCACATTAGAGTGTATTTTGTAGAGTTTATCTTTTCTTTCCAGGGGTTTCACCACAGACTGTACAGCTTTAATTCATTTTTAGCTAGGACATCTTTGTAAATAAAGCTTGTCTTTGCACAGTTCTATTGTCATGTTGTATTTTTTTCTGTGTAGGAGATAATGGTCATTAATTTCTTTTTTGGTACATTAATAGGTTAAGATATTTCTGTACTTGATACTGTGGATTGGGTTTTCCATGATAAAATTTGCCCAAGTGTGCACTGTCCAGAACTGTCTCATCATCACTGTGTCACCGTCGCTGTGAATATTTAATCAGATCAATGTAAACTCAAAGCTGCATTGCGGCAACATCGTGGCAATGGACTCGACACAACCTCTTGTGTTGTGTTTTGTTATAAAAATAGCATCTGATCGATTCCTCTGTTGGTTATATTTGAACACATCATCACTGTCAACATTAAAAGGTTTCTTTATGGTGGGAACTATTGGATCTCTGTAAATAATAGTATGATGAATGCAGTATACACCTTCTCTTTATGAGAAAACTTCTGAAACTGTACATAAATGTGACATATACTTGACTCTTTAATAGCAAAAGGGAAAATACATTTTTTCAGATGAGCAGGAAAATATGTTTCCTTCTTCCTATGACTTGATCTATCTATCGATCGATCTGATCACATGAGTTGTATTTATTCAACCTTATAATTCACAGAATAGCATTAATTTTACTACTTTTATACGATAACATACATGATTGTCAGGGTAATTAAGTTGTTTATCGTTGCACTAAACATGCAAGGCAGGAAATACACATATTATTATGCTGAAATTGTTCTTTTTCTGCTCTGGCATGCAACTTGAAATAGGCAACATGAAGAAAAAGACGAGTTTGTGATGGATTATAGCAGAACATTGGGGTGTTGTAAATACACTATATTTGGATCTAGGTCGCCCACTAGTGGCTGAACATGGACACTGCGCTTCACTTATACTCTGAAGACTGAAGGAAAAATCCGCTTTCCCAACATTATCCTGACAGAGAGTAACGGGCCGTCATCGGAGTGGGTGTGGGATAGTTATTATTAGTCAGATTGATTAGAGTCAGACGGATTAAACAACGCGGGGACATTTTAAGTGTCGAACAACTGACCACAAAGGACAACAATACACAACAAATCGCGGTGCTCCAGACCGAGTGGAGCCAGCCAGCAACTTGTGAGCGAGACGTTCCACAGCCGCAGCACGACCATCGTAAGAGTTCCAACTTCACACACGCAAACATACAAAAACTACTGAAGGAGACTTTACAATATGTTTATTTGCTACATGGCATTTACTTTCTCTTGCATTCTCCGTTTATGAACGTGAAAATATAGCTGCAGCTGTCAAAAGTGGTTAAAGTTTGTTCATTTGGAATATTCTCTGATCTATGCGCAAGAAAAACTAATGGATGATTTGCAAAGTCAGACCCTGAGCGTACGGCTTTTGTTACAGAATATAAAGCCATAGTTGCTGTAAATTTTATGGTTGTATTTTTTGGCACTTAATCTGTAAAAAAAAAAAAAAAAAAAAAAAGAACTCCCAAAGTCTTAACACCAGAGCGGGCACTAGTTTGTCAGTGCAGCGGAGTGATATGCACTCCGCCTCTCTCCAGTTGACTTGTCTCCAGGAGCTGGAGGACATGGCACGGGGAAACGGAGGGAAGGAGCGGTGGAAAACGAGACAAAATCTTTTTTAAAAGTAGGAACTACAGCCTACAAGTTCGCAAGAAAACGCGTCACCATGGTTTGTGTGCACTGCTAAGAGGTATGTGACTTGACGTTTGTTCGAATAAAACAGAAGAAGTGAACTTGAGTGAGCAACATCAGTCGGGTTCGCTGGTCCGTGGCTCGCCGCTCTGCCTCGGAGGGCTGGGCTAACAGCTAGCATAGCTTAGCTACAGTTGTGAGAAGTTCAAAAAGTTTCTGGAATGGAGGAAGAGAAGGAAGGCTGAAGTCACTGAGGCTAACCGTTAAGAGGTAGACAACTTTGGCTCACGACGTAACATATAAAAGAACAAAATAATGGCTTAAAACGTTACCTGAATTAGGTAGTGATAATTGTTAAGGCGCCTGACGATTATTTAAAAACGAAGTAAGTTATGCTCTGTTAACGTTACCTAGGCTAGTTGGCTAATTCTCGAGGTTACTTAGATTAGCCAGCTACATGCCAGGGTTAGTTCATGACACTGAAACGATGTTTTTATATTATAACTGTGTGTATGTTGTGGCACAGTTAAATTATAGCATCACTTTAAGCTATTTTTACTACTGTTGGGGGATTTGTGTAACGTTAGATGGGTCTTTCTGAATCTCTTTTCTCTCTTTCTCTGGGTGGGGGTGCTTACTACTCACCGAATAGTTCTTCCATATTGTCTAATGCTTGAACTTCAAACTTGTCAAGCGTTTCTGATTGATTTCATACCGCAAAACAATATGTTTTTATTTAGTCTTTATTTGTTTTTTTTTTCTGTTTTGCCGATACCATGTGAGTGATACTGATGACATCAGTTACTAGTGGAGCTCAGACGAGTCTATCCTGTGAATAAATAACTTCTTCATGTAGGTCAGTGTTACAGCGATGTCGGACTGATTGTCATTGTTTACCACCACCTCTTGGCTGCGGCTCCAGTTCATACGGATTGGTTTGGGTTTGGTTTATGGACCAAGATTCATACGAGTATTTGAGCTTGGCATTGGCATTAAGTATGCTGTTTTTTTAATTGCTTAAATATCCGGAGAAATAAAACAATGCTTCTCTTTTAGTCAAATTGAATGATGTGATTAGTTTAAGGAATTCTAGGGGCTGTTTTTTTTCCTTCAGTATAACATTTGTTTGGGGTTGTTTGAGTTTTCATTGCAAATTTACATTAGCCTTTTGTTCAGGATTTGAGAGGAAGCTACGGATGATTGTTGTAAGACTAATCACGGTTACAGTTCATTGTAACTATCTTTCTTCATGGTCTCAGTGAATTCAGGTATTTAGCAGTCAATCAGGTCTGCCCACCAGCCCACATTCAAATTGTGACTTTGTGAAAGTGTGGTCAAGGTTGATTTGATTTTCAAGCCTTTGATGGTGAAAACACAAAGAACTATCAGTGTGAACTCTTATCAGTTTGTAGAGAAGGATCAGCTTTATCTGAGGGATTAGTCATTGAGATTCAAATCTGCTTTTTCCTTAGTTGGTCATTCAGACAGGTTTTATCTACTACCTACTGATCAAACAGTATGCGTCTCAGTGTTGCGGGCAGAATTGAACATGTCTTTGAGTTGAAATTGTACTTGTCATTGCTCACCCCATTGAACTGATGAATCACTGTTGATCCGGTCTAAAAGAGGCACAGTTGCATCAGGGTCTGACGGGATCTGCGATGTGGAAACAACTACTGAGTCAGTCTGGTGAATGTAAGGAAAAAAAAAAAAGCTCATGAGATGTGCAAGCTGATAATTTTTGTGTATGCCTACATGTCCTAGTTTAGATTTCCCTCCGCTTTTATGTGCACGAAGAACAATGAGCAGTGGAAGTGGGTGCAGTGCTGTTGGACAGCTGTGTGCTGGGAGGGATGGGATGAGGGAGGAAGCAGCTCTTTGTGGTCATATCCTTTTCAACGTGGGCCGATTTCACAAGCCCCCAAACAGCTGCTTCTGCAGGCTACATGTGTTTGACTGTCTAGTGGCTGGGGCTGCATCATATAGATTGAAGTTTCATATATCACAGCACGCTTACTCAGGCATGAAGTTGTACATTAGGACGTGTTTAGGTTTGAAACACTTTGCTGCAGTAGGTGGAAACAGTAGTTTAAAAGTAAGTAAGTTTTCATTGGGGAGGTTCTGATGTAATGCTGATAACTTAATTTAGCTGTTTATCATCTTATGAATGTGACTGATTATGGCCTTTTTTTTTTACATGGTTGTAATTAATATCATTAATTACATTAATTTTTTTCTCTAAATGAAGCACATCTCTGCTGGTGTCTTCACTTCACTTAACTTCATGTGCATTTCATCGAACACAGGAAGTGAATTTGTTGTTTCAGCTTCGCACTTTAAAAAAGGATTCAAAATGAAACTATATGCGTTAATGAATTCCCCTTTCCTGTCACCAGCTATTGTATCTTGGTGGTAAAATCATACCAGAGTATTTCCTTTAATTCACTAATCAACAACAAGCATGTTTGGTATTATGTATTCCACATTTTGCCTACACAGTATTTGATATTGTTAAATACTTTATTGTTCTTTATGTGTCACTTACAGGCTTGGTCAGGCCTTTTTTTGTTTTTAAGTGCCTTTATCGTGTTGTTGTGTCTTTTCATATGTATGGTTGTCCACATGCCACAGCTATCAGATAATTGAGTCTAAGTTTCAGGAAGACTGAGGCTCTTTATGGAAATTATGTTTCACATCAAAGTGCTTTTTGATCATCCTGTTGATTAAGAGTTGTCTTTATCACCTGTTTTTAAAGATACTTTCAAATTGTAATATTACTAATAAATGTGTAGAATGCTTGCTTGTTGATCTCTGTGTGTAATGCCAAACCAATCAGTGTGTTGCTTACACGGAGCTGCTCTTTCTGTTTTGCAGGTGACTGGTGGAGCACAGACTGTATTGGTATGAGAAGTTAGTCTGGAGAGCAGCTGGGAGATACTGATGAGCAGTGGTCAGTACTTGATTTCTAAGTCTGTCAACTTGCACCAGTGAGATCTACCGCAGCGTGTCACTTGGACAGAGGTCCCGATCTGAGCTCCTGCAGCCTCTGACCCCCCCTTCCCTCCATCAGTAGTGGTGACCCCGCTCTGGACAGCTTGCTGCAGGGCCCTTCCTGAGCAGCAGCAGCTGCGTCCTGCTTGCTGACTCCCCTCCCTCCCCTGCTTCCTGTCCTTGGTCAGACAAGGCTAAAGCCTCCTCTCCCCTACCCCACCCCTCATCTCTGTTGGCCTCCTGTGCTCACACACACTTATATTCACACACTCCAGAGGTTTCTTTTGTTGACTGCACGCTCACACATCAGTTTAGGCTACTAACGCTGTTTGAAGATCATAGGCAGGGGATTTGTAGACCGCTCGGACCCCCCTGAGTGACCATCCTCGACAGAGTTCCTGCCTGTTACCTACACTACAGCTGTCAGCATGACTTCCATGTCCAGTCTCTTCTCCTTCACAAGCCCTGCGTTCAAACGTCTGCTTGGCTGGAAGCAAGGAGACGAAGAGGAGAAATGGGCCGAAAAAGCAGTAGACGCGCTGGTGAAGAAGTTAAAGAAAAAGAAAGGTGCCATGGAGGACCTAGAGAAAGCTCTGAGCTGCCCGGGACAACCCAGCAAGTGTGTTACCATTCCAAGATCACTGGACGGCCGGCTACAGGTTTCCCACAGGAAAGGGCTGCCTCACGTCATCTACTGCCGAGTGTGGCGCTGGCCTGACCTCCAGTCCCACCATGAGCTCAAACCCCTGGAGGTGTGCGAGTATCCATTTGGCTCCAAGCAGAAGGAGGTCTGCATCAACCCATATCACTACAAGCGAGTGGAGAGTCCTGGTAGGTACTTGTGCTGTCGGTGTGCATGTTATTCATTACACTAGAAGGGTAATGCTATCCCTATTCAAGGTCGTTATTTGTCCTATCTTAACAAATAATATTTAAATTAGAAAGTACAGATAAGTAATTTATAATGACATTATTGTTCCTCTTTGTACAAGCCTTGTAAAATTGCTTTCTGAAGCTTGCATTTTATAAACACATATTGTCATTACTATGCCTATGAATCTGTAATGTTAGTAACACATAGAACTGAAAGACAGCGTAAGTGTTTTTGGAAACGACTGTATAGAGGAAAAAACTAGAATGATTAGACTAGTGTGTAGGTCTGTACATCCCTTTAGCTAGAGCTCTGAGTAAACCGTGGAGCTGGTAAACAAATCCACAAAGGTCAGGAGGCTGTCATCACAGAGGCCTGTTCCACCCGCCCCCTCCATTTCACAGAAAATCAATATCACTAGCTCTTTTGGAGTCTTATTAGATTATATGCCTCAGGCACTCCAGATGGGGTGTGGCATTAGAGAGTGGCTTTCTAAATGCATAAACCACTCAGACTAAACTCCCAGCACTTTCTCATCACTACCCCCTTCCTCTCCGTCAGTCACACAGCACATCACAGAAACTTATGGGGGCGACAAGCTTTCTGACACCAGACTGGTTTGGGCTCCATATTGACTGATTCAAGGATATGGATCACATGTCTGTCAGGAGAGGCTGCACGTCTTACCATTTAAAGCAATGCTGGGTAGTTTGGAAGGAGCAGCCTTGGAACCAAGATGCTTGGAGGCAGTCAGTAGATGACATTCAAGGCTGGGTAAACACACACCATGCTTTTGACAAAGATGAAAATAAAAATAAACAGAGATGACCTCTGTTTATATCTTCACCAAGGTCTGAAATGTCTTACTGTTGCAAGACATAGGCTGGGATTGTTACAGTTATACAGTAGTATATAAAAACCTGCAGGATTTGATAGAAGCGTATTAGAGTTGGATCATAATTTTGTAACTCGTCAACTTAAGAAATGTGGTAACAGTGATGTTTGAAGATTTTAGTGCTGAAACAGTTGATTGATCACTAATTTGGCTTTTTTTTATATCCATGTATATTGTTCACGTTTCTTGTTGAGCAAAAGTACCACAGACTCTTATGTCATCTTCTTCACTGAGGGCTTGCAGTTTCATATTATTGTAAGTTTAACAACTGGGTGAATGTGGTCAAGGCGTTTACATCATCATTACATCACCTAAAGTTTTAATTAACTGTGAATTGCACATGTCACTAGTTTCATAAATTTAAAAAAAATCACCAACAACAACAGTGTTACACATCTTTTGTGAGCCTTACAGCTACTTTGCCTAGAGCCTACCCATCAAGGGCTTCTTCTTGCATTGGCAGCATTTCCTTGTTAATAATGGAAAGGATACATTATTAACAAGGAAAAGCATTTAAGGTCAGTAAAAGCCACAAGTCAAACCAGTTTACTGGATAGAGATGTGTGTGTGCTTAGCATCCCTTCTTTATGTAAATGTATCAAACTGTTTTCTAAAGAATGAGAAAATACCTTTTTGTCCACTCTTCTTTAATTTTGCTTTTTTTTTCTCCACCATCCAGTGCTCCCTCCAGTCCTGGTACCGAGGCACAGCGAGTACAACCCACAGCACAGTTTGCTGGTACAGTTCCGCAACCTCAGCCACAACGAGCCACACATGCCCCTGAACGCCACCTTTCCAGAGTCCTTCCAACAGCCACACAGCGCGGGCAGCAGCACCAGCGGCGGAGGTGGAGGCGGCTCTTTTCCCATCTCTCCAAACTCTCTGTATCCTCCCTCTCCAGCCAGCAGTGGTACTTATCCAAATTCTCCTGCCAGCTCGGGGCCCTCCAGTCCATTCCAGCTCCCAGGTACGTTAAATACGCTCATGTACCTGACCCTGGGAAACAAGCCAAACTATTGTGTTTTTCTGGATTGTTGCTGTCTTGTAGCCAACAAGAGGGTGCCTGTTGATAAACACTGGTCTCTGGTGATTTTTGTTTTTTAAGGTTGTGTAATGTACAGAAAAAAATGTTTATATGGAAAGAGATTAGATTAAAATGGTCACAGATGATTACTACATACTCTGCATGATGACCTGAAAAGAGCGTCTGATTCAACACGAACTGTGCGGCAACTCACATACTTGGCTGTCGAGAAGAATGAGTTGAACTCACACCCATTTGGAAATATTTTTGAATTTTGGTTAATGAAGAGCAAATTTGTGGAACCTTAAAGCTGAATGCTGACTGAACTCTCAGGTTGCTTGTACTGGAGTAGTAGTCTATCTTGAAAATATCCATCAAGTGAGCATGATGTGTACAACTCCACCTAAACCACATCTCCACTCATTTTACCATCATATACACGGATGTAGATCATTAATGTGTGTGTGTGTGTGTGCGTGCGCTAAAACAAATATACTCATGCAAGACATCATCATCACCACAGCACTGTGATGTAATACGTATTTTGAGTCTGATATCTCATTTATCACAGTCGAATCCAGTGTTGGATTTGTTTTATTCATGCTAATTTCAGTTTCTGAACATTTTGACTGCAATGATTTGGAGCAGCAGTTTACACTGTGCAGTAATTCTACACTGATTCACTATGCAATGAGAAGCAATTTAAGTGTCTTAACACAATTCTAGGCAGGTCAAGTTATTATATTTATCCAAATATCCAAGCTACACCCTGAAATGAGAACAAAGGAAATGCCAGCTAAGCAGTGTCCACCAGAGCCTGGGCTGCTGGCTGCTGTCAGGACACTAACTCAGTGGACCAGACAGCTTCTGTGTCTCACTGTCACTGACTGGAGACAGAACACACATGTTCACATGACACCGTATCATTTAACCAAGACATTCTTTCTGTTTAGTTCACTGGAGTTGGTATAGTGCAGAAATAGCATTAATATTTAAAGGTGACAGAGAATCAAAAAGTGTTTTTTGACCTCGTCTCAGAAACATGCGAAAAGTGCTAGAAATTCTGATCATCTCCTTTCAATAAAAATTCCTTTTTTTTTTTTTTTAAATGTCCACTAAAAAATGGGACAATTTCAAAAATGGTTGTTTGTGACATAAAATGTATCTCTCTGCCCCCCCACTCTGATTCAATTCTGTCCTGTTGATCTGTCTGTTCTGAAGCCGGTGAAGTTACATTCATAATGAGGTTGTCAGTTAAGCCCGAAAAAATGCCGAATAGGTACAAACCATGCTTTAAAACCCCCACCCTAAAATATCTTTCTGAGAGGTTTTATGAAGCTTCTGAGCCGTTACACATCCAACCAACATTTTATTGTGTATATATCACATCACAGAAAAAGGATCAAAACCCTGTTCAACCATTTATCATTTATCATTTAGTGCACAAGGATGTTACATCTGATGTGTGTGAGTGTGTCTGTCCCTGTGTGTGGTGACTAGTGCTCTATTCTGTCTCGGTCCAGATCTGCTGACACATCTAGTGGCTGCAGGCAGTCAGGCAGAAAAAGTTTTTAATGGCAATTGAGGATTTCAGCTTATTTGTGTGGAAACCCCCTGATCATCATTGTCTCCTGTAACAGGCAACATGATTGTTGAAATGTCCTCTCAGTAATCTAAGTGGAGGGGGGGCTCTGCATTGTTTTTTCCTGTGTGGCTCAGTACGGACTTGAAAAGCTCATATTGCTTCTCTGTCGGGAATGGGTTAGCATGTGGCTTAGCAAGTGAGGGATATGTGTAATCTGACACCATTTCCGGGGTACAGATCCTGTGATGATTGTTGGAGTCTAGGGAAATGTGTGTGTCTGTGTGTGAGACCATTTGCCAGCAACAACAACTGCTCTCATCCCCACTAACTGCTCTCTTAATGTCTCAGCTGACACCCCACCCCCGGCCTACATGCCCCCTGATGAGCAGCTGGGCCAGGAGAGCCAGTCCATGGAAACAAGCAGCAGCCTGCAGCAGAGCATGGCCAGAGGAGGTGAGGAGTGCCCACATTTTGACACTACGCCAAAAACATAGTTTCCAACAGCCAAATACCTGTGAGAGTTGATGCACAATTTGCTAACCTGGAAAGTTTCAGCCATTTAGTCGTTTCTGCTCCTTCTTGACATATTCATCCCCTGTGCTACCAGATGACCGTTCATTACTGGACAAGTAGCACATCAGCAACTAAAACAGTGATGTCACTGAAATGAATGAGTGGTCTGATGTTTGATTCCTGTCCCTGTCTCATAAGATGTCATATAATCATAATCGTATGTCATAATATCATATATGATAGAATAGAATCTCTTCATAGTCATCAATATATTTATACAACAAAATATATTACCAGTGGGAAGGTCCAGTACATCGTGTTTTGTTTTTGAAAAGATTTTGGGACGAGACATTAATTGACATAAATTCTAGAACATTTTAAACTGTAAAATTGCAGTGTACATCTGAGGTACGGCTTCATTTTCATAGTACAGAGGCTTAATTTAACAACATTGTCTGTTTTAGTGTGTTTTCAAGTGCCTTAGGTGGCTCAAATGTTAAAAAAAAAAAAACACAATATAGATACGGACAATTCATTCATTAAACCTATGATGTCTGTGTGCCACATATGTCTAGTCATCAAGTGGCTGTCATCATGTCAACAAAGCTTTTCAGAGCTCCCACTAGTGATGTGGATTATTCTAATATAAATGAGTGTATTTTCTATCCATGCCATAGGGGTAGGCCGCCTCCTTGCAGTTGATTTTATATGTAAAAAGCAGAGTAATGTACTGTTAATTGGAACCACCTGCTGTGATTTTGTCCTGTATAAAATATTTTCCACAGCAATAAGAGCTGTTAATGAGCAGCGTCATTCTTGTGGGTCTCATAAATCACACTCAGTCAGTTTCACCTCATTAATTAATGATTTCTGTCATGGTGGTCTTAACAAGGCCTTGTGAATGTACATAATATAATCTATGCAGGCATACAGACTGGCTTTATGGGCAGTTTTGTTTGAACTGGAAAAACGTTCAGCTCTTGTGATTATGTGAAATGTATGAATGAGTCCGCCAGTTACAGTGAGAGTTTTATATACAGCAGTGGGATTTACATTCACTGTGTTACTTAAACGTAACACATTGTTTTGCGAAGTGGATCTTAATTGATGTCTCATACCCTGTGAAAGATTTCTGTGAGTGAACACATCATCAATCTATGACTCACCTGTTTTTATCGGACCTGTTGTGCAATTTCCCAGATGTTCAACCGGTGGAGTACGAGGAGCCGAGCCACTGGTGCTCTATTGTCTACTATGAACTCAACAATCGTGTAGGTGAGGCCTATCATGCCTCTTCAACCAGCGTGCTGGTGGATGGCTTCACTGACCCTTCAAACAACAAGAACCGCTTCTGCCTCGGACTGCTGTCCAACGTCAACCGCAACTCCACAATCGAAAACACCCGTCGACACATTGGCAAAGGTAAAAACCAACACTCACAAACGGCACGAGAGGCAGATTCATGGAAATTTTGTATTTTTTTTAATAGCGTTACAGTTTGCTTGTTCTGATTGTCAGTTGTGTGTTTTTCTGCTCAGGAGTGCACCTGTACTACGTAGGAGGGGAGGTGTACGCAGAGTGCCTCAGTGACACCAGCATTTTTGTCCAGAGCCGTAACTGTAACTACCATCACAGCTTCCACCCCACCACCGTCTGCAAGATCCCCAGTGGATGTAGCCTCAAGATTTTCAACAACCAGGAGTTTGCTCAGCTCCTGGCTCAGTCAGTCAATCACGGCTTCGAGGCCGTTTATGAGCTGACCAAGATGTGCACCATTAGGATGAGCTTTGTCAAGGTAAGAACTCTGTGAAATAAGTAGAAGACACATAAACGGCCTTGTTGTTTCTTTTAACAAGAGACAAACCAGTGTCATTGATGTGTAATCTGCTGTGCCTCTTCACAGGGCTGGGGAGCCGAGTATCACCGACAGGATGTCACCAGCACCCCCTGCTGGATCGAGGTGCACCTGCACGGCCCCCTCCAGTGGCTGGACAAGGTGCTAACACAAATGGGCTCACCCCTCAACCCCATCTCCTCTGTGTCCTAATAATGATAGACTTGTGGAGCTCCGGAGGCCCCTTTTTACTTTTGTTTCCCCCCCTCAGTGATTTATAATTTAAGGTTGTCTTAATGGCTGAACTGTTTACACTTACTTTGGGAAGGGATATTGAACTCTGGCTGGAAATTCAACAACGACAACAACAGCAGCCAGAATCCAGTTGTTGAAATCGAGTAATGTTACAAGCAGACACCTGGAGAAAGAGAGGAATAACCCAAGTAGCGGTAACAACATGGACACACTAACGCTTGACAGTGCGACAACACCTGCAAGAACCGAGGACACCATCGTCAAGCTTGAATCTGTCAAATGTTAATTTTTGCATCAAGTTTTATTGTTTTATCAAATGATTTATTTCTCTGTATGTGTAGTTTTTAATGAGGCAGAACTGCTTCACTACCTTGCCTTATGTCTGACGGACAAATTGGAATTTTACTGAACACTTTTCTTACATTGTTGTCTCAGTGTCAGATATTTACAGTTAAGATGTAGACACGATTATGTTTACCATTAGGCTCAGATATAACAAATGCTTTCTTTTTATAGTCTCTACTGCTAGAAATGAACACTGAGCTACTGCCTTTTAAGAAAGTTATGTATACCAACCTGATTGTTTTGATATGGGAGATCAATCACTGAACAAGTTTAACACGCCATAAGCTAACAACAGTGTGAATGTTACATCTATTGCAATAGAAGTAGTCATTTATGATATAATCAGACAACGGACATCATCATCATTATTACTGATTCTTGTTTGTACTCTCAAGTTCAAGTAAGAGTGACTGTATTTTCCATACTCACTGTATTAACTATATTGTGCACTCATGGATTTTGTGGAGGCATATTAAATTTTGGCGTGGGTACCAAGGCATTATGTTGATAGATAATTGACTTCATTAGCTCAATGAAATAAACAGGTTATTTGGTAACAATGATTGATTATTTCTGTGCTTCTGTCTATTCTTAAACATTGCAAACAAACAGAAATTACATTTTAATACACGTCAACGGTGTTGAATTAAGTTGACGGTTATACCAGACATGTAAACAACAACACTGAGGATGTGTAGCCTGCAGATTATTTCTGTTTGATGTAAAGCTTTCAGATGATCAATAAATTTAGTGTGGCTCACAATGATGTTCAATATGATGCTCTGGTTAAATTAAAACCAGGTGAGTATTTACAATTTCAAACTCGGTCATGAAAAGTGAAGCGGTAAAATTACCGCTGTCAGGCTGTGAGTTTTACAGTTGCTACAACACTTTTTTATGACGATGTTTCTGGTTTTCTGTTATGTTCTTGTGAACATTAATCTCAGAAACACCTTGATGGAAATCACCTTAAAACTATGACTCACAATCAGGAGTTTTATTAAATTTTGGTGCTGAAAGGTCACTGCAACCATACAAAACATGTTTTTGGTCTCTCGAATGCATCATCTTGTGATCGCCTTGAGGGAATTTTCTTCAAATTTGGCAGAAACTTTCACTTGGACTCAAAGTTTAACTGATGAGATTTCGATGCTCAAAGGTTAAGATGACCGTGACCACGCAAACACATTTTTGGCCATAATTCATGAATTCCTACACTAATTATCTGCAACTGGATTCACAGAGGGAGACATACAACTTCGATTATAACTGAACTTTGAAGTTAATAAATGAAATATAGTTGAATTAAAAAGTAATTTAATCAAATGTAGGATAAAATATATTTAATAAAGCCATGTTTGGATATAGATATGACCAGATTTTAGGCCACTAATGATTTGAGGAAATCGTGTCCCTTCATTTGCATACAGTTACTGATGACTGGTGTGAAAACCAAAACCTAAGATATTAAATCAATATATCTCAGTTTGTACTGGAATTATTTCTTGTTTAAGCATAATTCCCAGTTATTTCCAGTCTGACAGACAGGGCAGTGAGATTACAGGCAACTCCCTATTGGTCCACGTTGTTTTTTTACCGTAATTCTCCTAAAGGACGAGCAACTTCACATTTTCAAATACAGTTCAACTAAATTGCATCCGCCAAATTCCACTTAAAATTTTGGACATGAACTCAAATATCAAGTTTTCGATAAAATTAAATGGGGAAAAAAAAGAAAAACTCGCTTTCTAATAGTTATCATAAGTGACAAAAACATGAGGTGACAAGTCAGTGATGCGTGAAATCGCTGTTGCGTCATTTTACCTTAGCAGCCGGATGTGAGGTGGCTGGCTACGAACAAGCCAAAGATAAACACGTAGCCAGACGGGCAGGGGCGAGGATAATATCTATTATAGAAAAGGCTGCCGTGACAACACAGAAATGGAGTAGCTAGTAAGAATAAAGATATTCTAGCAGGCAAGGAGACGTCGGTCAAATTAACCCAGAAGAAAAGCTTCCGCAGACGTCAAGTCGGTAAGTCCCGCAGTCTGCAGCGCTAACAGCTAGCTAGCTAACGTTAGCTAACAGCAGCTAACTAACCTAATTACCTGTCTTAGGTAGGTAGAGTTTGGAATAAAACAGTGTTTCTATTGCTAATATATAACTTTACAACTTTTTTTGAAAACTATGTGTTGAGTCTACGTTTGCAAGGTTATTGAAACGCTGTCACAAGGTTAGTTTGATGTGTTAGAATTGTTTTTTGTCATATTAGCTGTAATGTCAGCCGGTGGTGGGAGTGTACACAAAGCTAACACTAGTGCGCTTTGCCGTTTAGCGTCTTAGCAGCACAAAATAAAACCGAGGAAGATATAATGTCGCTTTGAACACTCCTCTACATTCATGTGTCTCAGGTTTATGGTGCGATCATTAAGCAAACAATCAAAGCAAATAAAACGACCGTATTTATCACGTATCTCAGCTTCCGCGTTCATAGATGCGTTAAATTACAATGATAATGAGAATGTTGTTTCCAAAAGGATTTGTACTCGGTATGAAAGTCAACAGTCCACCTGGCAGGTGGTAGTACTGCGTGGTTTCTCACCAGATGTTGCTCAAATAGGCCTGAAGGCTTTGCGTTTGTTTTCCATTGTGTATCTAACACTTGAAAACTAAAAAGGTTAATGTAAACCTCTGGAGAAAATCCTCAAACTGTCAGATAGTGGAAACATAAGACAAGTTTAGACAAGTTGACCCTGACTGTCTCCACTGGGTCCAGTCAATTGTGTCTTGTAAAATGGAAGTTCAGATTAACATGGTTTTCACATTTTTGGAGAAAATTACAGTTGTTACTTGACATATTAGATGTGGTACTTTTGGCACATTTTCTGGAAATGGCCCTAAGCCCTGTGTCAACACTGAGCATGAAACTTTTGTGGTTTTCAATAGTTTGTGTGAATGAATGGAAAGAAACCTAAACCGTTGAAGTTGTGGTTTAATTCTGATGATTTACACAGAAATGAAATAGATGATTGAATTACCATTTTTTCTAACAAATCACACTGCACTGGTATTACGTAGGTAGTCCATGTCATAGAGAGTTGAAATACAAGTTATGTGGGGTTGGGTTTCATTCATTTCATTCATTACATAATTGTGGACGCTGCAACAAAACTAGCATGTATGATTCTTCAGGACATGAAAAACAAGAACATATATGGTTGTAGAAAATTGTTTGTCCTTATTACTTTATTTATTCAACTAAAAAAAGTTTATAGCAGAAACATTTCTTTCCAGTGAAGTTCCACCCTGTATTTGCATGTTGCTCAGCTCCATCAGTCAGGTGTTACATGCCACATCCTCCTCCTTATTATCTCCTCTGTTGATCTCTTTCCTCTTCACAGTGTTTGTAGTGGAGCTCAAAATGGTGCGAGCAGCCTTGGTGACTGCCACCAGTCTGGCGCTGACTGGCGCTGTGGTGGCACATGCTTATTTCCTGAAGCATCAGTTCTACCCCACTGTGGTCTACCTCACCAAGAGCAGCCCCAGCATGGCGGTAAGAGCAGTGCTGAAGTCAAGTGTTGACTTGAACTTGTTTTAAAATATTCAAATGTTTTACAACATGTCCCTAAAGTCTGTGTCAGTGTCATTGGGTGAAATCGGCTTCTAATGTTTGTTTCTGTTATCAGGTGTTGTACATTCAGGCCTTTGTGCTGGTGTTTCTGCTCGGAAAGTTCATGAGGAAAGTGTTTTTTGGACAGTTAAGGGCTGCAGAGATGGAGGTAGAGTTCTGCAACATTTTTTATCCACTCGACTCAGTGAAAAGTGCATTTTTGTTATTAATTCACAGTGATTCCAATCGGATTGTATTTTCCATTCATTATCCCTCAGCACCTCATCGAGCGCTCATGGTACGCGGTGACTGAGACGTGCCTGGCATTCACTGTCTTCAGGGATGACTTCTCCCCTCGCTTCGTTGCCCTCTTCACCCTCCTGCTCTTCCTTAAGTGCTTCCACTGGCTGGCTGAAGACCGGGTGGACTTTGTAAGTGATGATAGAGAAACAGCTTCCTCATCTTAGTCAGTACCCTGCCTGCTTCCTTTACTGTATCTGTAGACAGTATTTGGTTTAAAGTCAGAAAGGAAACGTGGGACAAAGGATGGGCCAGATGGTGTGCGGCTAAAGCTGCATACCAGAGTTGAACAAACATTGTTATGGGACATTTTGCAGCTGGTAATTCATTTACAAACGGAGTGTAAAGGGCCTTCACGCCACTGTTTATTGGAAGAGTTTCAGCTACAACGATTTGCTGCTTTACCTGTATTAGAAAGTCATTGATACAGTTATTCATAATCACAGACTCAAACATTTAGTCAGTCAATAAACATTTGTGACTTTCATTTAAATAAAATTTATTTCCATGGTTTTCTGTCAGATGGAGCGGAGTCCTAACATCTCCTGGGTTTTCCACTTGAGAGTTTTGTGTAAGTACATGTTTATCAGTCACGTTGGTTTGTCTTTTCTGTTTTCACTTCCCTCTTTGTTGCTCTTTCATTTCCATTAACTGCACTTGTAAAACAAGTCTCTCGGTTAAATGAAACTGTATGAAAATCATTCTGTTTGCACATGGACCCAGGTGCTCCACCAGTAATAGACCGACTTGACATCAGAATGAACAGACCATAAAACTGATAGTGGCTCTGATATTACATTAATAACATACTCAATACTTTTTTAAAATCAGGACAGCTGGTTTATATTAACCAAATAAAAAGGTACTACAGTTGTTTTTTCTACATGCACATTACACCCTGCAACCCTTCATGGACGTGTCACTCAGTATCGTTCTTTATCTCCTGCAGCTCTCATGGGACTCCTTGGTATCCTGGACTTCCTGTTTGTGAACCATGCCTGTCACAGCATCATCACCAGAGGAGCCTCAGTCCAGCTTGTTTTTGGATTTGAGGTTTGTCACACTTGATTGAAGCTCTGTTTTTAACTGCAAATGAAAATTTCACTCTCCCTGATCTATTTGTTCATGTTCACATATCAATACCGAGTTGAACTCTTTCAATAAAAACATTTCTCTGCCCCTGTGTGCTCTTCAGTACGCCATCTTGCTGACGATGGTGCTGACCACCTTCATCAAGTACATTCTGCACACCGTTGACCTGCAGAGTGAGAACCCCTGGGACAACAAGGCCGTCTACATGCTCTATACTGAGCTCTTCACAGGTACTGTGTTCAGCTGCAGACGACCAGAACCTGCAGAGGGAAAATTGAAATAACTCATTTATTGAAATGTGTGACATTTTTTTCCTCCCAGGTTTCATCAAAGTGCTACTGTACATTGCCTTCATGACCATCATGATAAAGGTCCACACCTTCCCCCTGTTTGCCATCCGGCCCATGTATCTGGCTATGAGGTGAGCGTCGCTGTTGGTTTATCTTGTTGCTGTTACTTTCATCAATTTATTGTTATGTTTGTGTTTCCACACAGTCTGGGTATTTCTTAATTAGTCATTGCCAATGGGTGACGATTGTGTTTTTTTTTTTTTTTTTGTTGTTGTTGTTTTTTTTCATTTATGTCAAAGTTTTCATTCTTCTGTTATTCTTGTTTCTCCTTCAGGCAATTCAAGAAGGCTGTGACAGACGCTATAATGTCTCGGAGAGCCATCCGCAATATGAATACACTGTGAGTAATATTAAGCCCGACTGCTCCACAGTGTTTTTATAAAAATCATTAGTACATCTACTTTTTACGTGTATATGCTTATACATTTGAGTATTCAAGGTTTCATCTCCTCAGAGATTAGTAAACTTAAACTTTATTTGCATATCATTTGTTTGGACAAAACACACCCAGTGAGATTTTAATTCTGATTTAACGTTGAGGACGCTGGCCTGTATGCAAAGATGGTGCAGGAATATAAGCTGTTGTGCTGTAACTGTGTTAGTTGCACAGGTTGCATTAGTTTTTCTTGTCTGTAAGCTCAACTCTCAGGGCTATAAATTAGTGTTGAGTGTGATATTTGCAAACATTGTCTGAAAAGTTCTCGGGGTAGATTTGCTCATTACTTCTTTTGTCCTTCCTGCCCGTATTCAGATACCCCGACGCTACTCCTGAAGACCTGCAGGCCTCTGACAACGTCTGTATCATCTGCCGAGAGGAGATGGTCACTGGAGCCAAGAAACTACCCTGTAATCACATTTTCCACTCCAGGTAAGACACAGCAGGACAAACTCCACAATAGAAAGAAACAAATTAGTAGATGTCGGACATGGCCAAGATGTCACTGTGATTCATATTAAGCGCGGCATGAAACAGGAACCTTTGTTGTAGTGACGTTTCCCTCTTCTTTTCTCCACAGCTGCCTGCGCTCCTGGTTCCAGAGGCAACAGACCTGTCCTACCTGTCGCATGGACGTCCTCCGAGCGTCTAACAACAATCAGACTCCTGCCCCAGCACAAGCCCCGCCCCCTGCTCCTGCAGCCCCTGCCAACGCCCCTGCAGCCCCGCCTGCTAATGGTGATTTTCAGAACCAGTAAACACAAACATAAGTCCCACATTCTCGCTGCCATCAGCACAGTGTAAAGTCGACCTACACTCAGAGTATTAGCAGCACTGAGCGTGTGTCATGTGAGTGTCCTTAGCTGAGAAACAGCCACAGCACATGAGTAAACCAGGACTGGCACATTCCTCTCAAATGCCTTAAGCAATACTGCCTGCTCCAATACCTGAGGGCAAAGTATCACCAAGGTGCATTTAGCTTTTCTTCAGACATAATGTTCATATCTACTGCTCTCTGGACTGAAAACATTTCATTTCATGGGCTTAAACGAGTGCAGAAAGTTTTAAAGCTCCGTCTCTTGAATACATAGTTGGAGGTTTTTTAAAGGATGTCCTTGTTGTGTCTCATCTCCAGTGGCTCCAGGCATGTTACCAGGTTTTCCTCCTGGTATCTTCCCTTTCTGGGGTCCGTTCCCTGCAGTGCCTCCTCCTGCTGCAGCAGCTGCAGCTCCTGGTGCCCCTGAGCCTCCACAAAGCAGCACAGAAGCTACACAGGCAGCTGGTAAGGATACATCACAATGTGTCATCAGTTGTGTACAACCATCATCTTGTTGTGAGTTCTGATTGAAGCTCATATCAACCGAATGTCATGAACAATAATGATTAACCCATAAATAGAAAAAAAATATCAATAACTGTAATTGTACCGATGAGAGGTCACTATGTGAGGAACTTACATCTACCCAGCTCAGGTCAACTGTTGTGTCTGTGTATTTCCATCAGGTACCAGCCAAGCTTCATCATCTACTGCAGACACATCAACAGCAGCAGCTGCTCCAGGACCAGCACTGCCAGGCTTCCCCTTCTCCTTCCCACCTCCTCCCTTCCCCACTGCACCATGGCTGCCCATGCCACCACCTCCTCCCTTCGGTAAGAACAAACACAAACTAAAACGAATCTACACTTTCTGTTGTCACAGTAGATCCCTGATCCTGTAGATAAGTTTTTTTTAAAGAAAGATGCTGTTTTACCTGTTTTTGAATGAGTTGTGATGATCAGTTTCCTTTCTTCTGTCAACACGTGTTTTAGGAAGTGCAGACTATTACCATAGCAACATACACAACACTTAGACAGACACATTTATGTCTTCAGTTGTCAAGACTGTTGATAAAACAACCAGAAATAAATCTTGACTCTTGAGCTCACTGGAAATGATTTTTAGTGCTCAGTATACCTTAGTTTTTTTTTTTAATATATATAAAACTGATCCACAGGCACACTGACTGTATCTTACCAGGTAACTAGTAACACTCATCTAAGGCCAACACTTCCCTTCAGCTCAGATAGTTCACATCTGCAGGATTCTCAGCTCCAGTCAAGTTTACGTTCCTCTCTCCTCCAGTGTCGTCGATGCCTCCGCCTCCTCCGTCTCTGTCCCAGCTGTCTGAGGAAGAGCTCAGGGAGCTGGAGGCAGAAGGCCGCCGGGGTCTGGAGGCCAGACTCCAATGTCTCCAGAACATCCACACCCTGCTGGACGCTGCCATGCTCAACATCCACCACTACCTCAGCACTGTCGCCACGCTCAAGTAACAAAACCTCTGATTCTTTTGACAAATGAAACTCAAAATAATCACACACGTAACGTCTCTGCAGCAGCGTGTCGTTGCTGGAGCTGTCTTGTTTTTAGTCGCTCTTATGTCTAATTTTCTCCAGGAGGCGTCCTTTACACTTGAACGCTTCATTGTTCTTTTACTGCTATTTGCTCCACAGTCCTCCTCGGGCTGAGGGCAGCGCTGGAGAAGCGAGTGGGACAAACCACGCTGCTTCCTCTGCTGCAGCTGGCGGCAGCACAGAGACTCCCAGCCAGGAGACGGACACTCCCAGCTGTAAGTAAACTCACAGCCAAATCCGAGAAAACAAAAGCTTTGGATCCAGATTTTTATTTTTTTTTTTATTTGACTCTTCTGCAGCTGATCAAGTGAACGGAGGTGCAGTGTCCCCCCAGCCTGCTGACTCCACCTCCTCCCCCTCAGACACCGAAAGAAAAGAAACGCTGGACGAAGGAGTGGTGGACGACGAGGACGGAGAGCCAAACGCCGCCGAGCTGAGACGCCGTCGCCTTCGTAAGTTGGAATCTGCAACGTCGTCTTCGTCGTCATCGTCACCACCTCCAGACAACTAATCCAACGTGTTGTGACTCGGACATATTGCTCCGGACCAACAGGAACTCTGAGCTGGTGGATCTTTGCTTTAGCTCTTCATCGTCTCTCACTTTCCACAAGCTCAGGTTTCTAACTGTGTTGAGTTGGACACAGGCTGCCGGGAGACGCAGTGATCTTTACCGTTCACATGGACTGTTTCTGTGTCAGAAAGCAATAGCGCGACTTTTTTTTTTTTTTTCCTCATCAACTTTCTCACCCCAGAATGACTACTGCAATAAGAGAACTGAAGGTGTTTGTAAGTGTAATGAGGTGGAAGACGTCAGATGTTTGGTCAGTGTGAGATGGTATTTGATATGTTTGAGCTAGTTTTACTGTTGGTGTCATTTTTGCCTGCACTTTGATTTCTGTTAAATTCAGCTTTCTTCAGTATAAAGTTGGTCTCATTCTCCACATCAACATGTTACACAGAACCTGGATCAGTGTCACATCCAGTGGATTCACATCGAGGGAACCTAATTATTTACTTTTGTAATTCGTTACTTTAACATTCATTTGCTCTTCTGTTTTCTGGTTTCTTCACGTTGCCACTGCAGACATTGTAACATACTGATTTATTTGAATGTGTACATACTGTATAAAGAGTTTTAATAGGATGATCTGTACATAATGCAGAATAAACTGTTTGACTGAAATGGCAGTGGCACAACACATTGTATGTTCTCAGATTGATACAGTACAGGTGGAATATGTTGAAGTGAAGCTGGTGATCTGTGCAGCGCTGACATGTTGCCATTGAATTAAAGATGGGGCTGTTGAATTCAAACTCACTATCGATCACTGGCACCATCCCACACACACACACACACACGACTTCTACATTCACCTTCTGCTCAGAAACAGGTTGAACCAGTTTGTTTTTTTATGTCTTTATTGTTTTGTTTACACAGTAAATGTCAGTCAGAGTCACAGTCGTGTGACTTGCGATGAGGAAGCCTCATTCTAATAAAGACAAAAAAGCAGAATAATATCTGATCGTCAGCTACAATTAAAAAGGAGAAGTAGGAAGTGTAGGTATAAAATAAGTTAAACTTACATCGTAATACAATTACACAGAAGGGAATGAGACTTTAAAAGAAATTAAAACGACGACACACTTTATAAATGTGACATAAAACCCAGGGAGCTGTAGACACTGGCCATGAAGAGGATTTACAAAAAACAAACATAATAGAAAAACAACAGTGTGCAGCAGTGTATAGGTCTAAAGTTAGAGGAGAGAGTCAGCTGAGCTGACGTGGAATATTTGTCCCAGGTTTCAAAAGACATGAGTCAGCACTTAGCTGTAAAAACAAAGTGGTAAAAGAGACTTGTTTCAACGCTGAAGGAGAAAAGTCACATTCACTTAAACTGTATAAAACTACCACCACTGACTGGTACCAATGGTTACCACATGCTGCGAGCTTATGAGTTACATGAATTACATGTATTTATTTATTATTAAGAAAGGTTACTGAAGCTTAATGTGCCATTTTCAGGAATTTGAACAGTAGGACAGTGACTTGTTTATAACAAGTAAACAACCACAGTTCGACCTTTATAAAAAGCTCACGGTACAATATTTGGCCATTCATACCTTATAAGGTTTTTCCCATTGAGTTTGTTCCCTTTGACTCGAGATTTTTGATTCTCTTTTTTTCAAAAAAATTTCAAGGTGCATATTTACTGTTTGCTGGTGATTTCCTGAGGTTTTCAGTGCAAAAACTGCTCACAGAGCGCAGGGGGAGTCTACTGGCTGGTAGCTCTGTGTGAGAGATGAATATACCTCGGCCCTGATCCTAGGTCAGGGGGCCAGGGTCAGTACTGGGGGGTGGAGTAGAACGAGTGGTGCTGGTGGTTCTGGTCTGGAGGATTGCTGGCAAACAGGAGAGGAGCGGTCTCTGATCCGTACCAGCTGAAACAGACCGAGGAGAGGAGGAACAGATGACAGCTGTGCCAACTGTGCAGTGTCGGTGTCTGTTTAGTTTCAGTTTCAGTTATTGTCATCTCACAGCATCAACAAGCAACAGCCAATCAGAAAGTCAACCAGAGACTGAAGGTTATTATTTATATATTTTAGGCTGTGTGACTTGTCCTGTATAGGATTACTGGCATCTGCACATTAATCAGTAATGAAACTAATGAATAAAACACATAAATGCAGTCTCATCACATCAGAGAAGCTGAAAGATGGAGCATTTATCGTCTTCATTTTTTTTTACTCATCTACTAATTCATTATTAGTATGTGAGTCTAACATGGTTTTAATGTTCCTACCTTGGCTGTGGATGTGAACTACGTGCCCATGGGAAAGGTGCGTCTTCGTCGCTGCCTTGAGGGTCGTCAAAGAAGTACGGACGAGGCAGGACCCTGTTGTTAATGGCCACGCTGCTGCTCTGTGAGGAAAAGAAAAAGCAAATACACATTGTAATGGCTTCTGCTGCACTACGCACACTATATTATGTTGTATATCTATTTTTCTATCTATTCATTTGAGATTAACTTCACCTACTTCTTGAGTGGGTTGACGAACCCTGAAGATAAGTATGAGCAGACCGGTCGGGAGCAGTTCCCATATAAAGAGGACAGCACCGAAGACCAGGTAGCCACTGTCGCCCAGTTCATAACGCAAGTCAGCCTGTAAATAAACACAAATAGTGTTATCTAGCAGTGGCAAGGCAATTTTATTGTCCATGGTTAGTAAACAATCATGGTTACCTGGTCAGAGACGTTGTACCAGTCAAAGTTAAATGACTCCACCTGGTAGTTCTGGGACAGGAAGAGGACTGTCAGGTTGTAGCAGGCTCGACTAATAAACAGCAAGATCACTGCTGCTGCCAGAGCTGCTGTACAGCACATGGTCGTCCCCTGAGAAGAAAATACACTGTTACTGACACTTACAGAGGCAGAGAAGAAGTGATTCATTTTTTTCATAGGTGGAGACGGTTTCTACTCACAAGAGTAGAAACAATAAATTAAATAGTTTCAGCAGGTGCCGTAAAAACGGAAAAAAATGTGGCTCCTACAATTCCCATAATGCAACTTGATATTTACTTTCATTAAGAGTCTTTCCTTGCTTTCGAACACAATGCTTCTGGTTTTTAACACAATCCTGATATGAACACACAGTGTATTGAGAAATGATGTCATAGTGAAGCCGTCACAGTAATTTTGCTCAAAGCCTGTTTTCACAGGATGACGATGACTGATCATGAAGAGGAGACTGATGTTGATGTGCCAGTGATCTACCTTGCTGACCAGGTAGGGGCTGGTGGAGTGTGAGCGTCTGGTCAGGAGCAGCAGCAGAGCACCAAGTAACACTGCATCCAGGATGAAGAGCGAATCATTGACTATGACTCGGATGAGGACCAGGTTCCAGGTCCGCTCCCCGGACCCACCGCGGCCTCGATCTCCAAGAGCCGCGCAAACCAAGTTAACAGTGAAGAAGATAGCATTCAGTACTCCATATGCACAAGGAGCCAACCACCTGAAAAAGGCATGGAGGACACACTGATAAACAAACATACTTTATACACATATGTACACACTCTCCAGCCAGATTTGTACTATAGTGTATAACTTACTGTTTTCTGGTCCCTGATGAGCTCACTTTAAGCAGTACCTGTGATAAAAGAGAAATACACAACATAAGAAACATCAGAATGAAACTAAAAGTAAAAGAAATTCCCGCATTGAATAAGATCTATAAAGAGGAAACCCCCTGCTCAAAGGATATGTAAACAAGTCCACGCTTGTTCACTTATTTTATATTGTCCGTTTAGTTTATGAAGTCTGTTTTTATTACTATCTTTTAATCACATTTCCGTGATATAACAAAGTGGCTTTACCTGAGTAAAATACAGGTTGATAAGGCTGAGTGTGAAGAACTGCAGACACACAGGGAAGCAGTAGAGGAGCCAGTAGGCTGCAGCAGGGAGGTGGTTGGCCTGCAGAGCATCACGGAAGTAAAAAGAAAACAAAGTGGTGCGGAGGGCGGCCCAGAGCAGGCAGAGGAACAGAAAAACACTCTGGTAGCTCCATCGTTTGTGTTTGTAGATATAGAGGAGCCAGAGCTGGACATACACCACCAGGAAGAGAGCACCATACAGAGACGTGTAGAGGATGGTGAAGCCGAGCTGAACCGACAGGGCCACGGCCGGGAGAAGGGGAACGGGGGTGGGCAGGGTGGAGGAGTTAGAAGGAAGGGCAGCTACGACCGGAGCCTCCATCGCGATCGAAGTTAATCGTCCATCATCACATAGACACTGTCTGACCTTCTCCTCTCAGCCTGAAGGGCTTACATAGACCTGACACCTGAGAGTGGAAAACAAAATCAACAAGAGGTCAGCAAGTCTCAAAAAGATGATATGAATTTGTATAAAACATTATATACACATACATACTATTTGTAACAGGACATTAATACCAATAAAATCTCTGTCTAAATATGCTTGTTTTGGACAAATCAACAACATGGATCGCTTCATGGTAGCAGTGGATTTATTTAGAGACAAAACATCTCTATATATCATGTTTAATTTTCTGTGTTAGTAAAGATATCCTTACTTTGTTCCTTTCAGGTGATTTTCTAGAAAATGCAGACTATTTTATAATGTTTGATATAATTATTGTGACACAAACAACACAAGATTGAAAAAGATTTTTAGAAATACTATCTAGAGTGTTTCATCATTAATATCTATAATAAAATTTAAAATGATGACTTCAGGTGCATCAAGTTTTTCAGGAGATTATCATGACAAACATTATGACTTCATTGGCACAACCCTGTCTATTATATACACCTGATCCTGGTCCAATGATCCTGATTACTGAATTTATCCTTTATTCATCTGACAAAGCATTGATTCATTGTGTCTAAGCAGACAAACACACAATTAATCCACTGATTCAGCTTCTTATATTTATAGATGTGGTTTGTTATGACAAATAATAAAGGGAAGTCAAACTGACAGTATTGAAAGAAAAACGGTTCTTGTGTGTTTACAATTAGAGACCAAAATCAATACAATATAATGATTGACACTGTCAGATAACACAAACTCTGCCCCGCTGTATGTTCAGCTTTACATCGATTTACAGTGTAATTATATAACCATACGACGACCAAGAGTAAAACAACAACATATCATTTGACCGCTTGTTTGATGTTATTGTTGTACATGTAACCACGTTTTGTTGGTTTATATCTATAAATACGTTTGTGTGAGTGTTAAATCTCAGTTAATCCCGCCGGTTACACGTCTTTACTTTCCTCCGTGGAACATAAACAACAGGTCGCGTTCCGGTTCGACAGCTAAATGGCTAACTGAGCTAACTGAAACTAACGCGTTACAGTTACAAACGATTTATTCGCAAAAGCTACGAAATGTGTGAGCTGTCAGTAATCATTAAAGGATAATAACAGACCTTATTTACAGACAGAGGGTGAGCTGAGGACTGGGGAGCAGCGGCTGTCGACGGTTTAGTCCTCGTTTCCGTGTGTGACCCGTTAACGTCTGATGGGCGGGGCTAAGGTTTTGATTCTAACCGCCAATCAGCGACGACAGGAAACGCGGTTTCTTCAACTTTTTGTTTACGGATATTCGAGAAAGACAGCGCACGCGAAGGGCTTTTAACGTCCAGGTTGATTATAATCATTCAGAAAAGGCGTTTTATTAACTAGTGTTTGTTAATGTGAGTTTTATTCAGCGCGGCTCTCGCTTCTTTCAGCCGTTAGCTATAGTGACCTGACTGCGCATAGACACACAAACGCTCTGCTCTGCCCGGTAACCTCCTCTGTTGTCACGAAGGAGCTGCATTATTAAAGTGGTCTAAGATGCCCATGGTGCTACGGTCCAGAAAATCCATCCACCCGAGTCAGGGGAGTGAGGCAGAGTTACCGGACACTGTACCATCGGTAACATCTCGAAGGTCGTCCCGCCGCCACGAGAGAGTGCACTACGAGGTGGGTATTTTTATTACTCAGCTTTTCCGCCTCCTCTTCCTCCCTCTGCTGAAAAACTTCACAGTCGGCCACGTAGCTGGCTCGCTAACGTCAACGGCTGCACCGTTAGCTGGCTAACCCGAGGAAAAATACTAAAGCAAGGGTTTTTAAAGGCACAAACCTGCCTCTACATACAGTACAGTAGCTGTAGGCACCACTTTAACATATCCAATATTTGCTTAGCGGTGCAGCAGTACAAATAAAAGAGCGAGAGAGAGAAAAAAAACTCCACAGTGAGAGTGAACCGCTGCGCCTAGCCAAAACTTGGTACCTAGCAAGTTACTGCAGTATGGTAAGTTTGAACTCACGGTGACGGTGTTTCTTTGTTAGGAAGGTGATGCGACTTTTGCCTTTTTGAATTCATGATCGTTTTACTATTGCCTCACGTGCGGTTTAGGTGAATATATGACACTGTAGGTTCATGAATATTACATGAAAGCCTGACTAAACGTGCTTTCTCACGATGCTGCATGCTGGTCTTTATCTGTGTGTGTCTGATGTGGTCCTGTCAGGAGTCAGATGAGTCAGACTCGGAGCCTGTCCAGAGCCAAGTGATGGAGATACAGCAGAGTGGCCCTGAGCTGGAGGAGGAAGGTGCTGAGGAGGCTGATCTAACGGTAGGATACAATTCACCCTAAAGAAAACACAGACAGACTCACACACATACGCAGACACACACACACACACACACACACACACCTCTGGGCTCTTACATGCTGCTTTGTATCAGTAGGAAAATCAGAGTCTACCTAGGATGCATGGGTGTGGTGGCTTTATTTACACAGCCGTGAGGAAGGAGGACTAACACTGTGTGTGTGTGTGTGCGCGTGTGTGTGTGTACTGCAGCTTGTAATCATCAGCAGGAAATATTGGCAGGCAAAGGAAGTAGATTACTCTACTCGCTTTTTAGAGAAGTAAAATTGATTTATATCAAAACTGTACATAACCAGGAGGGCACAACTATATCATAATCAATAAATGTGTTAATATACTCTCTTTATGCATTATCATATAAGTTTGATTCAAAGAGCTCCTTGAATTTTAACAATATTTTACAGTTGGACAATAAACTTTATCATCAAAGAGAGAATAACAACACAGATAATTGCAGTTTTTGAAAAGTAAAGTTAAAAACTTAAAGTATATAGACTTTTGAAGCATTCAAAGTTACATGACAAAGTTTTAAAAAATAGCTGCTTGTCCCAGTTCATCTGTGGATTTAGGCTGTTTCAAAGTCTGTCTCTTCATGTAATCCCAGACGGGAGGCGTGTTAGCATCTGTTGCAGGACTGTTCTTCTTGTTACTGAAGATAGTTTTTATGACTGTGGCTGAATGTTTATCGTTGTTGTCACACTGCAGATTAAATTACAGACTGATCAGTTTTATTTTTGTCAAATGTCACTGTGTATCTGCTCATATCAGCTGGGTTTAATGTGCTGTTTTGTCACATTTTTATTTGACATAGTAAGACAAGCTTGGCCACTAATGATAACTCCTCCCCAGTAAGCCATGACATGTCATATCAGTGACATTTCCTATTGTGACATATGAGAGTGTTCTGCAAGAAAACAGCTTAGTAGTTCAACAGCAAGATATAAAAACAAGCACAAAACATTCTACACTTTTGGAGATTAAAAGTACAGTTTGTGGTCATAATATTTCAGTATCAGTCAACAGGCCACACCTTAATAAAATACCTTGGGTATCTGTTTTTTACCAGATAGTATGTTGTAAAAGGATATCAGCATATTTATGAAAAATAGCCTTGTGAACATAACTCATAATAATGTTCCGCTTTAGTTACTAGTAGCATGTCATAGTAAAAGATAATGTATCCTTGGAAACACTCAGGTCAAGTACAAAAACAAATATTGACATCCATAACAACATGTTAAAATATTCTGCAGAGGCCATATTGAGGCGTACCGGTAGCAGCTAATTTGAATAGGTGTGGCTGCTTAACGCTTTTACAGGGCTACAGAACCTTCTCAAGGTAACATACGCTGCTGTAGTGTTGTTAATCAGTACCAGGGTAGAAAATGAAAAGATAGGAGTTTGTCTGAGTCCGTTATCTTCAACTGATCAAGGTATTTCAGATGTTTTATGCAGCTAAAATTGTTCATGAGTTTATTCATAGAAACTGGTTTAACATGTGTGGAGAGAAGGCCCATAGGCATTTTTTTTTTAAAAAAAAAAAAAATTCAAAGATGAATATTTTTCTCATAAGATTTTTTTCTTTCTCAGGACCTGAAGGATTGCAGTGTCGTGCTGAACCGTCTGCAGGCTGAAGAGAAGGCAAAAAAAGAGCTTGAGGAAAAAGAAGACATGAACCGTAAAGGTGTAAAACCAGTCTCTCGGATCCCTACTTTCCACAAACGACCTAGTGGTACAAGTCAGAACACGGAGCCAAGTGTTCCCAAAAAAGATGCACCCGTCCACGTAGCTCCGCCTCTTGAGAAGACTGGGCATGGAAGTGTGGAGACCTCGAAGTCCAAACCACCTGAGGTCAGAGAAAAGGCGCTCCCTCAGCCATCGGTCCGAGTCCCCAAAATCGGTTTTGAGGCTTCGTTCAGCAGCCCTGAACAAGCCAGCGTGACCATGCATTCTTCCCTCATCGCTGCACCAAAGAGCTGGTCTGAGTCTGAGCATCATCCTCTCATGACTGTAAACCCCAGGCCTGCCCTGAGACCAGAACATGGGTCGGAGCAGCATTTACCTGCGCAACACAAGAGGAGAACCTCAGAGATAGAAGTTGATGACACGCCAGATGCTCCTGTAAGTCACCTTCCAAATGAGGGCTCCCTCAGCGAAATGCCACAGGAAGACACAGCAGAGAAGTGTGAGGCTGAGGTTAAATACAGGATTACCCACGCTGCCTCTGGAGACAGCAAAATGTCTGAGTCCGCAGAGTCTGAGAGCCCTCACACAACTGAGGTCAAACCTGTGGATGTCATCATGGATGAAGAACCACCGTGGGAAAAGGAGCCAATGAACATACTTGAATTAAAGGACAGTGATGTTGAATGTGAGGAGGATTTGACAAGTGAAAAGTCTGAGGGCCAAAGTTTAGGAGAACTGAAGCATGATGAACCACGTGTCATCCAATCAGAGTCGCCAAAACTCTCAGAGAAACGAGCAGACGTGGATGAATTCACCTCTCCTCCTGCAAAGAAGCCTGCTAAAGCTAAATCAACCAAGTCAACAAGTAAAGTGAGTCACGTTTCTGCATTTCCTTTATAGATTCCACTGATATCAGTCATGTTGCTGTCTTAGTGGTCTCCACAGAGTCAGTCATATGGAAAGGAATTTCACCACACCCTGCAGTATCAACTGTGGTATGCAGCACAGTCCTCAGCTGTTTCCCCGTCGCTTGTCAGAGCTGTGATTGTGATTTCACGCATTTGTTTGTTATAATCTCACCTTGTTGTTCTGCAGAGCTCAGGATGCTTCAGTTTTACTCTCTGCTGCTTCCTGCCCGCCACCTTGCTGCTTCTTGGAGGCTTCGGTCTGCACATTTGGCACTACGGCCTTCCCATGTCTGTGGCTCAGCTCACAGCTCAGCTGGAGCTGCACTGGCTCGAGGGCATTGGCTTAGTACCAGAGCCTTGTAGCTCTGATTGTCGGTAAGAAAGATAAACAATCTTTCACACCTACTTTGGTCTGTGGATCGGTGATGTTCATTTTATCAGGACTCATAAACAACTTGAAACCAGGACAAGTGTTGTAACCTCAATGATCCTGTCCCCTGCTCAGAGTGCACCTGGTGGAGAGCATCCCTGTGGGTCTCTTCCAGTCTCCTCCCTCATCCAGACAGAGCATCGCAGACAGTTGGCTGCATCTATTGGACAAGGCCAACAGCTCCGTCCACATCGCTGCTTTCTACTTCTCACTACGAGGCAGTGATTTAGAGTTAACTGACCCCTCTGACGCTCAGGTTAGTACAGGGGCATGATGTACGTCTTTATACGCAGTGACTGTACTGAAACCCTTTGTCCTCAACCTCTCATCTTTGTGTTTTACAGGGACAAGAGGTGTTTGAGCACCTGAAACAACTTGAAGCTAAAGGTGTGAAACTCCAGGTCGCTGTCAACTCTCCTCAGACTTCAACCAAAGACACAGCAGAGCTGGCTGCAACAGGTACAACATCATTTTACAACATGCAGCACATGAGATTTCACCTTAGAGAACTGTTGATTGTTAACAATAAAGAACTGTGAGTTTTGTGTTTGTATTTTTTCAGGTGCAGAAGTCAGAGAGATAGACCTGGAAGCTGTAACAGGAGGCATCGTCCACACCAAGCTGTGGGTGGTGGATCGGAAACACTTCTACCTGGGCAGTGCCAACATGGACTGGCGCTCTCTAAGTCAGGTAAAATAGAAAATGTGCATTTTCAATTGTATCTGCGTCTGTAACACTACAAGGTTGCCCCACTGAACTCGAGTCAGAGCCACAAGATGGCATTTGAAGTCTGTAGTCATTGTGTTCGGTCGTTAAACCACATGACCTTTTCACATCAGGAGGGAGGCTTCGATCACTGTCCACTTATTGATCACACCGGTGCTCAGTAGATTTGTAGAACTGATGCTGTTACAGATGAGCTTGACTCTCAAGATAAAATCTCTAAAAGAGGAAGAAAAGCTTTTTATTCAGTCTCCAAACCTACAAATCTGTTTTAAAACACAAGTGAAAGTAACTATGCTACAGTGAGACAGCAGATTTTAGATCAGTCATAGTTATAGAACGAGGGCTGTGTAGTTGATGATGTGATTAAACTTCATCAGCCGCGGAAATTGATGCTCAGACTTTGCAGTGTCATCTTGGTTCTTGTGTACATCAAAACAGGAGTTATGTTTATAATGTAGCTGGTTAATAATAAGTTAAAGTGAATCCAGGGATATGTTTTCTTGATCTTAATATTGAGCAAACTAAATCTTTATATCAGACAGTGAATCCATCTGATGTGTGATCTGTGTTGATCGCAGGTGAAGGAGGTTGGTCTGTCAGTGGAGGACTGCAGCTGCTTGGCTGAAGATGCCTTTCGTATCTTTGGGGTTTACTGGAACATAGGTGGCGCCACCAACGTATCCTTATCCCCATACTGGCCCGCCCGCCTCTCTGCCCTGTCCAACTCCCAGAATCCTCTACGGTTGAAGTTCAACGGAGTACCTGCTCGAGTCTACCTGTCTGTAAGTTCAACATGAGCCTGTAGGCTCCTGTAAGAGGAAATACTGTCATTCGTTATGACTCTGTGATCCCAGCAGATAAATGAGCTGAACTGTGATTTTTAAAACAAGAATGAAACATTTAAAAATGAATGAATGCATTGTTGCTCAGAAATACACTCAGTCACGACACCCAGTCTCGCTGCCTCATCCTAAATCCTACAAAAGCCGAATGCAAATATGTCGTCAGTCTGTTGTTTGTTTTACTGTTGCTTCCTTTTCAGTCAGGAAAACCACATTTATCCTTTGTTATTTTTTCTGTTTTCAACGGTTGTTGAAGTTGACATTTAAAACTCAATGCATCCATTTACTTCCACATTTCACACGCATCAGATGCTGTTTACAGTATTTTAGACAAGAGGATGTAAACGTGTTTGCTCCGGTGATCCTCACTGCTTGTTCTGTGTCTGTTATGTGCAGAGCGCCCCTCCTCAAATCTCAGCCCGCGGCCGCTCTGACGATCTCGCCACCATCTTGTCCGTCATCGAAGACGCACGGAAATTTGTTTACATCTCCGTCATGGACTACCTTCCTATGTCTGAGTTCACACATCCGCTCAGGTACGAAGAGTCATCAGTGTTTGATGAACAACAAAGGAAACCTCAGTTTAAAACTTTTTAATTAAAGCTCAATGTGACGACTACCATTCAAGTCATTTGATTAGATACATGCTACTCCAGTTCAGTCACTGAACGCCTGATTGGTTGACGCAGCAGCTTGTCTAATGAAGATGAGGTATACCTGCTGACTGGAAGCTTTTTCATTAAAATGCTGCAAACTTGCCAAAGCGGAGCAGTGCCAGTCAACCTGGAGTCCAGCTCTGATGTGTTTAGTGATATCTGAAATTTATTGTTCAGAATAAAATGTTTTCACACTGTCTCTGTGAGGCGTAGATCACGCTGCACACTGGGAAACATAGTTTTTACGAGCAGCAGACGTAGTGAATCTTTTTTTCCCTCGGTTGCTTCCCTCATCTGTCCTGAAGCAGCGCAGCCATACATCCTCTGTAATGACACTATTGATCCGTCCTCTGTTAATCCTCCTGTGCTGCAGAGTTCAGACTGTTCTGTGGTTCTGTTCTCTCAGGTTCTGGCCCGCCATCGACTCAGCCCTGCGCGCTGCAGCCTGCACCAGAGCGGTCCAGGTCCGACTGATGGTGAGCTGCTGGCAGCACTCGCATGCCTCCATGTTCACCTTCCTGCAGTCGCTGCTGGTGCTCAACAGGCCTCCGCTGAAATGCGACATCGACATCGTACGTTACGTTTAATTTTCTTAATGGTTAAACCACAGAGCACTAAACACAATGATGATGGATCTTGAACTGCAGTTTTATTGATTTGTTTTGTGTCTTTGCAGAAAATCTTTACCGTGCCTTCAACAGCAGAGCAGAGGAAAATCCCCTTCGCACGAGTCAATCACGCTAAGTACATGGTCACAGACAGAGTGGTTTACATAGGTACGTTATCAGCACCGGACTGAACTTTAACACATTATTATCCAACCTGAGGCAGAGAAGAAAAACTTTCCTCACATCAGTCACTTTCTGTCAAACTGAGACATTTAACCCTTTATAGCCAACTGTGTCATATTTACTACATGAGTTTCTGAAAAAAAAAATGAAGTGATGTAGCATTCGTTTGTAATTTGTTAGAAGTTTTAATAAACATTAAATTTTCTGGCTATCATTTGATGTGTCGGGCTTTAAAGGGTTAAATTCTGTTTGTTTGTTTCTTTTTTTTTTTTTTAAAGTGAAAAATCTGCAAACACAGCAGAGATATTAACTGATGAGTGTTTTATCTTCAGGGACGTCCAACTGGTCTGAGAACTACTTCACTCAGACGGCCGGTGTCGGTTTGGTTGTGAACCAGACGGGGTCAGAGGTTGGAACGGACCAGCAGACTCTGCAGCGTCAAGCCGAGGAACTGTTCCTCAGGGACTGGACGTCGCAGTACGCCGCCGCTCTGTCCGTGGACAGCGTGGACGTCTGCCCTCACGGCCGCCACTGAGGGTTTTGCTGCTTTAATGAAGCACATTGCGTTGTAGATGAGCATCTCGCTTTCTCCCGCCACTTGAACTTGATTTGACGATTTGCAGAAATCAGCTTGCTGTGTGATGAGAACGAACAAGGTTTTATTTTATTGCCGTTTCTCGACTTTCTGCCTTCTTTTGTATATAATTGCATTTTTATATTCAGTTTCAGAAGCTGTTATTTTTATACTCTGTGATGTTTTGACAAGTTTCTTACATCTGCTGAGGCGCAAGAGAGCTTGCTTTGTACAATTTATTTCATGCCTGGCGCATTTTGTATATTTTTTTCCTTTTAAAAAAAAAAAAAAAAACGTCGGTGCCAAGCTTTTAACAAATGCATGCAGGAAACTTAAAATTTCCAAAGAGGCACACTCACACACACCGTGGCCCTGTTTACACTGCTGAAGCTACCAGCTGTTAATATTCATGTGTAGTGAAACCACTTGAAGTAAAATGAGTCCGTCAGTTCAAGATTCTTGTAAATATTGGAAATTTTCCTTTTCGAACTGATGACCGACTCAGAGAAATCCAATTTGAATGTTTACCTGTGTCGTCATAAATCAGCTTGCTCAGATGATACTGAGAGTGTCTTGTTTTTGTTTTTTTGGTGGTTTAAAAAAATATATATATAATGTCCTTGTCTGGAATCACTTTTACTGTATTGATACTTACTGTGTTGTGTTTTCTTTGGTCAGATACAGATCATTACAAAGTTGAACTGTTACTAGCATGAGATCCTGTTTCTGTCATCAGCAGATGTGTTGTTTCACACTGTTTAACTGTAACACAAAGGGACCTACTGGCTCTGGAAGCACAGAGCAGTTCGCTGGATATTTCAACATAAATAAACCTGCTGCCCGGCTGGTCATCTCTGAGCCTCTTCACTTCTGTCACATGAGTGAGACATTGTTGATTGTTCAAAGAACAGACAGACTCCACAGAATTTCTTTTGATATCTGTGGCACTCGTATATTAAAGTGTCTGCAGTTTTTGCAGCAGTTTGTTTTAATCTCACAAGTGAATTCTCCATCATTGAAAAGTGCATAATTATCCAAAAACAAACCCAAAAGACAAAACAACAATGGATGAAGCTCAAACAACCTCCACACTATTATCTTAGGTTTATGTCTTTATTTACATATGTTCTCATTTTAATTTCACTAACCACTTTACAAATCATTTCATAAACATCTAAGAAAAAAAACATTAAGAATCTATGAAATCTTGTGTTTCTTGCTTGAAATTCTTCATAGTACTTTTTTCCCTTCTCATGCCGAACTGAAAACACCTCAGTGATGTCTACTGCAGTTACAGGTTTATTACTCTTCACACTATGTTAGTGTCACTACTCTGTGACGCAGCAGACCTGAAAGATGCTGCGCTCCCGTGAGCATCCCTGGCTTTTATTCATCCGTCCGGCTGTATCTGCTCCATGTGTTCAGATGAAGAGGAGACAACAGAAGGTGAATGGAGACGAGTCTCGTCTCGTCCGAGGAGTCAAACAGAAACAACCACGATGGGAGACGTGTCTTTTCCTGCGATCTCTGATCACGACAGCCATTCATTTCCTAACTGTTTACAGAGTCAAGGCTTGAAGGTGCAGGAGTGCTTCTCTGACAGAGGGATGAGTCGAGCAGCTGCTCTCATCTCATTCCATGGAGAGCTGCACGCTGTCCGTCTGACCTTGTTGCTGCTGCTGCTGTTGATGATGATGCTCAAATTTTCTGGCTACAAAACAGAAGAGAAGTGAATAGTGTGAGTGTATTCACTGTGACCGAGATCTGTGTTATTTATCAACTGTAAGATTAATTGATTTTCATCCACAATATGACATCATCCCTCCTGACTGATCATGTGTGTGTGTGTGTGTGTGTGTGTGCACCGACACTCACCCAGTGAGTACATCTCCAGCTGTTGTCGCAGGCGGACTTTCTGCAGACTGTCGTAGAAGTTGGGCTCCGGGCTGCTGCCGACGGTGGGAGGCAGAGTGAAGATGCGCATGATCTTCCTCTTGTTTCTGAATTACGTGATCAAAGAGAAACGATATGAATCCATTTTGCTCATACGGAAGAACCTTTCATGTCGCCATTAAATATTAATCATACATATATAACCAACCACACATCTAAGCTAAAATTAACCTACAATGACAGGTCTGGTTGACTAAATTAGCGCCGAAACGTGTATCAGACACTAAACATGATGACTGAATATCAAGTCACGTGATATAAGACACGTACAGTTGCTTGTAACTAAGAAAACGCTAAACTGCACGATTTTTCAACGCAATTTGGCGTCGGTGTTTTCCATTTTGGGACAGATCGTGAAAGGAAAATTCTTTGCCTGAGCCACACTCGTGTCTTGTAAATCTGTCGGATATAAACTAAGTGTTACAGTGAAAGTCTGACAGTACATGTAAAAAGTCCTTACTTTCTGGCGTACATCAACAGACCGAAGCTGACCAGGATCACCAGCAGGTAGACATTAGTGGCCTCGTTCCAGGCTTCGTGCACCGAATAGTCGATAGACTCGGGCTCGTTGCCCAAAACCCCGTGACCTCCCATTGAGTCGCGACAAATATCAAACTCTGTGGTTAAATGTGTGAAAATGAAGAGATGTGGTGCTGAATTCGCGTCGGTAGCTCAATTGTTCTAAGCTAACAGTGCATTGTAAACACTATGACGTCACTTCCGTTTCTTCTTCTTCGTCTATATTTTGCCTCCAAAACCAAACGCGCCGGAGTTTGTCGCTGCCTCCTACAGGTCAAAACATGAACACAAACATGAGCCGTTCAAACCGATAGTTTTTCTGCGTTAAAATTATGTTCAGTTCAGTTTTCATATATTATTTTAAGTATTGAGGCTCATAATGTCTGATGGACTAGACTAGTGCTGGATGAAGATTATTATGAAGATATCAAAAATTCAAAAACTTAAAAATTCAAAACCTCATAGAGCACTTTATTAGGGACACCATATTAATGCAGAACAGAACAGAACATGATCTCAGTGGTTTGTGGTCATGTTGGAAACCTTCCTCCGAGCTTCTGCTCCATGTTGACACCATTACATCACATCATTTGTGCATATTCATGCTGCCAATCTCCATCATCTCAAAGGCGTTGGGGTGGATCCAGATCTCTTGACGGAGCATTTAGAGACAGGTTTTTCTATGACGTGGTGTATCATCGTGCTGGGAGTCAGCCATTACAAGATGGTAAACTGTGGTTATGAATGGATGCACTGACTCAGCTATAACACTCGTATTGTGGTGTTCAAACCGTGATTGAATACTATCACAGGTCCAAAGTGAGCCAGGAAAACATTCACCCCATGACTGTTGACACGAGGCAGGTTGGGTCCATGGATTCAAGCTGTTGATGCCAAATTCAGACCCAACCATCTGCTGCCTCAGCAGAAATCAAGATTCCTGACACCAGATCACATTTTTTTCCAGTCTTCAACTGCACAGTGTTGGTGAACCTCATGTTTTTGTTCTTGGCTTTTCTTTTCTTTTCACCTCAGCTATAAAAGGTGGTTATCTGAGTAACTGTGGCCTTTCTGTCAACTCGAGCCAGTTGAGGAACAGGTATATACAATGCTGACTGAAAATAAGTGGCTTTACTCTGTACACCCACATATACCCACACAACACTGGTCCAGTTCATCAAGATTATGTAGTCAATGTAGTCACGTCCTGGTCCACAAAAAAAAAAAAAAAAAAAAAAAAACACACATTTTTACAGTCAACTAGGGACTTCCTCAGCAATACAGAAAACTGAAATCAATCAGAGTAGTGGGGATCAAGAATGTTTAGGACGTGACAGATGTTTTTTGAGGGGACGTCCCGTTTAGGCCGTCAAGTTTACGCAAAATTTACTGTTACTAAGCGAGTAAAAGATAAAGGTATAAGGTGCAGTGTAGGAGCCATTTCTTCATTTAATTCCTTATCATAACTCTTACTTCCATTTTGCAAGTATGTGCCCTCTACAGGTCAAAGGCTATAAAATAGGAAGGTGTCCAGGTGGAGGTGTGACCAGGAGCAGGCAGCTTTTGACCTTGAATGCTGCGGCTTTGCGCTCCTTTTTCTTTTGCCTTATTTTCATTTTTATTTATTGGCTGTGTACTTTTTGTAATAAATAATTGGAATAAATAATTTTTTTAAAATTCTTTTTCACAAACACAAGCATCAAAGATCCCCCGGTCATCTCCAACAGTGAAAAGAAAGGAAATGAAAAAAAACTTAGGATAATTTATCACTACATATAGATTTCTAAACTTTTTCTAAGCAGTTTTCCTCTTTTGTTTTCTTAGAAAGTAAAACACGAGAAGCTGCTCTGTTGCTTTTCATTAAAAATACTAACAAACACAAACATAATAAGATGCAACAATATACATTTATTTGTCATGTTAACAATGTATCTGAATCATCCAGTGAACTCGGCTGCAGCATTGACATGATATCACCTGCAGGCGGCGCTGTTCATAGTAGTTTATAAATAACTCAAACATGTTATAATACTGATGCTGTTGTTGTTGAATGTGATGATAAAATGTTTCTGCTGTGAAATACTTTAACATAATTAACAATGACACTGAGGGAAGTTTACAATTAAACTTCATTAAACCACATTTCATCAGGTCAATAACATGGTACCTTATATACACAAAGAATGTTGTTGCATCACAATGTGGCTTGTTTTCTTTTTTTTTCCCTTTCAAAATTATCTTATTTTTCAAAATAGAGTTTTACTAATTCATTACTACAGAGTACATAAAGCTGTTTTTTTTTTTTTTAACGTCATGGCTGTAATTAATTAACTTTATAGACGAGACAGAGACAACAACTGAAGCTCAGTACACGTTAAAAAAAAAAAAAACAAATCAGGACAAATTGCAGTGGTTCATGTTACGACTGAGAAGCCGTGGGAGAAAGGTTTCCTGTGAGACGGACAGAAATGAAGAAAAACACAGAGAAAGAAAAGCAAATGTCACGATGGCTACGAAGGCAGATAAACTCCACCTTGAGCTGTTTCTGAGAAGCTGGTGCTTCGTCTGTAGTCTGTTGCAGATTTTAGATGTTTTCACAGTGTGAAACCAACACGTCTGATGGCTGAGTTAGTGGCTAAACACAGGATGCACACGCTCATGAAACCAGCTCAAAACTAAAAAAAAAAACAAACAACAAAAACAAACAAACTGGCGTTACAGTATACGGACAGACGCTGTGAGAACCTGTGAAACACAAGTTCACATGCTTGAAACTGTCGATGGAGGTCAGATTTCTAACAAACATGAACACACAAGTAAAGATAAAGTTTGTCTCTGGGAGAAACACAGCAGCAGAACTTGTACAAAAAAAAAAAAAAAACACACACACACAAACTCAAGTACTTGTGACCAAATAAAACTAAATGCATCAAAGTAAGACTCAAATTTTGACAAAGAACCTGTGGCAATTTACAGCCTTTAACCTATGACAATGAATTAGTTCTTTACTTTGTCATCATATATACACACAGGGAAAAAAAATTAAACTCAAATCTTTATCACAGAAGAAAATCTGTAAGCGAGCAGTAAATATGCTGTTATTTATCACTTATTTACAATACACAGAAGCCGTTTTTAACAGGTGTAAGCAAACAATGACGCAAGTTGTTAGTTAGTGGACCACACAGGGACTCGGTGTGGGTGACGATTTAAACATGCAGTGTTTCAGTGCTCCCTCTAAGCCTTAAAGAGTGAAATGGAGCCACGGCACTCAGCAGAGAGAGAGAGACAGAGCAGCTCACTTCCATTTCCTCATCACTAACCTCTTCATCTGATGCTTTTCATCGGATGAGTCATCCACGGCTTTCAGCTCAAGTTGGTTTTAGAGTGTCCAACTCATCATTCACCGTTTAGACAAACTGCTCATCAATGTGACGTGTTCTGTGACGTTTCTGCAGCTGTGTCACAGTGAGGACAAATCCACCACACACTCATGTCATAATGACTATATACTTTGAGGTATTTACTCGTGCTGTTGGTGATTAAAGTTGAGCTACAGATGAACAGAGTTTGGCCAGTGGAACATGACTGTATCTGTATGCAGATTATAATAATAATAATAACAACAGTAACAATAATAGCAATCGTGTTGTGAAAAAATAAACTTGTTGCCATCATCTTGTTATTGCAGCATCTGCATCACTTGGCCAAACTCTGCTTCTCGGCCGTATCTGTCCTTCTGCCAGTGGTGGCTGAGTTAGTAGCAGTGGATATTCGCAGTTTCGGCATCTATAAGCAATCGTCTTGTTAACTATTTAAAGCTGAATTAACTGTTGTCTGTAGTGTATATTTATGTGCATCAGCAGGCGGCTGTTGCAGCATTAGCGCTGGCTATAGACTGAGGTCAGTGTCTAATCAAAAGCGTTAGCAGTATTTAAGCATCATTTCTACAGCTAGCTTTGACGCTACAGCAGCTAGCATGTAACACTAGTTGAGGCAAGCAATATGTCAAGCTACGCTAGAGGCCACTAAAAGCTATTACTGTCAACATAACTTACAAAATGCATGTTAGCATGTTAGCCTACTCAAAGCTCATGTGTGCAGTGATCTGGATTTAGCGCGGTCTCTAAGCTCTATGGTAACAGCTGGGTGGTGAGAGAGCAGGCGTAGAGGGAGCACTGATTGATTCACTGGTGTCACATCAATATGTCCAGGTCGTCGCCGTGGTCGTCCTCCTCCGTCACTCGTAGCGACAGCACCTCCTCGTTCAGGAACAGTCCGCTCAGACGCTCCTTGCGAGCCTGTCGCTGCTCTTTGAGCTGCCGCTTTCGCAGAGCTTTCTGCTGCAGCTTACGCTGCTTGGAACGTTTCTGAGGAGACAACGCGGGACAGGACAGGCGACGTTAGTCTACGTCATCTTACACAATGAAAACAAAAACATCGCCTGGAACACTGAGGTTATCTTATCTGTAGGTTTCTTACTTTAGAGTCTCGTATACGTTCTGCAGCGCTGGAGAGGTTGCCATCGCTGTGAGCTCTGCTGATGTTGGCGACGCTGCTTCCACTACAGGCTGAGGCTGTACCTCCTGGAACAGCAGCAAATATAAGCAGTATTACAACCAGAAAGATTTAAAACCATTTTAACAGTCTCCTCTGGTTGCCGCAATGTTTGCATTGCTATCATGTTAGCATCCCACCTGCTACGGAGTTGGAGGCTGTGGAGCCGGTGGAGGAGCTCGCCGAGCTGACCATGCTGGCGTTGCTGCTGCTGGCGCCGCTGACGCCGCCAGTGCTGGCGCTGCTGTGACTGCTCCTCTTCCAGCCTTCTCTGGTGCTGCTGGCCCGCTGCCTGGGGCTGTGCTCTCTGATGTAGTTACGAACCTGACGACAACACACTTGTCATTAATCGATCTTCATGTGGAGAGTGACGCTGTTCACATCCTGCTGTTTCTCCAGTACATCAGAATAATGGTAAAGCACAAACAACTGTATGAAATCTGTTTATACAGTCAAACTGGAAATATTATATGGACTTGCAAGTTCTAGAAATTAAATCACCAGAAACTATAATCCCATGAATGTGTCTTTGTGCCTCAGACTTCGTACCCACCTGTTTGAGTTTCTCATCGGTGAGACAGTTGAGCTCAATGATGAACTCGCTGTCTGTGGGGGAGATCTGCGCACATGGGTCGATGATCTTGATGATGTCCAGCTGTTCCCTCAGGCCCATCTCTGTGCTCACCTTTCGACTCAGGTACTCGATGTACTCCACCTGGAAGCGGTGACAAACATGTGGAGTGTTAAGTTTCGCTGCTTTGCCTGTCAGTCATGTCGAGTCACAGAAGAACAAGAATATCCTTGTTGGTGTGGAGGAGAGGGTGAGAGTGTGCGTGTGCAATTTGTTTACTTGTTCATCGTTGGTCATGGCACTCCATGGAAGTTCATCCAGGTTACGGTGGGGGTGGGGCTTGGGCTTCCTCTTGGAAAACAAACAGGGGGAACTTGGCACGCTCGGGATGATGTCGGAGAGAACATCGCTGCCACTAGCAATGTCACTTCCTGGCAACTAGGAGGACAGTACAGACAGATCAGTGATGAGACATGGAGACTGTAGTGAAAGTTTTACTTTGGCAAGATCTGAGATAAAGACGTTGAACTGAAAGAGATTTTTACAAGGTTCTTTATAAAGAAGGTGCACAATCATACAGAGAGTTAGACTGGAACCAAGAGACTAAATGAAAGAGTTTAAAAGTGAGAGCTGTGCCTCCACTCCACATCGTTATCTCATTGTGTTTGTGATTAATTACTTCTTTCCCATTAAACCAAACTGGTAGCGCAGGCACCGAGGTCAGAGTCAGGAGAGAAAAACAGGCGCTAAACAAAGCTACGTGAGCTACATGAGAAATGTCCAGTCTGCGCTTTAGGCCTAAAGGATACAATAAATGGTATAAATGATCCATATTGACATTTTCTATCTCACTCCTCCCTTTGATCATACATTGATCACAAAGTCTTGGAAATTCATTAAACGATTTAAAACAAGTCATCACACTGGGAGTCTGATAGTTTCATCATCATCAGTGTCTGAATGAACCAAATCAGGGCCACTTGCTGGACCGCAGGGTGTCCATCTGTTAACCAACAAGCTTAGTGATCAAGGAAGCAATCAATTTATACTCCAATGTGATGATTCAGTATAAGAAGGACACACCAGTAACAGTGATCCACTTATCCCTGTAGCTGCTAGCACGAGCTAATGTTTCCATGGGGACAAAAACACCTAAAACCCCCAGAGTCGTCAAGCTTGTTTCGTCTTGAGTGACTTCGTGTATTAACCCTCTATCAACGTCATTGAATGCAAGATGAATGCGCAACAGGAAACGCCAACTCCACCCTCTGATCCCGTTTACTGATCTAACGCTATCCTGCAGAGTCATGAGTCACAAATGTTTCAATTCATCCTTAATCGCACCGGTTGTTGCCAAGGAGCTATTCACAGAACTCAGTAGGCGAAAGTCTGTTGTTTCAACACGAAGGAGAAGTTTTCCATCAGTCCATGGAAACAGAGCTGACGCTACATTTTGACCTGTAGTTTAATACTTAATATGGTCTTGATGTCTGTGCTGGTTGTCTCTGAACCCTCTAATACAGAGACAATAACAGGAGGACAGACTGTCTAGACAGGATTTCCACTTAAAGTTTGACTTTAATCATATTAATCTTTTAAATATATACGCCTAAACAATAATAATGCACCTATGCTCTAATGGCTTTTAGTGCATCTTTAAGCGTGTACTGCATAGTGAAATCTGGAGCCAAGGTTACTTCTAAATTGACCAACGCAGCAGCTAGTGACCAACCTGCCACTCAAACTCGCTGTCAGACCAGTCCCAGTAGGTGCTGATGGAGGAGGAGACATCGCTGCAGACGCTTCCCTCTGGAAACAAGTCCAGCGATGTTAGTTCCTGGTCATCCAGAAGTGAGTAGCAGTCGTCCTGATCCCCCACAGACACAGAGGAGAAGAGCTCCTCACTGCACTCGGAGCTGGCAACGCTGGTCCCACAGGAAGTGAGGTTCCACCTGAGGAGAACGATGAGCGGACGTCAACGTCAATAATAAGGGTAATTTCTGGAAATTGTTTTGCTCATTTTCTTGAGACTAAGAGCAGTGAAAGACAAGCTCAAGGTAAGCATTTCACACAACCGAATAAAACATATCTTCAAAAGGGACAACACAAAAATACCAACAACAGGATCCTTGTGTGCGCTGTATCTGAAGGTAACACTCAGGCCGAGGTTTGTCTGAACATTTCAAACAACATAATAATATGATGTAACACTATAATTAAATTCGTTTCGGGCTCTAACCTTTGTTCCACACACTGGTATCCTTTAGTTGGTAGAAAGAGTTTTGACTGAGTTTGTCTTGTGTGTTTCTACTGGTCTTGTTGCAGGCTTTGAAAGTAACACAAGACAAACGAGGTGTGAAACATCAATACAAATTTGCTACATCAGTTTACTGGGACTGAACACACCCAACTTAACAAGCACACTGACGTTTCTGAGCAATTAAATCCTGTAGCATTTGGTGGCTGCTCCAGATTGAGTCATGAATGCTCTAAAGGTGGACATCTTAAAAGTTAGAGCTGCCCTCCAATAGCTGATTTGAATTATTAGTAGGAGACAACTCAGTTATATGAGATTTATAAAGCTGAACTTTTGCTTCTTTTTTGGACAGTTGTTTCAGGTGTGCTGAGAACTTACAGTAAGATTTTATTTATCAGATTTATTTATCAGATCCTGCACGATAAATTCATTCCACTACATCAAGTCATCCCATTTGCTCAGTGGTGATGATGTGTTTGACTAGAACATGCAGCTGTAGTCACAGACCCCGGATGAGTCTGAGGCTCTGTTTACACAACCTGTTCAAGGCAGGAATGTTGCACCTTTGTTCTGTGTAAAACAACACATGTATTTGTCTGTGTGGACATTGTTCCACCTTTTGAGGCAGCAGCGGAGGTAGTCACCAAGTCAGATCAATGTCAGTGTAAAGAGGCCACAGTGGAACAGACACCAAGCGATGCTGACGTGTTACTCATCACACCTCTGATTCTGGCATGTCAACATGCTTTGATCCAGAGCAAAGAGGCGAAGGCACCATAATGAGAGGTTTGCTAAATTACAATGTGGTGTGATCTTTGTTAAATAAGCTTGAGATAAAAGGCAGGATAAGAGACAGCTGCAGCTTAGGAGTGGTGAATTTACAGCAACTTAATGGAAGACAGTTTCTGCAGTTGGGGACAGCCCTGATTAAATTCCCAAACAATTATCACGGTTTCTTGCAAATATCCTTGGAGAGTTTCATCTGAAAGTCAGTTGTCCCTGAGATATAAGTGTGAACACAAAAACACACACACACACACACACACACACACACACACACACTACTTACCTGTTACTGTGGAAGCGGTGTAGAGGATCTGTCCTATGACAAGATGAGAGCTGACAGCCAAAGTCACTGACATCCAGGGTTCCCACGTCACTGAGGTTGGCTCTCTGGGAGAGGAGGGGGAACGGGTCCTCCGGAGCCAGAAACTTCTCATACAGAGACTCAGACATGGCTGTATATGTATATACACCTGACACAAAGATGGAAACATTAGACACAAATGACACAGCTACAGCCTCAGTAATACACAAAGTACCAATATCAAATAGCACAAGGTACCAAGATGAATAAATGCATCTTACTCACTCGTGCAACAAAACCTTGTAAAAGGTTTTATGACTACAAATATTCTTAACTTAGTCAAGTTCAACTTGTAATCAAAATAACAATTTAAACTCAACAAAGCTGTGACTTCATATCATATTAGTTAACTCACTAGTTAAAAAATAAGAAATAAAATAATTATTTTAATTGATGCAAAGATTCGAGGCATCAAACTCTTTATACCACATCATTAAAGTATATCAACATATAAGACATATAACATATGAGTAGATATCAGTTCAATTTAAATACAAATTAACTGAATCCATCTATATCAATAAGCTTTCCACTATCTGTCTCTTCGCTAATAATAATGACAGATAAAAACTAAGTGCAACTATCTTTCGTCCAAACATTAACATTAACTGTTGATGTTTTTAACCAGTAACATCGATGGAGCTACTTATTAATAAAAGCTTATTTCAGCTGCTGGAGAAGTTAAACTGTTGACATTAATGTTAATTGTTGTGTGTTACATGTTAAACGTCGACTGCAATAGTTGTTTATTTCTGTAAACAAACTGCTACAGTGGAAATACTGGAGCGAAAACAAGTGAGAATTTAAGTCGAAAGCTAACCAGCGTTGTTTTCTGTTTGTGTACATTAAACTAACTCTACATTAGTCGTTGTCGTGTTTAGTAAACACGAACAGTTAGCCTGCGATAACACAACACAAGCTAACATCGTTAGCTTCGTCCACGTAGCGTTTCCTAAACCACAAAACGAAGACTAACTCTTCTTTTCACTCAGTAAAAAATATGAACGGTTTAAAAAACCGCTGAAGTTGTAATGAAGAAGCTATATTGATATAAACACTAACCTTTTGTCGTTTAAAGTGTGGTCATTTCTAACACCTCCATTTGCAAATCCTTTCTCTTCTATCGACGATCTCAGCTGTCACCGCGAGACTCCCAGCCGCGAGGCGAGCGTCATGTGACCTGAAGGCGGAAGCTGGCACACAAACAACAAAGCTAACACACAAGGCAACACTAACGCTTGTTACTTACATTTCTCTGCTTTTCCTGTGGTTATCTGAGCGTGTGTGTGTTTATATTAGTGGGTGGGCAGTCATGGCTTTGAGTCATGCAAAGGACTCTAGTTTTTTAGGAGGCAGGATACCACCAGAAATTGAGTCATTGTCGAAAAACCTGAAGGATGTGGACCAAGAGATGTTCAGAAAAATCTTGAAAGGTAAAAGCTAATTCATTGAGAAATACTACTACTGCTATAATGTCTTTTTATACGTTTTTAAATGTTGTTATCATTGTGGACTGGCACAATTTTGTATAGCATGTCAGTGTGTTTTAAACGTATAGTATGAAAACCTATATGAAAAGTGATGTTGATGAAACAACCTTTAATGTTTGGTTTTGAAAAAAAATAAGTGCATTAGCATGTAAAGACAGTAAATAAGTCAAATGTGACTGTGAATGGTGTCGTGTCCAGCTGTGGTCAGTGCCCTGGAGGGAAAGGACAGCAGAGACGTGATGAAGGCCATAGCAGAGAGCAGTCCCATCCCCCAGGAGAGGCTCAGTCACATCATCGCTGGCATGTACAGAGTCCTGTCTGAGGCCATACGCATCCCCACAGCATCACTCAAACAGGAGGTACGAGGTTTAGCACTGCACATCACACACTGGACCAAAAAACACAAAATGTTGTTTCTGAAAGTGAATTATAGGATATTAATTCACCCTGGAACATCAATAAATTTAACATTTTTATACACTGTGTAAAACTCTCTAAATAAATTAGAACAAAGAACTCAACATCAGCAGTCCCACAATGCAATGTGCTGCACTTCATTGACACAAAATTCACCATAGTGTGACTAAACCTGTCAACAGTGACAATTGAATTGTTTCCTGTCACAATGTTAACATATTGTACAGAGAAAATGAATGAATTCCTCATGGTTGAAAAAAGAACAGTGACAGAAAGACATGATCTTTCTCCTCATGAGGTTTAACTATCAGTGTCATTTCCAAGTTGCCAAATGATATCACAAGCATATATTGTTAACTGTAGATGACAGTGGTAGGCAGAGTGTTTGGCACCTACGTAATAGCCAGTCTATTTGGGTCATGTGGTGTTGGTCGCGGCAGCAATTTGAAATATCATCTCTCGATAGACCAGATGAGGAGTCTTAGACTCTCTTTTTGTGGATTTTATTGTTGATTGTATGTTGTGTATGTTATGGTTGTTAATGAACTGATCTTTTACATTTTGGATGCTTGATAACTGCTGCTCGACTCCACTAATCCTTTTGGCTCTGATGCAACATCATGTATATTAGTTGAATATAGTGTACAAACAGGACAATATATTCCTCTCTTAAACACTGAATTGCAATTTTACAATTAAAGTATTTTTTACTCTTGTGTTGAAAATACCTAAGGTTTTTCTTTGTCCCTGTTTAGGCCTTCAAAGAAGATCTGAGAGAGTTAAGGTACGGTCTTTCATATGTTTTTTTTTTTAACTGCTTTATGTTTTTAACATATAACACAAAATAAACAGCAAATGCCACAAATTTGTCCGTTTGCATTTCTGTCATTTAGGATACCTGAAGACTTTATCACAGATTTCGCCAGTGTGGTTTTTGGAAATCGGTATGTTGAATTTACAGATTCTAACTGAGTTTCTGTGTTTTACTGTAAATAAATACAGTAAATTTTCAATTTTCATTTTCATTGCAATCTAAAATTGTTTGGTCATGGTTGTGGTTGTTTTTAATCACCACTGCTGAATGATAACATGACTGATCGCTGTCATTGACATCAGTGATCTGATTTTCTGAACAGTGCTACTACTGTGACATTCACAGGAGACATTCATGGAGACATTAAAGTTCCTACCTCTCTTTGTATTTGTAGTCGTGCAGCTCTGGAAGCAGCAACATCCCAGAATGATCCAAGCGTCCCGACAATAGAAGACTTTAAATGGAGAGTGGATGTCGCCATTTCCACAAGGTGGGAAATGTTGAGAAATGATGGTCATATTGATATATAGTATGTAAACTGTCCAAGGAAACACTGTTGAAACTATGACTGACAGTGGTTTGTCAGAAATAAGCTTTTAGCTTTAAAGATGTGACCAAAATGTTGTTTTTATCATATAGTAGAAGGTTAAATGCAATTTAAAAGCAACATTTTCTTTTAGAGCCTCAGGGTAATGAAGTAAATGTGTGTGTGTCTCCTCTCTCTCCAGCTCTTTAGCCAGAGCCCTGCAGCCTTCGGTGTTGATGCAGATGAAACTGTCAGATGGAAGTTTTAGCCGTTTTGAGGTACATAAACTATTGCATTGTGTTTCTCTCTATATCTGTTCAATTTTTTTTCATTTTCACTTGGTGCACCTTGTAATGGAAACCTTGTGAGCTGATGGAAGATGGACAGTGTTAGTACAGTTCTTAAGGTTTCCTCCCATGTTGTCATACTTACTACATGTCCACATAATTCTATTCTTATTCTTCATAGAACCACATCGCAACCACACATGCGAAGCCAGGGCGTCTAATCTAAACGTTAAACCACATTTCACCTGAGTCACATTGTGTATTGTGTATTTTAGAGTCCTCTGTCCTACAAAGAGAAGATTTATGTAACACATTGACCCTGACACTGTGGCTGTTTGTTTGTTATGGCTGTTTACCTCCTCCACCGGACACTCTGTCTCTCCTGTCTCTGAGGGTCTCTGCTCAACCTTAGTTGCTATGGCAAATGCCTCAGGGACAGATGTGTCTTCACAGGCCATGATAAAGATAAACAATGAACTGTGGTTGATAGTGAATGATATGTAAGTGACGTGTATGGATCAGTACCCAGTCAAAGAATTCAAACAACATAAACAAGTCTAATTTTTATATATAAGCCAAGAACTTGGGTTTTATTGCCTACTGTAAATCCAGCAAGCCTTGGCTGTTTTTTTGTGCCTTTAAATGAGGCATATATGTTCGTATTTTCATCAGAATCATCTTGTAGTTTGACCTTCAGGAACCTACAACTATCCCATAGACGGTTTTCTATCCACATGGTTAGTTTTAGTTCTGCTCTGTAGCGCGTATCTTTAGACTCTGGGTGGAAAGAAGTTGGTCATTAGCCAGCAGGCTAACGCCGATCTGTTTCACTGGTTACATAATAGGTTCACAGAGGAATAATTAAGTTACCGTTTTAACCATAGCCTAACCCAGAATGTGCTGTTGATCAAGTATTTATATGCATGTTTCCACTTGTTACACATATCATATGTTCAACAACGTATTCATTACAATACAGAAAACACGAAGAATAAAAGCTAGCAGAGTAGAATACATATTAAACAACTGTCCTATTTCTTGGTAAATTAACCATTTCCTGGAAAGACTATTGTGCGCGTGCACGCACACACACACACACACACACACACACACATACACATACTGATAAGAAACAGTTGTATACAAAGGGAAAATGAATGACTCATATCTTTTGCCAAATTAGTCAGACACTGAGTCAACAGGGGGCGCCATACGGCTGCCACAGCTACTGTACCCGCTTCATAATTGCAAAATAGAAACTGGATTAGAGATTTTTCGAAGTAGGCTACTAATGTAGGCAGACACAGGCAGGAGGGGCGGACTTCTACTACTGCTGCCGTTGCACCTAGTACAGAGGTTATGTAATCAGATTACAACAGGATTACAAGATTAGTAGCAATAACATCCGATGTGCAGATTCTATTGATGGACCTCAGCTCCGCCTGATATGTGCTTCTCAGGATCTCTTCTGCAGTTTGACTAACGGATAACTCCTGCTCTAATCACAAAAATCACGCAGCTATGACAAGTGGCTGAAAGCTTTAATTAGCAGATGTGTTTTCACGATTTCACGATGACTCACACTTAGCTGGAAGCTTTGACATGAACATGAGATGAATATGAATTACAGTGGAAGTAAATCCCAATTAGTGCAGATTAAAAGAGTATAGAGAGGTCAGAGGTCCAAGCAGCCATGAATCATTCACCGTTCAAACAACCATCTCATGATGAATGGTCATCCTCCTACAAATATAACGCATTGTTTGTCACCATGGTAATATCACGCTATATCATTCATTTAGCTGCACACGGGTGACGCACCTCTCTATGTCACATTGTCAGTGATTGTTGTCGTCGTTTTCCTTTTCAGGTGCCAGTGTCCAAGTTCCAGGAGCTCCGTTATAACGTGGCTCTGATTCTCAAAGAGATGAATGACCTGGAGAAGAGGAGCATCCTCAAAATACAAGACTGATATAACTGAATGTGTAGAGATGTTATACATAATTAAATAGCATTTGTGAGATTGAGGGGGATCTCCACACAGGATGATTCATTTAAAAATGTAAAATTTTATTATAAATGATAATATTAAAAGCAGTTAGTCGGTCATGATGTGCTTTGAGGATGTTGGCATCCAACGTACCCTGATGATGAGACCAGTAGAGGCTGGATGATCAGCAGGAGTCTAAGCCTGTCCCGCTCTGTAGTAAACAGTATATTAGCATTATTCGGTGCAGTGGTCAGTATATCTGAGAGAGCTGCAAAGCTCAATTGTGCCAAAATTCAAATGCACTCTCACTAAGTGGCCACAGTAACTGGCGTCATGTGATCTGCTCTGTTGTATGAGACTGAACATTTTGTTCACATGCCCCTGAAACCAGAGAATGTGCAACTGATGTGAATGAGAAAGTTATTTTAGTTTTCTTTTTGTTTTTTTTTTCCACACAATTTTTATACCTGTTCTTGAAACCAGACTCACAGCACTGTTGAATAAGAAGTCAAATGATGATTTTTCTGTTATATTTTGTATGTTTATAACATAATTATGGGAAGATTTTTAGCCTCTTGAACCACACTTCTCTAATAAAAATCTGTCTGTTATTGTTAATTGTTCACGTTTTCTGTGTTAATTAACAACCAAAATGAAAGCATCAATGAAAACGACGAGTAGCTGGGAAATTACATCATGAAGTTGTATTAGAAGCTCTTTGTGACATGATCTGTTGACAATTGAACAATTATTAATGGTTCATACTCTTTCTTGTGTAAACAAATCAAGTAAAACAGAAAAAGAACATTTTAAAGATTATGACCTCACATCAGTTTTATAGTCGACCCAGACAGACACTTTCTGAACTTCAGAACTTCTTTAGATCTTAATTGAAAAACTTGAGTGGTTGGTGTAATGGTTTCTTAATCTGTGTAAGTGCCTTAAAATATCAGTTATAACAACAACACTGTTTTTTAGTCTCATTATTTGATGGATTGCTGTAATATTCAGTGCAGACATTCATGCTCCCCAGAGGACAACTCCTGCTGATGACTTTTCCTTGTGCACCAACTTGATGTTGAGGAAGTATTATGTGTGCCATGAGATTTTTGCACAAATAATCACTTTTCCCTCTGACTTATCACCAGTCTCTGGCCAAAAGTTCCATTTCTCTGTTACCACAGTTTATGACATAAAACTTAACACGTTAAATCACTAAACTAAGATAGTGAAACTAAGATCATGACAAAGTTGACCCCTGCTTACCTTGAAATTGCAAGGTAGTATTTTCTTCCTTTAATGTGACCTATAACCTGACTGTGCAACATACAGGCTGAATCAGGTCATTGTTGCACTGAAAGGTGAAATTCCTCTTCATCTTCAGCAGATTCCTGGAAGTTTTATGCCAAAGACTTTTATTTGAACTGTTCCAGTTGAAAAGTTCCAACTGAGAAAAAATAGCTGCCACCACCTTCACTGTGTGTATGGCGTCTTTTGATGATGCACAGTGATGTTTTTGTTCCAAACATACCTTTTAGATGACGGCCAACTTTAGTCTCAGATCACCAAAACACATTCAACCAACCTGGCAATGTATGTTTTTTATGATTTTTTTGAGATGTAAAACCTGCAAACACTAGAGACAGAAAAATGTTGATAAAATGAAAATAAACTGAATAAAAATGAATATAAACAGATACATGAGTTTGAGAATATTTACTGTTCAACATAACATTCTTTAATGTGGTATTCTCCCAAAGTGTGGAACTAACTATTCACACCGCAACAAAGAAACCCCTATCCTAACCCATGACCAATCAATCAATACATGAGTATTACAACAAGTTATAAGGTTGTGATGGAAAAATCTCATTCACCGGTGTATGACAAACTTATATAATCCTTAAAAAAACATCTTCATTCTTCATATGTAAAGAACAATTATGTAAAGAGATTATATAAGAATGTCAAATCTTACGCAAGATACTTTACACATCAGCCTCCTTTAATTACATTTTAGTGGAGACAAAGACTCACACAAACATCTCACACAAAACATCTGCTCTTTATTTTGATAAGGACCAGATCAAATCCTGTCTCGTACACATGCACATACTCACACTCAGCAGCAAGAGTCTGATTTTCCACATAAGAAATAACAAGGAAAAGCTGCCATGAAATGTGCATAATGCCATTTACGTGCTCATGCAACACCGAGGCTCATATAGTATCTGAGGCTCATGCTTTAACAAGTTCAAACCTGGTTTAAGACCATTGCTACATTTTTACCTTGTACCTTCTGTGCCTGCCATTCCTGTATGTATATGTTTTCCTCCTCTAAATGAATACATCGAAACATGACATTAACTGTGAAATGAAACACATCTGATGTTTTCGGGGAAAAAAAAAGAAAGAAAGATGAATAAAATAAATATGTATAAAGTAAAAACCTATAAATCTACAAAAGCAGCACTGGAAGCCACTGCATCAATATCCACCTTTCTTTCCAGCCCAGAAAGACCATGTTTTATAATAGTCTGTGAGGTGACTTTGAGGATAACTGCTGGTCCCAACCCAGTATTTAATGTCCAGACAGTCTGTGCTAGAAGAGCTGGCTAGACTATGTTGTTGGCCTATTTAGAAAAACACACAACAAAAATTTAAGGTGTGAAGGGACAAGGGGATCTTTCACTAACATGTGTGTGTGTGTGTGTGTGTGTATGAGTGTGTGGTGAGTGTGTGTGTGTGAAAGAGAGACCGGCCTCAGTGTGTGTGGTCAGGTTGTGTTTATGTGCTTGTGTAATTTTAATAGGCTAGTCTGTGAGTGTCCTCATTTGCATGACAGTCTGTCTGTTTTTACATGTGTGTCAATCTGTCTGCGTCTGTGTCTGCAGCCGTCTGCAGTATGTATCAGTCAGAGTTGGTGTCTGTGTGTGGGATTGAGTTCACAGGCTAGACCAGCCGACCTATATTACCCTGCACTGCTACTATACAGACATGGACACTGATCTCACAAGCCTCTAATCCCCATTTGCACATAGCGAACCGCTTTAGCGAACAATGCTTATTTTGAGACTGGAGGAAATACTACTGATAGGCAATGGTACTTTGAATGGTAATTCAGGTAGTGCTAATACATTGTGGACTAGTATCAGGACCCTCTGCAGTAAAAGTCCTTAATCAGCCTTAACCAACTCTGCCCTCAACCCTGACCTATATCTAATTCTAACCCTAAAGGTCAAGGCCACAAGCATTTGGGCAGTTTTTTCTTTTGCCGCAGCAATTAATTTAAAATAAAATTATTTCACATCAAAGAATCAAGTCTCATTTTTAATTTGAGTGAATTTTACATCAATATAGAAATGTGAGGATGACATAGCTATTTATATCTATCTATCTATCTATCTATCTATCTATCTATCTATCTATCTATCTATCTATCTATCTATCTATCTATCTATCTATCTATCTATCTATCTATCTATCTATCTATCTATCTATCTATCTATCTATCTATCTATCTATCTATCTATCTATCTATCTATCTATCTATCTATCTATCTATCTATCTTCCACAGCTTCCCTGCAGCCTCCCTCAGCTGCTTGATGCTTGTTGGTGAGTCTCTTTGTCTTCAGTCTGGTCTTCATCAAGTGAACTGTTGCGCAGTCGGACTAAGATCAGGTGACCAACTTGGCTGGTCAAGGATATTCCACCTCCTCACCTTTAAAAGCTGTTTTTGGGTATTCTTGATCTGAGCGCAGAATGTTGCTATATACTTCTGCATTCACCCTGTTGTTTCTGTCAGTAGTGAAATCATTGTGTCTGAGTTATAACAGAACCACCGCCATGTTTGACAGACGAGGCAGTGACTCTGAGTGTGGAGCTGTTTCTTTTCATGTCAGCTTTACTCTGGCTGTTCTGTTTTTGAGGTTTACCAGTGGGTTTGCATCTTGTGGTGGTCATGAAAGTCTGACAAGGAAACATGTCCGCCCACATCCTGCAGAGTGTACTTGACTCTATGTGTGGTCATAAGAGGGTTTTCTTCACCATGCAAACGACTTTCTGCTCATCATCAAGACATTTGCTCCTAAGCTCATTGGTTATTTTCTAGTTTCCCTCTAAAGCACCTGCTTTTTCAGATTGAACACAGCTGCCAATTTTGGTAAACAAACAATTTCAATCTCTGACAGATTCTTGAGCCTCAGTATTTTTGTCTTCACTGGCACAGTCACTGCCTCAACTCAGCTGACCAAGAAACATTTAGTAGCTGAGTGTTACTTTTGGACACTGTGTGTTTCTCCTGTATCTCCTTCATAGTAAACCTAACCAAATTAAAGCTTTGCTGTTGGATTTGGGTTTTTTATTGTAAATAAATGTTCTGAAGCTTGGAGAACAAAACATATGTAATTGTCCAAGTACTTCTATTCTTGAATGCAAACACTTTTTTAGTGTATATAGGACAGTATACTGTAAAATTACATTTTTTGTACTCAAATTCATACAAGGAATTAGCATCTTATTATTACTAAGGCTGTAGGTGATACTAATGCACATATTTTGCCATTATATAGTCTCACTTTAACATCAATTTAGGTGTTAGATAAGTTGTTGTCTTGGCATGATTTTACATTATTTTACACTCTTATGAAACAGTGACTGGCTAAACTAGTGAGCCACTGTTTGTTGTCACAGCTATCAGACCAACTGTGCTCTCTGGCACAGACACAGTTTGACGTCCAGCCAGGCTTTATTGCCTTATGTCGCCTTGTCTAACACCCAAACAGAGATCTGGCAATGGGTAGCGATGGGTGGTGACAAACTCTTAACTGTGTGTAGGAGTTAATGATTAAATGCTTTGTTTTCAGATCTATGATAAAACATGTTCCTTTAATTATCTCCATGGGAGAAACTCAGGTGATACAGCAGATCAGGTAAATATGAATAGTAAGGTAATAGTAATAGTAATAGTAATAGTAATAGTAATAGTAATAGTAATAGTAATAGTAATAGTAATAGTAATAGTCAGGTAAGTATGTAAATGTAAAGTTTGTATACTGACAAACTGACCCAGTCCTGCTGGATGTAGAGCTGCATGCAAAGTTGCACAAAATAAGTCATGTAACATGTAAATCACAGCAGAGATCTGCAGGTCATGTTGTTATTCACCTTGTAAAATTGTTGTAACATATAATTTTTGATAACTGCCCCAGATCAGTTTTATAACTGAACCAGCAACTCTTTAATTCTAACATTGTTTCACATATAGGTAACACTCTGTAAACACTTACAGATGCTACTGAAAGTATTCAAAAACCATCAAATCTGAATTCCTATACAAAGAACCAGAGGAATGAATGAAAGTTATAATTATAACTATAACTAATTATTATAACTTATAATTATAGTGTTCAAAGTTTCAAGGAGGTGTTGCCTTTGGATGAAATACACAGATTAATGATAAAACAATAGATTAAACCAATTAATGAGAGAACCACACCCCAAGAACAATTTTTAACCATGTTTTTGTTGTTGTTGTTGTTGACCTACATATGATTTATGATGCTATACTGCATCATAAAGAATAAGAGGATTGGGGGTTTGTGCTAAAATAGTTTTTATTCTGAGTTACTAACATAAAACAACTTGTATAACGGTGGCACCAGTATGATTCATTGTAGTGTGGGACGTCTCCAGTATCACCACTGACGTCCCACACTGACCCGTCACTGTTTCCTGGAGTCCTGGATGCAGGTCAGACAGCCTCCTGCCCCCTGCCCCCGACACTGAAACTGTTACATGGCAGATTGTTTTGTAACAGTTTTTCTAAACTCGCCCAATGAGAACAGCTGGCCGGGGTCACGTGACACAACTTTTACATAACAGTTTTTTTTTCCTCGCGCCGCTCCATTGAGAATAACAGCAGTACTTCCTGGACCGGAGCTCGAACGTGCAGTGTAGCCAGCACCTGCCGGCGGAGGACACCGATGAATGGCGGTGGGGGCTCTGGACAGATATGCACCTCATAGATGAGGGGGGAGACTTCAGACAACCTGCTGGCTATGGGGACAGAGGGTGAGAGTATGCTGCAGCTCGCAGCGGAGGCTTTCCAGTCGAAAAACTTCGACCTGGCCGCGGACATCTACGAGTGCCAGCTAGCGGATCTGGGAGATCCGAGGAGCCGACAGGAGTTGATGGTGAAGCGGGCGGACGCACTCGCGTTCGGGGGGAAATTCACCGAAGCTTTCGATGTTTATCGACAAGCCTCGGAGATAGACAGACTGAGACCTGTTCACTTGGCCCGGCTCATAGAGTACCTGTCTGGGAGTATCAGGAGGCAGGACGGGTGGGACGGTCATAGCCAGAGCGGCAGCCCGGGGACAGGAGGGGAAGTGGCGGGGGCGGAGGTGGCGGTGACCGCAGCGGTAGCGGCCGTTTGCCCCCCAGCAGCAGCGGCAGCAGCTGTGGATGCGGACTTCTCCTGTCGGATGTGTCTGAGTTTTCTGTTCGAGCCGGTGACTCTGCCGTGCGGACACTGCTTCTGTAAGAAGTGTCTGGAGAGGGAGAGGAAGGAGAAGGAGCGGCCGGTGATGTGTAAGGAGTGTAGAGACACCTCCAGACTGGCGGATGTACAGAGTTACCGGGTCAACGTGGTCCTCAGCAGCCTGTTGGCCAAGTGGTTCCCCAGCCTGCACCAGGCCGGGCGGCTGCGGCGGGAGGGCAACGGGCTGTACAGCGAGAGGAAGATGGAAGCGGCGCTGGAGAAATACAACCAAGCCATATTCATAGGTAAGAGCCAACTACTACTCTTATTATAGTCAAACTTTATCCATTTTACAAACAGAACAGAACCACGTTTACTGCTATAAAAAGCGCACCAACCCTACTGTGTTTATCTCTACTACTTTATTCCATTATCACTGTTATTACACAGCTTTTATGGCTTTATATCAGCATGAAATGTGAACAGACGGTCGTAAATGGTGACTTAGTTGAGGTAGTGTGTGTTACATATCGCTGACAGCGCCGTGCCCTACTGGAGCTGCTGGCAGCTGAGAGCCATGTGGCCATGTGTTGGATAATAGGTTTATGTAGGCTGGGCTACTGGACCAAACATTGCGTAAGCACGTAACCCGCCCCCCTCAGTTCTCAGCATTGTGTAACGTCAAACCATGATTCAGACATATGTGGGTCAAGGGTATTATTACAGGTCACCCCTAGGTATACTAATGCCTACAGAGGTAGAAGTGTGTTTATATAGGAGGTTGGTGCTCATATAGTTTCCACTTCCTCTACTATAGATGAATGTCCGCTATATTTAAAGTCAACTATTAATAAGGATCTATAGCCTAGAATAAAGTGTGTGTAAGAGAATGTGCTTTAACACTAATGTGTGACTTAGATGCCGAAGTCTTTTATGACCTAACCTCATTTGACTTTGCTGCTGCTGCAGTTCGGTCTCTTTACAGGCCTGGTTGTGTAAGTTTACACTCACTGGTGTCGCTGACTGTCTGTTGAATCGTCTGACAAGTGGACCACACAGTCTCTTCTCCCCCCCTCCCACAGCCCCAAGGTGATCGGTTTGCAGACAATAGAGACAATAGTGTGAATTGCACCAAGCATTATCAGCCACACAGACGTCTCTGTACAAGGGGGCCCTCCAGCAGAGCATTTATGTCCCAGCTGCTGCTGCTGCTGCAGTGGAGCTGCTTACAGCCTAACAGTCGACTGTTGTTGTTGCTCCCACAGTGATAGATAAGGATCACATTGGGCTGCTTCCAGGTCTGAGTGTGTAACAGGAAGTTATTTGGGTTGTTTTTACATGTTTAGAAAAGGCGGATTGAAAGATAATCATTAAAAGAGTGACATAACCCTTTAATTTTGATGGAAACCTCTTCAAACCACGTAGACTTGCAGAACTGGTCTGTAGCTGTGGTTGATTTCAGACAGCGGAGGCCACATTTAGTTGTTAAGTAAAGACAAAAAAATTCCTGCTTATGTAACTTATGAATTTGTGCATCTGAGTTCAGGAGCTGAATCTCAGCAAAACAAAAGAAAGGGCATTGCTTTTACTTGCATAATCTGTTTTCTACACCCTCTTTGTTATTATTTTATGTTTTATGTCCTTTAATGAGGCCCAGTAGCCTGCATTTAATCAGTTATATAAAGAAATCAGCTCTCACCCTCTGATGTGGCAGAATAAAATCTAGCTCTCCCAGCTTTAATCTCTGATTTCAAGATTTCAGACTTGGTTTTAGAGTTAAGTGCAGGGTTGGATCTAGGTTAAGATTGGGCTAAAGGTTGTGTTTAGGCATAAAGCTGTTATGATTATGCCTCCGAGGAATTAATGCATGTCTGTACAATGTCCTCAGAGTTATAATTAGCTCAGATCTGTGTGTGTGTGCATGTGCGCACGTTTAACAAAGCTGCTTTGTTGAAAATGAGCACTGTGTGGAACTAACAAAGCGTCTTCTGTTCTTCTTTGATAAGTTTTCTCCCAGGTATGGACCGTGTCTGTTAACGTTACAACGACCTGTGGGTTTCCTACAACCGTTTTACATTATCAAATATAATAATCCATTCTTCTGCGGGGCGACTGCTATATTTCTATTTCTGTTTTTATTTCTGTGAGAAAGCCAGTAATTTCCAGCCAGCTCCTGATTCCCTCAGGTCTAACTGCGACATTTGCATAAGTTTTTATAGTTATGAAACCTGGAATGTGGGTGACCTTGATAGTGCTGCATGGTTTTGTAAGGCAGCAGTTTTTCTTTTCATAACACATTTTGTGATATGGAAAATGATCCATTTCAAACATTTTTCCTGTCATAACTGGAAACACATCGCCAGTGAAGTCATCAGCTTTTTAGGGAAAAATAAAGGAGTGGATTTTTTTTTTTAACAATTCTGCAGTAGGTTGTGAAACCGTTGTACAAGGATCTGGATTCTCACTGACTAGTATATAAATGCCTTCAGCTGAAAACAGTTGGTCATATAATTAAGCAGCTCATTAACAGGGAACACTTATTACAATTCTGATTAAGATTTAATCGTTTTAATCGTGATTTATCGAGCAAAATACCAAATATTTGCTCTTTCCTGGTTTCACATGGTCTTTTAGATCAAGCTGATTGGACAAAACAAGCAGCTTGAGGATTTTTCTTGTTATTCTGATTATTTTATGCACAAACAATGAATCAAAATGAAACAATTACAGATGAAAAAATACTGAAAACAATCTTTGTGTATTTTGTTCTGTTGCATCTGCTTTTTGTTTGATAGGTTTTAATTGTTTGGTTCAATAAAAAAAAGTCAGATGTTGAATTTACAAAGATATAAAAGGAAGAAAAGCAGCAAATCCTCCCAATTGAGATGTGGAAATTACTAAAAATTATTGGAAAGTGGAAATTATTAAAATATTGAATAATTAAACAATCATGAGACAGATTCCAGTTAGTTCTTTTTTTGTCATTTTAAAAGTTCTTTGGGGGCATTTGATGCTTAGCTGGACTGAAGAGAGACAGGAAATGGTTCAGGGAGTGGAGAGGAATGACTTGCAGTAAATAGTTGAGCCGTTTGGGAATCGAACCAGGAACTTGCTGCTCAAACGTCAGGCACCAGTGCAGTGTATATGACAGCTAATCAAACATCGATGTTCATGTTATTTCAATCACTTCTCAACAAATTTTGCAAATGTTCTCAGACCTCAGTCTTTATTTATTGATGCAGGATAGCTTTGAAATAAGTAAAGAAATCTTTGGTTTTTGACTCATTTATAAATCTGGTGTCCATCTTGATGACAATGAAATCTTAAAACAGTTAACTGTTATAGGTGACAGCAGCATGTGACTTGGTATTAGGTATTCTGTCTTTCCACATTGTTGAATAAATCATTTAAATTCAAAAAACATCACCTTTTGCTCTGGTCACGAATAATGGACATTATTCAAATTTTCTGATTATTGATTAACCCATCGTCATCAGTAAACACTAACTGTTTCCTAACCCTCCCTCCTCTGCTCCTCAGCTCCCATGGATCACATACTGTTCAGTAATCGCTCCCAGATCCACTCCAGTCTGAAACACTATGACCAGGCTCTGAGGGACGCTGAGATGGCCTGCAGACTCAAACCTCACTGGTCCAAGGTATATGACACAACAAACTGTTGTTTTATCAGTTCAACCCAGTAAACAGATATTTGATGTAAAAATCTCTCATCTTCAGGGTCATGTTCGCAAGGCTCAGGCCCTGGTGTCGCTGGGCAGGACGGAGGAAGCTCTGAGAGAATATCTGGTGTGTCTGTCCATAGAGCCTGACTGTAGACTGGCTAAGACTGAAGCTCACAAGGTAAATCCAACAAATTCACATGTATTTTTAACATGTTTCTTTCCTCTTAAACCTGTGTTGGTATTTACTGGTTGTTGTCTCCTCTCAGCTTCTCAGTCATCTCCTGGCTCCAGTCACAGATCAGGTCCCTGAGCACATCTCAGACCACTCCAACATACTGTCTTCCAGAGCTCACATCAAAAACAGCATCAGTGCTCCTGTTCAGGTGAGAGACGTCCTCGTCTCAGCTCAGTCGAAATAAAGCTAAAGCTACTGAGAGAACATGAGGTTTCATCATCGTCTCTCCTTTTCTTGCTCTCAGATTCTTAGTCACAGCTTGTTGTCGTCAGAGTCCAGTCCTGCCTCCGCTCTTCCTGCACCTGAGAGGTCAGGGGGTGCTGAGGTCAAAGGTCAGGTAAAGTGTGACATCAGGAGGTCGGACCAGTGTTTCATCCTCAAACGGAAACGATGGAGCACAGAGGAAGAGTTGGAGGACGGAGGACAGGAGCGGAGTGATGAGCACATAAAGAGATCTAGATCTGGTGAGTTTTTTTTTTTTTTTTTTCATTTGTGCACAAGTGAATGTTCTGTCCATAAGCAGCAGTCATCTAATTCATCATCTGGTTCATCGTCTGTCCCTACAGAGTCAATGGTGGTGACTGAGTCGTCCAGCTCCATGATCAGGGACGCGTTAGATCTGGAGTGTTCTCTTTGTATGAGGTACAATGTTCTTTACAGCTTAATGCAGACCTAAAACTTTACTATCAGTCACTCACCAAACACTAAATCAGTCAGTTGTTGTGTAACGTGCTAAATCACAAGTGAGTTGTATAGCCAGCCTGTAATGACCTTATGTAATGTACAGTAGGTTTTAGGGCATAAATACCCAGAAACACAGCCAGAGAGAATTAAAAATAGTTTGCCCCGGTCATGAAGAAAAAAAATCATCTCATGGGACAAAGGCAGTTTGTTATTGGCAGTGAAGTTGTGTGTATCTTGAGCTGTTGTGTGAGTGCTTTAACAGTGTGTGTGTGTGTGTGTTCCACCCACTCAGGTTGTTTTATGAGCCTGTGACGACGCCGTGTGGTCACACCTTCTGTCTTCAGTGTTTGAAGAGATGTCTGGACCACAATCCGAAGTGTCCACTCTGTAAAGAAGAGCTGTCTGAGGTAATGCTCACCTACAGTGTTAGAACAAATATGTTCAGTGTTCATCTTCAGTCGAGTAGGAATCCAAACAAACGGAAAGTTGAAGATGTGTTTACTTCACTACTGTACCAGTAGAAACTGTTAAATTCTAATCAGTTTCGTTAACTAGGTCACTAGACATTGATGTACTGTGTCCTGAGAATGCAGAATCTTGCACAGACTCAGATGACATTATGACAAATATAGATCAGGCCTTAACATGTCTGTCATTAAGCCAAAGTCTTCAAGTATTTCTTTGCTTCTGCTTCTTTTCACATACTTAAAACGATCCTTCTCCTCCTCAGTACCTGGTCCAGAGGCAGTACTGTAAGACCGTATTAATGGAGAACTTGATCTACAAGTATCTTCCTTCCGAACTCATGGAAAGACAGAAAATCCACCTGGAGGAGATGGCCGAGCTCTCCAAGTGAGTTTGCGTCCTCTTCTTTTTTTCCTATTCAGCTTGCTCCATTTTGTCTGTTTTATGTCTTCAGATGTGTCCTTGTCAGATTTTATCTCATGTCTGACGTAACACTCTCCATGTCATGCTATGTGACCTACTAACCTACAGTAGATAACACACATTTCTTACACACTGACCTCTGAGCATACGTCATACCCGGTATCAAGTGTCAGTTCCCCGGAGGCCGACGGAAACCTGTATCTCTGAAAAATAACTGCGCTTGAACTGGAGCAAAATTGATTCACTCTCACAGTGGCCATGTTTTTTTTGTTTTTTTTGACAGTTGGTCTGGTGTGAGTTAAAGGAACTCATGCTCATTCTTTTCTATTGACATTAAACACATTCTTCTTTCTTCTCTTCCTCTGAAGTCTTAACAAGAATGTGCCTATATTCGTGTGCACCATGGCCTTCCCCACTGTGCCGTGTCCGCTCCATATCTTCGAGCCGTGCTACAGACTCATGATTCGCAGATGCATGGAGACAGGAACCAACTGCTTTGGCATGTGTCTGGCAGACAACCTGAAGGGGTCAGTGCAACGATAACGACTTTGTTCTCATTTATGTTTAATACGAGTGAGGAAGTATAATAACACTCCTCCTGTACCTCCAGGTTTGCAGACTACGGATGCCTGCTGGAGATACGTGATGTGAAGTTCTTCTCCGACGGTCGCTCAGTGGTCGACACTATCGGCAAACGGAGATTTAAAGTCATTCAGCACCGTGAGAGGGATGGATACAACACAGCTGATATAGAATATCTGGAAGATGTTAAGGTGAGAGAGAGAGGACATACAGAGGAAAAGAGAATAAAATCTGGATGTGGTAGAGTTAGATAGAGAGGAGGGGTGGAGTGGGTGAAGACATTTACCAGAAGCTGTCATAACTCAAAGGCATGTGTGTGTGTGTGTGTGTGTGTGTGTGTAGGTGGAGGGTGTAGCAGAGCGTGAGCTGCAGTCTCTGAATGATGCAGTGTACGACCAGGCTCTGGTTTGGGTCAACTCCCTGAAGGCCGAGCAGAAGGAACGCATCGAAGGACACTTCGGACCCATGCCCGCGAAAGACTCTGAACTTCAGGTACAACACACACACACAAGCACAAGCACAAGAATCATTCTTTAAAGTTGGTTCTTTATTTCTTTATGTAGCTTCCAAACCTTCCACCACAGTGTTTTTCATCTGTCTCCTCTCAGGCGTGTCCCAACGGTCCGTCGTGGTGTTGGTGGTTACTTGCTGTTCTTCCGTTAGAGGGCAGAGCCCAGCTGCCGTTCCTGGCCCTCACCTCCCTGAAAGATCGTCTCAGTGGTATCCGCAAAGTGCTGCTCTTCATGGCCCAGAGCAGGCACCGGTGACACATTGAGCTGCCCAACAAAACGCAGTAACCACCTGCCCTGCACACACCCTGCCTCAAAGCAGCAGTTGACCTGTTGTTCTTCCTTTTTTGATGCACAAAGAACTGACATTAAAAAGCTGTCGCACCTTCCCACACCGTGACTCCGTCCCTGTTCAGAAAGCAGCGCTGGGTTTTATCCACACATCTGAATCAATAGATATCTTCCGTGCATCACGTTCTCTTCACATCACACAGAAAAGCAGATGGATGTGGGTGGGGAGTGTCCACATTTGGGTTTGAACAGAATCATTACCTTCAACTGTAGCATCATTGCTGTGCAGCAACATCTTCATCTATTCATGTTCCACTGTTGCCTTTCTAGCAATTTTTGTAGTTTTCTGCTCTTCCTCTCGCATACATGTGGTGTGTGGAATAACACGAGAAAAAAAAAAACAAAACACGGAAAGGACAAAAAAAAAAAAACAAGTCGAAGTGATCCGAATTTGTTTTTGCAATCTCCACAAAAAGAGAAAGAAAAAACTGAGCTGACTGACTGAACATAGCTTTAAAGCAACGATGACGCAAACACCCCAGTGCGGATTCATAAATTGTAAATTAATCTGCTACAAAGTGGCAACTAATCAACCAATCAGTATCCACGTCCTGTAAGAGACCAAACAGCTGAGTGAATATAACAGAACTCTGTCTGTAAACGGGGTGCCCATTGTTATTTACAGTTCGATCGGTGTTAATATTTTTTTTATTTCACCTTCCTCACTTCCATCCTTTTTCCTTCACTTCCATTTCTGTCTCCGTCTCATCCGACTGAATAACAACAGACTGAACCTTTACATCGTTGCGCTTCAAGGTTCCTGTTCTTGTGTTTTATTCATCCTTTTTTTTTTTAAATTGTTGTTTTTTTTCCCATTATTTATTTTTTGTCGATATTTATGCATGCAGTGACATTGTTTACATTTTAAGAGAACGAGATGCAGAGCTGCTCACTTTCCAAAAGCTTTTCTGTCTTTCTTTTTTTTTTTCTTTTTTTTTTTAACTTAACGTTTTAACCCCAAAACATCAGCAATAATCACCTGCTAACGCGGAGTTAACATGGCTGCTGCTAAAATATTCCGCAGGGCAAACTCTGGAAACAGGAGTCGAGGGGCATATTCCCTCCCTGGCCCTCTATTTTTACATCACTACTGACCCAAACCTCTGAAGTATTTTTATTGGGCTGTCATAATTCGAGCTATGCCGACTTCAACATATTTGGATTCCCCCGCTGTCAGCAGCTTCTCTGCAGCCGAGGTGTTTGAAAAGGAGCAGTCCTCAAACAAGGATATGGATTTCTGAAACTATTATCTCCTAAGTGTATTTATTCAATATTTATTCTTACTTATTTTGCACTTCCACTTTAAGTAAGGGAAAGAAACAGTGCAGTCAGGCTTCATTATATTTATTTCCACCGTGGCAGGTGTCAGAACACTCAAGGATTTGCAATCACTGCAGTAAAGTAATAAAAAAAGTCTGCTGGTTAAATTGGTCCCTAAGTGTACACCTATTTGCATCTGCGAGCAGGACGAGACGACTGCTGAGGATCTGCATTAATTTTAGTTTGACTGATGCTGAGCTATTGTAAAAGGCTAGTGCCTTCCATGCACAGAAAAAATATAGTGTGGAACGATTTCACATGCAAACTTTTTACATAACAGCTTCATTTTACCCCCTTAAATACAAACTTACTCATTCAATGACTAAAAATGCAACAACAACAACAACAACAAAAAACTAAAACAAAAGATATTTAAAAGAATATCTACAAACAAAATTGTGTTTAAAAAATATTGAGGCCTTGCTGATGTCTGTAATATGACTGTTTTTACGTGGGCAAAAGTTTCATCTCTGGAAAAAAAAAAGGTTGAGCTTTGCCTTTAAAATCTCTTATTTTATACACATGGTTTGATTTTACATGTTTCTATGTCAGTCAGGTTCTTTGTATTTTATAATTTTATTCTCTTGCTGTTGTGTTGTTTGTCGCTCCTTGTGTCATGTGTTATAGTACGAGTGTCATGTCAAATCATCTGCATTTATTATTTTATTTTGAAAGGGCCAAAACCATGGAAAACTGACTAATGGTGGACTGATAACAATATAGCACAATCGTTTAATATTCCCCTTCAAGAATCTGTTTATATTCAGTTCATGCATTGTTTCAGTTTTGCAATATGACATAAAAAATCATACAGCAATATTGTATAAAGTACTATATATAAACAGTATATCATTATGTAATGGCCCAAGTGTTAAATGCTGTTGTTTAAGGAAGCATTTGTACCAATATTCATTTATAATAATTTCCCCAGTCATGTATGTTAATGTTAGAACTGATACCCAATAAGAATTTAAAGATAAATCAACTCAAACTGGGCAGGAAAGGGAAAAACCAGTGACAGATGTAAAATCCCAGAGGAGCCAGTGGACTCATTATTTCTCGGTTTGACAGAATCGTGTACAAAGCATAAAACGAACAGCGTTTTCATCTTAAAGCTGATATCTGTGAATTACTGTATATTTGTGGCAGCAGTTTTAGTGCCTTAAGTTGGACTTTCACTCGCATCTTCACTTTGATGTATAAACTGCAGTGGCAACTAGGGGAACGTACTGTGTTATAACCCAGGTTTGTTAAAATAATATCAAGATGAAAATTTTATTTGCTTGTCACATTCATTTAAAACAGATCCCACCCCTATCTCCTAAAATAGTGTTAGTAGTATGACCAACCCCCCCAATAGTAGCAATCATCTCTTAAAATTAATTTATTGTAAGTGACATTTGATTTTCTTACCATGGTACTGGTTGAAGGTTTTAGAGCATAGAGTTGGATACATCACCCAAATACACATTAACAATATTTCAAATTATTATAATAATTAAAGTCAGTCAGTCATTTTGGGTTTTCATTTTTTGGGCTTAGTTAATTGTTAATTGCTACTTCATGTTTTGTGTTAAATCCAAAGCTGCAGCCAGATGGATGACCATCAGCTTAGCACAGTAACTTGTGGCTCTAACATTCTTAGTTTGCGATCAAGCAAATGTGACATAACGTGTAAATTAATGTCCTTTAATAGCCATGTTAACCAGCCATATTCTTGAATTTTATTGTCATTTGTTTTCTTTTTATTAATTATTGTTTTCTTTATATTAAGTTAAATAAGCTAATTAACTGTTGGTTGTAGCATCAATTCATAAACGTGATAGTCGTAACCAACAACATGCTAACGCTAACATGCTCCTGGCTTCAGCTTCATATTTAACATATAAATGCATATAGGGGGTAGTAGTGGCCTGGTGGCTAAGGAAGTGGACTTGGGTCTGGAAGGTCACAGGTTTAAATCCACTGACTGCCGAGGTCCCACTGAGGTACCCTTGAGCAAGGTACCGTCCCTTGTGTGCACGGTGTACTGTGTGATGGGAAAATGGGAATCACTTTCATCACTTGGTATCGACCATATTAAACCGACTGGAAAGGAAATACACAACCTGGTGACTCTTGGAGGAGTTTGTGTTACACAGTATGCTGGAGTATGAATACATGTGTCAGCTATTGGATCCTTAAAGGTCACGATGGGTCTAACCTGCTTTTACAGCTTGAAGTTCTTGTTATTTTGTAGCATTCAAACTCATGATAACTGTGGTCAGGCTAACAAACTGACACTGACACAAAAATCTTCTCTAACCTTCTTCTTGGTGATGTTGTAGAAGAAGATTGATCTTTATTTTATCTTTTGTCATCCTGCTATGCAACAACAGTAGAGTTAGATCATGTCGCCTGTTAATATCTTGACCTTTCAGATTTCAATTGCTGACCTTTGAGGAAGTGTAACTACCTCTTCAAGCACTTCCACAAACACAAACACAACAATTATGCTTCCTGTTTGTCTCATTATTTCCCTGTTATTGTTGAATAATTGAAGTTTGAAGTGAAATTTGAGTGAGAGTCTACAAAAATATATCATTGGGGTCCAGGTTAAAATGCACCATTATGTCGCTCCTCAACTAAAACTGCAAAGCTGTAAACTCAAAGATTTCTTTGCCATGTGTTTGATGCTGAGCCCAAATATCTGAATTATGTGAAGGAGCTCGTCATTTATCTTCCCTGTGAACCTGAACAGCTTCTCAGAAACAAAGTCAGTGACCCTTTTTATGACTCTATCTACGTGACTTAACTAAAACACGTCTCTTTCTCTGGTTAAACCTTCTTGCTTCGCTGATTGTTTCACCTGTAAAAATATTCACGTCCTAATAAAAAGCTCCATCACACCCTCCTGGCATTTTGAAACATTTGTACATCACCTGATTTTTTTCAAAGTTTGTTAAACTCCTGTAGAGCTCCATGGCCTCTAAATGTGTCCAGGTGAAATCGCACAAGATGAATGTATGTATGTGTTGACTTCTCTGTAATTTCTGTACATGGCTGTTTTTGATAGTAAAACTTTAGTAAGCATTACCTTTGCAAAAGTACAGTCTGAAGCTACAGCTTGTGAATAAACCAAAAGGTTTGTGTTCTTGATCCTGTATGGGATTTCGAATGCACCGGACTGGATGAGAGTCTGATGTCTCTTTTGTTTTATGTTCTTCAGGGTTGGGTGTGTTTGGGTTCAGATTACCAGTTACATCACTGAGTTTGTGTTCAATAATTCACAATATGAATCAGCTCATTTATCAAATCTGATTAAGTCTAAAAAATAAAAACACATGGGTCAGTGCTTTCAACATTTCTAATAAGTAAGAGATCAGTGATGACTTTTATAGAGCTGACCTACAAATATCACTTCTACTTCAGTATCAGTGTCTAATTCATGTCTATTTTCAGTTTTAACTGATCAACACACATAATTCTAGTTACTATTTGCATCCATCCTCCATTTAGTCGTTATAATGTATAAGTTTTCATAAAAATAACTTGTGTCTGTCTAATGATCTGTTCAAACCAAAGCAAATTATCACCTTCTGTTACTCATGTCCAACTGTGGTTGGCAAATCCACAAATATTTGTCCATAACACCCAATAGCAGGAGTACTGCTTCCAGGAAACCAGCTGTGCTAATGACTGTGCTAATAGAGGAAATCGGCTAATGCTAGTGCCAACTTGGTTCACATTAAAATACAACTGATAATACTAAAAATAAGGGTCTACTACCTAATAATTCTAGCACAATAATCAGCACAACTGACCTCTTGGAAGAACTATAACTATGTCTGCTAAGTCAGCTGTGCTACATAGTTTGGCCTTGAGTGCTCTGACAGGGACCTAACCTAAATGCAGCTCCCATGCAAAAATAAGCTAATAAACTAAACTAGGCTTTAGGTTACTGACAGTGGAGCAGAATCATCTTTTAATCTATCACAGCAAGACAGTGAATAACTGTGTTTCCCACATGACAAAATATTTGGTTACAACTGTATCAGTGCTTTCCTCTTATTTGTAAACTGACAATAATTTCTAATAAAAATGTAAAAAATTTACTAAGCTTTTAATGCAAATACACGTTTTCCACATTGGTTTACTGTAGTTTTAGTGGAGAGTTATACTCAAGAGTTACCTAAACCTAAAGCTAATACTATTTTTTTCACTACTCAGACACCATGATATTTAAATCAAAGATGACATTTTTTCTTTTTTTCTTTTGTTATACCATTTTATATAATAGTCCAGATGAATCATTAAAGATTTCATTCCACAAAATCCATCCTGATACGTTGATATGTATTTTTGTTTGCTGTGTTTTTGTTTTGTGCACGAGTGAAGAGGAATGAAGTAGGTTGACATTTCTAAAGGCACATGGTATGAAAACAAGTGTCCTATATGTTCACAAGTTGACAGTGTGACAAATGTTGCATGACACACCAGTTAGCTAACAACTTACATAAAAGATCTGACACAATTTCATATTATTAGGTTAGCTCCCAGTTAAAGATAGGCTTTGTAAAATATTAAAGGTTAAAAAATTTAAGCCTAAACCTGTGGTGGATACAGTTGGTAGGCACTGCTGCTCATTAAATCAATTTGGGTCAAGAAAACATTCCTCTGAAGGAGAGGGTCTTTGGGGAAAAGGCTGAAAAACACTGTTGGACAGAGAATCAAGCACAGTAGTAAAGAGAAAGAGGATGGGTGGAGGGTTGTGTGGGGATAAGGCAAGACAGGACAAACAAGAGCAAGGAACCAAGAAAGGACAGTTGAGGAAAATAAAACTGAGAAAACAAGTTCAGGATAAATAGAAAGAATGTCATAGATACCTTACATGCGGATGTGGAGAGAGAGAGACTCAAGCTGTTTGATTTTAAACCAGTGACAACTAAACATACACATATGTCTTTAATATTACCGAGCTGCTCGCTCACACTAAAAATATACAGAAGGTTAATGTTTAGCTGAATGACAGAGATATACAGAGTGAGAGGGGAGAGGCTGGACAGGCAGTTTATGTAAGCAGCGAGGAGCAATGTAGGACACTCAGTCAGAGTTAGAAACTTATCAAGAGACAGAAAACAAGATAAAAACTTCTCCTCACTGGCTCATGTCAGTATAATTACTCTGCAGATTCAAAGCAGTCACATAAGGACGCAGAGAGGTGTGAAGGCCTATGTATGATGCTGCCAGTATCTCTAAATATAGAAGCATAGGGTTTAACTGAGACAAACATATTGCAGCCTGTAAATTTCCATCATCCCAAAGTCTACATGCTGTTAATGATCTATCCTGTTAATGTGTATTTATTAGTGATTTCCGTGAACTAGGTTCAATCTAGTGCACTGGCCACACAAACACATGAATGTTGTTGGAAAATCTTTCAACCACAAACCCACAAACCAGCGTAAATAAAGATCTACACCAGTTCTATGAGTCTTTATATGCAACGTATGGCAACGTCAACTGTTAGTCCATCACAGACAGTTTTTGGATGAACCACCATAAAAATATGGCATTCACAGCTGGGAATAATCTAATCTAGCGCCATCAACAGGTCAAGTATAAATTTATCGAACACTGTTGTTAATGACAATAAAAAGTTTTACTCAGAAATCAGAGAATGCATTTACTGTATTATAAAGATGATAATATGTTTTTGTAAATGTTTTAAAATTGAAAATATGAGAATATATTCAGTAATAATTAAATTATTAGAAATCAACACACATGTCAGGAGGAAGAAACACCAGGGTACCATGTGCTATGTTTAAGATTTAAAATGTTTAAAATGCCAAAATTACAAAAATACATAATATACAGTTGTGAATGTATTGTCTTTACTTTCTATTATGCACCATTCATAATTACATGTAAGTCCAATGTAGCTGAATCTAAGACAACTGGACTGTTGTAATAAATGAAAATTGTGTTATGTAACTGTATATTTTGTCTCTCATCAACTGTTCTGTTATGTGTTGATGTATGAAGGAAGTAGTCTGTTCAGTTCAAATAGCTGTAGTTCAGAAGATGTGACAGAAGCTGCAGTGGACTGGACAGTCTGTAATCTGTGTGAGTTCACCAACAGCTCAGTTTGCTCTGCTAGTTTAAACCAGCCAGTGTTATCATTGTTGTGTTAATTGAAATTCACTGTCATGGTGGTGACAGTAGCCTTTCTCTGGATTTAATGGTCAGCTATAATGTCAGTGGAAACAATAACAGTTTGTGAATGCGACCTCACCCAGCGCCAGGGTCAGTTCAGTTTGCACCGAGGTCAGTGAGGTCAGACCAGTCTGACCAAGCCCAACGCAGAGAGCTTATTTTGACAGTGGGTTTCCTGTGGAACTACAGCTCCCACTGCCAGAGAAATGTTGGGGTGAGGTCAGACGTGTTCCAGCAAAATACAATATCTGACAATATATACAATAGTTTAAAAAAGTGTAATTAGCTATAACTCTACTTTGGTCTACTACTACCTAGCTAGCTATGTTCACAAGAAGAGTCCATATGAATTCTTGTGGTATCACAAGAAAGTAATAAATAAAAGTAAACCATAATTTCCCAGCAGCTTCAGTACTTCGGTACAGCAGCAGTACTCACCTGCTGGCTCACTAAACGAGCAACTTTCTGAAGAAGAAGCTCTAGTAAGCAAGGCTGTGATAAATGGACAGAGATTGTGTAACGGTGGTTGCTCTGATTTTTGGGGTTGCCTTTTAACATAAGATTCTTATATAACATCTCAGCAACGCATTGAGGGGATTTCTTCAAATTTGGCATGTACATTCACTTGGACTGAAAAATGTAAAAATAACTGTGTAAAAAAATACTTCTTTAAACTGTGAAGACGAAGAATTCGAATAATCCACATGCTAATTAAATCATTGAAGTGGTCAGTTGTAGTTCCTTGTTGACTTCTGGGTCTTAAGATTTTCAAGCTCATAGTTTTGATTTTGGGGCTTTAATGTCTTGTTGTTAGCATTGTAGTATGCTAACATTAATTCTCCGAGCTTTAAAGCAAAGTACTGGACAGTCATGGGATCAACAACATTATATATTTATTGATTGATTTTAAGGGGGAAATGTTTGTGCGTTCATTAAAATATAAAGACAATCCAACCAAAAGGTATTGGAACGTTTAACTGTGCTAAAAGAAAAAGTGAGAAGATCACTACTATACTATCACTAATAGTCTTTAGGATTAATCAGCTAGCGATGAATATTCATATAAAATTCCAACTAAATCAGTGTAATGAGGTATTTCAGTCTGGATCAGGGCAGTGGTCTGACAGGCGCAGCTATAAATGAGTCACTGAACTTTACCAACTGATATGTCTGAAATGTGTCACAGAGGTTTGTATAAGAGAAGTTTTATAATCATCCCTCCTCTGGGTATAGAAGTATTAGTAACTGATTCTGAACCCAATGTAGAAACATTTTCTGAAACGGGAGTGTTTTATTGTCGGAGCAGGATTAGTAACTCCTCTGTTTATGCAAGTCTCTAAAGTTTCTGTGATCTCTTACAGTTGAGTCCTGAGTCGACATTAATACCCCCTCTACTCTACCTCTGAGCTTCTGATTCCTGCCAAGTTAGATGGTTATATAACCTGTAAATGAGAAGGTCAGCACCCAGCAGTCATCGCTATGGATACTTGGCACCGACACACACACACACATACGTCTTGGCTGGTCCACTGTGGAGCTGCATGTGTGTGCGTGTGATAGTCCACATATCAGAAGTAGGGCAACAGTGGTGTTACCTAACTCACCCAGAAAAGACATCTGGAGAGTTTAAGCAGCCCTCTCGCTGATTACAGCTTCCTGTATATGCACACACACACGCACACGTGCGCATGCACGCACACATCAATCATGAACCTTCAAACATTCCCATACAGTTACGCACAAACATTTGACTCAAACTCTGACCACACACAAACAGAGTCACATAACCACAAACACTAAGTTCACACACACACACACAAACACACACACACACACACACACACACACACACACAGAGACACACACAGAGAGACACACACACACGTGTATGTGTGTAGTAAATGTCCGATACACTCAGTTGAACTTGTGTAACATTGTCAGTTCTCTTTGCCAGGAATGAATGGAGCCATGCTGCCCGTCTATTCTTGTAAATGATATCTCAAGAGTACCTCGCGGGAATCCTTTCACATTTGACACAAACATTCACTTGGATTCAAGGATGAAATGATTACATTAAGTGGCCAAACACCAAAAGGGAAAGGTCATTGGGACCACACGAAACATGTTTTCACACTTTAATTCTACTTTAACACCCTAACACTTTAGATATGACAGTGCAAGTCTTCCAATTATGCAAAAACATTTATTTGGACCCAAAAATGAACTGATTATAGAGTTTGGTGACCAGAGGTCAAATGTTGCTGTGATCTCACAAAACATGTTTTTGTCTTCTTGAGTGTGCTATCGCCATGTCACATTGAAGGTGAAGGACACTGGGGCTGCACACAGCATGAGAGAGACATACACTGCCTGGCCAAAAAAACAGTAGCCACTTGATGAAGTGATACACCCATCATGCCTAGTACCTACTGTACAAGCCTGAGGAGGCAGTGCTATGATCTGGGGATGCTGCAGTTGGTCAGGTCTGGGTTCAACATTATGTGCCCAAAGAATGAGGTCAGCTGACTACCTGAATGACCAGGTTATTCCATTAATAGATTTTTTCTTCCCTGATGGCACAGGCATATTCCAAGATGACAATACCAGGATTCATTGGGCTAAAATTGTGACAGACTGGTTCAGAGAGATCAGAGTTCACGAGACATCATTTTTACACATGGATTGGCCACCACAGACCTTAACCCCAATTGGAACTTTGGGGTGCACTTGAGAAGACTTTTGTAGTGGTCCAACTCTCCCATCATCAATACAAGATGTTGGTGAAAAATTAATGCAACACAGGACAGGCTTATCAAAACAATGCCACAATGAATGTGTGGTGTAATCAAAGCTAAAGGGGGTCCAACGAAATATTAGTGTGTGACCTTTTTTTGTTTGGTGGTGACTTTTTTTTTGGCAGTGTATATACACCATTTTGTCAAAAATAATAGACAGTGACTTGGTCTTCAGGCTGAAAATCAACTACAAAATGTTGTGACTGTATATCCTTTATGAATCGATATATAATAACCTTTATGACTTTATATATCTATGAATAAACATATATATGACAATCACCTAAAGGTTTATCAAAGTGAAAGTATGTTTTATTTTGTGTAAGAATATGGATCTTTACATTACTATCTACTATATTGTACCACAATGTATTAATACTGATATTCCTGTCTTGCAATAAAAATAATATACTTTTACATACTCAGCTTTACATACTCTTTGGCTGAGAGCAGAGAAGACGACTGATGTCTCTCACAACATGAAACTCTAAACTAAATCACAGGATGTCACTTTGGTCTGTATCAGGATTAAATAAACAAGCTATAACGTGTTAATAAATGTGCTTGAGTAGTTTCATTAAGTGTGTAGTTGAACCTTGGACAGATCCAGGCTGTTCCTGCTGTAAATCTGAGAGTCATACATTAAAATCTGAGAGAGTAAATTTGGGCTGGAAGTTCAACTGACATGATATTTAACGTTTAAAAGTTATGATTATTAGATGGATTACAGGAAATGTATGATCCGACATGTTTGCTGCTTGATCTGTTCTGAAAAGTAAAAGGATATCTTGGTTGCTGCGTTAAAAGCATTTTAATTGGACATAAGGACGTTTCTGTTGACACGTTATCGGTCGGCTTCCCTCGCTGCCTCTTAGAAAGGAAATTGCTTTTCCTCTCAGCTGATTTTGTTATGATCACATTGCCTCAGAAGAAGAATAAGAAGGCACTGTGCTGGAAAAAGGACATTTCATGCTTAAACACGCTCAGACCAAAAGAAAAAAAAAAAAAAAAAAGACAACCAAAGACACTGGTTTACTCTAAGACCGGGACCTGACTCAAGATCAGAATTCAAATCTCTTGATTGTACAAGAAAAAAGTTATATTAGAACATCAAAACATCAAGGTTCATGTTCATACAAGTTCCTGCTGAAGACCACAAGAGTATAGTGACCTCAAATTTTTAAGGCCACACAGTTGTGTATGTTGAAAAATTGAAAATATTAAAATATTTCCATCTCGTCTCTGCCAAGTCAGCATTAAAATGATTTCCAGACATATAGAATACATGTGTTTTTCATTTTTGGATATCTAATGAAATACATGTGTATTATTTCATGAAATGTGAAGTATCACTAGATTGAGACTGATGAGTGATTTTAGAGAATCATTTCCAGTATTATTGCTGCACATTTTGTTGTTTGACTGGAGGCTTTGAAGATAAAAATATCAAAATCTCGTGTTGAAAGCAGCTACAGACGTTTAACATCTGCACGTCCATCTGATGCCTTCTACCAGCTTTTGTGAAGATGCATAAAAGTGACAACATGTTAAAGTTAAAAAACTGTGAAGTCATGGGCAGTTTTTCTTTTCTTTACCTTTAACAAATAAGCCAGAAACAAGTTAGAAAAGGGAGAAGAGTGTAAAGAGCAGCACAGTGCCTTTAACCTTTGACCTTAAACCACAAAAATCAAATTCCATCTTAAGACCAAGTGAATGTTTTTGCCAAATTTTGGAGGCTTCCTTCAAGGGTTTGTTGAGATATGTGTGTTCACAAGACCAAAACAGTTTTTTTTTGCCAGGTCACAGTGGCTTCGGCCTTTGACCACCAAACTCTTATCAGTTCTTTGAGCCTGAGAGAACACTTGTGCCAAATTAAAAAAGATTTTAAGAGGCATGAAAAAAATTGGAAAAGGAAAAGACATGTAAGAATAACTTGTTCCTGTTTTCCTCAGTGTGGTGGATACAGTAATTTATTGTGCTTCTGAACTGCACTTGAACTTTCATATATAAATGGCTCCATTTTGTTTCTTTTTTTTTTTGTCGTAAGACAAACACATTTTCTTTATAATTCCTTTTTGAAACCGTGTGTGAACATTCAAACAGAAAACAACGATCCCATTTGGTCTTTACTGCACATTTTATGTACAAGACAAATTCTCAAAAGGCAATACAAAACGACACAAAATGCATAAAACATATATAGTTACTGTGAGATAGATAGATTTAATTGATACAAAGGAAACTTTCAGCTGTGACACTCACTTTACTTTAGCGATGCTTCGCATCCTGCAGCAAACAAATCTCAGAGTAGCTAATTATGTATATTGATTTATTTACACGCTAAGTTGTTAAATGGAAAATGTTACACAACCTGCGACACACTGACGACATGATGATGCAGTAAAAAAACAAAAAATTAAAAAGACACAAAAGTCACCGTGATGATAGTTTTTTTTCCTCGATTCCTGAAGAGCTTGAAGAGTTTTTGGAGATTTTAGATTTCTGTAGGATGCCGTCACATCGTCTGTAGTTACGTATTCAAAATATCAAAAGATGAAAAATTTAAAATATAATTTACATTGACAACCTGGGACGCGTTTGACACACTTTGCACTCGATAACACAACAAACATGATTAGTTTATCTGTGGATCATGTTAAAGGAAACATATCAGTCTAAAGAAGCTCACACACACACACACACACACACACACACACACACACACACACACACACACACACACACACACACACACACACACACACACACACACACACACACACACACACACACACACACACACACACACACACACACACACACACACACACACACACACACACACACACACACACACACACACACACACACACACACACACACACACACACACACACGGGAACAATGGATCAGCACATTTCAACTCAAACTTGTGACCGGCAGTAGTTAGTTCAGCACATTTTACCCCGGCTTCACTTAGATGTTGGGACACGTTACTCTTCAGATTTTCCACATTCTTCAAAATATGAGCATTTATCACTGTGTTAAGACAAACACACATACATACAAAACACACACACAGGGAACAACAAATAAACACGTTCAGTCACACAGAACAAATTAATCACTGACCACAAGATTTACTTTGTCTCTTCTTTATAAAATATAATCTCCTTCTTCACTTCCTGAAGTGTTGAAATTAGGTGAAATTAACTTTCATTTTATATATATATATATATATATATATATATATATATATATATATGAAGATAGATAGACACAGAGAGAGATTTACTGCTGTGAAGCTACATGTATGTTCTCTTGTTCAGGCACCTCATAATAAACTAAGACTGTTGAAAAAAAAAAGAAAAAAAGAAAAGTGGATCCACTTCAAGTAAGACGTGTTATCTTTAGGGGTCCTACCCTGTCATTTAGAAAATGTGACTGTACAACAGAGGGATGTGATGAAAACGAGGGGTTAAACAAGAGCCTGGCTTTAGCTGTGAGGCCTGAAGCCACAATAATAAGAAAACAACAGAAAACAACAACTCTTTGTGTGCAAATGCATTCAGGTCCATTCTGACTCATGGCCTCCGTTGACCCCCTTTCAGATGTGACCCTCTCTGGATCTACTGATGAGCCAGCTTAGGCCAAGGAACTTACAAAAGCCGACCTCTCACTGGACGATCTGGGGCATCTCGCTCCAGGCTTTGGCCTTCTTCTTGGCGAGCGCCATCCATGGAGGTTCGTCCTGGGGCAGATCAGGGGGAGGCAGGCCTCGAGTCGAGGATGGGGTCTGTCTAGAAAGACCTGGAGCTCTTGAACCAGGCTTTTCTGGAGCGGTTCTTGATGTAAAAGGAGTGGGGGTGACCGTCGTACTCGGGGACTGAGGCGTCTTGGAAGAAGGCAGCGGGGCAGCGGGTTTGGAGAGAGGTGGCGGGTTTGTACAAGAGGCAGGTTTTTGGGGAACAGGAACCGGAGTAACTGGGGGTAACAGGGATCTTTGGGCAGGGATGGGGGTGGGTTGAGGTGGAGGTTTTGCAGAGGCAGGTGGAGGCTGCGGCTTTGGGGGGACGGGGCAGGGGAGCGAATGAGCTTTTGAAGGCTGAGGTGGAACTGGAGTTGGAGGAGAAAGAACTCTCTTTGCCTCCTTTTCTACAGTTGCTAAAATCAGAGAAAAGACACAAACACAAACTTTTCAATACATAATAAGCACAAAAATAATTTCCTTAAAAACTATGTGATTGTTGTGTGCACTGATGTAGATTGGCTTTTTTTTTGGATGATTTCATAATCATTTGTAAAGGGTGTAGTTTCTAAATGGGCTTATGAATATTACAACACTCACAATACATAATACAGTACATATTTTCATACTACACAACAATAATTTATTGACTGTACATGTCATGTCATGTCTAACCGTTAAAACTTAACCATTAATTGTAAAAGTTATTTTAAAAAAAAGATTAGATAAACACAAAGGAAATATTATAGTAATGAGTGATCTGTGGTTTTGGTTTTCTCCTTTATCCTCTGCTTTCCTGTTTCTTTCAGATATATAATATGTATCTTTGCTTTACATTTTTCATCCATTTCTGTTGAATTACGGTAAATCCTGTCAGGTCAGTTGCAGTAGCTGAGTTTTTACAGATGAGGGCAGCATGACATCAGACTAAAACCAACTAACAGATTAATTTTGATGACTTTTTAATTTTGTTTCATACAACTAAACCAGTAGAGTAACCAAAATAAAACCAGATGAAATGTTCCCACAATGCAGATAAAGTGAAACTGGCTTGTTTAGAGATAAATGACTCATGTGTAAGTGTGTGTGTGTGTGTACTGGCTGGCGTTTGTCTGTGTGTGTTCTGACCTTTGCTGGTGGATTCGGCCGTTTTGTTGCTCTGCTCTCTGCTCGCAGCTGAACTGACGTACATTGGCAGTGAAGACTTCCTCTCTTGTTCCTCCTGATAACAGAGAGCAGCAGTCAGTTACACAGCCTGGTGGCTGGAATAACAAGTGGCCGGAGATGTGTGGCGATGCACTGAACTTACATGGAAACGGCAAAAAACCACATCGTACGCAATCATCTTAGCACATTTACATATGAGACATGATTTAAAATTATTAATAATAACTGTGACACAGTTGCTCTGTGTACTGTACAGAAGTAACTTATAGGAACTTAACATCACCCCACAGACTTGTTGGGAATATGTGTTCACATTAAAGACACAGAGAAACACACAGATTACCTTCTTGACTGTCATCTCATCTGGTGAGCTTTCTTTATAGATTTTCTGTTTCTGTTTTGCCACAGAGATCCAGCTGGGAGAATCAGATCCAGCACAAACACCGCGAGCTGCAGCTGGTTCTGGGTCAATAACACAGCAGATACACTGTTACACTATGTGAATCACTCTCTGTTTGCTCTTTCAATGTCAAAATCTGATTTCACACACAGTTTTGAACAATTATAGTTTTGAAACCATGTAGTTGTAACTGTAGTTGTACACACCTGAGATACGTTTGGGTTTTCCTCCACTGTCTCCATGTACGTCTGGTTTCTTGGGGAGGGCAGGCTTGTGACTGATTGGTTGACTCAAAGTAGGCTTAGCACTGATTGGCTGAGGAGGCTCAGGTTTACAGCTGGTTGGCTGAACTGGAGGCTCAGTGGGAGACTGAGTAAGCAAAAAAATCAAATAGTTAATAAATAAAGAATAAAACCTCAGGTAATGATCTGCTCCCTGCCTCCTTCAGTGATTTTGCACATCGGCTCTAAATGAGGTATTTTGTATCACTTCATTGATTTCAGACTGAATTTTCAAACTTTCTCCAACAGAAATGTAAAGTAGAACTAGATCAGGGTCATTTCTGATCAATATACATCAAGCTCAATGAGGCCACGAGAGGTAGCTCCACCTCAAACCTCTTTTCACCAGCAGATGAATCGTCTGAGTCATATTCATGGTGGTATCTTTTGAACTAATAAGCTAAAATTGAATCCCAAATGGTAGGAGAACTTCAGACTTCCACAATCTAAACATCCTGGGGAATCTTATATGTGAAGGACGAGTAAAACCACACTCGAAAACATGCAGTCGACTAAAAAAAAAAAAAAAAAAAAAAAAAAAAAAAAACAGTTGGGGTCATCACCTCGGCATTTTCCTCCTCGGAGTTGAAGCGGTGCAGAGCTGATGTCTTCCTCAGCCGGACTCCGAACGGACTGTCGGGGTTTCCCTCCACTACAACGGAGCTCTCTGTGGGCGGGAGAAGTGGAAAAGTTGGAAAATTTGGTCTGTGGTTTTCATTTTATTTCAAGTCAAACAGAAAGTTCACCTCATGTGACTGGAAAATAAAAGATGTGGGTCACAGTGAAAAATAGGAACATGAAATTACAGCTTGGGAATCTGAATTCACCCAAGACAAGACAATAAGATGAGCACTCGAACATATGAAACTGTAAAGTGATGGTGTTGTAATGTCTCTACCTTCTGTGTTTGCAAAAGCTGGCGTCTGGGGTTTAATGGAGGATGGAGATGAGGCTGCGTTGCTGTATGGTTTGGCAGCAATGCCTCCTGCGTTCTTGGCTTTACTGGGACTCAACACCAGTTCAACCGTGGGCGAACTTGCCGGCGCTGCTTTCACAGCTGGATCCTTCTTGGTTGCTGCTTCCACCTCCTCGCCCCCGACTCCTGCGATGCCAGATGGCAAAGAGGAGGGGATGCAGGCTGGGGGAGAGGAGGGAGGAGTCAGACTTTGTGATCGCTGCCAGGCAGGCGTGATGGTGAAGCGGACTTTACTCTGATCTGAACTGCTGGATGACGGTGTGACAGTTTCCTCCACAGGAGCAGGTGGTGTCACTTCCTCTTCCAGGGCAAATTTTCCTTCTTCTTTCACTTTCTGTTCGACAGCATCAGCTCTCTCTTCATCTGTAGATACTAAATGTTGCTCTGTGGTTTCAGAAGGCGACTTGGTGACATTTTCTTTGAGATCTGCATCGACTGGAGACTGTTGGAAAAATGACATGACTTTCTCGGAGCTGGGTGAGACCAGGTTGATGTGGATGATGCTGGTCTTACTGGGAGAGATGGGTCCACTCTCCGGTGATTGAATCTCATGATGCGACTCTGGAAGAGACAAAGAAGGCAGCTTGGAGGAGACAGGAGCTTGTTCTGTGGCTTCAGGTTGTTCGTTTTCCTCTTGTTCTGCGTCTGAGTGGGACATTTCTACATTTTTGTGTTCAGTTTCTTCGACTTCAGGCTGCTTCGCCTCAACATCTTCCTCTTGATCTTGATCTGATTTTTGCTCTGACTGGCTGATCTCTACACTTTCCTCTGCCATCTCACAGTTGTCTTGTCCATCCTGTACTTCAACAATGATTGGATCTCCCTGGTCTGGAGACGTTTCATCATCACTCATGTGTTTCGTAGCGTAGACGGCATCATCTCCTGCTACAATATCTACACCTTCATCTTCCTCCTGCATTGACACTGCAGCTGCAACTTCCTCATCGGCTGCATCTGCGAAGGTCTCCGTCATCTCCACTGCGTCCTCCTCATCTTCTTCAATTGCTTCCTCTGCCTCCTCCACTCTCAGTCTCTCCTCCATCGTCTTCACCTCCACCTCCTCATTATTTTCTTCTCTCTTCTCTCGACCCTCCTCATCAGCCTCTGGCTCCTTCTCCAGCTCCATCACCTCCTCCTCTCCCTCACTCTCCTCCTGTACCTGGATGTCAGTTTTTCTTGTAAGGATATCAGTTTCCTCCTCAGGTTTGACTTCCTCTGCATCTTCTTCTTGCTGGAAAAAGAGAACAAGAAAATAAGACAAAATGAGATTTGAAATTTAAGCCTCAGGAACCACATATACAAAGACATTTGTTCTTCAGCACCAGTTATGAAAAAGTGATGATAAAAAATGAGAAATTTGACCAAAAAAAATAAACAAAGAAACAAAATAAATAAATAAAACATTCTAGACCAGTCAGATCATAACATTTTCATGGGGTTGATATTTATGCATTATTCAATATCTTTATATTAACAGTGGATCACAAGACTATTTATGTGCGGACCACTTAAAATCCAGAGAAGGAAATTGCAGTTCAGTATCAACTCCACTTAGCTTTAGAGCATCTTTCAGCTCACTATCATTAAACAAAAACTAATAATGGAAGGGTGACATTGAACATTATCATTGATTTGCTACCAATTATTTTGGTCCCTCTAGTGGCTATCACACTGGCAACATTGTTACAGAGGAAAGATGCCGGGGTCAGAAATAGGACACAACTATTCATTTCTTGTTTTCCTGGCTTTTAACAGCGTGATGAGGATTGTTCTCTAAACATTGTGTTTTCTAAATGTTTATTGAATCTGTGACCTAGTTTTTTTTCTCAGATCTACACAATGTTTATCTGAGTCAAGTTGTTTGTGAACCTGCAGCTGAATAAACTTTAATTAAAGTGACATCACATCCATAAAGCTGAAGTTTTGGAAGGCACAGACAGAACAGTGAGTGAGTGACAGAACAGAAAACAACACGTGCTCTGTTAATATGGAGCTTGCTGGATAATGTTAAAAAATACTTTTACTGAATGTTTTTGCCCCTTTAGTTAATTGTAGCAGTTTTTATAGTTCTATACTTAAATCTCAGTTAATTTAAAAATACATACATGATGTTGACTGAATTGTTCCACAGCTAGTTCTTCCTCCTCCTCTTCTTCACCTGTAACCTCTTCATTGATGGGAACCACTTCTTCTTGGCAGGAGAGAGTGTGAATCTCCTCCTCTTCTTCCTCAGAGGTATGCGAGAGTGAAGAGCCCGAGGGAGGAGCCTGATGAACGACAGGCTCGTCTAACTCCGTCAGCTCCTCCTTCACTTCCCCATTATCTTCTATCTCTTCAGTTTTCTGGTCCATGGTCTCCTCCGCCTCTGTCTCCAGGGCGATGCCTTCAGTCTCCACACCTAGTGAACAAGATGCGAGGGGAGTTTTCAAGGAACTCAGTACCTCCTGTAAGAATGAGCTCTCCTCCTCCTTGCTTTCCTGGACTTCTTCTTCTGCTTCTTCTTTCTGCTTCTTCTTCTTCATCCTCTTCTTCTCCTTCTTCTTCGTCTGCTCTCACTACCAACTCACTTTCAACCCCAGTCTCCTCCGCTGCACAAGCGATACCTGGAGGATCCAGTGAGTACTCTCTGGGACCAGCAGGGGGCTCTGGTGTGGTTCTGGAGGAAGAAATCAAGAGGTCAGCTGGCCAGGAGACGAAAATGAAAACAATTCAGACTGAAAACAAGGAGGAAATCGTGTCAAATCACCTGGGACTGTCCAGAGAGGAGGCTCTGGAGCTGAGCTTGGAGGAGGGCAGAGTCTCAGCGTCTGGGGCCTCGTCCTCTGAGACGCTCGGCTCAGGAGGAGAGGAAGTGTCGGGGCTGTGAGAAACATCCTGTTCTGCTTCCGACTCATCCTCTCCCTCCTCCCTCTCCTCATCTCTCAACAGGGATCGTCTGGAATGCTGCGGTTGCTCTTCCTCCTCCTCCTCCTCCTCCTCCTCCTCTCTCCTTCCTCCTCCTCCTCCTCTTCTTCTTTCTCGTCCTCCTTTTCCTTCTCCTCTGCCACTTCTCCTTCTTCTTTTTCCTCTTCTTGCTGCTTTACTTTTGGCATCAGCGCCTCCTTACGTACTACTGGATTACAGACAGAAACAAAGGTCTCAGGTCAATCTCATATGACACAGTGGCAGCAACTATAAGGAAGCCTGTCAGTGTCTACATGAAAAATGAAACAAAATTAGATTTAGTTCAGATAATTTATATTTTACATGTAATTCATATATTTGTGAAAAAAAATGGTAAATGGTAAAAAAATTAACTATTTTAAAACCATAAGGCACGGCGACTGTGAAATAAGAATATTTGTAAAGTAAAAGTAATCAGGTAAAAGTAATCAAAAAAGTTAATTAGAACAAATAAAATTTCAAGTTTAGGTTAAAACTTGTGACAAATAGATTTCAGGGAGAAAACTGAATCTTATTTGTCAATAGATTCAATAAAGATAAGATTTGAAAATCTAATTCATCTGTCAAAATATTAATATGTTTCAAGCCTTAAAGAAAAATAATATTAGCAGTCACAGTCTTTCATACATTTGTTTTAAAGAAAATAAAAACCTCCCGACCTTCTTTCTTCTGTTGCTCTTTCTCCTCTAGAGCTTCAATCATGGAGCTGTTCAGAGTCTCATCCACCATAGAGTCTCCCTCTCCTTTCAGCTCCAGCTTCTACAGGAAATAAGATATGATGTCAGCGTTTTCATTTTCCACTCAGGTGACAATCACGTTATCCAATTAGTGATTAAATCCGACAGATTTTTCACTACAAGATTTAAATTCCTCTAAAACTGTGAAGAAACACCTTATCCTGTTCTCTGTCCTCATCCTGTACATCTGATTGGACCAATGCATCTTACATGTTGGAAGTGACTGAACTAGATATGATTTTTAAAAGGTTTTAGATTGATCAGAAATGTAATAACTTATGTGTTTAGCTTTCATCGTCATTCGTATAATAATTACAGTACAGTGTAAAAGTTATAGGCAGCCCCACATGTTTTGTTTTAGCAGTGTGTTAAAGACCATACATATTTATCTCTCACTTTCTTTATGCAGATGTAATAAGAAAATACAGGAAATTTGTACAAAGTATTTAAGAACACATAAAATGTACTAATGATTCTGGATTCAGACTCTGGCCACCCCCAGCGCTTCAGTGACCCAACAATTTCAAGGAATAAGCTGTTAGCAAAGTCATTGTTCCACACCCAGATCACTGATAGACATGCCTAGCCTGCCAGAAACAGTTGGCAGATCCAGATGTGACGGGGTCTTGGGATCAGCTGTTGATTTCACTTTGGCTCGCCCAAAAGAGATGCTGCTTTGACAAGCATATTGGCAAGGCATTATGAGTTGGGGCCACCCAAAACATGCTTTAGGTCTCTTGTGCCCCTCTTTATTGTACACCGAGGGGGGAATTCTGCCCTAGTTTGCCTCATCAGGACTCTTTGGATATCATCGTTTGGTCATTGGCTTTTTCCATTTTGACCAAGGAGAGATCAGCAGCTAATGTCAAGACCCCTGTAACATCTGGATCTGCCAACAGCTTATGGCAGGATAGGGATGTGTATCAGTGATCTGAGTGTGGAACAGTGACTCTGCCAACAACTTTCCCCTTGTGGTTGTTGGTCACTAAAGCACTGCTGGGGCACTAAATCTGGGGCTGGCTAGAGTCTGAATCCAGAATCATTAGTACATTTTATGTGTTCTTAAAAACCCTGTACAAATTATCTGTATTTTCTTATTATATCTGCATTAAGAAAATGAGAGACAAATATGTATGGTCTTTACAGCACGGCTAAAACAAAATATGTGGGGTGTGCCGATAACTTTTACACAGTACTGTGTTGTAAATTGCTAAAGGAACAAAGTCAAAAGAAGTAAGAAACAAGGCATATATTTACTCCATGTCTTCTTAGGAACAGCAGACTGTTACTGACGTTTCAGGTTTTCTCACTGTTTTTTCTTTTACTTCCTAATAAAGTTGTTTATATAGTTTGGCTAAACTGAAGATTTTTGTTCCAACTTGTCTGATGAAAGCTTGTATTTCCAGCTCCGGCAGACATGTTGCAGTGATGTCAACATTTTCCCAGGCCTCAGATTCAGATTCAGATTACTCTGAAAGATACTGGTTTATGGTAACTGACTGGAACAAACGGCCAAACACTGTTCAAATAAAAGGCATGTTGTAATAAAGTGAAATGGTCCTTTAAAGAATGTGTGCTGGTAGTTTCTTACACTGGCAGGTTTCCTCTTGTTGCAGGCTTTGTGTCTCAGGCCCAGCTTGTGTTTGGCAGCAGAGTTGTCAAGACAGCCGAAGGGACTGGCCGGCTGACTGAAGTCCCCTGGAACCACTAGGGGGCTCATTGCCCTGCTGGAGGCTGCACAGGACAACTGGGAACAGAGACAACAGAAGGTTTTACTAAGAAGTTTCACAAATAACTTAACAGTAAAAATACTCCTCAGGTTTTAGTGAGTGCCAGTAAATTAACTCCCTGCTACAACTGGACTCCGATCAACTAGCCCTCAAATGTGTGTCATCATCTGGAGATGCCTCTGGACGAACTCCACTGACAGAAACTGGGATTTGTCCAGCCGTGTCTTGGGGAAATTATATTCACATGCCACTGTATCCTCAAAGTCTGTCTCCCGGTGGAGCAGGTCCAGACACAGCTGGTCACATTACAGATTTGAGTCATCGCTTCTAGTCTTATTTCCAAGCTTTGAGAGACTTAACAATCCAGCGCTGAGGATGAGTGTGTTAAAAGGTGGATTTTCACTAAAATGATGAAGGAAGGAGATATAGAAACCAGAGGAAATAAAGGAAGATCAGCAATAAGACAGACAGAAAGAGTCCAGCTGTATAAATATTAGCTGTTCTTATCTGCAGGACCAACACTTTCTCTGTATCTCTCCGTCTACTCTTACAAATTCACATTTTGACTTATTTAATCCACTTTGTATCCAAATTCATCACAGTTTGACACATAAACCACACTTACACCAACAGACTCAAAAGCAGTCCACAGTGACAAACTGGATCCTTTGTTGCTTCAAACTGAGCTTTTTTTGGCTTTCATCACCTCCATTGTATTGGATTTGTGGTGGAATCTGAATTTCTCTTAACTTGGCAAATAAAGCCAAAACTATAAGTGTGGCAACATATCAACTGGGGTCAGATGGAAAATGTTGAAAATGAAATGATGTTTTCTATGATTTGGATAAAGTTGTTCAGAGATCATGAAACATTCAGAGGAATATGAATACAGTTCTTATTTAATGACGTGGATTTGTTTATTTGTGGAGATTTCAGATCATTATGTATGTGAGTAGAGTGTGTGTGTATGTGTGTGTGTGTGTGTGTGAGAGAGAGAGAGACAAGCTGAGGCAGATTCTGAATGTTATAACTACAAGCAGACACGCTGACTGCCAGAGAAACCAGTGGAATGTACTCTGAACACACACACACACACACACACACACACACACACACACACACACACACACACACACACACACACACACACACACACACACACACACACACACACACACACACACACACACACACACACACACACACACACACACACACACACACGGAGTAAATCACTGGAATAACACATACAGTGTTACAGTCAGGGAAAAGGGAAAGAAGGTCAGAAATACAGAGACAAGGAAATAGAGAAAATAACACAGAGGGAGATGTCGAGAAGCAAACTCGTAAACACACACACACACACACACCCTTAAGTCCATCTTCAAGGATCACGCACTAGGCACATGACACCTATTTGCAGTGCTACACATACAGTATTCATTTGTTTGTGAAATTGTTGTATGAATCAGATCTAATTCTTTAAATTACACTATTTGTATCTAGACAGTAAAGTCTAGTACTGGCATTTAGTCTCACAGACTAATGTCGACTCAATGAAAAGCTCTATTATGTCTCCTGCATACATATGTGGTCGCAGTAGAAACAAACCTTATACTAAGCACTGACCTAATATTGTCTGATACAATATAGGTTAACACAGTGGTGCAGTTGTTGGCATGAACTTTTCTGGATTTGAACCTGTCAGCTAATGAGGACCTTTCTATGTGGAGTTTGCATGTTCTGCTTGTGTTCCTACATGCAGGTTAGATCAAATGGTGACTCTGAGTTGTATGAGCTTGAGTGGTTTAGTTTAGGTCTCAACTGAAGCAAAAAAAAAAAAAAAAAAATGACAAAATGACAAATTGCCTGCACTCTGTCTCTTTACAGTAAATATAAAGAGGCTGACCCAGACTCACATACTCTGTGTGAGAAGGACACGCTGTCAAGCCCAGAACTACAAGCCCTGAAATGAAATCAACTACATTTCCTCCATGTCTCCATGAAGTCTGACATGAGCTCTCAGTGAGTGGAGAAGCTCCAGAAAGTGGCAATGTGACTTCAGTTCATAAGTCAGTGCAGTTCTCCTTGACCACATTCCTTTGTGTGGAATGCATTTAAAAGGGATATTTTCAGGTTTTTGCATCCATGTCTTTGTAGCTGGCTATTTGTGGTTCTCTTCAGTGGCATAAAAAACTGGGCAAAACCCTTCTGAAATTGCTAAAACTGCTCTATTATTAAATGCTCATTTGTCATACTTTGCTGACTGTGCTTTTCACCCACATTATAGCCAGGGAGCCTAAATGAATAGTTGAGGGTTTTAGGACATTTGTCTTATCACAAATTGGCACTACTTTTCCATCCATCTACAGAGTAGTCATTTCAGTGAATTGTTTTCATGGAGCGTATGGGATGTTTTAAGTCACATGGACTGAACCACAAGCACTCACACAGTCACCGACAAAGAGAGAAAGGAGAAGACAGTGTGACAGTAGGGGATTAAGAGACTATTAAAGTGGAGACGAGGGGAAGCAGAGAAAGAGAACAATTGATGGGGGCTTTTGATAGTGTTTGAGTGATTAGATTGGATCATGAGTTGTTTTTCCATCACAGTCACATGTCAGACAGCCTGAAGGTTTCTCCTGGCCTTTATAAATCATGTATCATACCATGAGATCACTACAAAGGCTGTTTGACTGCTGCTCAGTGTTGTGTTTCTCTATTTGGCCTAGAATTGGTCATTTGTAGCACTAAAATCTTTGTGGCAGTAATTTCTGAATATACAGCTTGATTTTCTTTCGTGGACTACTATTGTACCAGACTTCCTTTGACTACTTTGACAAACCATATCAAAATAGTTTGCTGACAGAAAACTGTGCATAACTAGGTCAATCTGATTTCAGACTGTGACAGGAGGAGGCGCAGTCTCTCACAGTCTCAAATGTTTTTATAGACAATTAAGCAAAGGATGACATGAATGGTTACTCAGAGAGTTGGAACTACAGAGAATATTTGCAGTAGAGTATTTTAGCATCTAGCAAATCATTAATCTGAGGTGCTGTGATGATGACAGCGGACCAAGCACAGTAGTACAGGTGTTCCTCTCCTCAGAAACATTTTAAAGCTGCTCCTGGGGGATCCTGAGGTGTTCCCAGGTGAGAGTAAATATATAATCTCCCCAGTGTGCTCTGGGTCTACCCCGAGATCTAACACTACCTGGATGTGCTTGGAAAATCTCCAAAAGGAGGTGTTCTGATCAGATGCCCAAATCACCTAAATTAGCTCCTGGATCAATGGCTTTACTCTGAGCTCCTCACCCAATCTCTAAAGCTGAGTACAGACACCCTGCAGAGGAAACTCAATTTGGCTCTTTGTACCTGTAATCTTGTTCTCTTGATCACTACCAAACGTTCAAAGTTCACCAAGAACAGAGGCATCCAAACTATTCCACTAGGGCCGAGTGACAGGTTTTTATTTCAACCAAGCAGCAGCATATCAGTCTTGACTCATTTAATTAACTGATCTCAGTCTTCAGACAGTTGATTGGTCAGACTGTGTGCTCTCGGCCATTTGCAGGAACAAAACTTGCAGCCACATGGCCCTTTATGGACTAGTTTGGACATACCTGATTTAGAAGATAGGTGAGGGTTGGAACAAAGACTGACTGGTAAATCAATAGCTTCACTTTGCTGCTCAGCTTCTTTTAGACCAAATGGTCCGGGACAAGCCCTGCATCACTGCTGATGCTGCACCGATCAACCTGTCAACCTATTGCTCCATCCCTCACTTGTGAACAAGACACTAAGATACTTGAATTTGGGACAACAACTCATCCTCAACTCTCATCTTAGCTATTTCCCACTCCTGGTGCAAACCACTCCAGTGTGCTGTAAAGGTGACAGTCCAGTGAAGCCAACAGAACTACATCATCTGTAAGGAACAGAAAGGTAAAACTGGTTTTCCCAACTCCTAACTTAGAAACTGGATCAATGACAAGTGGCAACACCCACCAGACACAGCTCTCATTTGGTCATTCAAGAACCTGATGGCTTGTATACCAATGGCTGCAAAGTCACATATTCCTGCAGTATACCACATAAGATACCCAAAGTTTTTTCCAGGTGGACACTGGATGGGCAAATTCCCATGACCCCTCAAGAAGCCCTACAAGGCAGGTTTATCAACTAGCTAAATGACATCCAACTCTTAAACGTACTGATGATGATGGCTTGTGAAGACCAAAACAGAACTTAAACTTGTGTGCTGAACATGAATTTCCTACTATGTTAGACCTACTGTTTAGGTCTGAAGACTACAAATGAGAAAATAATCTCTGTAGCCTGCTAATCATCTCTGGCAACTCAAGGCGTCATTAGCTGCAACTAGCACACGAAACCCAAATCTCTGGGTGAACCATCATGTCCATCGTGGGTAATGTAGGTGTCAGGTTTTCCAACCATCTTGGCTCCAACAGTGGTTTAGGAAGAGCAACGTTAACTCAGTGAAGTGCTGTTTAAAATGTGTGTGTTTACCCGGTCGTCATCACTGTCGATTCCTTCCAGACTGTTCGAACTGTTCCTCTGAGGCTGATTCTGAATGATGGACAAGTGGAGAATGGAAAAAAACAGAGCTTAGTGTGGTAACAGCATTCTGGGAGCATCCAGATGGACTACAGTGATAAAACGTGTTACCATGGCTGTGTTTAGCGTGGTGTATTCAGGTGGACTGCAGGGTAGACCGTCATCCTCAGACATGGTCCCAGCATCATCTGTCTTCTTCACACACATCAGAGATGGAGGAGAGCCCAGTCTGATGGCCTGCTTCAACTGGAGCTGCAGAAAACACACACAATTAGTCAAGTTGTGTTTGTACACACCGTGGATATCTATTTTATCTTAGAACTAAACACCTAGAGGCACATTTGTATATCTAACAGAAGGAAGTTAAGGTGTTTTCCAGGTGTTTTGTTTAAGTAAGGGCAGTGAGAGATGGAGGGAAGACAAACCTGACCAGTCTGTTTAATAAACTACAGTTTGATAAAAAAAGTAAAAGTCATGTTCAAGTATGTAGGAGTTTCACTGCTAGACCTGTCCAGACTCCTTACAAGTGTAGATGATATATGATTAACAGAGGACAACATAATGTGAAGACAGTTAGCTGGTACTCACCAGAGAAAGTGTTTATCTTAGCCTGTGTTTACATGTAAGTGTGTGGTGTGTGTGTGTGTGCGTGTGTGTGTTAGGTATCATAGAAACTCAAACCAACAGTTGTTATCTGCCTTTTACATGTAGCCCCTGTGAGTCACCCAAGGTCTTTTTGACTCATTGACTCAGGTGCAAAGCAAACTCAGGACAATGTAGCTTTTCTTTAGCTGAGCTGAACATTGGCACACAGTCCTTGATCAGAAAATACACAGACCAGTGCAGTTTTCCGTGTTAACACTTTGTCATTGTTTGAGCTACTGTAACAAAGTTAAACAGTAAAGCTCCTCAAATAATGACACAGGAAAGGCTCATCTCAATGTGAAAGCTAAATCACCACACTGTCTGCTTTAATTTTGAAAAGATTAAGATAGTATTTCCTTCACATCGTTTCACTGCTCATCAGATTTTAATAACTATGCACCCTGTAACATATTGATCCTTATGTAATGTGTTATATTTGGCTCTGGATCAGCCTCACTCCATTTATCCAACAAGTTCAGCAGGACATGAGCTGCATGATGTAAAGTATCGATTTTAGGATTATTTCATATGTGGCTGCATGTTTTCTTCCACTTTTAGTATAATTCTGAATAAGTTCCACAACATAAAAACAGAAAAATGCTCTACCACCTGGCGTACACATTCAGGGTTTAAACCTGGCTAAACTGAACCCTAAACAGCCTAGATAGCCGTTCCACTGATCAGTAAGTCACTTTGAATATATCTAATGGTATGGAATGTTCCTAATAATACAGCATTTCCATACACAATGCTATAATTAACATGTGGTTGTGTGTAGGTGAGTACAACTTGGGGTTTGGTATTTTGCTCAAGGACACTTTGACATGCAGGCCAGAAATTGAACCAGTGACCTTCCAGTTAGTGGAATTAGCTAGCTGAGTCAGCTAACAAGTTTGCTAATCATCAGTTAGCCAAGCCTTTAGCTTGGATTTCTAGCAAACAGGCACGGCACAGTTTACTCAAAACATGTATTTATATCATCGAATCCTGTCTTATAACTGTCTGTAAATGATTCCTCTTGAAATATAACACAGTGAAAAGGAATCACAGATGTAAAGCTTTTATTTTGTAGCTATGTGCTTACATCACATGGTCATTAGTGACTCTCCTCACCGTTTCCTGGTTTCTCTTTTGTTTTTACTTAAAATGATATAAATATCTCAACTGTTGCTGGCTACATTAGCACAGCCTTTTATAAACAGGGTGCTGTTATGTTGTGTTGGTGGATTTGGACCAACGACCTCTAGCTACAACAACATTATCTTTACCTGCGGGACCATGTTATGGATTCATTAGATTTGAATAACTAAACACCCTGTAACATATCGATCCTTATGTAATGTGTTTATATTTGGCTGTGGATCAGCCTCGTTCTATTTATCAGACAGGCAGCCCAGCTCACTGTGAGGATTAAGGTCAGAAAATCTCCATTAGATTGTTTTCCACCGTAAATTCAGTTTATGCAAATCAACGTATTAGTTTAACTCTCCGAGTCTTAAACTATGTATTGGGCTTTTTGTCCATCCTGTTTTGCTGGACATCAGTTTTATATATTTAAACTATTAAACTCTGTGCCTGTTGTATATTATCTCTCATGACAAACAAACCCAACCCATACACTATCTGTAATTTAGGTACAGGAGAAACTTTTCCTTTTTAGTAAATCCCCTTACGATGAAGCTCACTCCCCTGTAGGTAGCTTAGTGGAGCAGTTTAACTGGAGGTCAGTCTGTCCGCCTGGGTGTCATGTCTTCCTGTTTTAGACCACTGTTGTGACAGACATTTGTTCTGTCTGTCTGCTTTTCTTACCATCATCCAGTCATTTCATTAAACTCAGGTTCTAAACTTTCCCTGTAACTCACATCAGCTCTGCCTGACTGCACTGTCACATTTACCACATCATAAAGCATTACTCTGTAAAGTATGGATCTATAGAGTGGCTCAGATTGAAGCATAAGCCTATTTCCTGCTACATTCATCAGATCCCTGAGGTGGAATCACATTGACTAAATATACAGGAGATCAGCTGCTGCCTCTCTGTCTCTGACAGATCCTTTATTGATTAATATTGCTCATGACAGCTGACAGCAGCACGGGGTCATTGATGTTCTCACATACAAACACTTTATTTGTTTATCATTCCTTATTAACCCTTGCAGTCAATCCTCTTACCTCCTTCCTGCTTCCACAGGCAGGCCAGAGGTCAGAGTCACTGTGGAATCCTGAGGGATTTACGCTCAAATCTTGCTCCTCTAGTTGAGCCGTATTTCAAACTAAAAGACAAGAAGGCTGTACTACAAAGCAAACTCGACATAGCCAAGGCTTTCTTTGTGCGAGCTGCTCGAGAAACCCTAAACCTGCAGAGATAACTGTTATCATGAAAGTGTTTATCAGCTGTCTTTGTTAACTCAGCTTCTTTTCTTAAGGCTCTTTGCAAGTTTGCAGCATAAGTTACATGGTGATGTAGTCATGGAAACATACCTCGCTTTATAGTGTACACCTCAGTTATGTCTTTTTAAATGTGTAATTACCTGCAGTGATTTCACTTTCCCATGAATGCTGTCCTGAGACGCGCCCAGAGCCTCATTGGCCTCCGATGAATCAGAAACAAAGACGGAGTCATGTGACAAGGCCTTGCTCCCCAAGCTGATTTTTGACCTTTTGGGAAACAGGAAGAAGAAATAAACAAGGCATAAAGTGATTTTTTTCACAGTTTCACACCTCCTGAAACAAAATAAATACAATGTACAGAACTTGAGGTCGGGAATCTCTGAACCACAAACTAACAATATTGCAGCTATAAAATCTGTGTCAGTTCTCTTATGAAATCCATGAGAGTGATTTCAGTTAAAGACATATGTTTTCTTTTCTTTCAGTTGTTTGTTGAGGGCCAATAAATCCCTATGACACTGAGGAAAAGCCCAGAGCAGCCATGTCAGGATGTGGCACGGGCTTTAAACAACAGAGGAAATCAGGACTGTCCACAGGAAGAGACACTCAACGACTTGTTAAGAAAAACAGGAAACCATGAACCTCGGCTGAGGTGAGTTTGGCAGAGCAGGAGATGGATGTTAAAACATGACTTTCCTTTCTTAAATTTATCTCTGTGCTTTCAACACATCCAAAGATATTTATCTGCACAAAGAGAGGAACTCCATCTTATCGTAAGAGCATTTGTTTCATGGTGACTACTGAGATTCAGGATGCAGCACTTGAAAACAATAAACAGTCAATTTATAGTATCTCTTTACCGAAACAGATATTAGGTCTATATTTATGATGCATTATCAAAGATTAGAGCTGCGCAGTCTGTCAGTTTGTTTGCGGGTTTGATCTTACCCAGAACCCCTGTCCTTCTCCGACCGAGTGAGCGTGTTATTCTCCGATGTTTTGCTGACATTGTCACTGGACTGGCTCGCTTTTAGCCCCGCGTCTGCTCCGGCAGATGACGGCTCCTTTCTTTTCTTCCTGGCGAAGAATTTTTTAAACGTCTGGAACTTGGACTTTTTCTTTCCTGAGATGACAGATGAGAAACACACATACACACACACAGTCACAGTTAAACTCTCTCGTCACAGCTCTACAGGGGGATCATTACAACTAACACTTTAGTGATATGTTAATGAGAAAATTAAACAAATTGCACCTTTACACACTGCCCTCATATGAACTCTAGTGTGGGTAATTAGCCTTGGGCTGGTGGTAAAGTCCCAGGTAGGTATCTCAGAAGAACCCACACACAGACTAATGTGTGTACACACACACACACACTCTTGCTCTGTAAAGCCTCCCCACCCAGTGAGTGCACGTCCATTAGCGCCGCAGTGGAAAAACTCTTTTATAACTCCTTAAACAGCTACAAACAGCTTTCATTGCTTTCTAGTCAGTAATGCATTCATCCACGCTGACTGCTCCTCTCCCTCCTACCGTCAACAACAGGACTGAGTTGTCTCAGGATTTGGTTTATGATTCAAATCAAACAAAGAAAAACATACGTGTCCTTTTTTCTTTTGTATTTTAACAGTCTGCAGCCACACTCTTATGTGAGCTACTCTTAAACACAGCAGGGCTTTAGCTCTTAAAGGTTAAGTGCTTGGACTTTACACATCAAAGTCTAAATTACATTGCGAGATGTTGGGTGGTGGGTGTGGCTGATGACTTTGTTTTTGAAGAGTAAAGGAGAATTGTTACGTCACAGCTGTATGTTTCCACCAATCACTATAATTGCAGTTAATGTATGTGTTAATTCTTCCAAATTTGACATTGATTTGTGCAGTTACAGTGATCAATGACCTTTGAGACTCACACGACTGTCTGTGGTTGCATTGTGGGTAATACAGGCCTCAGATTTGGAAAACTTGGAGCAAACGAAGGAAAATCTTCAAAATTCCTTTGTATCAATGTTAATCATTTTTCTCCTAACCTTTATCTTGATGCACAGATTTTCTCAACTCCAGAGACTGTGTAGTATTGAGATGTAAAATAGAGGATGAGCTGGAAGAAAAATAAACAACTGTGATTGAACTATTTTGAGAATCTACATTGCTGGGTCATCAAATAGCTTTAGAGGAGACTTATGTTGTTTTTTTTAAAACAGTAGTGTCATTTCTGTCCTCCCAGTGGGGAATCCTTGAGCATTCCTCCTTTTCTCTAAAAATATCATTTCTGGTTGGAACTAAAAAATGTCTGGAATCTAAACCTGCAACTGAGACTGAGAAGCTTAAATGTTCAAGGTCATTTGCTCCAGAAGACATAAAGTGGTAAAGATGAGTTATTTTACAATGTGTTATGTGTATATTTTATTATTTATAGATACATGTCTTTACTGTGTGGATAGATAAATGTAACACATATGGTGTTTTGATGTGTGGTCACTGAACCACACACAGAAAATAAAGTCAGTTCTTATCCAGAAACATTGGCCGCAAAATTCTTCCCCTGTCTTTGGTCCGTCACAACAAAGTGAACTGCACCATTTAGTTGAGGAGCATCCAACGTGCTTTTGATGACGTTTCAGAGGCCTCTGCACTGCCAAGACGAAAAATCAGTGGGAAACACCAGAGGTCTGTGCCATTTATTGTGCTATTTCAGGCACAATGCACTATTACACTAAAGGTCTACGCTCGTGGAAAGCTGGAAAAGGCCAGCGCTTCAATGGAAGGTCAGTGTAGCATTATAGTGATTGTAACTTCCCAATATACATTCTTTCAAACACAAATATCAACACACAGGCTTATACACACACATATACCCATAATATTGTCATGGGAATTTAATATCAGGGGGAACTAACCTCAGCTTACACAATGAGACGATGGTGACCTTTGAGAGGGAAACAATGTGGATGGAATGAGACTTGTAGTAAAACATGCAGAGAAGTTAACACATGCTCATCATCACGAGAAGTGAGAGTAAAGAATGAAGCAACTTTGTTCCATTTGACGATCTCAGAAAGTTCCCAAAAGTGATGGATTTCATTTTCCATTCACTGCGAGCAGGAGGATGAAGAGGAGGAGGGTCTGTGGTATATTCTCAGGCATATGGAGAATAGGTTGATATTTCTCATATTCCTCAGTGACATCTTCACTGAGTGGATGGAACGACTTGATATGATGAAATGATTTCACCCCTGAGAGCAGTGTTAAAGTGAGGGCACTCACTGCAGCTATTTCTGTGGACACAAATGTCCCCAGATGTTCACCGCACTGCAAACCAACTGATATAAAACAAACAAACAAAAAAGCCTAAAAAAAAGAAGCAAATACTCGACTGGAATTTCAATTTCAGTTTTGACTATCAGTGTGCAGCTCTAACCACAGATATGTTTCTCCAAACTAGAAAACAGTTTTACCTATATGTCACGGCACGACGTGAAGAGAAAAATGTTTCAGATTTGAAACAACAAACTTCACAGATGTTCTTCATGTTCATCTAAAACATGTACACATTGGAAGTTTTGAGAATAATGGTGCTTTATTCTCTTCAGGACTTTTATTAAAAGAAAATATCAGAAGAAAATGCAGCACTGGTGCAGACAAGTTTATATTATTTTGTAATAACACACACAGACCCACTGTGACCCACTCTGTGCAAAAGCACCTCTTCTTTGCCTCCATTGTATCAGCAACAGATGTGCTGATGCTTTATCTGTTTAGACAATGTGTGTGTGTGTCTGTATATGAGCTGGAGATGATGATACCATGTTCCTTTATTTCCTGCCAGAAGCGAGAAGCTCAGGACTGATAACCCTGGCCTGATCTCCTCTGCTTTGTGTGTGTGTTGTAGACCTCCATGTTCTGGCATCCACCATAATCTGATACTAATATAGTTTGTTATCTTAAACCTTGGCAGAAAATGCAATTTGAGAGAATTCATACTTAGTGTATATAATATAATCTATATGCAGAGTTTGAAATATTAATAAATGTACAACTTTTGTAACTCATCCTATTACAGTGAAATACTATAGGGGGGTATAGACACACTCTGGATTCTGGATTTCTGGGTGTTAAAGTTCAAATTTTCTGGTTTGCTTATACAAGACATAATACAATATAAACATACACAAACATATGGACGCTAAGCCTGGACAGTGTGATGTGTTTGTGATCTGGAACTCAAACATGTAATATGTAGGAATTCTGTAAATGCAATAATGCATCACGTTATTGTAGTTTCACTGAGTGAACACACAACACTGGCTGTTACCTGAGTTCTCTTCCTGAGCCTCAGCAGGCTCCTGATTGGACGTCACATCTGGTGCTCCTGATGCCATGGCAGCACTGTCACTGCTGTGATGGAGACAGAGACACAAACAATGAGCTGATGAACTGCTGCTTCGAAGATTTTATTTTTAATTATTAACTTGATGAATGATTCATGCTAGCTCATGAGCTGAAACTGTCAATGCTTTGTGAGCTGTGGCTGTATTTATTATAATCCTCCTCTATCTCCTTACATTGCTCATATGCCAGCCTGACCACTGTGATGTGATAAGGCTCACTGGATTACAATGTGATTAGTGTCCCATTTGGGAGGTGTGACTGCTGGTGAAAGTGAAATCACAGATCTCATCAGAAATCACAGAGAGACTTAATATAGTCTGAAGGTTTACAGAGTTGACTGTAATGTACTACCACCTTATAAATCCTTTCAAAACCTAGTGGACAAACTCTTCAATGCATCTTCACCCATCTGTGTCTTCAAACCTTAAAAGCTGAATATGTGGAGTGTATCTTAAATTGTTGACATTAACTTTAATCTGCTATTTAAACTTCTGGTCCAAGTTACACTTCAGCCTGATCCATCTCCAGCCTCCAGCCCAATCTTTCACTATAATCCAAACAGTCTCAACGGAGGCATCTCAACTATGTTTCCAGTGTTTCTGCTCTGCCATCCACTCCTGTCGGCTAAAAAGCTCACCTCTCGTCAGATGCCCGGCAATGTCTAACACACTCAAACAGAAATAAAATAGCATTAGTATTGTAGCATTTCAATCTGTCTGCTTGGTGAACCTGAACTGTGTGAGATGGCCGTATCAGATCAGTTATGAGAAATATGTAAGCAATTATCTTTTTCCCTCTAAAATTTGAATCATTCACTTTATTTCACAGGACTATTATTGTTGAACCCTCTCCAGCAGACAGGAAGTCTGAAGTCATGTTAGAGTTCAGCTGCAGAAAGCTGATGCACTTCTCTCTCGCATAAAGTCTGATCATTAATTCACCAAGTTTTACATGACTCCATTCTACACAACAAAAATCCAATTAGCCATGTGCTGTATGCACGTGACTTCCTGCACAGTTTGGCAGGAAGTTGACTCATTACTGATATGGTTTCCAGTAAATTGATATCTGAGAATTATTGTTGCCATGTCACCACTAACGTGGAGCAGCCACTATCCATGTTAGCCACAGAAACTGTGGAGGTCATGAGAACAGGGATTGGGGAGAGGACAGATGGGAATGTTTTCATAGGCCGAGCTTCACAAGGAACTTTTCATTACAACAGATAACTATAAGCTTCAACCCATCCATGTGATGTGATGTGCTATAAGGTTATGTAGATGTGCAATATCTCTGAAGTGGAAACAGGTCATAAGGACCATGAAACCACAGAAACCAGATGCTACCTATTTAATTTCCAAGTTCTTTATTTCAAAAAACAATCTTCTTTCAACAATGTCCAATATGTATGTTAAACCACCACTGACCCTGTCTTTAAGGTTTCTGGTATCAGTGACACCTGTGTCCATGCTGTTGGTCTAAACTATAGACACAGGAAATTGAAGTTTCAAACTCTGAGGGGGGCATAGGAAATCTATACAGTAATAGTACAACACTACGGCTGATGACTGAAACATTAAGTAAAGATGTACTGCTGTTGTTGATGCTTTTATTTTGTTAACTTGATGTGACAATGCTGAATTGTATTGTTTACACAAATGTCCAAAAACTCCACATTATTTGTTTGTTCCAGAAATTTAGATGATTGACATAATACATAATATACGTAATAATACAAAATAAGTTAGCCTAGCTTAGCATGGATAGCATGGTTTAATATGCAAAAATTGTGGTTTTGCAGGGAGATATTTGCTTTTTTGCTATATGTTTGCTATTATTATTATTTAGTTAATTACAGTTTTTGTAAAGAAAAGTGATGCAATGCGTTAATAGCAAAGCTTTAGATGCATTTTTGTTAACACGTTGTGTAACCACACTTGGTATTTTTCCTTGCTTTAAGTGTTTGTGCTAACATAAAATAAGCTAACCTCTGGCTATCATATTGTCCATCCAAACATCTTCCATTTGTAATCCAGAGGAAAAAAACGTTCTCAGAAAAGCTCCCAATCAAAATGTCATGCTCATTTTAGTAGTTAGTTTATTACTACTTCAGTAATTAAAGTTACTAGTAAAACTGTATGCGTAAAATGAAAATCTAATAATAATATTGGAGTTAATATAATCGTTTCCAACAAGTTACATGACTGATGATGCTGGGATAAAATCAAATAACACACAGTTTTTCCAGCTGTAACCACCACAGGCAAGAAGTGAAAACAATAATAACATTGACAATTGACTCTGTATATCAACAGACCCGTCTCCATGACGACTGAGCAAATTCCATCCACTTATGAAGGTCACGTGATATAGTTGAGATCCCCGAGAGAAACAATCAAGTGGAAGCTGAGTTATGATTGTTTTAGAGTCAGCCATGTTTTTCATGTTTGCTGCTGGTTCGAACAGGCTCTTTCTCTCTATTAAGGAAGCGGCTGGAGAGCTTCTTGTCAGTTGTGTTTACAGTGAGTTTGTATTATAGAAACACATGGAACATTCCTCAGTTTGTTAACGTTCTGAGGCGTTTGCGTCACTATCACCATTACATAATCATTTAATATTACCAGCGGAGACAGAAACAACCAAAATAAAGCTGTTTGCAACAGTCTATTTATGTTGTTTGTCGTTATTGATGTTATGAGCTGATAGCTCCGGACTGATCCATTTCCTGTCTGATACCACAAGAAGACACTACATCTACTATCAGAGCTCAGCACACACACTTGTTTGAGAACCTTAATAACATCTCTAGGAAACAGATACACACACATGGACAGAAACAAACACACAGATAAGCACACACTCATTACATGTTGTCTATAATGAACTCCTGACAAAATGCTGAAAAGAAGTTGTTCAGGCCTCAAAAAATGTAACTTCTTCAGAATACTCTCAACTCGACTTCAAACCTTACCTGAACTGCAGGCTATTCAGCTGTTGATCTTGTACTTTTTTCCCCCCAATAATAAAGAGTCACATGACCTGTGATGTCACTCACTCTAACTCTTCAGCTGTTTTTCTTTTCTTCATTTTTTAAAAACTTCCTCTTAAGTAGCTGCCACCCCTTTCACTTCTCATAAACAATTTACATGTGGATTTGTAGATAAATTTGTGCTGTTTCACAAAGTGTGACAACATAATGAACAAGACTAACAGTTTTGAACTATGAGTCATTGGACAAAAGAGATGCCCTCAACTGCCTCACAGACTTTAATGTTAACTGACCTCACTGGAGCAAACACAGACCAGTGGTACACAAAAGACTCATGTAGGTCTTCAGTAACATCTCTAAATGCTCACTGTGAAGAAATGTCAGCAACATAAACAATAGTTTGTGTGGTAAGGTGTGTTATTCAGTAGGTATCTCTCTGTATCATCACTTCCTCTGTCTAACAATGACTCAGCTTTTTCAGGCTCCACACACTCCCCAACAGAGAGATCAGTGTGATTGGTTGATTATCTATAAGCAGTGATTGGACCTACATTAGTTAACAGACAAAATTCACACCACTAAGTTCACATTTCATTGTCTTGTTTACACATGGTATTCTATGTGGTTACTCCATACATTTACAGGAATACAAAAAATACATTATGGTTTTAGCAGCAGATACTGTGTGTACTAACTCTTGAATGTTAGCTAAGCTAGCCTACAGTAAACTACTTTGACAGCACTAACTCAACAAGAATATTTTCCAACATATCAAACAAAGCAGTAATGTTTCAACTTTTATTTAATCAAAAGTACAGCAGACTACATGTGGATGACTTGCTACAGCAAGAGGAAAATGTTCAAGATTCAAGACAGTTTTTTTTGTATCCTGGGTCAGTGTCAGGTTCAATGTAAATGCAAAGTCAATGCACCCACTTACAGAGCCAGCTACCCCAAATGGTGACATCCTCTGCTTGATGTATGAGATGGACGGAGGGAAGATGGGGAAAGGGGAGGAATGGAGGCAAAATAGAAAGACAGGCAGAAAGATGGAAAGAACACAAGGGAGAGGAAAAGAGTTACAGATGAGAAGATGAGGGAGAAAGACATCAATAAAGAGCAAGGGGGAGTGAAAGAGAAGATAGTGAGAAAACAGAAGACAGGCACAAACACAAGACGGAGAACTGGAAGGGGTCAGAGAGAGAGGCTGTGGGAAAGAGCAGCATGCAAAGAAAGAAGACTCAGTAAAATAAACAGAGGAATATTAGCCAGAGGAGAGAGACAAAGGGGAAAGAGACTTGGAGTAAACACACAGGCCTTCCAGTGTAGAGCGCTGCTGAAGTTGTCAACCAAAGATAGTAAAAAGATCTGTGGAGCGATATTTACACCAAAAGTGGTGAAAGGACCATGGGCCAGATAAGGACCCAGTTAAAAGGAAACTCTACTAATGTTCTTTTTATCACTTTCTTAAACATTGTTTATCAGTTTTTAAGGGAATGACAAATGGATCTTGATATACTGACAATGACATACACTGTATTGCCAAAAATACTGGGATGCCTGCCTTTACACACAAAAGGACTTCAATGACATCCCATTCTTAATCCACGTTCTTTAATATGGAGTTGGGCCACTCGTTGCTTCCAAAAAAGTATTTGTGAATTCAGGAACTGATGTTGGACAAGGTCTGGTGCACAGTCTCCGCTCTAATTCATCCCAAAGGTGTTATATCGGGTTGAGGTCAGGGCTCTGTCCAGGCCAGTCAACTTCCTCCACATTAAACTCACTCATCCGTGTCTTTATGGACCTTGCTTTGTGAACTGGTGTGCAGCCATGTTGGAACAGGAAGGGGCCATCCCAAAATCTGCTGCCACAAAGTTGAGAGCGTGACATTGTCCAAGATGTCTAGGTGCTTGATTTTATACACCTGTGGCCATGGAGGTGACTGGAAAACATGAATTCAATGATTTGGAGAGGTGGCCCAATACTTTTGTTATAGGCCTATATAGTGTATTCATGTTGTTGAGAACTATGAGTTTGTACAATGTGCTGCAGATCCAGATCCAGATCCAGAAAATGTTTGCAATGTGATCTGTTTTTGAATGGATTGATTTACAGTTTAGTTTTACATCCTATTACATGGAGCCACAATCACACTATAGTGTGAAGTGAAACTAAATACCATCTTACATTGATCAGAATGTAAATTTAACATTCAATTTGAACAAAGAAAAGACAGAGGAAAGAACACAATGAGAGTTACACTTCTACATCATGAAAATTACAACATCCCTGCATGAAACTTCAACTTTATGCATAGTGTTTATTTGTTGTATGTTCTGTCTTTGAGGCTGCAGTAAATTAGACTGTATTATATTCAGAGCAGCAAAATTGTATCAAAAAGCAAATAATTTAACAAGGATTCCAGTATCATATCTCAGCATTATTGTACATTCATATCCAGTTTTTCTCACATATCTTAGCAGAGATGTGACTGGATCATTGTGGCAGGACCAGGGTCAGTTGGCTGTCATACATTATTGATATGATAAACAAGCAATGAAAAGGATGGTTACAAATCAGCTCTATGCTACTAAACAATTATAGAGAAAACCTTAAAAAATATTATATAATTAAATATCTAGTTATAAAAAAAGTCATTTGTCATAGTAATGAAACTATATTTCACACAATATATTGTGACAAATTGTGACAAATATATATATATATATATATATATTTGTCACAATAAACTATTTAACTAGCTACAGCTCCTATGTGACTTTATATTGTCATATACAAGAGCAGGTCATAAGATTTTGTAGATTTTAATGTGTTACTTTATAAAATGCAAAACCACAAGAGTCTTCTTGAAGCTGAAGTTTTGTTTATGTTATTCACATTTTCCATCTGGACTTTTCTTGCAGCTGTTTATAAACTTTTATTTCAGATATTAATCCTTCTGCAGTATTTCACCCCACAGTGTAAACACTCTGTGCATGTGCAAGAGAGAACGTGTCTGCGTGTTTGCGTGTGTCTGTACCAGCCTCATTATGTAACAATGGATTAACAAGTAGAGGTATTCAGACAAGCAGGGGGTCTGCCTTTATTAGACAGATGAAATAACCTCATTAACGCCCATGTACAGTGCAGCACACACACCAACACTGTAATGATAGACACACACTCACACACACTGAACACTCAGTGCCATGCCTGCTGTAAGTTCAGTCATGTCCAGCTGATGTGGACAGAACAGAGTCCAAGTCTGGACGACACACATCCATCACGACTGGACTGATCAGGGTCCAGGTATAAACAGTGAAAACAACCAGTTTCTAAAAATGGAGCTAAATAACAGGGGAGCACATAAAATGATTACAAATTAAAGAGAAATCCAGACAAACATGATCAGTAGACTTTGTCCATGGGGTTCCTGTCCTGACGTACAGAAAATCCAATCTTGTCCAGCTTTAATCCCTCAATGGAAGCAGTGTTACCAGACTCCAGACTTACCAGGCACCACGGGCTTATGGTACCAACTAACTGACTCTTATCACACCAACATGCAGATGTCCGACATGATGTCTGACTCCAGGGGCACAGATCCTTAACTCAAAAACTAAGCTTTTAATATCGTTAATATGCCCATTCATTAAGCTAAATTAATTTTTCTGAATGCAGAATACCACTTCATGTCTATCTAAAATGAATAATCCAATCAAGTAACAGTATTAAATAGTGGGCCTTACACTGGACTTAGAGCTTTGACAACACAAATCCACTCCACTTCAGTCCTAATCCTTCAGTAACACCAGCGCTAAACTGGGCTAATATGGACCTGATTACATTACTCTAACAATTAGAGACCACAGAGTAAGAGACAATGATTCAGCAGCAGAAACAGAAGCTTAGAGCTTTGTAAAGGACAAATGTACCATGTATGACAGTTTTTTCAGGGAGATATTTTAACATAATTGGGTAAAACACCAATAAAATATGATGCCTGTGGCTCCACAAATGTGAAAAGTTCAAGAAATCTTGTAATGCCTTCTGCGCCTTATATAATGTGATTAAATTACTGTAACGATTTTCCATTAAGGCTCCAGCAGAACAAACCCCTTTGCTGTGCGGTTGTACAGGGGAGAAAGCCGAGCTGAACCTCAGTCATGTGAAAGCTGTTAGAGCAGAGTGAGCTGCCACTGTTTATGAATGAAATTCTGTTTGCTGTCACACACTCCATCCCCTCGGAGGAGAGCTGCTCATTTACAGACCGTCAGACCATGGTGTTTCTCTGCACAGAGGATTTTTCATTTTGACACATTTTGCCTTGAAAACAACACGCACAAATCCACAAAGATGTTGGGATGTTTTGGGCGATGATCACTGACTCACTGTTTTGATAAATGGGATGGACTGATCTCAACACTCATTAGTCTTCAATTTCAACAGGAAGAACTATCAACAACATATCACTCGATGGGACCAAACCCAAAAACACCAAAGATCCATTCTAGGTGCTTCGCCAGGGAACTCTGAAAGCCATTCTCCATATTGTATTTGAGACACAAAAACAAGTCCTGAACTTGACTCCCTCCACGGCGGGAGGAGATGAGAGACCAAACAGAGGAAATACAGATGAATTGGCCTCTGTAATATGATGTTAGCGGCTCTATGATGAGCCACAAGCCTTCAATTTCCACAGAGAGACAGGGAGAGATGCAGAAATGAATAAAGAAAGAATAGGGAGGGAGGAGAAGCATTTTTCCAAGCAGCTGAAATGATAAACTTGGCTGAGTGGAATGAGCCACTCAGGACAGATATAGCAGCAGACGGGCATGTTGTATATAGAGACACAGGCAGCATGCATGTCAACTTCAAAGCGCGTACACAGCATGAAGTATGAGGAGGTGTTGGTCTGTTTTTTGCACGCAATTTAAATATGTTTAAAAACAATCCATATTATAGACAGTTATGATATTTTAGGTTTAAGCTCAGGCTGAATCTCATCTCCACCCTCTCTACTCTATGACCTTTATTTTTTGTACAGCACACATGCTATGAGTCACAGACAGTTTATCATACTGATGGCCTTCACTTTACAAAGTAAACACTTAAGTTCTAATCCGAACTCCTTCACCATTCAAACTCTGCTTCAAATACGGTGCAATTATCACGGTGAATTAGAGATGGACCAAAGGTTTTCCTGGAAACAGCTGCAGCTGATTTCAATGAACAAAAACTGCTGGACAACCAAGATTAATTTTAGGATGAAGAAGAAATAAGCAGAATGACGTGTAATTCCAGTTAGAAACAGGCTGATGGGTCACTGCAGCATATATTATAGCTTTTAAATTTTTTAAAAAAAATCTACAGGTGTTTTTGAAATGTTATGTTGACAAGACTAACAATATTTATGAAATCCTTTTACCGTTGACCAACAATATTATATTCATAAGAATGGGACAGATGGATGGTCAGATGTTAGCATAAAAATGCATTGTTATTTCAGTTGCTATACAGTTCGTGTTATTTGAGATCAGAGTTAGAGGTGCAACAATAAGCATATCAACCTTCCAGTAATACAGCTGTTTACTCATCTTTCCCATAATTTATACTGACTGATAACAGATGGTGCCTGATATTGGAAGTACGGAAACTACCTAAAATAGTCTGTTACACTTATATGGCTGATTAACATTCAGAAATGTCATCAGTTTCAATATTTATCTTTTCCAAAATTCACACAGAAACTAAACATTGAATAAAAAGCAAAAGAGAAATAGCTACCCACACTGTGTCCGTGAGAAAAAGAAGTGTTTGTTTAATTCATGAAAACAACGAAATGCAAAAATGACAACTTGTGGTTGTACACGGAGTTACATTTTCAGCACTATTTCCTGGCTGCACCAGGCCAGCGATTTCCTGAAGTCTTTTCCTCTGCTCAGTCTTTATGCTATCCCAAGCTAACGACCTGCTGGCACTAGCTTCATATTTAGCATTGAGACATGAAAGAAAGTGGTATTGATCTTCTCATCTAACTTACAGCCACAAAGCAAATAAGTTCATTTTCTAAAATGAACAATTTCTTTAACAGATCAAGTGTAGCAAAGCCTCTAAAGTACTATAGCATTTCCTGGATCTGGTTCATTCTGTGATGCACTATTGGACACTGTACAAGGTCCAGGACATCTGCTATCACATGTCTCTACATGTAGTTAACTAATAAAGTATTAATGAGGAACAGCACGTAAAAAAGGCCTCATCCTCCCAGGATAAACATCTTTCGTTCTCCTATTACTCTCTCCCCAGATGTTAAAAAGCTTTTACATGAGTTTTTGTTATTGTCTGAACCATCTCCATTACTTAACAATGCTAAATTTGGTCCAACGGGCCATAAAAGGATATAAGAAATATAGAAAGAATGTGGGAAGATAACACAGTAACACAGCAACATTTCTTACCACCTCCCATTGTTTCTTCATTCTTTTACCTCCTATCTCATTTTCTCACAATCTCTCCTCTCTTTCTCTTTGCTTGTTTCTCTGTCTCATGTCCAACCACACATACCTCACTGGGAACATGGCCTTGTAACTGTGGTATTTCCTTTTGACCCATTCAACCATTCAATGGCTGCCTGGTCAGCATGAGACAGTGACTAAAAGGGAAATTATTTATTAAACTTGAGCACTGATCTCAAGAAAATGTTACAGTCAGTATCACAGGTTTTAATGGGAATGTCCACGAATCAGTAAGTTCATTGGCCATGAATAATTTACATGACTGGTAGTCCAACTGATGGATTTTTTCATTTACCGTTGACAATCAAGAAGTGAAACTTGTTTAAGTAAGTTGCTTTATTCCTAAATACTAAAAAAGCCCATAATGATGCCATCATGCCTGAGTTTCTACCTCAGAGCTCTACAGGAATGGAAAAATCCAACTTACTTGCATGAGCCTTGACATTAGCTGTGTTGTTTTTTAGCATCCAAGCTTTCACAATTTAATCCAAACACCTTAATAAACACTATGATGCAACACATCAGTGTCTGTTGGGATCACAATATTGATGCAAGCAGCAGGATTTTCACATACAGGAGTAGCCAAGCAATGTTGCAGTGGCCTTAGTTTATACTTGAATGACAGGCTTGGTTGCTTAAAAATATGACTTCTGAGTTCTGAAATGTGGTTTTATTCTGAGCCCAACCTCGTGCCAAGTCTACGTGGATCGCATAAATCTAGAATTAAAACAAGGAAAATGGAAAACAAATATGGCACAGTAACATAGAGAGGTGGGTTTGCATGCAACAGTGATGCGGTGCCTGAAACAAAACCAGAGACCTCCTGCTGTGAAGACATTCAGAGTTCCCAGATAAGGAAGAAAACAAAGCTTAGCATCTTAGTCAGCATCTTTCTGCATCTTTCTCTGTCAGTCTGAATGTATTATTCTGGACTGATAGTGTAGTAATCCACCAAGAACAATGTAAAACAGATGTGCGTAAGTGGCTACAACCAGAGTCTTATAATAGTAATCTGAGCTTGAGTGGTTTCAGGGATAATCGTTCAATTTAAAAAAAAAATATTGCAACCAAATGTTTATGTCGTCATCCCTGAAATTCTTGTCAATTGTTGAAGCACTGGACATGCTAGATCAGTAAACACATATACAGGTGTTTCCTAATTTATTGTGTCAAATGGATGAATTTTTACTTTCTCTTTGAAAATCACACCTCTGATCCTTAGACTCTTTTTTTCTTCATTCCTACACTAGACATAAACAAACTCAGAACCACACTGAGTAGTAAATACTCAGCCAGCATATTAACATTTCAAATTATTGTTGAAAATACCATTATTGTCCAAATAATTCCAAAAAGCTTTTTGTCCCTGAGGTTTGGTTTCAATTAAGAAACCATTCTCTTTAGTTTGAGGTTTCTCTCATCTTCCAGCTCTCCTTCTCTCTGCACTGTCTCTGATCTCTTCCTGTCTGAACCGGGGCTGTGCTCAGCAACGAGCCTTACATGGACTGAAGACAGAAACTGACCAAACACACTCATCAGTCACTCTGCTCAGTCTACATTCATTTACAGCTGCATCACCATTCCTGCTGAACAAACTCAACCTACTGTGATTACATAATGACTATTGGACCAGAGAAACACTGGGGAAGATGGGCCCCACATCAGAAAGTGAGAAGAAACACTTGTCCTTGCCCTTGTGACTCCAATCTGCTTACACCACAGGTGAGTTGAATAAACTTCTGCAAAAACTAAAATCAACAGCTGAACTGAAGGCAAAAACTAACTATTTTCTGCTCTCGATGGATTGAAATAGTTATGCATAGCTCATTGTGTTTTACGAAATTAAACGATCAATAAACCACCAAGTCTTCAATCCTTCAATAGTAAGTTGCTATTTTAACCCAGAGGGTTACTCAGAAATGACTGCTGTGTAGTAGATTTTATGAGCTGTAGCTAGCTAGCGGTTTAGGCTAATGGTGACTGTATGTTTAAACTCAGTCACTTCCTGATTGGCAAATACATTTAGATTTTATTGTAATACAGTCTAAACACAATATGTATAATGCAACAGCAACAAAAAACTAAGACAATGACACCATCTGATACAGTAAGTTAGATCATGATAAACACATTGGTCATTAAAGTAAAGTTACAAGAAACACAGACCCATTCCTTCTGCCTTTATTGGTGTTTTTTTTTTTTAAATACTAAATGAAAGACACCACTGTCCAAATGCATATAGGATATATGGATACTGTATAATACTCTGACAGGCTACTACAACATTACGTTTAGTCGTGATATAGTTGCTTGGTAGATCCTAAGTGAATCTCCGTGAAAAGACAGATGTAACAGCCATCAGGGGCATTAAGGTTTAGTATCTTTACCCAAGGACATTTTGATATGTGGACTGAAAGAACCATCAACTTTCCTAATAGTGGACAAACTACTACCCATCTCTACAAATAATGGAATACACCAATTTATCATATTTTAAGCAAGAAAATGCTGTATTCTCATTGGCTGGTAAGGGTGACTGTTTAGCGATTGTGAAATACTCCAGATAGAGACCAGCAGCCGTACTTGCATGACTAATGCAAACCAAAAAATCACTACACATTTGGTCTAAACACACCATTAAAGTCCCAGAGCAGCAAAGGGGTATGGTGAATATTTAATCTTTAAAAATGTTTCAGTTTTTGATATATAATGATATGTAATAGTGAAATGTCCCCTTTGCAAGTAGTCAAGAGTTCTTAGTGCTCAACTCATTTAAACATCAAACATATGTCACAGGTTTACCAAATATGAGTTTATGAGCTCAATTTAAAGGCGCCATCAGGTTTCTGTTTTCCTGGATCGACTCTTTGATATCACCAGTTTCTGTTTAACTAGTTTGTGGTGACAAGTTAATCAGGGTTTTAGTATGAATAAATTCCAGGACAACACTGTTGTTGTTCTTTGGTCTAATCTGTGTGTAGCTGTCTTGCAACTCATCCCCTCTCCTTCCAATTCACTTCCTTTCTTTGTCTCTCTCTTTCTCTCTCTCACACACACACACACACACACACACACACACACACACACACACACACACACACACACACACACACACAAACAAAATGTTTGTCTAGGTCAACTCTGCTGAGTGGGCCATAAAAGCTAGTATTGTTGCCATGTCACGACACTGAAAGGACAAAGAAATTGGAAGGGGGTATCAGTGCATCCAACACCACATCTATTCAGCATCGGTACAAAAAAAAAGAGACTTTACTGTAGTCAAAAAGCTAAAGGCACTCATTATCCTAACCCTCTGTGGTCCAGTCACACTGCCAAGCCCAGACTCCTATATTTAGCTAATTCAAAGCATCAAAATCACTGAAGACTTCCATCAGTAGGAGCAGAGAAAAATCCACTTAGATTTAAATAAAGACAAAACACAACATACTCACACTAGTCTCAAGTATCACACTTATCAGCTGAGCAACAACATGACTTGACTCTTTTCCAGGAAAATTTACAGTTGATTGTCCTACATCAGCCTACAAAGGCCAAAGAGAAAGAGACCAAAGAGATGCCGTTTGGTTCAAGGAATTTCAGATTTAGTCAATCAGCTTTCACTTAAACAGCTAACTGTTAGTGCTATAAATACAAACCATCAATTGTCTCAATAAACAAAGAAGAACAAAGGTTTGATTAGACAAAAAACCATGTCAACTTTTGGAAACCCCAACATGCAAATTGTGTAAATGCAGTCAAGAAAAGTTTATTAGTTGCATGTTGAAAATGACAAACTACACCCACATCCTCTGACACAGAGATGGGGAGATCATGAAAGATCGTCTGCACATGAAGATCATGCCCATTCATGATTTCAACAACAATGAACAGTCTGATGAAGCAATCAGGATGAGCAATGGTCAGGTGTGATAACAAAACAAGTATGTTGCAATGTTCACATCATGTTCTTATTCTATGAGCGAAACTTACTTCCTGCCCTTGAAGCATCCATACATCCCAGCCATGTTGCAACTCTGAAGTGAAGTTAAAGCTTGAAAATTCTTTCCCCTGAAAACAGAAGATGTCCTTTGGAAAATTAAAAGATGTTTTCTCCTGGTGTCTGGAATATGATCCCCTAAAAATCCAAAAACTTTTACATCAGTCCCTGTTTCCTCTCAGAAAGCCAATGACTTCACGGTCTGTGCAACAGAGAAGATGCGAGACACAAGAAAAGATCTCCCTCTCTACCAAGTCAAACCATCCTTTGAGGTTCCTCCCTCTACTATGGTCAAATTAAAGCGTCAAGCCAAGATTATAGCAGGTTGAGAATATCACACAAGAATTTCAAAATTTCAGGAAAAAAGTTAGAAAGAGAGGAATCTCCCACTCAAATGAGTGTGGATTCTATATTTCTACAAAAACAGGAAGTATCCTGGTTTCCAGAAGAAGTATGGTATAAGTCCTTGGAGCACACGATGGAGTCAGCTAAAGAGAAAACAATTGACTAAATGAGTGAGTGGCTGCTGCAAGCCTCGCTCCTCTCCTGCCATTTACCACGACTGGCAATGCTGCAACGGGAGGACCGTAGGGAGGAAAATAAAGAGGGAGGAGTGAGGGAGGAGGCAAGTGGGAACAAGAGACTGCCCCCCTGTGACCTTATCCTCCACTCTTTTCTCCCCTTCCTTCTTTTCTCTTTGTCTATTGTTTGGTTGTGTTAAAAATCATCATTTTACAAACTGCTGTTATTTCTTTAATGAATAAATATCATTATAGCAAGTTTTTAAGTTGTGTAACTTTGACAGACATATTAGTAAACTGTAGCACCTGACAACATTATCAGTTGAAAAAAAGTTGGACTAAAAAGAGTGAAAGTTAGACTTTAGATAAGTTTAATTTTAGGCTGTTATTTGCAAATCTTTTGGAAACCATTCAGTATTTGGTATTTAAATAAAATGTCAACTTCTTGCTTGCTAGCACTAGACTGATTCTTGATTTGTAGCTAATATTGCTTGAATAACAACATATCCATGTTATGCATAAAAACTAACAATTTCAGTATTGCTTTAGCTGATTTTCTCAATTAACTGATTAATTGTTCCATCTACAAAATGTCAGATAAGAGGAAAGGCACAGCTACAGAGGTGATTCATTTTGATAGCTTGTTTTATTTGACCAACACCAGAAAAATTCTTGATATTTTCTTCAATCCATTCACAAACACATTTCCAACACGTTCTCCATCCATTATTTGCATCCATTTCTGCAGATATTATGTTTTGTTTTATTTTTTAATGTTCGGTAACAACTCTATTTCCTCTTTAACAAATATTAAGCTAGAACCTTAACAAAAACTAGAAATACTGGGAAACAGATACCCTTCCTATGTTGTCTACCAACACAGATACATAATTAATGATAATTGACACAAAAACAGATGTAAAATGGACAATGGTTTATAGGGAATTTCCAGATTATTTTTCGACAAGTGCAATGACTTACACACAAGTTTCCATCTTAGCCGAGAAATAGTTACAGGACCTGTTTACTTTAGTTACAAAACCAGTTTATTTCCCTTTGTGTCAAGTCTTTATGGCAGACAAAGCTAACTGCCTGTTGACTTTATCTTCATTCTCTTTGAGGTCATCGTTTTATCATCCCTACAGACACATTAGTTTGGTGAAGCACTGGGGATCCATTCAGTGTATGGTCCACTGCTCCACTGTCCTGTTCTGCTCGCATGTAATGGATTTGCATTTTATAGATTAATCAATATACAGCACTTAGTGATGACAACATCAATTTTCTCAGTTGACAGATGCTTGTGATGGGACCTCAGTGATGGATTTTTAGTGCATCTGCAAAGCACACACAGTCGGCCTCTACAAGCTAATATTGACGTGGAATAAAGTTTTTGCCATGCCATGCTATATGCACAGCATTGAGCTGTACAAATGTAAACTGAATTGACACGCTGCATGACACTGTCCACTAAATGTTCACACAAACACACTGAGCCTTGTGTTAATCATGCTATCTGTCTCGGTGTGGGGGCCTGTCATAGCTAATCACTATAAGTAAGGAGCTTATCTAACTACGGCTCCGAGTGCTTGTGTGTGAGGTTATGAGGTGACATGAGGGTTGATCCTGAGATTCCCTGCTACTTGATCCTCTCAGACACACACAACTGAGAGGAGGAGTCAGTTATAGCCAACTGCCTGGCTAGGTTACATGATCGGTAAAACAATCAGAGTACTTAAAACATGATCTATGACAAAGACTGTCTCCGTTTCAATTTTACTTCTTGGGGAAAAAAGTGCTTTCTCATCCAAAAGGCCCTCTGATCTTAATCCTGTTAGACAAATACAGACAGTATCATTGTGGCGCTCAGGCAGCTGCATGAAAATCAGCCCAAGAAAGTGACAAATGCATCCAAATCACATTAATCATCAGAGTATTCACGTGAGTAGGGCGACGATGGAATGAATTTCTCAATCTCTACATGCCTGGACTTTATGTGGGCTGCATGATTAATTTTAATTTCAAACATGTTGAAATTTCTGTTCAAGTGACTAAAGCATGTGTGTGTGTCTGTGTAAATAAAGACAGAATCAGTGCCAAACCATCAACGTCACTAAGATCAGTGTTGGTATGCTGGGATTGAGAAATTCTTTCATACACACACGCACAAACACACACTCAAACTTCTCACTATTGAATCGTCGACTATATCACATTGCCAATAAACCATCATGAAGGACCCTCCCAGGCTCAAGTACCACTGACAGAGCATTTCCACCATTTTAACATATGCATTAATCAGTGTTTCCACCAATACATTCAATGCTGCCTTGGCTTTGCATGAGATTAATACCAGGAACCAGGATCCCGGGATTTCCCATCTTGGATCACTCCATACTCCAGAAGGATGTGAGACACTCAGGAAATTTAACAAACCAGTCTCATAAATCTACACGAGCCACATGTTCTCATTTATTCATTTCAGTGGGTATTTTACCTCTGGATGCTGCAGAGGGCAGAATTTCTCTTTGTTGTAATATGTGTCTTGATTGTCATTAAACTAAAAAACTGTCATTGAAATGAGACTCTGAAAACTGAAAGCTTAAAAATCAAAGACATGTACAACACACCCAGTCTGCTTCCTCTCACACAGAACAAGGTTAAACCGATTAGACAGGTCAAGTCGGTGCTTGGCAGTTGGGCAGTCGAGAAGGTTTTACCGATGCAGTGCAACTGAAAATAAAGCAGTTTAAGGGTGATATGATCAGTTTTACACAAAAAAAAAAAAAAAAAAAAACATTTGGATGGGGAATCTGAGAAAGCCTCAACATTTCAGCCTGTAATATAAACAGGTTTAAAATTGATCAAAACTGAAACGCAATCAAACATAATCCATTTACAGTCAGTCATCGCTCTGATCCTCACCTATGTCATGAACTTTGGTTGAATGACCCTTGCTTGTCCTGCGAACCTGGGATAAGCCCGTCAAAAGTAGATGACGTGACTGATGAATTCTACCAAACAAAACAGACAAGTGCTCACATTTTTGGTTGATTAACCAGGTCAGGAATTGACAGAAAGGTGACCAACAATTGAAACACTCAATGAATTTAGTAATAGTGGCCATCTGACTCAGGTCCAGATTGACCCTTATTTCATTAATAAGTTAGTTGCTAACTTCAAAAATAAACAGGTAGTGTACACAGTGAGACATTAAGGCTTTATGTCAAAAACCCAAAACAATGAACTGAAAGATGCTAAAACATCTGAGTTTTGAGTGGCAATATGGAGCTGAGTATCAATTCTGTCTTGATAAACAGCCCCTTCCTCATTACACACAGTGATTTGACCCACTGTTATTATAACAGTCTTGATTATTGCAGCTTTAATTTCACAGGGGGGACTCTGTCTTACCTCTGGTCTGAGTTCAGTTGCTTTTTGTTTAAAAAAAAAAAAGGGTAAAATAAACTGAGCAAAGTAATCTAAATACACTGCCTATGAAGGGAGATTTATTATATATTTCTTCCTCCATTTCAGGTATGAAACACTTGATCGCGTATGAAACACTTCTCTACCTCCCAAAATCAACCACAGGAATAAAAAAAAAAAAAAAAAAAAAAAAGATATCCAGTGTGTATTTCTCAAATATGACACATAGAAAAGGATCAAAATACACAATACAATTCTCCCTGATGTGTGTACATGTAGAGTACGAGTGAGTGTGTGTTTATATATGTGTATATGCATGTATCAATCACACAGCTTTCTGTTTATAGAGTCAAAAGGAATGTCGGTCAGTTTCCCTTCGAAGAGAGAGACAGAGAGAGAGAGAGAGAAAGAGGGGGGAGATGTGGTATTTCCTGAAACAACTCAGGGCCTAGACCCGCTACGAGAGTGAGAGAGTGAGCCAGTGAGTGAACGAGATAGAGAGAAAGCGAGAGATTTTATTCCCCAAACATTTGCGCTGAGCTTTCAACCATCTAAAATTTACATTTATTCATGCATAAAAATCTAAATTTTCAAAACAATATTTTGAGCGACTTTGTCAAAATATGACAAGAAAGTTTAGCACGTTTTCACTTATTCTGGCTGATTGGACCTGTGCTCTCATTAGTTTATTTGAGCTGTAACCAAAAGATGTGTAGCTGCATAAATATCACAGGTTTACATGAGAAATAAGATATGACATGAACATTACTAATAAGTTTTCCAAACAATATTCAATCTTACATTACAGGCAAAGAGATTGAAAAAAAAAACCTCATATTTTGCCTGTAAACTTCCACATATTAGAAGTAAATACTACTACTAATTACTGTCATGCTGTTTCCTAATCTAAGAGGTCACAGTGACCTTTGACCATTTAACTCATCGGTTCATCTTTGAGTGTGCTTGATTGTTTCCTTTTTTTCCAAATGTAAAGAAAGTACTTTGAGGTGTTCCCTCAAAACAGATTTGAACTATTGTATGCATAAAACTGTGATGGGCGTACATCTTTAAATCATAAAGATTGCAAAATAATTGCAACTGTTGCAGGTCTTATGTGTCCAATAATCAGTCAGTTAGTCCGTTCATGAGCCATTCAAACACCAAGTATAGACTCACTGTTTGTATAAATGTGACGTGTTTGTCGCAACACGAAGACGTCACCTGCTACTCTCTGAGGTCACAATGGATGCTATTCACTATTTGTTGTTAAAGAGGACTAACAAGCTCTTTCAAACTAACTCTGGGGTCATTTTATTTTCCATGTGGACAATTGTGAGGGAAGACATCACATTCACTATTTTGATTGGCTGGTTCATGGATTTGAAAAATGTTTTTTTCAGTATTTTTCATATTTCTGTTTCTCTATGACAGGGCCTTCTTAAGATAAATAAGGGGCCACACATATCAGCTTCATATGATAGATGGACTCTTTCTAAAGTTTCACATGAAAACCCTGATGAAAACAAGATGGGTGCAGACACTTAGAGAATAAAGCCTGGTGTTTTGGATGAAAGCTCTGCAAAGTGTTTAATATTTGTGGATTTGTTGCTTGCTGACACGAGAACAACCTCCCCTGAGCTGAAATTCGGTTGAGATTTCTGGACTTGTGGTCAACCGAGAGGCCCTACTTTTCTTTGCCCCTCCTTCCCTCCTTTTCCTCCTCCTCCTCGCTCTATATTATTTCCATCCCCTTCCTCATCTCCACTCTTCTTCTTCCTCTCCTGGCTCCAGATTCTCTCACTCACCCCTGTAGTGCAACGCCAACGCCTTCTCCTTCTTCTCCTCTGTTTTGTGGTTCGTCTCCGTCTCCTCTATTCGCTCCATTAAAACATGCACAGGCTGATCCAGACCTGTGTGTCTCTGCACACAGAGAGAGAGGGAGCAGGAGGAGGAGGCGAAGGAGGAGGGGAGTTGCTCTGTAGCTCTGAATTCCACCTCACATCTGGAAACCATCTTCCCTCTCTCTTTTTGCCAATCTCTCGCCCCCTTTCTCTGTCGCTCTATGTTGTAATGTAAATAGCCCTGTAATCATACTCCTGCTCTGAGCCTGCTGCTCTGGGTGGTGTGTCTGTGTGTGTGACAGTGAGAGAGAGACTGAACACGGTACACACTCATCCAAAAAAGCTGTAAACATCTCTTCTCCCTTTCCATCTCAGGTCCCAGCTGAGGTTTATGGGGTGATAAAAACAAAACAGCTTTCTTTGACTCCACTTGCTCACACACACATACCTATTTTCTCTCTCTCTCTGTTGAGTGTATGTGTGTGTGGTTGTTTCAAAGAGTTTAACTGAATGACAACGACCTAATAACCTCACACTGAGGCTTTAAGTGAGCATCAGCAACCTGTCTTTAGGTTAGGTTTGATTTTAACCTAGTTGAAGCTTGGTGGTAACAGACAGAACACATATGCTTTCCTTGTGTGTATATATATATATATATATATATATATATGTTGAGATGTTGATTTTATTTAATGATGTGAGTTTAACTTTGTTTGAAAGTCTACAGAACAAACCACAGCTGCTCAAAATCTGATACATGAAAGCAGTGAAGTTTTACCAGAAATCACAACAAATAATTTTAATTGGTCTTTTCTCAAAAGAGTTGTACATTGCACATCAGACACTATTGTAAATATCAGATACTTTTGACCATTGTAGTAGTCTTACTGTATATTTTTTAACTTATTGCATTTCTCTGTCTTTTATCCTATTTTGTATTATTTATACACAATTCGGCATCAGTGCGGGCAGCAAAAAAAGAATTTCACTGCACAAGGAAAACTAAATCTTTCTTGTTGTATATGACAATAAACTCTTTGAATATTGAATCAAAGGGATTAGATGACTGGTGAAGAAAGAAATTAGTCCAACTGAACAGTTTAACCAATAATGATCACTTTGGGTCATGTCAAGTCTACATATTATCACTTCTGTTCATCTGTGTATCCTCTCTTTCATAGCTTTGAGCACAAAAGAAGCAAATATATCATTGAAAATTCTTGGAAACATGCTACGTTACGGTCATAGCCATGGCCTCTAAATGACAAGACTTGCTGCAGTGTTTCTTCACGACAACAAAACAGCTGTTTGTCTACAGATGACAGTTTCTATTAGACTTATCAGAAGAGAGAGAGAGAGAGCTGAACCAACTGAGATTCTTCTCTAGGGAAACCCCAACCACTGCCAGGTCTGGAGGAGGTAGCACAAAGCTAAGCACTAACCACGAAAAAAAAAAAAGATGTCGCAACCATCAAGTTGGCAGATGTTGGTTCATCAGCCTTAGAGGAACTGGAACTGGACCTAAGGACCTAAAACACATCGTGATCAGGGGATGCGTCTTGGTCATCTAGATGAACATCATGATGTCTTCATCATGACTTCAGGTTAATCTCCAAGATCTGTCCTCAGGATGTGGAATACTTGACATTAAAATGCTAGCGCTTATATTTTCCCTGAAAGCTGATGGTGATCATTACTGTTGTGGACATCTTGAATCTTAAACTGAAATGTTGATGATAATTCTTACACATACAGAAAGTTAAAGATTAAAACTTAAATCTAAAATTCATAACTGAAGGAGGCTTCTATCTTATGATCACAAAAGCAAAACATCCTCATCACCTTGATTCCCTCAAGAAACTAAAGGTTCAATTCAATCCTGTTTCCTTTTCTTGTAATCCTCAATAATGTGCAGGTCAAATTGAACACAACATTACACCACCCGGCTACAAACTGTATTGTGTGGTCACCCTGAGACATTTGTGTTTCTTGACACCACTTCACTGGGTGATTTGTGGGTAATGAAGCTTTCCAAAACTGTTGTGTTGCACCACCAAGGTCCAAGCTGAAATGTAGAAACACGTAGTGCTGCAGTTAAACATGTTGGAAACTCACAAGAGGCAGATTTTTAAAGTAATAGTCAAAAATAAAAGCGGTATAATTAGAAATACCCTAACTTTTAGTTGCTCACGTGGGTCAATCAGACACAAGAACGTCCCTTTAGCCAGACAGAAAAACAAAAACATAATTTACATGGAAAATGCCCTTCAGAGCCACGCAAGACATAATGCATTTCTTTTATGGTTGAACAGTGCTGGGTACGACAAGTATATCAACCTTTATATTTGGAAGGGTTTGCTCATAGTGAGGGAAATAGTACAAGACTGAATAAAAACAACACTTTAACGGTTATTTTTCAGCAGGATCTTCTGATAAACTTGTTTTTCCAGACTTGGATGCATGTGATCACAGCTGAAACAGAGCAAAGCAGTTCAGCATGTGATTTCTTCAGAGACTCCCTCAGGACAATCAATGGCATGACACGACTTTCACTCAGGCTGCACAGGATGCAGAACACACAGAAGTGACCGAGGCAACTTGGAGCAGGACAGAAAAACAGCAGCAGCGGCGGCAGGGGCAGGTCTGATTGTCTAATTATATATCGTGATAGGATTTCCTCAAACAGGACGTCTGAGGGTTTGTTCAACAACCCAGTGACAGACGACCCAATCAGCTGTGACAGTCTCTCACACACTGACTTAAACCAGGAATGTTGTTTTGCCTCATTAGGCCACGAGGCTTTGGTCCCTTTAAGGACAATTGGTCCCCACAAGGTTGGTATCAAAACACAAACACAAAGCCATTTTTATCAAGCTTCTCAGTCAGATTACCAGCACTGATGCCCTTAAACTCCCGATTCCTCCTCCAGTGTGATAACACTAACTCAATTTACTGCAAACAACTGGTCCCGACACAATCGTGTACGAGGCCTGTGGCACATTTTGTTTGGTTTATTGTCATTTGCAGCACAAAGAGATGTCCTCACGAGGATCACAACAACAGATCAATGGTCTTTCATGCTCCCACGCTGACAGGCGACACGTCTTTGCTTCTGAATCGGTTGGAGTCTATGCTCAGGATTACAGCGGTTCATACACAGTGACTGATAACTGTTTAATCTGGACCGTCCTTGACCTGCCTCTACCCAACGCTGAGCTCTCACACACTTACAAACACACACACACACACACACACACACTAGGAGTGAGAGTTTTTCTATGATCTCAAAGATCTGAATGTTACAGAACAGACCACAACAGGCTGTATGTGCAGGAAACAGCAGAATTTATCTTCATATTTATTTCTAAAATAAAAATATAACGCACAAAAGCTGCTACACATTCTAGTTTTTCAGTATTTACTTATTAAGAAATGCATCTGTAAACAATGAGCTATTGACAGATTAGCCAATTTAAGCCAGTTTACACACAAAACTACTACTTGTGGAAACTATTTTAATCAGAAATAGTCCTTAAAAAGGCCACATTCATTCAGGATAAGTCACATCGAGGAAAAACCTCAAATTCATTTCACTGGGATGAATCATGTAATGGAAAAAACAGTATTTGTCTAAGAACAGAGTTGATCACTTCTCTGGCAAAGTTTGAGAGTGATGAAGAGCTGAACCCACACTCCCAGCGTCCTCAGCGCCTTCACTCACACTGATGTGAAACACGAAGTTAATAAATATTCATCAGATCTCAGCTTGAAAATCCTCACAGATGGCTCAAGTAAAAAGTTGAAGGACGCGCGGAGCTTTCCGCCTCCATCATGATCCGCACACTAAAGTCTCTCATCTGCTCCAATCGATGCTCAAACCACAGTCGGACACTGTATCGACCGCATGTATCGATCACCAAACAAACGTCATAATTCCCCAATAAGTTATCTTCAGCTGAGTGAAGCTAAAGTTGGTTTATCAAGAGGAGACAGAGGAACCTCCGTCTGGTTTACAAATCTCCAAAAAACACGGAGGGTTTTTACTTACTGTGTCTGTTCAGACTCACACGGCCTCAGAGTGAAGTCATCCCTCAGAGACTGAAACCAAGACATCAGCGCCGTTACAGACTAATGATTGGATTATTCGTCTCAGTCCTGCTCGGCGTCCACTACCCGAGGTGATGAGTTCAGGTGCCGCTCGGAAAAAACACCCAAAGAGTTGTAGACGTTTGTAGCCAGAAAAATGAATGCTGGATCATGATTCGTACACAATTACAAAATAAACACCGTAAATAAAAATTATAATAATTATATCATTCTAATAATTCAATATTGTTTTATATGAACATCGATTCACACTTTGTGAAGCATATTATATATGATACAGTTTGTGCTTTTAGAGTAAAATACACTATAAAAATTGCAATGTTGATTTATTTTGTCAACAGGTTCCACGAAATTATTATAGTAATTTAACATAATAGACTTGTATTACAGTAACTCAGTGGTTGTGAATTGGACCAGCTATGTTGTATGGACCTAAAGAATATAATGTACAGGCTGCATATTTTACATGTTGTTGAGAATAGAATAAAATAGAATATTTCTATTTCTTCCTCAAGGGGAAAATTATATGTTTGACAGCATAAAAATATGAAAATAGATTAACAGAAAATAAAAAAGTTAACAGAAAAATAAATAAATAGTTTATATTAAAAAAAAGAAAAGGTGCAAGTCTCCAGAGATGAGGAAGAAGACTTGTGGGTTGATGTTTGCAGCTGGGACATGACAGTTCACAGGTAGCTGTAGCGTCGTCTGACAGTGAGTTATAGCCATGAACATGTATCTGATTTGACATCTTATTTATGTATCTAGTTTTTTCTAATTAATTTAACGTGATTCTATTGTGTCAACAGGTTATTTCTTATTTCCTTTATTGATTAATATGTTAGTGTTTGATAGTGTTTTAATATGTTAGTGTTTGAACACCTTACAGCTTCTGTACACTCTAACACAATGGCTGTTGGGCAAATTTAGTTCTGATCCATTTTTTTGTTGTTATTGCTAATTTATATATAATTTTTTACTAAATCTCTTTTTAGAGTAATTCAAAACCTGTAAACCTCCTACTCCACATAGAAAGAATGGCAACAAGAGGTGTAATAAACAACAGGCAAATAAACACAATCGTAATTTAACTTGACTATTTGACATTCTGTGAAAGTCTGTCACTTTGTTTCCAATGATGCAATATTTGTAATTTTGTCCAAAACACGATCACACCCAAGATGTTACCAACTCTTAGATTATCATCTTAGGTAGCTTATTCAATACTTAAAATTGTATAAAACACTGTATAAGAAGTGTTTCGTTATGTTCAATTGTTTTTATACAACTGTAAATGTTCTTCTCTATATCCATACTGATCATATTCCTGTAAACATTTGCATTCCAGTTTTTAATGATCAAGCTCGTGATAGAGCATATTCTTGGATATTCTGATTCATATAAAGTAGTTAATTCATTTTAATAACCACATAAGTTTGTGTCTTGTTGGATGACTTATCGTTTTTACGAGGAACACCTGAACGCACCACAAAGACAATACTGAGCGCCGCCCTGCAGACTAGAGATGAGATAAGAAAATGATGTCCGGTGCGAGAAATCTCTTAATTAACAAACCCTTCTACTGTGGATCAAGTCATGAGAACTAAACTAAATAAAAACGAAAACACTTTCTCACTTTACAGTGACACATCCAAACTACAACTACAGAGCAGCTCTGACTCACTCTGACTGAGATGTCATGTTTCATTGGAGGAGTGAGTGTTTATAGATGTGGAGTTTGTGGTTATCAGTCCGACTAAACATGGTACTTCAGCCGCCAACATCTGTAGACAGACTCGGGTTAAATATTGTTTTGTTCAAGATGCCAGTCACATGTTTACATTACCTGCACTTCTGTTGAATTTAACATACCATTTACTCTGTTTCTGTCGAAAAATCATACAAACAGAAATAGACCAGCTTTATTCCTTAAGACTGAAAATCATTTCACAGTAACAAAAAAGTTGGATACTTTCAGGATTAACACTGCCACCTAGTGTTATGGCTTCATTTGTACAGTTACTGTCTGTAGTGATTTTGAATAAGGAACTTGTTGGTGTAAATTACTTCTGTGTTTGAAAGAAACTATACAAATAAACATGTCTTCAACGGTCAATCAGACTGGATTTGAACAACACCTTCCATGGAGTTCAGAGTAGTTCAAACTGCTCAAAGCAGAAAAGCAAAATCTCTACCAAATGTTCTGCTCCTTAACTGTGGAACAGCTAAATGATTTGTGGCTGAAGATCTAAGAGGTGTATACTAATTCACTTTGATCATGACATGCTTAAAAAAAACTTAAAATCAACACAGACAGTAATAGACAACTAATGTAAGGACTTATACAGATAGAACACGTGCTCTCCTCATGGTCCTGGTCAACTGTAGCTGATTAATGTTTTTCTGTCAGATAGAAGAGCAGTGGAGTTCGCTTGGAGCCTGAGGGGATTACATTTTGTGACAGTTTCTCACTTTGAGTTTATCACTCATGTGATGACAGAACCTTATCATTATCAACTGTTAAGTTTCGTCCTTGTTGAGCTGTAACAAATGTTGTGGCATCCAGATGTTGATTCCTAAAATATATTTAAAAGGGAATCGATTGGTTCTGTTGTCATGTCTCTATCAGGAGTCATGGCAACATAATATTGTCTGTCATCAGGATAAGTGTCGGCAGTGTCGTTTGATGACATCACAGAGGGGTGGCATATCAAGATAAAAAAAAGTGGCCTTAAAATTGATCCCTGCAGGACTCTGCATTTATTTAGGAGGTTTTACAGAATCCATAAAATCTAGAAAGATAAAATCATGCGGTCCCTCAGTTTGTTTAAAAGAATTTTGTTATCAATTGTATCAAAATCAGTGTTCAGATCAAATAGAACCAACTCTGAGGGTTTATCACCATCCAGTTGTACCATGATGTCATTGGCTACTTCGTCTCTGTATGATGATTTGGCCAGAAACCAAACTGATGTTTCCATGATGTTGTTATTGTTAATAATATTGATAAATTGAGTTCCTAGCATCTCTAAAATTTTAACAATGGAAGATTGGAGATCGGTCTCTAGTTGCTGGGTATTGAGAGATCTAAGTTATTTTAAAAAGAAGTTTTCTGAAGTGCGGTCTCAGAAGTTGTGGGGAAGATGACTGTGTGCATAAAGAGATCAAAATTTTATAACACATCAGAAATTAGGAAGTTGAGGTTGGCTTGAGGGCACAGCTGCATGGTCTCTAACATTTCCTTGAGCATTTCAGAATCAGCTATAAACCGTCCTTCAGACTGTGAGCTAGTTGTTCCTTCGGGTGTACTGGCTTATTGACGTTTACTGATATTAAGAGTCTTGTTTTGCTTTTAAAAAAAGATAAATTACTTTATCTGCCATGTTACTGTACCGCTTGTAGCAAATATTCAAAACAAGTGGCAACATTAATAAACTTAAGTAGAAAAAAAATTAAAACTTTTTAATTCATTTAACAACATCCAGATAACATAGAAAACAAACAAAGCACAAATACCTTCCCACCTTCTTCTTCTGTTCTTTTAATGAAAACAGGAATATTATAAAAATGACTGTAAAATACTAAGGAATCAGACTGAAACATGATGCATCCAGATGTATAAAATGTTGGTGATAAATTACATGTTGTTCTGGAACATTATAAACTTCATGAATTGACACTGATAGAAAAATCTATTTCACCCCTTTTCAACAGTCAGTTTATACATTTGGTACTGATTGGAGGATGCAGTGACCTTGTTTAATACTGCTGCTGATGGGGAAAAAAAAAACACAAAAAAGATGCTTGATGCTCTAAAAACCACACAGTGTGGATGGATTGAGTATGTTACAGTCTTCCTGCCTTTTTGAACAAGCTGAGCAGCTCACTGTCTGCCTTCATGGGGAAGTACAGTGTCCTGTTTACATAGTAATTGGGGTCAGACTGGAGGTTTTGGATAACGTCTGCGAGGAGGTGGGCGCGCTCCACGCCACAGCCCGGAGCTTCGTAGCCCAGCTTGGTGAAGTGTACGTGGAGGTGGTAGTAGGACGGCTGGTAGTGCAGGTAGACTCTCATCTGACTGGCCGGGAGGTTGTAGCGTTCCAGGATGGCAACCTAAGGAATGATCAATCTTTGTGTATCAATTCATTCATCAAGTCTTATCTTCACTGCCTAAAATGTAAAGTATCACATCACATTATTGGTTAAGATGATTACAAAGCTCACAGATCACTTTAACTGTAGCTGAGGGAAGAGGATGATGTTTTTTAATCCAACAAGCTTCTCCCAGTGAGAAAAAATCCAGTCACAACTGTTACTGTTTCTCACCATTCCTTTCCTGAAGATGTTCAGCAGCAGTGGTATGTGCTCTGCCCTCAGGTCTCTCAGACTCTTGATGTCTCTCCGATGTGTTATGGCAATTAAGTACAAATCATCTACCTGCAGGAGAAAAGCAGATGTTGTAGAATCTGGTTGCTCTGGTGCTATGTATTATTACACACTGCCTGGCTGATGGGAGAGTCAGACCACTGCTCAAAGTCTTCTCTAGCACATCCCAAAGATTCTCAATGGGGTCAAGGTCTGGACTCTGTGGTGGCCAATCCATGTGTAAAAATGATGTTTCACGCTCCCTGAACCAGTCTTTCACAATTTGAGCCTAATGAATCCTGGTATTGTCATCTTGGAATATGCCCGTGCCATCAGGGAAAAAAAAAATAACCTGGTCATTCAGTATATTCAGGTAGTCAGCTGACCTCATTCTTTAGGCACCTAATTTTGCTAAACCCTAACCTGACCAACTGCAGCAACCCCACATCATAGCACTGGCCCCACAGGGTTGTACAGTAGGTACTAAGCATGATGGGTGCATCACTTCATCAGGTGGTGTTTTGGCCAGGCAGTGTGCTTCCACTATTGTCAGATGTGGAGATGTATTTTGTTGCCATATGGCATTCATTATGTTTTGTCAGAACAAAGAACAAAAGCCTTTGTGCAGACATCTTCCAGTAAATTGCAGCTCTCATAAACATTCCCAGTGTCTCACCTGTTTTTGGTCCCATTTGAAGTCAGGGAGGAGAACAAACCCGACCTCCGGGTCAGGATCTTCATAAACTATCCTGTCAGCCTCTGCTTTCTTCTCCAGGATGTTGTGTACCCACTGAGGGGTGAAAGTGGAGTAAAAACACAGTTAATGTTGTACATTTAAAAACAGATATTGCATCAGAGGTTGTGATTTCAGGACACTGACCTGGATGCTGAACTTGGAACTCTCAATGTGGGGCAGTGTGATGGTCTCATAGTCTTTCCCTGTCTCTTCAACAAGAAAACTCCCCTGACTCAGGAATTTGTTTACATGCTTCTCTGTGGCTGGACACACAACTGTGGTCTTAATTGCTGCAAAACAGAAACCAAGAGATTATATAACATTCCTCTGGCTGGTCAAAGTGATAAGAGGAAATGATAAGATAAGGATATTGGTCACTGCACCTGCAGGCAGCGGTTAGTTTGGTGCAAAGACAATGTGAAATCTGTTCCCAAAACAATGTAAGAAGAGGAATAACAACACAAGTGGGTCACATTCCAAACATCTGGTTATAGACGGTGTTGATGTGATAAAATCAGCACCTGGGTCACTGGGTTAAAACAACACAAGTTGTTTTAGATTGAGATGCTCAAACTGTTTTCAAATTCCAAATAAAAGTCATTCTATGTTTTGGCATAACTTCAAACATAAATTCAGATAGTGGATCTACAATAGAACAAACAGACAAAGACTGACAATCAAAGACTGGGATGTTTTATGTTGGGATTTAATTTTTTTAATCATCAACAGTCTCAAGGGAAGATAGAGAAAGTCAAAGTCAAACTCGGTTAGCATGTGCTAGAGCCAAGCTAAACTGGTTGGACACTTTTCTGCTTGTGCTAATGAGCTATTGCATCCAAACCAACAGAAGCAGCCATGTGACGAGTCATGAGATGCTAATGGACAAACGCTTGAGCAGTTGAAGAAGTTAATGCAGCAATTAATAGTCATACAAAGCTCCCTCTCTACAGGAAAAGAGCAAGATTCTTTGTTTCAGCTCAGCAGCAGAAAACCTTCTGGTGCCTTGGCAACCAGTGTGACGTAACGGTCTTTCAGAGGAAGGTGGATTGAGCCAAGACGGGACGGTCCATCTAAGGTGGTACAGGCAGTGTCCAGGACGAAGGAAGCTCTGTGTGGTACAGTCTGAACGACTACACCAAGATTGATTGAAGCAGTTTGATGTGAGGTAACAAACACTGCAGAGGTCTTCACTATTGACAGTGGACCTGAACAGTGACATCCAGACACTGACCAAGGTGCCACAAAGTGAAGCCAAGTGACATGGATCAGATGAACGAACACGATGGCAGCTGCAAGGATGGACTATTCCAGACTATGTGGAGGACATGGACGACAGCTCAGGGAACACAGTAGGAGCAGCAGTAGTGTTAGTGACAACAGGGAGACAACATAAAATACATAAGACAGTGTATGAAATCTACTTTTAGCATCATCTCTTAGAGCTGCAAAAGAGACCCCAGACCAAATTTCTGTTTGGGGTCTGATCCGTGAACATGCAGCAGATACTGATAAAAAGCCAGTGTAACGCAAGGGTTTTGTTTTGTAACACAGGCTGTTGTTTTACACATCATCTGTAAACTGTTTAAATTCTCAGCACACAAGAACTTATGTATCTTATATGGAAACAGCTGAAACGTTCCCACAACTCCCAAGACTCTCTCAGTAAATATTATTCCAACAGATTACCTAAATGCATACAGTTGCGTAGCATGTATTTATAGCTTGTTTATAACTTAGATTAGATATTGGGTGTTTACTTAAAACCTAGGTAAAGTAATAAATTTAAAGCCTGTGATCATACAGTTAGTCTGTGTTTTCTTTTCCAATGAATGGAGATGCAGGGTTAGCCTGAGGTCAGTGTATCTGGCATCATACCATTGAGGTGAGAGGGAGGCTGCAGCTCATACGTGGTGTAGATGTCGTTGCTCATGTCCAGCTTCAGTTTGGAGGCAGTGAGGAGCTCAGACAGGGTTTCTTGTCTGATGGGAGTCTTCTCCAGAATAAGCACAGCATCCTGGTCGGACAGCTGCAGAGGACATGTCCAACAGTTACATTTCCACCTGGTTTTCCCACAATAAATAGATAAATACAAAACTTGCACGGACAATTATTTTGAAATATCAAACCGGAAGCACCTATTGTATCTTTCTTTCACAAAACTACTCGCACCACTTTGAACAGATATAACCATAAAAGCATTTCCTTTTTTTCCTTTTTACCTTCTCGAGACCTTACCCAGTGTCTGAATTACTTAAATACCTCCTAACAGCAAAGTAAAGTTAGCTAACTTTACAATAAACATACCTTTCCATGGATAATGAGCTTTTTCTCCCGGGCAAAATCACACAGGACTTTAGTTGTTTCAAATCCAGACAAAATATTCTCAGATTCAGACTGTTTCTCTGTTTCTCCATCACCGTTTTCATTGTCCGTTTTCGCCCTCTTGACTTTCTGAGATAACTCTTCAGTCACTTCACTGTCTGCTTCTCGTTTAGCCGCCGTGTCTGCCATGTTTCTTGTTGTAGCTGTGGCCGGAGATCGTCTATGAGCAGAGAGACGTCTCACTCAAAGTCAAACATTACAAACGTGTCTGGATCATTGCGCATGCGCTCACACTGCTCACCAGCATCATTTTCAACATTTTATCTATGAGAATTTGACCATGTCTACAGTAGCAGAAGTGAAAAGATATTTAAATGATTAAATTCAGTTAACACTTTGTGTGTATGTGTGTGTAATTTAGTTGAGTGACGTTGGTATATTTTCAAATGCCAACGAGGTGCAGAGTGAGACGTTTTCTCAGCACCAGCTCTGTCGGTTCAGCCAAGATAAATCAATGAACCACTTCAAATCTTTCAAAAATAAAAGCTATATTTATTGCAAACTAAAACTAATAGACAGGATTGCTTGTGTGATCCGAAGCAGCAAGTGCAGTAAGTTTGCTTGAAATAAGTGTGTGCTTGTGTTTATGCTCCAGAGTGTATGTGTTTAGATATATTAAAGCAAACCTGTACTTCTACTATACTGGTTATTATAACTTTGAATAAAACGCCGTGTCAGGGACGACACATAACACTTCAGGACAACTGTTCATTAAACTAGCACCAGGTATTAAAAGATGATTGACACTTAATTTAACTAATGTAATTACCGCTTTGGGGCGGGGCTATTGATAAAATAACCAATCAAAATCCAACAGTCGGGTGACGTAATAATCAGGAAGTTATTTAAAGACGACACCGACACGCTGATTTGTTTTGACACCGGGTAGCGAGAAGGAAACTAAAAGGTGGAAAAAAAAGCAACAGGACACGGTGTATTTCGTCGTTTACAACAAGAAAATGTATCTTTACGTCCGAACATGTCTCCTCCTGCTGCTTCTTCACAATCTGGCACGCGCTGCTGGCGCGAGAAGAGGTAAAATTTCTTCTCGAAAAACTCCTGAAAGTTTTACAAAATTAAGGTTTAATCTTTCTAATTTATTCAAGCTGCATGTTGTATTAACTTTTGGCGGGTTAAGCGTGAATAGTAAATCTCAGTAACTGGCTGACATTAGCTTTAATGAGAGCTCATTACTGTGTTTGTGTTGTGGCCGTCGCTGCAGTTTCCTGGCGGTAATTAATTTAATTTACTCACTGAATGGTGCTTTGTCTGTCTGTGGGTTTATTTTGTTGAATCATAGATCAGTGGAAGTGAAACCTGTTGGTTTCTGTTCCACTTTTTTCTGTGATATTTGCCACCCACTGTCACTCTAGTTCACTCACTTTCTCACTGCTGTTGTTGTTTTTTAACTAATTATTTTACCCGTCTGTCCACTGTTTAACCTTATTTACCCGACACATTTAAACTTAGCCAGATCAGTACATTTAATATCAGTAAAGCTTAAGATGAACTGACTGTGGTTTTCTGTTTCCAGAGAGGAGAAACGTCCTCTTCATCATGGCAGATGATCTGCGAACATCACTGGGCTGTTATGGAGACTCTGTGGTAAAATCACCAAACATTGACCAGCTGGCGTCCAAAAGCCAAGTTTTTCTTAATGCATATGCACAGGTCAGTCGTTGCTCTGTGTGTTTACTATCTGAAAGTCTCTCAGCACATCAGTTGGTGTAGTTGTGAGACTGAACAGATCAGTAAATCTGGAAGGTGTTTTTTTTTCTTTCTCTCTCCCAGCAAGCTGTGTGTGCTCCCAGTCGTACATCCATGTTAACTAGTCGCAGACCGGACACGACCAGGCTGTATGACTTCAACTCCTACTGGAGGGTCCATTCTGGAAACTACACTACTCTGCCTCAGTACTTTAAATCCAGAGGCTACTTCACTGCCTCCGTTGGCAAAATATTTCATCCAGGTAAGATTCATAATAAGGACTTTTAGTAAAAATTAAATATAAGCTCAGAGCTAAAGCTCAACTTTTGTAAACTGGGCACAGCACAAAAAAAAAAGAAAAAAAAAAAAAAGGAAGTTAAAGGAGGATCCTGCTAGATATAGATATATACTTTATTAATCCCAAAGGAAATGAAACCTGTCGACATTTTGTGTCTATTTTTAGGTATCGCCTCTAACTACTCAGATGACTACCCATACAGTTGGTCCATCCCTGCCTACCACCCAGCTTCATTTCAATTTGAGAAAAAGAAGGTATGAAAGAGCCTTGCTCATAGCATCAAATACAGGCACCTTAAGATAGCCCTATCTAATTACCCTGACTGGTTGATATTGATGGGTTGAGTTTTGTTCAATAAAGCCTGCCTTTGAGTTTTTGATACTTTTCTTTAAAGGTGACAGAGAATCAGAAAGCGTTTTTATCTCGTCTTTTTTTAAAGAACGGTTGTCCACCCACATTCAGGAACATGTGAAAAAGTGCTAAAAAAACTGAACATCTCCTTTTTATAGAAATTCCTTTTTTAGAGACATCCGCTAGAAATGGGTCAATTCCAAAAACGAGTGTTTGTGACGTAAAATGTATCTAACTGCCCCCCCACTCTGATCTATTCCCTACCCTTCAAAATATACATACACCCTTCAGCACCCGAGCATATGTTACCCATTCAGAAACTGTTATATTGAAATAGACATACCAATATACTGTCTATGGTTCAAATTATACTGTGATATGAATTTTAGGGCACATTGCCCAGCCCTAGAGGTTGGAAGTTGGCATTTTAATCATGCACAATTTAACAAAGATAAAATGTGTCCATCAAGTAGGTCACTAGCTGCTGAAGGTCTGACATTGTGAGTAGCTCTGCTGATGTTTAATACTAAGTCTTGTGAGACACTGAATGACAAGCTGTCATAGTCTTCATCAGCTGATGAATCATCGCTGCTCACAACGTCTGTGTTTGAATGTCTATCACTAGACCTTTCTAAGGATGAGTCTTCCTCATTCAGACTGACACTGGCTACTCTCTCTAATACGATAACTACTCCAAACTAAAACTTCATCAAAATGAATTTTGGCTGAATTAATGTAGTCATAATGGAGCTGGTGAGCTGCCTGTCTTCCTCACTAAAACTTCCAGTTTGTGAGTCAGGAGTAAATCTTGGTCATAGTAGAGTTGTTGAGCTGTTGAGCCGGAGGCAGCAGAGTTTGTCTTATTACTCTGCTCTTTGCTACTGAATCCTTGAATCTCTGATTTATAGTTATAGTTGACTATCTACAGCCGTGCTTAGAAAATCATTATGCTCATCTGAATGATTGAGGGTGCAAACGGTCACAGACACATAGCATTTAGTAGCATTTGTGTTAGAGCTGGTGTCTCTGTAATCTTGGAGATGAGCCTTCCATATTGTTTTAGTGCTCGACTATAAGTGATATGTGATATTGGGATATACAATGATCAATCCTGTCTTTAGAGTCAAGTCTTCCGTCTGTGTTTATTCTCCATCCTGGATGGTGGTATTATCCTTCCTTGATAAAGCCAGTTGTTCTTCTTCATCAGGTGATTGTCTGCTGTGCTGAGCACGTGGCAAACTAAGTCCAGTCCTGTATACATACTATACTATATTATATACTGAATATACTGTATACATGGACTGGGCCTCTCTAAAGTCTATTCACTTTATCCCCGAAGGGCTGATTGCATTTATTCCTGAGCATATTGTTGATTTCAAATTTGCCTCAGGGCTTCAGATGCTTCAAGTAACTGATGTGTGATCAGGTGGATTTCATCAAGAGTCGGAGACATTGTTGCTCTGTCATCAGGGGCTGAAAATCTCTCTTGCATCACAAACCTTTTCTTTCTTTGGTTGAACATTTTATTATGGTTGGCTACAGTCTCAGAGACTTAAGTTCAGACACTCTGCAGTTTTGCCAAAAATCCTTTAACTCCAATATCGAGCAGACGGATCTGGTGGAGAGTGACACATCTCATCTGAAATACTGCAGGTCCTGTCCCCTGAAAATGGGGAAGACATTTACAATGGAGAACAAAAACTTGACTGTGGGTGAGAATTTTACTTTATTGAAACAAAAATATTTAATAATCACATTAAAAGCCGTTAAAACGTTAAAACGTTAAAGCCTTTAAAAGTGGATTTGTTCAAATGTGGACCTATAAATATTTATTCATATTGACCGACCTAAATTAATTATTATATTGTTGTATTTTTTTGTGATGAAACAAAAAGACATGCATTGGTTTCTATGGCAACAGTAGAAGCTTATATGCATTTGGGTCATTTCTATTCTCTACGCAGCCTCCCAACTTATTTTTGCATCAAATAATGTGTGAAAACACTGTTAGGATGTGAAAGTGGTCACTTGTAGTGATGAACCCACAGAGGATTTATCACCAGGATCTGCAGCACTCTTCAGCTTTACTGAGTTTTACAGCAACTTCCAGCCATGTCCATGAAGTGCACTGCTTCGGTTTACCCTTATCACTCTTATAGTGTTGGTTTTAGACACAGAGGACAGCTGGTTTTGTGAAAAAGCCCGAAAAAAACAGCGTACACAATCTGTGTAGGCTGTAGACACACAAAGTTATGGAAAAGCTCTTGAGCACAGCGGAGCATTTAGCAGTTGAAGTGGCAGATATTTCCCTCAGGCATTGGCAGAGATGAAAGCTGAAATAGAGTCTGTAGTATCTGTTATTTTTACCAGGTGACAAAGCATGATTCCAAATGAATGCTAATGGCTCTCTGCAACTACTGGATGAATAAATACACAGCGGTTTGCTAAAAGTAGAAATTATTGTTGTATTTACAGCTAATTTCTGCCCATATGTGGCCAAAAGAATCAGATCAGGTATAGCAAATTTAAGTACCAGGATGTACAGAATGTCGACTTTACTACTTTTACTCTCTGGATGCAGTGTTAGTGAAACTTTTAAAATTATTCCTCTTTCTATAATTTATATTTGACTCGATCTAAAAGCCAAATCATCCTGTAGTTTTCAGGTCTGGATGGAAACGGCTGCATAAACTCACTGTGAATGTGTACGAGGCATCAGTTTTACTAGAGCAGTAAACAAACCCTGAAATTGGCAAAGTCAGGAGGAACTGTGCATAAATAATATGACTTAACAAACCATATGAAAAAACCTTGTTTTCCAGGTGTGTAGAGGAGAAGATGGTGAACTCCACGTCAACCTGCTGTGTGCGGTGAATGTGACAGAGCAGCCCGGGGGAACTCTCCCCGACCTGGAGAGCGCTGACGAGGCCGTGAGGTTACTGAAGAGTTCGGTCAGCGATGATGTTCCTTTCTTCTTGGCTGTTGGTTTTCACAAACCACACATACCCTTCAGGATACCACAGGTACATGATTCACCATCAACACTCGTAAGATCCTCTGTTCACTGCTTGGGATGAAACATACATTGTTTTAAGTAATATTTGGTTTTATTGTCAAAAACAGAATTGATCTTTTGCAGTGCTAAACTGTGGACTAACAGACAGCAACCTGTGAAAAGTGGGATAGAGATGTGTGTGTATATACACTGTCTCGCAGGTGAATTGGATGAGAATTGATGTAGATATATGGCAGACGCAATTCAGCATGAAGGTGGAAGAGCGTGATGAAGTGGAAGCTGAATGGGAGCGGAGAGTGACGGAGCCGAGATGAATGTCAAGGTGTCTGAGAGGCTTCCTGTAGACTGTGAGCTGAGAGATGACAAAAAGGGAAAAAGTCGAGACGGTTTCTCTGTCAGCATGTGATGTATGCTGCACGTGGCTCATCTCGTATTGTGGGGACACACCCAGGGAGCAGAGCAGAGAAAGATGCAGTTTCTAGAATGACAAAAATGAATCAAACCGCTGAAAACATCCACAGATCAATCTCATCTCCTTTGAGAGTTTATTGTAGTTTAAACTTTAGCAAACATCATGACTCATCTGCAAATTTTTATATTTTGTAAAGCAGGTCTTTAACCAGTGTTTGGCCTAAATGTGTTTTAAAAGTAATGTAATTACTGTAATGTATTACTTTTTGCTGTAACTCAGTAATGCAAGGCATTACCCATACATTTCCAGTAATATTATACTTGTTACATTTCTCAATAATGCGTGTTACAACACACTTTTAACCTGAAATTACTTCCTGTGGCAGTTCGTCAGTGTTATTGCTGAAGACGACCTGAACAGTCTCAACGTATAAATTGAGATGTGTGAGCTCTAGAGGAGAAATGGTGCCACATTTGCCCAGTGCCCCTTCACTTGCAGTGGCAACTGATTGGACTGGTGCCTCGGTCCCACTTCCAATGTTCTCTATTGTTGTTTACCTCCAATAAGTTGACTGTTTAACCACAACAGCTGGTTTTTATATTTTTCCTCATTTTCTCTAGCTGAGCCAGGTTGTAACAGTCGGAGAGAAGGACAACGACAATCTCTCTGCAAACTACATATATCATTTTAGAAGCACAGTCCTGCTTCATCAGTTATTTTGGTAAAAGTAACTCAGAAGTAATGGAACGCTTAATTACAGAAGTAATTACCAAATTAATGAAGTTATTAGTGTTATGTTTCAGAAATCGCAGCTTCCTAAATACCAGTGACATTGCTAAACATCCTTTTCCTTTGTTTTTTTTTTTTTTTTTTTTTTAAATACTTTTATCTCTTGTATGGAAACGCAAATGGTGACTTCACTTTATTTATACTCTGATCAGCCACAGGCTTAAAACCACAGCACCTCTGTGTGTGTGTGTGTGTGTGTGTGTGTGTTCTGTTGTGTGTGTGTGTAACTGCAGCAGATTCTTTGGTCCTGTGGGTTTCAGGGTGGAGCCTCAATGTATCTGACTGTTTCTCCTGCCACATCCCACAAATGCTCATTCAGATTGGATCTGGGGAGTTTGGAGATCGTGTCAACATCTTGTGCTCATTTCTTAGGAGTGTTAATGTGGTGGGATCCTTGTCTTGTTGCGTTGTTTGCTGCTGCTGGCGAGAGTTGCTGTCATGGGAAATGTGTTTGGTTTGCGTTGATGTGTCTGATGAGTGTAGAGAACATTTTAAAGCATAGGTTAGGATTATTGATGGAGCAGGAGATGAGGAGAATGTGTACAACCCATAACAAAACCTCTACAATCAAGTGAAAATGAAAGAAATTATGGATTTTATGCCTTGATTTTTTTTTTTTTTTTTTAAAAAAAAAAAAAAAAAGGGAATGGGAAAAGTTCCACACGGCTGAGCAGCTAGAAGTCGCTGCTGTGAACATGAGCACCTTCTCACGGTTGAACAGAAGAACCTGACTGTGATGCTTAAATCAAGCTTGTAATTACCAGGAAGCTAGTGTAGAAAAACTTAATGGGGAAAAAAAAAAAATCAAGATGATGTGTGATCTACGTTTTGTCTTTTAGTAACAATGTGGAGTCCGGAGTTCTGGACCACGTGATAGCAGGTCGATATTTAGAGGTTTGAAAAAAGGGGAATGAACCAGAGATTTTGCACGGACCCTGAAGTTAAATTTAGGATGTTTGTTTTTTTTAATTGGTGTAATATTTTGATGCATCATCATAATCATTTTATCATAATGCACGTTGTTATTTATACTGTGTAGCATGTATACCTGTGCCGTTCTGAAATTGACATTTGTATATTTGCAGGAATACCTGAGCCTGTATCCCATTGAACAAATGACTCTGGCCCCTGACCCCGACGTCCCCAAACTCCTTCCTCCTGTCGCCTACAATCCATGGGTTGATCTGAGACGGAGAGAAGACGTCCAAAAATTAAACATCAGCTTTCCTTATGGACCAATTCCTAAAGACTTCCAGGTATAAACCATTATATCATGTCTATGTCCATGTCTATATCATGTATATCACCTCATGTTCCTGCAGTTGGTTCAACAATAACATTCTGTGCTGTTTTCTTCCAGCTACGGATCCGTCAGTACTACTATGCAGCTATATCTTACATGGACGCTCAGGTGGGGCGGCTGCTCAGTGCTCTTGATGATCTCGGGCTTTCTGACAGCACCATGGTGGTGTTCGCCTCAGATCATGGTGAGTAGACACGTCCTTTCACAACGGCTGAGGAGGCTTCTAGTAACAATGCTGACATGATTGTTTATCTCCACTGTTTTTTATTTTGTTTTTTTGTGAGACGTGTACCTCAAATGTCAGTTTTCACAACGGAGAATTTCAAAGCGTCTTTTTTTTTTGTTGTTGTTTGCTGTATTCATCCTCTACCACCAGATGGCAGTGTTGTTACAGCACATTGAGCCTTTACTTCCCATCACGATTTTGCTGGCAAAAAAAAAACAGGGTCTTTTTTTTTTTTTTTTTTTTTTTTTTGCACCATCTCCTATCTTTTTTTCTTTTTTTTTTTTTTTTTTTTAAAGAAAAGAAAAACTTTGTGACTTGGAAACTCAATTTCTTTTAATGTCTCCTTCAGTGGAGTATGCTGGAGTGAATCCTCTTCATGAGTGTTTGGTATAGACCCAGTAAAGCTCAATCAAATGCCATCATTTTCAAATCCAGGGCAACTGAAGAAAAACATCTGTAAAATGAATTGCCTCAAACTTCTCTGTATCCAAAATGTTATTTGTGTGATGTATGTGGCTTCTCCCTATTTCTTCCAGCTGCTGTAACATGTTTGTACTCACATCTTTCATCTCCGCTCTTCTCTTGTTGCAGGTTGGTCATTAGGAGAACATGGTGAATGGGCTAAATACTCTAATTTTGACGTGACAACACGTGTCCCTCTGATCTTTTACGTACCTGGCGTCACCACCACATCTCCTGATTGCCGTGGAGATCCCATGTTCCCCTTCGTTGACGTCTTGACCCAGTCAGAATACAGCTTTAAAAGTAAGACCCTTCACTGACCTCAAACTACTGTTGATAAGGTGAAACATCATGAAAACTCTGTGAATGTTAACTCAAAGGGAACTCTTTTGCTTTTAATTGCTCACATTAAAAAAAAAAAAAACCTTGTTAGAACATTTATCACTATGCCAACTTGACTTTAATGAAGACTTTGATATACATGGAGAAATTCAAAAGTATTTAGACAAGGATTCACGATATCTTGCCTCCAGACAGCTTGCTTGTAATGCGAATGGTGAAATGATGATGAAATTTCAGTGCAGGGTGTCGAGTAAAATTTAGTGGATATCTTTGACTATTTTGCTCTCGGTGGTTGGACTCTCTCTCTCTCTCCCACTCTCTCTCTAACACGCTCGCTCATCCTTCTCACTTGCAGATGACAGAGTTATAAAAAATGTGGTGGAGTTGGTGGATGTTTTTCCCACAGTCTCCTATATGGCTGGACTCCGAGCACCGGAACCTTGTGATGATGTTTCCTTCAAGGTATCAAAACATTGGCTGTGTTGCATTGTTTTAGCAGCATGGCTGCTTTGTTTGTGGGTTGGTTCACACTTTCACTGAAATATCTCAACATCTGTTGATGGATTGTCATGAAGCTGAGCGATCAATCCCGTGTGACTGCTTGTGTGAATTTGTTTTTAGTTTTAGTGAAACTATCGGATTGATTGTCTTGAAATTCGGCTTAGATGCTCAGGATAAATACTAATAATTATAGCTACTGTGACATGCAGTGATTAATTTGATTGTTCCACCATATTGGCGACAAAACTGCAAAACTCCTGTTGGCCTCAGATGAACTTCTCTTTTGTGCTAATCAGCTTGTCAGCATGCTAACATAGCAAACTAAAATTTGATAAACGACATGTTTCCATATTCATCGCCACAGAGTTAGCATGCTGATGTTAATTACCCTTTCAACTTAGTAGACTGTATCCACATGTATTTGTGGGAAATTTTATTTTACAGAATCACAACTGAGCAAAATGTCAGACTTTTGGTCACAGTATTTTCCATGAAATTGAAATATCAGCATCAAAGAGTGGCTGTCTGAGTAGAAACTTAAAAGAGCCGCTGTAATGACTGTAGTCACAGTCTTGTTTTTAATTTAGTCACTGTAGGAAATAAGATCAGTGAACCAGACCTTGTTAATGAAAAGTGCAGAAAAACATTGTAATCAAAACCATCACTTCCTGTGCTTCCTTTAGATTATATCATCTAAAACACTGCACCACAACAACAGAACTAAGACCTTTCAGACATCTCGCAGAACAACATAACCAAACAAAATGAATCAAGAAGTAAACACTCCATAAACATGACCAATACGGAGCTGATCTAATTGGCCCTGACATGCATTTCCTTGACTCCCTGCTCTGTTTTCTTGCTTTCAGGAGGAGCTGTGTACAGAAGGAGACAACCTGGCCTACACTTTCCGACACAGAGAGAGAGGAGAGGACGAGGAAGCGATATCTTTCAGCCAGTACCCTCGACCCGCTGATACACCACAGGTAATGGCGACGTTGTGATTAGGAAAGCCAATTAAAAAGCTTTCATGAGGTGGCTTAAGGTTAAATCATTAGATTTGTATCTGTCAGGAAGTTTCACAGCAGACGGACATCTTTTTAAAACAAACATGTCACACTGATGATTAATGATGAATAATTGGATTACGATGTTTCATTTAAAATGTCAAAACTAGTGTGAAGGTCATGAAAACTGAAGTCATGTTGAACAAGTGTTTACATGACCGTCGCTCTCCGACTCTCCCCTGTTTGTAACGGAGCTGGCAGCTTCAAGCACACGATCTTTGAATTAAAATATCCAGATGAGTGCTGCACCTGGTGCAGGTTAATCTTTGTACGGAGCAGTTTGGCAGCCTGACATTAGCTCGTCGGCTGGCTCGCAGGATGAGTTGGCAGCTGCACTGCAGAAAGATTCCTACGCTATTTTTTTCATTTAGAGCTGCTTTCAAACTCTGAACGTTTCCCCGTTAGGTGAACTCTGATCTGCCCGACCTTGAAGACATAAAGATCATGGGTTACTCTCTCCGCTCCTGGGACTACAGATACACACTCTGGCTCGGATTTAACCCTAAAACATTTCAGGTTGGTGTTTCACATACATGCTCAGCATCACAATCATCTATAATATGTCTTTCTGTATTGTCCTCCTCCACGTGAACGTGTCAGACTGGGGAGTTTGTGCAATGAATCCATCCATCTTTTCTGTTGAGACACTTTCCATGACAGTAACAGATTATATTTGTCTCTTCATACAGGTGAATGTAACAGACGTCCATGCTGGAGAGTTGTACATGTTGGCAAATGACCCCGGACAGGACAAGAACGTCTACAGTGACTCAGACCACAGTGTGATGATGAAAAAGATGGCCGCCCTGCCTCATGTAAGTTTGAATTTATTTTAAAAATGGACCTGTTTTCCCTCTAAGTTGTTGCTTCACTCGTGTGTTTACTTGTTGACTTGTTTTCTGACTCGTCCAGACTGTGAGCGTGCAGATGAGAATGAAGCTGCAGCTCCTGTATCTCACAGCAGGGATGAAAACAAACAGAGGGAAGGTGTGATGACGGGAATTAAATCCAACAGATGGACGGACGGATGGGGACAAGTACAAAGGGAAGACGGATGGATGAAAAACTTTCTTTCAACATATTGTGTACTCGATCCAGTAATCTCTGGTATCTCCATTAATCTTTCAGTCTCAGTTCTTCAGGCTAATGTCCCATGTTAAAAACTCACTGGCAGGAAGATCTGGATTCAGCACATAAGGAAAGTGAAATTTAAAAAAAAAAAAAAAAAAAAAAAAGTACTCAGGCTGTTGATCTCAAGACATTTCACTCTTTAAAGGAGTTTTGACAAGGAGAAACATCCATGTGTGCAGAATGGTTCGTCTTTCCTCAAGCTAAACAGAACTTGCAGTGTTTTTTCACTGACTGGCCTCTTCACACCTGCCATTAGGGCCTGTAATTACCGACTCACAGTGGAAATGTCATTCACATTCTTAATAGCTCCAACTTTAGTAGTCTGTTTAAAAGACAAATTTGACATTTTGGAAGAATGTGTGTATTTTCTGTCTTTTTGAGAGCGAGAAGAGCGAAGATTTACATCACTCACGTGTGTGTGCTAAATACAAAGCCACAGGGAAGACACAGTTAGCTCTGTTTAGCATAAAGAGAAAAGTAATTTGTGAAAACATGAATCGTTTCGAGGAGATGGCCGCATCTCCGTCACCGCACACAAGTCCACTAAAATCCAAACTTTGGAATTTATACATTTCATTATAAAGTACACATTTAACAATTAATTTAAGTGTTTAAATTGTCAAAAAGTAAAAGTTCTGGTTGGAGGATATTTTAAACTTTGGACGTACACCAACCAGCTATGACATTGAAAGTAACAAACTAATTAAAATGTCCCAAAATGTTGAACTGCTCCTTTTATCCCATCTACTTAACACTAGTCACTTCAGAGCATCTGAACAATAATTCAGACAACGTTCCAGAACAAACACCAGGAAACGTCACAGACCGTTGACGGACAGCTCAGACTTCACCGCCTCCTCTGAGAATTATTACATCACATCTTTACCAGCTCTTATCTGCCCACGAGTCTTTTCATCTGAGGGAATATTGAAACCTGAAGAATTAGCTTTTGATTAGTAGTGACAACCAGTTTCCCTTTTTGGAACAAGTGCTCTTCAGTGTACTATTGATTGTTCACTCCGCTTCAGGTGTTGGCTCCACTTTGAACTACAACAGCTAAAAAGGAGTGTTTTTGTACTGAAGTGTTAAACAAAATGACATTTCTATTTGCACTTGATGTCACTCGCAGCTATTTGCTTCTCCCCTTGTAAACAGTCTGTTCGGATCAATTTGCGGACCTGAAATGAAGTGCATAAAAAGGCAGCCGTAATAATTCAATGCAATTGAAACGGGGAGTATTTTAATGCCGTTCCGATGTGTGAACATTTTTTTTGCGCCACGGTAATTTAGAAGAAAGCAATTTCAGCTTGAATTTCAGGTTCAGCAATGAATCAAGGGGTTTCGGTTTGACAGCTTTTATTGTAGCTTGATGGTGATGTGATACAGTTGGATCATGCAATCAGTGGAGCTTGGTCATACGTGTTTGGAAAAGAAAAAAAAATAGAATGAAATTTGATTGGCTCATATTTGCCATGTTTCCTGTCAGAACTGGGCTTCAGGTCGACTCCTCTGCATTTGAGTTGTTTCCTGTGTCCTTTACTGTATCAACACCGGCAACAGGATATAAAAAGTGATGTACACACACACTGACAATAGAAGAATGAACTCTGGTTCAAACTTGAGTTTAAAGGGAGAATAAAATTTAAATGCTGCAGAAATTATGCAAATCTTGAACTTGACAAGAACATGTTGATATATGTATATTTTGATTTTGTTTAAAAAAAAAAATTAAATGTTTTATACGACACAAACCACAAAAGTTTTTTTTTTTTTTTTTTTTAAAAAAAAACAGCCTTCATCCTGTGTGTGTTTGTGTGTCCTGCAAAAACTCTACATTTTCCTGCATGTCCACACACTCCGTTGTAATCCCCTTTGTGCTCACTCACAGCAGAAGTGTAAAGCTGCCGAGCAGCGAGCGAGCTCCTCTGGGAACTTGCCAGTCTATTTGGTGTTTTCTCTCCTTCCTCGCTCTGTCGTTTCTCTCTTGTGGAGCGGAGAATGCGTCTGGCTGCTCTCTGGCACGGCCAGGATTTGGACTGAACTGAACATTCCTAATTTGTGCTTGATTCCACAGAGTCGATCTGTCCGGGCAATGCAAACGGTTAAAAGCCTTGTAATTGCATTTTGAAATATAGAATGAATTCACTATCGTGCCTTTCAGGTTTTTATTTATTTATTTAAAACTGTTTTCAATTTCCGGGAAATCATGCAGAACGATGTGTAGAACTGGGATTGAAGTGAATTCTCTTTGCTACAAATGAAAAGTAAAAAACTTTCCCAAACACCAGAGAAACACTTGATGTCTCTGCCTGTTCAACTCTGATCATTTCATCTCCCTCTTTCATTCCACACCTGTTGTTTGAACATATCAGTACACAAACCTGCCTACAGTTTAAAGCTCTTCCAATATACATTTGGTGACGATATGATGCCCAGCAATAGACCAGTAATGTCAAAGAAATAAACAAGTAAATGTGAACATAAACAATGTGATAAAATAATTGAAGTGAATGCATTGACTGAATGCAACAGATACAGTTAAGAGTTGACATTATTATTATTATTATTATATTTTGACACATGTTTCTGGCCATCTGGTGATGAGGATGATGACGATGAAGTCCAATATTTACTTTTCATTAGTTGGTTGTGTCCTGTTTGGATGAACTGATTTTGTTTTGGTGGCCAAACTTCAAAAGGTCACACAAGATATTTTTGTCCATAACTCGTGGGGTTAAGCACTAATCTGCAGCTGGACTGGTTGTGGCGGAGCTACGACTACAAGCTACTAGACATCTGTATCTACTGTTTGGTGCTGGGCAGGAAAAGCACAGAAGCTTTTTAGTTTATTTATTTATTAAAGTAGTGGGAAACTGAAACAACAGGCCGAAAGACACTAAAACATTGATGGAAAGTTGAATGATGATGATACACTTTCTTATACACATTTCATAAAGATATAACTACACTAATGTTTGAGCAGTCTTAAACAATAAATTAATAAATAACATTGTTTCTCTACTTCTGGAACATTTTGGAGTTGGTGTCTTTCCCATGAGCAGCTCACCAGTGACACCTTCAGCCTGATCTTTACCATAACATCTTAAAAGTGAAAATAAAAACCCAGTCAATGCAGCTGTAACTACTCTAACTGTATTCACATCACCTCATATTTATTCCTCAGAGGTTTTATCAAATCAATATTTATCATCACAAGCAGTGATCTCTGGCCACAATCAAATTGATCTAATGGCAATTACATTAGTGTCTACCTGCTGTTTTCCCTGATCATCTGCTGCTGCCCTTTCATTTTGTCACTCTATCTTACCTGCTCTTTCACTCCAATCCACTCTGACTGCATCTCACTCTCATTGTCTGTCATTATGTTTCTTATGCCAGTAATCACATTACCGCTATGGCTTCATATCGTGGCAGGTCATGCTGCCTTTCTGTTAACATTGGCAACATACACAATTACATTAGAGAGTGGGAGAGTATGTGTACGTGTATGTGCAGGAAGGAGGAGGAGGAGGAGGGAGGGACTGCTTAGCTTGTTTGCATCTTGGCAAGAGTTTGTCTCAAGTATGTGTGTGAATGAATCCAGGAATAGTAAACAAGCTGCACTGTACTCTGCCTCCCAACCACTTGAAGAGGTGTTTTTTAGGGTATTTTCTGCTCGTCAACACCCACATTCATTTGGGAGAGTAGGTTGTTTTCTTCTGAGACGATATTAAGCTACATACTATTTTATACGCCCAATTTTAGGAAAGTAATAAACGGGAATCTTTATGTGACATATTTGACAGGATGACTGATGGGATACTGAAGATAAAATCATAATTCTGACATTATGCTACATTTTGGCTTTACAAACTGGTTCGGTCAGTTATCACTGACAAGTTACACTGTTATCTTATTTGACAGTGTGTTTGTTAATGTAATATCTGTGTGTGTGTGTGTGTGTGTGTGTGTGTGTGTGTGTGGCGTTAATAACACTCTAGACCAGGGGTCCCCAAACTATTCCGCAAAGGGCCGTGTGGCTGCAGGTTTTTGCTCCAAGCAGTAGCACACCAGACTTGACTCATTTAATTAACTGATCTCAGTCTTCAGACAGTTTATTGGTCAAACTATGTGATCTTGATTGGTTGGAACAAAAACCTGCAGTCACATGGCCCTTTGGCTAGACAGTGAGATCGTTGCAAAGTCAGACCATATGGAAGAAACTCATTATGCTTATTGTGGAGGGACTTCTGCTTTAGACCTATGGACTTTTGATTGATGTGTTGAACCAAGGTTACTTTATTTCCATCCCGTATGAAGAATGCAAAAAGAAGAGGTGCTCTAGGAACTACATGGTGCCAGACCCACCAGGCCTGTGTTTTAGGTACATGGGCCACAACTGCCCTATGTACCTAAAACACAAGAACATCAGGGATGTATGGGTGGCAAAAAGGAACCCACACAATATTAAGCTTAATATTGTGTGGGTTCCTTTTTGCCATAAAAGCATCCCTGACCTGTTGAGGCCAATTGGACTGAGATCTGGGGAACTTATCACTGTTTTTCTCAAATTGTCCTAAACTGTCTCTGCACTGTAGCAGGAACATTATCCTGCTGAAACAGGCCACTTCTATTAGGGAATACAGCTTCCATGAAGGAACTGAATTGGTGTGTGATAATGTTTAGGTAGGTGGCATGAGTCAAAGTCATATCCACATGAGAAGCAGGATGTAAAGTTTCCTAACAGAACACCGACAGTGTGCCTTGTTCCACTGATGCATCCTCGTGCCATGTCTTTTCCAATCAGCATCATCCACGTGATGTAAAAGAAAATGTGATTCATCAGGCTGGACTTCCTTCTTCCATGGTCCAGCTCTGATGCCCACATGTCCATTGTAAGTGTTTCTGGCAGTGAGCAGGAGTCAACATGGACCTTGTGTTATTTTTTTTAACTGTTGGTAAACATGTCCCATGTCTGTCTATATCAGAGCCAAGTCTCTGATAAAGACTGGTCTGAGCTGTAAAGAAACTTAAAGGCTGTAAAATGTCCCCTGCAGTGTTTGGTGTGAATTATGAAGAAGGAATTTCATGAAATTTCCATGACTGATGGCACAAAGCTTACTTCAACTCACGCATGAATTTATAAGAATTAGGCTAAAGGCTAAATTATGGCTAAAGGTCAAAGGTCAAGCTCACTGTAACAACATAAAACATGCTTATGGCCTCTTGAATGTGATATCTCACAGCCTTGAGAGATTCACCAAAAACTTTCATTTAGATACAAGGGTGAACTGTTTAGATTTTGATGCTGAAACATCAAAGATGAATCTGCATAAATATGCCATCAAGAACTATTATGCGCCAAACTTATAGGAGGCAGTCTAACGAGAAGCATAAAGCTATGTTAGCCAATCAGAATCCATGTGCAAATGTTGCGCACCTGATGCTGATGCATTTTGAAAACTTAAAACTCAGTTTTCATCCGCCTACATGCAGACATGAAAACTGAGTTTTCCTATATCTCCACTTTGTCTGGAGGTTTCAGCAAATGTTGTTTTCAGTGATTTAAACTTCAGTTTTCATGAAAATGAAGGCAAAAATGCATAAACTTATCATTGTTTGATACCTGACTTTGTAAATAGGGCTTTGCTGTCATTAAAACATCTTCAACTTGATCACAGTAAAAAATGATTTGGGCCTTGTACAACCAGAAACCAGTCAAACATTAAAGACTATTGACCTGCCTTAACGCAACTTGTATTATTTTAATACAATTGATCTAATTTTAGGGATGCAATATCTAATTGTAGTTTGGTAATAGAAGCATATTATAGCACAAAGACTGTGAAACGCTAAGACTGAATGAACCCTCCTGAACCCTACATTTAAAGGCTTCCCAATAAATGAACAGATGCACAAACACTTTAAACCAACTTCTCTTGGACAACAGGTTGAAAATCCAGTACAAGACTTCATCATGTCCTCTGCATTAAGCCACTGTGTCTTATTGTTTTATTCTGCTGTTTTTTGCTCCACTGCTTTTCGTGTCTCTTCTGACCCACAACGTAGACATCTGCGTCCCCAGAGCATCAAGCAAACAGACAATTAGAAGTCGGACGAGATGCGATATGCTGCCTGTCAGTGTGAAACCAGTTTAATCAGGAGTCATTCAATTAGAGCCGACAAGCTCCTCGCTCGTTAGCGCCTGTGGAACTGTGAGATGCAGAGCTGAGCAGAAAGCTCCTTGTTTTAACAAAATCACTTTTAAATGTGGAAAAGAGCAAGGGGAGGGACAGTCTATTGAAAATAGCTGCTGCACACATAGAGGCAGAGGGGATGAATGTACTGAGTGAGATTCTTTTAATGAAGTAGAATGGCTGCAATCAACTCTTTGGAAGGAGCTGGGGAGGGAAACCTGTGGTTCTGAAGATGGGGTGAAAAGCATTTTATTATTCACACGTCACTTCTAGAAATAATAGGCTCCTGTTTGGAAAGTAAGATTAAAAAAAATATCATCAGCATGTGTTTTCTGCTTCTGTAAAAAAAAAGTTGTCTTTATTATTGTAGTTGTTGCAGAATCACTGACAAAACACATAAAAATTATTGCACAAGATTAAATTAACCATTTATGATAGGTATTAATCTGACAAATATGAAAGCAAAATTGAGCTGCTGTTATTGTCATTTCCCTCTTATTTACTAAGTATACGTTGAACCAACCAGTTTTGACATGGCATGACTGTTGTCCATATAACATATATATATAACATATATATATATATATATATATATATAAATATATATATATATACATCTTAACATCTTACGTCATACATTACATCTGCTCAGTAACTCTGGTTGAGCTCCGAACGAAAACACATGAAAAATGGAACAAAAACCTAAACTTGTAACTGATATCAACTACAAAGCAGTCTCAGGTGGCTTTTACGTTGGCTTTTACGATTAGACCACATGTATGGGAAGGATATTCATCAAGCATAGGACGAAAAGTAGGGAATAGGGTAGGATCATTCAGATTTTACACACAGATGGCCCTTTTGGGCTGTTGATGGAAAGTGTTCATTAAATGTACCTGGACAGCACGGGGGATTGTGGTGGTGATGCCTACATCCTGCTGGAGATGGCCCTCATCGCCATGAGCAGAGTGGCGCAGCGGGAGTGTGCTGGGCCCATAAACCAGAGGTCGATGGATCGAAACCATCCTCTGCTAAATAGGGATAGTATGTGTTACATTTCATCACCCATACCCTACTGACCTGAGGCCTGTACTACGAAGCAAGTTCAACTTACCCAGGATCTCTTTCAGTTATCTGGCTTCACTTATCCTAACAATCGCAGCCTGGCTAAGCGGTACTACGAAGCTGGTTATCAACTCAATTAGTCAACCCAGGTTTTTCCAATCTAGATGTGAGCGCGTTCACATAAAAGAGGCGGTGTTTGCAGCAGATGTCCAATCACAAACATTGAAACGAGAACCGGCAGAGTGGCGACTTCACAGCCGAAGAGCAGACGATCATTTTACAAAAATATGACAAATACCGGCCGATAATCCAAACAAAAAACAATACTGTGGCAGCTGCTTAAAACCAAAAAAACAAATAGTAACAGATCGCCGATTGTGTAAACGCACAAGTTCACAGCCCCACAGAGACGATGACGAGATAGATTTAGGATGACAAGCTCAGTTAATGAAGGTGGACGGGGGTGTGTCATCGGACTCCGGCAGCTTCAAACAGGCTGAATTTGTACAATGTGTCATTAATACAATACAGTTATTTAATATCCTAGTTAATTATTGTAGGAGTCAATAACGCAGCAGTGCTACTGTCTGAGGGACAGTCAGCGCTTGACTGTGTCACTGACAATGTGCGGTTTGAGGAGATCACAGATGACGCGCTCCAGTAAATAATCTTGCCGGTCTCTAAAAACCCTCGTCCTCCTCATAGACCCTCTCTCAATCCCGGCACCGAGCTCCACAGATCTTCAATAAAAGGACGAGAAATTTTCAAGAGCATTGATTGGTCGGAGGGCGGGGATTTTATAGGCACCGATCTCTGATCTGGAACATAACCTGCTCCGGAGCAAGTTAGCGATTCAGCATAAGTTACCATGGAGATGTAGCTTGGTAAGAAGTGAACCACTTTCGTTGGACAGAAAACCCAGAGTTAAACCTGAAGTTACTGCGATATGAAAAAATCCTGCTTTGTAGTACAGGCCTCTGATGTCATGTGTGTTGACCTGCAGTGGATGATGTCTGTTTGACAACCATCCTCTGCTGTTAGTGTTGCTTTAAATGCAACTCATAGATGAGACTGTACGTAGTGGCACACCGTAGCAACAACCTGGATGTTTTCAACCCGTCAAATTCTGCCTTGTAACCCCAGCTTTCCCTATGCCACCCCGCTGATGGTAGAAACATTGCAAGCCTCTGTAGACGAATTTGGCAGCAGTGGCATTCAGTGTGTGCTACCGCAGAGACTGGACCCACCATGCGGCCTTTTTGGCTCGGCCAAACTATCAATGAAGTCTAAGTGATGTTTAGATCAACAAAAGCAGCCTGCTGTTTGATCACTAAGCATTGTAGAGCACTATGTCTTCTCGTAAGACTGAGGGGACCCTATTGGCAGTGGTGGGATTTGAACCCACGCCTCCTGAGAGACTGGAGCCTAAATCCAGCGCCTTAGACCACTCGGCCACACTACCAGGCAAGCACCTTGCTGAGACTGATGGGCACACAAAGGTGTGAATGTGATCTTATTGCGCTAGATTGGTGATCTTTTGAAAAGTTCATAATGTGACAATAGATGCACATTAAAGAGGAAGTCAGCAGGTAACTCATCTGAAGCTACCAGCAGGTATCACTTGCGTCATGTTGCTAGAGGGAACTTGACTCGATGATCACGATGTTTCCTTTAGCAGAGGATGGTTTCGATCCATCGACCTCTGGGTTATGGGCCCAGCACGCTTCCGCTGCGCCACTCTGCTTGCTAATACCAGGTCGTCATCTGGGTTTGTGGCCACATATTGCAAGTACCCATTGACAAAGCTGTGTCAAGTAACAGGTGATCAAGGTGATGGGGATAGGATTTGAACTTTCAGAGCTGGCTCAACTCTACCACACAGACCCAGGGAGATTGGTGCCTCCATCAATGCTGAATAAAAGCAGGTTCTCAAGTCCATTTGAGCTGTCCTCCCTACCATTCAGATCATGTTCACACAAACCAATCCTAAGGTTGAAGAGCACCTATTGGCAGCGGTGGGATTCGAACCCACGCCTCCTGAGAGACTGGAGCCTTAATCCAGCGCCTTAGACCACTCGGCCACACTACCACACAAACGCACCTTACGAAATGGCACAGGTGGATCATCCTAAAAAATGCTGCGTCATCATTAAAAGAAGCTGAATATACCAGCCGTAATAACATAGTGTTTCCTGCTTTGACGCAGGAGGGCCAGTTATTCAGGTCAGTGCTTGGCAGTCAACCTATATTTAGGGGAACAAGTGCCACTCTTTTCAAGACCGCAATGTACACGTTTTAGCTAGAGACGACCTGTGCTTTAACAGAGGAGCGAAAGAAGTGATCATGCCGGTCAGACCACTACAAAGCAGTCTCAGTTGGCGTTTACGACTAGACCACATGTATGGGAAGAATATTTATCAAGCATAGGATGAAAAGTAGGGAATAGGGTGGGATCATTCAGATTTTTACACACAGATGGCCCTTTTGGGCTGTTGATGGAAAGTGTTGATTAAATGTACCTGGACAGCATGGGGGATTGTGGTGGTGATGCCTGCATCCTGCCGGAGATGACCCTCGTCACCAAGAGCAGAGTGGCGCAGCGGGAGCGTGCTGGGCCCATAACCCAGAGGTCGATGGATCGAAACCATCCTCTGCTAAATAGGGATAGATTACCCTCTCATCACCCATACCCTACTGACCTGATGTTTACAAACGCATGTATGCTGACCTGCAGTGGATGATGACTGTTTGACAACCATCCTCTGCTGTTAGTGTTGCTTTAAAGGCAACTCATACATGAGACTGTACATAGTGGCACACCGTAGCAACTACCTGGAAAACCTGGATGTTTTCAACCCGACAACTTCTGCGTTGTAACCCCAGCTTTACCTATGCCAAAAGTAGGGAATAGGGTAGGATCATTCACATTTTACACACAGGTGGCCCTTTTGGGCTGTTGATGGAAAGTGTTGATTAAATGTACCTGGACAGCATGGGGGATTGTGGTGGTGATGCCTACAACCTGCCGGAGATGACCCTCGTCACCAAGAGCAGAGTGGCGCAGCGGGAGCGTGCTGGGCCCATAACCCAGAGGTCGATGGATCGAAACCATCCTCTGCTAAATAGGGATAGATTACCCTCTCATCACCCATACCCTACTGACCTGATGTCATGTGTGTTGACCTGCAGTGTCTGTTTGACAACCATCCTCTGCTGTTAGTGTTGCTTTAAAGGCAACTCATAGATGAGACTGTACGTAGTGGCACACCGTAGCAACAACCTGGATGTTTTCAACCCGTCAACTTCTGCCTTGTAACCCCAGCTTTCCCTATGCCACCCCGCTGATGGTAGAAACATTGCAAGCCTCCGTAGAGGAATTTGGCAGCAGTGGTGTTCAGTGTGTGCTACCGCAGAGACTGGACCCACCATGCGGCCTTTTTGGCTCGGCCAAACTATCAATGAAGTCTAAGTGATGTTTAGATCAACAAAAGCAGCCTGCTTTTTGATCACTAAGCATTGTAGAGCACTATGTCTTCTCATAAGACTGAGGGGGACCCTATTGGCAGTGGTGGGATTTGAACCCACGCCTCCTGAGAGACTGGAGCCTAAATCCAGCGCCTTAGACCACTCGGCCACACTACCAGGCAAGCACCTTGCTGAGACTGATGGGCACACAAAGGTGTGAATGTGATCTTATTGCGCTAGGTTGGTGATCTTTTGAAAAGTTCATAATGCGACAATAGATGCACATTAAAGAGGAAGTCAGCAGGTAACTCATCTGAAGCTACCAGCAGGTATCACTTGCATCATGCTGCGAGAGGGAACTTGACTCGATGATCGCGAAGTTTCCTTTAGCAGAGGATGGTTTCGATCCATCGACCTCTGGGTTATGGGCCCAGCACGCTTCCGCTGCGCCACTCTGCTTGTTAATACCAGGTCGTCATCTGGGTTTGTGGCCACATATTGCAAGTACCCATTGACAAAGATGACTGTCGACAAAGCTGTGTCAAGTAACAGGTGTTTAAGGTGACGGGGATAGGATTTGAACTTTCAGAGCTGGCTCAACTCTACCACACAGACCCAGGGAGATTGGTGCCTCCATCAATGCTGAATAAAAGCAGGTTCTCAAGTCCATTTGAGCTGTCCTCCCTACCATTCAGATCATGTTCACACAAACGAATCCTAAGGTTGAAGAGCACTTATTGGCAGCGGTGGGATTCGAACCCACGCCTCCTGAGAGACTGGAGCCTTAATCCAGCGCCTTAGACCACTCGGCCACACTACCACACAAACGCACCTTACGAAATGGCACAGGTGGATCATCCTAAAAAATGCTGCGTCATCATTAAAAGAAGCTGAATATACCAGCCGTAATAACATAGTGTTTCCTGCTTTGACGCAGGAGGGCCAGTTATTCAGGTCAGTGCTTGGCAGTCAACCTATATTTAGGGAACAAGTGCCACTCTTTTCAAGACCGCAATGTACACGTTTTAGCTAGAGACGACCTGTGCTTTAACAGAGGAGCGAAAGAAGTGATCATGCCGGTCAGACCACTACAAAGCAGTCTCAGTTGGCTTTTACGACTAGACCACATGTATGGGAAGAATATTTATCAAGCATAGGATGAAAAGTAGGGAATAGGGTGGGATCATTCAGATTTTTACACACAGATGGCCCTTTTGGGCTGTTGATGGAAAGTGTTGATTAAATGTACCTGGACAGCATGGGGGATTGTGGTGGTGATGCCTACATCCTGCCGGAGATGACCCTCGTCACCAAGAGCAGAGTGGCGCAGCGGGAGCGTGCTGGGCCCATAACCCAGAGGTCGATGGATCGAAACCATCCTCTGCTAAATAGGGATAGATTACCCTCTCATCACCCATACCCTACTGACCTGATGTTTACAAACGCATGTATGCTGACCTGCAGTGGATGATGACTGTTTGACAACCATCCTCTGCTGTTAGTGTTGCTTTAAAGGCAACTCATACATGAGACTGTACATAGTGGCACACCGTAGCAACTACCTGGAAAACCTGGATGTTTTCAACCCGTCAACTTCTGCGTTGTAACCCCAGCTTTACCTATGCCAAAAGTAAGGAATAGGGTAGGATCATTCACATTTTACACACAGGTGGCCCTTTTGGGCTGTTGATGGAAAGTGTTGATTAAATGTACCTGGACAGCATGGGGGATTGTGGTGGTGATGCCTACATCCTGCGGGATGACCCTCGTCACCAAGAGCAGAGTGGCGCAGCGGGAGCGTGCTGGGCCCATAACCCAGAGGTCGATGGATCGAAACCATCCTCTGCTAAATAGGGATAGATTACCCTCTCATCACCCATACCCTACTGACCTGATGTCATGTGTGTTGACCTGCAGTGTCTGTTTGACAACCATCCTCTGCTGTTAGTGTTGCTTTAAAGGCAACTCATAGATGAGACTGTACGTGGTAGGGCACACCGTAGCAACAACCTGGATGTTTTCAACCCGTCAACTTCTGCCTTGTAACCCCAGCTTTCCCTATGCCACCCCGCTGATGGTAGAAACATTGCAAGCCTCCGTAGAGGAATTTGGCAGCAGTGGTGTTCAGTGTGTGCTACCGCAGAGACTGGACCCACCATGCGGCCTTTTTGGCTCGGCCAAACTATCAATGAAGTCTAAGTGATGTTTAGATCAACAAAAGCAGCCTGCTGTTTGATCACTAAGCATTGTAGAGCACTATGTCTTCTCGTAAAACTGAGGGGGACCCTATTGGCAGTGGTGGGATTTGAACCCACGCCTCCTGAGAGACTGGAGCCTAAATCCAGCGCCTTAGACCACTCGGCCACACTACCAGGCAAGCACCTTGCTGAGACTGATGGGCACACAAAGGTGTGAATGTGATCTTATTGCGCTAGGTTGGTGATCTTTTGAAAAGTTCATAATGCGACAATAGATGCACATTAAAGAGGAAGTCAGCAGGTAACTCATCTGAAGCTACCAGCAGGTATCACTTGCATCATGCTGCGAGAGGGAACTTGACTCGATGATCGCGAAGTTTCCTTTAGCAGAGGATGGTTTCGATCCATCGACCTCTGGGTTATGGGCCCAGCACGCTTCCGCTGCGCCACTCTGCTTGCTAATACCAGGTCGTCATCTGGGTTTGTGGCCACATATTGCAAGTACCCATTGACAAAGATGACTGTCGACAAAGCTGTGTCAAGTAACAGGTGTTTAAGGTGACGGGGATAGGATTTGAACTTTCAGAGCTGGCTCAACTCTACCACACAGACCCAGGGAGATTGGTGCCTCCATCAATGCTGAATAAAAGCAGGTTCTCAAGTCCATTTGAGCTGTCCTCCCTACCATTCAGATCATGTTCACACAAACCAATCCTAAGGTTGAAGAGCACCTATTGGCAGCGGTGGGATTCGAACCCACGCCTCCTGAGAGACTGGAGCCTTAATCCAGCGCCTTAGACCACTCGGCCACACTACCACACAAACGCACCTTACGAAATGGCACAGGTGGATCATCCTAAAAAATGCTGCGTCATCATTAAAAGAAGCTGAATATACCAGCCGTAATAACATAGTGTTTCCTGCTTTGACGCAGGAGGGCCAGTTATTCAGGTCAGTGCTTGGCAGTCAACCTATATTTAGGGGAACAAGTGCCACTCTTTTCAAGACCGCAATGTACACGTTTTAGCTAGAGACGACCTGTGCTTTAACAGAGGAGCGAAAGAAGTGATCATGCCGGTCAGACCACTACAAAGCAGTCTCAGTTGGCTTTTACGACTAGACCACATGTATGGGAAGAATATTTATCAAGCATAGGATGAAAAGTAGGGAATAGGGTGGGATCATTCAGATTTTTACACACAGATGGCCCTTTTGGGCTGTTGATGGAAAGTGTTGATTAAATGTACCTGGACAGCATGGGGGATTGTGGTGGTGATGCCTACATCCTGCCGGAGATGACCCTCGTCACCAAGAGCAGAGTGGCGCAGCGGGAGCGTGTGGGGGCCCATAACCCAGAGGTCGATGGATCGAAACCATCCTCTGCTAAATAGGGATAGCATGTGTTCCCCTTTTCCTCACCCATACCCTACTGACCTGATGTTTACAAACGCATGTATGCTGACCTGCAGTGGATGATGACTGTTTGACAACCATCCTCTGCTGTTAGTGTTGCTTTAAAGGCAACTCATACATGAGACTGTACATAGTGGCACACACGTAGCAACTACCTGGAAAACCTGGATGTTTTCAACCCGTCAACTTCTGCGTTGTAACCCCAGCTTTACCTATGCCAAAAGTAGGGAATAGGGTAGGATCATTCACATTTTACACACAGGTGGCCCTTTTGGGCTGTTGATGGAAAGTGTTGATTAAATGTACCTGGACAGCATGGGGGATTGTGGTGGTGATGCCTACAACCTGCCGGAGATGACCCTCGTCACCAAGAGCAGAGTGGCGCAGCGGGAGCGTGCTGGGCCCATAACCCAGAGGTCGATGGATCGAAACCATCCTCTGCTAAATAGGGATAGATTACCCTCTCATCACCCATACCCTACTGACCTGATGTCATGTGTGTTGACCTGCAGTGTCTGTTTGACAACCATCCTCTGCTGTTAGTGTTGCTTTAAAGGCAACTCATAGATGAGACTGTACGTAGTGGCACACCGTAGCAACAACCTGGATGTTTTCAACCCGTCAACTTCTGCCTTGTAACCCCAGCTTTCCCTATGCCACCCCGCTGATGGTAGAAACATTGCAAGCCTCCGTAGAGGAATTTGGCAGCAGTGGTGTTCAGTGTGTGCTACCGCAGAGACTGGACCCACCATGCGGCCTTTTTGGCTCGGCCAAACTATCAATGAAGTCTAAGTGATGTTTAGATCAACAAAAGCAGCCTGCTGTTTGATCACTAAGCATTGTAGAGCACTATGTCTTCTCGTAAGACTGAGGGGGACCCTATTGGCAGTGGTGGGATTTGAACCCACGCCTCCTGAGAGACTGGAGCCTAAATCCAGCGCCTTAGACCACTCGGCCACACTACCAGGCAAGCACCTTGCTGAGACTGATGGGCACACAAAGGTGTGAATGTGATCTTATTGCGCTAGGTTGGTGATCTTTTGAAAAGTTCATAATGCGACAATAGATGCACATTAAAGAGGAAGTCAGCAGGTAACTCATCTGAAGCTACCAGCAGGTATCACTTGCATCATGCTGCGAGAGGGAACTTGACTCGATGATCGCGAAGTTTCCTTTAGCAGAGGATGGTTTCGATCCATCGACCTCTGGGTTATGGGCCCAGCACGCTTCGCTGCGCCCACTCTGCTTGCTAATACCAGGTCGTCATCTGGGTTTGTGGCCACATATTGCAAGTACCCATTGACAAAGATGACTGTCGACAAAGCTGTGTCAAGTAACAGGTGTTTAAGGTGACGGGGATAGGATTTGAACTTTCAGAGCTGGCTCAACTCTACCACACAGACCCAGGGAGATTGGTGCCTCCATCAATGCTGAATAAAAGCAGGTTCTCAAGTCCATTTGAGCTGTCCTCCCTACCATTCAGATCATGTTCACACAAACCAATCCTAAGGTTGAAGAGCACCTATTGGCAGCGGTGGGATTCGAACCCACGCCTCCTGAGAGACTGGAGCCTTAATCCAGCGCCTTAGACCACTCGGCCACACTACCACACAAACGCACCTTACGAAATGGCACAGGTGGATCATCCTAAAAATGCTGCGTCATCATTAAAAGAAGCTGAATATACCAGCCGTAATAACATAGTGTTTCCTGCTTTGACGCAGGAGGGCCAGTTATTCAGGTCAGTGCTTGGCAGTCAACCTATATTTAGGGGAACAAGTGCCACTCTTTTCAAGACCGCAATGTACACGTTTTAGCTAGAGACGACCTGTGCTTTAACAGAGGAGCGAAAGAAGTGATCATGCCGGTCAGACCACTACAAAGCAGTCTCAGTTGGCTTTTACGACTAGACCACATGTATGGGAAGAATATTTATCAAGCATAGGATGAAAAGTAGGGAATAGGGTGGGATCATTCAGATTTTTACACACAGATGGCCCTTTTGGGCTGTTGATGGAAAGTGTTGATTAAATGTACCTGGACAGCATGGGGGATTGTGGTGGTGATGCCTACATCCTGCCGGAGATGACCCTCGTCACCAAGAGCAGAGTGGCGCAGCGGGAGCGTGCTGGGCCCATAACCCAGAGGTCGATGGATCGAAACCATCCTCTGCTAAATAGGGATAGCATGTGTTCCCCTTTTCCTCACCCATACCCTACTGACCTGATGTTTACAAACGCATGTATGCTGACCTGCAGTGGATGATGACTGTTTGACAACCATCCTCTGCTGTTAGTGTTGCTTTAAAGGCAACTCATACATGAGACTGTACATAGTGGCACACCGTAGCAACTACCTGGAAAACCTGGATGTTTTCAACCCGTCAACTTCTGCGTTGTAACCCCAGCTTTACCTATGCCAAAAGTAAGGAATAGGGTAGGATCATTCACATTTTACACACAGGTGGCCCTTTTGGGCTGTTGATGGAAAGTGTTGATTAAATGTACCTGGACAGCATGGGGGATTGTGGTGGTGATGCCTACAACCTGCCGGAGATGACCCTCGTCACCAAGAGCAGAGTGGCGCAGCGGGGCGTGCTGGGCCCATAACCCAGAGGTCGATGGATCGAAACCATCCTCTGCTAAATAGGGATAGATTACCCTCTCATCACCCATACCCTACTGACCTGATGTCATGTGTGTTGACCTGCAGTGTCTGTTTGACAACCATCCTCTGCTGTTAGTGTTGCTTTAAAGGCAACTCATAGATGAGACTGTACGTAGTGGCACACCGTAGCAACAACCTGGATGTTTTCAACCCGTCAACTTCTGCCTTGTAACCCCAGCTTTCCCTATGCCACCCCGCTGATGGTAGAAACATTGCAAGCCTCCGTAGAGGAATTTGGCAGCAGTGGTGTTCAGTGTGTGCTACCGCAGAGACTGGACCCACCATGCAGCCTTTTTGGCTCGGCCAAACTATCAATGAAGTCTAAGTGATGTTTAGATCAACAAAAGCAGCCTGCTGTTTGATCACTAAGCATTGTAGAGCACTATGTCTTCTCGTAAGACTGAGGGGGACCCTATTGGCAGTGGTGGGATTTGAACCCACGCCTCCTGAGAGACTGGAGCCTAAATCCAGCGCCTTAGACCACTCGGCCACACTACCAGGCAAGCACCTTGCTGAGACTGATGGGCACACAAAGGTGTGAATGTGATCTTATTGCGCTAGGTTGGTGATCTTTTGAAAAGTTCATAATGCGACAATAGATGCACATTAAAGAGGAAGTCAGCAGGTAACTCATCTGAAGCTACCAGCAGGTATCACTTGCATCATGCTGCGAGAGGGAACTTGACTCGATGATCGCGAAGTTTCCTTTAGCAGAGGATGGTTTCGATCCATCGACCTCTGGGTTATGGGCCCAGCACGCTTCGCTGCTCGCCCACTCTGCTTGCTAATACCAGGTCGTCATCTGGGTTTGTGGCCACATATTGCAAGTACCCATTGACAAAGATGACTGTCGACAAAGCTGTGTCAAGTAACAGGTGTTTAAGGTGACGGGGATAGGATTTGAACTTTCAGAGCTGGCTCAACTCTACCACACAGACCCAGGGAGATTGGTGCCTCCATCAATGCTGAATAAAAGCAGGTTCTCAAGTCCATTTGAGCTGTCCTCCCTACCATTCAGATCATGTTCACACAAACCAATCCTAAGGTTGAAGAGCACCTATTGGCAGCGGTGGGATTCGAACCCACGCCTCCTGAGAGACTGGAGCCTTAATCCAGCGCCTTAGACCACTCGGCCACACTACCACACAAACGCACCTTACGAAATGGCACAGGTGGATCATCCTAAAAAATGCTGCGTCATCATTAAAAGAAGCTGAATATACCAGCCGTAATAACATAGTGTTTCCTGCTTTGACGCAGGAGGGCCAGTTATTCAGGTCAGTGCTTGGCAGTCAACCTATATTTAGGGGAACAAGTGCCACTCTTTTCAAGACCGCAATGTACACGTTTTAGCTAGAGACGACCTGTGCTTTAACAGAGGAGCGAAAGAAGTGATCATGCCGGTCAGACCACTACAAAGCAGTCTCAGTTGGCTTTTACGACTAGACCACATGTATGGGAAGAATATTTATCAAGCATAGGATGAAAAGTAGGGAATAGGGTGGGATCATTCAGATTTTTACACACAGATGGCCCTTTTGGGCTGTTGATGGAAAGTGTTGATTAAATGTACCTGGACAGCATGGGGGATTGTGGTGGTGATGCCTACATCCTGCCGAGATGACCCTCGTCACCAAGAGCAGAGTGGCGCAGCGGGAGCGCGTGCTGGGCCCATAACCCAGAGGTCGATGGATCGAAACCATCCTCTGCTAAATAGGGATAGCATGTGTTCCCTCTCCTCACCCATACCCTACTGACCTGATGTTTACAAACGCATGTATGCTGACCTGCAGTGGATGATGACTGTTTGACAACCATCCTCTGCTGTTAGTGTTGCTTTAAAGGCAACTCATACATGAGACTGTACATAGTGGCACACCGTAGCAACTACCTGGAAAACCTGGATGTTTTCAACCCGTCAACTTCTGCGTTGTAACCCCAGCTTTACCTATGCCAAAAGTAAGGAATAGGGTAGGATCATTCACATTTTACACACAGGTGGCCCTTTTGGGCTGTTGATGGAAAGTGTTGATTAAATGTACCTGGACAGCATGGGGGATTGTGGTGGTGATGCCTACAACCTGCCGGAGATGACCCTCGTCACCAAGAGCAGAGTGGCGCAGCGGGAGCGTGCTGGGCCCATAACCCAGAGGTCGATGGATCGAAACCATCCTCTGCTAAATAGGGATAGATTACCCTCTCATCACCCATACCCTACTGACCTGATGTCATGTGTGTTGACCTGCAGTGTCTGTTTGACAACCATCCTCTGCTGTTAGTGTTGCTTTAAAGGCAACTCATAGATGAGACTGTACGTAGTGGCACACCGTAGCAACAACCTGGATGTTTTCAACCCGTCAACTTCTGCCTTGTAACCCCAGCTTTCCCTATGCCACCCCGCTGATGGTAGAAACATTGCAAGCCTCCGTAGAGGAATTTGGCAGCAGTGGTGTTCAGTGTGTGCTACCGCAGAGACTGGACCCACCATGCGGCCTTTTTGGCTCGGCCAAACTATCAATGAAGTCTAAGTGATGTTTAGATCAACAAAAGCAGCCTGCTGTTTGATCACTAAGCATTGTAGAGCACTATGTCTTCTCGTAAGACTGAGGGGGGACCCTATTGGCAGTGGTGGGATTTGAACCCACGCCTCCTGAGAGACTGGAGCCTAAATCCAGCGCCTTAGACCACTCGGCCACACTACCAGGCAAGCACCTTGCTGAGACTGATGGGCACACAAAGGTGTGAATGTGATCTTATTGCGCTAGGTTGGTGATCTTTTGAAAAGTTCATAATGCGACAATAGATGCACATTAAAGAGGAAGTCAGCAGGTAACTCATCTGAAGCTACCAGCAGGTATCACTTGCATCATGCTGCGAGAGGGAACTTGACTCGATGATCGCGAAGTTTCCTTTAGCAGAGGATGGTTTCGATCCATCGACCTCTGGGTTATGGGCCCAGCACGCTTCCGCTGCGCCACTCTGCTTGCTAATACCAGGTCGTCATCTGGGTTTGTGGCCACATATTGCAAGTACCCATTGACAAAGATGACTGTTGACAAAGCTGTGTTAAGTAACAGGTGATCAAGGTGACGGTGTTCATTCTGAACAGACTCAGAATATCATACTTATTACTACACTGTGTTTGTGGCTACAAAAAATAATTGGTTATTGCTGATAAACTGATTATTACTATAATCTGATTATTCTACTCATGGCATTTTGACAACTAAATGTAACACTAGTAGTTTGATTAGTTCTGAAAAGTTTAAGTTAAAGCTTGAAACATTATTTTCAACATGTTGATTTAAACCTCAAAATGCAAAATAAAAAAAAAATCTTTCTTCTTCCATATATTTTTTTTAAAAACTTCCAGGATTAATATACATTTGTAGCATGAGCTTTAAAAAAAAAAGAGTAAATGTCAGAAATGGTTGTTGGTAAAACTGACCTGTTCTCAAAGTTTCCATTGTGAACTAACGCTGATTTAAATACATATTCAATAGAAGTCAACTCTCCTATCTTCAGACAAATACCAAATTCTTTTATTTAACAGCTCAAAGTTGAGTTTTTATTCAGATCATCTGTAAGAATATTTCATAGTGAAAGGATAATGAGGTTTTTTTCATAGCTTGAAAACTCTGCTTTGCATGTTGAGACTGCTCAAATTTCCGTGCTGGCTGTCTCCATAATGATAATGACAGAGTGTCTGAGGCTCTGACACTGATGTGACATTAGCTATTTCTTTTAAAACATTCTAAAGAATAATCCCAGCGTGTTTGGATGCATGGATGCAGTCGCTACACATTCACAACAGCTTTGATAACAAACAACAGCAATATTCTAGAATAGCTGTCACAATATTCACTATAGTTTTGTTTTCATGGTTCTAGAATTTGCTCAGGTCACATTTCCCTTGAGGGCTAATGGACATTTATTGCTACAATATGCGCTGCACATTTGGTTCTCTTTGCACATTTGCACATGCATGATGCATGTGTGTGTGTGTGTGTGTGTGATGCTAAATCATATCTCTGAGAGCTTATTTGACTGCATGGTTACCTATGGCAATTAAATCTATAAATCTAAGCTGTCAGTGTGTTGGCTCTATACCAAGGACACACACAGACACGTACAGCCAAAATGTTTCAAGTTTTGCAAATGGGCTTTACACCTCCTTACTCATTATGAAAAAATACTTAATTAGATGGGATTTATGTCTTGCAGAAAACATACACTTACTTTCGACTTTTACTCTCCACTCCTTGTCTCTGTATCTGTCCTCTTACTTTCTTAACACAGTCTTCTTCTTCCCCCCTTGAATTCTATGCAGCTATATTCAATTAATTAATCATCTATGGTCGAATAAGCTAAAAGTACATATTATGGTCTTTTTATTATGGTTTAATAAACTAGATGTTTCTCTTGTTACCAGTATTTATTAAGAAACTCCACAAAGTCTAGCTTTTGCTTGTTGTGAGCTTCCTAATTATAAGTGCAAACCTTTTTTTAAAAAAACTACAACAGCAGGGTCACTGGTTCAAACAGATTTTAATCCATATTTTAGAGACATTAAATATTTAAAAACAATGGAACTGCATCACAACTTCTGATCATCACATTGAACAACTTCATTATAAAAAGAACCATATAAAAGGCCAAAAGATAGCACTGATAGAAACAGAAAAAACAGCTGAAGTTGTGCAACACATTTAAAAATACAATGCAATCCATGTTGGACAGATGTGTCCTCAGATGTCAGTTTTTGTGGAAATCCTCGTTACATCGCCCACGGCCAGTCACATGCATCAGATCCACTGCTGCTGGATCAGAGGCTCTGTGTCACAGCACAGCTCAAACCACCAATGTCTGGCTCTTCATATGTAAATTTCTCCATAGTGGGACACCAACAGTTTGAAGGTGCTGTTTGTTTTAACATCAGTAAACGCCACACAAATTTTGACTCTGTTGTGTAAATGCGTTAACCAAAATAGCTCATCACTAAGAATACGTGCACAAGTGTTGCACGAGTAAAGCTATAGGAAGGGGCAGATAAGTCATACTGTCATGTGACTTGTGGAAGGAATCAATGAAGGTTTATGATCAAAGGTGTCAAGTGCTAACAACCACTGATTGTGGCCAGGGATGAGCTTTAAACGCAACATGTTGCACCTTTAAAGATTAGTTTGGATAAAAATCAGAGACGTGTTGGTAACCACTGGGACCAGCTGACAGAAAGTGCTCAGAATCAACAACAGCCTCATGTTTTATAGGTTGAGTCCCATGAGTGGTACAAAATAGCTTTTATGAAAATAACAGTATATGGGACCACGAAACTATCAAGGTTACCTTCTTGGAGTTTCACATGGTTTCAAAGAATATTAGTGCTGCTTTTTTTAAAGCTTGTTTCCTGTAAAATTGAAAGGAAATAGTTTGTCTTAGCACAGTTTTTCTAAGCAGTTTTGATTAAAAAAAAACAAAAAAACTTAAGCTATTGATCAGATAACTATTAACAGTGTCACTTCTGTATTCTCAGCCTGTTACATTAAATACTGCATTTCCCTAAAACATGAACTTTGTATCATCTACAGTACAATGTAGATAATGTAAAGAAGAGGAGGAGTTGATATTTTTGGAATCATGAGAGTCAGGTGAAAGGATTAATACAATTTGTGTGCATAACTTATAAAACCTGGAGGAGATCGGCCTAGCTTTGCATCAGTTATGGTCCCCAAATGACACTTCAGACCTTTGGTTATTCTTCTGAATAATAACTATACAAAAAATTGAAAATTCATTATTTTTGAGAAAAGTTAGACAGTGGAACTATTTCTTCTTCCAAAAGCATAATTTTAATTTGTGGTGTTATAAATGCCATATAGGTTCGTATTTGAAGTTAGCCTTTTTTATTGCTGCCTATTTCCAGTCTTGGTGCTAAGTTAGGCTAATAGCCTCCTGATTCTTAATGCAGAGACATGAAAATGGTATTGATAACAATGAAGACAAGACAAATGCAGTTCTCTGGTGGATTACAGGAGAAACAAATCCTAGTATGGTGGCAAATACTATTCATTTACTGCATGAGGCAGTTATGTCTATTTCCAAAGGAATCTGTAATTTTGTGAAATAGAAACAAAATATTAGACATGAGATTATCGTTGCATTATTGTGTTATTCCCATCCATTGTCACAATCTAAATCAGTCAGACCAGCGCTCCTTGTAATCACCAGAGCAGTAACGGTGATCTGCTGCTGTCTCTGATTAACAAGTTGACAACTGTGATATCGTAATGAGAGCTAATGGGATATTCAATAAGATGTCAGCAGAATAAAAGGCCATGCTGAGGCGGTCTGTGACCCCGCATATAAACATGAATTCAACATTGACCACAGCCATTGTGACATGTAACAGAGAGATATGAAACTGATATTTCCCATGATGTCACCAATGCAATGCTTTAGACTTTTTACAGCATATTATTGTATAATTGTGTATATTGTACTGCTGTATATAACCAAAATAAGGACCATTGTGTAAAAATAACAAGAACCATATAGTAACATCACAGTTTCACCATAAAACAAAACAACATCAAACATCATTGAATTGGACTGAGCAACACTGTGGATCAACTATTGACTGTGACGACTGAGGTCCAACAGAAACAGACTGTGGGTTTTGTTTGTTGGCTCATCTGGACATTCCTAATTTGGCTTCAAGACCTCCAGTCAAAAGACAAAACAAAACCAAATAAACTAAAAAAAAATCTTCAAAAGGCATTATTGTCGAACTAGTCGACATTTCCAGGCTTTCAGATTAAGAATCTTTTTTAAGGAACCGTTTGACATTTTGGAAACATATTGACTCACTTTCTTGCTAACTTACCATGCTCATACAGCTAGCGTAAAGCCTGTGGCTAGTTAGCCTAGCTTAGCACAAAGGCAGGAAACAAAGCAACACAGAAAGCCTGGCTCTGTCCAAAGGCAACAAAATGAAACTTAGCTCCCCCAGACACAACAAAAGTTTAAGTTTGCAGGGCAGGGATGGGGGTTCTCAAAAAAATGCGTAATCATTAATATTTCTTAATGCTACAATAAATGACACTGTAAGTGAAGTTCATAAAGTTACTGGCTTCAACTAGCAGCTAGCTATCCAACTACAGCTACAAAGCAGGTGTAGAACTTATCAGCAAAGACAAATGAAAACATGCCTGAAATCAATATGAACTGTGCAAATAGTAAAACAAATCACATGATATTTCATGTGACTCTCATGACAACATGTCTACATTATTTGCATCTCACTCAATTTTCATGAGTACACTGACATAGCCAGGTTTTGTTCCCCCCTTGTTAGCCTAGCTAGTCTTTTTGTTAAGCTAAGTGCTAGGTAGCAGGTGGATCCAATTTCATGGTTAGCACGTTAACACGAAAATGGTGTCTTTCAGTTTTTGCAAGAAAGTAAGTAAACAGAAAATAAATGTCAAACTGCCCCTTTAAGATTTTAAATGACATAATATTTTTGAACGTTAGCGCCTCCTTCAGACTGTTCTCTTTAGTATTGTGCACTTAAAGCGGCTCTGTATTTTCAGGTGATGTTGTACATTCACACTGTAAATGACTATGCGACAAGGAATACATTGACTGTTTTTTCTTCTTTTTCAAAACGGACACAAGTAATTCTTGGTCTGAAGCTATCATTTTATTGCATGCGATGGTTTTAATTTTTCAGGCATTTCAGCAAACCCATACTTGCTCAAATCATCAGGAGAAAAAGAAAAGAAAAAGAAAAACCGATGCAAATTTGACACGTTAGATCACACATTTTTCTTAAAGCCAAACCCTGGTGTCATCATAAACGCCAGTAAAAAGCTTATGGAAACATTTGATTTTACGAAAAACAATCTCATATTTATACCAATATGGTATGGAAAATCATTTAGATTCATTCTTTGTTCTTAAATAAATAGAGCAATTCCCACTGGACACAAATAGAGGCACTTGAGTTTTTTTTGTCAAAGTGAAAATTACTTTTCACATCCGCATTGTCTTCCATACACATTCAGCGATGGTCAAATGATCCAAAACTTAAAAACTCATGCTTGATGAGCTGGATTTACAGAGACCATGACAAGAATCCAGATTTTAAGGTTTCATAGACCATGTGAAAACACAAGAGAAACCACATGGTGGTGTGTGTGTAATCTCCTTTTAAATTCATGTGCCACAAAGAGTTAAAACCAGATTATGTTTGGTGCTGTGTAAATGCAGCCATAGCCTGCACATGGTCGCATACTTCCTCATACTCACTCACACGTATGTATAGATACCCTATTTTCTTATTTCACTTTCTCATTCATTCACATTAAGACACTAAAAAACAAAAACAAAACACTGTTTGGAGTCACAGTCTGTACATTATGGTACACAAACATCATTATTGTCCTGTCAGGTAATGATTTAAATAGACCTGGCAATCAGCTGTACACGTATACACACCAACAACACAACACGACACATGTCGGGAAACGACTACAGGATATCCAGTAGATGATTTGATCTCATTAAGTGCTGCACAAAGAGCAGAAAAGCTGCTGTGAGACTTTCACCCTGTTTACTTGATTTGAACATGGGTGGGGATTTAATTAGAGCCAAATCATACTGAATCGTGTAGTTCTTTCCCCCCCGTAAGTGTTTGACACCTTAGTGGGTGGGTTACTATGGGAACTAGAGCTGAGTGGAATTTCACAAAAGCCTATAACCAGTAAGAGAAGAACCAGACAGACGCTTTATGCGATGGAAGAAAGCCCTCAGTTTTAGTGCCAGTGAATTGAATGCTTGTTCTGCTGAGCTATTAACTCCCTGGACTGCAACTTGACCAGGTCTTGTAATCCAGACACATCTTGATGCTGAGGTTATCTTGATTCGATTGTACTGAGAAGACAGCTGCTGCTTAAACAAACCACTGATCCAGGTCACAGACAGCAGGAGCTTCAGTATGTTTTGGGCTAAAATGTATTGTATTCAAAGCTCATCAATAAAGTTCCTGATTTAATTGTTTGGTAGCGCAGAACATTTTACTCAGGAAAAAGCATTTAAACAAACCCGAGTGAAATGATTTATTGTGGTAAACAAGAATATTACACAAATAACAAACCTTAAAATTTTATTTCAACCAGTCCCTGCTCAACTACTCTTTTTCCTATAAACTTAATGTAAACCATATAAAAGTTAATTAATACTTCACCAAAAGAAAAAAAATGAGGATTTTACCTTTAAAAGTGTAAAAATTGAACAGCTTGTGTTTGTGACCAGTTAATCTTTTGTTTCCTTGTGACTAATAAATTACAAAACATTACAAACGTAGGTTTTAGTTTCTGTTTGCCAGAGTTTGATTTTTAACATCCGTCGCTAAACACTGCCAATCTTCTGAAGACGAACTTCAGCCTTGATTAATTCAGCTCTAGGAGCTGCACCTGAAGCTCTTTCCTTTATAGCCATGTTTCTTATCTAATGGATTGGACCAGTACTTTTCCACTTGAATCGATATCAGCCAGAGGCATTAATTGTAGTCCCAATCACACACACCTTTCCAGGCCACTGCTGGAGGAGATGAGCCTCTGTTGAGCTCCTTTCTTTCCTTAATCACATCAGTGGTGCAAATCTCTCTCTATCTTTTTTTAAATGATGCTGCCATAGTAAAAAAAAAAAAAAAAAAAAAAAAAAAAATTTTTCTTCTTTCTCTCTGTTGCTTGTTTCTTTCTATTCAGGGATGCAGGGTGTTTGTAATGTTGACTGTCCCATTTGGAATGTGAGCTACCTACACTGATGTACTATTTTCTCCAAAAAACTCTGAATCAGCCAAATTTTTAATATGCTAATTTGTATTCTGTGATCCACATTTGAAAATCCCAAACTTAGCTACTCTGGATCCCAAACTGCAAATGAATTTCAGCCCAATTAGTCCACCTAGTCCAAGTCATTACACTATTGTGGGTGGTGTCGCGTCATTTGAGAGATACCAGTGGGAACTGAAGCGTCGTCCTGAGTCTCATCTCACTTGTTATCCCAGTTCTAGCCCCCAGACCCTTTTTCTCTTTTTTTCCCCATTTTTCTGTTTTGTCTCCCATCACATCTCTACAGCAGGTGAGCCTCCACGCGGAGCCAGTGCAGTCCCTGCCTGATGTATCGGACCAGCTCAGTCATGCTGCTCTGCTGACTCAGCGGCTCCATCACTGAGTCCAACTCCTGGAAGAAATCTACATGAAGGGAGGGGGTTGGGGGTAGTTTAGTTTTTTAGTGTTACTGTATCTGCTGCTGCTAGTGCTGAAAGGAAACACAACAGTGTGGAAGTTTTTCTGACTATGGTCATCATGAAAAATTATGTCAAAGTCATTTATTCATAAATGGACACAGTTAAAATCTTTTGACAGGTTATAATGTAACATAACATAATAATGGACAGTAAGAACATAAAAGGAGTTTTAAGCTACTACAGATACCACACTGTTCAGCCACAACAGTAAAACCAAAGACAGGTAAAATGAATATCATTGATCATCCTATTACAATCCCATGTTTCTATGGGAAACCTAGCAATAATCTGGAAGTTATTTTGAAACATGCAACCCACTAAAATCAAAATATGTGGTCCCATGGTCACAAAGGTCATGGTCAAAAAGACATTTGCACATCACAAAAACTGCTTAGAAATGGATCAGTTAACATGACAAAGAGCCCCAGTAGTTGACCTGACCTCCAAAGTACCCAGATCCAATTCCAACTGAGGGGTATGGGGTGCACAGGAACAAGTCAGATTCATGGAGGCATCCAACACATTGGATCTAAAGATCTGCTAGACAACACAGAGTACCCCAAGAGGTCCTGTATGATTTGCTTTGGGGCACAAGCGGGAGCTTCCCAATATTATAGAGGTGGTTTTAATGTTATGGCTGATCAGTGTACACTATGTAGTTCTGAGTAAAAAGTTAGGGTTATTTGCTCAGGGGGATGTTGAGATATCATATATCAAAAGTTGACTGAAGTAGTTAAAAGTAGTTAAAATCATGTTTTAAGGTCACAGTGACCTTTGGCGACCAAAATTGAATCAGTCCATCTTTGAGCACAGATCTGTTCGTGCCAAATCTGAAAGTATTCCTTCAAGACATTCTTCAGATACTGTGTTCACAAGAATGGGACGAATGGACGGACAACCTTACTCCCCTCCAAAAAGATTTAAATAAAAAAAACAAACATAAAATCGATGAAGCAAAGCTGATCATCACTGGCCCTTGTGTGTCTGTATCTTACCTTGGCTATCAGTGGCCAGCCTGTCGGCCGTCTCCCAGTGTTCATAGCTCCGCAGGATGTTGCTGGTGATGTTAACATGACTGGCAGCCATGTGGTGAATCCGTTGGGGAATAGCCACACTTCCCAGTGAACCTGGGGCACCTCCAGATCCTCCACCACCACCTCCTGCACCTCCTCCTCCTACACTGCTGGCTGGGGAAGGGCTGAGTGAGAGGGGAGATGGAGTCCCGTTGACCCTTGAACGCAAGGAGAAGCAGTGAGGTCAAATCACCTTATAGGAAGTACAGAGGGAGTGTCTATGAGTTACCTGATAACAAACAAAGAAGACAGTGTGCACTCAGGCCTGTCAGCCATGTTTTGCAAACAGACTTACTGGCGTCAAAGACGTGTATGCTGAATACTGTATTCATTCATTCTCTATTTTTAAAATGAGGCCACACTAGGAAGCAGGAAGGAGCTGCATTGGCCTCTGTGGGTAGAAAGGTATAAGCCTGTTGACTTGTGACCACACCTACCTGTGATGTAGTTTGGTACAGTAGTTCTACACTACATCACTGCTGTGCAGTGTATGGAAAAAACATGTCACCATGTCTTGGCAGTAGCATCCATGTTATTAAACATAAACCAGTCGGTATGTTAGTCGGTATCTCCACATATGCCTAAATACTGAACTACACTGTGTGTGTGTGAGTGTGTCAAGCTGATTTACAGCACAAAACTAGGAAGTCAGTCTTATTATGAACTCATACAGAACTGTAAGTGGGTCAGGTTAAGAGATAAGAGGCTAATTTTAACAAGACATATGTGTCCTCTTCACTTACTGTACAAAAAGGAAAGTAAAATATGGCACAGAAAAGTACATGTTTGCCACAGAATATAACAATAATTTATCACAGAAAACAACACATTTCAAATTAAATGTGGCATTAAATATGAATGTGTCCATTTTTTGGCCACTTGGTGGCAGTAGAACAAGCTGTAAACACAATACTGACAATTTATCACAATAAGGTAATAATGTTAATAAGGAGCAGACACAAAAACGCATTATCATTCTTTTGTAATTGTGTTTGTGATGACCTGATTTTGTGTGTGTGTTTTTGTTTGCCGTACATCATTTGTGCATTGAATGGTGCCGCTTTAACATTGTAGAAAGGCAGAGCTATAAAAAGGCTTCTAATTGTTTGCATCCTGGAAAGGTAAAAGCAGTGCATCAAAGCTAAATTAACAAAGATGCACTGTGTTAATCTCAATGCTGTACGTTAATAACGATGGACATTACTCAGACAAAATAATGGGCTTTGACTTTGCGGGGAATGATAGTAAACACAACAATAAAGTTGCCATTTATGACCTTAAGGCAATAAAATAAAGTGTTGCATGTGTAGCAGCTCTGATCCTCACTGTACAGTGTCATTAGTCATACCAGGACAAACTGCTCCCCCTGCCTCGCACAGCTGGGTGTCTTGCTCTGGCAGTGATGTAACGTCTGTGATGTGGCCTTGACCCTCGCTGACCCAACGACTTGTGTCTGATTCAGTGCCGCGCACACACACATATACTCAGAGCTCCAGTCCTGCTGTTGTGCAGCATCAGAGCTGTCCAAACTCATTAGCTTCACACACACATCTCCTCCATGCCTCTCCTCCGCCATCTATCATCACTCCCTCCATCAGTCCTTCTCACGGGGTACTCAGCAGCCCCTCCAGTCTTCTCCTTCTCACGTCTACAACAAATCAATCCTTCTATTTGCTTCCTGAGGGGTTTGTTTGAGCAAGTGGCTGTCAGGGCCCACGTGGTATTTTGCAGCAGAGCTCCGGTGACTTATAAATTCTCAATTATCTGTGTGAATGAGGGGAGTTGATAATGCGCTTTTCTGTGTGTGTGTACTCACTTCCCATTGGTCCTCCAGGGAGAAGGGGCTTGGTGGGAACTCTTGGCTGAATTCTGGGTCACAAAAAAACACATTTATCAAAAAATATAAAAATATTTTTCATGACCTACAATATCAGCTTTAATAAAGGAAATACACACTGATGAAAGATAAGAAATAATAGATGAAAGTAGTTTGGCATTTACAAAAATATGTTTGTTATTACTACTGTTCATACCACTTCCTGTTTTACACTAGACTGTGTTAATGGCCTTCTAGCTGTAACTTTATATCTAAAGGATAAATGAAAATGTAAGTAGAATTACCCTGCCTTGTGTTTGTATGGCTCTGCAAACCTAGTTGCAGGTAATTAGTTCTTCATTTTATGAATTATGGACAAAACATGTATGTGAGGTCACAGTAACCTTCACCACTGAGTCTGACAAACAAAACGCAACTGCCTTTCAGTCACAGTAAATATGATATGTTAAGTGTGGTTTGACATGTCACAGATTTCCAAAACATGTTTTGTGAGGTCACACTGGCTTTTGACATCTGACCACCAACATTTAATCAATTCATCCTTACGTCAGAGTAAATGTTTGTGCAAAGTCTGAAGATATTTGCTCAAAGGGGTCTTGAGATATTGTCTTTCTAGAGCAAAAAAACAAAACAAAACAAAACAAACAAACAAACAAAACAAAAACATGTTTTGTGAGGTCACAGTGACCTTGGAAACTAATCAGACAACCCTTGAGTGGTCAGCACAGAGGCATAATAAAATTGGTTTCTATTTAATTATTATCATTTCACTTTTTCAATCCGGTTTTTGTACATGTTTTAATTCTGTTTGATCGTAGATACATTGTGCTTTAGCTTTCCAGCTCACTTACATTTGCCTGCCTGATTTGATCCTGATCATGTTTTTGCCCCAGCCTATTTAAAAAAAAAATGTTTTTCTTAAATTTCATTTCTGCTCGGTCCTTTGTACTCTGTTTGAGTGTTTGAATTTTAAATCCTTGTTGTTTTTCTAAACGAAGGCTTTTATATCTGGCTCCTGAGTTTTGCTCTTGTGCTTCTTTTTAGAAATAACATGACAAAATGTTTTGGACAAGAAATGTCAACATTAGTCTTAATCCTGAACCACCAAAATGCAATATGTGCAAATGGATTAATGTAATGTGGGAAGTGTCATGTGATATGTATATTACAGAAGTGGTTAGACTGTTTTTGTGTTCATTTTCTTTTAGTATAAATGGCTCAGATTTGTGTCTTCCTGTCTGTCAACACATCCTGTACATACACGCATTCACAGCTAAACCCCAGTCAGCCGTTTCCCAGAAATCCAATCCCATCAATGCAAATGTGGCACTGTGATAATGACATCCTCAGTAATTAATTAAACTAAACATAATTAATCAAAACAAGCACATTAAACCCTAACAATCCACTGTGATGATTGATGGAGCTAATTAATACATTAATATCAAAGAGAAAGAATGGATTTTAATAACGTCATGCAAAATTAATGCACAGGAACCATGAAAATGGATGTGAAATGTATGTGTGAGTTGTAATTGGCTTTGCGTATTTTTCAACCACAGAGGAAGAAAATGAGAGCGAGGAAGGAAATAAAATCTGTGTGTGTGTGTGTGTGTGCAAGCGCCGCGTGTGTGTGCTACCTTGAAGTACTCCATGAGCGACCGTGAGTACTTGACAGCGTGGTCTTTCTTCAGATGGAACATCCTCAGATACAGCAGAGACAGACAGCGGTTACTATGGAAACAAAACCATTAGAAGGCAGATGAATCCTCTGTACAAATTCCCTTTAAAGCTCCATCCTCAATATTATTTTCATGTCATCTACACAAAAATGCACCCAGACTTCAAACACGCCCTGCAAGTCCTCGTGGATTATGGAGAACTTCAGTGAAGAATGTGAGAAATAAATAATACCTTTGAATGAAAATCTAAAGCCCATGTCTTTGCTTGTGAATTGTAATGTCTTTTATTCACATGGTGAACAGGTATACAAATAAACACTGTAGTATTTTTCAATCATTGGAAGCAAAAGAGAAGAAAAGTAACAAATCTTAGGGTTTGATCAGTCTGAAGGCAGTCTGATTATGCAATTAAGAACTTCAGCATGTATACTGAGATTCAGTGAAACTCATGTACAAACATTCAAAAAAAGAGGCTGATTTCTGTTTGGCACAAACAGGTTATTTTACAGAATTTGTTGCATTTATGTTATGCTCTTTAATTTATAATTGATTTCTTAGCCATAAATAAAGACTGGCTGTTGCAGACTGTAGAAGACATTGACACTTGCTTGGCTTGAGAGTTGTAATGAGCTGACTCATTGCATTTATAATGGGTGATAATATATTGATAACATCTGTGGTAGAAGGAGGATATGTAGCTATATAGAGAGGAGATATACAGCTTTTATTACATGCATGTGACGCTCAACTCTTTATGAGTTGAACTTCACATGATTATGTGATTATTCATGTAAATATGCACGGAGTTTGAAGTTTAAAATAAAACTTCAGGTATTTCAATTTCAGGTGACTGAAATTTACAAAGTCAACAGGTGAACCATCACAGGCTGTAAACCTCTTGACCTCCAACAGTCGGAGGTTACTTTACTTTAAGCATGATGACTTTTAACAACCAATTTTAAATGAGATTATGCACTCAGTGAATATTTTCTAGTTATTTAAAAGGCCCATGACTTGGTGCTGAATCTCCTTGGGTTTGGTCTCTTGCTACACAGATGACAATGAACTTTATCTGTCATTTCTGCCAGACGATGGTCTCTGTGCAGATCTCAGCTTGTCTTATAGATGTATCAACATGGATAAAGGAACTTACAGCTCAACTCAACTCTCCAACTAAATACTGAAGTCCTCTATTAACACCCTAACATCTCAAACTAGAACTGGAGACCTTCTTACTGGATCTCCTTGCACTTTGCCTTATCCAACTTGTTTATCTCTTTAAATGTCTCCTACTGGACTGAAGCTTTAGTGTTGTCCTACATGTAGTCAAATGGCTAAATGTAAATACAATACAACTGACATAGCTAAATTAGCTGTTCAATCCTGCTGACTTCTGACAAAAGAGCTGTTTTGGGGGAATTAATTTTGTCTAGACAATCATTTAATATTTTACAAAATGTTAAAATCTCACAAATTCACATTTTCTTGTGTAAACAGTTTGTATTCAAGTGATTTATAACAAATTTGGTGAATCTTGAAACTTGGATCACGTCACATAAATGAAAGTAAAAGGTTCTGGAATAAAAAAATGATCTGACAGTGTAGAGAAGGCAGTGTTTAGACAGTCATGTACTGTGGGAATCAAAGTTTCCAGGCTATTAAGTACCGTATATACTGACAGTAGAGAGATGACAGTGAAAACATGCATTAAAAGTCAGTAGCAGGATACAACATCCTAACTCTCTATAGTTCAACAGTTATGTGAATAAATAAATGTAAAAAGTGACCCCTTTTCGGTGTCTGTGCTTAATATTCAGAGGGGGTATGAGGTATGTTGAGCGACTGTTGAGTATTTAATAAAAACAGAATCGTACCACAGCACCGCTAGCTTCTTCTCGGCGACAGTGGCTGAGTGGCTGGTGAAATTCTTCAACCTCATGGCATACCTGCAGAGAAGAGATGCTCATTAGTCATCTGCTGACATTTCGAGTGATTTATGAGAGGCAGATGTAAGCACACTTTATTTTTCTCGTGTTAGTGAGTACATGTGTACTCAAGGTTCATTTTAATTACAAAATCAAGGTTAGAACCACTCAAGGAGCTGCTATTTCAGAACATAAAGAATATAAAACAGTGAGAGGCCAGTTAGCAATTAATTAATTCAGCTCATTGACAGCCAGCACCAGCCCTGTTGAAGGGCCCTCAGGCAAGGCAAGCCACAGGTTCACTTTATGTGACTCTATGGAAGGATATGTTGCTCCTTTGGTTATTTATTATAGATATATATAAAAATAATAATGCTAATAAAAAATAATGCTCTGAGGATATCTCCAGCTCATCTGAACTAAATCTAACTACATCGCAAAAAAAAAAAAAAAAATCATTCTTACTCATTAGAGGAAAATCACTGTCCCAACCACAGTGATGACGCTCGACGACTTAATTAACACCTCAGATTTTGAGATTTGCTCTGAGAAACAAATTGTCTCAGTTTGACAGAATTTGGCTGCAGCCTCGTTAACTATCTTGCAACCCAAAGCACAAGAGACAATTAACATTCCTCACCTCCGTAATACTTCACAGTATCATGTAAAGGCGAAAGCTTCTGGGTGAATGAACATGTGCAGGGCATCTGGGTGCGTTAGACTGACGGAGGAGGCACGATTATCTAGATTATCTATCTCATTGTTGCCCTTCTTCCTTTTCTCTCTGGCTCTTTGTTCCTTTCCTGTTTCTCTCAGTTTCTGTTGTTTTGATTTCTTTATTTGTTTGTTTTCTGACTGAAAATCAAGCAGATAATTGTAAAAACATCCTCCTATTTTATTATTGTCAAATTGAATAATAGATTCACTGTCATTTGGTCATGAACCAACTTGGTCAGTAAATATATGTATGAAATAAAAACTAAAATCAACCTTAAACACCTCTGCCAACCAGTCCAGTTCAGTCAGTTCTTGAGTTATGGCTAAAAATATGTTTGTAACCTTTGACTTTTGATCTTGGCCACCAAAATCTAATAAACTCATCATTGAGTCCAAGTGAACACTTGCGCCAAATTTGAATGGATTTCCTTGAGATATCACAGTCACAATAATGGGACAGACAACTTGAAAACAAAATAAAAATCTATAGGGATGAGATGTGGCCTCCAGCCCACAGTGGCCTATTAATCCTCTGTGTTTATTTAGCAAGGTGGTTATTTATTACTTTATCCTTCACTGGTGGCTGTAGGAAAAATCTTTTCCCCAAGGGGAGGTCAGAAATCAAAGACCAGAAGCCAGAAGCTCAGTTCTGCAGGTGTTAAAATTCAGTGTCTTCAGCAGGATAGATGATCGCAGACAGGCAAGAGCCTGAACCACAGTCTTTCAGTTAACAGACTGTCTCCCACTGCACCACCCCACCTTCAACCTGTCTGCTTTCAGAGGTGGCAGTCATTTATTATTCTCAGTTTGCTCTCTTTAAGTTGCATTTTACAACTTCACACACTGGCAGCTCTGAAACCAGAACTGCTTCAGGTGACACACAGGTTGAACTATGCTCATTAGCACCCCTGCAGGTCAGTAGGCTGAAAACAATGATGGCAAAAGGTATAACGTGGGAGAGTCCAGCTGTTTCTGAATATATCTCTGACATCCTGCTAGTTAGGGTTTTGGTTTGTCATTTACCGTGGGCAGAGAGGTGACTGTGTGCATTAGGTTAAACCTCCACCAGGTCAACGGGATTTGGCTAATTTGCTAAAGAGCAGAAGGAAATAGGCTCAGTTATTTGGGTTTTTAGAATATTAATCCAGCGTTCGGGTTAGACTAACCCTAACCCACAGTTGTATATTTGTGTATTTAAACTACCATAAATATTCCCATCACTCTTCATTTCTGTTGAATATACCTAACTATAGTTTACAGATATATAGTCTTGCAATTTTTATAAAATATTTTTGCTCAATTATTATCATATTCATGTCAATCATTTATTATTATGATAACTGACTGTTGATATTATTCTTTAAGTATAATAGAAGAAGTTTCAAGATTTGATGTGAATCTAGGAAACCAGCTCATGTTCACCAGTTTACCAGCCTGCCAATCACTGTTACAGTGTGATTCAATAAGAAGTGATGACATGGTTACAGTTCTTTACTATAACATAGACCAGCAGAAATACTGTCTGTCAACTACACTGTATCTGCTGTTCAGCTTTGTGCAGATGTGCACAGAGTTCTTCCATATAGTACAGTATTGTCAGAGATTCGTCAGTTACATAACTCTTTATAATTTTTTGATTTAACCTGTAATTATTTCTCAAACATTCATTCATTTCAGTGGCTAATGTTACCCCATATCTGTACCTGATTAGCTCCACTGTCTCTGAGTACATGGTATATGGTGACTTGGCCTCTAGTGGATCTCGCTCCATAGCGTTTCCACACTCTATGAACGAGAGGGCGCCATCTGCGTAGTTCACTGCTTTCCCAAATTTGTCCATCTTCAAGGAAAGACAACCAAAGAAAAAGAGGATAGACACAGAGGTAGATGAAATTAACAAAAATGTAACAGAGGATAAACAGAGAGAAAGAGAGAGAGAGAGAGAGAGAGAGAGAATAAGAAATATCTTAACAGCATTGTAACAGACACACTGTGTTTTCTTTGAATAATCTCCTGCTAAGATGCAAATCCCCAGATAAATCTGAGGAAACAACGCGTAAACATAAGATAAATAACAAGTTAAATAAATCTCATTTCATTGTTCGAGGGGGATCAGATAATTCTTTTGATATTGTATAATCTTGCAGACATCATCAGTCCTTGAATGCGATGTTCCCGCAGAGACAAATGGTGCAATAAATAACACAAATTATACAGCACAGTCCCTGATATGAAATAGATTTCATTCTACGTAGACTTGCTGTGCACACGTCTGATCCAGTGCACACATAATTACAACTGAAAATGCAGAAGTTAACATAGTATGATTTCAAATCATTTTCTTGCATCTTGCTGTGTGTGTGACCAGCCATCTGTCCTATCTTTACCTCCTATTTGTGTTCGAGCATGGAAGTATAAATGTTAGAGTGTAACCTCATGATGATTGCAGACTTACCAAAGCATCAGCTTTGTGCTTCAGTCTCTTGGCTTCCTGCATGTAGTAGTCTGCACTGTGGACCCTGGAATCAGCACAGTGGAAAGACAACATAATGTAACATGTTTGCAGCAACACATCATTTAACACCCCCTTGAATGTTATTGATTTACATAATCAGTGCGTACAAGAAGCTTGCAGTATGTTACATACAGTAACCTATTTAGGTACACACACCTCAGGCTCAGTGTAACCTTAGTATAACAACAAAACATGTTGTTTCATGAATAATGCAAAACCCCTTTGGTGCAAAGTAACAAGATGCATCATCTTTCAAGGTTTCAGCACAACTGGACCAATGATGAAGGAATTTCAATATACTTAAAGGCCACCATTTACATATCAGTGTATTGTAATGTAGAAAAGCAGATACATCTCTAAAATTCGATGAATTATATAAAAATAACACAAATTATATTAAGGTGGGCTAATGGTATCCAAGGGTCCTTCTTTTATGTTAGACCTCCAAATCGTGCTGGTTGAAATTATTTTGTAGTCAGGTTTCTATAGCAACAGCTCTCAAGTCTATAAAGTTTCAGCTCTGAATGGACTCTGATCATGTGGTGTGTCTTATGTTTATGATAAAAAGCTGAAATCACTGCCCTGTGTTTGTCCGTCTCCAACGAATAGTAAAAAAACAAAAACATATTGCATGAGGACAAAGTGACCTCTGAGCTTTCATCACCAAAATTCAATCAGTTCATTCTTGTGTCCCTTCCCTTGAGGCAGTCTTGGTTTTTTTGTGAGGACATTGACCTTGGCATTTGACCTTTAGCTGCCAAAATGTTATCACTATCTCTGAGTTCATGTAAACCTTTGTGCCAAATATGAAAAGATTTCCTCAGGTCATTCATGAAATATTACATTCATGAGATTGGGACATACGGACTCACTTCAACATATGAAAACTCTGACCACGGCTGTTACAGAGCCATAAAAATGAGTTACATTAGTGTTATATTATGTTACATTCATAACAACATTCCAACTGTACAGAAACTAGAGCTAAAATCCCTCACAGAGAACATGCTTTTAGAGGTTGGACCAATCAGTTCCCTGTGCTGCTGTGCTGCTGTGCTGACGACAGGAGCGGTGTGGGAGATGCTGGGCAGGTTGAGCGGCAGACGTGCAGCAGCATTATGGATTAACTGTAGAGGTCTGGTGGCAGACAAGCGTGCCTTGTAAAGTTTGGGGAAAAATGACACGTGTTGTTATTCTTTCTGACTGCGGCTGCTCGATAATTGGTGGATCATCATGCAGCTGCCAGTGTTGCTAGTGTAGGGTTTGTTGAGGTCGACTGGATTTTGGATTGGGTCATGGTGGAGATAATTAGCAGCCCCTCTCTCTTTCCAGTGGTGTTTCCAGCACCAGAACTGTCGAGCCTTTCACTCACTCCCCTGTCTGCCAGAAACTGTTAAGTGTTCACACTGGAAGAGAAACACTTTGTGCCATAAACTAAACTCACTTTGGGCCATAAAGCAACAGATTTGTCACGTTCAGCCTAAATGTAAAATACAAAGTTGAAACTTTGTTTACAGCAATTATGTTAATGTTGAGTGAGGAAAACTGTGGGAAATCCCAGCTTTGTCTCGCAAGAATGTATTTATCCATCTTAGATGAGAGAGAGGACATAAACAAGTATCCTTTGATGAAAAAACAAGATATACAGCGGAGTAAACAAGACACACTTCCATGTAAAGAGGAAACACCTGCTGTCTCCTGACAAAGGAAACGGGGGCATCACACAGGAATCAGGGGAATTATGAACAGACTGTGAGGTCTTATTAACAGTGATGATGATTAGGAAAGAAACGTCAATAAATCATGATACTGAGAAGATGTCACAGGGAGATCGAGCGTAAACAAACATCAAGAACACATCACAGTGATGGTGTGAAGTATTAACAGTCTTGATGAGTAACAACATAATTTCCACATCACTAATAACATCTTTTTTAAACTATGGCTACATACGTGTCACTGAATGACAGTCTTGGCCTACGAGGTTCTGCAGGATCCATCAGTGGCTCTGACCACACTTCAGAGTCTGACTGTCCGTTGGCATGGTAACCATCTCCACAGGGCTTCTCGCTGTGTGGGTCCATTTCCTGTAATAATAATCACAATAAACTTTATTTAGGTGGTTCATAATGTTAAAACTAAAAAACAAAACAAAACAAAAAAATAAAAAACCATAAACAATATGACATGTTATAGCATCTGAGCAGATAAACACAAAGACAACGCAAAAGGTAAAATCAAAATTCAAGCTGGTATAAGTGTTTTTAAAAGTTTTCCTCAAAGTGTAAAATTGGACATTTAACAGTATAGTGGAATGAGATCAGAAATATATGATGCCATGCTAGTCTTATTGCACCAAAACAGAGGTAATATGTTTAGTGTTTGTCAGTAGCTTGGCTGCTACATCTGAACCATCTAAAGCTGTGAAATCAAGCTGACTCAAGCAAGAAGAGCTAAGGGGGAGCTAAGGCATGGATCATTTGTGGAAGAATTGAACAGCATTTATTGACAATGAAAAAAAAAAAAAAAAACTAACTAGTTTCTTAACATGATGGTCAGAAGTCAGTCAAAGGTATCTGATGTGTATTCTTTGAGACTTGATTTGTTTTGTCTGAGTATAACTATAAAAAGTTAGGAGAAGAAAACCATCTGAGATCAGCTCCGTCTCTGATGACCCAGTGCTTAAGTTTATCCAGCGGGATGCTGTGATCAATGGTATCCAAGGCAGCAGATGAGTCTTAAAGTACCAGACATATATAAGACATATAGACTATTAACAGTATTAACACAGAAAAATGGGCAGAGCAACAGTTTTTTCAATGATTTTTGAGAGTAAGTAAGATGTTTCATAATTATCAAGAAGTGTTGAACCAAACAGTAGATGTAATAGGAGTGGTATGAAATCCATGATTATAATATCATAGTATTAATTATTATTATAGTTTGGGGCTTTGATCGACCAGCTACTGTTGTTAATCTTGTTGTTTTCTATCATGCTGATGGATTTTCCTGAATTGCAGTAGTCAGTGTTTGGAGTAGGTTTTGAAAAACTGAGATGTGCTGAAACAAATATTATATGTCACAGATATTGTCATTTAGACTTCAATCATTTATAAATCTGCCTGTCAGAACTAATATGTGCATTTTTACTGTTTACTTTCCTCTGACGGGAGCAAAACTGACAAAACGTCTAAAAAGGTAAGTCATTTGTGGTGTATTCAAACATAAATATTGGTTTTATCACGTTTAGTATTTTCTGGGTTCTGTCCATTACTGAAGCTTTATTGTGAAACAAACTGAAGGTCACACACTGTGGATTCATACATTATAAGAATAATACACTGTTAACACTGAGTAATGGAGCAGGTCAGAAGATAACATCATTTGCTTTTTATCGCTGAGGTATGGACCAGAACAAATAATCTGTGCCAGACCAGAAGGCTTGTCATGTGACACTGTGTGTTTTAAATTAATGGGGACATGAAATGATGTGGTGCAGAGGACACTTACACTGCTGTTCCTCACATGTGACAACGCCTTGCTTTCACCTCTCCTGTGTCTGTGAGAGGAGGAAGAGGAGGTGGAGGAGGAAGTGGATGTAGTGGAACAGGGTAGAATCCCAGTGGTGCCGCCCTCCTGGCTGAGAGAGGAACTGCTGTCGCAGGTTCGTTTCCGTGGGGGATCGTCTGAGAGCGGGGACAGCAGGGGAGGAAGCAGCTTCTCGTTGCGCCGTCGAGATTGTTTCCTGTTCAGGGAGCTTCTTAACACATACACACACACACAGGAAAATGACAAAGCAGTTAGAGGTATAATAATAGTGAATATTATCTTTTTACTATATGTTTAGTCTAATTATCTAGATTACAATGTGCAAATTACTTCAGTATGATTTGCTTTCTTGTTTCAATTAACACCTACCACAGCTTAGAGGTGTGGGAGGATGAGCAGGATAAAGCAGCACTGCTTTTCCTATTAGTGGTTGTTTCTCATGTTGTATGTACGTTACTTAATATACAAGAATACAGGATTCATCCAACAGTTTGAAACATTTCTCATGTATTCCTTCAGAGAGCTTAACCAAACACAAGCTCACAAACAATCATGACAATAACCTGAAACAAGCTACTAATGCCAAAGCCACTGTTACCACAAGACCACAGATATTTTATAATTATTTGGCAATTTTCAGAAACATACACTCCCTCCGGTGCATTACTGAGCACATGTCAGGGATTTTTAATGATGAAAAATAAAACCACTGAAAAACCAACACCAAGGCCAGTAATTGATATGTGTAAGTGGCCAAACACACCAATGATTTTTAATGCATTTCCTTTAAAAGTTACTTTTGGAGGGGGTCAGAGGTTCTGGAGGAATGCAGATCATAAGGAATCAGTTTAGTATTTTTGTGTTCGGTTGGTTTTTTGAGCGCCACAGACGAAGTGGTCATGACGTCCTTGAAGTGAACTGGCTTTGCTCCTGCCCCGCCATCCCATCAAATTGCCCCCAAATAGATCCTCTAAACAGCCCTGTCTCCTTGTTACCCTCTAATTCAACTCTAACTCTACCTTGTCCTCCCTTGAACTGTTAATGGGACTTTGTCATGAACTTATGACGCACTAAAATTCTCTTATTAGATCTTGTTCCCACTATTATTACTACTTTCTGTTGATTTTTCCCATCTGTGGCTCCATTATGTCTCCAAACACCTGATGGAGGCAAAATCTCACAATGTTTCTTCCAATGTTTCCTTTTCATATTTATTTTAACATTCAGAAATTTAAAATTACACTTCTATAAATTGCCCAGACATTGTCTAACTATGTTTTTGCAGTTTCATTTGCAGGTGTAGTTGCTGAGTGATATTTTCCTCCTAAAACTGTTGTAATTCTGCCTTTTCCCTGCTTGAGCATCGGCGATTATTCCCTCAGCTGCCTTTCTGTGGCTCTTGTGACTCATATTGTTTGCAACACAACAGATAATATTTTTATGTTTTTCCTTTGCCTGGAAACTCTGGGGGTTTGATGCAGTGAGAAAAAGTTGCTGAGCTCGCAGAACAACGCCCCGGGCCCCAACATTAGTGATAATATACAAAACCAGGGAGACAAAGACTAATTAGCTGCGTGTGTGTGTGAGTGCATGTGAGTGTCTGTGTGTGCTTTGGTGTCTGTGTACAGCATAATTGATGCATGCTGGTGAGCTTGTGTGTATGACTATGCTAATTTGCGTGTGTTTTTTTTTTTGCGTCTATCCTTAAGTGGAAGCTGATGTGTGTGTGTGTGTGTGTGTGTGTGTGTGTGCGGGAAAGTATGTGAAAGCTCTCATAGTTGTTTTAAAGGGATAATAAGTTAAGAAATTTACAGCCCCACCGTGCAAAATGACCAAAATATATCTGCCAAATGTGCCTCTGTTGTACATTTGCGATGACTCAACTGCAACTTGGCCAGATTTCTGGCTTTTAAAGTCTAAATTAAATTCAATTACATTCTTTTTTATTATTTTTTTTTTTTTGTCAGCTACATCAAACATACCTGCCCTGTAATCACATGCCCAGTGTTGTCCTTGAAGAAGAAAAAGCAAGAACTAATAATTGATTTTATTTTACGGTCTCATGACGGTATCCCCCGTTGTTGCATTAATCACTTGCGTCAGTTCTCTGTCTGCGTACATGGAAAGCCTCTTCACAGACAGCCTGTCAGATCATCAGCAGAGCAGATGGTCACAGTGACAGCAGCCTGCTACGCGACACACGAGCCACAGAGTCTCAACAACCTACGTTAGCTTTCATACTAAAATGTCCTTCTCTGACAAACATGACCACGTGTCTCGTCCTGCACCTGAGCTTGTTCAACAAGCCACCAGACAAACAGTCACCGGGGAAAAGTGCACAGCTAATGACGGTGATGCCACTGACATGTCAGCTGAAGGGAAAGTTCAGGGAAGCAGTTGACGTTACTGGGTGACCCATTTCTCTGTTTCCTTGCTCAGCCTCTTGTTGTAAATCAGTGTGAGACATCCTGGTTAAAACTAACGCTGTGGAAAATCCTACTTTCAGATTTGTAAAATCTTGACTCTATTTCTGAAAACATAAAAAAGCAATTTTACTGCTACAGACTATAACAAGACTATAACAAAAATACTACAACAGGTCTTGTCAAATCTAGACCTGATACATGGAAATAGTGTAAAGGTTGTTTAAAACACATTGTGACATCTGGTTGGAAACAGAATTACTGCCACATGGTTGTATCAATTTGTCAACCAGTTCAGCATCAGTTCGCATTAAATGTCTCCAGACATATGTGACAAATGTGTTCTACACTTTACTTATATATATTATATTATAATATATACTATGGACACTTGTTCTGTCACATCCTACAGAGACTGAACACGGATTGGGATCTGGGAAGTTGGGAGGGTGGATCCACACCATTGTCATTTCTAGTCATTCCTTAACAGTGTTGGTGTGATGGGCTGTGTTGGCCTGCTAAGAGTCTGCTGCTAGTGAATGCTGTTTGGATGGGAAATGCGTGGGCTGTACTAAGGTCAAGATCCAGATAAATTGCCAGCAGAACATGGTGTTGTAAAGAGATGACAAGTGTTAATAACTCCTGTCAGAGGTTGTAACGTTGTGGCTGATCAGCATGTATCCTGGCGATTTCTCTCAAGGTATTCCTAAGACATTGAGTTCACGTGCCCAGAACTGTTTTGTAAAGTCCCAGGTAAGTTGACTGTGACCTTTGACAATCAAAATCTAATCAGTTCATCCTTGATTTCAAGTCAACATTTGTACCAAATTTGAATGGATGTTCTTATGGCATTCTTGAGAAATCACATTTACATGAATAGGATGGATGAATGGACAATCCTTAAATCCTGATGCCTTTGAAAACCTGACGCTATGTTTTTAACATTTACTTTACTCTATTCTTTCATCAAATCTGGGTTTGACAAGAGGGCAATAAGTAATTTTCATGTTAGACCTTGTCCCATTGTTGTCGGGAAATCATCTTTTTGCTTTCACTAATGTTGCAGAGATCTGAAAATGGGTTTTTAAACAGTGTTTAAAAAATCAAAAACCTTTTAACGATAATAGGTGGTGCAAAAAAAAAAAAAAAAAAAAAAGAATCACTTGTTCAAGATTATAATTTAAGTTTCCCTTGCTGCTAGCTGTGTGTTAATGGCTAACTTGTTAACTGGCTAAGTAGCAGCACATTTAACATCTGTCTCTGTAGATGTCTTGCTGCTCTGTTTAGATGCTGAGATCCTTTCTCTTCCTACCTGATCACAAAATTTACAAAACTGAGTTTTCTGTTGGACAGAAGATGACTGATTTTTCAAACTTCAAGCTGCAAAATTTCAAGTAAAAACTCTTCTCATTATCAGTTGTCAAATTATGAGCTAGCTGATTGAACCAGCGGAGTAACTATTAAAAGGCACAAGTCAGAAATGACTGAAACTAGTCTGAGCAGGGTGACCTCATCATCCACTTTACAGCTTCCATAAAAAGCCTTCCTGGATAATAAACAAACACCCTGGTGGCAATCTGGCAGACGGAGACGTGTGTCATGTCAATGTCAGGGTTCAACCCCAGGTCACCCCCACACCTTCTACCCTCCCCGGCTGTATTCTCTATCACAGCACAGAGACGCTATAAAAATATTTTCTCTGTGGCTGTCACGTTGAGTCTTATTTATAGCCACAACCAGCATAGCATGTTTTTAATAATTCACATGGAAAGCTGAAATTCACAGTTTGTCATCTCTGCGTCACAGTGTGAATTGAATTTGCGTCTTTAATGACTTCGTTACCACAAATTTTTAAACCTCTCTGAAAATACTCAAGTAAACTTGTCTCATTTCAGCCACTAATGTGTGTGTGTGTGTGTGTGTCTGAGACCTTTTTGCATTTGATGGTTCACATTATGAACATACTGGCGCTGCAGTTCATTCTGGACTGAACTAGAAGCTGGTGTTGATGGATTGGTATTAATACTGATGTTACTGATACTGATACAGTATAAATATATGATTGAGTACTGTCACATTGGGTACTATCACAGGTCTCTAATGGTCTGAATAAAACAACTTGTCTATTTAAACTGAGACAACCCAGTTGAATAATCTGGAATAATCAAAGTTTGTTCTGTCTGTTATGTCAAGAGGCCCCGACACAACCACAGCCACAGCTGGAGCATCACCAATTACAGTTTTTAAATTTCACAAATGCTATGACGTGAAACTGAAACATGAGAAACATGGAGGCGCTAGTGCTAGGCTATGGGCTAATCCCACAAAAGCGGTAAAGGGACTACATTTATATGGTGCTTTTCTGGTGTTCTTGTGACTACTCGAAATGCTTTACACTACAATTGACATTTGCCCCTATACATTTGACGTTCATACACCGTCAAAGGCAATTTGGTGTTTAGTATCTTTCCCAAGAACACTTCAACATGTGGACTGGAGAAGTCAGGAATTACTGAATGATTTTTGGACAATGAGTTATCTGTCTACATCCCTGACATTGGAAACAAGTTGATGTCTAAACTTGTGTACTTTTTAATAACTTCACTATTGTATAATTTGAATGTTTTATCAGCTATATTAATATTAAATTGGTTATGAGTAATATATGCTTTGAAGAAACCCTATCATCTGCCCCCTCTTGTTTATTTTCCCCCTATTTGTCTCAAGAGTCTGGCTTGTTGATTCTCAGAGACTGTTTCCAACAGTTGCCTGATCCGTCAGTGCACTGTTGTGTCCTCCTCCTTCTGTTTGTCCTCAGGGGAGTTACACTGATAATACTCACTCTGTGGAGCTGTTCTTGTGGTTGTGTATTGGGGAGATGCAGGGAGGGAGGAGCTGACAGTCTTTGTCCAATCGCAGCTTCTTATTGCCATTGACTGATGACTCAGTGTGGTCCGACTGGGAATACAGACAGACAGAGAACACACAAGTTAGAGACAGGCAAGAGAATGTGCTCGCAGGTGAAAGCGTATAAAAATAGTGTGGTTCGGGACACACCTTGTGTTTCCTCTTGTTCTTGCTGGTGTGTTTGTCTGTGGGGACCATCATGTTCGCAGCTGCTGGTCTCTTGTGTTTACCTCCACTCTCTCCTCTCTCCGTCCTTCCAGGCAACCTGGGATTACTCTGCTCTTGCACAGGGGGGTTGTCGAGGACCCCCAAACCCAGACATACCTTTTCCCTGTCTCTCGTCATTGTCCTTTCCCTCTCCCCGAGCCCGAATCGTTCTCTGTCCTCTCTATCTGTCTGCCTCTCTCTCTCTGCTAATCTGTCTCTGTCACCTTGCCGCTCTCTGTCCTGCACTAATCGTTCATTTTCTTCCTCCTGTCTCTCCCCTTTAGTTAACTTCTGTCTCTCTCTCAGCACTGGCCATTCTCTGTCCTCCTGCTTCTGTCTGTCTCTCTCTGCAACCCCTGCCCTCTCCCCTTGTCTCTCTCTGTCACTTCCATCCCTTTCTGTCAATGTGACCCTTGATCTTTCCCCCAAACTCTGTCCCGGCACCTTACTGAGCAAACTCAGGTCTATTTTCACCCATAAACTCTGGATGTCTTGGTACTCCCTGAGGGGGGACAGAGGCACCTCGTGTCCCATGTTGGACGGTGGTGACATGGGCTCCAAGTCTTTGCACTGCCCGCCTAACCCTCCAGGATCAGGGACAGAAGTACCAAATGAACCACTTATGTTGCTAATGCTTAGGGTGTTACAGCTATTACCGCTGCTGTTGTTACTGCTGCTGATGCTACTGTTACTACTGCTGCTACCATTAGCGGTCACGTTGCTACCGTCTTTGACTCGTAGCCCTTTCCCTCCAAAAGCTCCCAGGCTCCCCATCCCGCTGGTGGAGCCGAGGCACGGGAGGAGAGGCGTGTGCATGTGAGCGTTGGGCAGAGTCTGAGTGTTGATCGTAGAGCGTGTCGTCTGTGGCAGAGCGGGGATTTTAATGGCTTCCTCTGAATCTGACTGGCACTCTGAGGAGGAGGAGGAGGAATCAGTTTCAATGAATTCTCGAGACTTGGGTGTGATTCTGGTGCTTGGGCCTCTGTGCTTCCTTTTATCCTGTTACAGAGACAAAAAAGACAAAGGAAAAAGTGGAAGGTTATGGGTCATTTAAATACACACACACACACACACACACACACACACACACACACACACCAATTCTTCACACCGTTCACTTAAAATACTAAACCACAAGAAGGCTTTTTGTCTTGTGCAATCAAAACCTCTGCAGTTTACACAAAGTTTAATTACTAAGCTAAGTATATACTGCATGTTACCATATGTGAGATAATATCATGCAAATTAGGTAACACCATGCTTTGCACAAGCTTTTTCTACTAATCTGTGAAGTGAAATGAAACGTGTTCAATCTAATTTTCAATGTTATGAACGTGTCAGAGTCACACAATTAAACACAGACACACTCATGTTTGTCATATACAAATGAAAAGATTTCTTAGACGTATTTACACAAGAGAAAGGAGTAAAAAGAGTATTTTTTACTGAAGTCTAGCTCATTTAATGATGACTGTGCGCTCACAGAGGAGGAGCAGAATTTACCTAAGTGATATGTCTGCATTATGTTTATGGGCTTATAATTTGTTTTCAGCGCTATAAGTCTTGTTATGTTAATGGAAATGCTGTTACAGTTACAGGTAAATGGCAGAATCATTAGATGGGTGGAGTCCTTCCTGACTGATAGATCGCAGTGTGTCAGAGTAAATGTTGCAGTGTCTTCCCCTGTTATTATCAAAGCTGGGACATCACACAAAGCAGTGTTATTTCCAGTGTTATTTAATCTAGCTATATAGCTATATATCACCAGCTATATTTGCTGGTGATACAGTGATGGTTGGTTTGATCTTTGTGTGTATTAATTAAAATGAGTCTAGATTTCTTCTGCTAATACTAACACAATGTCAGAGCACCTTTGTTTTTTGGTAGGAGTCCATCAGTATGGCAAGTGTGAACATCTGACCCAGTATTTTTTTACTTTTCCCTGCAAAAATGTCTAAACGTGTCAGGTTACAAGGTCATCTCCTGTCCACAACCCTCTTAAGTTCAACCCACCCAAGCTCAACTCACTTAGATTCAAGTCTGAGTTCTGCCTGAACTGATCCCAAAACTTTAATATTCTCCTCGTCCATCTTTTATTGTTTTGGGTGCATGATAATGTTCACATCACCCTAAAAAAAGCATGCTGGTAATTTTGAATAGGGAGTTTTGAATAAAAATGGAAAAGCACTTCACATATCTCTGAAATGCATATTATGTAGGCAGACCTTAGTTGCATGTATAGAATAAAATATAAAACTATATGATAAGAAATATGATACATTTTGTCATTTTTTTTTTTTTTTAAAGATTTCAGTTTATTTTTCAGTTGAATAGTACAGGTTATGGCTTTAATTACAGGTGCAAAAAGTTCTGTAATAATTTATCATGGTTTCATTTTTGGTTTAATTTTTCACATCACATCACATCACAAAATGTTTAGACTTTTCATTTTCTGACTAATTATAAATAAAACTGTCACTGTAAATAGTGACTGTACTGAATATGTTTATTATTATAAATATCTAGAGACATCAAATGTTTGAAAAAAACAAAAACAAACTCTTTGGCAATGTTAAAAATGATGATTATACTTTATCTTCATCAAACTAAAGTGTCCAGGAAGCAGAAAACAGTCTGTATATGTGAAATACCTACAATTTTTGTTTCGTGGTGTATCTTTTCCAAATGTTGTTTATTTCACATAAATGTTTCCTTGTGTATTTCTATCACATGTATCAGTGCCTACATTAGAGTTTTACTGGACCCTCATATATTTGCATATAATAAATCAAAGGCACCCTTCAGTGTGTTTAGGAGGTAGCAAACAACACCAACGTCTGATGGATGTTACATCACTTGTTTAGACTATTGCCCGTGTTATTTGACTTGAACTTCCCACTCAAACACACCATGACTTGTTTGGTGTCTATTTAGCAGATTTGTGCAGGAGACTTCAAAATGGTACATAATGTAACGAAAGCTTAGTTTCTTAAGAGATAAAAGCGAGCCCTCTCCTTCTGTTAAAAATAAAATTTCAAAAAGGATACTAACTAAATAAATAACCAGTGGCAGTGATTATTGCTGCGTCATCATCACTCAGAAAGCTTTTAAATATCTAAGACAAGGTGAAGTCCACTCACCAAAGTGGTCTAGAGAAAATCTGAGGACACGAAGAAATGTATACAAAGTTGTATACATTTCTGAACATCACTTAAAGTAACAGTTCAGCCCTGCAGACTCTATTCTAAAGTAAAGCATCATGCTGAAGTATTTGCTCCTGATGCTGTATGCTTCAGAGAATAAAGGCTGGTTCTATATTTTTATCTAATGTGAACAAATCCCATGAAAAGACCAAAAATAAAAATGTGTTAGTTCAACTTCCTCACTCTGTCTGTGGCACCAAGCCTACTTGTCCTCACTGGACATATAAATCTTTTACAAATAGGTCCCCAGTACTGTATATAGTTTTATTTACTTTATTAAAGGCTCGTATAACAGCTGGACTCTGTGGTTTTGGACTCTGCCCATGTTCATTGTGTTGAGGAAACATGTCACCCGGTGCAGCTGCAGCTCGGTGCCATGTTTCACATTTTGATCTTTTCGTGGGATTTGATGACAATAAGAAAAATATGGAATATGACCACTGTTTTCTTTTACACAAACAAATCTGAAATTTCTCTTGCTTGTGTAAAGAATATGTGTCAAAATATGAGATGAAATGGGATCTGGACTTTCTTATCCAACAGCTTCAGTTCTGGTTGACTGATGGAGGACTCAGACATTTAACCCTGGGTAGGGTCATTAACACCTTGGGAGTCATTGAGGTCACATGTAAGCTGTTAACCCACCCAGTGAGTAGCCTGGATCACGTGAGTCAGGGTGTAAATCAATGTTAAGTTGCCTGGAGTGGGATCCCAAAAATGTGTTGTGAGTTAAATACCAGAAAAGTTAATTTCCAGAAAAAGCTGATGGTTTGAAAGAGGAGGGAGGTAGAAAAGGTCACAGCAGGTAAGTAGTTCCAGTCCACATACTAAAGTGTCCTTGGGCAAGATACTGAACCTCAAATAGTCCCTAATGGTGAATTATTGGTGTGTGAGTGTATGTGAATGGGACCAGTAAAGCACACTGGATGCTATATAAATGTAATTCATTCATTGTGCGTCAAAGTGAAACATCTATAATGTCACTTATCAGCCACTTACGAGTCTTTAGATCTCTCCCTGAGCGTGTGACCCCGTCGACTTACATGTGACCTTGGTAGCTCTCAAGGTGTTAATGACCTCATGAGGGGTGAAATGTCTGCCTCAATTACAATCAAAAAAGCCTTTCACATGAGAGAAGACAAGTCCAACTGATTTCATGTAGCAGTATTGAGTTGTTTATATTCTTGGTAGATACAGCCGTCTCTCATGCCTCGTCTTGTCTCCAATCAATCCTCTCTGTCTGATGTTTGAATTTTTTTCTTTTGGATTTTCAGATGTAAAATGATGAGTGATTCTTACATGAAACAGAAGTAAACGAGGAGCAGTGACTACAGAGACAGATGCAGCAAAGAAAATACTGCTAATGTTCCCAGTCTGCAGCAAAAAAAAAAAAAAAAGTAAATAAATAAAACCCCACTCGCTTGGCAGAAAGCAGGCGACAGTTTTCTCGAGCTTATGGAATCGTTCCAATGTATGTTGCCATCTGCAGAAATCCATTCTCAATAAATGCCATGTTGTGTTTTGTTGAAAAAGAAAGAAAAAAAAAGAAGGGAAAAAACATCTCATGTATAAAGCTTATTTACTCTGCTGGCAGAGACACGTCCTTTCTTCAGAAAAAGTCTTCAGCCCTGTTTTCTGTTAAGCTCTGTTGACACCAACACTAGCTGCCCTGCCAGCTGTTCTGCACAGCTACAGAGAGACTGGCAGTGGATCAGATGTCGTGACAGAAACCACAGCACAGGTTGCAGATGTTAACACTCATCTTGATTTACAGGAAGTTTATTTATATATTTATCTAGATAAAAAGTGGAAACATTCAGCTGTTGCAAGTATAAACACAGATTGATGTTATCAGCTGATTGCATCTATATGCCATGATACAATACAGTAGATGTAAAGTGATTTATATCATAGTCGAGTCTTTGCCTTCTAATCTTAAAAAATATAATAATTATAATTATAATGTCAAATATTACTAAACTAGAATTACCACCTGTTATTTCTCCACCGACCAGTCTGGTTGCAATTAATTGGTGCTTCAATCCACATGCTGTGCGACCTTGACATTTGACCTTTTGGTCAACAGAATCTAATCATTTCTTGCCTGACTCCTAAAGAATGTTTGTATTAAATTTAAAAGGATTCCATAACGGCCTTATTGGCGTATCATGCTCACAAAAATGGGGCCAACAATACTAAAACATCCCTCCCTGAATGGTTGCCATGGTGACAAGGCCTCAGACCGTGGTTGAAGGAGGCGGCAGATGTCAGGGTCAGACGTGTCATGATCTGGTCAGTTTCCTCAGTCTTGTCCTGAACTGTGACAGATGAGCTGCTCTTTGATGGTTTTTTTTTTGCTGTTACAAAGACATTGTTTTAATATTTCTGGGTTACTTAACTTTCTCTTCGCTACTGTGATATACAGGTGTAATCTGGTTGTTCTGCTGTAAAACTGTTAATGCCTACAGTGAGAGAAAATGGAAATAAGTAAAATTTTGAATGATTTCCTTCATATGACACATTCTCTGTATCTGTCTTTCCATACTGTGTATATGTCTTCCTTACATAAAGACATTTTCTCTTCTTTTTCTTCTTTCTCCTTTGAACCACAATATCTAATCTTCATAAAACCACTGAGCGTTAACTCATTTTAGGCTAAACGACGGACGATGATTCAGTTCTGTCTCTTCGTCTGTTCAATTCTCTCTCACACTTTTCCATATTTCGATAAAGCCAGTCATTGTTGAGCCATAATAATCATGTCATAACACATAATACAGTTTTTAAGCTGAGGAGTTTTATGACGTTGACAAATCAACCGGAGACTGTGAGATGATATGATCATTACAGGACACATGAAAAATGTGCTCTTTAACTACATTAATATTTCTCCTTGTTTTAAACACTGTCTGTTGGCTTGTTTGTTTGTCAGCAGGATAACACAAAAAATACTGAATTGATTTTTACCAAATCTGGTGGAGATGGGACCACGGCCAGGATTTTCCTTTTTTAGTGTGGGTGTGTTTAAAAACAGTAAAAAACATGAAATGTTCTTTAATGTTTCTGGACAGGGCTTTTCTTTTTCTTTTTGACTATCTATGACTCACTGTGTTTTATAACAAATAAATCATTTATGTCATCAGACTACTTCCTTTTTACTTTTATTCTTCTTTTATTAAAGCGGGGCCGACTTGTGTAGGAGTGTTTGGCCTTGGTGGAGGTATGTGCTTGTCTCAGTGCCATTCTACTTCCAGATGTGGTTAAATGGAAGAAAACTGTCCCGTGGTGCTTGAGTTATGCACTCTAATTATCTATATGTAATTTCTCCCTTTAGAAAGTCGTTTGGATGAATAAAGGATCGTTTCATCTGTTTTTGATGATCCCCAGCATCAACACACAAGAACTTATCAAAAAAAAAACTCCAACACTGACCTGGTTCACACTGACAGCAGGTATTGACACAGGGGGCTGCTGCAGCGCTGCTGGTGGAGTAACTGTGTTGTTGTTTGGTTGGTTGGTAGCACTGCGAGGTTCTTTCCTTGGGGCTGTTTTCCCACTGGGTGGTTTGTTTCGAGGCCTTGGGGGGTTCGGATGCTCCAAGGAGGGGGGAGGCAACAGGTCCTTCTCCCTCGCTGCAGGGCTGCATTGGGAAACACAGCAAGAGGAGGCATCACAATTCAAATAAGATTCACCCTTGAGCAAGGCACTGCTGCTGTTGTGCTGTTTTACACAGACAAACACAAGAAGTTTGCTTTGTTCAACTCCAGGGGGCAAATGTGTGTCAAAATGAAAAAATATAAGACAGCGTGAAATAATTGAAAACAGCATGTATCCAGCTGAACGCGTCTGAATGTGAAACGCTTAAAAAAAGAAACGAGTGATCGAGGAGGAAGAAAGTAAAAAAAGAAGCTACATAGGAAGGATGATTTTTTTTTTCTAATTAGCCTAACTGCGAGCTGAGCATCCAATTTAGCAAGACTTCTAGTTCCAGTCTGAACATTTTTCACAACAGATGTGTTTAGTTCAGAGCCTAATGCCAACAAACATCACCTAAGCCTTTGGTTATGTCTCAACACTGACTTGAGACAGCTCTTTAAGTGACAGCTCTGAGTATAAAGGTGAGAGGAACTGATTTAGTTTTGATGCCAACGTGTCTTTTCTAACAGATATGACAAGAACTGAGTTTGATCTGCTTTGCTCCTTTCAAAGTATGAGATAATAATTAATTTGCACCTTCATCCTCACATCTCCACAACGTTCAGACTGAAAATAGTCTACCTCTGTGAATTTACAAGTATAATAATATTATTCTTGGATGTACTTATGCATGTCACCTTTACTATAGCAACCGTCAGATTGATTTGATTCTATTTTCTAAGTATTTATGAAGATGAATGTTAATATCTTTGCTTCAAAAACCAGGACAGTCGGGGCAGCGTTCTGGGAGCACTATTTTATATATATATATATTTAGGTATTATTTTTTAATAATAATATATTGATTATTAAAAATCTGCTTGTTGATGTAGTGTATTTCTCTATGCAGATGATGCCGAACTGATAATGTGAGATTAAAATTAAATTTGAAATAGGCTGTTCAGTATGATGAGTGTCACTGCAGTGAAAGAGAATATGGCAGTGTGACTGTGGTGATAAACCTTCTGCTCATTTAGGGAAAACCGATGCTATTTTTATTGGATCTTTTATCAAACAGAGAAAATTGCCTGGACTTTTAGTTAAGGCAGGTCAATTTCAGCAATTGCTACTTAATTATTTAGGTATGTATTTTACATAATCATCTTTCAGTAGAGGCCATGGCATAGAAAGTACTTGCCAACTGTATGAAAATGAAGGTTGTTGGACGATTTTTTTTCCTTCATGAAAAGAAATACCCTTTGCAGTTTAATCAGTGTTTTATTAGACTTGTAAAGATGCAATATATGTCCTCCAAATCTGAAAATAAAAGATGTATAGCACATATTATGTAATATAAAAGTATATCCTCTTTCTGTTTTTGAATAAAGAGATGCTACAGTAAATGATTAGGCTTTTTGCAGTCAGCACTTTGTGCTGATGTATTAAAAATCACTACCTTCCCCTGAGCAAAACGACAAAAAAACAAAACATAATCCTTCCCCTTTTTGTTTTCCTCTACCTAACTCCAAATAATTACTGAACAGTTCCTGTTCTTGAACAAAAACAGCTCTGTTAGGAAGATCTTGCTTGTGTTTAATACCATCATATGTATAGTGACACTCTTAGCATTAGGTCAAAACTTAAATCCATCCAATATCCTTGCATCAATTTCTGTCCTGCCTTACCTGTGCTGGTTTGCTCTACTCCATGTCTGGTTCTGATTATCCTCCACACTGTTTGACCTCTCAGTCCGTCTGGGCTGCTTCTTCCCTGTGGTGTTCCTCCTTGGGGTCGTGACCTCTGGTCCTGACAACAGGCCAGGCGACAGCCTCATCTTGGACCTCTGCCCCTCCCCTGAGGCCTTCTGGCTGAGCTTGGCCTTGGCCTTCTCTCTGCCTGAGCTGCAGGGAGCAAGAAATTATTTTCCCTTTCATGTCTTTTATGGACAGAGATGAGTTTTTGTCAGATGTTCCCTATGGTTTTTTTCCCTCCATCTGTCAGTGTGTCATTAATTCATTTTAAAGATGTTATTTCAAAAGTTACACTGGAAAATTTCCAAACAAATACCAGAAGGCGCCCCTCGTGTCCTTGTGTTCCACTGTTGGTGCCGCTGGAACAGGGGCACTGTTGGATGCGCAGGGTTTGGCCTTGGCAGCTGTACCCACTCCTGGTGCTTCACTCCCTGGAGAGAAAGGCTCTGGACCCTGGTTAATGGAGCCTGAACAGCAGAACATTTAACTGGGGTAAGTTTTTCTTATCAAATCAAAGTATGTTTATTCCTATGATACAGTTACTGACACACTGGCTTTGACCTTCCACATCCACCGACCTGTGCCATGATGTTCCTGCTGTGGGGGAACCAAAGGTTTGGTTTGAGCTTGGACCTTGTTCAACCAGCTGTCAAGCTGCCACTTGTTGGTGGAGGGGGGCTCAGGCTAAAGGGAAAAACATTGATTACTAAACATTTCAGGGGTAAATACACATCTCCTTTGATATCATAGAATCAATGTAATAACACTGTTTAATGCAGTAATACATTAAAATGTCTCTCTTTCCCTGTATTTATATTGTTCTCAGTGTGTCTGACCACACAGTCCATGAGACCAGGCAGCGTGGAGCCATTAAAATAATGTTATAAACAAGGTTACAAGTCCATTTCCTGCAGTTTTATTTCTGTGACTTTCAGAAAACCACTCAGAGAGAAGAGATGAGAGAGGCTGTTAAGTGCACAGGCGCTCGTGCTCAGTGAAATGAAGAGTAGTGAAATAAAGAGAAGATAATTAAATTCAATCTGTCTCCTAAGGAAATGTAAAAAGAAGGAAAAAAATATCAAAAATTGTGATTATCGATATTTTAATGGTTGTATTGTTGTTTCTGAAAAAAAGATCTCTTATCTATAGTCTAAAAATTAGGGTTGTAAATAAACAAGTTTAGATTTGTAACTCAAATATTCAGGTTAACAATGATACAATACATTTTTTTCTTAATACTGTGATTGGAATATTAACTCTCTGGAGGTTGAATGTAATTTATATCACTATGGACCACAACACCTTCTAAATGATGATCTAATGTGATGAATTGCTGACACAATTGCTTATTTTCTCCTTTTATTTCTCAATAAATAAAATCACTTGGTTGACATACACTTCATCCTTCTTGTTATACATTGTGTATGTGCACAGTTACAGGGAATAAACACACAGACATAAACACAGACTTGTCATCATACCTCTGGAGTGTTTGTGCGGGAGGCCTGGTTGTACTCGCTGTCACTGGAGCTGCTCTCTGATTCGTCTGTGTCTGACTCTGAGCTGCTCTCTGATTCACTGCTGCTCCCTGATGCACCACTATTGGGGAAAAAAAGAGACAAAGAAAGAGAGAAGGGGAGAAAGAAAACAATGTAACAAACATGTCAAAAATAACAAAGGAAAAACAGCTTCATTAGATGCTCAGAAAGTACCGATGGACTTGCAGGCTTACAGATAAGTTTCACCTCAAAGTTTCACACATAACTGTAAGTCATCCCCAGGCGGAGGTGCCCACTCTCTCACTTTCTACTTGATGTTTTGAACAAACTACATTGCAGCTGTTGGCTGGTAAAAATGAAAAGAAAAGGAATTCACAGTTCAAATCCAGGACACACGATTAATAGTTTTGCAGATGTTCTTTCACTTTATTTTTGAGAGCCCTTGGATTCATGACAGGAAGTAGCCGACCTTGTAAACTCAAAACACAATAAATGGGTAAAAAATCATACGCACACAAGACGGACACATTGTTTTTCCATTTACAAAATAAAATACCTGAGCATTAACATGTCCTGCAGGCTGTGAGAGCTGTTTCACTAACTTCAACTTTCAATAATTGGAAAAATAAATAACATTTTTTATACCTCAAGTCAAGTCGGTTACATCATTTTTTATTGATTCTAAATTTTCTACAGCCAAAAGGAACCAGTAACTATGTTTAATAATGGATGTTCCTCCAGAGCTGATGAAGAGGCAAGAAAAAAAATGGTCAGGGAGGCTGCCAAGAGACCGACAGCAATATTAAAGGAGCTGCAGGAATTTTTTGGCAACTACTGGTTGTGTATTACGCGTGACAACAATCTCGAGTATTCTTCATATCTCTGGTCTGTGGGGTAGGATGGCAAGATGGAGCCTGCTCTTACCAACAGAAACATCCAAACCCATCTACGTATAGCAAAAATATCAAGCATGTCAACTTGTTTCAAAAGATTTGACAAAACCAACACAGCACATTACAAAAAAACACAATACCACCACACCACAATACCACAACACCACACTGCAGTGGCAGCATCAGGCTTGGGGCTGTTCACTTGCAGGTGGAGGGATGCGAACACTGTAAATAAAAGTCTGTTTTGGTAAAAAACCTGCAGGTGTCTGAAGTAAAACTGAAGATGAAGAGGAAATTCACCTTTAGCTCCAACTACAATCCAAACCATATATGCAGATTGAGAAAACTACAGATTCGGCAGGAGAAGATTAAAGTTTTGGGACACCTAGCCAGAGCTGAGACCTGAATCCAGCTGAAAATCTGTGGGGTGACCTGAAGAGGACGCTACACAGGAAATGACCATACAATATGACAAATTCAGGGGCTTTTGCAAGAAAGAGTGGACAAATATTTCCAAGCTGAGATGTTTCTTGCCGACAGACTCCTTCCCACGAAGACTGAATGTTGTTATAAAATTAAAACAAGGTATTAGTTTGAAGGTTATTGTACCGTATTGTGAAAGTTATAGACCACATTAATGGTGGGAAAAGCTCTGAAATTATTTATCTTGGTCTATTTGTTTTACATCACAACAATCTGGCATTTTAACAGGTGTACTCTGTACACTCAAACAAACCTTGTATGCGTGGTAGGGAACACTTCTTTTCGACTATTAAATGAAGCTCTGTCATCTTCACTGACTCACTCTGCCAGTTGGTCTCAATCAGTGTCAGGTTTATTTAAGGCTCCTGCTGAGACTTGGCTTTCTTGCTTCCTCCTACTCTTGGCGTTTGTGTTGTTTTCAGTGTAAGTTCACTGATGCTGTCCTGGGTAATGTCCCTCCCTTGCATATGGTGGCTAAATTTATCTACCTTCATTAAAAAGAAGCTGATTTACTGCCCCACATTCAACCTCCCCATCAACTACTGATCCATGTGTTTGCTCCAGCTACTTGCTGATTTTTGCTGTAAAACTTGTTTTAATTTTTCAGTAGAGAACCTGTGTGTCTTGTCTCTTGTCAGTTCATTATACTCAGTAACTTAGTCTTATCTTTTGTTATTTCCTGTGGTGAAATCCTCCTGACTGCTGGAGTTGGATACTCATTTCACTCTTCCTCATCCTCGTCCTTACATACAACCAACTTACAGAACTTGCAATGTGCAGAAAATTTCCACTGGAACAAAACACCTTCACCACCAGTTCCTATGTCATCTATGGACTTAATTTAGCAGTATGAGGAGGGCAAAATGTTATATTAAGATAATTTATAATCCACTCCAGCCGCAGAGCATTTTAAGCTCTTAAATAAAATGAAGTTAATCTTTGTATTTCTACTCTGTATCTTTTTATCTCGTTTCAGCAAAATAATTTGAAGGAGCCAGTCACCTTGTTATTGATTCAATGAGAATTAAAAAGAGACTGGCAGAATATAATAAACTGCTGCTAATGAACGTATAAACAGCTTCTGAACCAGTTCAATTGTCTCATCCTCTCTGGTGCTTTGATTGGCCTTCGGTTGGTGTTCATCCATCCTTACAGCACTTTGAAATGGCCTCCTGGAGGCAACACACCCGCCCGTCTAAACTTAAAATACACACACACACACACACACACACACACACACACACACACACACACACACACACACACACACAAAGAGCACTCACACACAAAGAAATTGCAATTATGTGTAGTTCTCTTTTTGTGTATGTGTGTGCACGTAATTTCAGTTCAAGGCTGCCATCACAGCAGGCACCAATCTGTGTGAGCAGTCAAGCAGCAAATCCATCAACTGTTCCTCAGGCAACACACACATACACACACACACGTAGTGACAGATACTGTATGAACGCAGTCTCTGCCCTGTTTTTCTTCTTCTATCATTACTCATCTCTTCTCTGTCTCTCCTTCGATTTCAATTAAATTTTCACCTCACTTTGCTCTATTAGCATCACAGTTGAAACAAAATTGGCAAAGCGACGAGTTAAACTCCCAGTATATACGTTGTCTATGTGTGTGTGCGTGAGAGAGAGAGAGAGAGAGAGAGAGAGAATGTGTGGGTGTGTGTGAGAGAGTGTGCATGTGTGTGTGTTCCACTCTTCTTTTTTTCTGCTGACCCTCCTCCATACAATCACTGCCAATCGTGTGTTTGGAACCATATAAAAGCAGCTTCAGAAGCTGTTTGGATGTTAAAATGAGAAAACGAGTCAGCTTCTGATTTTATGGAAAAAAGCAGAAAGCAGCTGAGAATATTAATATTTTTTTGTTTTCATTGATGGTAAATCATCATCACAAGAAAACAAAAAATGGAATGATTCCCTTATTTATCACTAATTACACTGAGATTTCTCTCTAAAGTTTGAAGATTTAGAGAATCAATTTGGAACATACTGTTTAATATCTGCTGAAGCATCTATTAGATAATCTTTACTCTGCCCTAGGGAACTTATTGATGAGGCTGCTAGTTGCATAAAACCAAAACTGACACTATCACAGCAGGCAGAGCAAGAAAATACAACAAGAGAGTTAAAGACAGAGCTGTTAAAGAACTAATCGCAGTCTGACCTCAGCCTGTATTCATTGATTTATTTTTTTGTTTTGGTTATAGCCACTGGGGAGCTGTGCAAAGAATATAAATACAGATTAGCATTACATTTTTAGCACATTCTAATAGATACAAACCAAAAGTAGTAAATGACAGCTGACAATGGATCTGATTGAAGCTGTCAGTCAAACCAGTCAATCCACATTCCAACAGTCACTGATGGGCATGAGCTTAGGGTTTTAAAGACAATCTGATCATGATGCCTCCTGGTTGCCTTCTGGTGGAGGTTATTTCAGGCATGTCCAACTGATCAGGAAACATCAGGGGAGACTAGCACATGGAGATCTAACCTGTGAACACCTCAGGATCCCCACAATAAAAAGTGTTGCTGGGGAGAACGACAGCTGCACTATCTTGCTTGACCTGCTGCTACCATGACCCAATCTTAGATAAGCAGCTGTAAACGGATGGATGGATGGTTGAGGACAGGAAAAGTAACAGTAGGAACACTAGGTCCTAAGGGGGGATTGTTTGGGCTTCACAAACTCTAAATGGGAAAATATCTGTGCGTTTAGTAGCTACTGCTACTGGTTGTCATTACCTTTGTTGCTGAGCAGGTATTGTAGCATACAGTGGGGGTTAACCTGGACCTTTTTGCTAAAAATAGCATCCTGCTGCTGAGGTTGATGAGACAAGTGGGGAGGAACCACCACACTAAAGGTGTGAGCTGTAAGTGAAACATTAAGATATGAAAATGGGACGAGCTCTGACAAATGATGTGTTAAAAACCACTGAAATATGATGTTTCTTGGATCAGGTTGGTCAAACACTATTTCAGTGTTTCACAGTGAATGTGTTCATACATGGATCACTGGGCAACTATTGACTTCTGTCTACATCTGTTTTTTAATGTCCCTCATCACCTTTAAAGAGCCGTTAGGTGTATAAGTAAAAAGAATCAGTAGCAGCTCTGTTTTGTAGCTCATATTTATTACTAGTCCTAATTCAAATACTGACCAGACTCTCACACAGCTACAATATTCAACATTATTTTCTGCTGTCTTCTACAAAACAGACAACTTTCTGAACTATGAGTTGGAGACAAATATTTACCTAGTTTATGGTGATGCTGAGACATGCAGCAGTAACCGAGTTCACTGCCAGCTGATATTTTTATGCACATTCTCAATTTGCACATAAAAAAAAAAAAAAAAACAGTTAGAAATGCCAGAAATTGTAAATTAATTTGCCAACTGAAAGGTGTAAATGCTGTTCCAAAGCTGTGCTACCCAGCATAAAAATCCTGGTTGAGGACAAGTGGTGGAAAAAAATATCCGCTCTAAAAATAATGAAATCATCTTTTAAAATGTCAAAGTTTTTAACTCCTCCAAAGTTATTATAATGATTCAAAAGAATATTACAGAGGACGTGACCTCAATGTCCTCAGAGGTAGTGACGGCTATGGTTTCAAAGTGCAACTGGGAATATACTAGAATTACAGCACCACCACCAACCAGTTCAGTGTCAAGTCTGCTGCTAACATCATCATTATCACTATCTTTACTATTATTATTTTCTATTATTATCTCTATGTTAAAGTTACATTATGTAATATTGTCCCCTTTTTCTCTTCCTCTACCTAACAAGTTGAAGCAGATGATCGCCCACCTAGAGCACAGTTCTTGACGTTTCTGCTTTTTAAAAGCATGTTTTACCAATATCACCAGCTGCTTGCCCATGGTGGAAATTGTTAGGTCTCTATGAAAAATATAAAGATTGCAGTCTAGACTTGCTGTATCTGAAAAAAAAAAAAAAAAAAAAACCAGACCTGAAAAAATGACATAATGTTGTCATGCTTTGGCAATACATAAATACCATTGATTTGATTTGGCTTTGTTGGGCTTTGTTTTTCTCATCCTGTCAAGTGAAACAAAGTGAACCCAAACTTAGCCAATAAATATGATTCCGAACAATAAAAGTTATTGCCATGAGATTAGAAAACATAAATGTAACATGAATGCTAATCTTAGGCCTTTCATCACCAAAATCTTGTCAGTTCATCCTTGCAGCAAAAAGATGGACAAGTACATAATGCCTAAGGCTATGGCTGTTGTTATGGTGGAGGTATAACAAGTGAGAATAATGATCTTTTCCTCCACTAGAACCAGATTGATTGGCAGTGGAGGTGCAGCCAGTTTATCACAGATACCGGCTGACTGCTCCACAAAAATATCACCATTTGGTTAATGCTTCCATTCACAGCACCTCGTTGTTTGATGAACACCTACATTTTGACTGTGGGAAACAAATATCTTCCCCTGGTGGGATAACCTACATTGCTGAAGAGACGTTGGCAAGAAATCAAGGTGAGAACAAACATCAGTGTCCGCTTGGTACAAGTAAGCTGAGTTTTACCATTAATGAACCCTGAGCACAGAGCCTGAGGCAGTGCAAAGGAAAATATATGATTTATGTCTGCTGCATAAGTATTATTATTTGTTGTCTTATTATTGGATGTTTACAACATAAAATGTGTCTTTTATTTCAAGAAAGAAAGCCTCTGATGGGTTGTACATAATAGACAAAATGGCTCAAAGGAACATTTAATACATTTGATGGTGGTCGTTTTTATGGCATTTCACATCATCCCTTCATTTGCCAAAAGATAAAATCGACTGGAGGCATGAAACGAGCTCTTATTTCCCACGCTGATATGTTTGTGTTTTTGTTTAAATAGCGCCATGTGAAGTTAACGGACAGTGTGAGTGTCTTTTCTTCTCAATGGGATTTTCAGCTGAGTGCTCTCTAGCCTATTTATTCTGGCAACATAAACACTATGTGCTGGAGGAATAAGATGAAAAGAGTGTGTGTGAAAGATTTACATGTGACTTACTTTCCTCTCTTTTTCCCTCAGAAATCAGTTGCTGCAAATTAAAATGCAATGTGACCAGAAAATGCTGTTTTGTAGGTTTCAGAAACCTTAATCCAGGAAATAATTCAACATTGAGGCATGACTATGTCTATTGTTCTGTATCTGTATGTTAGTTGTTAGTTAGCATATCATCCATCTTTATCCAAGGGAGAAAAGTTTAATCTATTCATTAAATAGTAATTTTGTGTATGTTATTCAGGTATATTTCCAGTGCTCATCATCAACCACATGTTCTCAGCATCCAGATTTTCAAGTAATATTTGCATCATAATAACACAGAAGACTAGACACCTCTAGAACTAGATCTTAAACTACTTAACTACTACTGAACTACTTAAAGAGGTAGAGCTAGAATTAGCATCTTATATTGTTAGGCCTCAGCCAACCAGTCGAGCTTCAATTGAGTTAAAAAAAAATGTGAAGTCATCTGTGATAATCAAAATTAATTGATTAATTTTGTGGTCCAAGTGATCCCATAAAGGTCTTAGTGCTTATATTCATAAGTAGGATGGTGGTTATGGTTTAGGACATAGAGGGGATCGTCTTTTAATCGGGAAGTTGTTGGGTCAATTACTAACTCCTGCAGTTAACTTGTCTCCCCAGTAGTACCCCAGACTTACAGTTGCTTTGGATAAAAGCATCTGCAAAATGACCAGAGAAGAAAACAGACAACGTGAAAACATGATGCCTCTGGCTGTGGTCATCACCAATATGTGTGTCTTTGGTCAAACAGGTGTCTTTATTCTTATACATCGTACGTTCTTATTGAGTAGATGGAACCCCCACGCCATTCTTTGTGTGTATTCCTATGTCAGAGTTGCATAAGAAACACAGATAAGACTTTGAAAAAATAGCCATTGTCAGATCTTCAGGCTCCAGCAGAGGCTTTGGTGTCTGTCTGTGTTTATTCGCGTGATAAAATCACAAGCCCAACAGGGGAAATGAAAGCCTTACAACCCTGACAAAATGATCTGTTGGTTTGATGTGTCCAGTGGGCCTCACAAGATCCACACGACAACAACATACTTATAGGCTACAGCAGCTACAGCTTTTGTCTACAGCGTCTTACAATATATGGGCATCATTCACAGTTGGAGCCATTGACAAGGTCAAGTGGAGATCTGTGAGAGAGTAAATAATGTTTACTTTTATCTGTTGTGTAGACACAGGTGAGTGCAGACATCTTATCGGTAAAATGGCGTGGCCTCAAACAAGAGTGTTTCTGACTCTGGAAGCTTCAATGCCGTTCATTGCCTATTTGTTCCTTGGAATCACAGAAATTTGACCTTTCATGTTTTAGTAAATAGAGTCTATATAGCAGCCTTGAAGACAATGGCTGCTCTTGTCCAAAGATTTCTATAGCATTTACAGTCTTTCTCAATAGTGGGAAGTGGCACATTTGTTGTGGAAGAACATCAGTGACGAGTGAATAGATATTGTTGGACTCTCTGAATCTGCTGGAACAAATTGGTTGTCAATGATTATTCTATATTGAAATATAAAGCTGAACTGAAAAAAAAAATAATAATAGTAATAAAAAATAAAAAAAAAAAAATTTGATTGTCTTCTTTGTGCAATGACTGATTGCAAAGATAGTTTAGGCCATAAACACCACTCTCTCTCTATTAGCAGAGGGGACATTAAAAATCAAATAAAAAAAAAAATACATCAAATACATTTTTCATAATGCTGGTTTGCCTTTCTTCCCATCACTCTCATGCGGTGTCCCAAGTTTTTTTTTTTTGTTGAATTTGAGTTTATTTATTTATTTTATTCTATATAAGTGTTTATGATGTCATGTTGTGCTTTTGTACCAACGGGACTTCCAATACTGAGGATCCTACACCTCAAAACTTTCACTTCACTGTATTTAATTTGATTTTCAAAAAAGCACTTGTAACAGTTAAAGCATGATAGTGGTGTGAGTATTATTCTAATTATAGTGCAAGATTTGCACATGATGAGATGATCGCTATCACATCAATAAAAGGGTAAAGGAAACTGCAACAAAAAGCAGAAGAAGGTGTGTGTGGCGACTGACTGGCGGCATGTGTCCAGATCTTTCAGAGACTATTTATGGTATTTGGCTACAATTTTCTGTGATCACGTTGGATGACAGGAGTGAAGAGGGAGAAACCTAATTCATGCAGCAATTATATGACCTTGAAACATATTTGGCAAAACCAATTAGTGGAAAATGGATCAGGTGACCAGGTGAGAGTTTCATTCCATGTAAAAAATAAATGTAACCTCCATCAGATTGTTATTATTCTTATGGTCTGTGTCCAATTCTATTTTCTGCTCTCTCCACTTTGACTTATCTATCACTCATTTCAAATAATTTTCAGTGGAACTGAATTAGATTAAATTAATGTACTGGCAGGTTGATACCACAGAAACATGTTAGCATGTTACAGCTCATCTTTACTCTTCATTCGGCTACTCCCCCCATATGTGTGTGTGTGTGTGTGTGTGTGTGTGTGTGTGTGTGTGTGTGTGTGTGTGTGTGTGTGTGTGTGTTGTGTGTGTGTTTAGTGATGTTTGTGTGTATTTAGGAAGTTTAATGACCTAAAGACAGTTGCTGTTCTGCAACTAGTGGAATATTAGAAAATATACTAGAAGGTTTTAGGCCTGATCCTGGTGGTTTTTACACCAGATTTTTTTTTTTACAGGCAAAAGAACTAAATAAAAAGAGGGGGAAATAGCATACCATAGTGTTTAGTGAAATTTTGACTAAATATACAGAAATATTGTACAAAATTTGTGTGTATTGGATGCCAAGTTGCACCAAGAGATCCTGGACCCATGACTAACCCTAACCCTAACACATTGCAATTACCAAACCTAACCCATGAATTAAATTTTACATCTATCTATTTCTGTCTTCCTCCATGCGCTCTTCTAAGCCTTCCAGGTATCAATGGGCTCTGCCTGGACCATGTCACCATTAACTGACTGACAGGAATTGAACATAAGCAAGACAATCAACACACAATGGGCAGATACAGGTTTCTTCCCCCTCTCCTCCGAGTCGCGTCAATGAAAAACTGAATTGTTCAGCTTCTGAAGACAATGGGGCGAATGGCGTTGAGCCAGACAGGCTATTCCTCAGATAAACCTCAGCACAGTGGAGACGAGCTGCAGCAGAGTGTGACACAGGAGGCCTGTGATGGTAAATACAGGTCCATAAAATAAGTAAAGAACTGAGTGAGAATATGTAGAATTCTTGAAGTGTTACGGAACCGTGAAGTGCAGAGTGGAGGCCATCTGGGCTCAGTTCATCTGTCATCTTATCATCTGCCTCCAGCTCACTGGTTCTAGCCTCCACTTGGCAGGACTCCCCACAGCACAGCTGGCTTTACAATCTCTCTCTCCGTCTCTCTCTCTCTCTCTCACCCTCTCATATGCGTGTGTGTACACTGCAGCTTGTGTGTATGTGGACGTATTTGCATGTGTGGTTGTTTATCTGACTCGGGGTGTGTGTAAACCTTTGATATGTGGACTGTTTTGACAGGATTTATGAAATTATTGCTTTTACTTTACTCCTGTCTGCCAGCAATATAAAGACCCACTGACAAGGCACTGAAGCATAATTCTACCAGAGGCAGATTTAGCTTTCACATCCCATCAATAATTATACTCCAATGCATGTAAATGCATGTGTGTTTATGTATAGTAGTAGAGTAAATGTTATTTTATTAAGCCACGAAGGGACATTATAGATCCATATTGATTTTCTGAAAACTTGTATTTTGAACAGCACCATCTTTTTCTGTTACAATTAGATAAATACAATTAGTGTTATTATTATTATATTATTATAGGAGAAAACACATTATGCTAAAATTATAAACCTTCCTATTAAGCTGAACAGACAATACCAATATTGTGTCTCACAGCATGTTTAATTTACTTGGCTCCTTCTCTGTCAGAAATGGTAAATTTCAACTATGAGAAATAACTTTTTTACCTTTTCTAAAGCACAGTTGTTGATGGTTTCCAGGATTCAGAAATGTGTGAATTTCTGTTTGTGCGTATGCATGTCTATGTGTGTGTGTGTGTGTGTATGTTTGCCTGGGGCAGTACTGTGGGGAAGGTTATAATAGGTTTCCATTCCTACATATGTAGTGTAATGCTTCCTGGCAGCAGTAGGAGTGACAGAGTGTTTCATATTTGAATTCATGTCACATTTGATGCACCTGACTGGCAGGATGCCCCTGCACTGTCTGTGTGTTCAACCCACAGACACATTTGCGTTACCAATCACAAATGTGAAAGTGTTCCATTACGTTCTGTTACCTACAGGTGGTTTCAGTCAGTTTGCATTCAGTGTCATTTTCATTATTGTGGTTGAAAAACTAATGAAAATGTATTGCACTTCTCTTCTCATGTTAAAACCATATGATCTTGGTGATTTGTTCACATAGTCCTAACAAGTAAAAACTTTTTTTTTTTTTAAATGTGTCAGTTTTTTACCCATAAGCCTTTGGTGTTTTTAGGTTAACACTACTTACTGTCTGGTAAAAGATATTTTCAAGGGTCTCTGACGTATGTCATTTTAGAGGGCAAACAATATTAAGTGGCCAAGCAAGCCATGTTGCAGAAATAAATGGCTGAATATACCAAAAAAAAAAAAAAAACCCTTAAAAAATGCCAAAGAATGTTCTCATTAAAAAATAACCTTAAAGACTTCTTCACACCAGCTTTTCAAGGTAAAATGAGACTGAACATACAAGTTTTCTTTCCAGCCAACTCAATGTGGTTGATCTTTGACATGCTAATTTGCATCTCTGATCAACAGCAAACTTGACAATAATGACCTTTGAGAACAGAGAGACAAAGAGTCTGCAACAGAGGAAGTTATCATGGCTTATTAGCTGTGATGCACGTCCACTTTTATTGAACCTGCCCTGTCAGAATATGAGCGGCTCCACAGAAGATCAGTGGTTTGCATTTATGAAACAAGACCTGATGGTACGGCTCCTGAATAAAATATCCTAATTGTCCTATTAGCCAAGGTGGCTAGCATACTAACTAACCTACAGGTGACAGAGAATGGTTGAATGGGCTTTTGATCCTTGTTCTGTGATGTGACACATACACAATATAATTTTGGTTGGATCTGTAATGCCTCAGAAGCTCCTTAACCTCTCAGACCTCTCAGACCTGAAACCTCTCAGAAAGCTATTTTGGGGTGGAGATTTTAAATGTGTGGTTTTGCAACTATTTGGCATCTTTTGGGGCTTAACTGGCAACACTGATTGGCTGCCTTCACTGCCACTCAAATGTTTCAAAAGCTATGGCCTTAGAAGGGGAGGGAATTTAATCAGTGTGTGTGTGTGACTGATCTTTACTGTTCGATGTCCTAAATGATTCACCTTTACAAGTTTCAGTTTGGGTTTCAAATTGTATTAGAGTTTATGCTAATGTCTCTGTATATGACACAGTGCACCAGGTGAAGGACTTGTTGTTTACAAGTGAGGGTACATTGGCGTAAGAGGTTGAAAATTGATTTGGTCCAGACAGGCATTATACCGGTTCATCATGCTGAAGAAGCAGCTGAACCAGGTGAAATTGACAATTTACCACTCAGTCTTCACTCTGATCTTCACTTATGGTTATGAACTTTGTGCAATAACTGAAACAATAGGATCACAGATATAAGCTTCCCAAATGAGTTTCCTCCACAGTGTGACTGGACTCAGCCTTAGAGATAAGGTGAGGAGCTTGGGATTGGGTACTGCTCCCTTGTGTCCAGAGAAGCCAGATGAAGTGATTTGAGCATCTTATCAAGATGGCTCGTGGGCACCTCCTGATGCAAAACCAACATCAGGAGGCATGTCCTACTGATAGGAGACCTCAGGGTAGACCCAGAACATGCTGAAGAGATAATATATATCTAATTATATATCTCATCTAGACAAAGAACTCTTGGGATCCTCCAGGAGGAACTGCCATGTGTCGCTGGGGAGAACACCTGGACTACCTTGGTTGAGCTGCAACTACTGTGATCAGATGAGCAGTTGAAAATGAATAGATGGACTTGGTTGAAATAAGCTTGTCTTCATTTCTATTTTTTATTTATTTATTTATTTTTTTGAAAATGTGTGTGTTCATGTAAATAGATGCTTAATGACATCACAAAAAGCAAATTATGCAACTTTTAATTAAAAACATTCATCAACACTGTGATGTCTTAAATCACCAGCTACAGTTACCACAGTTTCCCACATGTGTTCTGGTTTCAAATGTTCTGAAAGTGCCCATATAGCTGCACCAAAATATACAACAGAGGTGCTGCTAAAGTCAGTTAGTGGGAAAAAAAACACCAATTGTTCTTCAACTATTTGCTACGTGGTTATCATGTTTGGTCATCATCTCTTTGGAGATGTGCAGCTACCATCTGTGTCTTATTGATTTGTTTTGTAGTGTTTACTGGTTAACACAGCTAGAGTAAGAAGTAGTAGCACAACAAGACTGACAGCTGACATCTATATCATCTGAATAGTTGCAGGTCAATGACTTCCCCATTATTACTTTCTCTCCAATATGATAGGAAGATTACATATAACTCTAACATTTACTAAAAAGTCCACTTCTTTTTCACTTCTTCCTCTTGTTTTGTGCCATTTCTGTCTCTTGTTTCATCTTCTTGCTGTATGTTGATGAACTGGAGCCTCGGGACAAGCACAAACTTTATTTCTCAAGTTGAAACACTTTCACCTCAAACAGTCATGTGTTCACCTTTGTATGTGTTGCCCAGGGCGACTTTCTTTTTGTTTCCATCCACTTGCATCTTTCCTTTGACTTAAAACTATCATGCTGAGCTTTGTGTTCCATGGAGTCAAGCAAGATGGGAGCACAACTATCAATGGAATTAGAAATTAGACTAAAAATAAATACACTATAACACTAACTAAATGAAACCAAATTCTTCTTCTGTGCCAAAAATATTCTGTAAAGCCTCCTGGTAGGTGAACACAGCAGAGGACACACTGACTTAAAAAAACCAGCATCAGCAGTCTGTTTTTATCATTGATCATAAATGGAAGCACATTCATCTTTGTTGAATTATATTATAATGACCCTACTCCCACTGTGATAACCAGCTCCACTCTTATTACTAGTACTTCTTTTACTAGTGCTATTACAACAAAAACTATAAAAAGAATGAAAAAGACAAATCCATGCAGTTATCAGGGTATTGTCAGTTACCGGGTAATAATATGCATAATATGAATGTAGAAGATACAGGGAAGAAGATAGTTGTAAGATTTTAAAGATTACAGAGTAATAATGTAAAAATGATATGGTGTAATGCACACCGTGGTGGGACGGGTGGGGTGGGTGGCTGTGTGTGTGCGTGTGTGGCAGCAGCATAACGATTGGTATGTGGGTGAGGTTGTCAGCGCAAGGGTTTGAAAAAAAAAGTGAGTCTCTATGGAGTGTGGGTGAGAGAGAGTGTGTTTGTGTGTGTGTGTGTGTGTTGCTTTCCATGGGGGATATAGCCAGTGGATCGCTCGCAGCATCTTCAGTCCCAGCGTCCCTGTAGAGGTGTGTGTGTGTGTATGTGTGTGTGTGTGAGTGTGTGTGTGTGTGGTGTTCAGTAGACTGGGCTGCAGAGTGAATGGGCTCATTAGTGGTAGCAGAGTAACACATGGCCTGGGGCACACACAGACACACGGCACACACTCTCTCGCTTTCACTGTCTGTCTCTCTCTCTCACACACATACGCACGCACACACACACACGCACACAGCAGACTTGCATGCTAATGCCCTCAGTCTGTGAACACAACGAGCCTCATTTATAAAAGATTCTTATATTCTTATGCACCAGTCTGAGCTTTACAACACGTTCCAAGCAAAAAGACGACCTTATGAAAAATTGATCTTTGAGCCAAAATCAGCTGTTTACACAAATCTTCTCCAACGTTGTGTGATGTTACCAACATTTCCTCTAATGATTAATTAGGTGACATGTTCCCCCAGGATGTTAACACTTAACAAGGAGACAATAATGGGTGGCCCACACGCTCCTGAATGATGAATGGAAAATACATTTAAAATTATAGAAAACAGGCTGTATCAGCTAAAGAAATAACACAGACATGGGGCATTATTATTATCAATTGTTCAAATCATGTGGCTCCTGCTTCTTTAAACTGTCTACAAATAAGGGTGAAGCAGGAGGGGAATCATACCTGACCTCATAATGAGGTGAAATTAGAGACCAGAGAAAGCTGGACTCACCGGTGATAGTTTTAACTGTGCCCGCAGCCTGTAATTCTAATTACGCTGACACCAACATACTGTGTAGGATTTTTTTGTTGAACAACCCCCCCCACAACCCCTCTTCAAATGTTAAAAAATTCAGATTCAGAGTGCTATCCTTCGCTGCTTTTCGCGGTTGCTAAATTTTTCAGACACTGGCAGAAACAAAACAACGACAGAAACAGCTCTGTCTGCCGCGCTGCACAGGAGTGATTGACATGTTGAAACGAGAAGAACAAAGTTTTCGCTGATGAATTCTTCAGTATTTATTTCTGCTCTGTCCACTGACCACCAGATGTGGTAATTTATTACTCAATTTATTTTAATTACCACTCAATGACGCTGACCAGCCAAACAACTGTATGTGTCAGCTGTTAATGTGTCAGTACAGTGACATTAATTTAGAAATGGTTACATTGTAAATCTCTTAAACGGCTGCAGATGTGCCTCTTCTGTCTTTGTTTTTGATGAAGACAAATACTCAGATGAAGTGAATTCAACTTGAAATCAGGCTGCTTCACCTCTGACTTCAGACACAGATTATTGTCTAAAAAACTGTTGCTGTTTCACTTTCAACAATATTAAACCAATTAGAAAACTACAGTACAACTTCTTTTATAAAGTCTATTACAAAGACTTTTGTTCACACTGAACAAAACAACACCGACACAACGCTGCTTCTCTGTGTGATTTCAGAAAACATGCCACCATCAGAGGTTTCACATCTAACAGCAGTGTCAGTCTCAGTGGATTTCAGTTCCACTGACACTGATTCATCACTGTGACTAACGCTGCTGCCACCATCGTAAAGGTGACACCTTTGCACCTTGCTAATAAACTGGGAACAAGGCGAGGTATCTGAGACGTTTTTTTTTTGTCTTTCATCTAAATAACATTGTAGTTTCAACAGAGCAGTCAAACTCTCTACACTGCCACCAACTTTTCACTGGTTCTTACAAAGTCTCCCTCACATTTTTCCTTGACCTCACAACATTGACCTCACAACATCTGTTGAGGTCAAGGAAAATAGTTAAGAAAAGGAAACTTTTTTATTTTTCCACTGCAGCCATAGTTACATGTGATTTTGTGTGATTTTTTTAATTAACACTTAATTAGACAACCACATAAGCTGGAACTGAAATAAAATTAGTAATACTAAAATGTAAAAATACCCCTTTGCAAATATAAACCATGCAGTCATCATTTAATTAAAGTTCTGCACAGTGACCCACATTAGAATATCATATTATTGTGTATATATCTTATTATTGGATTGTTATTAATGATTCATTAACAGATAAACAGAATTGCACTATCGTAGCTGGTTGAGGTTAACTGGTGTGAATACTGGTGGCCTGTTTAATTTATTACAATGAATCGCTGAGTGTCTTTTGTAGATAAAAGCCTAATCTATAGGGTAATAAGTAACTGTAACAGATGTAGTAAAAAATAGAGAATATTCCTGTGAAACGCAACAGAGTGGAAATATAAAGTAGTTTCAAATGATCCAAACTGTGCTCGTGTACATCACATTACCAAGTTAACGGACAACACATCAATTCAGTGCAAAAAGCTCAAAATATAAGATAAATTCAAACCCACATACTCGAGCCAAAACTTCTAAGTTCAACAACACAACCTCCTCAATATACATCCATATGTTCAACATATGTTCACTGCTTTCAATTCAATGTCAACTGTTAATCCTGGTGAAGCTGTAATGAGACTGCTGTTATTAAAAAGCAGCCTTACATTCAATCACGACATGTGTATGTGTGCATTGTGATACACACTGTTTTAGGCTGAACCATAATCCCTGGTGAACACACACACACACACACACACACACACACACACACACACACGTCCTGTTCAGATTTACACCACACTAACCTACAAACAGTGAGTATGGAGGACATCTGCTACCTAATGTTAAATGCTACAGAGTTGAGTGTGTGTGCGGGCTGGTGACTGAGCCAATCAAGTGGGCACCTGCCACCACAGATGTTTCAGTGAATTAGAGCCATAGAGCCACTACACCTTCCAGAAGCCTTAATGGAAACTCTATTTGCAATAACCTTCAAATATTTAGTACTTCTAAAAAGGGTTTTGCTTCCAGCATCCCTGAGCCTCTTGGTGTTTTAGATGTGAAGCTCCACTGAGGTTCGAGAAAGGCCTGTGTCACTGGCTCTGGGCTCTGATTCTGCACAGTCCGAGGGATGTCTTTCACCTTGACGGTGCAGAGAGGCATTTGACACTGACTACGGCTGCCTCATGTATGTTTCAGGACAAAGGACAGTTATTTATAGCTTGTTTTGTTGAAGTGTAACTAAATATCTAAATTTATTCTGTGACTAGATGAAAAAAGTCAAATGTAACTGAGTGAATGAACCACAATGGATGCAACTAACATAAATAAACCACACTGTTATAATATATACAGATTTGGCTATTTGTCTTACCTCAGGGCAGTGCCTCTGGCTTTGGGCTTGTCAGACACCTGTCGATACAAAAACACACAGAAAGCAGGAGTTATGTTAATATATTCAGTAGAAATTCTGAGCATGGTTTTATTATTGCTGAGAAGAAAGCAACACTTTTGTTTTGAAGAAATGCAGGATTTTATTAAAGATATTATTAAAGATGTATCAAAGATAAAAATGAAATCGTCTGCAACACGAGACGATGTGAGAGCAGTGTGTAATGTCAGAGTGTGTGTTCTTTTGCTCTGAGTGATTATGTTCATGTTGAGTGGCAAATGTGAGGTTATTCAATTTGTAGTGAGACTGATCCACTGATGGTGAATGATGAAACACAGACCTTCTTCACGGTTTAATTCAATTCATAAAATCTAAAAAACCTTTACAGTATCGATGACTTGATCCATTCATTTAGATTATATTAGATTATAATGGATCAAATTAGAAAACGGTTGCTGTCCTGTGGAAACCAATCTATTAATTTAAAAAAATAGTGAAAATATGTTGTAATATAATATAAATTCAATTGTAAAAAAACGTACATTCACATGTGTGTCTGTAGCAGCAAAATGCTCTTCGACTTGAGAGGAAGATCTTCTAGTATTGATATTGATATGATATTATTTTTAGTCCATACTTCAGTGCTATTTTGCAGATGTTTAATTACACTAGAGATGAGGCTAATACTGCTGTTGTTGCAAAACATCCATTAGGAAGCTTTTGTTTATACCAGTCTGAGTCATGAATGATGATATATGACAACAAAGACTTGGAGGGACACTGAGATTCCAAGATTCAGTTAGTATGATGGTTTTATATCTCCAGCAGTCAGTCCAGTAGAAGATAATTCCCGCTTAAATGTATGGCTGAAAAATGTGAGGTCACAGTAAACTTTGAACTTTAGCCACTAAAAACATACCCAGTTCATTCTAATGACCCAGTGAGCTTTTGTGTAAAAAAGTGAAGACATTTCAAGGAGGTCTTGAGTGATCACGTTCAAAGGGTTAAAAGCATGTTTGTGAGGTCACCATGACCTTCGGACACTAAGTGGACTCTAATTAGCTCATCTTTGAGTCCAAGTGAAGATTTATGCCAAAGCTGAAAGGATTCACTCAAGATGTTCTTAAGTGATCACGTTCACAAGAATTGGACAGACAGGCAGGCAGACAGACAGACAGACAGACAGACAGACAGATGGACAAACCAAAAACAAAATGCCTCTGGCTACAGCTGCCACCAGCATGGAGCCATAAAGACTAGGTGACATTGAGGTGCAGTGGTTCAGGTTTTGGGTTTGAACCTGTCAGCTGACTGAGGCCTGTCTGTGTTGAGTTAACATGTTCTCCTTGTGTCTACACTCCAGGTACTCCGGCTCCCTCCCTGTCTACAGACATGCAGGTCAGATAAATGGGTGACTGTTTGTCGCTTGCAGCTGTGAATGTGTTGTTTGAATGATTGTCTGTCCAGAACCTCCATGACCCTCAAGGGATAAGCAGCATAGCATATGAATGGATAAAAACAAACAAACAAAAAGAGTTGAGAATAAGTCATATTTTAGAATTAAGAAATTAGGAAAAACATGTATTTTGTGGAAAATTCATAACCAGTAATTTCACAACTTCTTGATCCTGACTGGCGGAGCACATTGCTGTTGGTGTCCTTGTAGCCTTGTAGCCAGAGGACTCACAGATACAGAAAGTATCACACCGGCTTAAGTCCACATGATGTGGCTACTTGTCTGTGAATGACTCCTCCTCACCTTTTTAAGAAGAGGAGGTCTCCTTGTCATTGGCGAGAAAACCTCTCTATTTTCTCTTTATGTTCTCTCTTTTTATCCTCGTCCTCTCCCTCTGCTACAGCTTGTATTTACTTCTTTATTTCTATTCACACTTCCCTCCTTTCAGTAAGAGAACGAGGTGATTAGGTTTGTCAGTGAAGCCTTTCCTACTCCCTCCCTCCTCCCTTCTCATCCTCTTTTCCTCCCTCTGTCAACTCCCGAGTCAATTTTGTACATGACTACATCAATTAGAATAACAAAACAAAAACAGTAAACTCAATTTCTGCAAATATCAGCCATTAATTCATCTTCAAGCACCAACTCCCAACAATTAAAATGAATTACTCAAACAAAGGCAGGACCTTTTCTCGCCTCTGGCTTGTTGTTTGTCTTTCTCCCTCTGTCTCCAGGAATAAGGTGATTAACTGGACCAGTGAAGTTTCTGATAGATCGATGCATAGCTGCGGGCGAGAACAACAAACCTCCTCAGATCTTTGGCTTTAGGAGACTTGTGGGGCTCGTGGAGAAGATCTATGTGTGAATATATTTAGCAAGCTAGGTGGCTTCACTTGGATTTAAATAAAGAACAAACATAACCAGTATTTATTCACAAAATCTGCTCGGTTACAGCACAGCAGTACGTATTGTTTCCCAACAAAGACAACAAGCTGTTTTACTGAAGGCAGGACAATTCAAACCTTAAAGCTTTAAAGACGTAAGACGCTCTGTATGTGATTTATGTTTATTTGTAAAATCTCCATATCCTCTTCTCCCTCTCTCTCATGTGGGTGCGAGACATCACAGTGTTTCACATCTACAAGGTTTTAAACACCCCCGCATCGTCTTGAAAGCTACCTGAACAATGGATTCTTTGCTTGTCTGTGACTTTACGCGAGACACTTCACAAAGCGTCTCTAACACCTGAACACTGCATTCAAAACATCCTCAATTTCTGATGCAACTCTTGCGCAGAGCTTGCGCGCCTGACTACGTAGCGAGTTACTAGATTTCCACTAGTGCAAAACAAAAACTCTCTACAGCCCCAAAAATTTAGCATCTTTGCATTGGCTGTCAGTTGAATTCAACACAGTTAGCTTGCTGCAGACCTTTGAAACTCCCACTTATAATATTTTAGAAGTGAAAGAAACAAAAGTACATCCAATCATCAATCAGCGATCATGTACAGTGGCAGACAAAAACATGTTTTTCTCTTTTTGCCACATGTCAACCAAGATATAGTATTTCTCTATTTACTCACCTGCCTTTAAGCCTGTGTAGTCTCTTTCACCTTCTCCATTTACTCTGTAACCTTTTGAACCTATCGATCGAAGCCTTTCTATACCTCAAACATTCGTGTTTGCTGTAGCTTGTGCTGACGGTCTGGTTTGCTCTCACCATCTGCTACAAGTTATCTGTGTTTCAAGGTCGATTAGCAGCCTCTGCACTTTGCTGTTTTCCTGGATAAATTCTGCACTAGACTGTGTACAACCCGCTGAGCTCTGTCAGGCTCGGTCTGACTGCGAATGTAGTACAGATGCCACACGAGTGGACACAACCTGACACACAAGGCCTCAGCAAAACCAAATATAAAGCTGGAGATCATACGGACAAGGAAGGAAACTGGGTGGAAAATAAGTGTAATTATTCCAAAAACAAAATCAAGTTTGCATCTCTTTATTAGAGCTGCACTTCATGCAGTGTTTGACCATCATCTTCTCTACAAACATCCACTCCAGCTTTGCTGTTTTAGATTTTCCTTATTTATAAAGTATCTTTGGCACTGCACATTTAAACCAACCCAAACTGTCTTTTGAGGCCACTCGATAACTATACGTTTCAGATGCTTAGTGATTATGTTGCCATTGAATTGGTAAAGAAGAAAATCAGTGTTCACTTCAATGCAAAATAACTTTTTTAGCAAACAGAGTTTTGAGTTACAATCCTTAAGATGATCAACAAATCACAGTTAATTTCTGACATAAATACTTAGTGTGTTTCTAATGTGTAATGACCTCATTGTCCAGTAGTTTTTCGGGGTTAGTCCGCCATTCATACATGATTCAAAATGTCTTCACATGAGTGATATTTGTGGGAAACATATTTCTACTTTTATTTTATTGATCATATCCACTATTACTTTTCATATCACAAAGCCTCAACTGAAGAAACTCTCATAGTTCAGGATCTGTTCGCTCTTCTTCTTCAGGGCTTTTGGAGGCTGCACTGCAACATTTCATTGGCAAAACACTGCCACCAACTGCTGATGAGTGGAACAGCTTGTCAACAGATTTATAAGTATTAGATGTGATTTCTGGTATTCACACACGAGACACAAACAAAACAGGGACTCACTCTCACAGAAGTTGTTCTATAGTGGCTGAAACGTCCACATCGAGCCTTTAAATAGATGATTAAATAGTCTCTGTGAAACTGACCTCCTGTCACATATCTCCAGGGTTGATGTTTTATGTTTTATAGATGGTACATGTGAGAAAAGCAGCAGAAAAGCTTTACGAATATTGTTGCAGACAGAATGTAGCAGACGTGACGGTGTTCCTCAGTGTACTGGACATTTTTACCAGCTGCAACTATACTTTTATATAAAGACAGAGCTTTTAAGCTTGACTTTGGTCTGACCAAGGTGATCTGTCATCACAAGATCGCAGAGAGGAAAAAGAGAGAAATGTGGGGAGATGGAGAGAGACAAAGGACACTCCTGCAGTGGTAATTGGGTTGCTGTTTTTCTGTCAGTTTCTAAAGTCATTAGGAACATCTCTCTCTCTTTCTCGTTTCCTCTCCTCTCTCTTCCCTCTTTCCCCCATCTCTCCTTCCTCTGCTCTTTCTTTCAATTCCCTCCTCTCCTCTGTCTCTTTGCTCTGTGCCAAAAACATATTCATCATACTCCTCTGCTGCCCTCACAGCACTGTGCCACAGCATACTAATGACAGTGTGAGTCTGCGTGTTTGTGTTTGTGTGTGTGTGTGTGTGTGTGTGTCTGCGTCTGTGTGTTGTGTTTCAGAGAGAGAAAGACTGTCAGCATGTGTTTATATTTATGTGTTTGTTGGTGTAAATGCTTGTGACTATAAGTCTGCATGGTTACACTGTATATATGTGTGATACACGTTTGTATATTTGATTGCGTGTGTATGTGTGTGTGTGTGTGTGTATGTGTGTGTGTGTGTGTGTGTGTGTGTGTGTGTGTCTGCGTCTATGTGTTGTTCACTTCAGGCTATAAAAGCTTGATAATACACCATGCACTCATTTGCTATAAGCCTGTTAACAGCATGCACAGAAAAATGCCACTGAATTCATCCTGCTCTCTCTCTTTCTCTCTCTTTCTCTCACTCTGTCTCTTTGTCTCTCGCTCGCTCGTCTTGTTTTCTTTTCATCTTCTTTTCCCTTTATCTCCGCCACATGTCTGCGTTGTTATCAGTCTGTCTCGTCTGTCTTTGTCTCCTCTTTCCCTCTTTGTCCCACTAAGTCTTTTGCTTCTTTCCTTTTCTTTCTCGCTTTCCTCTCTGTTTATTTTAATCGCTCTCCATCTCTGTCGTGCGCAGTCATCCAAAATGAAAGAGATGGACGACAAGATAAAAATACAGAGACTGAAAGAATGTGTGACAAAGTCTTAGAAGACGAATAGTTTAACATTTTGGGAAACAGACACACTGTTTTTTTTTTTTTTAAAGTACATTTTCCAAGTTCTTATCCTGTGTTTTGTGTAAAATGTTCAGACGTCTTGTCAAAATTTCTATTTTCTTTCTCAGTGAAAACATTCAAGTATCTCTGATATTTTTAAAGACTCGTCTGAAATTCAAGGGCAGTTATAAAACTGGCAAACTCCATCATATTAAATGGCACGTGTCCATGAGCTCATGGTTTGCAGGAGATTGTGATGTGCTTGTGTTTGAATCTTAGTTGCCTAGCTATGACCAAATATTAAAAAATATTCCTAACAACATCTCAACATCTGACTTATATAAACATGTTTAAGTATTTTTGTTTGACCCGTACGTAGACAAAAACAGAAAATTGTGGCACCCAACATGCCGCCTGTTAACACTGTGAACAGAACCCAGATAAGTGACTGAAAATGAACGGATGAAAAGCTTTTTTTTTGGCTCAGTATCAGTAAGTATTTAAAAATGTTGTGGTAAAAGCAAAAATGAGAACAGTTATCTGACACTCATTACTAAAACTACAAAACTACTATATTTTGGTATAGTAGTAGTTCGGAGTATGTACAGAGCAAAGCTGAACCAGTGGTTGTCCACTAATTGAAGGGTTGAGTGTTCAAATCCCAGCTCCTCCAGCCTCATAGTCTAAACTACTTTGAAGGCCACTATATAACTACAGACCATTTACCTTTTGCTTTTCCAGGTCTGTGAACTGTCATAGATGTTTATACGAGACAGTTTGGTTTATTTTATAGTTTCTCTCATTGTTTATGGTGACATCACTAGCAGCTGTTTTATAGATAAAGTAAGGCATTACATAAGAGCATCTGTAAGGTGGAATAAATACTATAGTACTTCCTGATCCTCATGACCATTCAAAGTGCTTTACACATGCATAAATATTCATACATCATGACCCTTTTCTACCTCGTGAGGCTCAGATGCCTGCAGATGTGATTGGACCTTCAAAGTGGCTGTGGCTTAGCAGACACAGACACAGCAGAAGAAGAGGGAGGATAACTGTATAAATTAGACCTCAACCACATTCTTTGAAGATTTTAACAACTGACATTCAAACACATATCACCTACTACGGTGTGATAGTGCTCCGCTAACAGTCAGCTGATGGACAATGACACTTTGTCTTAAATGAAGGCGGGATGAGGCCTCTTGATGCGACAAGAGAGAGAGAGACAGAGAGAGAGTGAGAGAGAGAGAGAGAGAGAGAGAGAGAAAATGAAGATGATTTTGGCCAAAAATGTGAAATAAAAAGAAACAGAAAGACAAAAAAGAATCAGCTGTTTCCTGTTTCGTCCTGTCTATTCATCCTAATGTTAAGAGTAATCATATATAAGTACTATGATTAAGGAAGCCACTTGCTGTAATTCTGAATGCACACTAACTATCTGTAATTAACGGATCTACTTTCAGCATAATTATAATAACTAAAACCACTATAAATGACCTGCCATCATTTATAATTATAATATCTGCCATCGTGGTAATTATACAATCAGAAGGACATTTAAAAGGGAATGAGAGGAATTGCTATCTTTTCATTAACTGCAAATATCTCATGGACTCTTTGATGAGCGCTGATATGAGCTGGCACAGTAGGGGAGGGGGCAGTGGCACGACCCCCACTGGCTGCTTTGAACTCATCTCTGGCATCATTAGTGCATGATGATGATTAGAGGAGAGGGGGCCACCATGCCAATTTTCATAGTGAAAAACAAGACAGGAAGAGCAGTGCCACTGCATCGCTCAAGTGCAAAGTGCCCTGAAGTGACAAACCCAACCTCCCTCAGTAAATGGACACAGAAGTAAATGAGCTGAAACACCCCCCTCTGGATAAAAAGGAACAAGGAAGCATCACCTCAACCCTCACCCCTTCCAAACACCCCTCACCCTCAAGGTGTGTCAGCACCACACTGGTGATGTAGCAGCAGCTGCAGCCTGACACATGCTCAGATTCAGTCCTGCTTCTCATTCACAGGAATAATGTTTAATTGGTCGATCGATCAATTTAATAAAGCAATTATGACTTCAATTATTCAATTACCATTTAAATTATGTATTACAAAACCTTTCTGAAGTGACTGTTAATATTTCTTGTGAGAAAGTTAATCATGCAACTACAGAGACTTAAAACGACTGGAGGACTTTTCTGACAGAAGGAGAAAGGAAACAGAAACAGCAGATGAGAAAACAAATCTCAGCACAAGGTCCAATTTTAGGAGCGACGCACTCAAACACTAAAATTATCACCTGTTGGTTGTTGTATGTCTCCATCCTACAGGTCAACCAACAGGTTCATAGAAAATATAGATTTTCTAATTTGAAAGTTCCACATCATGTTAGCTAAATGAGATAAATGAGTCTTTAATGTCATAACTGATTAGTAGCAACACAGCAATTGAGCAAGAGAAAAAGAACAAGCTCTAACAGTCACTCAAGAGACTAGAATTATTACTTTGTGATTGTCTCTACTTTCTACCAGTCCAGAGCATCTGATTTGTGCTTAAAAGACCCTAGAACACCTGTTTTCAACTTTTGCAAACTGTTCTTTGAGCCTCTACGGCCTCTACAACTACTGCGTACAGCATAAAACATGGAAATGTTTATATGCAAATCTGCAGAGTTAAGGGGGTGTATCTAACTGGGCGAGAGCTCCTATTAGGACATATCGCAGCCTTGCTGAGACTGGCCCATTTTACCATCGCCATTTCTAGTTTACAAATTTTCATGTACAGTAGGTCGTAGATGGAGTTGAGGTGGCGTTATGGTCCTTTCAACTCACCAAGCTGCCTATATTCAACAGCAACAAGGCAAATGTGGTTTTGAAATCTATAACCTCTTTAAATTTGTGAGCTGAGGCCAAAAACTTTTTTTTTTGAAGTCACGATGACCTATGACCTTCAACCACTTAAATCTAATCAGATCAATCTTGAGTCAAAGTGAACATTTGTTTCAACTTTGGAAAGACATCCTTCAAAAGAATCAAAGAAAACATCATTTCAACCCCTCTAATGTTCAACAGTAGCTATGCAGCATATGACCTGACTGAAAGCTCCAGAACTTTTGTACAAAGTCATGATCTGAGTTAACGCTATAATGTATCACGTTAGTTAAATGGGTCTAACAGTTGATCATTTATTTTAATATCCTTTTCTTAAATGTCATAGCCGATTATAATTAAACACTGCACAAGGTTATAATTATTCTGGTGTCACACACAATTCATCATCTTTCCATGTTGGTAAGCAGACTAGATGATGTATGACGTTTGACACGTGCAGGGAAACAGTTTGTTCCTTTCATGGCTGAAAGTACAGTGTGTTTGAGAATACTCAAAAGTCATAGTTATAAGCAACCAGTGTTTTGTGCCAAACACATTTAAAAAAAAAAAAAAATGTTATACCTCGTACCCTCAAGTTCTTTGTGAGAGGGTACAATCAAGAAAAAGTACCACTTTGATTGTTGCAAAATGCAGACTTCAACCTGCTGGTTCACTCCACCAGCCACACTTATGTTTAGCTGCACGATGTTATGGCAGTTGACAAAATATAGTTGCATCCCCCTTTTCTTAAACTGATGCATTGTCTGAGTTACGATGCTTATGTAGCATAATCACATTGTTGATGTTGACACTTGAATGTTGTTGACATCGTTTGACTTAAAGTAAAAATGAGCATATAAGTTATTTTTAGGAAATTTTGTTCTTGTGCATCTTCTCATGTTCCCTCTCAACCTGCAGCTCAACCCTGCTTCTCTGGGTTAAGGATGCAAATCATGGCATAACATCATAATGGAGCATATCCACAATAAATATATAGCATACATGTATGCTCCACTCTATGTTGGACACTTTTATACAGTTCTATATTATATGGGGGTTTCTTTAACTAGCCCAGCCTGCCTTCCTTTCTGCTGTTATTTTGTATTCCTAACTTTTGTACTGTAGGGATGTGGGAGAGAGGATGGTCAAATGTATCAACCACCAACTTATCCAACTGTGCTATGCTTGAACTGTGTTGTTTCTGTGTTTTCTTGTTGTTTAAATTGAAAAATTTAATTAAAAAAAATGTAAAAAGAAAAAAAAAAAAGCTGGCTTCTCAAACACTTGTGGATGTTTTGAAATGGAAAAACATGCACTCCACTCTAAGGCGAGACATCTGGGAGTAAAATGGTTAAATGGAGATGTTTCCTGTATAAAAAGTGATTGAGTGTGATTGGAGGCATGGATCACCTGCTGAAACAGTAAATGAGAAGAGAGATGAGTGGTGAATAGATGTTTTCAGAAACACACTGCAGGTTAAATTAATTTCAGGACAAGAATGAGTCGGTGGATGTCACAGATGAATGACTGAGGGACAGATAGAGCGAGAAATGATGAGCGTGTACAAATGACGTATAAATGGACAGACAGCCGGCAGAAAAAGCTCACCTGTTGTTCGGCCTCTTCCTCATCGCTGCTGATCTTCAGGTCATCCTCCAACATCCTGTACAGAGACAAAGGGACACGTGTTACTGCAGCCATGACCTCCTGTCTGCTTGTATTCGGCGTGGACTGCAATTCCCTTTAGAAGAACCTTTTTTTTTTCTGCTGGCAAACGGATTAATTACACGGCAAAAAAGCAGCGCCGGTGGTTCATGTTGGGGGAACGAGGCAGAGGATGGAGCACTTTGCTGCTTACCAGATGTTCAGATTTTAGAGTTTGGATAGAGCGAAGCCAGATTGTTTTTTCACCTGGAAATTTTCTGTCTGACAACTGCTGACCTAGAGCCAAGAATTCCTTGGAAACACAGAGGACATGCTCGGCCGAGATCTCTCTCTCAGTCTGGGCTTTGTGTGGATATTTTAGGTGCTTCTAACTGGAAAAAAAGGGCTCTATTAGTAGTGTTTGTTTTATTCTCCTGGAGCTAGAGATCAAATTCGAACAATATAGATGTACACAGGCTATGAAAAAGATATACAAGACACAGTTGATAACATGACCTCTCTCATAGCATCCCTTGCTCTTTACCACACAAATTATTCAGTATTTATGTGCTGTGCATTGGCAAGTTTCTGTATTTTATTGCTTTGTATAAACCTTCCACACAAACTACTGTTATTTTAAGCTGCCATTGCTATTGTTATGACAGGAGAATCCCCTAAAGGGATTTTTACTGCCTTGCGATCCACCCTTGTCAGTGCTTGCACCGCTAAAAAAAAAAAACACACACACTCCCAGTGTTGTGGTGTTTTCAGATGGGACCGTACGAGTCGTGAATAACTGAAGCACAATAAGAAAAAAGCTTTGCAGATAAGGAGCATGGCGCAGCACGCGGCGATGATAGATACGTTTGAATGAATGAATAATGGATTCATATTTTATTTCATAAGAAGGGGACAGATGGAGAGAGGGAGATAGTGAGTGAGATGGAGATGATAATGATGAGGAGGAGAAGACAGAAGGGGATAGAGAGAGAGAGAGAGAGAGAGAGAGAGAGAGAGAGAGAGAGAGAGGGGAGCGTGGAGGGAACGGGGATGAAAAGCAACAGAGAACGAGCATCTACGAGGACAGATGCAGTCAGATATAAATGAGTTATGGACTAAAGCATCCGTGACATGCAGAGCTCAGAAAGCACAGCGTCAAATTTCTACAAGGTGCAGATGCTCTTTGTTGCTCTTCATAAAATGGAGACTTTATTTCCTACTCATTGGAAGTTCGCCTGAGAGGATTCTAATATTTTCCGAAGCCAAATCAGAGCCACGCTCAGCTAATGACTAATTGCAGTGAGAGAATTTCAGTCAGACTGCAAAACAAGATGCACACATACTGTAAATCTGTCTCTACTGGCATAAAGGACGAAGTCTGAGGCCAGATAAGACTCCTGCCAATGTCTCTGTACTACTGTCCACAATCAAGACTAAAATATTTTGACCAGCATGCAGCCTTTTACACAGTCTTTATGAATTTAACAGGACAATCTTTGTTACCCTCTCATGTATCATTGCGAGGAGGTTGGGATCCCAGACAAACCTCGAGGTTGCAAGATGATTAAAAGAGAAAAAATATTAGAATTCTTCTGCACCAAATTATGCTAATTTTCAAGATATTTTTCAGATCTTTGCTTTATCCACCCACCGTGAATTAGTGGAGAATTTTCCTTTCTAAAAATTACTCAAATAAAACAAGAAAGGATGAAAAAAAATCCCTCTTTGATTGAACTGTCCTTCGCCAGGAGACACAGACAACTGGTGACAAGACACTGACAGTAGATACTGTTTTGTTTCAAGGTGTTACAAGCCAGAAATGTTAGGAACTACTCATATAAAGACACAAGTGCCAGAAACACAAATGTGCAAAACTTAAAGGAACTGGATGGAGGCTGAATAGCACAACTGTGATTCATTACTCTGCAGCGGTCTGTAACAACACTGACTTTGTACAGCGTCTTCAGAGACGGTCAGTTTCTATTTTCTATTGAGTCTGTGTTTCCATGAAGCACAAACAGACGTGCAGCGTGCGTGTGCTCTCTCACTGTGTTGGATGGTGCTTCAGAAATTAATTATAACATTTATGAGATGCTCTTTAATATTTTGTCATGTTGCAAAACACAAAAACAACAGCAGGGCTGGTATGTCTGATGGTACAGTATGTTAGCCCAAAAATATTGTACTTTATTTTACATGTGCCTTCTATATCACCAAATACTGAAAGAATAAAACAGTAGAAACATGATCTATGATCACATGTTGCACATAAGCAACAGGTCATAAGGTCACGAGGTCAAACAATGCTGTGACAAAATTACAGGTTCTTGTGCATCCACAGAGGAACACGGTTTCAAAAATGTTCTTTCTGTTTGTTTTATATTTTCACATTCATGTCTTCGATTAATATGGTAATTGACATTACTCATTCGTTAATGTCTGATAGGTTCTTTATACATTATCAATAAATCTATAGTTAAGATTTAGTGTAGCTACTTGGTGTAACAGGGTTCTTGGTCAAAATCCACCTGTACTATATTGTGAAGATGTAGAATCTGAGTCTGTAAAGATTCCCAGCTGAAGCCTGTTGAGGCTGTTTTCATTCACACTGTACTGTGTTACAAAATATTACATTTAATGATAAAAAAGACTTATTGTAGTTCACACTTAAATATATTAGAAAACCTGCACTTCCTCTTCAGACATGCCTTCGTTCATCTATTTATACTATTTATATTAAAATAATATATTATTACATTCACTGATGTTACACTGAAAACTAAAACATAGTGAACACCGCTTCTCCTGTTGTCGTTAACAGTTAACATGTTTGATGACATTTTTACACACTGAGCCACATGAACTGAACCTATAACCCTGGCGGTATTGGTTTCCTGCTTCATCTGTAATTTAGGATCTAGGAATTGGACCAACACGACAACTGTTTCCAGCAGGACTGTGAGAAATGCAGTTCTCTGGGTTTCTGGGTTGTTGTTGATCATTAGGTCAGTGAACCACACTCCACATGAGAAAACTCAATAGCTGGCCTGACAACAGGAGAGTCTTACACATTTATTCCACTCTATTACATACATGCAGTGGACTGAACATCATGTGTTGGACCAGAGCAGAATGAAACTCATGGAGCAGGGAGGTACACAGTGCTCTCTACTCTCTACTCTGAAGAAAAAAAAAAAAGGTCTCTCATATTTACTCCTAATGTGGCATTAAGGTACCAAGAGGGATTACGGTTGGATGAGTTTTCTGTAATGGTAAAAATGTGGTTAACATTCAAAAAATATAGCAATTAGCCTCAACAGGAAGATTACTCTTCATGAAGACGAGGTAGTCCTATTCATTATCCTCAATATTTTACGCTGTTGAGCATCACAGTAAAAACAGAGAGGAGCCTAATGGCTGCAGTAAACCGAGCATTGTTTGTAACCAATAACAATTATTTCACCCTAATAAACAAAGCAGAATTTATGCTTGAATACACAATGTGAAAGAAAAAATATTACACCTCAGGGTATACAATAGCAATCAAAAGAAATAAGCTTATCGACTTTGGAGGCAAAATAGTGTAATAAGCCACAAAAATGCACTACAGCTCCAGCAAACATCATCCTAATGGAGATATAATTAACTTTTTAGTCAAAAAAAGAGGAAATGAGAGTTTACATGTTGACCTGGAAGTTTAGTCAAACGGAATTACATCAAACCAAAGATCTTGAAGGTCTCCGCATTTTCTTTACTTGCAGGGTTTTTGCATCATCTTTGGTCGTCTCGTCTTACTTCATTTTTTAAAAACCCTCTTTTTAAAACACATTGCACATCACATTTTCTTTCCTTTTTTTAAAAAATTGGTTTCATCAAATACATAAATTCTACATGGCACTTGAAAACTCTCATTAGCTCTAGTAGTAAAACAGGAGTAGCCTATTGTAGACTAACTACAGTCTGATACTATAAACTGCTACATTTTCCTTGACCTCTGAACACCAAAATTTAGCAGATCATCCCTGAGTCCAAGTTAACATTTGTGCAAAATTTGAAAGGATTTCCTAAAAGTGTTTTCGAGATATCACGTTCATAAGAATGGGATGGACAGATTTACAACTTGAATGACCATGGTTGTCGCTGACATGGAGATATAATGAAGACTTCTAGCTAACAGGTTTGACCAGCTGATTAGCTAATTGAACTAATGCCAGCAGCATGGGTTGATTGAAAATGTTTTTCTGACAATGGAAATGTAAAAATTCACATGAATTTTGTGGCTATGTTCAAGCTAATGCTACTCTATAGCTCCTTGAGCAGTTAGCACCAGTTTACAAGATTATACATGTGATGAAATGAAACTACAAGAGTGCCGTTGTTCTCGTACTGTGAGTGAGGCTAAAAGTATGATAATGTTTTACTTACAGTTGTTTAGGGGTTTAGCTTAGATAAATATCCCTTTTTCTTTAATGGTACGTTTCAGTGTGCCAGTATTGTGTTGTTACAAGATAAATCAATAAGTGTGACTAATGCTAATGGAACACCAACATGGATAACAAGTTGATCACAATGCTAATGTTTCCCCCTCTAATATAGTAGCATCCAGAGCTTCATCTTCCAAACAGTGGGAAAATATACACCAATACACTAATATACACTATAATATACTATATGGTATATTCATAGGAATTTTTATGTAATCTTTAACCAAACTAAATGTTCTTGGGTCTTGTGTTCTTGTGTAAACAGTAAGCCAGTTAGCTGGATATGCTAATGTGTGCAGGTTTCAGTTAAGCTGTTCAATTCATTTCTTACACTTTTCTTCCTTTGCTTTTGATTTTTTGAAAAGGCTACAGGCTGTGCCTCTGTAGTTTAGTGAATTATGAATCTCTAAAACAAAATCATTAAGCCTGTTGTGGTCAGGCACAGGATAAATTAGGGTCGTGAGGTGCATGTACAAGCCAACGTTTCTGCCTTTCAAGTCTCTGCCCGCTATGAATTGTGCTGTAAAGCTGTGTGAGTGAAGGAGAGTGGGATTCTGCCAACGATGTTGCAATATGCTCCTGGCTCACATTAAATTAATGTAGCTGCACTTTCCCACTCTGATCCACGCAATCTTTTTTCCTCCTACCAGCAGTGAATTTCATCCAAGAATCAGGCTTAATTTTACCTGGAGGCAAACACAGCAGCAGCCGGTCAGAAACTCTCACTCTGTGTGTGTATGTGTGTGTGTGTGTGTGTATGTATGAGGGAGGGAGAAGAGATACTTACGACTTCTGTGGTGCAGTTGGTGGTTTAGCAGCAGGCTTGTTAGCTGATACACTACACCGCTCTGCAACACAAGGACATTCAACTATCACTGTTAAGTATGTGTCTTGTGTGTATGTGTGTGTGTGTTGATTAGTGTTTGACAAGGAGCCAGACTGAAATCATTGTGGATGTGTATTTGTGTATTACTACTGTCACACTGGAAAACATGACACTAGAGAAATTTAGTTTGCTTTGCTTTGGCCACGGCAGTTTGGGTAAAAATCACAGTGAAAATGTTCTTTTACAATAACAGTCAACCTGAAAATATGTTACCTGACAAAAACTAGAAGTGAATATTTATTTTCCAAATAGTTATACATACTTTTAGAACTGGAATTTACATTCTAGTAAGTCACATTCGTTTCATACCAGAGAAAAACCTACCAGTGAGTAATTGTTACACCTTCAGAAACATCTCAAATATCTCTAGAGGATGAAGGTCAACAATACACACACACACACACACACACACACACAGATATATATATATATGCAGAGGTATTTATACAGAGGTATTTATATATTGGCAATGTTATAAATCAGTCTGCAAATTTAGATTTATAACAGTTTTTACACCACTGTACTGAATTATTTCAATTTATTAGGTATTTATAAGGTAACTCCACTAGACTTGTAAAAAAGTTATATAATTGTTAGGCAAGAAAGAGTAGGAAGTATGACACAAACAAGCAAAGCCGATTCGTCAAAATAACTCTGACAACATCTAACTGATTTATTTTCTAAAATGAAGAGAAAAACATAATAATATGGAGGAAAAAAAAAAGTTCTCCTTATTTATAGTGATGGGTGCAATCTGGAAAACATGGCCATTTACCACTCGACTTATGAAAAGATGCTACCTAGTAGCTCATAGCTGTCAGATGTTAAGGTTTAAGAATAACAGCTGTTTACACCTCGGTGGTGTGATCGCTGAAAAACCAATCGCACTTGTTCTTCTCAGGTTCATTTCTCCACTGCGTTTTGATCTGTAACTACTTGTGCAGACTTTCAGCTGGAGAATTCATTTAAGCTTTAAACAGCTCACAGGGATTTCACTTATTCAAATGTTATTCACATTTTTGACATCTTGTACAGAATCACCACAGTAGAGGTGTTATGTTTTTTTTTGTTTTTGTTTTTTAGTTTCTGAGTTAATAATGGGTGTGTATGTAAGCATGCGTTAAGAGTTCACGTGGAATTGCTGTAAAATATTGGACCGTTTTTGATTTGTAAGTATTTCAACACTGAAGCTCTATTTAAACGTATTCAACTTTTTAATATATTTCTGAATATATCTGAAATATTCATCTTCTCCGGAACATTTTTTTTTTCTCATTGAAACTGAAAGTGCAGTTGATCAAATCCTCAGAAACGTTCTTTTCTTTGAAGTGAAACTACTTCATTTAAACTTTAATCATGTCACAAAACTTTCAACTATTCAGCTACTATTTTTGAATTTTGATATTTCATATAGTTTGGGATATGAAAATTAAAATTTGAGTAAAGTTGATAAAGTTTAAATTTTGAACTTTCTGATTTTTAGGTTTCTTTATTTGTTTTTTGTTGATTTCATAACGTGTGTGTATGAGAGCAGGTTGTGTGGTGATGTCACCTTTTTAGTCTTTTAGTCTTTCTTTTTCTTGTAGCTGTCACATCTTTCACTTCTTGTAAACGGTGTCTATATAGAATTGTAGAGAAATCTGTGCAGTTTCACACAGTGTGATGACTTCAAGTCACTGATCAACATGAAACACTCTCAACTTCCTCATAGACTCAAATGTTAACTGACCTCTTATACTATACTATAAAGTAGATAATAGAGAGTGGACACATTTAAAACTGCTACAATTTCCAGTTTATTTACATAACATGACATACTTCCTACATTTAAGGTGTGGAAACTACTGCATTTAGACATGGTGCTCTCTCTCTCATTACCTCAGTTCTGTCACCATGACGATAAGATGTTTGCATTTACACCTTGTATCACTGCAATGTATTTTTTCCTTATCTTCCTTCCTTAAGTCCTTTTTGTCATATATTTTTTTTTATTTTACTATTTTTTATTTTTGATTGAATATTAACAACATGATGATCTTATATATATTTTCCCACTTCTCACTTGATGCTGCCAGTTTGAACAAAAGCACCTGATAAATATTCTGAGCTCCACTCACCACTTAAGTGTGAGTTTGGTAATAAATGTTCCAGATATGCAATTGTTCATGAATGGCAGCAAATACAATTTAGTATATTTTAGTATCTTGAGTTTAAAAGTGCTCAGTCTGTGGTCCTTGACTTTCCTTGTTGTTGTTTTTTTTTTTTTTAATAAAAAAAAAACCACAGAGTCCACACTCAATCAAAGCTGAGCAGCATGTGTGTAAAAAAAAAAAAAAAAAAAAAAGCCTGTTTGTCTGATTACTTGTTCACATGAGCACAGACAGATAAAAGCAACGTTGCATGTACCTGTGGCTACGAATTTATTTGAACGTCAGCTGCTTTTCTCGCATTTCTGCCCGGTGGTGTTGCCTTTTATGCCCTATCCCGTGTTAATTATCAGCGAGCTTGTATGTGAGTGTTGATGCTGGGAAACTTACTCTGCGTGTTGTAGCCTGAGGTCACATGCTGCGACTCCTAGAGAGAGGGAGAGAGTAAGCCAGAGGGAGATGAACTGAATGAATAAACCAACAGATGTCATTATTGATTTCACAGCAGTACAACGATGCTATTACACAGAATTCAAATCTTCTCATCTCCCGGCGATCACACTCCACCTCATTCTTAAAACTTGTTGGCAGGATTAGTGCTTCGCTAGGGGTTGAACACTAATTCATTAAGTGCTGGATTAGATTTACTGCTTCTGTGTTTACATCATGTTTTTTTTTTTTTTTTTTTTTTGACATCACCACCAATAAGGTATTTTGTGTAAAAGAGAAACAAACAAACAAACAAAAAAAAAAAAAAAACACTACCTGCTGTTTCAGTCAGGACATTTCTGAGCTAAATGTTGAATATAACATTTAGGTTGGTTTTAATGTGACACATATCTCCACTATTTACATTACAATGTGTAATAAAACCTTTTTTTATATGTGAGAGAAGGTGAAAATTTTCCATCTTTTACCTTCTAAAGTGGTAATTTCTTTAAGTCCATGTTTTTTTATATACTGCGTCTCATTCTGTCTTGATTATTGTTGTCACTTCTGCACATCACTTCTCAAAAATCACCTGTCAAACAAACAGCGTGGGTGGTTTCCGCAGTGTCATGTCTCAAACTGCTGTTGGAGAAGTTTGGTTTTCCGTGAGTTGCATTCTTTACTTTCATCCAGTGTCGTTATCACTGCATATTTTGAAGATTTGTACAACTTTCAAAGGTTTTATAATTTCAGTCTGTTCACACTACGATTTACAATTATAAAATTTCATGCTGACAACAATTCATTTAAAAGAAATTGCTGCAATCAGTGGATCCGCTAGCAAAGGTAAATAAATCTACTTTTTTTTTTTTTTTTTTTTTTGCTTTAATTTGGTGTTATTCACAAATATTACTGACAATAACAACAAGAGTTGATGGCGCAATTGGTTTATAATAAATTGTGTCTAGTTCTTTTTTTTAAGCACATTTAGTATGTTAGTTTGGAGTGTTTTAACAGCTCCTTAGGGGAAAACAAATATACAGTATATATGAGAGCAAAATAAGCTGGTTCAAAGTAAATGGTTCATTCAGTGTTGCCAAATATTTTCAACAGTAAGAGCTCAAAAAGTCACTAGATGCTGTTAAATGATATCACAGACTAATGTGCATTTAATGATATCATGAAATAACTACTGTATTAACATACATCCAATTTTATACAAATACAAATATATATATTTTTTTAAGTCAGTGTAGATATAACTGAATCTGAGCTAGTTTCACCATTAGTGCTCTTCCACCTCACTGAACACATTCACTCAAAGTGTCAGTCTGCCCAGAAAGTGGCTTCATTTTTTTTTCTTTGCTAAATAAATAAAAAAGGCACTAAAGGGGAAAATGTTGCCAAATCTACTGGGAAAATTGCTAAGTGGCTAACATTGGGTATGCTAGCTCATGAGTTAGCACTGTTCACCACCAAACAAAACTCTGTTTTAGCCTCTGTGTGTCTCCTGTATATTTATATATACAGTTAGATAGTTTGAGAACAAATAAACTGAAATTAAATTTGTCTGGTCTCTGAATATTCTTGGCTTACAAAGCTGATTAGCTGATTATGATGATACTTTCTACTGTAACCAAGACCAATTAAATGCCGGTAAAAGTTAGCAGCTCATGTTTTATTATGTTTGATGAAACCTTTATTAATGCTTTATAGATCAGTTCTAAGATGACCAAGCTATTACAAATTCCTCTGAATGGGGAGTCATATTAATGTGTAATACTTTGCATATGTAATACTTCATCAAATCTGTGGTAATGTACTGTAATGTCTAATGTTAATGTTGTAGAGGTTTGTAACTTTCTAAGATTACAGGAAAGATTACAGGAAATGTAAGTATCAGTGTCATGGAATTAGTTAATTATATCTATTTTACAAAAGAACAGTTATAATGCTCAATCATCATTGAGTGTCAATTGACCTTTGGCAGTCTACGGTACGCAGAGAAATCACATCAAATGTCCTGTTGACCAGCCATTAAATTACAACTTATAAACCTGTTAAATTGGAAAATGGTCCTCACAAATCTAATGTAATTATATCAGGGTATTGCTGTAAAATTTACACAGCTTTTCTACAGACTCCTGCAGACATTCAAACAGTGAGTCCACTTGTGCTCAGCTTCAGAGCAGACACAGCCGAGAGGTGAATTAAACACGTACTCCCTAATTAACTTTCCAATTCCACTGATTGTCACTTGCGTCATCGAGCAGAATGAAGTGACTGCAATCTGACTTTATGACAGCGATGGCTGCCGCAGTGAATTTATGAATTAGATGTCATTAGCGGACTGAAAATTTTCAGTGACAGAATGCGGTTTTATGATGAGTTACCAGTGAGCGCAGGAGTTTAAGTGGAGATTTTTCAACTGTTTCACATATTTTTCCACCACTCGCTGACTCATATGCAAATAAAGAGACAGTCAGAGCACAAGAGGACGTGGTAACTACATTGTGATCCCAACTGAATTTGAACTATTATTTCTTAATAATTCTATCTGAATAAAAAGAGTACTAACCTTGTTTGGGATGGGGAACTTGGTCTGATCAGCCTTCCCAGGAGTGTGTATGGCTGTGAGAGGAGGAGGCCAGGAATGGGTCATCTCCTGAATACACACACAAACACAGACACATGTTTTTATGACAGATTATTAGTGATAATTTTCTCGTACTAGATTCCAAACTAAACACAGCCCGTAACTCAAAGTAAATGTAAGTTTTCCCTCGTGTGGAATGCACCCGGTGAATAACAATGATGACTCAAGTGGAGCGAATCTGAGCTTATGCAACATCTTTGATGCAGAATGGTTGAGTCAGCATTCAATCAAGGTTGTGCTGAAGCGTCCCCATCAGAGTAGACTTTAATATAATGTATAGCATGAACTGAGAGGTGCATGGGGAGTTTGTGGCACACCAGGGATCAGTGCACTAGGAGTGAACTAAATGCAGTGCTGTTGAATTTCCAAAATAATAGCTGACTCCAGTCAGGCAACCTCTTTCAATTATTCTAATCACACAATCTTCTCTGTTAAATTCCTGTCTCACTATGAAGAGGATTTAATTGGTTTAATGAGATAAACACACACACACACACACGTGTGTGTGGTTTGTGTGTGTGTGTGGTTTGTGTGTGTGTGTGTGTGTGTGTGTGTGAGAGTTATATAATCTGTCACACAGGAAGCAGTGGACAGGTACTATATATATTAGGAAATATGCTCACAAAGCAAAGTGCTTATATGAAAAATTGACAGGTAGTTTTTCAGACAAGAACATTATCCCTCCCTGTCACTCACACACACACACAGACACACACAGACTTACATGCATCACTTAAGATTCTTTATAAATTGTCATTTAATTCCAATGACTCATTTATCTCGAACAACAACATAGACTTTTATCTAATAAATGTTTCACTCTCATCTACCTCACACACTCGTACTGCTGTTGTGATGCAGGTCACCAGGTCAAAGGGCTTTAAAGGAAGTTGACATAACAATTTCCTTTCGTACGTCTCTTCACCCCCTCTGGAGCAGATGAGTCACAGTCATCAGATGACTCATGTTTAAGTGTGTGAGGGCGTGTGTGTGTGTAGAAGTAGAAGCAGTGAAGCTCAACGTTATTGAAGATTATTGCATTTGAATTGAGTTTTTCCGTCTCTACAATCTTAATGAGCTTAGCGTGACAAGATATGGTGCGTTGCCGGGGCAACTCTTCTCTGACGTCACTGCGTCCACACTGAAAAGAGTTTCTGTGTTTTGACAGACGGCACGCCGGATGGTGTGTGCGTCTGCGCATGTATTTAAACGTGTATCTGTGTGTGTGTCTACAAATGTGTTACTACTGCTATTGTGTGTGATTAACTCAGTCTGTCACATTAACACAGACCCACATGTCACTGCGATTTCCCAATTATTATCTACTCTCCGCTGCTCCCATTAGGGGAATAAGGGTTTTTTTTTTCACTGGACGCGACCGCGACCAAAATCCATTTCATTCAGGCTTGGGACCAGCACTAAGATCCTGTGTCCATGTTTGACCTGAGGGATTGAACCACCAGCACAAGGATTGGCCACAACCATGGCCTCATATGAGCAGTTAAATGCACATTTACCCTCAGTGGCCGTGACTTGTGTATGCACCAAATTGGCCCAAATATAAAATGTCTTCACCTCTTTTTTGTACCAATGTAATATGGTCCCTTACTCCAAGTGTTGAATCATGGATTATAATGTAGAAATATTTCAAGGCTAGCAAGTGCTTTAAGTACATTTAGAGAGTTTATAAATGTTCTGCTAACCCTGTACAAGCTGCAGGAGTCTTTATTATTTATTTAGTCTCTAATGCATTCCACCACTGAAAAGGAAATAAAACCAACAAAATTCCTGTTTTTTTGACAAAACATGTGACCTTGCAGGAAGTCTCCTTACTATATGTTCAAGTGGCTATTTTCAATGCCAAAACAATTTAAAATATCTTCTCCACATTCTTAATATAGCATGTTCACAAGGGTGTGAGGTCACTGAGGTGGCTGTGGTTCGGGAGGTAGAGCTGGCCATCCACTACTAATCAGAAGGTTGGTGGTTTGATTCCCATCTCCATCCAGCCTAATGGCTGTTCTGTCAGTGTGTTTATGTGTGTGAATGTGATTAGCTAGAAGAGCACATTAAGTAGGCTTACTGAGTAAATCGGTCTGAATGGGTGAACAGCAAAAGTGGTAGTCTAAAGTGTTTTTAATGGTCAACAGATGAGTAGAAAAACATTATAGAAGTGCATTACTGTGAACTTGACCTTTGTCCTTTGAGTTCTGACCACCAAAATTCATCTTATGAGTCTGAGTAAATGTTTGGGTAGAATCTAAAGAAACTTTTTCTGGAGGTGCTTTTGAAACACATCAAAGATGACCAAAACCACATTTTGTGAGAGTGAACATTTGTATCAAATTTGAGATAATTCGACCTTGGAGTTGTTGAGATTTCATATTCACAAGAATGGGATGAACTGGGATGAGGGTTAATGATCTGTTTCCAAAGTTTAAATAACACTGTTTGTTTCTGGTTGTTGTTTCATATTTTTTTGTCCACAGGAGACAGAGAGAGGATAATTTATTACAAGTTGTTCTAAATGGTTCAGACACTGTGTGTTTGACAAGTTGTAGCCAGTAAAAGCAGCTATTCTTCTCTTCACAGACGCTCTTACTGTGAATTGTGAAAACATCCAAAAACATCCAACATTTCTGTGACAAGCAACTTGTAGCCGTGCTGTCACAGTAAAGGGAAAAGATGAACCGCAGGCGTCCGCTCCGATTCACCCCGTCTCATACTCTGAACTCCCTGATCTTTCCACTTGACACGGCTAAAAACCACAGACTGAATTCAATAGCACACCAATATTATTGACAAAAGCTTTTCATGCAGCTCACAGCACACTATCTGTCACACAGCCTGTTGGCCAGAATATTGATTTGTGAAAGGGAGAGAGAGAGAGGTGAATGACAGAGGGCAGAGGGGGGATGAAGAGAGGAAAGAGTGACAGAGAAAGAGAGCGATAACGCAGGGGTGGGAGAAGAGAGAGACAAATACAGAGAGGTGAGCAGTCAGAGAAGGTCCTTGTCTTTATAGCTGCATATCTTCTCTAAACAAGAAGATTAGTGGGAGAAGGAACACAGCAACACAACAACAACAAGACAGCAGCAAACACAGGGAAGAGAGGCAACTGGAAAAAATGTGTTGTGATGTGATTTTGATGACATGCAGATAGGAAAAGAGGAGGATGAAGAAAAAGAGAGATGTAAGGAGAATCAAGGAGAGGGGGAAAGTGTGGAAAAGATTTCTGCATGAAGTCATTCTGTGAAAACAAGAACTTGTATAATCATTGACCTGAGCCAACAGATCCCTGTCTTTCTTTTCTCTCTCTCTCTCTCTCTCTCTCTCTCTCTCTGCCTTTACTTCCTCGGTTTTTCTTTTTCCTCCCTCTCTCTCTTTCCCTTGTGCTTTTTTTTCCTAAAGTCAGACTCACAGGAGAGAGACGAAGGTCTCCATGAGCAAACAGAAAACAGCTGATAATCAGTGCAATTACTGTGTGTGTGTGTGTGTGTGTGTGTGTGTGTGTGTGTGTGTGTGTGTGCCCAAGCAACGTACCCGCAAAATCTCTTCAACACAGCTGGAGTCATTTGGTAGACTGACCTGGAGAAAACAAAGGAGAAAGACAGAGAAGAGAGGCTGACTTCAACACTATTTATAGCAGCATTACATTACATGTCAAACCACAAAAACAGGGTTATAAGCAAAGAAAAAGTGAAGCAGCAGACTCATCCACACAGTGCTCACACACACACACACACAGACACACACACCCTGTCTCCCTCACTTTTGTTCTCAAAAGCAGGTAACAACGATGTATATTTACTTCTGAAAACAATGGATGATTTAAACACAGGTAGACAGAAGTGGCCGTTTTTTACTGGTAAACATGGGATTTTTCCAACCGTCACTGTGAGATTTTACTAGCTGTCGCCAGCTAATTAAGCTAATATTAGCTCTGGCTGTATTTTGTTTCGTTTTCGTTTCCTGCTGATTTGTTTTAAAACTTCTCTTAAAAAAACTTGTTTTGGTGGGACTGTTGCAAAAAATATTGCACAATTTTTGATCCGTAACTATTTCAACAAAGAATCTTCATTAAAACTTATTCAGCTTTTTCATGTATATCTGACTTTCTGAAATATGCATCTTTTTCAAAATAGTTTTTTTTTCTCATTGAAATAAGTGTTGATCAAATCCCCAGAAGCTTTCTCTTCTTCGAAGTGAAACTAATTCATTTAAACTTATCGCAAGGCTGTCAACTGTTCAATCATACAGTTTTAGATTGAGCTTTTGAGATTTGAGCTTTTTGTGTGATTTTTGTTTGTTTTTGTTGCTTTTATAATGGATGTGTGTGGAAGCAGGTTGACCTGTGATGACCTGTGATGTCATCCAACTCTAACTCTTTTCTACTTTTTTCTTACTTTTATCTCTTGTAGCTCGCATCTTTCACTTCTCACAGTCTATTCATTGAATTGAAGGAAAGTTCTGCCATTTCACACACTGTGATGACTTAATCATGAGGATTTTGAAGTGTGAGTCACTGATCAACAAGAAATGCCCACAACTCCCCCATAGACTCTAATGTTAACTAAACGCTTCCACTCTCAAGGAAATACATGAAAGTGGCCACTGCCACAAATTAGTCATTTTTAACTTTAACTGCACAAATGACACATGGAGGTCTTCAGAAACATCTTCTGATGCTTATTATTAATGTAAAAAACAGCTTCTTCCACCTGAGGACTTTAAAGTTTAAGACTACTTCTCCCGTAGAGACCTGGAGACTAATCCATGCTTTTATCAACACACAGCTGGATTTATTCACAGCTGTAATTCATCGTCAACAGCTAGTGCAGAATGCAGCGCCCCCCCCACCTCACTGGGACATGCAAACATGAACATATTTCCCCAGTTTTAGCCTCATTCCACTGGCTCCCACTCTCTTTTAAGACTGATGTTAAGATTTTATTATTTGATTTTAAATCTCTTAATGGGCTTGCCCCCCAATACGTGACCAAGCTGCTCCACATTTATGCCCCCAGCAGAGCATTAAGATCTTCCAGTCAGCTGATACTTATTGTATCCAAGTCAAGACTGAGGACCAAAGGTGACAGAGCCTTTGCTGTGGCTGCTCCCCTTTGAAACAGTCATTAGATCAGCTAATTCCACAGAGTCTTTTAAGTCCTCCTTAACTCACCTCTTCTCCTTGGCCTTTTAGTGGCTGGGCACTGCATTTTATTTGTTCATTTATTTTATATTTGTGTTTTATTGAACTAGATTTGTTTTATGTATGTATTCTACAGCATTTTAAAAGTGACATCAAAAACTCAAAATCAAAATAGGTGCAAAACCACATGTTTACAACCCCTCACCCTAAAATAGCTTCCTGAGAGAGGTTTTTATGAAGCTTCTGAGGCGTTACACATCCAACCAAAATTTTATTGTGTTTATGTCACATCACAGAACAAGGATCAAAAGCCCATTCAACCATTCTCTGTCACCTTTAAGTATTATATTTCCCCTGCTGTTCTAGCCTCCTGTACACCTTTGCCTAAACTTTGACAGCTCCCAAAATGTTGGCCTCACTGTGGCGGGAAATACTAAACAGTGCATGTGATATTGTACAGTAATTGTACTTCACTTTAATTCAAACCTGCAACCCCCAAAGTAAAGTAATCTAGTTAGTTATTTATGTTTAATGAATAATAAATCTTTGGCATATGCAGTTAGTTAGCTTCCTACATAACCTTCTGCAGTGGACCAGATAAACATCATTTCTTAAACTTTTGCTCATGTGTTTTCAGTTTTGAAAAATCAGAGGTCTTTGCATTCCCAGAATTGATTTTATTACAAACCCCAGCACATCATTTCAGTATGACGGGCCACGCTGTGCCCACATACAGTTGCTACATCCTCAGGGGAGCTGAGTTTAGTTGAGGTCAAACGATTCATCAATTTTAGAGCATTTGTTTGAAATTGTTTAATCCCTGCTCACTGTATTAACACATTGAAAACCAAAAAATTTGTATATTTTGGTTTGTCTCAGACAACGTGGTATGGTTATAATTACATTTACCCCCTTTCCCTCCTTGTTATATCTTTATATGATTTATAAATGCTGGCTTGTAAACGTGGGCGGAGAAACGCAATAGAACGACATTTAGAAAGCTGACATATTTCAGGTTAAAATTCAAGAAAAGTCATAAATGCCTGCGGTTTGGCTTGAGTTATGTTAACCGCGGGGCAATTTGAGCTTGAGAACTCATGGGACTGAATGAGGTTTTATTTAAGGAGGAAATGACGCCGTTTGAGCTTAAGACATATGCTGCAACTCTGAGTGAATTTACCAGTTCAGTGGCAGTGCACTACTAATCTGTGTTAACATGTGCCCTTGTCAATTAAGTCTTTCTTAGTGAACAGGAGCGATCTGGACGGGTGACTGAAGCACCACTACAGCAGATGCTCGGACTATAAAATAAGACAGGAGGGTGACAAGCATCAACCACAATGTTAAAATAGATATTAATGTAGCAATGTGGCAGATTGGTACAGATCCATACTTGTTTTTTTTTTTCATTGTGAACCATCTGTAATGTGATTTAAAACTTATTTTGTAGTTTTACAAAGGGTTGTAGTTCGATCAATTCAAAATTAAAATTCAGAAAAGTAATACTGGGGCTGATATATGGTCATGGAAGTTGAACCCACAGTAAAATATTCATCTCAAAGAATTAAAAAAAAAAAAAGACGTTTCTGTGACTGGTTTGTGTTTGTTTGCTTTGCCAGTTCAGCCAAAGTGCATAATGCTGCTCATGCAAACTACACAGTCGCTCTTTTATTTATTCAAAACAAACTATTATTGCCGCCACTAGCTTTGTAGCTACAACCTACAGGACACAAGAATACGCATCTACTGCCAAATTATCGCTTCCAAAAAGTAATTGAAAACAAAATAAAAGTAATTCTCTGGGCCAGATCTCAACTTCTATCAATCTAACAAACAGGCTCATTAAAGAAGAAAGAGACAAAGGAACAGCTGGAGGAAGAGAGAAAGACTCTGAGTGTAGAACTCATGTCTAACATATTACAGCACCATAACCCTGTCACACACCATTACTAATAGCACCAACATGAACACAGGAACAATTTACTAACTATGATGAGAGAGATGACATCATGTTCCCCTTTAATTCACTGAGCGTTAAAACAACAACACAATAAAAGCGTGTGTGGTAGATGGAGTCAAAACTGCTTGAGCTCACCGACGAAACATCCGTCTGAATGTCTTGGAGACGCAGCACGTCCACACCGGCGCATCACTCTACATCAACGTATTACACAGCCAGTCAACAGGAAACCAGAGTGGGTGGATGAAGACATGAAACTCACCAGTGAGAGAACCAAGGACACTTTCAACCAAAATATATAAACCTTTTTTGCTCAGAGCTACAAAACAGATGAGCTACATTGCTGTTGTTTTATTCAGAGGTTATTTGATTAATTAGAATGAGTTTTAGTTCTGCAATTTTTGCAATATTAACTTCATTTTTTTTGCAAACTCCAAAAGGAAATATTTGGCTCTATAGGTCGTTAATCTTTAAATCAGATAAAAAATTTAAATCCAGTGGTGTAAGTGACATTAGGGAGTTTTATTTGCAATTAGATTTATGATTAGAAACATGTCGTATGTAGTAACAGTGACCCAGTTCTTTGACCTTTGATGACTAGAATCTGATCAATTCATCTTCAAATCTAGATGAACATTTTTGCCAAAGCTGAAAGAATTCTTTCAAAGCGTTCTTGAGATATTACAAAAATGAGAGATACGAATGGATGACCTGAAAACATAATGCTTCTGGCAAAAGCTGTCGGATGCACAGCTTTTCAGATACCTAAATAGATTTATTTATAAATTCATATGGAAAAAACAAAAGTTCTCTGATCTGAAAAAGATTGGAACGACTTGGCCTTATTACAAAAGTTACTACTGAGCATCTCAGATCAGAGTATTGGTCTCATCATTGATTAGGTCAGAGGTGGACAGAACAAGACTCTGTAACCAGTGTATCAATTATGATCAAGTTTTCATTTTACTTGAAGCATTCGATGCACATTGTGTACGAGTTTACATGCGATAAACAATGGAAGCCTTGTGTTTTGATGAGCATTATAAGCCATTGGTTGCATGTATTTGTACATCACAACTTGTAAAAACAAAGCAAACAGTTGCTAATTAAAAGTCCAGTAGACACAGAGCAACGCTAGCATTTTATTTGGAGCTTCAGACAATTATGATTAGCATTTGTTTATGAGCATTTCATCTAGTGAAGTTAAGTTCAATACATTAACAATATTAACTTCAGTCTCTGAAAACTCCAAAGGGAAATATCTGGCTCTTTAGCTGTAATTCTTCACTGTGTTCACAAGCTAGCTGTTAAATTCGTCTGCCTCCTGTTTGGCGCACGTAGGTGGAGATGGGTGTTAGAGGGTTTTTCTTTTGTGTGTGTGTGTGTGTTTGTCTGTAACATCTGCCTGCTGCATTTGAAAATTATTCTAATGAGAGGTGTGAGAGTGAACCACCACAGTAAAACTGAGCACTAAAAAAAAAAAAACACAATGAGCTGAGAAACAACTAAAACAATTCTGAGCTAAAGGGAATTGCAGTCACGTGACAGTTTTCTGTGTATGTGACAATAAGCGAGTCTTTTCATATTACACATTCTTTCCATTTTTAATATAAAAATGTTCTACTGCTTGAACACTTTTTTTACACTGTGGCTTTTAAATTGGTAAACAACTTGTAGCATATTGGTGCAGTGGTCAGAGCTGTTGGCTCACAGCAGGAAAGTTCTGGGTCTGAACCTATTTTCTGTGCAGTGAAAGTTTGCATGTTCTCCTTGTTCCTGTGTGTGTTTGCTCCGGGTAAGTTGGCTGCTTCCCATAGTCCAAAGACATACAGGTTAAGTTACTTGGCAACTGTAAATTGCCTGTAGGTGTGAACCTGTGACTCTATATGCTGGCTCTGTGTTAGACTGCAAGGCTCTGCAGGGTGTACCCCAATGTAAGCTCCAGCATAGCTAACGAATGGATGAAAATAATTACCAGGCTGTTTTATGATACCAAGAGAAACCACAAAACAGAAAGTAGGCAGTTATTCTTAAAACAAAAGAAAAAGCTTCAAGAATCCTAAAGAAAGAATGAAAAATATATCTTTTTTATATTATATATACACAATATTTTTCCATCTAACCACTTCCCACTTCTGTTCTGATGGCATGAATTATATTGTTGCTTAAAAGTAATCAAATACAAATTATAGGTTGTAGCTAGTTTACTGTAAATTATAAATGGTTGCATAAATAGCAAATAAAGAGTCGCAGTGACCCTGATCTTTGTCTTTTGACAAAGATCGAAAATCTACACGGCTCATCCTTGAGTCAAGGTGAACATTTCTGCCAAACTTTAAAGGATTTCCTCAATGTGTTCTTATATGGATAGACAACCTGAAAGCACAATACCTGCAGCAACAGCTGTCAACAGCAGAGATACAATAAAGACATTTTTTTTTCATTCAGATTCCTAAATAGATTTATTTCTAAATTCATATGGAAAAACAAAAGTTCTCTGACCTAAAAAAGATTGGAACGACTTGGCCTTATTACAAAAGTTACTACTGAGCATCTCAGCTCAGGGTATTGGTCTCATCATTGATTAGATTAGAGGTGGACAGAACAAGACTCTGCAACCAGTGTATCAATTTCTACTCTCCTCTTTCTGAAAGCAAAATAAGTGAGAATTAAGTGGGAGGAGAAAGACTTAATGACCATGAATCAGTTGTTTTGTGGATCAAAGCAAAAGTTCCAACTCTCTTCCAATTTCAGACCCAATGACCTGGTTGGTTACTTTTAAATAAAAGTAAAAGGCTAAAATTAAAGCAATGGCCACAAAATTTGAAGTTTACTGTTGGAAAAATTATCTAGTCTTTAGAAAGGACAAAGACCCAAGACTGTCAACAGAATGAAAAACATGATCGCAGGTTTACAGATGGTCTTCAGGTGGTGGCTCCATGGTTGAATGGTTGGGGCTTGTATCACATTGGGGTGTCTGCCTTGGGCAGCATGTCCCTGGTTCCAGGCCAAGTAAACTTGTTAATGCACGTCTATCCAAAAAAAGCATAAAATGCCCCCCATAAAGAAAAATGGTTTATACTTGTGTTATATATGGTGTTATATTGCACCAAGTGAGTAAAATGTGATTGTGAATTTATGTATAATCTGTCTTTTGTCTTTGTAAATGTATTAATTCCCTCATCATCAGTGTACGTAGGGCTGTGTGGGATTGATTGTCTCACATTTTCGTTCCAAACCAGTGGCAGTCAACCATTTGCAGACTTCCTGTGTCATTTTCCTCCCAGTTTCACACAATAAGGTGCCATATTTGATGGATGCAAACAAGAACATTTAAATGTGACTTTCCGTTTCAGTATAAAACGCAGCTGGCAGACAAAAATGGAAACACTCATATGATTTCAGGCTCGCTGAGTCTGTCTATTTCTGTCTCTATCCATCCGTCTATACATCTGTCTCTCCCTGCCTTACTTTTTCCATCCCTGTCCATCACACTTGTGTTTCGTTCACTGGAGCGTAACACTGAAACTACCAGGGTTCAGTGTTTGTTTCTGATTTGTAGTATGGACCTCTTAGCCAGATGGCAAACTGCATATATTACTACTAACACTGCAAAGATAAAAGTCGACTACTGCGCTTGATAAATACAAAGTGGCTGATGGATTTTAATGTGACTCTTACATGTGAGACCTCTGCATCTAATTGTTCTTACTGGGAGATCACGGTTAATGTCAAGGACTAAAAGATGGAGGGAATATAAAAGAGGAATAAAATATGAGTGACAGGCAAAGAGGAAGTCTGCAGCAGGAGGAGAAAGGATGAGAATTCAGAGAGAAAATAGATAGCAAAGAAAAATGAGAGACAGAGTAAGAGAGGGAGGGAGAGATTCGGAGGGAAAATATAGCCGAGGCAATTACTGAGGCAGAAATCCTTTCTCTCTGAAATAGCTGCTCAGATAGATAGACGTCTACACACACGAATGCTCCAAGTTGCTCTCACACACACAAACCAACCTACAGGCTGAGACAGTCAGAGACACCAACATGTGGATGCACAGGAACATACAGAGCACACATCCACACAGTCGCTGCGTCTAACTGGAGTTATTGTTATTATTGTCATTGATTATTTTCTAGATGAAATGATTTGATTCAACTCTCAGAAATAAAACTTTAAAAAACAAATCTAGTTCACTGACCAGGTGACACAGTAAATCTTCACAGCTGAGACAATGAAGATGATGAATCAAATCAACAATTGCCTGTTAATTTTTCTGTTGATCAACTCATTGTTTCAGCTCATGACACAGACATGCACACACAAACACACTGGATTAACCACCCTGCACGGTGGAAGATTTTTCTGAGTGTTTAGCACACAAGTATGTAGCCCACACTTTAATGAAACCGACAAAAAAATGATACTGCAGCTGCAGTAATGACAGAAAATAATGTCTCATTCAGTGACAAGATTTTATCTGCTTACAGCTGTTTGTTTGACATGTTGCGTATTTTTGTTGATTTGCACAGGTAATATCAATGTCCTGATTTATCTAATTTTTTATTTCATAGTAATTGTGGCACGTATAAAAGTTTCGCACCCTGCTAGGGCAGGAATTAGCGGAAAATTCATCGAGCAGACAGTTTTGAGTGACAATTTATGACCCAGTGAGTCAGTTCAGACCTAACGAGTTAATGAAATTCTCGCTGTTTATAAGTAGATGGCTGCTCAAGGTGAGAGCTGTGTCCCTGTGGAAACTACGTTTCCAGCGAGACTGTCACTTGAACTCAGGTCCAGGCAGTTGAAAAACTTTCATTTTCTTCCGTTGCAGTCGTTCTTTTGTTGCTTTGGATGTATGATTTGGGTCATTGTCACCCTGAAATGTGAAATTTCTCTTCATTTTTATCTGTCCAGCAAATGTCTGAAGGTTTTGTGCCACCATTATGACCACCATGCTTCACCGTTGGTATACCGTTTTGTGTGTTGTTCAATTTCAACCTTGGTCTCATCAGACTGTAAAACATTTTCCCAGATGCTTTTTGGGAAATTCATTGTGTTTTTTTTTTAAATTTTGGTTTTGGCCTCACAAAACCCCAGCATTTTAACAGCGGTGTACAGGCACTGCATATGAAACATTAATGCTTTTTAAATTTAATTTGTATCAAATGTTGAGGAAAAACATTGCAATATGTTTACCAAATAGCTCGTGTAATATTCATTACTGTGGAGAAAAGAAAAGGGCTTCGCTTTTGTCCTGACGCTGCATTCTGATTGGCTCAATGGCTCCTTATTATATTAATTTGTCACATTAGCGGGAAGCCAGTTTACACTCCACGAGCAGCCACCGATAAAATTACACAACAAACACATTTAATGTGATTCCACTCAAATGATTTTTCTTTTATAGGCCTGTGTCTTTTGGTGTGTCAAATCCACCAGTGTCTTGTTTCCTTTGTACTGGAATTAAAAATCATTAAGAGGTAATTATAGTAATGTGTTTAAGACTGAAGAAACATGCTCTCTGCTCTCTGTATGTGTGTGTGTATATGAGAGAGAGAGAGTGACTCAGTGAAAACACGTGGGATAACAAAATATGAATTAATAAAAAAAAAAAAGTAGTCAAGCAGTCTATTGGTATCTGCGAGAACAGAGCGATAGTAACATCTGACTTGGAGATTGACAGAAACAGAAGATGAAAGAGAAAAGAGACAAGAATGAAAGAGGATAATGAGCAAAGAGAAAGAAAGACATGCAAAGACAAAGTCAAACACAATCAAATCTGGAGACTGATGAATGTAAACACTGTTTCCTGCGCTGTCCTCTGAGAGCTATTAACTCATCCTCTCTTCTCCTATTTCTGCTTTAGAGCCATTTTCTCTGGATATTTTTTCTAATAAGATGAGGAAACATGATTTACTTTGTTAGATAAATTACACAGTATCTGAACTCCTTTTTTTACTTTAACGAAGCTGCCCCCTCAGACACCGGAAAGGCCAAAACGCGACACGGAGGAAGAAAAAAAAAAAAAGTTGCCTTTGCCATCATGAAAAATGTCAAAGTCAAATGAAAACTGTCAATCATCCAGCTGCTGCGATTGAAGTTTGGAGTCGTACACTGTTCAGACTGAGGTCCAACAGGGTTTGGAAAATCTTCAAGGATTTTTTTTGTCCACAGGCTTCTCGTTTATTCAGTTTCATCTGTTCCTTTTATCATCCATATTTCAGCTGTTTACAGAGCTGGAGTGACCGCCATCACTGAGATAACCAGCATGCTAGATAGATCACAAGCATTGCCCTCAGAGGAATCTGTGTGTGAGTGTGTGTGTGTGTGTGTGTGTGTCGATGGTTGTGTGTGTATGTGTGTTAACATATTCAATTTGTGCAACGATATGTGTGCATGTTTGTGTCTGAGCCAGTCTGCCTGATAAAATCTAAAGACTGTTGAGCCCATATAAAACTCAGTCTATCACCTCATGTGGCCTCTTTACACATTTTCATTAACCTCGCATCTGGAATAAAAAGTCAGCTGCTATACTGGCTGGCATTGTGTGTGTGTTTTTTTTTTTTTTTTTGCAGCGCTCTCATAAAAAGCGCTTTATACGCTTCTTTAAACTTCACTAAAAAAAAACAAAAACTTCTGTGCTTGTGTTGCCTTGAAGAAGAGATGGAAAGGCTATATTAAGTTGTATCTCAGCGACAGTGATTATCTGTATGAAATCACGACTCAATATTTCCCCGCGACCAACGTTACAGAGATTTAAGCTGACCGCAACAGCCTGTCTGACCTTATTACACTCATTTCTCCAGCCTGCCGAGGGAGTTTTTTGATACTACGCCAATATTGTTATTGATATTTAAGGGAAAAAAAAATAAATAAAAAACTTTGATCAATCAGCCAAGATTCTCTTCTTAAGTAAACACACACATGCATACAAAAAATGTGCTTTCATGCCAAGAATTTGAAAGGTAGACATCACAGAGATGTCAAAATACAGCAAGTCATCAGATTTTTGCCCCCAAAAAAATTCAAATGTGTGACTAATCTTACTTACGTACTTTTCTTTAAATATATATATCATACTTTTTTTTGATATTCAGCCATTAATTAACATTTTTTAAATCAAAGGAGACGTTCTTCACATAATCAAAAATTCCTCCTTTTCAAAGTATAACTATTTCAGTGTTATTTCACTCAGGGACTTCTTTCTTTTTACATTTTAAACAAGTTGATTTCAGCTGTTGAACAGTGATTCAGATTGTTGATATGTTATACAGTTTGTAAATGATCACAGTTTATGTTTTGACCTTTTTGGAGTGTGTATGTTGTTGAACAACAACAAATGCCCTCAACTGCCTCATAGACTCCAATGTTAATCATCATGCTCCTGATGTTCAATGTGAAGAAGTGTCAGCTGAGCAAACTACAGTTCTTGAGTTGAGGTGTGCTGTTCAGTGTGTAGCTCAGTGGTTCTCTCTTTATTATTGAAGAGCTTGATAAGTGGATTCAGTTGATACTGGATGATGTTTGGTCGAGGATATTGCACCAGAGTTGCTGCTGAGGTACACATTTTTTTTTGCCTTTTTCTCTCATTTTTTCCACTTGTTTCTCTCTTGCTCACTCTCTGCGCCCTCCCATCTTCCTCCTGATCCTTCTCTTTTCTGTTCCATCTCTCTCTCTTTTCTCTCTCTCCCTCTCTCTCTCTTTCCTCGGCTCGTGTTCCCAACACCAAGCTGTGGAGAGGCAGATAAGGAGTTGATTTACCATCCAATTAAATGTTGTCATTGAAACATTGCTTCAAATAAGCCCGTCGTTTTCACCCTGCGCTAATTGGCCTTCCACTAGCATGTGTATGTGTGCATGGTTGTGCGTTTGTCTTTTTTGTGTCTATCTAATTCTTTACTTAGGACCAGCAGATTCAGATAATGCTGTTCCCCACTTTACAAAAGGGGGGCATTTTAAGTTCAAGCTAAGTTTTCTGGCTTGTTTTGTCTCTTCTGTTATTCTTCCTTTTCCAACTGAGCCAAGTAATGCATTCTGATTCAAAAAACTCTTAAAGCCTGCTTAATGAATATTTTTCATATAAACGTAGAATTAAATTTCTACATGTAATCTGAAAAGCACAGCAAACCACAGAGGATTATCACCCAAACTCTGCAGCTCTTGCGAGGCTACAACACTCTATATGCTTTTAGCCTTTTATTTATTATCTTATTTTAGTTTTACAGCACATTGAGAACATATATTATTGATTTAGTCTCGTCTCTCACATAAACCTTGTTTTAAGCAGCAGCGGCCAAAAAGCTCCAATAAGCCAACCTGTTCAGCATCTCAGGGCAGGAAACAAAGCAACGACAGTTAAATTTCTAAACAGTGAAGTGTGTAAATGTACATATGTCATGTGGCATGAATGTTATTTAAAATTAATTCCAGCTTTTATGATCCTGCAAAGTTTTTTCAACGTGTTAGCAATAACCCAGTGATAAGTTGCTGCCCCTAAAGAAAGAGTTCAAGTATCTCAAATTATCTGACGTAGTTAAATCTGAAGGAGCTGGATTCTTGAAGATGTTTCACCTTCATCTAAGAGGCTTCTTCAGTTCTGAGAGGTGAAATATCTTAAAGAATCTACAACAGTGCAGTTGCTTTACATTCAACTGAACCTGGATTAATGAGAATCTCCACAGACAGCATGTCAGAGTCTTGTTCACAATTGTGGGTTGGATGGTCGGATCAAGAGGGTGAGAGAAAGACTGGTGCAGCATCAGCAATGAGGTAACTGTTGTAACGGACTTAAGTGGTGAAGCGAGAGCTGAGCTAGAAGGCAAAGCTGTCGATACACCAATCAATCTTCATTACAACCCTCACCTGTGGTCATGAGATCTGGGTAGTGACCAAAAGAATGAGATCATGGAAACAAAGAGTTTTAAAAAAATGAAAAATTTCTTCTACAGGGTGACTGGGCTCAGTCTTAAAGATCGGGTGAAGATCTGCTGCTCCTTCACTTTCAAAGAAGCAACTGCAGTGATTCAGACACCTGATCAGGATCACTCCTGGATGCTTCCCACTGGAGGTTTTCTGGGCACATCCGACTCAGAGGAGATGTCAGAGTCGACTCAGAAAATGTTTGAGAGATAATATATCTCATCTAGCCTGGGAAAACCACTGGATCCCCCAGGAAGATCTGGAGAGTATTGTTGGTGACATGAACACCTGAACTACTTACACACTTTATCAAACATTGTTAGAAAGTGGATGTATCAGATGCTCATGTTAAACAAATTCTCAAATGATGGTTGTCAAATGAATTTCTGTATGAGTTAAGTTCAGCAGCCTCTGAAAACATATCTCCATTTGTAACATGCTGACATCAGTTTATCGCAAATTTCCACACACTTTGTTTGAGTAATGTTTTCCATTTAGGTTTAGTTTAAGCTTGTTTCCATACACCAACTACTTTTCTGATGAGTAGCAGTAGTACATATAAACATGTCTATAGACAGATTGCCATCAAAACACTAAATCCACTGTCATGTCTCTATAAGCAGGTATTAGGCATCATATTTACTAAATAGCTGAACCACTTTAATCTTTTTTGCGGATGTTCATGCAGTCCATTCTCATTAGTCCAGACGGGATTGAGGCTTGAACACGTACAGATGGATTGGAGAAGTTATGTTCTGTTACTTTGTTTTAGTTAGAGGAAAAGAGGCCTCTGAAGGAGGCTTGAGCTAATATTGTGTGTTTCAGTCAGAGGCTCCACTGAGGGGATGCACAACAAGCTGCTTGAGATAAATAAGTTTAGTTTCTTTTTGAAATTTGAAACAAGCAAAGCTACTATGGTAGAGTCGCAGAATGGAAATATAGAGCTGGAAATTAATGTAATAGGTCCTTTGTGTGTGTGTGTGTGTGTGTGTGTTTGATATTGACACACATATAGTATAATAGCCTACCTTTCTCAATCCCTTACTCTCTCTCTCTTTAACACACATGCACACACCCCCACTCAAAAGAGGGTTTTTATAGAATTTTAATAAATCCATGGGAAAGTGGTCTCAAAACTCATTTATCAAACATTTAACACTGACTTAGCCATTAAAGGGGGCGAGAGAGTGAGCGAGGAGGATAGATTGAAGAAGAGGAGCTATGATCAATGCCAGTGGACCATGTAATTGGACCAGGAGTGGGTTAGCTGAAAACATTAGCCTTGTTTTCTGATGGATCACATCCTGGAGCCAGCTAGCCAAGCTAAACGCTTCAATCTGTATTAGCGCAATCCGGAGTCATCCATCTAAAGGAGCCGTACCGCCAAAATTAGAAAAAAGTTTTTTTCCACAATTTGATTAGCTGATAGTCAAAAAACTATGATGTCATTTTAGAGGCAAAAAATAACTGATGGTTGTTATTAACTTTCAGAAAGTACACTGGCTTTTTTCAGCTTAAGAAAACCTCCTTTTGAAACCAAGTTCACGACTGTAAATTCAATTCTTTAAATTTCTAACAACTTCTTCTTTTATTGGCTTGATTCCACACATCATTTTGTAAAGAGAATAATGATTTCTTTCACTCAGCGTCTGGGCAGAGGCACAATCGGTCATGTTTTAAAAGAAGAGCAGCAACAATCATTGGCACTGATGTTCCAGACAATCATGTTTTTTTTTTTTTAACCTGATGCCTTTAGCAGCATCAAGCATGGCAAGATGAGAATTTTTCAGCTCACTCTCACCCCATTACAGCATCTTTTTCAAGCTGCTCTTCTCTGAAAAATACTTCAGATCTGTGACAAGTGAAACCTTCCACTTTAAGAGCTGTTTTTCCAACATTGGTATGAGGATATTTTACAATAATGTCACTAAAATCACTGGCAGCTCAAACTAGCAACCTTTCAACGTGTCACTGACGGTGTTTACATATGGAAAATACACAGAAAAACTGTTTACATGCAGCCATGTAGCCATTTCCCCATGACAAATGTTCAACAGCAGCACACTCTCTAAATTTATTGCCCTATTGAGAGATTTCCTGGCTTGTCAAACTTTGACAGTGTTTCAAATTAGGTGTGTTACTCCTTCCCTGTCAGAAAATGTGGGTTTTTGTTTTGGAAACTCTTGTCTAGTCTGTGTGTGTACAATGCAACACCTCTCCAGCATCAAAACTGACCATAAAGAGGTGAGCGGGGCGAGACACGTCTTTATGGTCAGTTTTGAGGCTGCTGTTAAAGTCCGAAAAAGTTTGAAAACCCAAATAATATCAGCACATCCACATATCTTATTTGGGAAATGCTAACTTCATTATATCCAAACACAATACACGGTTCATTAGACTGGTTACAAATATAGTCTCAGGTGGAATAATAGTGAAACATTAATGTGCATGTCTCTGTATTTATTCTCATCTTGAGTCTGCTTTTTCTTTACTGTTCTCCTACACAGGCCTTTTGAATTATTTTTGCTTGACTGAACCTCTGCTGATGTTGTGGGAAAAAGAAAAATCATTATGAATTGGTGTTGTATCACCAAACTCTATAACATTAATGATGAAACTGACAAAAGTGCAGCAAAACTAATGAGTGAGTGAGAGGAACGTCAACCAAATGCTTTTCCTACATGCCCATGACGGAGCAATTAAAAATTATACAACAGAACAGAAAAAACACCTGAAACCAAAAAAAAAAAAAAAAAAAAAAACATGATTATTTGCATTTTATTTGTCTCTGTTGACAGTTTGGGGTTCAGTATGTTACTCCAGTATGACACTTGTAAAACACTACAAAAATGAACAATACTCACAAACTTTGAGAAACTCTGCAACTTCTGAGAAGAGTTCTTCTGAGAAACTCTTGAAACCTGCTCATCTTCATACCCAACAGGCCTGAGTGTTGAACATTACCTGTTCCTGTTCCATTCACTCGAGCTGGAACACTGTCAATTCAACCTTTGGGTAAAAGCAAACTACTGTATTGGATAATAATATTAATAACAACCTCTAGGGAATTTAATTAAATGCCATTAAAATAAACAATAATACTTGAACCACTAACGCATCAACGGCCAAGTAGCAGGAGCAGCACCACTGTGGATGACATCTCTATTATACGACAAGGGGAGGGAGATTCACCACTGTGATTAATTGCGAACAGAACACCTCCTACATACACCCACACACACGCCAGCTCTTTCTCTCTCTCGCACACACACATTCAGTGGAAAATAAAACCCCTTTTATAAAAGTACACAACACACACACACTCAGCTATATTAATGGAAAGAAAAGGGCTTTATACAGTCACACTCACACACACTCATCTCTTTTAATTAGAGGAAAGGGGAAACACACAGACACACAAATACATGCACACATGTTACTGCCGCTTCGTTCACAGAGCAGCGAAAAGAGAATGATTGACAGATGAGTGTGTGTGTGTGTATGTGTGTGGAAGTAAAATTCAAGCTGAGTATATTTGATTTGTTCTGTTGGCAAGATGCGTTTTGAAAGTGTGTGTGTGTGTGTGTGTTTGTGCTTGCTGTGTGTGTGGTCTGTCTGTGTGTGGCTCTCAACATGATGTCTGTGTACCAACTAAACAAGTGCCTCTTGAGGAGGGGGTGCGGGTGTGATCGGTGGGGGGTGGAGGAGTCCTCAGCAGTACAATGGGGCGTACACACACACACACACACACACACACACACACACACACACACACACACACACACACACATAAATAATTCCCAGGGGGCTAAATAAATCCTCTTTGTCCACAAAATAAATGGCATCATTTCAACCAAATTATTTTTATGCTTCTTTGATGTTTTGTCTCCTCAAATATGGTTTATCTTGTAGCATCTCATCTTCAATAGCAAACATATCAAGTGTTCTTATTAAAGACGTGCGTCCTGTGTTTGGAGACACACTCCTCGTTAACACGTTAGTCTCAGGCCAGAAACTAATGAGCTCAGCTCACTCAGCTTGTCAGCAGCTGACAGCAACCAACTACAATTGAAATCAAGCAGAGAAATAAATAAAAATGAATACATTTTTTTTATGATGGTATTTGGCTACAAACCTCAAAATCAGGGCAACTTACATTTATTCTTGTTCCTGGTCATTGGAGTGTGTTTTTGTGTGTGTGTGAGAGAGAGTTTGTTACTCCTACTTAAGGTTTTTTTTAATAACTCAAATATTTACTTCACTGCATATGTTACATATAAATAAAGTAAAATGATGAAATTAAAGTCAAGTTTCAGGTTAATTAGTGACCTTGACCTTTAACCTTTATTCACTGAATCCAGTTTATCCTTAAATCTGAGTGAATGCTTGTGCCACATGTCATTAAATTCCTTCTGGATGTGTGTGTGGGTGAATGTGAGGTCACTGTGAATTTTGACATTTGACCACCAAATTCTTACTGAATCATCCCTGTTTGAATGTTTGAGCTGAATTGAATTGATTTTTTTTTTTTTTTTTAATTGTGCCACATCAGCATCTGCTAATTTAATGCACGAGTGTCTCAAATCTGAGACACCTGCCATGCTGCCAACAGGTGCATGCTGGGACTGGCTAAAGGCTAAATGCAGAAACACTGATGTGGAACCTCTAGGTTCACTTCTACTGTGTTTAATGATCCCTGATGTGACTGCAGAGCTCATTCAGCTGAGTGTCTGTAAACTTTGACGAGTGCAGAGAGACCAGAGAGGCTGAGTGGACTGGTTGGTATTTTACATAGAGCCTGAACAAGCAGAGAAATTTAATTTCAATTAGATAGTTGGGAACTATCACACAGGACTCACAGAGTGATGTTCAGACTGTTGTAACTTGCTATACAAAGGAGAACATCAGCCATTAATGTATTGAGCTACTGTGGAGTTCATGCTGTTTATACATCTCTGCAAGTAGCAACAACAAACTCTTCTATCAGTTTTCATCTACCAGAAGTAATTATATCATATATCAAAACAGTGGGCATGGCAGGGGCAGTGGTAAATTGCCAAATGCTTGCTGAGATAGTGATCTACTAAGTGTTGACATGGAGCATTTAAAACAGTGGGACTCAAGAAGGTAATAGTCCAGATACCAGGAAACAGTTTGTGATACCAGGGATTGATCCAACCATGCTTCTAGCCTGGCTGCTGGCCAGCACATTATGCACCTCAACCCAATACTTAACCCTGCAGGTGGTGGGTCCTCAGAGTGGTGGCTCCATGAGGTTTGTTCAGACCCGACTACCAGATGCTCATCATTGGGCTTCCCTCATCAGGTCTGGCTCTGGAGGGGGGAGGTTTCCCCGACTGACCCCTTCTGGTCGAGACGCCAATCAAGCTTAGTGTTGTACTGAACTACTCTTAGTGTGGCCTCTCTTCAGAAACCATTTTGCCTCAGGACACCCTACCAGGGTTGAGAACCCCGGACAAAACACAGTTAGCAGGGTCATGGAGACACACAACAAACCTCTCGCCACGTTGAGATGGTGAATCTAGGAATATTGAGGGACATTTAATGATCATCCTGATTTAATCAGGATGCCTCTTATGTGCTTCCTGTTGGAGGTTTTCTGTGCACAGTTACCTGGTGGGAGACCTTGAGGTAAGGCCAGGACAGAGTGAAGAAACTATATATCTCATGTAGCCTGGGAACACTTCAGAATCCCCAAAGAAGATCTACAAACATTTGCTGGACTACCAAGTCTTGGACTACCTTGTTGACCTGCTGTTACCTAAAAAATATATATATATATTTGTGTATGTGTTTGTGTATGTGTGTGTGTGTGTGTGTGTGTAGATAGATAGATAGATAGATAGATAGATAGATGGATAGATGGATAGATGGATAGATGGATAGATAGATAGATAGATAGATAGATAGATAGATAGATAGATAGATAGATAGATAGATAGATAGATAGATAGATAGATAGATAGATAGATAGATAGATAGATAGATAGATAGATAGATAGATAGATAGACAAACAAATAGGGATTTTTGGTGGTGCTCTCTTGTGAGTGAGTCAGACGTGATTACCAATCTCTACACATTATTTTGGAACGTCTTGTTCGCCTGCTGATATCTCTTCTTTTGTACCTTGTTCCTCTGTCTTCTAGAAACACACTATAAAACATGAGAGAGAATAAGCTACATCTGTTCAGGTTACCCAGCAGCGTCACAGGCGCCAGCGCTGGCCCCCGGCCCGGATGCTGACAAAACCACACAGCTATAAAATGAGGTGAGACCTATGTGACTTCGCAGGTAAAGCTGTGTGTGTTTACACTCTGCAGCCAAAAGCACCGCTGCAGTATTTCACACTACGGTGGCACTGAACACACTCTCGGGGTGACAAGTCACAAGCCGTACGCGACAATATGCAATTCGTCTGGCGAAGCCTCTGCTCTTTTCTTAATTAGTGAAAAACTGCACCTGGAGGTTTGATATATTCATATATCGTATTTTTTGATAGAATTTTTTTTTTGCGTATTCCAAACAAACCCTGCTTTCTGTGCCAGAGAACGTGTGACTACTTCAACAGGATAAACTGTAAAAGAACGCAACACTTTCTTTCACTGATCTCCCTCCTTGACCCTTTATCTGTCGTCCAGCACTATTATTCTTTCCCTCCATCTTCTCGCCCCTTTTTTCCTCTCTTGCCTCTCACTCTCTTGCCTCTCACCCACTTCCTCATCCTCCCTTCTTGCACTCCTCTCTCCCTCTCTCTTCCCTCTCTATGCAGTTTAAGTCTAAATCAGGGGATTTGGAAGGTGTTAAGAGCTGAGGTGTAAAACACCGGCTGGTTCTCTGTAAGCTCCTAAGAGGAGAAAATAATCCAACACAAAGTCTTTCTCTCAACAGCAGCTCTCCTCCTCCTTAATCACCCTATTAGCTGCCTCTTTTTCTTCCTCTCGTCTTCCTCTTCCTCTCCTAAATCGTTCAGGTCAGGCACCAAGTGTGACCACTGCTTCCTCCCAGCTGATGATTAGGTGCCTGGAGTCTAATATAATAACGCCGTCCTGTTTGTCATCATTCACGGCTGTTTGACTGAGTCTGTAACCGTCTGCTTCCTCCTGTATTAATGTCCATTTAAATCATCAGCGATGCAGCCGGGTGCACAAACAGCTAACAATGACGAGGCATTTGTTCTGATTGCAGGATGCTTTTTGTTCAATCAACCAATCACGCTTCATGTTTATTGATACCCTACATTTCCATAAACATGATAAACGGCTTGGTGCCAAACATGGCGAGATTCACATCTCGCCGCCAGACAAGATGTGTAACATCAAGGAAATGAAACCCAAAAACTGAAAAATGCAAAACAAAACAAACGAACGAACTAAGGAAAGGCTGAGGGAGCCATTTAATCGTCTATCTTCCATGTAATCTCTCTGATGCATTTTCCCGTTCAGTCTCCAGCAGAACTAAATAATAAACTGTTGCACTCAGAAAAACAACAGACTTCCGCTCACTTTCCTCCCTCAGTCTCATCTCTCCTCTCCTCCTCATCCCCTTCTCTCTCATCTTCCTCCACTCACTTCCATCCGTCTCCCTCTCTCTCTTTTTTATATTCATAGGATTTTAAAATGTCTGTAATGGCCCTGGAAGATCAAAACACTCCTTCTCCCACTGTTTGTGTGTGTGCCTGCCTGCTTCTATGCGTGTGTATGTGTGTGTGTTTACATCTCTCTGTGTGTGTATGAGATTTGCATATCGTGGCTATGCTCTGATTGGCAAACTGGCAACGTAGAGCCCAGCGGGGCATTTTTTATTAAAAGGCCTTACCACACACACACACACACACACACAAACACACACACACACACACAAATACATACACAAAGTTAAGAACAGCCAGTGGCCTGTATCAGAACCTAATGAATAATACTAAAGAGCTAGCAGTAGGGGTTCTCCATGTATTGTTCTGTAATGCCAAGAGCAATAAAAAATTTTATTACCATATTTTTATGAGCACCAGACAAAAGCTGTTACGGAGTAGTCGGATATCTTATTAGCCATTTTGACTATTTTTTTTTCATTTATAATTATTTATTTATTGTTCAAAATGAAGTTTCCATGTAATTCAATACATTTTTACTGAGTGCTTACTGGGACATTTTATTACCTTCAAATCCACTGGTTTTAATATTATCGCTTTTAATACAGTAGTGTGACAATTTCAATCACATGTCGGCAGGAGCACATCAAAAAACTTTTAATTTGGAAATAATCTGAAAAATCATCGTCACTTCTTTTTTAATTAAATTACATGAAGAATTTCAGCAAAAATACGTGTAACCACAGACACATGATATAATAAATAATAAATGTCTAGGGGCTGGCAGCTCTGGCTACATCAGAAGAGATAATAAAGTGGGGATGTAATGATCAAAGTGCAGGGAAAAGCTATTAGAGATGTGGATTTACATTTTCTCAAACCCTGAGTGACTGTGGGACATCCAGTATGAAACAATCTTCTCCGGATGCAATTAAACGTAACACTGCTGCAGCGGCAGCAGCAGCAGCAGACTCAGGCCGAGCCATCAACCATCTGTTTACACATCATCAGTGCATAGTGGGAAATAACTAACTATGTTTATTTAATACAACTCTGAGCTCCTTGTGCTTAAACTACTGTATTTGTGATGTTGCTTTATAACTCACTTTAGTGCCGTACTTTTCGCTCTGTTGCTTTTATTTGACAGCTGTCTTTACAGATTCATGTTTTTCACACAAAATCATTAGTGGAGCCTTTTGCTCCACTATATTAACAGCTGGAGTTACCCAGTTACAGATTTAAGCTGAATTACAAGACTAGACAAAGCAGATGATGAAGGAAAACTTCAATATTCACCGCACAAGCACATCAATGGGTTCTGATCATTTGATTCATACTAATTTGTTTAAATGATCTCATTTCATGCATGTTAATTGGGTAATTTACATAATTTAATGAATTGTAAAGTCAATAATAATTCAATATTTTACTTACATAAGAGTATAATCCTCCAAAAGGAGGCATTCTGCTTGTACTTTTATATTTAATTTACATTTTGAATGCAGTACTTTTATTTAGAATAGACCATTGTATTACATTGCTACTTTTACTTAAAGGGATGTGAATCCTTCTTCTACCACGGCCCATGACTCTTTTATTAAAATGTCACAGACTCAGGCTTTAAACTTTGAATTAAAGTCTTGACTGTGAGAGCCCGTGACATCAGGTACATGCTGCCGCTGCCACACTGAGCCTTTCGAATCACTTGAGCAGATGATGTGGAAGCTGCAGTGAAAAGTGCAGGGATTGACTGCTGCGACCCCTGGCTGGCGATCACTAGGAGCCACCGGGTGTCGAGCATTCGGCCTCGTTCCCGTTTGAGCCCACGACCTCGGATTCACCGGCATTGTGTAGCTAGAAATTTTCGAAATGAAAGCTTTTTTTTTTTCTACATCTGACTATCCCTCTTGAAAAATGCCTAATTTGCATGGTATGAAAGGAGGATTTACTTAGGAGTGAGATGACAGCACTCTGAGGGGCGATAATACACACTATGAAGCTCTCTCTGTGACACCGGAGATCAATGCTGATCGTTGCAGCTAATCCACTAAACAGAGCTATAATGTTATTCCTTGGAGTAAACAGTAAATCTGAAATCATATTATGTCTGTTATAAACAGCAGCACTAAATAGCAGCTGCTCTGTAGCAATCATGATCATAAAACCACCATCCGTGTGTGTTGTGGAAAAACCAATCTGTGAAATGTGAAAAAAGAAATGTTAGTCATGTATTTTTGACTTTGTCAGCAACGTTCTGGCCAAAGCTGACATGTTTTTTGCTTCCTCGCTGCTTTCCGCCGTGATGAAACACAAGGTAACGTCACCGCGTTGTTATCTAACACTGCACCGTTCACAGGAACTCATTATCACGCAGCTAACCGACCTCCAGGTTCTCTTGTGAGACGACTGCAGATGATCCAAGATGTTAAAATATTAAAGTGCAAAACACACAGAGACTAGTCCGAGCCACTGCCCGTTCTCTGCTCTGTGATTTCTGTTAACGCGGGGAAGCTATCGCTGTGATGACACCCCCAGCAGCACCTCACTGATGGGAGACCTCCTCTATGCTATTTGGCTTTAAGTATATTTCTCCCCAAGCACCCTCTTCTTTGTCTTACTGCAGCCACTCAAGGGTGGTTTGATTCATTGGACCGTATTCGTTGTTTCTAGAAGATGATTTTATGATCATTTTATTATCAGCATAAAAGCTAAATCCTTTCATCTCCCTTTCTCTGCAGAGGCAATTAGTCTGCTTTATGAAAAATCAAATAAATTAAAATGTTAAAAAGGTTTTCACTGAGTTACAGAGAGGCTTGATGCAATTACTCTTACTTTCTTGAAGATGAAAAAAAACTTGGTGCCTACAAATACGTAGGTGCTGTTACGATGTCATGTGTGCGAGTGCATGTGTGTGTGTGTGTATTCGTGTACGTCTCGGTCATGAGTTGACAGGCAGCCTGAGGGAAAGAGAGGTCTGATGGGTATTATGCAAATGAAGCCAGCTGTTTGCTGCATTGGCAGACTCCTCATAACTCTCTTCTAGTTCTGCTGGAAGTGAGAAAATATTTCATCCCCATTTCCCTCGTCGCCACATTCTCTTGCCTCTTCTTTATTTCCTCGGAGAAGGTATTTTGTATAGACTGTAATTTTATATAAACCCTTCTCTGCACATTTTTACCGTTATTCCCTCGCTTGCGTCTGACTATCCATCTGCACTGTTACAGTAATGAATGTACAAACAGGGAGAGCTTCCTTAAGCATTTGTTGACTTGTGCAGCAGTAAAGTAAATCATTGTGAGGCTGTGGATCCATAGCTCACTGCAAAGCAAACAAACATTGTGCTCTATTCTACGCATAGGTCTCATGCTAATTTACATATTTTACTACGGCACCCACTGTGACTTAATTTCAGCCAGTTAGTAGAAACATTTGTTTCTCGCTGTAGCTTCTATTATCTGTGGTGGTTTTCTCTTTCTAATATTTCCCTCCATTTCTATTTTTTGGCTCAACAGTCACTTCAAATCACAGAGGCTAGAATATATAAAACTTCTCTGTGGTTGCATGGATGTTTCCCTTGGCATTTTGTGATTTCCAGAATTTAACATTTACAAATTATCACCTCACAAAACTTGTTTGGGCTAAAATGTTAGCAAAGCATTGCTTGTGTGTTCACACAGCAGATAAGAGATCACATTCAGTGCTCATTTATTTGGAGTCGTGTTTCTGTGTACTCAGCAAACATAATGTCAATTAACTAGCATTTTTAACTCTCCGTCAGTTTTTGAGATAAATGCAGCACCTCATTTTTTAGCTACTTGCTGCTAACAAGTCTTTCGCCCAAAACAAAGAGCTGAAAGATGATTGAAAAAAAAAAAGCTGTGGAGCTGCAAGGTGTGGAAACATAGAAAATCATCTATAGCAGTGATCACAAACTGGTGGCTCGCAGCCCAAATCCGGCCCACCGAACCATCCCATCTGACCCACGACTAGTTTCCAGAATTGTGAGGATGGAACTGATGTTAGGAGCCCATGTATATACTTATGTATGTAAAGGGAGCATAGATGGGATTTTAAAGCAAAAAACAACTGTTACTATCAGTAATCCACACCATTTATGACTCTATTTACATTCCAAAACAGGACAAACTCGCACTGTTTCACATTTATTGTTTCACATATTGTTCTTTTTACATTTGGTTTTTATTTCAGTCTCAACAACAAACTTTAAACTCGTAGACATTGTTTTTGTGCTCTATAAAGTTTACTTGAATTGAGTTGAGAAATAAAAAATAAAATATCTTTATCACTCTTGGTGGTTGACTGTGGTATAGGTGATAGGAGCTGGACTGATAAAGGCTTAAAATGCCTTCAGCTTTGTAATGAAATAAAAAAATTCGAAACAATAAACATTAAATAATAATGTTAGATAAAAATGTGATTTTTATTTCATTTTATTTAAGTGTCTGGCCCCCAAGGTGTCCTCAATCTGGCCCTCTGACAAATGATCTATGGATTCATCATTTTAATCAGCTCACATTACAAAGACTCACTTAATCCAGTGTTGATACAAAAATACTTGAAAAAGATATCTACTACTTTACCTGCTAGCAAAAGTAGGTTACTGTTTTGGTGTCTGTCAGTTATTAGGGTTATTCATTTAACTGCTTCATATACTACTACATGCACCAACAAACTGCTAACTCATGTAAGAGCCATGAACACTAAAGTTATGGGCCTCAAATCCAAAAACAATGAGCTGAAAGATGCTAAACTGCTATGTACAGCTGAGGGGTACTGTACAATTATCTATGGATTCATCACATTACACAAACTAATTCACTCTGAGAAGGCGACTAAATGCCGTGTTAATTGATGTTAGCTACATACAAACTACTTTAGCTGTGAGCTAAAAGACGCTAGTTTAAGCTAGAAATGACTGTGATTACTGTAAAGCTGCAAATAACAGCCCGGGCATTTATTTCCCAAATGACTCAACAGACTCTGTGTTTATTTGGGACAGGCATCTGTATCAGACGTTTAATTTTTTTTTAAGGCAAAGTACCTGCAACGCTCCGGTATCATTACGTTTTTAACTCTTTCATTGTCATTTATCAGTGGAAACTTGTAGTTTATGTAGTTTCACACCACAAAGTGCGTGAGCGGTGCGGGCGGAAGCTGTCTGTGAGCAGCGTGAGAGTATGTGTATAATTCACACCAGATATGTCTGCGGGCGCGATGTGGGCATGACGCATCATCTGTCAGCCCTGTCTTTAAATGCACGTGGTCAAATGTAGCCCATCTTTTTAAAAGTGCACATAGCCCTGTACATGCCCTAGACTCGTGGTGTGAGCGGTATCAGAGTGGAACCTGAGTGAGACAGATATTTCACAAACTCCGCTCTCATGCTCTGGTCTGGGTGCGGGGGAGTTAGAATAAGAAAAATTCGGAGCAAAATCACCCGGCCTTTATTTGGGACCGGCATTTGTTGCTCAATTGTGATGCTGTCACCGGCTAATAAAAGAGACAGGTGTCAATTCCTCACTCAGCTATATTTTTCAGCTTTACAGTAACTGTGGCCAAAGGATCTTAATGTCAACAATGACTCTACAAGCACTTTGCACTGGATTATCTGACATCATCTGATACATTCCAGCACACACACTGCTGGTGATGAGGGCACCATTTACATTTTGGTAAATGTAAAGAAATTAGAAATTAGAGTTGGTCCTTGTAATGTATTAAGCACCAGCCCAGTTACATGAGGACCGTTTTAGGACAGGCTTTAAATGTTTATTTGAAGAATTTTAAACATCACACCATCATGCCATGTGCATGTAATCATTTCCAGCATGTGAACCAGCTGTCATTCTGTCCCTACATAACCTTCAGCAGTATGTTCCAGCTAAGTGCTTTCTGCTGTTCATGGGACAAGAAACCAGGTCCTGGTGAAACTTAAACACACCGCAGTTCAAAGGGCAGGGGTAGCAGACAGGAAGTCCATCTAAAGTCAATTGAAACAGCTGACATCAATATTTATAAATGTATACTCCCATGTTCCTTTTATCAAGTTAGTGTATTATATAAAGGCAGGATCTTTTCATGCCAAAAGGCATAAATGAATGCTTTCTCTAGGAGCGGAATTGATTTGGATGGTGTTGGCCTCGCGGTGATTACTGACTGGAGGTCTTAGTCTAGCCTGCTTCTTATTTACCGCTACATTAGCAGCGAAGCGTCATATGCACCTCTACACACGGCTGATGGAAACACCACAGCAGGCCTCCAAATCAGTGTGAAATTACATCAACTCTATGCTTTGAACTACATGTAAATGAAACTTGTCACAGAACTGCTGGAAATGTCACCTGTCACCTCCATGTTTACCTTTTTGCAGCCTTGCTAGCAGGGCCTCACAAATATACTTGTACATCCACTTCACTTGAGTGTTGTTTACCTGAATGGGAATGTGATGGAAACTCAAAGCAGCTGAATGTCACTAAAAGCACAGTGACAGCTTGACGTCATGTGAAGCAAGTGTTTCCATAAATGTTTTTCTGAGTTTTCTTTGCTAGTTTTTCCACTTTAAGGGGGAAATAAGACTTTTTCTTTTATTTATTTATAAACCTCCTGAATTTATAACTTCATGATATTCTGACATATAGTCTATGACAAAAACAGGTATTTAGGTTGGGGTTATAGTGTAGTAACAAACACCTCTCCTCAGTTCATTGTTTGGTTTTATCCTGTGGAGCTACACAGGTAATATAGCAACACAACTCCCACGAATGAAACCTAAAGTCACTGTTTGTCTGCTTGATGTGTAAGAAGACCACAAACGTTGTGTTGATGAGTTTTGCACAGAGGTTGTATCATTCGCAGACAGCCACGATCATCATCAAGCTCGTCGTTCACAATGTGTTGTTGTACATTTAATACAAACATAATGCTAATAGCCAATATTTATTGCTAATAGCAATAAAGTTGCATCAGACTCAATAAATCTAAAGTAAAATCACGTGTTGCCTCAGTTTGGACTGTTGACGAAATGTTTCTTTGTGTATGTGTGTGTGTGTGTGTGTGTGTGTATCTGTCCAGCAGTAGATTTAAGTTTACTGTAACTGTGAGGAAAAGATCAATAGTGTTATCACTCTGTCTCTCTCTTTCTCCTTCTCCCTCCAACACACACACACAGGAATAAAGGGCATTGATCAATAACTCTATAGTACTAACAGAAAGCTTCCACAGCAGTTAAAGGCTTATTGCACAGTCACATGCACACACGCACACACACACACACACACACACACACACACACATGCTCACAAAATCACTGAACACTGAGCACAACTGAAGTGTGAGCCAAATATTGAATATTTCATACACATTCATGGCACCTGAACTAATCTGAAAACAGTTACAGGGAAAATCGATCATGTTGATTCACTCTCTGAGAACTGCTTTTATTGGTTTTGCATCCACGTAACACATTAGGACCATCACTGTTACAACTTGATGTTGCTAAACTCACAGTTCACAGATTCACTAATCTAATCAGGGTGAGACGCGGACACTGCAAAACGGGTTTGCTTGAATAAAACGAGCTGTGGGATTCTCAGAGACTTTCATTTGCCATTTGGTTCAATCCCCTGATTTGCTGCTATTTGCTGTTTAAGCTGCAGAACCCATCCAATAACTCATCTGAGCAGAACAAATACAGTGATGATAAGGCGCTGTAATCAGTCAGTCATTGTCTTCCTCTCTCTGCTGCCCCCACTGCATTTCTCATCATCACTCTCCCGTTTTCCTCTCTTCCTCCCCCACAGTCCGTATCGAGTTTACATTTTCTTTCCAATAAACTCAGAATAAATATGAGAGGTATGAAAACAAAACGGTAAGCAGGCGATAACAGTGCATCCTTAGATGTATGGGTGAAACAAAGCGAAAGAAACAACTCTTGGCCATGAATGTACTCACTCTCTTTCTAACTCCTGTGTATGAAAGTGTTGAAAGTAAAGTATATTTTAATTCTCTCCGTCTCCCCTGTCTCGCTTGCTTTCTCCTTTTCGGTGCCATATGCTCAAAGCTCCATCTCGGGCTCATTTGGAGTGCTACACACACGCAGACACACACTGAAACACACACACACACGCGCCAGCTCTATCAAAGAAAGGGAACAGCTGGCTTGCTCGATATGGATGACTACTCGCCTGTCAACTAGTTTAACACAGCACACGCGGACACACATAAACACACACACACACACACACACACACACACACACACACACCTCATCAAGACTGGTGTTTCTTACTGTTTTGGAAAGACAAGTGAAAGAGAGAGAGAGTAGGTCAGAGAGTTAAATTATAGAGTTAGAGACTTGTGGAGGACTGAAGTCAGTAAAGTCAGACTCATATGACATCACAATTACAAATATGTGTATATTCACTATTATTCTAATCACAAAATTATGCAGAGAAGAAGAGAAAGTCAAAGTTCTCACAGTTCCACAGTTCTTATAATAAGCCCAGTAATAAATAGCTAATAATAATAAATAAATATTTATTTGCACTGATCCAATAGTAGTGTAGAAATAATAGCATCTGAACTTTATCAATTCTATGTATCTATGTAGCAAAGTACAAGTAATTATTTTTTTTGGACATTTTAACCTTTATTTTGAAATGGAAAGCAAAAAGCCAGGCAGGAAACACCTCTTTCTGCCTTTACTACCTCTGGCAGTGTGAGCAATTACACTAATACTGTCAAACACCCAAGACAACAAGTTGTTCTTTATGTAGAGTAAATGTAATAGCTACATAGCCTACTCCATATATGCCAACCAGTCCAACAGCAGCGAGGTGACAACAGCGCTTGAAGTGGGTCGGCTTGGTTCTCTGGGCCCTAAATAAACTGCATTACCCAGGGGGCGCTATGTGACGCTCACCTCTTCCTATTTTCACCTGCCTGCTTTTCTCTTTGTAATGTTAAAGTAATGTTACAGAGGCATGGTGATGCAGAGCCGTTTCATTTGAGTGACCCACTAAAAGTAGAAAAAGGACAAAGTATCCAAGGTTTTCACCAAGAATATGAGGGAGTAAAGCCTGAAATTTGGAATGTAATAGACTACTTAATGAATGGGGAGCACTGGCACTTTTTTTTCCAGTTCAAGCCTTGAATGACATCTATGTCTGCCCTCAGTCTCCTATCCACTTTTAGCCACACCAGCAGTAATCCATGTTTGACCTTGTCACTCACTCTCCTTTGGACTGTATCTTTTCCTCTAAATGCAATCACCAGCATCAGCTCTGGCAAAGTTGCTGGTTGACCTAGAATCCATTGCTTGGTGCAGGAAAGTCACCACACACACACACACACACACACACACACACACACACACACACACACCAAACTCTTTGGCATAACCCTTTCACTGATGGGCTTCATTATCCCTCCAACTTTAATGGCCTATTATTTATTAAACATTTACAAAGTGCTGAGTTGAATGATTTTTATAATTCTGTGCTCTTAAGCTTATAGGGAGCTTATTACAAAAATGTATTATGATATGAAATCAATTTAAATAATTTAGAACTTCTCTGTTTAACCACCTTCATATTGATATTGAACAGTAAAAATATGGGGCTGAAGTCAACCAGTTCTACTAAAATCATACCTCCCCTTCAAGCAATCAATTAGCCACAGGAATATGCACGTTCTTGCTATTATCTTAATTGGTCTTTGCAGCACATAAATCACTTGAATCTCATTTTCAGACACAAGCACATTCAAATACGCTTATTTTAATATGTGCATATTCAGATCACTCAACCTCTTAGTCTTTTTGACCAAATGAGTATCACTGACAACCTCTTTGACAATACATAGCGGTGTCAACTAGTTTGGAGTTGATGTTAGACCTCCAGTAGTCTCCAAAATCAAAGTTGTGAAGAATATTGAATGGTGCCAGTTTTCAAAGGCACTCCAGCTCCATGGCAGCTAAAAATCCTGGAGTAAAACTGATTTAGTGCTGTTCTCTTTATGAAAGTAAAACTGGTGATTGTCCAATTTGGTCGGATGAGAGCACATCGACCAACCGTCCAATTGATTTCTCGACCAGGAGACCAAACGCCTAGTAAATAACAAGAGATCTGTTACTGCTGAAATCATTTTAAATACTTTTTACTACTCTGCAGTTCTGTGCCTCCGCCAACCAGTCCAGTTAGTATGTGCTTAAATTTATGAGACAGACTATTGACTATTGGCCACTAAAATCTAAAAAGTTTATCCTTGAATCCAAGTGAATGTTTATGTCAATTAAAAAGGACACCCTCAACACACTCTTGATATATCATTTTCACAAAAATGTGACAAGAACAAAGTGTTTTCTATGCATATATATATATATATATATATATAGAGAGAGAGAGAGAGTGATAGTTACTGTGTTACATTGGTTGATCTCTTACCTCTCCTGTGTGGCTGAGACTCAGCTTTGGCAGTTTATTCTTCACATTTCCAGAGTTTCCTCCATAAGCTTGACTGCCATTGAAGCTCTCTGTGGCCACTAGAGGGGGTTTAAGCTGGGGAGAGTCACTAGGCGCCTGATCCTGGCCATCCATTGGTCGAACATACGCCGTGGGCTTCTGCTGAACTGCAACTGACTTCCCTGATAGGCTGCCAGGTGGAAAGGTGGGGGTTGTTAGTCCAGATGTGGGAGTGGTTAGACCAGGAGTAGGTGTCGTCAGAACTGATGTGGAAGCCAGCGGGGAGGAGGATGTCGAGAAGTGAGAACCTGTTTCATTTTCAAATGGGGAGGATTTAAAATGTCCACCATTTTCTGCGTTAGTGGAAGACTTAAAATGGCCACCGTCCATGGTGGAAGATCGAAAATTGCCGCCATCTGTGACAGATAAAAAGAGAGAAGAAAACCAATAAGAAAAGTAAAAACTCACCAAAGCAACACCTGTTATAGAAGAATATTGCTCTGCACTGTGCCGTCAAAATCTAATGAAGGTTGAATGCCAAAAAAATCCCTCTCGCAGATGGATGGAGCCAATCACAATCAAAACAAATTATGGGTTGCTGGGTAGTTTAAAAATCAGCAGCAAGATGTGGTTATCGTCAGAACCAGATGGTAATTTTCAGAAATCCCTCCCAAAAGGTGATATGAGTCTGTTTTGCAAATAAAAGAGTTTTCAAAAAATATGAGTGAGAAAATAATTTTTATCGCTTCCTGGTTGTAATTCTAAGATGAGGACGTTAAGGATTTCTGACGGTAACAATATTGCATCTCCCATTTGATAAAGAGAATTACAGATGTGCCAACAATCAAATGAAACTTCTGCAAAGTCTGGCAGCTGTGTCTACATAAAAACTAATATGAGCACCAACTGCAATATATTCAGCAAATTTATAAGGAGCTATATCCTGTTAGTTTGGACCTGCTTAACAAATACTTATCACTGTAAAACCAGCTAATTTGGGGTGTTTACATGGAAAACCATCTCAGAACATTTCAATATTCCCGAATCAGAATAACATAAGATGTGCACAACACATTTAAACTGATGCAGCATTAGCTTAGCATGAGTACTGGAGGCAGGAGGGAACATCTAGCCTGTCAATGTTAATCTAAGTGACTGCAGTTTTATATTTAGCATCTTCTCAACTGACTCACAGTGAGAAAGCATATTTTTCAAAATGTCAACCTATTCCTTTCAGGCCTTTCTGTGTTAGATTTACCTGGGAGAGGAAGAGTTTTGGAGGGGTGGGAAGAGTGCCTTCGAGAGGATGAAGAAGACGAGGAGGAGGAGGAGGATGAAGAAGAAGGGCTTGAATCTCCTTTTAGACCTAGTTCATCTTTCAGTGAGCTAAACAGTTCTTCATGTCTTTGCATTTGCTGTTCCTCTAATAAAGATATTTTCCCTCTCCCGCCAGCAGCTCCAGAAGCCTGCCCTTGACCATTCTGTCCTAACCCCAGAACAAGGCCTGTTCCCTGGGTGCTCTGTCCGTGACCCCCCCTTGACCAGTCCATGGAGTTTCGTGACTTCTTCGTATTCTGGTGTTGGATTGCAGATGTGCTTGTTGTTGACGTGGTTGAAACCGGAGGCTGCATGGATGTCGAAGATGAAGATGGTGCGTTTCCCATCCTTTTGTCTCCACCCACCTCTGCTCCTCCTCCTCCACCTGCTCCTCCTCCTCCTCTTAAGGTTTCGTTGAAAATCTGAGACTCCACGGCAGGTCTTTCTGTTGTTGAAGTGGTTGGGGTTTGCACATTATTGTTTGCACTGCTGCCTTTGGGAATTCCCACTAAATGACTCTGGTTAGAATGGCTGGTCAACAGGTCTTTCATTTCTTCATAGGAGCCCAGTGTGTTCTGGACGCGACTGGCCAACGCATCACCTTTATTAGTCTGAATAGAGAACAGGGAGAAAAAAAAGACAGGAGGGGTGGAGAGAGAGAGAGAGAGAGAGAGAGAAGAGTATTAATTAAGTCTTCCATTTTTCCATTTCTCCACACTTAATGAAAAGCCCTCTTTATTCATCCGGAGAGGAACAGTAAGAGATGGATAGGGTGACCACTGACCAGACATCAGGATGAGATGATTAATTAAACACATGCCACCCTTAAGAGGGTCCGGTCCAGGCTGGAGCAGTAAAATTAATGAAGCAGGAATCATTATTAGCCTGACCCCAGATTCACAAGCAATCATCGCTTGGAGGACAGTGCAGGCCTCGCTGATATATGACAGTGTAGCACCTTCAGCTGCTACGTGGAAATGCTGAGCTGTTCCTCAGAATAGCTCTAGAGTACCTTTTGTGTCAGTCACCCACAGCTTCTTTGCTATATATACCATATAACTATGTGATCTGATCATTTGGCAGTTTTGAAAGGACAAGGGTAATCAGCAGTAGCTTCAGCACTTCTATATTTGGAACCAGATAGAGGAAGGAAACATGAGGGCGACCAGAGGATTTCTGTACCATTCTCTGACATTTCCTTTAATACCTACACAACAATTTATGTTGCAACTATTAATCATGAGAAAATGTGAATCATGCACCATCTATAACCTATAATTTAATCGTGACACTTCCTGATGAATTATGGACAAATGACGAACACTGGAATCACAGAGTAAGATCAATGTGAAATGTGACCCTGTAATTTATTCTGTGTAACTTTTGTGGATCGGTCGAGGCCAGATAGCTGACAGCTGGCACTCTGCTAATCACCCATGTACTAACATGGCGTGATAGAAGCTTTAAACTTAGCAATGTGAGAGGAGTGAATTAGACCCTTTATCTAATTTTCAAGACAGGGTGAAATTGCCTGTATTTGGAGAGGTTAATGAATTCATGAATAATGAATTTATGTTCACAGGGAGTAGGAGATTAACTAACCTTAGGCAATGTTTCTCATAAGTTATATGTAATAATAATGAATAATCCTGGCACTGACTGTAACAGAACTTACAACACTAATCATGCAGATATGTGTGAGGCAGCTGACTGTCAAACTACATTTATCTTCATTTTTATGCATCGAAAGAAAACAACCAAACACATGGGGTGTTGATGTAGAAAAAGAAATGGGATATTACTGGACACGATCTATAAAATATTTACTGTTAAATTCTTGAGAAAGCACAAATATCGAGTCTGTTTTGTCCGTATGTGTGTTTTGTTTTTCTTCTGCAAACAGCTTCTGCCTATAACCAAATAATACTGTAATAACAGGCAATGATCCGTGGAGAGGTCTTATTGCTGAGGAGGGAATTCTCTGAGTGGTGTGTGTGTGTGTGTGTGTGTGTGTGTGTCAGACACCTCTGATTCTAACTGAGAGCAATCTAAGTGCCATTTGATGATAATTGCCTTATTGTGATACCCTTATTGGTTTGACTGTAGTTTATGAACCTGGCGGTAAAACTGAAACAAATGGTCACACAATCGTTAGGGAACACTGAAGTCTCAGTGTCTTACATATGATTTGTTAATTATTTCTGGATTATCTGATTAATGGTTTAGTCTATGGAGTGCCAAAATATTGTAAAAAAAGATTAAGCATCTTCAGTGAGGCTAGTAGCTCCGAGAAGTTGCACTTACAGCCACAGCTGTGCTTCGAGGTAAATGCTTACGTTGCTTATTGTACTCGATTATCAGGCAGCTGCTGATAAATTTCCAAACTGATTAATTGAATCATCGTTTCAGCTCTTAGTCGAGCTCCCATTGGGATGCAATTCACTGGGGACCCCATATATATTTATATACAGAGCATTTGTACTGGATAATGGGTGTTTGTGTTTCACTGAAATTTACACACCAAACCTCCAGGATTATCTAGTGGCTGAGACATAACTTCTACTTTATCTCTCAAGTGCTGTAATCAATGAGCAGATGACAGTTCTACATTTGCAGCTAATGTGCTTTTAAAACTCTCACGAATAATTTCCACCATGACCTGCACACTTCTCAGCCGGGAGGAGGAAGAAAAGAACCGCTAAAAAACATGGCTCAATGAAATATGATACGTTATTTGCGGTGAACTTTTTACTTGATATGGCCGAACATCTTTGCTGTAATTACAAATCACAGGTTGACTGGAGCTTAAGGTGACAAACCCTTATGGCTCTGTGTGCCACAAAAAACTTCAACTCTGATCTATGTGGTGGGAAGCAACATTCATCTCTTGTCTACCAAATCTCTCCTCATTTCACAGTATCCTTCATTTTTACACTCTAATAAAGCAGAAAAACCATGAAAATACCCCCCACCCCGAAAAAAAAAAAAAAAAAAAAAAAAAAAAGGTAAAACAGTGCAAAGACTGAAGCCTTATTTACAAAAAAATCAAAAAATCATACAAGAAAGGAGGGAACTGCATTCATATAATCTTAACAGATGTAATTTCTGTGTACACACATGCGCGCACACAAACACCACACACATGCACACACACACACACCGTGGCAAGCCAAAGTTAGCTGTGAATAAATTAGCCCATCTCTTCTCCATCTCAGGCTCATGAATAAAAGATCTGGTGGCTGAAGAGGAACAGAAAACACATTTACACAGAGGCAAAATGGAAAACAGAGGAGAAGGAGAGGATGAATTGAATGCCTGTGTGTGTGTGTGTGTGTGTGTGTGTGTGTGTGTGTGTGTGTGTGTGTGTGTGTGTGTGTGTGTGTGTGTGTGTGTGTGTGTGTGAATAGATCATCCCAAATAGCTGCTAACAGCATAACGCTCTTTAACAGGATTAGAAGAGGGATTAGCTAATAGCTGACAGAGAAAATGAACACTGTACAGCGGGAGAGACAGAAAGACAGACGCAGAGAATGACGGACACATGATGGATGAACAGGTACAGAGAAAACAGAAAATGAAGAGGACACACTCGAAATGATACAATTTTTATAAATCTTATTTGATAATAAAAAAGGGGGCTGATAGAGATCTGTAAAGGAGCAGTTCAGTAAGTTCAGTCAGCACTTAGACACAGAGGAAGTGCATTCAGAGTGCATAGGCCTTGGAAAATCTACTGAATTGACCAGAAAAAAAATGATAGTATGGCAAATAAATTAGCAGAGGAGAGAAACAATAGTTGCCAAAGCCATTTTCTTTTTAAAGTTTAGAAGAAGCAGAGAAGATAAGATAAACCGTGGAAGTCATAGTCACAGATGTGCTAAATGGAAATTTTAAAAACGCTGGAGAAAAGAAAACAATGACACTGCACATACTCAACATTTAATATTAACACTCTTGCTTGCAGATAATGTTGGGAAGACTCCACTTTGAGATTTTTCCCCCTTCCTTTTGTATTTCTGATTTATTTTTCAACACTTGATACTGCAAGAGGTGAGGTCTATCTAGGTTTATATCTGGTTTATATTTGTCTTAACTGTACACCTTTTGTAAACCTTCATTACACTTTGTTATCTTTTAATTGCACTTGAGACTATACACATTTTTTTTTCCTATTCATTATTTTGTTACAGGAAGAAATTACAATTACCACCTTGTGTTTACATACAGTACATTACATACAGTAAATTAGAACATCAAAAACTAGTTTTGTGAGGTCACAGTGAAATTGACACAGTGAAATTAATTATTAAATTTAAATGATGTGAAGTGAAGCTTTGTATGAAATTTAACAAAATAATCAAACTTTGGCTCCAAGTGAACATTTGTGAAAAAAATCTTCCTTTAAGGTCTTCCTGAGTTATTGTATGACAAGGCTATAGTTATTTTTGTGAGGCCATAATGAAATAGGCCGATTGTAAAAGACAAAAGACAGATTGTAAACGGATGTTTACAATCCCAAGATGTTCACAAGAATGGGATGGACAACGCAAAAACATAAATCTGTTTTCAGTTGACAAACTGAAGTCTGAGAGTCGGGTCTTTCAGTTAAAAACTCTTTGTTCTCCTGTTTGATGGGTGATCTCCTCCAGCACTTGAAAAAAGGCAAAAAAGATTTTATTACTCTTCTTATTCGGATCAATTCTCAATAATTCTCAGTTTACAGGCTCTGAAATCTATCATTTAGCTCAGTCAGGTCAGGCCACACACACACACACACACAACACACACACACACACACACACACACATTTTGACCTCACCTCAGCACCATTAATTAATTGGAAACAATTAGTTGGAGTACCGAGTCACCGAGGATTAGATTCATTATTACAGCAACCTCTCATGTGCTACCATGGCCCCTTGAACCTCCAGCAATGTCTTACTAAGGAGCCCCTACATTCTTTTGTGCAGTTAAACACATTCTGTCAAGATTCAATGCGACCCGTCCCAAGGTCGATACACCTGGCGGCATAACCAAGTGTTGAAGTGGCTGCCACTAACAAACGAGAGTTAACAAACCAAAATCAATTTTATACACAGGGGCATGAGAGTAGCCCCAGACTTCATGCATAGCTAGTTCACATTCAGCTAAAGAAGAAACAAGTGATGGCATCTCAAGTACCTCAGATCACAACAGACCAGGACCTTATGCTCAATGGTTATTATGCTATTGGTCTCAGAGGGACGAGAAGGAGGCGAAAAGAAAATATTACAATAGACTGTAACGATCCATAAGCCGATCATTAGAATTATCAGCCACAAAACCAGCATTAAAGTGAATTATAGCACAAAAATGTTTGCTGGTTAGCAATAACAATCTCTCCCATTGATTGCTCGCATAAGGGAAAATTGTTTCATATGAGTCTAAATCACAAAGTGGGGCTGCTTCAGAGGAGAGTGGCCCATCCTCACTGATTAAGACGTTGTAAATTCACTCCATTTGCCCAAATGAAATTCTGTTGTCGGACACATCCACTTCTCCTCCTGCAAAGATCAATCAAAACTTAACAGCGAAATATAAAGCTGTCTCCTAAACAGCAATGAGAGAGCATTTTGTGTAGGGAAAGCAGGGCCCAGTGTAAAGAATCACAGCTCAGACTATAACTGTAAAAAGCTGTGTTGTGTGTAGCTTACTGATATTAGCTCAGTTTGTGTTTCAGTCTTAAGATCATTTAGTTTTTGCTTTACATTTGTGAAACAAGCACTAAAGTGTTATGTAGTATAATCAGTTCGTATTTGAAACCGAGGAAACATTTGTGCAAACTTTAAAGACATTTCCCTTCTGCTTGATTTCACATTCAAAGGGCCAAAGTTTGTGAGGCCATAATGACCTGTGACTACCCAAAGTCTATTTGGTTCATCGTTGAGTCCAAGTGAATATTTGTGTCAATTCTGAAATGGTTCCCTCATGGCAAGGCAAGAAATGTGTTTTCTGATGTCACAATACCACCGAAATCTAATCAGTTTATCTTTGAGTCCAGTGTTTGTACCAAGGATGGACAGATGGACAAACAGATGGATGTTAAGACAAAATTTTATCATAATAAAAAACCACCGTGTGTTGTGTGGAGTCTGAATAGCCTAGCTTAGAATCAAAATGATGTAAGCAGCTAATGTTAGCGGACAAGTGTACAAGAGGACAAGTGTACAAGTGTAAATTTGTGGTTTTAGGTAGAGTTTAATGCTGCAGTTAAATTTTACACCAGACTAACCACCTCCCAGCTCCAGCTCATTTAATGCACAAACACACAAGTGGCACGCACCTTCTCACTATCAATCCAGTAATCAGCAGCTCTTACTTTATAAGGTTCTCCAAACAGATTGAATCCAGTTGAGAACAGGTCTTCATCCTGTTGGACCTCCTGATTCCTCCGTTCCCACTCCCTCCTCTTCAGGGCGCTGCGCTCTGACTCCAAATGACTGCAAACATTAAGAAAAGAAAAGGCTTGTTAGTATACCCCCAATGAGGCAAACACATACCCTGCCACCACCGAAACCCACTGGTTTTTAATGAGCATTGCTAACAAGTTGTTGTTGTTTTTTTTTTTTTTGGAAAAGAGCATTGGCTGAGGTTCTTTACCCGCAGTGTTATTAGAGTTGCTGTGATGATGGTAAAGGAAAATAACAGGGTAAATAATGTCATTGCACTGTTTGAACATGATTCAAAATTACACATAAACACTGAGGGAAGGGGACAAAACAGCAAGAAAAGATGGATCTGTAAAACAAGACTTTAACAGACTTGAATAATGAAGCTAAATGGTTTGTTTAATATCGCTAATAATATTTAGACATAGGTGACTTATCAAACGTGGCTGTCTGACATGTCTCTGGATGTGTTACAGTTTCCATTTTGCTCACTATTTACTTCACATCTAACATGAACATGCTGCTTTCCACTGAAACTAATGTTATGATAATTCCACTGTATAAGCATATAAACAGTTCTGAAGAGTATTGGAAAGTTTATTTCTCTTTGAATCAGCTAATCGCAGAGGTAAAGTGGTTAATATGTTTTTAATCAGGACTTGAATCAATAACAGAAGCCTTAGGATTAATTTGGAAAAGGACTGCCAGATCTTCAAACTCTCAGAAGATGTCTGCCCCATGCTAGTCTTAAAAAAGTGACATTAGCATTTAGCTCAAAGCACATAATGCAGTTTCTCATCAAAGCTAAAACTATATCCTTTCTGCTAAACTTCTTCCTATTACTAAAGATCATTTTTATGGTGCCTTTATTTTATTTTATTTTAATTCAAAAAAGAGATAATAATTGCTCCCATACTGTATTCTTAGACCATAGATTAAATAGGGTGCTGGCAGCAGGGGGCAGTTATCTTAGCTTAGTTTATAAACTGGAAGCAACTAGCTTATTTCTTTTAAAATTGAAAAGTATATTTAATATATAGAAACTTTCTTCCTGCTTTTTTGTTTACCTAGAAAAAAACATTAAAAATAGAAATGCAAAAAAAAGGAAAAAATGAACGTCCACATACATTTGTAGACTGTGGGTTAAACAGGGTGTCAAGAGGAGATTAGCGTAGCCTATTTTGAAAGCAAGATGAGACAACTAGCCTGGTTCTCACCAAATAAAAAGCATCTAATAGTACATGTCATATCAGTAAAAATATGTTTTCTGTTTATTGTTGGCTACAAAAAAGGAGTAAATATTTTTTTATATATAGTACATTAGCCGCAGGTAATGATTAGCTTAGCTTAAAGAAGCAGGTAATTAGAAACTTTTTTTTCCTGCATTTTGTTCATAATTTGCTACAAAAATAAAAACTATGTCAACAAACAGACTGTGATTTAAGCAGTTAAGAGAGAATTAGCTTAGCTTAGCTTAGCTTAGCCTACAGATTGGAAGCAGAGTGAGACAACTAGCCTGGTTCTCACTCAATTAAATGTATATCATGGAGTATGTCCTATCAGGAGAATTATATTTGTGTATTTCCTTCATTATTTGCTACAAAAAGGAATGCATATTTTTTAATATACTACAGGACATGATTAGCTTAGCTTAGCCTCAGAGGCAGGGTGACATAACAAGCCTGGTTCTCTCCAAAGTCCAAAGTATATTTTATCAGCATCTTTGCAGCTTTGTAAACACATTGTTTCCTGTTGTTTCCAAACAGGATTATGAAATATGACATCTTGTGATTTTAAGGATGAGGATGTGGTGTGAGTAGCATGTTTCTTGATAAACACCAGTTTTTTATTCTGTCTACACAGCATTTCAGTGTACCTGACTGTTGCTAGAAATAGTTGCACCCTCACACCACAAACTGTTTACGTGTGGATTCAGCTAATGAGATGCAGCTTGTTAATCAGTGAGCTTTAGAGGTGCTGGCAGACATGTTTAGGACAGGGTTGGGCTTGCTGTTTCTCCCTACCTCTAGTCTTTGTGCTGAGGGAAACAACACACAACAAAGTCACAACTATACTGTCTGATCTAGCACTATACTAGCCTGAGCTCATAAAGACAGTGTTTTGCAGTTTTTCTATTTATAGTAAGGGTAATACAAAGTAACATATGCCATTAACTGGGTGCTTTCATTCATGAGTGCATTCATCTTTAACGTAGGTGAATCCACTGGGAGTTGAGCTCCTTATCCAGGCGATGTTTATGACGCGCTGCACCCACTGAACTCCACCACGCTGCAAAGGCCAGATGCATTTATGTCCTGTCACGGTGTCACTGGATGGCTCCCAATAAAATTTGCTTTTAATCTTCTAACATTCCTACGTTCCTGCTATGAACTATGGTGCTGTGAAAGCCAGAATTATTGCCTGTGGATTTGATTCAAGATTGTTTCTTGTGGCATTTAAAATATGAGACAGCTGACAGTAAACAATGAGAGGAATGACTGGAGGGAAGGGAGAGTGGTCTGTGGAGAACAGGGAGGGTGGTGAACTCAGGTTTTTGGAACACTTCCCTTATGTATTTTTAGCAGAAATTTAAAAAAAAAAAAAATACTGGACTTTTACCAATTCAGCCTGCTTTCATTAACTTCTCCAATAACAAATCTACAGGCTGGAGGCTTCACTTGAATCCTGTTTTACCACACTGCTGAGAGACGAGACTGACCGGGTAATTAGCAATCAACACAATTAAAAAGAGACTCTCTTTGAGTTTTTTCTTTCACTTTCAACATTTAATCTAACGCCAAGATGTGAGTGGGTTGGGAGAAAGAGTGGAGAGGCAATAAAAAATAAAAATTCACAGAGACCCATGGGAGGAGGAAAGGACAAAAAAAAAAAGACAGAGTTTCAGGGCATCAGACAGTTTCTTTAAAAGGAAAGAAAAAATAACAGAATGATAAAAGACAGAGAGGAAGGTAGAATGAGAAGAAAGAAGGAGCGGAAAACAAGAGAGCTGTGGGAATAGCAGACAAAATGAGTGACAGGTTAGGTGTTTGTGTGTGTGTGTGTGTTGTACAGCAGCGTACGTAGATGCGATCAGTGTGTGTGCTGGGACTGCTGGTTGACATGTGCATTGTCTGTCAGCGTAGAAAGATAACTGACAGAGCTGTCACTGCAACAAACACACACACACACACACACACACACATATACACACACACAGCTACACAACTGCAGTCCCATGTCAGAGATCAGTGTCTCTCTCTCCGTCTGCCACATGTAGTCATTCACAGGAAGTGAATCAGGTCAGATGAGGTAATTAACACGTCCAGGATTTATTTGCCGGCGCGTGAGGCAGGACTAGAGTACAATCCTGTCTGTCACACTCAGGTTAACCCGCCACTGGCTCCCTTTACACGTCACTGAACTCAAATTTTACAGCTACCTGCCTTTGATACGGTGAAACAGAGTTGTCGTGCTAAAAGTCACTCAGTCCAAATCGAGATGTTTTTTTTTTTTTGAGCTGGTGTGGAACAGCTAACTAAGGGATTTGGTCTAAATGTAGCAGAAATTTAAAAGAAGTTTCAAGCAATCAGGAAAAAGAAAATGCAAATGTTGGCGGAGCTGATCAAACCACCACAGAGGAAGAAAATCAATGAGAAGATGTAATTAAAGGTGGGTGTTTAAGTCAAATGATTCAAGATTTCAGTTTTCAGTTTCCACACACTGACACACAGACTTCTCTCTTTTGAAAACTCAAAAGTGCCAAAGTCGATTTATGTTTCTTATTATGTATATTTAAAAAAAATAAGTAATTTTAAATTCAAAGTCATTAACCAATCAAAGGTGGTGTCTGTGTTTGGTTTTGCTCATGTTTTAGTTGGTTAGTTTGATTAAAAAAAAAAAAAATACTGTATTTTACTGTACTATTGTGCTCACTTTTCAAAATAAGAAAGAAAGAAGAAAGAATGAAATGGGAAGATGATGGACATATGGATGGATTGGTGGGGATTAATAGCAGTGGTGATGTCAGCAGTGGCACACTGTCCATGTTGATATTTTCTGTGAATGAAAATGTAGCAGCGGCAGCTTTCTCCCAGTGTATGTTTGAGTGTGTGTGTGTGTGTGTGTGTGTGTCTGAAGTAATGCTGATAGCCAGAGTAAGCTCTGGGAATTTAATCTCAGCAGAGCTGTACTGTGCTCCCCTGATAAACTAAACACACACACACACACACACACACACAGTGTGTCTCTAACACAGCCTCATCACCCCCTCATTCACTTTCAGTTTCACTGCGCAGTGTTTCAGTAGAGCTGCTGCTGTCATACCCTTTAGCAAGGTACTGAACCTGCAGCCACCCAGTAGAAATACAGCTTTCTCTGTTTGATAGATGAAGGTTAATCGCAGGGTTTAGCATCAAGCAAATGAGCTATTACAGCTGACAGGTTTGGATTTGAGACCACAATTTATACGTCCTAATGGTAAAATGTGTATGGAACTGTGCTGAAATTATGGGAATTTAGTTTTATTTATTATATTTATTCATGTAGAAGCCTCACTTTTGATGCCAGTAAAAACCCAAAACCATTTCCAGCACGCTGCACAGCTGCAGCCAGATGTTGAGGCCCGGTCAGTGGATTGAGTTGAACATGTTGAAGTTTTCTGTGTTCTGTCGTCAGCAGCATGAACGGCTCTGGCCTGCGTATGTCATCAAGAGAGTTTCTGGAGCTGCTTCATTGGAAATCTACTGGAGCCTGACTTTGTGCACTCATGCCGCATTTGTGTCTTATGGGAATTACTGTCAGAACAGTTCAAGGCTACAGCTTGGAAATATATTTTAACTTATTCGAAGGCATTGAGACATTTGAAGTGAAGTGTAAGTTTTACTCATTTGCAATCAGCTTTTTCCTGCTTATTGTAGCACGTTGGAATTAAGCCCTCACCATTACTGTTTTTGAAAATAAGTAACACAATTACTTTTCCCGAACATTGAATTATTGCATTTCATCCTCCCTCAAATGTACAAATGCAGACGGTGCCCGAGATTACAAAGTTGATGAATCAGTCTGAGCCCTGCAGGTTTAGGACAAAAATTGTAAAACTAGGTAAGAGAAGACTTTTTTCACGTTGGAGAACAAAAATACTGATATTTTGAAGCAACTGGTGAAACAAAAAGCTTTAACAAAGATGACAGGTATGTGTTGTTGAAGACATGCAGACTAATAACTACCTGTTTTCTTGTTCCACTACTGACTTCATCTTAGTGAAAATGGTAACAATGATTGATCAGATTTAACAATTTAACAAAATTTAACAACCTCAGAAACACTATGGTTATCTATATTTTCATTTCTGTAGGTCCCTTAAAAGTTAGATTGCCAACTAAATAATCTTTTTTGTACTACTTTTTACTTTTGGAGGAATTAACTACAGCCTAGAAGACTAGAAGATATAACTACTTTTTAGTAACCTAGGAATTAAGATAAGTTCACAACAAATTAATTTTAATGCTGGTTTGAGTGATTACTGAAATAAAACAAAAGAGGTTAACAGTAGCCAGACCATCAAACTGGAGTGTTTCTTCTAAAATGTTAGCTGTGTGGCTACCAGATGATCAGTATCTTCCAATCATATTCATACAAGTGTAATCCTTGGACACTTAACATTTCACTTTTGATTCATTCGTGAAAACACAATTTACTGCAACTCCATTACCCCAACCTCCTTCTTAGATGCTATATTTCTTATACAAATATTTTGTACATGTTCGTTAGTTCTCATTTGCTATGAAAGGACATTTTCCTGTGCTGAACGAGTCTTTCCAGCTCTCCGTCCTGTCTCCACCTAGTTCAGCCAGCACACATCATGGATTTTTTAAAAACAAAATAGCCTTGCGTTCTCCCCAACAAGGTTTTTCCATGAAACATTTTGGATCTTGGATGTTTGGATGTAAAGCACAAAGTGAACGTGCCTCCTTCAAAGTGCTGGAGTTTTTGTTCCAGGAAGTGTGAAATCCTTGCCAGTGGAGACAATGGAGCTTTGTTCACGTTCACAAAAACTGTCAAACACGATGGTGCAAACTGATCACAGACTCTTGTTTTTATTTCACTTCCAAGTTTTACCCAAAGCTTTTATCAGTGTGCAACACCCCTCACCCCCCACCCACTGTGGAGTCATTATGGCAAACCGCTTTAAATCACAAATCATTTTATTAATTTATTGCTTCTAGGATTGAAACAACACTGATTATTATACCTTTAGCTCAAGTGGTGATATAAAAAAGTCTTTGTATTTTATTTAACCTGCATTTACCCAGGCAGCTCAATTAGGAATAAACCCTTGAATGCACTTGCAGTGTGTGTGTGTGTGTGTGTGAGAGAGAGAGAGAGAGGGGGGGGAGTGGTGTGTGGGGGCGTAGAGCGAGTGTTTTGGAATGACAGGGAGAAGTGAGGGGGATAATGAGAGAAGGAGGAAGAGGAGGAGAGGGGGAAGGAGAGAGGAATAGCTGTCAGGCAGCAGACAAAAGCTTTGTTTGAAGTGTCAGTTCAACGACGCATTTTCAGTACATGTGCATGTGTGTGTGTGTGTGTGTGTGTGTGTGTGTGTGTGTGTTTTCTGATTTGTGTGTTCATTCAGACAGCATTAGACATCAGAGAAACATCAGCAGGCATTCCTGGATAGACACAGGAAGAGGAAGACGATCCACAACGCCATCACTGTGAGAGATACACGGCTTTTAGGTTCCTGTATGTGGATGCAGTGTGAGAAAAAAAGGGATATCCGAAATCACTGCTTTGCATCTTTGTGTGCGTTTGGCATGAGAGCCAGGTATTATAATGAGGCACAGCCTTCAAACATGTTGTTACCTCCTGGCATTGTTTTCATGCACATCACACAGCCCCTGTGTGTTTGACACTGATGGATAGATAAATAGACTGAGAGCGAGGACGGCGCAGGAATGAGACAGGACTCTGCTGCTGCTGCTGCTTTGTGTTTTTTAGGCACGTGTCACTTCAGAGACGAGACGGTAACGACACACAGACATATAGAAATCACACACTGTGCACAACAGCTCTGTCATTTACATGTGTACATATTTCCTTAGTACTTATTTCCTCCTTTTGTTTGTATTTAGAAAACAGTGATCGCAGAAGAGCATCAACTAAACCTGTGAATAGGTCTTTAAAAAGATCAGTTGACTACAAAACTATATATTTTAACACACATGTTGGGTTTGGAGTTTTTCTCTATTAGATGTATGTATATAAAATATGAAAATTAATTAGTGGAGCCAGATGATTGGTTTTGTGAATTCTCCCAGTCAAAACAAGAGGAATTATATAATATACAACAGATTCATTTCCATGGATAACATGAGGCAAATATTCACTTAACTTAAGTTATTTACTGTATTTGAACCATGTCTTACTGCTCATTGTAAAAACAAATTTAAAGTCAGTTATCAGTTATCTGATTAATTTATCTGTTTGCAATTTTTATTTTACCTAATATCAGTATCATCAAATAAAACAAAAGCAAGTTAAAAACACATTCAGTAACAAATTCCACTATAATCAGGTATCAAGTTTAACATTATAATAATACTATAACAATAAAATACAATAGAATGTAATGTAAACTTCCGTACTGGAGGTTTTCCTTTACTGAAATCTGACACTTTAATGTTGAATTTAGTTTTTTTACTGTAAGAAATAAATTCTTAACTCTACATATTATGTTTCTGACTGATGTTCAGTTCTAATGTTATTTTTTGTGAATATAAATTTACTTCCTTTCAGGCTGCACCAAACAACATGTAGTAATGTATCTGAATGCAGTCTGAGACGCAACACTCAGGCTAAAAAAAGTCTGCTAAGCACTTGCTACTGCTCATTTAGCGCATTGCTTTGAGTGCACATTAACAGTTGAAGGGAACTTGATGAGTCTTTGAACATTTCTATTGACTCAGATCTTTGCTCATGTGGAACATGGCATCAAAACAATCGTAGAGAGTAAAATTCCAGGAGATGTTACACAGAAATTTGACCTGAAATATAAAAGTGAGAGGAACAAAAGAAGGATTTTAACTAGAAATATCTCACAGGTGTGTGCCCTGTGTTTCTAAGACAATCCTTCAAAGTGTTTCAGAGATTTCAGAGTTTCAGAGAGAGACTGGGACGGACAACACAAAAACTATTCCATAAGTTACACCACAAGAATGTTAAAATGAAATAAATAATCAGACCCTCCAAAATCTCACAATGTTGCGATCGCAACTACTAATGCAAATTCAGCCCATCCCCGTTAATTCTGCACGACCTTGCAATTTTGACCAATCACTGTCGTTTCCCCCAAAATGTTGAGCCATACGTCAGCAAACTCACTTCCTTGTTTCTTTTGTAAGATGCAGGAAACATGTGTGATGAAAAAAAAAAAAAAAAAAAAAAAAAAAACATTTGAAGTCTCATATTCACCTTCCAACATCACTGCTAAGGACTGCAAGAAACAGTGTCCATGCAAAGTTTGCAAAAAGCAGTGGAAAACTACTGGAGCAATGTCAAGATGGCGGCAGAGACACAGGACCAAGACTGGATGTTTATCTCCAAACTTCAAAATAAAAGTACACACTTAACACAGAAACCCTGAAAGGTTGACAGCTTTTTAGTTATTAGCTGTGAAAGTGAAAAGATAGAAATTCAAACATTACATTACATCAAACATTAAATTAAAAAAACCTAATTTATAAAAAAATAATAATTAGTAAAAAATTAAATGTTTGTCCTGTTCTGGAGCAACAAGAGGAAGTCGTCTACTGAGAAACACTTTGCCACCGTGAAATACGCGGTTCACAGTAGTTTCATCAATTCTTTTTGAATTTATTGTGTATAGTAAAAGCATAATTATTAAGCATAATTATAAATATAGTCATTTTTTTCTCTTTTTCTTAAAGGGGAAATAAATCACAACTTTGACTTGCTCCTGCAACTTTATCACAAACAAAACACATACAAACAACGCAGCTGTCATTGCAGTAACACAGCCACAAAATATCCCACAACAATCTCAAAAAAAATCTCATAAAATCCTGGAGGGACTGAAATAACAAAGGTGAGGTCCCCCTGACCTTGACCTTTGACCTCCAACATCTAAATAGTGTAACTTTGAGTCAAGGTGAATGATTACCTCAAGGTGTTCCTCAGATATTGTGTTATCATATTTTAAAACCATTGTTTGTGTGGTCACAGTGACCTTGACCTCTGACTTCCAAAAAGCGAATAGTTCATTTTTGAGTACATGTGAATGTTTGTGCCAAATTTAAAACCCTCATGATTCCCTCATGGTGTTCTTGAGATAAGATCAGGAGGTGATGATTTGAGAAATGTTCTTTAACATGAATGTATCAGGTGTCATTTACATGTCATCAGATGAAGTGTCACATTAGCAAAGCATTACCATTTCTCCAGTGAGAATATCAATATCTCTGCACGGTGTGTGAAAAGCGTGAGTGAGCCGGTATTAAATGATGTGTCTGTATTGTCATAGGTACTCTAACATAATGGCTTTCAGAGCCCGGTGAAACAAAGGATAATTAAAGAGAGAGCAAGGGAGAAAGACAGAGAGTGAGATGGTGAAGTGTGTGTGATACAGTGGAAACAGGCCACTTAGGAACATTTCCAAGTGCAAACACTTTGGAGTAGAATCATTGTCAGAGCAAACACAGACTCTAGTGACTCTAGAGGCTGTTCTCACGCCATCTCATCTCATTTCACCCCGGCCGCCGTGTCCCAGAATTCATTTGAAATTTCCTGAAATGGCCTCTCGCTGCTCTTTGATAACATGGTCCCTTATACTATATCAACAATTTGACTTTTTGGGCTTTAATAAAGTCTGTATGGTAGCTGTGTTTTTCACTTTTCAAAGGGCAGAAGGAAGCAAGGGATCATTTTCTACCTAACTTTTCATCCTGATGCAGTCACGTGTTGGTGACAATGACCTATTCTTCTTTCAGAGAACAAGCAGAACATGGTCAGAGATCTGTGATAACTTACAGCTGAGGTGTGAAAATTCATACCGTTTTCATTAATAACATACTATGTACTGCCTTTTATTAATTAGGTGCTGCTGCTGAAAAATAGCCAGATGACATGTCAGCTACATGTTTACCTCTGTGTGAGAAGGGAGTAAAATGCATTAATTAACTAACATCATTTTAGATTAATGCAGGATTTTAGTGTCCACAGTTTTATTTCCTCTCTGATGTCCAGGCTTTTCCAGCTACACCTCATGTTACCTCATGACATAAGTGAGGTAAGGGGTGCCATTTTCACTTAGAAAAAGATAACATTATACTAAACAAAAATTTATGAAACAAAAATATTCCTTAATTCAAAATTGCTTAGTTATCCTACTTCACCCTGTATCCATTTAATAATTTCAATTGATAACTTGTTTAAATTGTATTTATTTAAGCTTTTTGTGAATACGTATACTCCTCATACACGTCGGCCTGCTGTGGCAGCAGCCAAATGAATGTATATGGGACTTTAGCAGCTTCCAGATTTCCCACTTCCCTCTTTTTATTAGCAGCCAATTGGAATTGTTTTTCTATGAACCTTCATATTTGTGGCTCTCACTTGCTGACTTAATAAACAATAGTTTTGTTAATCATATTTCAGGTCATACGTCCTTTCATCCTACCTTTTTTGGTTTCCTCATAATGTAAATATATTTTATGATCGACTAAATATAAACTCAAAGTTTCTTAATTTCTCAAAAATCAAATTAAAACCACTTACGCACACCTAAAACTGGACTGAAAATAAAAACCAAACAAGAAAACTCCTGAAAATTTTAAAACAACAGTAGATCAATTCTTGTTAGACTCTATATCCTCCTGTAAAGCATCTGTTTTTCTGGTCTTCTACTGTTGTGATTAAATCAATGGTTGATTCTATGAACAGTCAGTCATATTAAGAAAAACAACTAATTTTATGCTTTGTTTTGTTTGTTTTTTTTTTTTTTTTGCTATAGTGTTGCTAATGTTAGTTTGTACAACTGTTTACTTACAAACCTGTTAGTTTGCTCAGCATCAAACTCGATTCCCTCACTCGCACGGAATAAAAGCTTATGATTTGCTTCTATTTCAATCATCTCTTTGCTTGTTTTGAAGTTAGCATGCTAACCAGCTAGCCCGGTCACTATTTGTTAACGAGTCAGTGTAAAGTCACTGTCTGCTGTGAAGAAGTAGAGCTGCTCAGAAGGTTTTATTATAACCTCTTGTATTGTAAACACACTAATGGCTACAGCGCGTGGCAAGCTACCATCCCTGTTATTGCTCCCAGAGCAGCCACCTTAAGTCATTTATCAATAAAAAAAAATGCTAAGGGACTGTATGAAAATGATGATAGTGAGGTGGAACGGCTGTTCAGACCAAATGCAAAGCGAGGTTTTTGTCTGGCGTGACACGCATACAAAGATAAAGCAGAGATGCGTATTCAATATAACTTCTATACTTTATAGAAACAGAACAAAAATGAAAAGCCAGAAAAGAAGTAGGACTACTACCAGGATAAATCTGAAAATATGTATCTGTTACTTGATCCCAGCTGTAAGGAAGGAGTGCTCCCATTGGCTCATAGGGATCAATACTTGGAGATTGAGATATATTCCACAAACAGTCCAGCGTCAGCAGTTGTTTTAGTGACACAAGGTGAAAATTTGCATCTGGTCTGAACATGTGATTATTTATCAACTTTAAAAAAAGATGACCTTGTTTAACACCCACATCCTAAAATTAATTCTGTCTTCAAAGAATCACTTAACCGATTTTAAAAAAGGTGATTTATCATTGATTATCTATTTTCATGTTTTCTCTCTCTTGTCTTTTTCTTGTTGTTGTTGTACCACCGTCCAACTATAGTCAACTGAACAGTACAAAACCTATGTTCTGTAGCGCTGCTGATGAGGTTACTTCTGAAGTCAGTTTAATTCAATTTGATTAATTAAAACTAAAAAAAAAAAAAAAAACATCAGTTAGTCATTGCTCTAACAGAAAAGCCTGAGCATTAGTTTGCAGAACGATTCAGTTTGAAAGATCAAAAACTGTTATTTTCCTCACTGATTCCACTGAATCACAAATAGTTGTCAGTAAATTAGCGTCACTTCCTAAATGCTGTATGAACTCCCTCTCTCCTGCCTTCACCCTGATTTCCTCACAGGCTGTCAGTGAACTCTGATTACACCCAGCAGTGTTAATGTTTTGACGCTACAGAGGGGCTGCTTCCCATCATCAGATTTCAAGATTTCTTTCCGCTCTGCCTTTGATGTGTAACTCCCCAGTCTGCCTGAAGGGTGTTTTCATGTGGCAGCGAGCCCAGTGACTTCTAAACTGCACCAAAGAAAAAAAAAGGCAGAAAAAAGAAAAAGAAAAGGCATGACGTTTATCTCTAGGGGGAATGAGAGCATGCAGGGGCAACAATATACAGTGTATTCCTAACATTCAAATGTGTCATGGAAATGATTTCACAGCAGTGTGTTTGTGCTAAACAGCTACAGGTCATTTCTCCAGCTGCCGACAACATAAGTGACACAAGATCATCAAAGACGAACCTGTTGCCTTCTGAAAGGAAAACAGATTGTTCCCTGATTAGCCAGATCAGTAATAAGAGTTTTCTTTCTGTCCTGACTTTCACCTGATAATGAAGAGTTAATAATTTAACACATGCTCAAAAAGCTGACCCCCACCCACCAATCCAACCCCCCCTCCTCCACCTCCTCCAGACACACACACACTCACACATCATAGTTAATCTGCAGACTATTAGCTGATGAGAAAGAATTAGCGCAGGGTAAATTAGTTAATTAGATAATGAATGAACGCACTTAACTACACCCTGTGTTCTGTAAAATCAGAGCATGAGAGAGAGAGACATTGCAAATTATCAGATAACAGGTTGGAGAGAGAGAGAGAAAGAAGGACAAAAGATGGAGAGAGAGGGAGGATGAGCAGGGGGGAGACAAGAGACAGAGAGAGTCAGACTGAGACATCTGGTGACGTTAATGTTTGCCTCTGAATACTCTGAGAGCCAAGCTCTGGAGACATAGTCTGGATAAAAGACACACACACACACACACACACACAAAGTGTCCCTCACCGTCTTTTCCCAAAAACACTCATTAGAAGGTGTCCGTGCACTCATACACACATACACACTTGGCACGCAGTTACACGAACCCACACATGCATTCATGCTACAAGCCTTCACATACGAATACACACACACACACACACACACACACACACACACACACACACACACACACACACACACACACACACACACACACACACACACACACACACTGCGATAAGAAAACAATGTTAGACAGGCAGTTTATCATAAGGGCAGGAAGCGACAGAGAAAGATTAGAGACCATCCCCATACTCACAGGAACATAAACACTGTGTGTGTGTGTGTGTGTGTGTGTGTGTGTGTGTGTGTGTGTGTGTGTGCACTCCTTCCAGAAAATGACTCAGAGGAAGAAAAGGTAATTCTGGGGGAATTAGGTTTAGATTAGGTTAACATGAACTTTGCCTGTTTTTGTGTGTTTTTTTCTCTCTCTCTCTCTGTGAGTGTGTGTAGATGTACACAACAATCTATATATGAGCAGTGTTAAGCAGTAACATTTTAGCAAATAACATGTCACAGTAATCTTATTACCCTCTCTCAGATTAATGAGTACTGTAATGGATTATAATTAGAAATTCAATGGTTATTTTACAGTAGTTAAATCCCACTGACTTGTGGGATCTAAGCATTTCTCTTATTTTGTGAGAAGCTGGCTACCTAGCTAGCAAGTTAGTATTGTCTTATGCACTTCCATGGATAAAAAAGTGAAATTACATTTCCTAAAATGTACATTTTCCATCTGGCTGGTTGGGTTTAGCTCTTAACCTGGCGCGAGTTCCACCACGCTCTACCTGTTTCTGTCATGTCACAGAGTTTTCGTAATTCAATAAAAGTCTCCGGGCCAGGGTCACGGTCACGTTAGCGTTACACATAGTTAATTTAGCTCTCTGCAGCAACAGTTTCTAAAAGAAATAGTTCCTAAGAGAAACTGGCAACAGTAGCTAAACATCTGTAATAAAGCTGTCGGATGCGCGGAGGTCATAGCACGCAAAGGTTGGCGTTGTGATCCATGTTGCCTCAATTCCAAAGCTGTCATGTTTGAATGTGCATGTCCTTGGTTGACTGAGGGGTCAAATGTTATCCACAATTTGATGTTTTCATCAAAGAGTCACTTCCAAGAGAGTTGGAAGGTGTTTAACATCGCCTGTGAGGTCAGGACACGGAGGTTAAGCTAGCTACTGAAGGTTCAAAGTGTATGACTGTCTGATGATTAAACTGTAAAGATGTGACGGTGGTGTAGTTGTTCACAGCTGACAGCTGAGTAATTAAACTGTTGATGAGAGATTGAACATATTACATCTGCAGCTCAGAAGCAGGTATAGTAGCGTTTATTACTTTCTTAATGAATAATGTACAAGCACAGCGCACTGTGAGCTCTACATCTCACGACATTATGTTTGTTAATATGAATATCGTACCCCTGGTTTAACATCATCCACCTATACTGTATACATTTTTATCCGTATGTGTGTGTGGGCCCGTTAATTTCCACGGTGAATGCAGTATTTAAGCCTGTTTATATGTTAATGAGATCTGTCATCTTGAATATAATAGCTTTACTAATGTAATCACAGCCATTATCACGCTTATGATCTCTGTCTCAGACATTATCGCTGATGTCACATGCTTGTCAGCGCTGCTGGGATCGTGTGACAGTGGCCCCTGTCTCGTCTATAACGCACCGGCGACATTTCCCCTGCTTCCTCCGCTGTTCACAGTCAAGGAATTATGTGATTGTGAAAATTTAATTGAAAAGACAGCCATGTAATCCTCACACTCTAATCTCACTCATTTACATGTGTGTACATGTCCACACAGATGCATACTTACATTTGTGTGTGTGTATGTGTGTGTGTGTGTGTGTTTATATCAGCAGCAGAACCAAGCATCAAGTTAGAGTTAATATTGACATTATATTTATAATTAGCAAGTCAGACACATTAACCTCTGACATTAGAGAGGAAATACTGCAACTCATCTGATACTCATCTGAATAATAGATCAATATCACTAACCCTGAAGTGCATCCTTTAAACATCAATGTACTGTATTAAAATTATTAGAGAACATAACAGAGGCAGGTCCTCGCATGTGGACACACTTTGCAATGCCAAGCCACATTTGTACCTCTCTCACAGTGGTCTGGTAACACGTATATCATTTTAAATACGCAGGACAATAGGTGACAGACTTGAGTGTAACGTGCCCCAAAATCAAACTGGAGGCAGATAAATACTGGATAATAGTGACTGTAACAGCAACATTTTAATAGTTTTACACTATCAATCAAATTGTCACAATATATCTGGTGAAAGTAGTTCCATGCTTCTGTTGCCATCCACTTAAAAAGTTGAAATCATATTAAAAAATACAAAAAATACTTGGTTTTAGTGGCTAATGTAAGTTAACTTATCGCTTTGTCACTGACATGACTTTAGAGTTTATGACTTTACTGGTGTTGTTGCAGGTCACAAAAATTTCATCAATCAAATATATAATACAAACATAATATTTAATATTAATATATAAATATTTTCTACCTGCACAACTAACACGACACTAACACTAGACAACGGTTGTCTATTTACAGCTTTTACTGATTTGTAATCTTGTATTGTCATGTTGTGTGTTTTCAGCTTGTTAAATCTTCCCCCTAGTTGTCAAAACAGTAATCAATTCTCCTTTAAATGTTTAGCTTCTGATAGGAATTTGCATTTGGTGAACATTCACAACTACCTACATCCTTGTCTACAATTTGTATTTATGTGATAATGACACTTGAAAATTTTTACTTTTAATGATAGCTTTTTTAGCTTGGTTTTGGTCTCCACCAGCACCTGCTGGAAATATCTAGCTATTTATCAGCTAAATGGTGCATTATGTTTGCTAGCTAGTTGCTAACGCTGCTAGTTGCTAACGCTGCTTGTGTCTAACTGCTGTGAATTTAACACCATGGCGTCAATGACCATGCTGAAACCTCTAATAAATGTTCACTACAGCATTAATCAGGAGTTGTTCTGTTACAAAACTATAATATCTTTTTAAATTTTCAAAGTATTATGGGGACGGTTACATTTGAAGGCACAAAATATAATGTGAATTTTATCTCAGGTATCATAAACTCTATAATATCAGGTATATAATATCAGTATGCACTGCACACCATATACCATAACAAAACAAACTAAATGTGAATTGTGAAATGTGAAAAATGCAAAATGTTAAATTCTTTCTTTCTTTCAAGTGATGTTATGTTTTTATATTTCTTGTAGTACTGTCATAAGCCAGCACATCATGTTTTGTGGCACCTTGCAGAGCCGCAGCTACCTGTTGTACAATAGGCTGACAGCACAAGAAAACAGGAGAAATAATAAATGAGTAAAAGCCAATTATCCCCCTTCGCTGGCATAAATAAACTATCCTGCTGTTCTTACATGACCTCGTCTACTCAGCTGCAACACTCCGCGTGTCCTGCTTTTCCTTTTCCTTTTCTTTGTGCGTGTGCGTCTCTATGCTTTTGCCTGCCTGTGTGAACAAGCTGTACTGGACACACACAGATAAATAAATACACACACGCACACACACACACATAGACATATACTCGCTGCTGCCAGTTTGTATATGTGCAGACGAAGGAGCAGCGTTTGTGTGTGTGTGTGTGTGCGTGTGTATGTTTGTGAGTGTGTGTCTGAAAAAAAAAGATAATACAATTTTTGGGACTCCGGCAGCATTACCTCTTCTTCAATGTTGCTATGGTAACAAGCTCCGGACCAGAGAGTGAGAGCGAGAAAGATGGATAGAGAGACCCCAAGGACACAAACGTTCACACACACACAGACACACACACACACACACACACACACACACACACACACACACACACACACTGCAAACATGCCTCCACACCACCTCTCTCTCTCTCTCTCTCTCTCTCTCTCTCTCTCTCTCTCTCTCTCTCTCTCTCTCTCTCTCTCTCTCTCAGACAAAGGTTTTTCCAGCCAATTATCCCTCCCCGGCACATGAGGGGTTAACAGCTGCTTGGTGTCTGTACCACAGAGATTTTACCTCGAGCCATTTGGTCTTGGCTGTATTCGCTGCACACTATTCTGTAGCCGTATGTATGCCAACTATGTGAAATAGCATTCATTCATTTTGGGAAACTGCAATAACTTCGCCTCACTACACACACACACACACACACACACACACACACACACACACTCACCATATACTGACCAACCGTGGCTTTGTTCTGTCACACTCGACTTTAACACCATATCTGTGTGTCACCTCATGTCCTTTCACACATTAATTATCATATCTGTGGTAAACCAGAGACGATATATGACTCACTGACTCAGAGGAAACATGTTTACATTTATTTTTGCCACTAAAATTAAGCAAAGTCAATATTTTTTCATTGTTTGGTGGATCAATATTACAATATACGTAAATATATACTAATGCGTGCTTAAGTGAGTGAGCCACAGTCAATAATACAATGCTTATTAGTGGCATTAAAGTGGTTGAGTGTCAATATATTGACATGTTTTAGCATCATAAGCCCCGCATGGAGGATCTACGTGTTTGATTATATCTGTTAAAGTGCAGCTGCAGCCTGGCCATTGCAACAGGCCATTGTAACAACAAAACATGGTCAGAAGATAAGGCTATTTCTTTCTAGTTTTTTCTAGTTTCAAGTAAAAATGTATACAACAATTTGTGGATCTGGTTTGATTATCATGCAAACCTGAATTGTCTGAGTTTATCTTATCAACCACAGTCTCACTAGACAGTCACAACTGTCTCAGTGAGTTTTCCAACAGCATCATCAAAACCATGCATACAGTATATCTTCTGTATCAATAATATGATATGGGAGGAAACAATGATAGGAGACCTGTAGGTATATTCAATTACAGGAACATCTATAGGCAAGGTGGCATCTATAGGTGAAATTTAAATAATTGAAAAATTAAACAATTTAATAATTGTCACTAGACTAGACTGACTAGAATAAAAAAACACTACACATAATTTCCGATTATTAAAGTCAGACTAAGAATATAATATAAATCAATACAGGAAGTTTCTTTTTGAGTGAGTGAAGAAACATCAATCACATCACAATAAAAGAGTGTTTGTTCAAAGTAAATTAAGTTATAATAATTATTATGTATTTATGCAGTGTGATGACCTTCCATTATGGTTGTTAGCTGATCTTTGCCATCCATCACTTCATTACAAACTCTTTTGTCCCCGTCAGGACCCTGTAGAATGATGACTCTGGTTTTCCACTGATGTGATTAGTCTGTAGTTTCAGCCGTTGACAGGTTTTAATCTGATTCTCTGGAGTTCAGCATCAGTTACCATAGTGATTTATCACCAATAACATAAAACTGAAAAAAAAAAAAAAAAAAAAACTGAAGTTACCTCAATAACCACAAATCCTGTTTTGTGGTCCAGACCTCAGATCTCAGAGGAATAAAAATAAAAGCTGTTATTTTTTTAACTTCTCTAAAAGTAATAAAAAAGTCTGAAGAAAACATTCTGTTTTAGCCAAAAAAAAAAGTTTTTTAAAAATGCACTTACCAAGAATTATTGCTTAAATATCAAATGCTTCTTTATCAATTAGGTAGACTCAGGTCTTTGTTAGTTCAGTTGAACTTGTGTTTCTGACCACATGATGAATGTGAGTAGTTCATCATTCATTCTTTAAGTCTTGATGGGAACATCAGTCATTTTTACTTACATAGTTGCTCACTCTGTCTGCTACTTGGTGTTGACCAGTAGTTATTATCTGAGCTGTTATGTAAAACCAAAACAAGAAGCTAAAGGACAACAAAATGCTTTGAACAGCGTGGGTGCGCATGGTTAACATAAAACAGTTAGTGCATATTTAAAGATTTATTTTATTTAATCATTTTAAGTTCTTTTTAAGTAACAGCCATTTTTGTCCAAATTTGAACCAAACAGCTGGATACAAACAACACTGTTTCATTGTTATTGGGAACCTTTATTACAATTTTGTCTGGACCATGGAGACAGCACTTTCTTCCATTTTCAGGAGGCTGGACTCAAAATAGCTAAGCAATTCTGTATGACTGCATTGGCAAAAGAAAGAGCGGCTTTGTGAAAGTGACCAGACCACTGTCATTTCTATTAGACAGATAGAAAGGAATGACCTTTTCTGTGAACGTTTAGCTTTGTTATCCATGACAACACCTCCTGTAATTCATATTGAGGTAGTGCAGTGACTTTTAAAACACGCAACCGCCTAGACCTGATATATTGACCAACCAGCTGCTGGAAATCTGACACAAACAGCTTTCAGGGATCTTCTGTTAGCACTTTAATCGCTCACTGCAGGTGTATGGAAATCCTAGATCATTTATCTTATCCCTGAGAAAAGTAATCCGGCCTGGATGGCACTGACTCCAGCAGTTATGAACTTCTCTGAGAGGGTACAACACAAAGCCAGCACAGTTATGAACCTAGAGTGCTTACAGGAAAGTCCGGTGACACAGGTATCATCCTGCTTAAACACACAAATAAAACCAGGCCAGGCTTGTGTTTGTCGACTTCTCAAGTGCACTCAAAATGTGTGCGCTGCTATCATGCAAACCGAAAGCTACTTAGGCTGAATGTAAACCGTCAGCTGATCCGGTGGTTTCTGTCTTTTCCTAACAGCAGGTCAGATTCAGTGCACTTCATACATTGTATCACTATCAGATCCATCTCTACAGAAAAGCCCTGAGGGTTGTGCGCTATCACCACCACTGTTTACTTTGCATACAGATGACTGCTGGAGAACAGCTCTTAATATGTTCTCTCTGAAACAGTATAGTGACGCCGTAATCCTGGACACATTTAAGAGGCTCCTGAGTGCCGCCGGTGCTTTTCCCTCTAGGAGAAAAAGCAGTCTCAATCTGAAAGCGTCCAAAACAAAAGGAGTGGTTACAGACGTAACCTAACACCCTCATCAGATCTGACAGTGGATAGCCAAAGCATCGAGCTGGAGGATGAAGATAAGTACTTGAGCACTGTAACTAGCCAAACGTTTGACTTCTTAAGAGCAATGAACGAGGTTCTTCTTGAGACAAAGCAGGTGTCTGCATTTGCAAGAGTCTGCGCCATGGGCATTTTTACAGATGTTTTATTGAATTAGCTTCGATGTTTGACATCATAGCCTGGTTTAGATCTGTGTCTGAGCCCGAAATGAGACTGTTAGTGGAAAAATCATTGGCCAAGATCTGACAGACCTCACAGCGATTTACAAAAAAAAAAAAAAGTGGAGGGGGTTCTTTGGAAAGACTGAACAATACCTGCTGACTCAAATAACATACTTCACACCAAGTATAAACTTCTGCAAGTGGGGCATAGATCCACCCCAATGGCTTTTACAGCTAATGCCAGGAACAGACAATGTTTCTGTCTTTCACTCTCTCTGTCAGAGCAGGCGATCATGGAATAACAAATCCTTGTGGTGCATTTGTCAAGAGACATGACAGATTAGAAGTCAGACCCTGAACAGTCAACACCAATAAAATCCTTGTTTGCTTTGCCATTTTTATAGCTGTGGAGGAGTGTTCTGTGCTTTGTCTACTTCACTGCCAGACATAGAGCTGTCATTGTTTTAGAAAATCAAGACCTATGTTATGTTAAAGATATGTTGTTAAGTTAAGATTTATTTGAATCCAACGTGAACAGACAGCTTTATGTTAAACTTTTAAAATTGATGGTGTTCAGTCTCCACATCAATTCAGTGACTAACTAACTTTAATAAACAGCAGTTTTAACTTTATAATTTAGTATCAAAAAGCTCCAACAAATTAGTTCTCAGATGCTTTGATGTCATGATGCCCACTACTTTTTACACTGACAAAAAGGCAACACATAGAAGTTTGAAATCCATTGGAGACGACTCCAGTGAAAATGGATGTACATATAAGGTATATATACATAAGGTATGGCATACTGCATCGAACATGGACCCAAATAGTGATTAATTGACAATGGGGAACCCAAATAGATACAAAGTCTATTGGAGTGAAAACACCTGCCATCTGGTCAAAACTGTAACTCATCAGCAAAATCTTCTGAACAGATTTTCTGAACAGGTATATACGTATAACATATATTTTGCGTAGATAAAGTGAAAAAAGTGATTTATAGTATAGTATTCAAAATGTACCTTGAAAAAGTGTCTGTGCTTTTGCCCTGATTGAGAGAGCTCAGTTATAATAGTTTTCAATGAGAGAGGTGAAGGTGCTACACAGTGAAAAAGGAGGGATAGAGGAGGAACCGTAAGTCCTATCGCTTTAGAAGTCACACTGTGTGATGTGACACAAATTTCCACACAGTTTGATAGCAACATTTCTTCCCTACTAAGTGGTGAATGTGACCTGTAGTGGGAAGCACTTTGAGTGGTCATAGACCACTATAGAAGCCTAGAAAAGCACAATACATAAAAATAATGCTTCAAACACACACACCCATACACATGCATATATCTGCAATTACTATATATCTACATTTATACAGTTACAAATATGATATATGCATAAAGACTGGAAATATATGAAACTGGTGCAACTACAAATAGGTTTCATATATAATAATGATCATATATGTAAATGTACAATTATCATGTGATAATTACATTAATATTTATATTCCTATATAATGTCTATACATATGCATGTATGTCTTTACATCATATGCACATACATAGGGAGCCTAAGTCACCCCTATCCGATTGTCCCGACTGGGTCCTTGGATCAAAAAAAAAAAAAGAATGATAGTCAATGAAGGGATCAAAATTATTTTATAATCGACTTCGACTTCTACACTGAATCACACATATGCTGTATCTTAATTTAAATGATAACTATTAGTGTGAGTCAAGGCTATGTTTGTCTGACCAGAAAATAATTTTTATCTCTCCAAAGAATCTTATTCATGATGTTTACGAGCAGGGGACCCATGGAATGGAAGTAGATGGGCGTGACTTAGGCTTTCTATTACCAGCACAGTCAAATATTATATTTTCATGTGAGCAGACATAAGCGAACAACTAAAATCTAATACACCAGTCTCTTTGTCAGGATGTTAATGGGTCAATTGCCTTTCACTACACGGGATTAAAAATAGCAGGTTTCTGCAATTTCTTCTGTCTCTGCAGAACCAGTGCAACTGTGCATTTTTTTAAAATTTATTTATTTATCTTTTTTTATACGTTTGCAGGTTTGTATCACAGTCAGGTTTATATTGTTTAGTCTACTGTAGTTACTGTTGATTATCCATCTTTGTCCCTGCATGCATCCAACATAATCCCTCTTATCTGTAATCAATCTCTTTAATCAGTGACTACCACAAATATAAACAAGAGCAGTGCAAATACAGTAGTAAAGCCATGTGTGCAGTAATGTGTGGGAAAATAGCTATAGTTAAAAAAAACTGTTGTACAGTTCAAGGTTCAACATATTTTAGTCGCCGGAAGAGAAAGATTTTCAGAAGAATATATATATATATATATATATATATATATATATATTTAGAGATGATCTGCCTAAAAGATGTGAATAGAAACACGTTGAGTCAGATATATAGTTCATCTCATCAAAACATTCAAATGAAGCGATTCAGAGGAGTAAACAATCTTTCTTTCTTCTTTTGTCTGACTGTCTGGACTGGCAGAGCTGTACCTGGGGGCTCAAGGAAAGGTCCTGACAGGAAAGCCGTTGTTTTCTAGGTCAGTTCTTCCTGCATGGCAGACCATCAAGGCCACCCACATAACAGGTCTCCACACCGGGGATACAATGTTTTGAGAAGTCTCGTTCTTCAGCACATTCAGACAGACAAGGACTTTGTGTTCTGTCAGTGTGAAAACGTCAGACAGACCTGGAATCTGTTTTCAGTTGTTATCCCTTCTCAAGCACAGGCTGGCTGGCTCACGGTGAAACGGGTTTACACACTGACACATTCGCCCCACAGGGAAAAAACAGTCAGACTGAAACATCAGATTGTCAATATGTGTTTGTCAATACACATCCAGTCAATGGAAACCATCTCTGACAAAAAGGTCTTCAAATCGATCTATACTTCACATTTTGGGAAATGCACTTATTCATTTTCTTTCCCAAAGACACCTGAGACGACTCACACCACCCACATATCGTCATGTATGCTAAATAAAGAAGCTAGAGCCAAGAGCCCATTAGCATCGTGTGGCATGAAGACTGGAAGCAAGTGGAAATAGTTGGCCTTTAGTCTGGCCAAATGTAAAAATATCCACCTTACTGTTACCAGCACTTGTAAATTTCACTAATGAAAACATTTCATCTCAGCCAAGAAATAATGCAGCAAAAAACTTCAGATCAAACCACAGTCTGTTGTTTATGGTATGTATTAAACAAAGCAGATATACTTGAACTTTGAACAGTCTGGCTCGTTTCTATTTCAGTTTTAAATGCTAAATGCTAAAGGGAAGCCCAAACTAGATAACTGTCTGTTTGATTTCATGCTAAAGGGCAGCCAAGATAGCTTGCTTCCCCAGCTTTAAATGCTAACGGCAAGCCTGAATTAGCTTACTAAACCCGAATTAGCTTAATTAGCTTACTACTCATAGCACACTAAAAGGTAGCCGAGCTAGCTTGCTTCCCATTTAGTTCTAAATGCAAAAGAGAAGCCCAAACTAGATTGTCTGTTTGGTTTCATGCCTAAAAGGAAGCCAAGCTAGCTTGTTTCCCCTTTAGCCTATGCTAAGATAAGCTAACTGTCTCCTAGCTCTAGCTAGGGCAGGAATACATATGGTGGTATCAATATTCTCATGCGAAAAGGGAAACAAATATAAGGCATTTCGCATAAAATGTATTTATGTACTTGACATGGATGAATTCCTAAATTTCAGTCATTGCTTTTCTGCAACTTTGCACCCAAGACTATCAGAGTAAATATCAAACCCAACTCGACAAGTCAGTCAGTGAGTGAGCAGGCGAGTAGCAAGTATCCCACACATTTCAAAGGTTACTGAACGGCTACAAAGCTGCAGTGAATCGACAGCTGCTGGCCTTTTCAAGAAACCAGCCAAAAGTGATGGAGTATCACCACAGAAGACAAGATGGGACTGTTGGCCATTTTGTTGAAAGTGAAAACATTCACAATTCACACCTTTTCAGAAACAAACAGCAGGGACAAAAAGATATATTTTATATGTTACAGTTCATATATCACCAGTGTAGCATTATAAAAGAATCAAGAATTAATAAGTAAAACCATGTGTATAAAAAAAAAAAAAAAAAAGGATTATCAGACTTTTTAGGACCTGCTAACAAGTTCTGAAAATTCACTAAGATGATGAAGAAAGAAAAAAAATTATCAGAAACTAATTACAGTGGGAGTCTCAGCACAGTGTTGGGTAACATTATAGAGACCTCTTTTAGTCTGGAAAAGAAAGAGGAAAGTCGAACATTATCACTGACTAAAATAAGTAAAGCACAGTCTTCTAAAATAAATGAGGAAAATATTACAAATCCCCACTAAGCCTGTAAACTTCAGACTGATGGATTTACCCTGATAAAACGGGTGATTATACTCAGAGAACAAAAGCGATAGAAGAAGAAAACCTGAGAGAAATAAGAGAATAAAAGAGGCAGGACTGAGTTAGCGGATGGTGAGAATTATGTGTTTGTGGGCATGTATGTTTGAGTTGTTATTTACAGTAGCATGAATAACTTGACCTGGTTTCTTTCCCCCTTTTTTTTTTCTCCCCTTTCAGGTTCAAGCCCCACAGGGTCTCAGACTATTGTTTTTGTTCAGGTTTATTATCCTTATTATTCTCCCCCCTGCTGTTTGGAGATTCCCCTGGAGAGCAGTGAGACTATAACTACATATCTAACGATGTGCTAACACTTCATGGCCAATGCTACTTGTAATTACCGAACGGTGGCGCTGAATTGCTGAATCCAAAAATATTAACTATTTATCTCCATTAAAATGACACATAGAACTGTTCAGGGAGTGTTTGAAAGTTTTTAAGTACAAATTTGATTCCACTATTAACATTAGCGTATGACTAGCGGTACACAGTTTTTGATTCTTAACAATTCTTTTAAAATAATAATTCAATTAAACCACCTCTGTAGTGGTACAGATGGTTGGTGGAAGTCTGCCTTTTTTTTAATCAAAAGCAGGAGGGTTGGGAAGGAAGATATTAAGGCTGAAACGTTAGGTTCAATACCCTCACTCCACCGTTATAATTATTGTATAGTCCCTTAGGCTTAAATCTGATTAAAATGAAAAAAAAAACAGCAGTTGCCTTGTTTTTTTGGCTTGTGGTCCCCCCCTTTTTGGATCATAGTCTACCTGAGACCCACAAACTGGGTTGTGGCCTCGCTGTCAAGTATGATTAGTTTTATATCAAAAACATATCACACTTGCTAATTATTGCTAGTTTAAGAATCAAATTAATCAACCTCAACTAAGGAAACTGAGTACAATAAATGTACAATAAATATTTTTTCTCCAGTCTATTGAGTAACACACAACATGTCCTGGAGATAGAAGCCATACTGTGAACACATCAAAGAGATTAAATGAAGACAATCTATGAAACACCAGTAAAGAGATGAAAGATTATCGACCACAGTAAACACAAACATCAGCACCAACCACACACACACAAATACGTGGTTATGTATATGTCCAGGTAGTGTGTGTGTGTCTCTGTCCACGTCCCACTACCCAAAATGCATCGGCTCTAATTCAAAACATTTAAAAATTAAAAGGAAAAATGCCAGTTAGCCTACTTTTAAAAATCCTGCTGAGGAATCAGGCTCCAGCTGACTTCATCTGTCATCATTTGGTGAGTGAGAGCCAAACTTAATGAAACTAAAACACAGCAGAACCATCAGATACACAGAACAACACCCTCCGGATCGATACACATTTAGACAGGCCCTGTACACGCTTACAAATGCACATGCACGTACAGACATAATGCAAATGCACAAACGCAGTCAAACACGAGCCAGACTCACTCACTCAAACACACACACACACTTAAAAGAGTATTGATTGAGCTCCCTGTTAGCCATTTTCTCCACTAGCTGTACGGTCGGGGTGAAGGCTTACAGCTTGCAGTCTGTCCTCACCAAACCACAGCCATCTATCTACAGGTTAATGAGGCTCAACTAAGGTTTTTTCCTCTTCTTCACTGTGCTCAGCAGAAGTGGAGTCAGGATTATACACAATTATACTGAATATTCTGGGATAACACAAGAGGGTGGACCAGTAAACATCAATAATCATTAGGCTGCACACCGTGGAGGAAAATGAATCAAGATTGTGTATAGGATTCTTTGTGTTTGAGACAAAACTAGTTTGTGCAACACAACATCCAGTCACTTTAAAGTGTATTTACCCTCTTCTGTATCACCACATTGATGTTGGAGTGTCACAACCTAGTCTGGCTGCAGCGCACTCTCTTAAAACTCTCTTAAAATGTGTCTTTCACATGTCTTTGATTTTGTCAAAAGGGATAAGGGGCAAACTCTTAAAAGAAAGACAGTCTCACTTTCATGGTTCTTTGATTCCATTTCACTCAGTACATACAAAAATTGACAGAAAGTAGTTGCATGAAGAATAAAAAAGAAGTTCAAATATCCTGCCTTACTTTCATACTTTCAAAGACCAAACTGATAGTGGTGCAGCTGTGTCAAGTGGGCATCAAGGTCAGAAAAGTCCAACACAGAAATTCAGTCGCTGACCAACAGATAAACGTCGTTTTTTTTTGTTTTTTTTCTTGTCTCAGCCACGTGTTGCCTTCACTGGATGTGATTTACATGGAAATTGCAAAGAAGCAGAAGCAGAATCATCAGTGCTTTATATAAATAACTTACCATAATAAAATGATAACTTAAATCAATAAGATAAATTCACAATATAGCAGCAGTTAGAGACAAATACAGCTCATGACAACAGAAGAAACAGGAAGTACTGCTTCATGTTTGGACACATCAGCCAATCAGTCCAGTTACAGATATTTAGCGCTTAAAATTGTTATTATAATTATAATTGTTATTTAAGCTCAAAGTGTGTTTTTGTGCTGCCACTGTGATCCTGACATTAGATCTTTGACCACAAGAATGTACTCACTTCACACTTGAGTCCAAGTGAACATTTGCACCAAATCTGAACATCTTTTCGTCAGCCACAGCTGTTACGGTACAGGTGTATAACAAGTACACAATCCAAGTGTGTATTCACAGCTGAACTATGGCTCCATTGTAATAATACTTGCACTGACAGAAACATCTCGATGCTGCGTGGGCTTCAACCTGTGTACATGACAAATACAAACATGTCGAAGGTGATCTAGAGATAAAATTCCATGTGCCGGATGAGAAGGGGAATTTTCCTTTATGGGCATGTTTGTGTGAAGAAATCTGTAGCATTGTTAACAATATTAGTAGTAGAAAAAGGTTATGAAAGTATTAGCTCTAGAAAATGTTACTTATAGTTGAGTGTAAGTACAAAAACAAATGAGATGTTCCTCTTTTCAAGGGTAGACAGAGGACATTGAGACCAACTCCACTGAGGTGTTATAGGGCAACATTTAAAATGAATGTTAATGACTGTCATTCAGACACCACATGAACCCAGCATGGGAGTCTGATAAACACTCCAAGACAACTACTGGAGCAAGAGAAGCTCAGAGAGAGAGACAGAGAGAGAGAGAGACATACATAAGCTCACACATTCACGCAGAAAATGGATCTGAGTGTCTTGCTGGCTTTCAGACAGACAAATTGTCTGCCTGTAGATAATAGACCCTCAGAAGTGAGGATGAGGAGGTGTCCTGAAATTCATCTATTCCAAGAAAAAAAATGAGATGGGAAGAAAGAATAAGATGCAAACAGTGGAGAAAGTCAGAATGAAATAGTGTAGAGAGTAGAAGAAGACATCTCGATAGAGTAATAGAGATAGGAGTGACTCAGACAGAGAGGGGGCATGTTAATTAGGGAGTAGGTTGATAACAAATGTATTAGCGGGCCTGTGAAAGAAGCCAGAGCAGAGGCAAAGCAAGGAAGAGGGGTGAGAGAGATAGAAAAAGGTTAACAGAAAAAGGAAAGGGAGTTGAGACACTGATGTGAAAAGGCAAAAGGAGAGACAGGATAATTATGAATTAGTTGATAAAGAGGTAATAAATGTCCTGGAGTGGAGCAGGAGTGACAGCGACAGAGGACACGGAGGAGCAGTGGAGGAGAAAATGAGCACCGGGAAACTCTTAATAATAAAAATAAAAAGTTATTACCACTTTTTATTTACCAACTTTGATGACTCTTCACTTGTGATGTCTTGGGGTCAGACATTATTTTATCCTGCTGGGAGAAACAGGATGTCCTTCGAAATGGTAACATTTCAAAAGGACGTGACAGTTTTGCTAAAAGCAGAAGCCGCGCATATTTTATGTAAAATCTGCCTCGGTTTTCGTCTCTGTAAGAGAACAGTGAGATCCTTGAAATTTAATAAACTATGAGGTCATTTATCCAATGATTAGTTAGTTAATAGTTGAGATAAATAACCTTGTACCTTTCATATTCATGGGGAAAAACACAAATGCTCAAATAAATGTACCTGCAACATCAAAACAGTGATATAACTGTTGTAAAATTGTTGAAATTAATGTTTAATTACAGCTTCAAAAGTTGACTATTTTGTTTACAAATGAACTACATTTATAACCCAGCATAAAGAGTGAAGAACTTCAAGGTTTAATCCTTGGACTACTCCAGTTTCCTACATACTCTTATTAAGCCAAATAACACATAATAACATTACTGTCTAACATAACTGTGCAGATGACTCTCAGTTAGACATAATGCTGACTACTGATGACTGAATGACCCACTGCATCTGTGTTTACCAAATGAATGAGTGGATGAGCCAAAACTTCCTCCAACGAAGCAGATAAAACTAAGATAGCCATTTTAACTCCCACGTTAAGTCTGTTGAAAAACTGACCTTTAGTCATCTTAGAAACGAAGAAAGAAATCAAGAGAATTCATGACAAAACAACAGATAAACATCTTCCTGTTTTCATTTCTACCCGACAACTCTAACAGGCACTGAGGTGACTATGACTCATTAAGAAAGCTGCTTCTCCAACAAAGACAAACATGTCACATCAGTCCAGTGTCGAAAACACTCACTTTACTGTCTGTAAATGACTTGATCATTAAGGACCAGCTCCATCTCTGACTGCTTCTTTTCTTTGAACCCTCCAGACATGAGGTCATCAAGGACTAGTCTGGTGTCTTGGGATTAAAAACCAAACAGGGTGAAGCTGTGTTCACTTATTCTGCTGCAAACAGTCGGTATCAACCTCCAGAGAATCTTTGACGAGCCCTGACTCCGACTGAAGCTGAAGACTTTGATGTTCACCTTTGCTTTTAACTGCTGCTAATAACTGCACTCCGACTCTAACACACGCTGTGATGTACTTTATTCTTTTCTCTCTTGTTTTTCCTTCTTAACCTTTTCATTGTTCTATGTTCTGTTTTCTTATCTATATTATATGAAGCGCTTTGAACTGCCTTTGTGTTTGAAAGTATTATTCTCTGGCATAAATACAGAATCAGAATCCTGACACGTTTTCTGCCAAACAGACGCTAGATGTCACCACTTGAAGCAACCGAGACAAAGTTAGTAGAAATCGTAAGTCTTTGTGCACTTGCTGTGGGATCTAAATTAAATATTATGCTTTATTCAGTGAAGACATTTCCTTTAAAAATGTAAATCTAAATATTAATATTTTCATTCACTCCCAAGTCGCAGACCATTTAACTACAGATCCCTTTGGCTCTTCCTCCTCCAGATAGCCCAAGGGACAGCAGCGTACACACACGCTAAGCTGGTCTTTGGGGAACTGAGTCCACTCCTTCAGGGAGGAAGAAGAAGCGTTGCAATGTCTTGATATTACTGCAGTGAAAATATTGAAAAATAGTAAAGGAATTATCATTACATAGTGCAAAATAACACGTTCCCTCATCATTTTTTTTTTGTGCTACCTCGTGATGCAGTGTAACTTAAAGCAGATGTTACTGCATTTAGAAAGCGTTAGGGATTAGGATGGATCACCTATCGGTCACAAGGTGTTTTTTGTTTTTTTTTTTTATTCAGATTTTCTTCCTTTACTGGATTTGTCTTTTTATGCGTGGCAATCTTTCACCATCCGTTGTTCATGCTAATTACCCACGTCTTCGTCAATTTAAGCCAAACTAATGAGAGACATCAAATAATTCCCATCCCTTCCTCAGCTCCACAGGGGTTTCCCCCTGAAAAGCCTTACCTGCACAACATCAAGTGTTTACAGTTGTAATTTAACAGCCCTAATAAACTGGCAGCCATTTAAAAAAAAGAAGAAAGAAAAAGGCTGCGGTATTATGGTAATTATTGAAACAGGACAGTAAAACAGTTGTTTATGCCATCATGAATCTGCTTTTTTAAAATGATCTAATGTACACCAGCATTTATCATATGTGCAGTCCTAATTGCACCCAAAAATGAAAACATCAAAAAAAAAAAAAAAAAATGCTGCAGTGAAACATCTTAATGACACGTAGCACAAAGCAGCTCCATGTCAAAAATGCAGGTGTTGTTTTTTGATAAGAACATCATTAGTTGAAGTGTTAGCAAATGTCTTTAGGGTTCTCATGTTAACACCGCAGACAAATTACAGTCAACACACACACACTCTGTGTTTCTCTCTCCCTCTTCTTCAACTCTGCGTGTCTCTGAGTCTACTGCTTCTTTCTACCCAGTGTAAATAATGTAATTTGTCATAGACAGGCCTCCATGTAGGAGATGACCTTTAGAAACCTCACAGTAAATTGGCCTCGGCTAGAGAAGCTACGTCATTAGCCCTCTCCGTCTCTGTCTCGCTCTCACTTCCTCCATGTCGCCCTGCTTTCAAATTCAGTTTTATTATTTCTGTTTAATTTTAAATTCAGTGTTTAATCTACTGTCCTGTGAGGCTAACTAGCTCTCTGTCTGTCTTCTTCATTTTATGTGTGTGAGTGTGTGACTGTAGCACACATACACACACACACACGCACACACATAAAACTGAATCATAAAGCCCTGTCGGGAGTAATATGGCTTTTTGATTGGCTGATATGTTAAAGTGTAGCGTTCCCTGTCAGGTCATTCTTTTATTTTGTGTACATGTAATGTAAAATCATTAGCAGTGAAACAGCCAACTGGTCGACACTGACTGTTTATTTGAGATACACTGTTGTCCTCTCAGTACAACTCAGGGAACCAGTCATGCAAAAAAATAAATAAATAAATACTTGAAAAAGGTAATTTTTCCAAATTTGTGTACTATAGTGTTACAACTTGTAAGTTTCTTTCATGTTTTGGGTATATATTATATATTATGTTTTGAATCAGATAGGGAGACAAACTTAGACTTATTAACTGTACTTTTAATCAATACTGAATAAAAGCTACAAAATAAATAAATTATAAAAATTATTAAAAAAATACATGAAATTCATAATATTTAATACATACAAACAAGTCAATACATGAATAAATAAATGAAGTATTCATGCATTTACTTAATATTTAAACAAATACTTATTTAATCGCATTTCCATATTGCTAAGTTAGCCAGGCTCAGCTGAGCTAGCAAGCAGCAACAGTTCACCAAACTTTGATTTTATCACTGCAGAATCTATATTAGCTTTACATGCATTGATAATTAATTTGTGTAACACCATTAATAACTCTGAAAACAAAACAAAAAAACAACAACAAAACCACAGAACAGTAGCGCTGGGGTTAGGAAAAAAAAACTGTTAGCTAGCTAACATCAGCTGGTCTGGTCCCTTTATCTTCAATCTCTTTATCTTTTCTTTTTGCAAACTAGTGAAGAATACTTTTTATTTGAATTGTAAATACAACTTTTGAGAAATATTTTGAGTCATTACCTTCAAATATTATCTTGACATAAAAATACACAGAGCTACAATAGTAGCTTAGTAGCTTGCTAACTTAAAATTTGATGCCAGCAGCAGATAAAATAAAAATAAGAAAAGTATGAAATATGAAAATAAAATTTAGTGTTCTCTTTCAGCTTTATAAAGGTAACACTCATTACTGGTGATACTCAACCATGAGAAACAGCTAATCCTTGCATAGGAAATCACAGCAGGTGATTAATTCTTGAATAAATAAACTTAGAAATATTTTAATAATTACTGTGTGTCCACCAGGGCATATACACGCATCAGAATGTTTTTATAAATACAGAAGTTGTATTTTTAAATAAATTTTCCAAGACAATTTAAAATTCTAAGTTTTAAAATTCTAAAATTTAAATATAGTTTATACAGGAATCAGCCAATTAGAAACAGCCGTGTGCAAAGTTTAAAGAAAACATGACCCTAGTGTCCTCAGTGTTTCAGGCTGGTCAGAAACAGGAGATATTTCCCTTCTACAATCAGTATGTAAGTATATTTTGCCTTTGAATTTACACAGCTGGGTCTGCACTGGATTTAAAAAATAATCCCAGATAACTCACTGGTACCAGGACTGTGCTTTCAGATGTGCGTGAGTAGTGAGTGTGGGTTTACAAAAGTGAACTCTACCGGGAGCTTCACAATGTGTTGAGATTGTTGCAATAATGATGCCGGACAGAATGAGGCTCCTAAAACGTTTAAGTTCAGAGGCAAACACCTGACTGACACACAGATGTATGGAGAAAGAATTAACTCAGGTCTGCGAGACCTGGAAGTACACACACACATATGCACGGACTAAAAGAGATAGACACAAAGTAGGTATCAGCAACATTGGCAGGGCCAACTACAGCACAGGGGAGAGAACTACTTGCACACTGGGTTCAAGTCAGACTCTCTGTGTGTGTGTGTGTGTGTGTGTGTGTGTGTGTGTGTGTGTGTGTGTGTGTGTGTGTGTGTGTGTGTGTGTGTGTGTGCACCTCAGAAAAAGAGAACGAAGGAAACAGTGTGTGTGTGTGTGTGCGTGTGTGTCTGTGCGTGTGTACGTTATCATTCCTCAGCACCATGCTCCTCTTGGCAGATGGCTCTGCCAACCTCGGGATTTGGTGTGTGTGTGTGTGTGTGTGTGTGTGTGTGTGTGTGTGTGTGTGTGTTGTCTTGGTATCTTGGGGGCACAAGGGCAGAAGCTACCTGGTGTTGACTGCCAAGTCTCTCGCTCTTTTGTGCACTCGCTTTCTCTAAACCTTCCAACGCACACACACACACATACCCCCACACACACACTCTCTCTCTCACTCATACACACACACACTCCTGCTGATATGCCTTGCCCAGTCACGACTTGTATTGAGTATGTGATCGAATTTTGTTTTTCAATAAGGTAGAGCAGGTTAAAGTGAAATTTACTGTAGTGTCTTGATGACAGTGATTATCATTGCTCTTGTTGTTCTAACAGCATCAGAAATATAGATATAAAATATACTGAGCTCAAGTTGATGATGTTCTCCCTGTTAAAGCTGGAGAGTAGGTCATCGTTGTAGAAAATCACATCTCATTGAAGCGACACACTTCTGTTGTCTGAATTAGTGCTACAAAACAAACACCCTCCATTAACTAATTAAACAAATCACTGATTGAAAATTCCCAATAAAGTGGGGGGACACTACTTCAAGAAAATACATGATTACCTCATTCTTAATTAGTCTGAACAACAAATTAGTAAACGTGGTCTCAAGCGAGTTCTTCATTAGGTTATGTGACTTATCACTAATTCTGCTCTCACAGCAAATGAATGAATATTACATGATTCAAATAGTTTAGTAATTAAATAAATTCATTACTGAATAAACAAAATATCATAAAAGCAGCATGTTACAATTATATCTGCATTTTATAAATTCTTCTAATTTTCACAGCAGTCGTTCTCCTTTTTGTTGAGGGTTTTAGTGGGGTTCAAGAACTCTTCTGTGTATTGTCTGACAAAGAAAATAACCCCGTAGGTGATCTTTAAAAAGACATAAAAGGAGCAATAACTACAAAGGAAAATATGTGTATTAAAGGTGGGAAAGACTCTGAAAACAATGACTTTGCCAATACTGAAGCAGCAGCTACAACATGAGCCTGGTGATCTGATCCCAAGAGGCAGATCTGGTACAGTTATGAACACAGTTCTGCTTTATGGTCTAATTAGTAGTTTACAAGGCTTAAACGCATCTATTGACAAGAACAAGAGCAGCTCCTTCACATCATTAATACAAAAAAAAAAAAACAACATCTTTGTAACAGCCTCCATTTCAGCTGATCCGGTTGACATGACAAATCTGCAGCAGCGTTTTTCAAACAGCTCGTGATCGAGGAAATGGTCCATCTTCTCTTCTACGTCTTTTTTAATAAAGATAGTGCAGCTCAGGGAGACATACTGTACCTTGGAGGAAGAGCTGCTGCTGCACTCATCGCAGACTTTTTACTGCACCTCACTGAGCCACTCAGTGTCTTCTGGGTCTTATCATCTGATGTTTGTCATGGTAATTTGCTGTGCTTGAACACTTGTTTTTGATTGTAGTTAATCTGTCTATTTAGTGTAGTATTTAATTCTTTTTCTGATTTCATTTAGTTAATTCAAAGATGAATAATAATAATAATAAAACAAACAAACAAACAAAAAAAAACAAAACAGAACAATCCTTGTTTTTCTTCCGTCTGCCATAACTAGAATCATCACCTTGTGGTTGTCATAGCGACTGTTAACCTCTTACCACCAAAATCAGTTCATCCTTGACTCTGAGAGAATGTTTGTGCCCAAAACCTGAAAGTATTCCCTCAAGGTGTTCTCGAAAGATCTGAGTTCAGAGGAGCGGGATGGACAGACAACCCAGAGACACAGAGCCTCCGGCCATGGCTGTCATCAGCGTGAAAGCAAAGAAATGTGTGATGATCTTGACATTTTTAGTAAAAAGTAATCGTAGTAATCTGATTATTTACGTACATCATGTAAATCCTTTTCCTCGTCAATATCCTCAGTAGAAGTTTGACTTTCAGCGATAACAGCGTCACACATAATTTTCACATTGGAGTTCGGAGCCTTTTGGCTAATTATCTGTGACATGACCTGACTTACAAGGACAAAGTGTTGTGTGTAGTAATAATGTGAGTCTTGTGTGTTTAGAAAAAGCATGTGACATCCTCAGCTTATGTTAGCGTGAATATCACTAGTTGTCAATCTTTGGAAAGGAAAAAAGCTGGTGGCTGGTTCCGGTAAAGTTCATCGTGTTTACACCTTCAGACTGAAGTGGAACAGGTGAATCACACCTTCAGCTACACCACATACTAGTTCATGCCCTCATCCAGTGATTATAAGGTTTCGTCGTTTCTCCTACAAGGGGCATGTTAACATTTGACAAGGTGAATTCGTAGCTCTGGGAACAGTTTATAACACAACATATGCGTTACTGTGTCCTGCTGAGGTGCAAATTATGGCCGATGAAGCCTCCAAGACCTTCGACACCCCTGAAGAAGTCCCAGCATTCAGATCCACCCTGGATAAGACAGATGGCAAACTGCAGGTTTCTGGACGTTTCAGACACTCAGTACATCTTAAATATTTTATTCCTGAAGGCTGTTTGTTTGTCTGCTCATTATTTTACTCTCAGTTGGGAATTGTCGTATGACTTTGCCACAGCTTGAACCCAGGGCTGACGTATAATATTATAAAGGCTGGCTAGGTGGATGCATCTCAAACTGAATTTTAATAAATCCCTTTTCTTGGTTTAAACAAGGACACTGCTGTTTGTTAATGTGTTTTGATAGTTTTTCATATTACGTCTACGGTGTCAAAAGGCCTGCGCAGCTCTTTTAAGTTGAAACTGTGTTTTTCCTCAGGGTATTGCTTCTTTCTACAAGGCTCTTTTATCACCTGCCTTTACTTTGAAAGATTTTTTTTTTTATGACTGCTCAACTCACCTATGCTCATAGACCCTCTCAGGTCAGAACCTCACAACCTCCGTGGGACACGTGTCTGACATGCGGCTCTATTTTGACGCTTGAGATTCGGATCTCGACAAATACAGACAGTTGACACCTTTGACTAATATTTCCAATGTCTGTGCTACTGAATATGTCACAGACATGAACACAAATATCAATATTATTTTAGCAAAAGCATGTTTTCGAAAGAGAAAGTGAAGGTTATATCCGTACTATACAGTCATAACACAAACCGAGAGCAGGCTATAATTACATTATGTCAATAAGCTAACATAACATTAGGTGAAGGCCAACAGTTTTTCCACTGCTCTTTCTAAGTCCATCTAAACTAAACATATATTAAATTGCTGATCCTGAGATTAGTGAGTAAAAACTGTATTTATACACTGAAACAATCCACTTTATATGGTTCAGACACTTGTAACACAGATATGTATTGAGGCAGAACATTTGTGAGCCACAGCAGTTCAGTCAGGTAACAACGCGGCCCAGATATTCTATTCTGTAACATTGTTACATTGTGGAATTGAATATCAAGTAGTTTTTATAGCTAAAAGCTGCAGCTGCTGTGCTTTTCGTCACTGAATCTAATGGAAGATACATTAGGATGCTATATAAGAGTATTGTGAGAACTTAAGAAAAATATGTCAATTTTAAGTGTTTCATGTATTGACTTGCATTCAAAAAGTACTAAATGAGGATATTATATTCTTATTTATCTTCCTTTACAACCCTTCATTTCTTAGGAATCAATTTAAAAGCTATTATTAATATTATTATTATTATTAGTAGTATGGTTATTATCGTCTTGACATAGCAACACAAAACTAACAGGAGAGTGAAAACCTCTGGAGCAGATGGCCGTAGTTGTGTATCAGATAAAGAGCTTAATGAAACTTTGCTGTTTGCACAGTCACTCGTTTCTGTGTTTCTGCGAGACCCACGCTCTCCTCACATCTCACATCTCACTGATAAAGATAAATGTTCTGCCGAGGATTTTATATCCCATCCAGATGGTTACTATTTTATTTTCTTATAAGACACTTAAGAAAGTGAACAGATGGCTTAGCTCTTTATATGGAGCATGTGGAGAACCCTAAAATGTCTGTGCTGCATCTCTCTTCCTCAGATATGAGCCTTGATTTACTCAATAATAAAGTTTTAACAGTTGACTCTTGTCTTTGTACCACAAGTGTCACATAATCATTTAAGTGGATTATCTGTTGAACAATTAGCTCAAAGGCTCCATCTCCTTAATTATGATTTGTAAAGATTTGTGCAATTGAGACATTTTATCATCGTGACTGACGGCTGAGCTTCAGTCATATGACTGGCATATGACGTTCTAAGATCTCTGAAAGCTCACGATATGTCACGGTGACAGATCTCTATCTGTAAGAATTGTAAAAACTGAATGTTATCATTGTGGAGGAGTTGACCTGAGAATAGTTTACCTCCTTCACATCTCCTCTTCAAGTAGAGGATACATTTTTAATCCTAATGTGTCACAGATGTGGTGTTCCCACTGATTGTTTATGGTCTTGTGCCATGTTCTAATCACGCTCGATCTAAAAGAAACTGAGAAAATATTCTGAAGTCGTTGTGGAGATTTTGTCTCATCACAACTTAGACCTCTTTTTTAAAAATGTATGTACAGCTGGAAAAAGACACATCTGTATAATATTACAGCCTTTAGCAGCGAAGAATTCAGTCCAAGTCTGCAGTGGATCAGTGACAAGTCTTTACAATTACTGCTTGGCACAGAATCCAACAAATACTTCTGGATTACATTAAATTCAAAGCCGCTATGATTAGTATTTGAAATGTGAAAATCTTCGATTGTAGAGACAAAGCCGCGGGTATATTTCACCTGCTTCTGCACCAGCATCACTACGATGTCTGACCTGTTCCTCTTAAAACGTCCTTCAGTCCAGGCTCAAAACAAAGGCGAGCGGTGCTTTAATCGTTTTATTTCCAACATGGAACGACCTCAACCCCTCGTTTTTTCAGCTGTTTTGGTGTCCTTGAGCTCATTCTTTTGGTTTTATAGCCGGCAACTGAATGCTTTCATTCAGGTTCACTGCTCTTATTAGTGTTATTTTCTGTCAAAATTGCAACCTGTAACATTTAGCAACTAAAGAACCTGATATTTACATAGAATATGGACCTTTTTGACTAAGATAAAAAAAAAAAATGTTGCTTTACATTACATTTTCCAATTACATACAGTTGTAATTGGAAAATCATTGGGTTTATGTCTTTGTGACGATGTGTAAATTCATTCATATTTCTTTTGTTCGCTGTCTTTCTCCTACACACACAGCCACACCCCTTTTCAAACACAATGACATCAGTCAGAGTCTAATAGTCAAAGATTTTTACTTCTCACACATTTTCTCGACAAGCCCTATGACCAGTCTGACTATGACAAACAGTTTCTTATCCATGTGTTTATACAGCCACGAGCAAATCATTTTTTGCTTTATTTTATCTTATAAATTTATTAGTAGTCACTGATACATACAGGTAAAGTAAAAACATTCAGAACCACGGACAGTTGCTGCTTCCTCCATGATCTGACTGGTTTCAGCAGCCTCTTCACACCTGCTGACAGATAATTGCACCACCAGTACGGGATAAAATGGATTTTTTCCAGATAGAAGACTTCCTTTAGCGTTATCTGCTGTTAGTGCTGGGAGCATTTGTTTTGCGAATTCTTGGCAGTTTGGGATGAGACGCAGCTTCCTTTCACAGCCTCTGAGTCACTGATGATGTTGGTGTGAAGTATCGTCAAGTGGAGCGAGAATGGAAATTTCGGCGGCGTGATGAATGATTGTGTGCGCATTGAGCTCGCACGTGTGACTGAGCTGATTGAGAGCTTCGGAGGATTGACGGGCAGATTGAACGTTGGACTGTGAGACTGAACATCGAATGCACTGTCTATAAATTGACTCTGTCACCACTTTTCTCCCCCCACAGATCCCATCCTCTCTTCTCTTGAGCTCATTCCCACACAGAGATTTTTTAAGGTGTGAAAAGAAGAAAAAAAAAAATCACCAGATCCAGGAATAACAACAAAATCAACACTAATAAATTCCTATAGATGACAAATTTAAAGCTCGTAAAAACACACACACCATTCAATACTGATGTGTGTAATCAATTCCCCATTTAACTACTTAAATAGTTCAACCAATCAACATCAGTGTCAATTAACATTCAAAGCGATCACCCCCAGATTCCACCGCTATGATTAGCCAGCTACATGATGGTCAATTACAGTGAGGAGTATGCAACATTCAATGCAATCCCTATTACAATCATACAAAGCCTTCAGATCTCTGAGCGGGAGAATGAAACAAGGAGGGAGATGGAAGGGAGAAGGAGGAGGGGGGGTGGTGGGGAGAAAGAGCAACAAAGAGGAGAAGAGATGAAAGGATATTTCTTGAGGAGGAGGAGACCTACAGTGTTGGATTCGTTCAGATTTAACAAAGGCGTGGGGAGATTCAAGATTGTTTTCTCTCTCATTTTTTTGCCTTAAAGGCAAAAAAAAAAAAAAAAAAAAAAAATCCACTGTCAAACAGGAGCTGCATATCAATGGCAAGTGACGGACTTTTAACTCCAATCTCAGGGATTTTCATGGTTTCTATTGATGGTGTGTGTCACCTTTCATGCCTATTTAATCTATTGTAAAAAAAAAAAAAGAAGTTTAAAAAATATAGGAAAATTGACCCGTTTGAAAATAATTTCATTCATCTTCACTGCTGAACTCTAGCTACAATCAGAGCTGACACTGGGCAACCACAGATTCAGGATCAGCAACATCAGATTCTTCACAGGACCCATTCACAACCATAGTCATCGCACCGTGTTGTTTTTGACTGGATCATTTAATGTGCTGTATTATCTGTATTTGAGTTGGTTAGGGATTATTAAACTGCGACTGTGTCTAAAGGCGAAAGTGTACCTGCTGTCACATCCTCCTCTTTTTGCCTCAATCTCTCTTCAAGAAGAAAAGGAGACTTCTTTTGTAGTCTCCGCACAATGGCTCGTTCAGACGGGGATAACACCGCACACCTTCAGACAGTTTCTCCTCCAAGGCTTTTATTGTGTGGCACTTGTTTGCACATACAGAAAGTGACAGAGGTAGGTGAGTGAAGAGCTTGAGAGAAAAAAAAAACAATTCTAATCCTGCCGTCTCACCTCTGCCAACGTGTGATTGTTGGTTTCGAAGGCTAAAAAAAAAAGAAAGAGAGGGAGAGAGCCTCTCCAGTTCCAACATTGGAAAGATGTGGTGTTTTTCACATTGTCCAATTACAATTCAGCTGTACACTAACAAGCTGATAGTTTTTTCAGTAGCTTTTTAAAGTTACATTATATTCAATCATTTAGGCAAATGCTTCCATCCAACCAGCAAAAGTCAAACACTGATGAACAGCCACTGGAGCAAATTTGGGAATATTTTACCCAAAAAATACCAAGACATCTGATCTGGAGGAGACCACCATTTTATGTTGGACTATTCCAACGCTGACTTCTTGTTCTTCTAATCAAATACCACTAATGGTTGGTCATGAGTCAAAAAGGTTGTGTCACTGAAGGTCTCCAGAATCAGCAAAGAGAAAAAAAACAAAACAAACATGCTTGGTTGTCGACCTGCTAGATAACCACCTGATCACATCAATGCAACAATATGTTGCCTGAAACTTTCCAATTACCACTTACTGCAGCAGTTTCCAACCCCAATGACTTTAAATGAAGCAATATCTGCTTGAACTGAAACATTTAAAGGATTAATATGGTGAATGGTAAATGGACTGCATTCAAATTGCAATTTTCTAGTCTTGTTGTGACCACTCAAAGTGCTTTACACTACAGTTCACCTTCACCCATTCACACATCACACAGCCCTACCTGCACGTACCATTTATGCTTTGCGCTTTTTGCTAATCACTTCCAGACACTGATGGAACAGCCATCGAAGGTAAATTGGTGTCCAGGATGTTTCAACTCTTAATACATTGTTTGATCAACAGAAAATCATTTGGCAAAAAAGAACTTACTGACCAACAGCATTTGGCTTTAAAATAAATAAACAAATAAAACTTTCGGATGTGAGAATTCGTTGCTTTTCTTCTTCAATATTTTGGACTTTTGTGGTCACTTCCACTGAGCAATAAATGAATGCAGAAAGTAATCTAAAGATTGATTGGTGATGACTTGGTGACATGTTGCATTGTTTCATTAGAAATAAAGATTGAACATAGTTTGTCTGCAGAATAACATTTTTCCTTCATCTTGTGTCCTCATGGACAGGTCCTGACCTCTAGATTGGAAACAGCAGGACTAATACACCCAGAGATATTAAAGTCTTAGCTGTACTAGTGCGAACACCTATGACTGCTGACATAATGCAAAGTATATGTTGTCATATCACTCATCATACATAAACAAGGGTTGTCTGGGGCTCGACTGGTTCTGCCTGATCAATTTTCCTTTCCTCACAGCTCGTCAAACCATCCGCCGCTCTCTTTTCATTGTTCTTTTTTTAATCAGCTGCGTCGGCACATTTCTCTCTTCTTCCCTCCTCTTGTAATAAAGCGTATTTCTGTGTGAGCCCAATTTCCCATAAGGACCATCTGACAACAGCAGCGTGATGGAGTGGTGGCAGGGGGAGGGTTACATCTGTAGACACCCTGAGCTTGTTGTTGAGCCCTGAGCAGCTCCACTCCAGCAGCGGGGGGTTAAGTACCTTGCTCCAGGGCCCTTCCATGGTGGCTGCTGAGGGACAGCAGTGTGTGTCACTTTTCTGCTCACATTCTCCCCACTGGAATACGAATTCAAAACAGCAACCAAGTTATTGTGCTCCCACTATAACACATAGCTGAGCTGCAGAGGCTGACTTTAATATGCGCTGAGCTATTTTAGCTCCATGTAAAAAAACAAAACAAAAAGAAAAACAGAAATACTTTAAATAACAGTAGTTATCCAGCATACGGTGAAACAGGATCATATTTTTCTATTAATCCAGAGAGATTTCAGAGAGATGCATGGACTTCACATTAAGTAAGTGAAGCCAAGACTGATTAAATTCAGCTTCAAACAGCAGCACTGCACTCACAAAACACCAAAACCAGCCACTAAAACCCAGCGAAACACGATCAGCGTCAGAGTTTCTTGGCCTTACACTGGAGAGCCTGCAGATCAGCAGGTACAGCGGCCTGTTCACTAATTTCAGGGTCGGCATGAGAAGTGAAATTACACACAGCTGTGTACTGTAAATACAGTCCACGCTGTTGTGGCCTAAAGCAGGCCGGTCCAACCAGAGTCCAAGCTGACGAGCGGATTTAAATTCTAACTAACTTTACTTCAGTTAATGTCTCAGTTCTGTGCAAATCAGTGTCGCAATAAATTCTAAATCACAATCACAATCAGACTTTTCACAGCTCACTCTGCCGCTCTGTCATCTCCTAAACCTCCAACATCCTCTGGCTTCCCTCACGTTCAGCACGTCTCCTTTGTTCTTGTGTTGTCTGCCGCCTGTAAAATGACCTCACTGAGATCTGTAACGTAACGCGTTGCTTTAAGGTTGCACTTTTATTTATCATATTGTATTGTTTCAGTAATCAACTTGTCAGAGCTGTCTGTTGGTCAAAAAAATACTGTTACAAAAAAAAAAAGACATTCAGTCTGTTTTGACATTTCTGTCCTAATGTTACTGCAGTAACACATCTGGTAAGATACCATCAGTCTATGTCATCAGTCCACATTTCTATATTAATAAATATTATAGGTAAATTTATACAATGTCTATCACAAGTAAAGACTGATACTTGAGGATCTCCAGGCCTAGACTCGTTATCCAGTAATCAATAAATGAATATAAATAAATATTTTTTGATATGGTTCATTAATTCATTTTTAATTTTGCAGCTTTTACAATTAGTTGTAAATAACCTTGATACTATGTGTATCTATAATTGACCAATACTGACAGATATCACAAGATGTCAGAGGTCGAGATCTGTTTCGTCCATAATAAAAAAAGACTCTCACCCTAAATGATTCAGTTTTCTATGATATGATAAAGAGTAAAGCTGTAATTGATCACTTCAGTTTGGTATTTTTGCCTTTAAAGATGACATTTAATCGGTTGTTTTTGATTGTGTTGTTGGCTGCTGGTGACTTCTCTGCTTCTCTGCTGCTACTTGGAAGACTCCTCAGTCTTTTTTAAAACGTCAGATAAATTAAAAGAATGACGACAACCCAGTTCTACTCCCTGTGATCAGAACCCAACTTCAGTGTTTCATGAAGTGTCCACCAGCAGCAGCGGTAGCAGCACCTGTCCTGTGTGTCCTCACACAAACTGTTCACATCAACATCACAGAAATAAAAACACAGCAGAACCACAACTTCTCTGTTGGATAATAATTTATAGAAGTCATGTAATCCTCCTCCTGCAGCACAGTGACACCGCTCAGTCCGGTGCGGACCCGACATCCAAACCAAACATTCCTTAATATCACAATCACACAGTGGAAACCGGCGTTTCGCTCGCTGTGTGTACGAGTGTGTGTGTGTGTGTGTGTGTGTGTGTGTGTGTGTGTGTGTGTGTGTGTGTGTGTGTGTGTGTGTGTGTGTGTGTGTGTGTGTGTGTGTGTGTGTGTGTGTGTGTGTGTGTGTGTGTGTGTGTGTGTGTGTGTGTGTGTGTGTGTGTGTGTGTGTGTGTGTTTGCAGGCTACGTGTGCATGCCTGCCGGTTCGTCTCCAGCAATAACGGCAGTTTTATGGTGACAAAGAAAGACGGTTTGCTGGCGATTCCTACCGGAACTCAGTGAAGTGCTGCTCCAAAAAAAAAAAAAAAAAAAATGAAAATAAAATAAATAAATAAAAAACACAACGCATTTTATTTTGGAAGGCAGGGGGGGGGTGACATGTCCGATCATCTCATCTCCTCACATTACACACACACACACACACACACATGCATTGAAAATAAATCAAAACACAAGCACATGAGGTGATAAAGCAACGCGAGCGTCACTCACCATGGCTGTTCAAGCTCCCAGTCTCTGAAAAAGTCGAATTCAAAGAGATCCATGCCGCTCCGGCTGGTGGTGCTGCTGCTGCTTACAATCCAAAGCTGGTGCTACGTGGTTCTACATAGGCTACTGATACTGAGAGAGAAGAGAGAGAGAGTCTGTCTCTCTCTCTGTGCGCGCGTGTGTGTGTGTGAGAGAGAGAGAGAGAGAGAGAGAGAGAGAGAGAGGGAGTGTGTGTGTCAGAGAGAGGGAGAGTAGACACGAGCCGCTGCCAGGAAGCTGCTACGTGGTCGAGGCAAAGCTGACAGCCAGGCAGAGGTGGAGGGAGGGAGAGCGCGCGCGCGCACACACACACACACTCGCCGAAGCAGCCTGCACGAGACAAGTCACACTCAGATGTTCATTGCAAACCTCTCTCTCCCTCGTCCTCCATAATAAACAGATCTATTTATGACTCCATCTCAGAAGAATAAAACCATGTCGTGTGTGAGGCAGTGACTCGACAACAGCTGGAAACACATGTGACGTGATCACGTTTGTATCGACTGAAAACACACACACACTTCTTCTGACAGGACGTGTGTGTGTGTGTGTGTGTGTGTGTGCTCTCTACCTGACATCGCCTGTGACGTAATATGTCGTCACGAGTCCCAAACTTGATCCATACAAGGTGTGTTTGTTTTATGTATTTTATGCTCTGTGAGATGAAAAAGAAAATGTTGTTTTGTGGTTTGAAGCTGTGTTGGTGAAGACTGACTGAGAGAACATGACCTGTGTTTTCTCTGTGGAACCTGTGGCTCTGCATGAAAAAAACACATTGCAGGAGAACCACTTTAAAACCAGTGAAAAGAAAATCACTCCTTTGGAAGAAGTACCGTGCAGCCCACCCCGGGACAGATACAGTGACTCACTGAAAAAGCAGAGAGTGGGTTAAAAACTTTACTGCACTTAGTGCTGACATACTTTTGACCCTATCAAGTCTACAGGCGTTCTGCTACAACTCACACCAACAACCAACGCTGATAATCACAACTGATTGATATATATATATATATATATATATATATATATATATATATATATATATATATATATCATTATTTAAAACAACAAAACTTTATAATGTAAACTGGTTCGCAATAAAACAAAGTAGTCGATTGTTTCCTATTTATATGGTTTCTGCTGATGCAGTTTGACTGTGAGAACTGTGAGAGTTTTTTTTTTTTTTTTTTGACCAGTTTACTTGCAGGTGGATAGGACTCACCATTTGCCATTTATGACCCGAACTGTTCAAGTCCAATAAAGCTGAGCAGCTATAATCCACTGTGTGGTTACAGTCTGCTTTTTCCCGTCACTGAACCTGCTCTTGCTGCACTCGGCCTAAATATAGGTCTGGATGTGCACACAGCTACTCCTCTGTATGTTCCAAACTTCAGTCTAAACAGCAGTGAGTGAAAAGTGCAGCTTTACTTTATCTTCACAGAAACCGACGGGGCTAGGTCACAGATTTTCTTAGGTTTGCCCTGTAATTTGGTGTCACTTGTGTAGCTTCAGTGGAATAAGCTTAGCAGCAAGCTAGCACTGTTAGTTCATGTTTGAACCCTTCAAACTAAAACTTCTAAATCTGCTGCTTTCGTGTTTCTATAGGTTTCTACCACTCCACCTTAGTTTCAGATCATCCGCTGCAAAAGCGTGTTAATAACAGTTTAGCAACCCACCATCCTCGCTCTCTATCATGCACTTGCTATAACACATGCCCAGCGGCACGTTTTACTGTTTACGCCTCGCTATGAATAATGATTGACCAGATGGTTGAAACTTCTCACTCAGCATGTGCGATCGCTGCAGCTATAACTGTGGTTCCTTTATGACATCACTGTCCTCTCCTTTCAAAATTCCTCCTACACAAGAGCCTGTGTGTTTTTACCCATGATCAGAGAATAGGAGAAGTCCAAACGTATCGGAAATAATGTTTGAAGATATAGTGCAGGCTTTATGCATATCCCCCCCTCTCTCTCTCTCTGAATGTGTGTGTGTGTGTTCTTGTGTCTTTGTTTTGGATGGTGTGTCACTGTGTGTGCATGTGTGCGTGAGTATTTTGGTCTGGTCTGGGGCAGCATGCCAGCACTACTCTGCATCACACTCAAACAGCAGAAGAAAAGAGAAGAAGAGAAGAGAGTTAACCATAGAGCATGATGGGAATAAAACACTACTGGCAATAAGCAGTACTGTTTGAAAGTGCTGTTTCATGACCTTGATCAATTCCAGTCATTTCAACCTCAACAATCGAAATTCCAGACATCTCTGAACCTTAAAACACCACATCAAAATTCAACCAATTTTCAAGGATTTTAAGCACCTGCAGGAATACTGGTTTTGGAGTGAGTGTGTGTGTGTGTGTGTGTGTGTGTGTGTGTGTGTGTGTGTGTGTGTGTGTGTATGTGTGTGTAAGAAAGCCTGTCCAAATCTAGGTCAGACACTAAGAGACAAAGAATGACTGGAGAAGGAGAGAGGGAAGGATGGAAAGATGTAGCAGAATTTATAAAAAGCAATTCCAGGATGAGTTAATGGAGAATTAAATGATAAAAAGAGATAGAGAGACATTAAGATAAAACATAATTAAGGGCAAATATACAGAGCGCTATTCACATAAATTCATTTCCAGCTCATTACTGTGTCTTTATTACCACCAGAGTAGCTGTTTGTTTAGAGATTTAATTTTTTTTCCTTTAGTGTCTTCTGCAGTATTGTTAAAGCCACATCTGTGCCGGTAATTTATATTTAAAAGATGACACTGAGGGTGAGACTTGCACACAGATGCAGGGACGAGCAGAAATACAAACTGATAAAATAATCAGGAAGCACAGAGTTCTCAGCTTTGAGCTCATTGTACTTGCTGTGTATCTTGCAGAAGTTGAGAGGAGCATGTCATGAATTTTCAATATGTGCCCAGGCTGTCCGCTACTTTTCTTCTCACTGATATCTGTAGTAGAAGTAATGAATAAGGGCAGTACCACAGCTCCCCCAGGTGGTCAAGTGTGAGTACTACATGCTGAAATGTTCCTGTTTGTTGAATCTACTTCTCATCACATATTTGGAAAAATCATCTTCTGTAGATTTTCAGTCTCTCAAAACCTTTATTCATTCCACTGTTTACATGCACCTTTTGTCTCACCTAGACCCCTCTTTGATTATACTATACCAGTCCCACCTGACACCTGGCAAGAGGTGGGGTACATCATGGACAGGTCATCAGTCTGTCACATGCCGAATTGAAACTGCATGCTTCTGGATTGTGGGAAGTAGGAGGAGTACTCACAAGAAACTAACTTAGGCTCGGGGAGAACATGCAGACTCCAACATCTTGATGAACAGCAGGTTCAAACCCTGAATGTTCTCACTGCGCCACCTTGTTGCCTGTTGACACACATGTTACAAATGAAAGAAGTAATAATCAACAACTTTTCTTTTTTAAATATCTCAATCTTTTAAAAATACACAATCAATCAGACACACATCAAAGACATCTGAGTAAAAGCTACTCTGCACAATGCCTCATTTGGGATATACCTGTATACTTGCTTTTTCATATAGTTATCCAATCATGCATGATTGTTGGTGCCAGATTAGTTGGTTTGAGTTTTTCAGAAACTGCTGATGTTTTGGGTTTTTTCACACGAAAAAGCCTTTAGTTTTTCACAAAAACCATTCAGTGAGTGGCAGATCTGCTGAGGGAAATGTCTTGTTGATGAGATGAGTCAGCATGGTTGGAGCTGACAGAGAGGCATTTCAGAAAACCTGACATGTCAAACCTTGAGGCAGATCGGCTACAACAGCAAGACCATGTTGGATTCCAGGCGACCAAGAAATCTGACGCTGCGTGTGGCGAAAGGCTGGACCAAAACTGGACAGTTGAAGTCCAGAAAAATGAAGCCTGATCTGATGAGTCTCAATACCATAAATCCATCCATACATTCAACCTGCTCTGTGTCAACAGTCAGGGCTGCTGCTGGTGGTTTAATGGTGGGGGGTAGTTTTCCTGGCACACAATAAATCATTGTTGGAACACCACAGTCTCTCTGAATGCTCCTGAGCCCTGTGCTTCCTTTTACAGCTACAGTTTACCATCTTCTAATGGTTGACTCCCAGCATGATAATACACTGTCATAAAGAAAAACCCGTCTCTTAACTGCTCAGTTCAACAAACCTCAGTGGCCTCATCAGTCAACAGATCTGAATACTAGAACACCTTTGAGGTGTGGTAGAGCCTTAGAGCCTTAGAGAGAGGCCTTACCCAATATTATTATAGTGTACCTCTAATACAGTGTGGCTGAGGAAGTGGCTGAGTAAATATCTGCTCTATAATCAGGCATTTCATATTGTCCTTTAAGTATTTTTACTGTGAGAATGATTGAACAGCGATGAGTTCCATATTACTGGTAAAGTTGGGGATTGAGTCTGAATAAAGACAAGGAACTGCTCCACATATATTAATATGGTTGCATGGATTATTTGGCTTATACTGGAAAACAGCTGTGCACAGTTTTTTACCATCTTACAGCCTGATATGGTAATACATTTGTTTAAGTTATAACCACTCTCATTACTTCACAGATACAGGATGCAAATCAACAACATCACCAAGGACTTAACATTTGAAAACATTTGCCCATACAAGGTACTGAGGTGTCCTTGATTATCCTCACACTTTCAGAATTTGGTCTTTTAGGACATGTATTATGCTATCGACCCATATGATTTCAAGAAGAATTTTTCCTTATCCAATTTAGGAAGCAGTACTAAAGTGAAAGAGTTTGGCCTTGGCTCTTGAGTGTCACTGTGCTTGATGGCTCCACAGGGGAAGCCTTGCATAATAATCTTCTTTCAGTATCTTCCTGCGTCATTTCACTAATGGACCAAACATTCTGATCCAATCCAAGGCCACAATGCTTTATAAAAGCTGTAATGAAAAGTACAGCGGTGTGTCATTGGATTGACCATGGAAGACAAAGACCCCTGAGGCTCACCAGATTGTACAAAAAACTCTAATGGCCATGTTGACAACAACAAAGCAATAGCAACATTTTTTTCTTGCTGTCTGTTTTCCAAAAGCAAAATCTGTGTTCCAACAAACACACCGCATTACAGTGTTCAAAGACAACCACAGCCTTTTGATGTGATTACCTTTTCAATATAAACACACCATGTACAGAATTCTAGCCTATGAAAGCAGCACCAATCACTTCAATCCTCATTCAGTCAGTATATTAATGTTCTTGTCTTACTGACTTGTTTTTGTGTGACCTAATTACACAAGTCAAGGAGAATTAGTCCTAGTTGTAGCACATGGAAAATCCTGTAAAAACCCTGGTGTTAATGTGGGACAGAGTGGCAGAACACCAAGGTAGGCCTGGTATCCCTCTTCCCAACAATGATTTCCAGGTCTTCATGGAAAGTGTTCCCAGGGTAGATGAGATATATCATCTATCCAGAATGTCCTGGGTCTACCCTGAGGTCTCCTACCAGCTGCATATGCCTGGAGGACCTCCTACAGGAGACTCAAAAGGGTTAAGGAGAAGTGACTTTTTATTCCAAATTCTGACTCCAAGCTCTGACTTCAAAGGCTGAGTGCAACTGCCCTGCGGAACACAAACTCATTTCAGCCACCTGTATCTTCTTACTTCTTACTTAGCTCACAACGATAGGACAGGGTGGGAAATGGTGAATCAACAGTTTTGTCATCCGGCTCAGGTGCCTTCTGGCTTTGTATCATGGCAGTCATGCTTTCCTTATTGATGGCTGTAGTGCAGGTGTTGGCAGGAGCACGTATTAACCTCTTGCTCCATTCTCTGAGACCCTGAGATACTTGAACTCCTTCACTTGCGGCAGCAACCCACCCAGCACAGAACCATTGTCTCCAACTTGGAGGTGCTGACTCTCAACCACTTCACACTTTGCAAACCACCCCGATGCCCACTGGAGGTTGCAATCCAAAGAAACCAACAGAACCACATCAACTGCAAATAGCAAAAGAGCAACTCTGAGGCATTTAAACCACACATCTTGAAATCCTGTCCATGAAAATCACAAACAGGATTTGTGATAAAGGGCCACCCTGGGGAAGGCCAACACCCACCCGAAACATGCTTGATGTGCTGAACTTTCACTTTGGTCATACAAGGTTGAAATACTACTGTCTGTTAATAGCTCAAATCAGTATTTTGTCAGCGCAATTGCTTTATAACACTAAAAAAAGCTGCTACATATAATCAGTTCTTTTAATTGATGTCACACATCAGTTTAAGGAAGAAAAAACCTGGCTTGCCGTGGCCCTGGTATTCTCTATAATAATTCACATCATGAGCCATTGGCCTTTGCTGACCAGACAATACAAACAAAGACAGATAAATCTTTTCTTTATCTTTGACATTTTCCACAAAGTAATCTGAAACAAATATATCAGCCAAAGCTAACGGAGGAAGATTGACCTTTATTTATTGAAACTGCTTGCATACAAAATATATTGCACTATAACCAGACATGTCAACCCAAACAGCTTAAATGCTAGTAGTATGTACAAAAGAAAACAAAAAATATGCCCAAAAGTGCACACAAGGTTTTATAGCTTTTTTTTTGACTACCCTGGTTTTTAAGTATCTACAGATTCTTTGTGTGTCTTCACTTTCTGGCACTCTACTGTTGAACAGCCCACAACGTGACTATAGTTAGTAATTGTTGATGTTAAATATTATTCCGCAAGTAAACGACTGCTGAAATCTGCTGTGGACTGCTGAACAACATACAACATTTTTGGGTCATGGTATCTACGTCAGCTCTCCATGGACCATGCTGCAATCCCAATATGTGATGGTGGGATGCCAAACGATGTCCAATTGCAGTCTAGTAGAGCTGAAAGTCTCTGAACTGAATTGGGACTCCCCAAGTCTAGTTCTTGCGGTTTCAGCGTTGTCCTCAGATGTTTATTGTCCACAGCATTTGTTCTTGTTAAGAGACTCTCAGTGGTTTGTGGATGATTTTGAGTCTATACCTCAATCATGTGACCATTTTTGCCATTTTTTTTTTTTAGATAATACAACACTGTTGTAAAAACTGGTAAATTCAGTCTGATGCCTTGTTAAGATTTGAACATCCCATGGTGTCTAGTGAAGGATGAACATTATTCACAACAAATACAGATTAGGTCATTAACATTCCCCTTCTGTAACCCGCTGGATGATGGGTAAAAAATAGAGTCTGTGCACCAGAATGTGTAAAGTCAATCACGACAGCAGATTGCAGAAAAAAAACCCTCTATACAAGAAGATTTCATGGGAATAAAACTCCACAACTGTCATTAACTTTATCTGACATGAAACTTCTCATCATTTGAACAGCTGCCATTTATTTCTGTAAACCACAAACCTCCTGATTAAAATTAATATCTCTCAGCTATTTCAACAGTCTGTTTAGAATATCTAGAAAGATCCAAAATGTCTAGGCTACAAATCCCTAATCCAAATCCTCTGTCTGCCTTAATGTGATCTGTTCACAACAGATAATATAACTGGAAGAACACACATTTTGGAACAAAACAATCTCATAGCATCTGTTCATGAAGTGTGTTAACAGAACACACAGAACCAGTCATTAGATTTACATAGTAATTCACTTATTTAAAGACTCTTTCTCTTGTATGGTTTACTCAGTGTTGGTAGTGTTAGTGTCATAGTACTGTTCTAATGTGCTGAAGACAGAAGACTGCAGTGTTACACCAAAACAACAAACCAGGATAGTGCGATTTGTATATTAAGAGAAGTACATCTGCAAAATTCTGACGCCTTCAGCAGTGGTCTTCATTGTGCCATTTGGGATCCCCATGTGTTATTTCTGGTAGATACCCTACATGACACCTTACATTGCCAGTATTAGTAAAAGTGTACACAGACTGATGCCGTGAAGGAAACATATGCATGCTATTCCTTGTTTTAAACTTTGGTTTGGGATCCCAAATGGTTTACAAAACATCTGCCACTTCTAGGGAAACATTTCCCATGCAACTTTCCACGTGAACACATTAACAGTGTTTTCCAGAAGCTAGAAACCAGAGCAAAATGCGGCACTGCCACAATCTCAACTGTATCCCTTTGAATAAAGTCTCCATTGTGGAAAATGCTTCCTTAGCACCAACTCTTCAATGATCCCAGCTGGTCAGCATACAACAGTCTTCCCACATCCTTTTTTTTTTTTTTTTTTTTTTAAAGTACATTTTTTTTTACTATAGTACAAGCCTTGGCTGTAGCATTATGGTTCATTAGTAATGCCCCTAAAATCAAACCAAAGCATGAAAAAAGCCATTATGCAAAGCCACAGAGGCAAAGATTCATCATCACTGGTGACACAAATAGATGTGAAGGCAGGAGCTTTGTAGATTCTGTAATGTCTCTAGCTCCGAGGTCTGTTACACCTTCCAAATGTATTCAACTTGCATGTGGATCTTCTTGTCAGTTCAAAAGGAACCAGCATCATTACCCTCCTTGCTTAACCTTATGAAATTTTACACCAGCCACAAATAAAGAAATAATTTAAAAAACAAACCTAAACCTCACACTCTTCATTATCCATTACTGTGGTAAAAATGAGGAGGCTGGATTAGAGTTATCTAGGTCTCTATGTGAAAGTTGACAAGTCCAGGGACAAATGTACAAGACAATTTTATCGGTTTTAAGAAAGAAAGAAAAAAAGGGAAAATCCACCACAAAATATTATTCATACAAGATACTTCAGTAACTGTAGGACGTCGTAAACTTTACTTTAAGCTACAGTGTGGTGCATGTTGAAAGGCTGGTAAAGAGGTTTAAAGAGTCGTTACATTTAAGAAAATAGTTAGCCTTTCCTAGTTTAGCTTAGCATAAATGGACTAGAGGTAGAGGGAAGTGGTTAGCATGGCTTTGTACAAAGTTTTTTTTTTTTAAACATGAAAAAAAAGAAGTTGTGGTTTTACAGGGACTTAAAACCTGGAACTGAAGCATTTACACTGCTGTTGGTATCGAATAAACAACTGAAATACAATTTGTTAATTGTGGGGCGCTGGTTGTGATGAACTTTAGAGAATTTAACCGGTTTCTCTGCTTCCAGTTTTTTATACTAACCTATGCTAGGACAATAGAAATTGTATTTGGTAATTAATTCTCTCATCTCTCTTCAGTGAGTTTCCCCAAAAATATAACTCTTCCATTTCAAAATTATCAAAGATATCTAGGGACATTTTAGTATGAAATAACACAAACAGCTGATAGAGCTCAAATTTTAACATCCTAAACCTGACTCCTCGCTCCGCGCTCACTCAGTTCCAATAGACTCTAAAATCTGTACATTTTCACAGCAATAAAACAAGTAAATAAAAGCTTGAGTGTTTGGTTATTATTACCATCCATTATCACTGCTGCTTCCTCTCCTCAGGATAGTGTCACTTCAAGCTTTAATGCACATATCTGATGTTTTCATTGTCGTTCTGTCTGAAAATGTAACAATCGCGTCTCGTATCAGTCAATATTCCTGTGGTTTTATTAACATAAATTCAATTTCAGGGTGGATTTTCCCCATCAGGTAAAAAAAAATAATAAAATAAAATAAAAATAAAGCCTAAACTAAACCATCCTTCTGTAATGCAACATTATATATATTTTTTTCCAAGTTCTGCAACACTATGGACATCTCATTATTATTAACGACAGCTGTGTGTGAGTCGACCCTGCTATTTTTTTCACACATCATTAAGTTTATTATCAAGAGCTCTAGCATTTAACTGATATTAAACAGCAAAAAGAAAATATCAGGATAAGTGCACATTTGAAACAATAGTACAAATCTTTTCTCAGACAAATAATGACATCATTATATACAGTATGCCACCCTCCCTTCTTTTTTCCCCATATTTTTTTTTTTTTTGTTTTTTTTTTTTTGTTTTTTTTTGTTTTTTTTACAATACAAAGCAACTCCATACTGTTGATGCTCTATTGACAATATAGAGGTGACTTTCACTTGAGCTGTTTGTCGATGCACTGCAGAGAATGCTTACTGGGTAAAAATGCAACATGGCTGCAGTGTGAACACCGAGTGAAAGCAAAAAAAAAAAAAAAAAAAAAAAAGTCCTAACAGATTAGTGATAGAGAAACTGACACCAATATTTTTTTGGAAAAAAAAAAAGAAGAAGAAGAAGAAAAAAAAAAGGAAACTCAACATCTAACAAAAACCTGTTTCATTACTCGTGTTTCAACCGTTTCTGGAGACATTTTCTAAAAGGTAAAAGTTTTCCCATGAGTCTCTGACTCCGAGCTGCCACTCAGGGAGAAATGAGACAAAGTAACACTGATTTAAAAAAAACAAAAAACAAAAAACAAAACAAAAACAAAACTAAACTTATGTATGTCTTTTTTTTTTCTCTACTCAAAGTCTTCAAACTCCGTGAAAACAGATGTGCATGCATTGCAAGACTAGGAAGGTTCACTGATCTGTGGTAAAGAAAAGACCTGGTTCAACCTCGGAAATCTTTTCAGTTCTTTTCAAAACTTCAGCAACTTTCCAGGAAGGAAAGAAAGTAAGAGGGAAAAAAAGAGAGAGAGAATAAACTTACACTGGGTTGCACCATTTTGCATCTCAAGGTTAAATGTGAAAAATAAAGGTTCTGCACAGAGAGCGGCTGTAGGTGGTGAAACTGCACCGCCCCATGAAAGTAACTGAATCCATTTCACAGATCAATTGAACCAGGTCATAAGCTACAGGCTTATGTTTGTCGACTGTACAAGGATACAACAACTTCAGTGTTTAAAATGGACCAGGTGGGAAAACGAGGCAGTTTTCCTGGCGAGTCACGATTCACGTTTACAGTTCCCGCCCACCCTTTTGACTTTAGAGGAAGCTCCAAAAAATGCTCAGCTTTTGCCAGTGACGATCCCGAGTGAATTCATGTTGTCACGTCAGTAAACAGCCGTTGTTGTTGTTGTTGTTTTTTTATACCCAACTGGTCAGTTTCAATGTCTCCTCATCATCCCTGATTTACAAGTCTAGGTTGTGATACTAGCCACAATTAAAGGCACATGTCACACAAAATATGGTCGAAGGTTTCTCTGAGTATTCAGCGCTCTCTAGCATGAAAAGACAAAAGGGTTTTTTTTCCTAGGTTTTCAAACAAGTGTCTTGACGTTTAATTTTAAGGTGAAGGAAGTTTTTTTTTTTTTTTCCCCCCTAAATGATGTCACACTGCTCCTCACATGGCACCACAAAGACACAGACTAAAGTCTTGGGTTAACTTTACAAGATTATTCCAGAGCGACTCCCTAGTTCACAAGAACAACTGAGTTAATACGTTTTAACCTGTAAAGTACGTGATTCCACAACATCAGCAACGACGATCATGAAAATTACTGGTCACAGAGTTCGTCACAGTTTCTAATTATAGTAATTCGATGAGATAAGTGTATTTTTTTTTTTTTTTTTTTTTTGTGGAATGTGGACAAGGCTATGAATGCGCAGAGAAACCTTGAGAATAATTTTTTTTTTGCTTTGTTTTTTGTTTTACAGTGTCTTTCTCACATTTCACTTTTTTTTCCAAAAAAAAAAAAAAAAAATATATATATATATATATATATATATATATATATATATATATATATATATATATATATATATATATATATATATATATATATATATATCGAAACAAATATTATGAATCTCCTTTTCGATCATAAACCCACAAATACTTTCTACACTAGTCCGTCTAAGTTACTGCAGTCAGTTTGAGTTTTAGGATTCAACTTGGATCCACCGCGGGCGTAAAATAAATTAGTAAATGCCTTTCATGCCGCTTAAATCGTACAGATTCAGATAATGAAGATGACAATGACGACGAAAACCTGCGTGTGGAAAACTGCACTGGTTAGAAAAGTCACTTTCAGCTATCTAATGACACGACTGTCTAATCCTGCCGTTGTTCACGTCTGTCAGTAAGTCACAGAGCCCGAGTTTAGAGCGAGACGAAACTTTGTCTGGCAAAAAATAACCTGTAAATGTCATCTTCTACTATTTGGTTTCCCTGTAAGAAGTAACAAGGGAATGCAGGGTCATAGAAACGATCATCCATGGGGGAAAAAAAAAAAAAAAACACTTGCTGTCCCAGATATAAAAAGAAATAGACAGTAACGCTGATACACTGGGTTCATACAGATGTGGTGTTTTTTTTTTTTTTTTTTTTTTTTTTTAAGAACTGAACAAACTCACAGAAATGGAGGAGCATAAAGACGAGGCACAACGATTTTGACCGACAGAAATCCAACAGCTCCACGACTGAGGTGAACATTTCATTTAAACCCGACTTTACATTTTAGCTTCGAGTGGTTGTAATAATCCAAGCAGAGGAATGTTCAATTCACATTGTCGGCGGCTAGAAACTCTGTAAAATAATGCCAAACACATTGTGATCGCAGCAGTTAAAAAACAAAAAAATCGAACTGAAGTCCCACTCAATGACGCGATTCCTCTACAGTAATACCTGAAAACGAGAGTTTTCATAAAATTGAGGAAAAGCGCAAGTGATGAGGTGACTATGGTACATTAACAGGATGCTGCTGCTTCAAACGTGCTTTTTCTCTGAAAGAGGAAGTTACTGTACAACTGTAACTGGCGTCTATTCAAAGATCACGGTGTTAGACGTCAGCAGGTTAAACTGACCAAAGTTTCTGATCGGTTTGGTACGTGATCCACCGCACACACGGACATGAACCCGTCAGTACAGTTTGGACTCTAGCAGGAAGCTTTAATCCACGACTATATTGACTGTTTCAGTCATGAGTCACTAAATTGCCTTTAACTGTAAACCACAGTGAATGTGGCCGCACTGGTTTTATCTGTTTCTAACTGGTTTTATCACAGCGTTGTTATGAGAGTCTGTGACCCACTGTGTGTCGGCATCTGTCACATGACAAGTTCACGCGACAGATGAATGATTCACTTTGAATGAAACAGCAGTTTACACGTTTTATAACCTGCTGAAGAGTCTTTGGGAGTTGACGTCCCGTGGTCCCTTGTTTCAGGAAAGATTTTAACAGTTTTATCATCAAAGTGCCTCAGATTTATGTTTCTCCATGTCTGCATCCTGTGGTGGAGTTTAAATTTACGAGGGCAACGGGAAACAAAACACAGACGCCAAAGTTATTTAGGTGACACCAAACTCAACCTGCACCTCCTCGAAAAGAATTTGAATTTTGCCGTTTATTAATAAAGTTTCTCTGAAGGATAAATTCATGACTCCCATCACGTGTGTTGCCTTTTGGAGCTTCAGGTGACCAAAAATAACTTTTCAACCCGTGAGAAACTGAAGCCACCTCCTAAAATTGTGTTAAATCATCTCCACATTTGGCCCTTTTTCAGTGATTTCAAGACAGACACATTTGTTTCCAACTTCTGCAGCTGAATTTCTTTGTTTCTTCGGTTTTGCTCGGTTTTCTCGTGTAGGAAATTTCAAAGAAGGCGATGGCCAAAAATTAAATTATTCAAATTAGTTTTCATTTGAATCAAAGGAAAAAAAAAAACAAACACATATTTGTTGTTGATAGGAGGGATTACGTTTGGGATTAATGCCTTTGAGATGAGCTTCATGAGTATTATCCCTCCTCTTCTTTTCTTTTTGTCCAAAAACAAAAAAAAGTCAATTATTTTATTATGTCACGCGAGAGAAGGACACAATTTAACAAACCAGTGAAGAAGAGACCAGAGCAGTCGATGCCAGGAGGCGTCTGGCCTACAACTTCTCTACCAGAGACTTCCATGTCGAGGAAATGTGTGTGTTTGTGTGTTTGACAAAGACAGAGAAAGGAAAAGCGAGAGAGACTGAGACTACGATGGTTTCTGACCAGTTGCCTGCCTGAATGTGTGTGTGTCTAAGTGAGAAGGTCCTCCAGTGGTTTGTCTACGACACTCCGTTCACCAGCGGAGGAGCGTCCTGTTTGTCCTTCTTCATCCCTCGGTCTCTGATGGGTCTCTGATGATGATGACGATTTGGGCCGTCGCCGCCGGCACTGACCCCGCCCTGGGAGGAGGAAGTCCCTCCGCCTCCTCCTCGACCTCCTGACGAGTGCTGAACGCTACGTTCGTTGTTGCCGTCCACGCGGATCTGTGGAAAAAGAGGAAACGAACACAGTCTGGTCACAGAGCACAGGAAAAATGAATCTTAGCTGATAACATGAACATTAGCTAAGGCCATGCCCCCTTAGATACTGTTGCTATGCAGTTAACATTCAATTTATAAGCAGTTTACAATTGCAGTGGCAACATGGAGGCAAACAAAATGGCGTTTCTAACTTCATGACATAACTGACTTTGCAATGACATCTTTCACTAGCATTTTTATCAGCTGTAGCTAACAAGCTTATTAAGCTAACATGGCTCCATGAGTTGTTTTCTACACAAAACCTTTGCAGAAAAGGTTTTAGATAATCATCTGATAGTTACAACACAGCATCCCAACAGAGTGAAGCTAACGCTACACACTCTAAGCAAAAGTCCAGTGTTCTCACCAACTGATGATACATGGAAATGATAAGGAGCATATTCTTGTTTTGCCTTTTAGAGCTAGTTTATCAAAGTGTTGTAAGTTTGGCAAAGAATAATGTAAGATCAGCCTGTTATTTTTGTTCCGACATGATTATTTAACTTCGCTTATGCAATGATAAGCCAAAACGTAATAACTATGTTACAACAGTCAGATAAACTGAGCTGGTTTTGCTGTTAAACATCTTGGATATGCAGAGACACAGACTCTCCACCTCCACAGTTTCCCTGTAGTATCTGACACCACAACCTTAGTAACAGACCCCTTATGTCATGTGATGTAAGTGATGAGGTTGAGCTGCCTCTGATCACACTTGTTCAAGCACATCCTTGGACCACTGTCAGTAGGAAGGAACCCCTTAACTTTACTGTTTCAGAGATGCTCTGACCCAGACATCTGACCAGACCTTCTGCACCACATAAAACATGTTGCTGAGTCTATGTTATATCCCATATATTGATAAGATATAATCAGCATTAACCACTTCATCTGTGAAGTCAAAAAGATCAGGCAAGTTTTATCAATGTAAACTTTTGTAAACGTTTGAAGTTCTCAGAGTCTCTGATTTTCAGGATGTCAGGCAAAAGTACGTAAATGATACCTCACAAAACAAGTTTGCTTGATGTTGATGACATATGATCATCGTTTGTAACAGTTGATATGTATGTGTATGTGTTACCTGTAGGGTGTCTTCCTGCGCTCTTGTCTTAGGGTCTCTGAGATGACGGGGTCTTGGCTCGTTCCACTGCATGTCATCACCTAAACCATAAAAAGACATAAAAAGTCTAAATGTACAGGTTTCAAGAAAAAGAGCAACAAATTATATCACCGTCATGCAGCTAAAACCTTCATGTTTCCAGAAGGGTAAAGTACCCATCTCGTTGGCAGTGTTACATTTATGAGCGTCGCAATTATATTAATGTCAGAAAGAAAAAATTCTGTTTTCAATATAAATGTGGATCTGCTTGAAAAGGAAACACTCATAATAAGAATTTATTAGTGGGGTTGGGGGTTGGGGGGGTCTGCAGAGATCTCATTATTTGATTCATGTCTATTCTTCAGGCTATAATTTGATGAAATGCATCTCGTACTATTTATAACCACTCAACAGATGCGTTTGTTTCTGTTTCTTTTTCAACATCTTCATTAAAGATAATTTTCGTCCATTATCTTTTGAGATTAACTCTCCAGTCCAACGGTGGCAAAATAATAGGAATTTTCCATTGGAAATATTCGACTCATCTCTGTTGAGGACGATATGCGCTGCTGCAAAAAGAACAATGACGTCCAATGATGATTACTACTGTCACCCACCTTTATACCCTCCCCCTCCTCTTCCTCTCCCCCCTCGTCCCCTCGGCCCTCCGCCGCCTGCTCTCTTCCTCCCATCTGTCCGTCTGGGCAGGGTTCCGCCTCCTGTCATCAGCTCCTCGGTGGGGGCCAGCGACCAATCGCTGAGCTCGTCTCTGTGGTCTGACTCTGTCTCAGAAGCGTTGGACGCCTCTGAGTTGGTGCCTGGGGGGACGGAGAACACAAGTCAAACCTCATTTAACTGCTTTGGGAGAGACAACGTGGAATTAACCTTTGATTAATTGTGTAGTTTTATTATAATGAGGAGGAAACTCTCCTCTCAGTACTTACAGCTTTGTACAGTTTCTTGGACAAGCAATTTAAATGTCAGAAACCTAAACACTTAAATCAAATGGACACACTGTGACCGAAAAGTGAAGTAATTCCTTTCATCAAATAGCTGAAAATACCTTCAATCTGTGCCAGCGACTCAGCTCTTATGCTTCGTCATTGTGCCTTTCACAAACCTCTGAGAGCACCTAGAGTTACTGTGAGTGTTTTATATTAAAGCCCCAGGTCCTTCAGTTTCCCTGGTGTGCATCAGCCCAGTGTGTTTCACGAAGATGTTATGAGTTTTAATGAATTCACCTGTTGTTTAAGAAGATGTAGTCATTCTATCGTACCTGAGGCAAAAGCGGCTCCTCCTCCTCTTCGCCCTCTCCCACCTCTTCCTCCTCCTCCTGTGTAGGGCTTCCCTCCTCCTCCGCCACCCATTCCTCCACCTCTCCCCATCCCCAGCCCCATGCCGTTGTCAAACACGTAGGTTTTGTCTTTAGGGTTCCGGGGTCCCGTCCCGCCGCTTCCGCCTGCTCCACCTCCGATCTGCCTCAGCTGCTCGTCGATCTGAAGACGCTCCAGACGAAGCTGATCCACTTCCTGTAGAGGGAAAATGAGACATAGTTTGTTTGTCTGGGCTTAGATCATGTTTGGAAACCAAAACATCAATGAGACAATCAGAGACTGATGAAAAAAATTAAGAACAATCAAAGACAATTAATTCATTCATTCGGTCCATTCATTTAAGTTTACAGATATATCACACTGGAGGAAATAGAAAGTGTAGCTTTGAATTCCGAAGTATTTCTGCATGAAGTAGAGTGAAGTGACTGGTGGAATCTGAAAATAGTTCCGTTGCTATGATAATCATTTACTGGTGCAACACAAAATGAGCAACAAGACGAACCACAAGCCAACATTCATCTTCTGCTGCTATAAATACATCTTTCTCCAAAGTAAAAGCCTCATTGACATGAAGTCTCTTTTAACATTTTTAACTAAAACCATAGTGTAAACGCTGCATTCATGGAAGTTTAAGGATTACACTGCAACGTCGTGCTGTTCGGAAACTGGAACCTGTTACTTATTAAAGCATCAGATGTTAAATCACACAAACCTTTAGGTAGTTGAGATGGTAGTCAAGCAGCACTGTAGCGTTGGAGATGCTTTCCTTGGTCCCCACAAATACAAACGGCACCATTCCCTAACATAAGACAGAGAAACAGGGTTATATTATTACTGCAGCTCGGTCTTTAATGGTTATTGATTATATATCAACATGATTCTCCTACTAAATATCATCATACTATAACCATGATGTCCACATCCAGTAAACATACATCTGTAGGTCATTCTGTGATGTCAGAGAGGGAATCAGATTTCTTGGTTTTAAGATGAAACCACAGTTTGTTTAACCACTGACCTCGTCTGATGCCGCCGCCGCTGTGGGCTTTTTGTCATTTTCAGGCTCAATACGAACCCGCACCACACCAGACTTATCAACCACCTCCTGGATCAGTTTACCGTTCTTGCCAATCACCTTCCCTGTAAAAGAAAAAAAACATCATCAATCACAGTCTGCTGCGACTCCGCCGTTTAATTATCCGGCTAATCCCTTAAATAAATTCGAGTTACCACTTGAATAACAATGAATAATCATCGTCTCTGCTGAGTGAGTTTCTCACCTACTAAGTTCCGGGGAACTTTGATAACATCTTCAGAGAACTCCAGGAAACTCCTCGCCATACGAACAGCATCCTGGTCCTGAGACAAACAACCATGAAGCAAATGTGAAGCAAACATAAAAATATCAGATCGGCATAACTGACATAATGCTTATAAATCCACAGACAGGGTGCATATCTCAATGTGTCATTTCACCTACCTCTCCGTATATGTGAAAGGTGCACGTCTCTTCGTCCAGGTCTATGTTGGTGACGCCAGGGACTTTACGAGCTTGCTGGATGTTGGCCCCGTGGGTGCCGATGGCCAGACCCATTAAATCATCCCGAACAGCGAACTGCTCATGAAACCGTGATGCGAGCTGTCTGGAACTCTGTAGAAACACACACGAACAAACACACACAACCATTTCTAAGAGCCACAAATTTAATGCACATGAACACATATGTATTTGAAGATGCACATGTCAGTGTGAATGATGATTCAGTCTACCTCCAGCTGTCTGCTGGCCTCCTCGTTCCTCATTATAAGAGACAGTTTGGTGCGGAGGCTCCTGAAGTGCATGTCGCTCATCATATTGGCCCGCTTCGCCGTGACCTCATTCACCGACTGTGGAAAACAATGAAGACCCATTTCACACAAACTACCTCCACCTGCGATATGTCAGTGATGGAAGTCATCTACAATATGATGTGATACGGTTTCAAGTCACAAACAGGCTGCGATAGTCACATAATCTGACGCTGTGTGTGTGTAAAATGTAATTTGTGAGACGGACAGATGACTCAATCCATCAAGTGTCGGTTTTATTACCAAAATGACCAGCTGCTTTTTCTCAGAGTCATAGGTGACACTGAACGCTCCCACAGCTTTCTTAAAATCTTTGTGTGCTGATTCTTTGGAGCACCTGTCAGAGGAGAAGAACACAAATTCATTTCATGCTCAGGATTATTTCAGGACATGTGTGCACAGATGGAGGAAATCATCACTGTTTGTGTCTCATAACAAAATATTACCTAGTCTTTAATGTGACCTATGACCTGTACAATTCAACTGAAACTAACTGAAATCCCAAAGCCTGATGCTGCCACCTTCATGCTTCACCGTGGGTACGGTGGTTTAGTGAAGTGTTGATATTTTTTAATCAGTCTTGTTCTCATCAGACCATAGCACATTTTCTTACACATAAGAGGTATGTTTTTGCAAGATGCAATAAGGAAAATATGGTAGATTGTTGTTACATGTAAGAAACAACCAGCTCTTGCAATAATTTCAAGCAGCTCCTTGAATGTTACAGCTTCTTTGGCCAGTTTTCACTTCTTTTCACTTCTTTTCACTTCTTGTTATTGATACTGTTGAGCCACATTGTCTCCATTAGTTGTTCTGATGACTACATCTAATGCTTTGGCAATACATCTGTACCCCTTCTCTTTCAATGAAGAGATCCTTTGATATTTGTTTTATCTTTGTGGACCACTGCTTTAGCTTTAGGATGCAACTGTGTAAATATTGGAAAATCCCATTCGAAGAGCTGAGAATCATTTGGGTTTAATCAGAGTGACTTTAATTGATAGCTGGTGTGTGCTGACTAGTAAATGTGGGAGGAAAAAGAATCGATACAACTTAGCATCACAATGTTTGGTCTGGCAAAATCATAACGATACACACAGACTACTTATTAATGTTTTGTTTTGCAGACAGAATTTAGTCTGTTTCTCTCCTCACGTCTATATGTGTGTGTGATCATCAAGGTGAGAGCAAATCAGATCAGAGAAGAGGCAGATCCTCATCTCTGATTGGCTGCGTGTGGGTGTTCAAGGTTCCTTACACTATGGTGACTTAAATCTGTTTACACACTCAAATTATGGGGACCTGTGTCTCTTATGGGGACAAAAAGCAGGTCCCCATAATGTAAAAAAAATAAAGGTTAGACAAGTAGTAGCAACCATTGAGACTAGGATGAATGAAGGCAAGTCAATGAAATGTCCCCTGAAGGTATGGAAACCAGACTGTGTGTGTGTTTGCAGTTGTGACCTGTAGGTGGCTGCTCATCCTGGAGCAACAAACACACGCTAGCCCACTTGTAACTCAGGATAAAGGTAGTATTGATTTTGTTAAAACACTGTGCTGCCCATCAGACACATCTCCGACCTCGGCTTCGACAGTTCCAGCCTCGGCCTCACACCATCAGCAGAGGTCACCGTACGACCATCCATCAGCCCCCGTCTCCAATGAGACATCAAACAATAACACTGGCTGAGCATCAGATTTAGCTCAGGCTATAAAAAGGCAAAAAATATGTGTATTTCGGAAAGCAAAGCTGACACAGATGTCCAAGACAAACTTCTCCAAAGGGAAACAATAAAGCTTAACTTGACTTGACTTACTGTAAAGCAGGAGATGTGTCAGCATTCTGAACTGAAATGCTAAAAAACACCTCAAAGTAACACATTCTGTGTTGTGACAAGTGTGTCAGCACTTGTGCCTCTTCCGAAGACAGAGGTAGTGAGGAGTCAGATGATAATAGAATTCGATGCTGCTTATAATACGAACAAAGAAAGCGTTTTACTAAATTTACACCATAATCATCTTTATGAAAGAGTTACATTTTGTTTTAAAAATATTTTTTTTTACTTCAGATTCTTTTGTCAATCACTGACCTACATGTTTATGATCATTTACACAACTATATGTGTATGGGAAAAGCCCAAAAAAAAAAAAAAAAAATCACAATAATACTGCATCATAGAGTTTTGGTTGTTTTTTTCCTCTAAACAGATTTTGTCCTGTTTCTTAGTTGAGTTGTACAGGTTACAGGTCTCATAAACATTAAAAAAAAACCATCAGATTATTCATTAGACGTGTGTTGACTTTTTATATCCGCTGCATTTGACATAAAAGTCTTTTTGTTTTTGCGTGTACGTATCAAACTCACATCTGCCGTAGATCCTCGGGTACATCCAGTCTGATCTTGATGAAGGTGGTTTTTGTTGCTGGTTTGTTGGGGTTGACTGGCCGTAACCTCTCCAGTGTCACTATCTCGTTTAACGTGGCGTCACACGCAGCGTACTCTATTACGTAAAACTAGAGACACGGACAAACAAAGACAGTGTCAGGTCAGTGATCCACTTCTGCACGATGTAAAAGACAGAAAGAAAAAAAAAATCGAAATCAAAGCATTCAATATAATCAGTTTTAATTAAGTAATTACAACTTTCTGGAATAAATGCGGGTAAGAGAAAGTGAAAATGACAGAAGGAGGAAGAGACGTACAGGTATAAAAAAAGAGTGCGGATAAAACCAGGCCAGAGACAAAAATGGAGAACAGAAGTGAAAAGAAGAGCTCAGAGCAGTGAGATGTGTTAGCCTACATTCAATCTGCCAATCACTTATTCAATAAGTGAAACTCCGCTAACCACCCACCATTAAAATAACTTCAGCCACCGGAGGAATGACTGTATAGTTAAGTTTATTATCTGCATTGAAACTGAGCATTTATTTAGAACTCAGACTCCTTTCTGCCGTTCCTAGACCCAGTTAATCCTACATTAATGTGGATTTGTGTAAAAGAAGTTCAATATAAATAAATCCAGCAGCATTAGACTGCACTGAAGAAAAAAAATAGGTCAATTCAGCAGTATAATAATGAAAGGTTGTGAACAGATGAACCAGTGATTTGCTACTTGGAACTAGCAGCTTAGTAATATGTGATGTGACTCATAGTTTCATACTCCGCCCTACATTACATATAGAACATGTTAATGAGTTTTAGAAACGAAACTAGCTGAGTCCTACCTCTCCTTTGACCATGCGAACCTTGGCCAGCCACCATCCACATGGCTCCTTGTCATTGGCCCTCGAATATACCTGGAAACAAACACACACACACACACACACACACACACACACACACACACACACACACACACACACACACACACACACACACACACACACACACACACACACACACACACACACACACACACACACACACACACACACACACACACACACACACACACACACACACACACACACACACACACACACACACACACACACACACACACACACACACACACACACACACACACACACACACACACACACACACACACACACACACACACACACACACACACACACACACACACACACACACACACACAGTGCATTTCTTCAACAATAAATTTCACTTGTGAATTTCATGAAAAAGCAAATTTAAATTTTATTCCAAAGTTGTCCTACATTTTCAGATAATTTATTCTGTTGGTATTTCTCTGACTAATAAACTAATAAAGTATACCAACTGTGTTCTAAATTAACCATCTAATGTTACTTTTCTTAAAAACGGCACTAAATGTGTTGAATCAGTCCCACCTCGACCTCATCGCTCTCATTTATCTCCTTGCAGAACCCCGTTGGAGGAGGAAACCGCACGTCCTGAAATGGGATCTGGCGCTCCGGCTGCCAACTTGGACAAAATGGATACATACGTAAACGTGTGAATTACATTATTGGCGAAAGGTAGCATGTTACAATATGTTCCATTGTGTCGTGTGTGTGCATTACTAACTTGTTTTCAAACGCCACAGTAACTGATCCCTCATGGACATCCTTCACAAAGGCCTGCAAGAGGCACACATGATCAAATATTTGAATAACAAGGATTTGACAGATCTGTATAAATGATCAATACCATCATATATATCACCACCAGTTGTTCACAAAGTCTCTATTATTGTGTCATGTACAGCAAATGGGACATAAAGTGCCAGGAGGAAAACACAGCGACAGAGAGTCTAGTCTATGGGTAGCATTAGCTTGTCAAGCTATCAATCAGTACGGGATAAAATGAGTCAAAAACTTCCAAAAGTAAAAGCATTTTACCTGAGTTAACACTGAACATAGCTCTTCACATATTTATTATTCTGTAAAAAGTCAAATTCAGGAACAAAGTTCTCAGGTTGAGAGCCGCATTCATGGAATCTATCCCGTTTTAAATCTGGTTACTTTTCAATAATGAGCTTTATTCATCCTGTTCTGATTCATCAGCCACAGTTTCCTTTAGTTGAAAATTACCACAACGATCCTACCTCCGAAACCGGTCTGTCAAATGACTGCTTCATTTGATTTACTGCATGAATTAAACAGAAACATCTGTCATCATTATTCTTTCGGTGTTAAAGCCATTTGGTAGATAAATGCAGCCATGATGTTTAATCTGCTCATTAATGGCTGATTTTTGAATATTACTGTGACATCAAAGATGCAATTTAAATAATTATAATTTTGCAATAATGACTAACAACCCATTCACCTGGTGAAAATAATTAGAAATAAATCACAAACTACAAATATATGTCTACCAACACCCTCACAATCATTCGGCTAAAGCTTTAAAAACGAACGAACGTGTGCTCCTCAATAAGCTGCAACCTATTTGGCTCAATTAAAGCCAATACATGTCCCAAATTTAGCTCAGCGTTGGCATCAAAGTCCTCTTCCAAACCAAATAAACTACTAGCCTATATACTGTGGTCTGTGTCCTACAGCTCAGCGTTCACACCGGGGATTTTCTGATCCGCTGAGTGACGAGATACTCACAGCAGTACGACAATAACTCGTTTTGAAAAAGCCAGTGACAGCCGCGTAAATAAAAGTCTCAAACTGACTCCATGCATCGAGAATTTTTAAAACTAGGTTACTCTACTGTAGCCCAGATCCAGATGTCTGTAATCACCGCCCACATCTCAAATATACATGCATTTTTGTGGATACTATCTACTGCCAAATATCTAACTATTTTTTTTTGTTGTTGTTGTTTTTTTGAATGAGATTTTGACTTCTAACATCTGCCACTCAAAGTCTAGACTGTACGACAACCCTATTTCTGTCATATCCTCTCATCTGAGCTATACAATGAATTTTCAGGAGGCCTACACAAGATTGCAACACAGGCTGGTAAGGAAACGTTATAACGTACATGGTAAGAGTGGAGCAGGGTGCAGGAAAGTTTGCTGGCCAATTCAGGACTTATTAAAGCTCAGAATGCGTTCTGAAGGCTTCACTGGAAATTCATTACATCCATATGCCTTGCAGTACTTTGGCAGAGACATAATTTCAACTCCTAGACAAGAGGACAATAGGTGCACGCAATCTCAACTCGGTCCAACCTACAGTGCAAACATTAGCAGAGCTACAGGCTATTGAACCTGAAGGATGCAGTCAGCGGACACAAGCTGGCACTTTTTTTTTTTTTTTTTTTACAACTTTTTACCTTTTCACAGATTGTCTTGAAGTCTATGTTTAGATGTTGCTTTATTATTTTCATTTCCTTCCTCATGTTTTCCCCAAGTTTGGTTTCTTCTCCTTTTCTTCCTCACATGATGTTAAAGAATAATACTTCTCAGACATGGAAATACAAAGGTTTGATCCCAGGTTTTTTTTTTAAACCACCACTGACAAACACAGATCATGAGATTGATAACCAGCAATATCTGTAAAAGCATCTATGAGCAAGACTGTCACACCCTGAACAACCTGCATTGCAAAAAAAAGAGAGAAAAAAAGAAAAGAAAGAAAACACACTCCTAACTTACTCTCCTCTATCTGTGCTAAGTGTAAATATGACCAAAAACCAAAATATACACCCTTAAAAATTGATGATCATCCTTTTTATTATTATTAAAACCTCTAAAATCTCAACAGCTTTTATAAAGCAAAAGCTAGTTACTCACCAGAAGAAGCATGCAGATAAAAACAACCACCAATTTTGCTGCTGTTGTTCTGTTAAGTTAAGTTAATTAAGTTTCTTTAACAAACACAAACCATGAATGAACTGTGGCTCTTGTGTATGTGCAGCCAACTCCTCATCCCCCTGCTCATCAATTAAGAGACAGAATAAGAAAATAATGGCGTCAACATCATCAAGGATGTTACAATTGCAATGTTTAGTACCTACATTATCATCATTAAGTGTGTAATTGAGCTAGCAGCACTGAGCTTGCAGCAGCAGCACAGCTTAGCTTTGTTTACAGATTTCAGCCTCCACGTCCCGGTGGAGGCTGGACACAACCAGAGGCCCGCAGATACAAACAAATGTTTCCCAGCCAGTCCGGCAAACCGTTTCCGTGTTAGTTAGCTGAACGCCTGTGCATACTGTGGTGAGCGAGGCCACAAAGCTCGACAAAAGTCATTTACTCACCTTATAAAAGGCTCCACTTGTTCCCCTCACTTCCACGACTAGTTCATCCATGACGCAAGTTACTACAGCTCGCTAGCTAGCTAACCACCGTTAGCGACGTTAGTAGCTAGCTAGCTAGCTAGCTGGCTAGCCTGACGCTAGCCAAGGCAGAGTTTGTTATCGCTGGCTTCGCTAGCTAGCTGAAATAGCCTGCCAGCGGGATGCAAGACGAGGCCACGATAACCGCCTGTGACCGTAACGCTGTGCGCCGGTTTGCACGGCCTGTGAATCCCGCTTTTGTTCCCCCTCAGGTCTGCAAATCCGAATGTATGGTAGAATCAGAGGCGACCCATGTAGCTAGCCAGGTTAGCTTGTTGTTGCTAGTTATGTTACTGTTATGTGATTAGTGGAGGAGCAGCTACTGCTGGTCGCATCTCTCCATGTGACGTCTCCACTTTCTTCCTCTACTGAGAGCGGAGGCAGCGTACAGCCGTCTGCGCCTATTGCTGCTCTCCACAGGTGATACACGCCCGCTTCACACAACAGGATAATTCATCTCAATAAAATAATAATAATAATAATAAAAGAGCAATATGTTTATTCTGCAGTGAACGTCATTACATTTCCCAATATAGGCTTATATCAAAAACATAAAATGATAACATTAGTGCAGCTTAAACACAGACACTGAGGCAGTGGAAACAGCAATTTATCCACAAGTTTGTTGGCCATATCTAAATCTAAATGACTTTGTATTGTCGATCACAATGTGTTTTGTGATATTGTTATATTACTTTTTGTCCTTTTGAGTATGAATTTGCCTCCTTTTTATTGTTTCTACACACATTTTTTTCACATTATCATCATTCACTTTATATATTTTCAACATTAAAAATTACTAATAGTCTGTTTCCAGTCAAGTCTGTCTCAATACAAACATTATGACCACCTGCCTAATATTGTGAAGGTCCTTCCTTAAAACAACCATGACTCCGTCATAACCTGGACTCCACATGATGTTAAAGAAAATGTGATTTATCAGACCAGGCCTCCTTCTTTCCTCGCTCCATGATCCAGTTGTGATGTTCACGTGTCCATTGTTGGAGATTTTGGCAGTGGACAGGGGTCAGCAGAGAACCGTGACCGGTCTGTGACTACACAGCTCGATTCACAACCAACTGTGACACGCTGCGTCGTCTGAAACATTTCTGTCAGAACCTGTAGTAATTTTTTTCACCTATTTGAGTTACAGTAGGTCTCGACCAGCCTCAGCCGTCCATGTCCATGTTACCAGTTCACCAGTTTCCTTCACTAGCAACCTGTGGTCACTACTGACCACTGCAAATTAGGAGCATCTCTCAAGAGCTGCAGTTTAGGTTAAAGTTATTAAATTCTTCAAAAACTCAAAAATGAAATGTCTACTCACGTTTTCTGACATTTTTATGTCTGAAGGTATACTAACATGCATAAATAATTGTAACCTAAGCCATCAATAACGTGTTAAATCAGCTGTTTCAGCTGATTCATATAGAAGTTTTAATGTTATTTCATCGATCTACAAAGTCGGTATCGAGGGAACATGTAATGAAACATAACATCTAATGTTTTACATGAGTTCTGATGTTCAGCATCTCAGCAGCACTCGCCTGCTTTATCCATTAACAGACACATGATCTGCCTGAAGAATTTAATTTTCTGGTCAAAAACGAGCGACAACCACAAGCCACATGTCTGGAGAGGGAAAGGAAGATGGAGACGGACAAACACAGAGAGCAGATGCAGACACAACAACACATGGTAACAGAGAAGGAGAAAGAAATTGAAAGTACTCGAGGTCACCGAAATATAGAAGCAGTGACAGTGAGATATGAGACAGGCATAGAAGGACTTACAGGGATCAGCTATAGGGAGATGAGGACAGAAATAGAATTAGAGGGCAGGAGAAACACTGTGACACATGAAGGATGTAATGAGATACAAGGCCAACGGAAAAAGAAAAACAAAATGGAAGAAACAGACGTGAAATCTGAAATTGCTGAAACGGGCTGTAATCAAAGTTAGTATACAGCCACAGTGGCTATGTTACTGTAAACTTCATCCTGTTAATAATACTCAGGGTGCATATAACGTCAAAATATGACTGAAGTTTGCATTCATTAACACGGTACTACAAGAAGAATCACAAGATAATAATCTGGAAATCAACAAAAACTGGGAATTGGAAACAAATACGACGATTTCCAATGAACACTGGGAAAGCTCATGTAGCCAGGGACACGAAATAACCAGTAGCCCTATCTGGAAAGAATTTGGCTGGAAAATTAAATGAGCTACTTCAGGACACCACAGGTTACATTGAAATGGAGCAATACTTCACAACAATGCTAGAGGGGATATGGTATGGTAGGAGATCACACTCATATTTTAAACTATACAGACGGTAATAAAAAAATGCTTATCTATAGAACTACCGTCACACTTATTTGGGGCATTATCAGTGGAACTTCAAGAGAATAACGAAACAGATTTATTAAGGGTGGTCCTTCTGACAGCAAACAAAGTAATCACAGCCTCCTGGTTAAAGCCACATCCACCTACAGCAAAACAATGACAAGAAAGAATTCAGGATGTCAATCACATGGAATATATAACTGTGGTATTTCATTTAAAAACAGATAGCTTTATTAAAAAAATGGACTGCTGTTGCATTGCATTTTAATTTGAAATAACACATTGGCTGATGTATTCTGAGTTTCCATGAGGGTGGTGTATACAGGGAAGTATGTATGTATCTGTATATATAGGTATATATTAATGTATTTGTGTAAGTATGCATTTGTGTATGTAAGTATATGTTTTTTTTCTTTCCTTTTTTTTCCCTGAATAAGACTCTGATTAAGGTCATTTGTGTAACGTGGTCAGAATATCTTTTGACTTCCACTATGTTCTTCTATATATGTTTTATGTTCTGTTTACAATGGGTGGAATTGTTTTATTGAATTGTCTGTGTATGTTCAAAAAAATTATATATGACTGACGTTTGAACAGATCTCCAAAGAACGAGGCTCAGAGTCGAGTGAAGCTTGTTCAGCAGTTTTATCAGAAGTCCCTTTGTGAGATTGTAACAACAATGAAGAAGATGAAGACAATCTGATACCATCCAAAACAATGATAAACTCACAGCAAAAGAAAAACAAAACAAAACAGAACATTGTCATCTCAGATTTAACACTTATAATCAAACTATAACGACATCACAAAATCAAGTAACACCACTCTTAAGGCTTTTGTTAAAGTTGGTATGTTGACTTGACAAACTTATGTTTGTTTTTGTTTGGAGCAGTACAGACCAGGGAAGACATTCAGATCCCTGTGTAGACAAACATCCATTCCGCTTTAGTGTCTTTGAGCAAAGGCTGCTGTTTCATCACTGACTCATCCCAGACCTCAACCTCCACGGAGTCACATTAAGCCAAACAAAATGGCAGAAAGTCACTTCTGCCATTTGTTTTTTTTTTTTGTGTTGCTAAATGAGCAGGTGTGAGATAAACTCTAGGCTCTGAAAGGTGGTCTATCTTCAGTAAATGACCATCAAAATTCATCAAAGACCAAGTGCAACTGAAGTGAGAGAATAAATTATAATATTCTCCTGATTTAAAGCTCTTGTATGTACTGACTATTTCTTCATTTATGGTTATTATAAAATAGTCCACTTAGCTTAATGTGACAGCAATGATTTCTCAGTGGAAGAGAAAGTGCATGTTACAATGTTTAATATACTAAAAAGCATCGACAAGACTCGAACCCAACAATAAGATAGGAAATTTGATGCTAACATGCTAGCTCAAAACTATAGCGTTAGCATTACTAAACGTTTCCTAAACAGATAAATAAATGTAGCAGACTAAGTTTCAAAATGTCAAGGAATCCCATCGTGAGCAAATAGTGCTTATTACAGAGAAACAAATAAAAAAGGAGACATTTTAATGGATAAAATTCACGTCCGGGGAAAAGGGAGGGCAAGCTAACATACTGTACATTTGTATTCTCAGCTTTTTTTGATCTGTGTAAAATACACATTTGCACTGATTTCAAATGTTTGAAAAACGAGTGAGTGATAACTGAAATTTTATTTATTTGTTGTACAATATATTACACTTCTAAACTATTATAATGTTAATACAACAGTCTTCAGGTGAAAAACTGAAAAAGACAACAACAACAACAACAACAAAAAAAAAGTCTAAATCCTTATCATCATTTGAAACCAAGTTAAATGTTATTTTATTCAGATCTGATTCATTTGTGACAGAAATGCAGGCACATTCCTCTTTTTTCATAATTCATCAGGCTGGAACAATCATCTCACTTGTATTTTGGCGACTAGATTAACTAGATTATGCTAGTCTGATAGCAGACAGAGCCACAGATACCTGTTCATAGATAAAATCAAAACGATGTAGGCTGAAACCCTGCTCTCATGTATTATATGCTGGAATGTGATCCATCTGCCTACAACCCTGACTAGAATAAACAGTTCAGAAAATGGATGAATAGTTGCTGTCCTAGTTTTTGTCTCCTTTTGCTTAAACTGTGGCTCTGAGTTGCACATATGAAAAGTTTAAATCTCCTCAAGCAACAGATTTGCCCATCAGGACTCATCCTGGTATTTGGATTTCCTTGTTTCAGTTGTATGATCCTGCTGCTGTTAATAGAAAGATGAATTAAAGACAATGAGGAAAACAGTTGAGAAGAATTTCAGAATAAATATCAACAAAACCCAGCGCTCGACAGACCATAGCTTTCTAGATTTCACTTGGATTTGCACAGTGTTTGAAATCATTAGGTGGTTGGTGGGAACATTTGCTTCAAATGGTGACTGATATGATTTTGGCATCATATGGCATCTGAATATATTAATAGCATTGCTCAAAAGTAGGCTACAGTGTCTAAATTAGGGTAAGATATCGTGTAGTGAGTGTGGGGCTATATCAAAGTGACAGCATCACAGTCAGGCCAGTGGATTGATGCCGCTATAGCTCCAACACCAAATTGTGTACAGTGTGTTCATCCACCCACAGCCCAGCTGGGAACTACCTCCTGTACAGCGTACTGTATCTGTGTGTACACTGAGTAATGGTTATGGCTTTCTACAAAGTTTCATGCAGCCTGAATCATCCAAGGTATCAAGGTATCAATCTCTAAACTACTCCTTTACACAGACACCAACGAGCATAATAATCCACTCATGCTTTTCATCCCAGCTCAGGCTTTGTAACAGAATAAAGATCTTCATTTTCTACACAGGGCTCACAGTTTTCTGTCATGTTTCTACCCTCTGTTTATCTGGAGGCAGTGATACAGACGCAGAAAGCACAACATCTAAGATAAAAGGCCTTTACCTTGAAAATGTTTACTATAAAATATAAGACTGCTGTGGATAAGGTGACCGAGAAGTCTCGAAGTCACACACAGCAAAGACTGGATGTTTGTGGATGAGCCACTCTGCCACGGGGAGAGGATATGTTTACATCAGGATTAGATGGGAAAGAGGAGCCTTGCCATGATGGCCCATCTTTGTAAGAGAGTGCATTTCTTCTGCATAAGGAAAGAGGATCTGAGAGCCTCTAAATCAATACGTGACATGCTGGCTGACAACCCCTGCCCAGGCCTTTTTCAGGAAACCTTGTTGTCAAGGTCTTACTGTGGGTCCTCTGAGCTCACCTGGTATTTCTGCCTCACATTTCCTGTATATTTGTGATGTCACAGTGATTTTAAGTCAACTGTCCTACCTGTTTGCTTGGTTGTACAAACCAAGATCATGTCTAGTGATTCAAATACTTAATACTACTAAAACCTTTATGCTACTTTTGCCTGACTGCTTCATTGAAACTGAGACTGAGGCAGGTTTTTAAGGCAGTGGGAGAACATTGTGAATTGAAAATCAATATGGTTCAAACGGCCAAAAAATATAAGACGCATTCTAACTTGTTGCCTCAGTTCACACAAAGTCAGGGCTGGTTTCAGTTTGTTGTGGATCCCCAAAGTGACTCAGATGTTTATAGTGTTATGTTTCCATGTACACTGGGCCCACAGGAAGTAGATTTACTCAGATTGTGGTTATGTTTAAAAAAGAAAAAAGAAATTGCAGAATTTCTTCAGTATACCGGAGTCTAAAAGGCAACATTGTCTCATTTCTGAATTGTTAATAAATTGACGCTTCCCTGTTTGCATCCTCAAGGACAACAATATTAATGATGTTTCAGTCTATCTTCCCCTTTCTTAAAATCATTGCACTTAGTGTCAAGTCTCACCCCCCCATCCTCATCCTAAACTAGAAAAGTTGCACCTAATTTAAAAGACTTTTGTTTTTGCCTCACTCGCCCATCATCCCTCTCCTCCCTCTTCCTTGTCATGTCGAGTCACACTTGTCTCTTCCCTTCCTTTACGCCTCCTACTCCTCCTTTTTCCTCAACAAGGACAACTACTCTTTGTTTCAGTCTCTTGTGTGAGTCGCACTCTGCCGTCCTCCCTCTCCACGTCTCTGTAGAGCAGAGACTTCTGGGCCTTCAGACGGCAGGCCAGCGACATGAAGATAGAGTCGACGTTCTGACTCTCTCTCGGGTCTTTGGCTGACGTCTCAAACAGCAGCATGTTGTGGGAGTCTGCAAACTTCAGCGCCATGTTGGAGGGCACCTAGGAAAGCACCGGGGTTTGGTTGTAACCTTAAATACATTTAGGCAGATAAACAAAGTATCATATTCTGCTGGCTCTGCACTGACCTGTATTTGGTCTATAAGGTCACATTTGTTTCCCACCAGGACTCGAGGTACTGATGCCGAGACCCGATGGCCATTACACTCCTGAAACAGAACAGTATTTAGCTTCATATCTCAAAGATACCACAAAGACCATAAATGTGAGTGATTGAGAGGGAAAAACCTTACAAATTGGTCTCTTAGCTGTAATTGGGACAGTCATTGGAGTCAGCTATAATATGTCACATTGGGCCTAATACAAGTGCCAGTCAAAGGGCAAAGTCAACTGGTCAACTGGAATGACTGAAAAGTCCTCGTTCCCTGCAGTCTAGTGTGAACAAAATTCGAATTAACACAATTCATTAATTAAAAAGGAGCTGTATAACCTACAGGTTCTATTGATGTCTGGTTTAACTTGCTAACATACTGCTACAAATACAGCATGGATGTTTTTCTTTTGGTCTACAGGGATAGTTAAAGCAGAAAACATCTGAAAATGATAAGAAACCTTTTGTTCTGCCAAACACCTGAAAAGCAATGTGTAGAGGCATTTAGGATTCATTACTACAAATAGAAGAAAATGTTAGGGTGTTTTCTGCCTTTTTAATATCCTTTACAGTAAATCTGGTGTCACCTAACTTGTCACCCAGTAGCATGTAACATAGTTAGCTTGTCAACCATTAGTTTGCTTTGTAATCTCCTTGTAATCATTTGTATTATTATTATTATAAAATACTGAATGCACCTCTTCTATTATCTATTACTACTGCTGCCTAATTTTACCACCTGCCTTGTGCTTCTTCAACTACTATCAATTACTAGTCACACTACCAGTGGTATTTTCAACACTGTTGCTGATATGCAGATGACTAATAATTTGAGGATACACAGTGACTATGTCAGTAGAGATAATGGAAGTAGACTGTATTATTAAGTTGTAGTATTTTAGCCAATATTTAAGTGCTTATTCCCTCCGGTATTGTTACTACTATCTGCACAACGTAAACTTAAAATCATTTTCTGTGAAAGCACAGTGCCACCTTGTTGGCTTGTCGGTTGTCACAGCATTAGCATTTAAAACAGCACTCAGAGCAGCATTTTGACAGTGCATGTGTAATAAATAGTCTGAGGGAAGGCAGGAGCAGATGAAAACTGAAGAGATGCTGATAGTGTTCAAGGTACCAAAAACAACATTTAATTGTTCTGTGCACTTTGAATTGTGTTCGGTCAACCATTCCTAAACTAACAACAGAATTTATAAGGGATGGTTTACAACAAATCTACAGAGTTACTAACCTCAATCCATGTCTGCAGGTTACGGAAGGAAGTCATCTTGGTAACGTCATAAACAAAGACCACTGCATGGACATTGCGGTAGTAGTGCTCCACCATGGATTTTCGAAAACGCTCCTGACCTGCTGTGTCCCATACCTGCACCTGTGGAGACAAACAAGATTGAGATTTGACAGACACAAGTGAAATCTTGGTGTTAGCACCTCTCACAATATCTGGTCATAAACCATTAGCCAAGCTAAATGCAGCAGCATCGACAGAGACAGAATCCAGATGTCTGGACTCAGCAGGCAACTATTCCGATTTTTTATTGTTAGTAATTGCTTGTGATTAATCAGACAACCACTTACATGAATCTGGCTATAGTGAGTTGTCTGAGCCTATAAGGCTTTATAAAAACCAGTACATGGCTGTACTGTACTGTGTCAGCAGGAAGGAGAGCTCAGATAATCCCAGCAAGAGTATCTCAGGAGAATGCTGCTCTGTAGCACAGTGGGCTTTACTGCGTATTCATTAACAAAGGCCTGGGTGGTCCAATACAACAGAAGAGCTACTGTAGCCAGACTGCTGAAAAAGACAAGCTGGTGCTGATAGAAACAGTGCATCACAGTTTGTTGTGTTTTTTTAACCACAGACCAGTCAGGGTGTCCATGCTGAACCCTGTCCACCACCAGAGCTCCTCCAGTGGACATGTAAGCATCAGAACTGGATCACGGATCAAAGAAAAATGGTGGCCTGGTCTGAGAAATAATGGCACTAGGCTGTATCATGGTAAAAAGGCAAGCTGGCGGAGGCAGTGTAATGTTTGGACTAGCTTCTGCTGGGAAACCTTATGTTTGACATGTACCACCTACCTAACATTATTTCAGATCAAGAACACATCTTTATAAGGACAGTATTCCCTGGTCTGTGTAACAATGATTCAGAAATAATTTATGAAACACAACAAAGAGCTCAAGGTGTTGACATCTTTTCCAGACACATTTTCTCAATCTAATTAAGCTCAAGTAGAATGAGGCTCCACCTCACAACTTGCAGGTCTTTAAGGATCTGCTGCTGACGTCCACAACAAACCCCCAGAGGTCTAGTAGAGTCCAGATGTCCATGGCCAGAGCTTTTTGTTTGCAAAAGGGGAACCTACACAATATTAATGAGGTGGTCATATGGCTGTTTCACAGAATAACAAGTCACTACCTGTTAGAGGAAGACCCTCAATGTTATCCATGTTGTTAAATCTACCAGTGTTGTACAGCTTTGACAAATAAATCAAACTGTTAGGAGCAGACTCAGATTTAGCTCTACACCTTAAGCAGTGCACCTGTGGTGAATATATTGCTGCTCCTTAAATGCAGCAGATTTAACCAACGGTACAAAGACAAAGTGAGGATTGTTTTACCTTTGTGCACAAGACAAGTACTGATATTGATTTCACCTAAAAATAAGATTCAGTCATTCATTATTTATACTTCATACTGAGCGAGATACAAATGTCAGTTTTCTGAATGTTTCTTTGAATGGTGTAATCAGTTGCACTTTGTATACCAACATGAATGTCTCCCAACACTAAGGCCAGACCTGTTAGTGAAAGGACCAGCAAATTATCTGCTATTACCATTTGAAAGGATAAGCCTGGCTATTTAGCATCATACTGAATGCTGCATTAATGACACTCATAACATCAAAGCTCAGTCTTTGTTGCACAACGTGTAGCCTTTCATTTAAATCTATGTAATGTGATCCGTCCGTCCATTTATGAATGTGTGCTTTTCAAAATAAACCTTAAGGCTTAAAAATAAGTGTTAGTGCAGGAGGAAGTAAGGAGAATTTCTTGACAAATTCAACATAAATCTTTTTGTAGCATTTGCATGTCAGCAGCTATCTTGGCTGTATACCACAGAAAACTTGAGAATACTTATTATTTTGACACCTCGCTTTGCACATCTACACTTGGGCGCTCTGCTATTTATATCCTTCTGCAGCTAACAACGTTTGTTGATGCCAATCTGTGAGCTACTTTTATTCACCTGCCAGACTGAGGAGCGAGTAACCCAGTTAAATCCCAAGTCCTAAGTAAATTTTAATATTATGTAAATCCTGTTATACTGACCCTGCTGCGCCAGAGAAGAAGCCTAGTTTTAAAGCCGTCAGCACTGACACAGATTATATGACACAAGTTAAAATAAAATAAATCCTTTTCCACAAAACTGTGATGTCTTATAATACGTACAACATTTTCTTTTTAAAAGTGTCTTCAGTCTGTCCCGCAGAATCAACCTTTGCATTATATTTTAAATTTAGTCATTTAGTAGACATTTTATCCAAAGTGACTCACAATTGATGGACAACAAGGCTTCAGTGCAGGAGGAGACATTTAAGGAAGTAAACAAGTGCTGGATGAGTTCCACAAGGAAATCCAGTGAGAAGTGCTCCACTGCAGACTAAGTGCTAGTTAGGGATATCAGGGTGTTAGAGGAAAACATATGTTCTCAGAAAGAGTTCTGGGAAATACAAACAAGAACAGTCTGGACTGAGACTTGAGTCTTGTGTGCAGGGATGGAGAGGCCAGATGACATTCTTTACAGGAACACAAAGGTCGAGAGGGAGCAGAAACCTGTACAGCTAAGTTCAAGTAGATGGCTTCAGACCCAGACCTGACTCTGCATGTTGTATGAAGTGAGACAGGTCTCATAAAATCATGGCTTAAATCTTTGCTAGAATGTAACATTTCTATTTGAGACATGTCAGATGGATGGCCAATGGAGGTGTGGTGAACTGCAGCACTGAAATGCAGAGAGAACACAGAGAGCTCATGTCCTACATATGCTTTTGCTGCCACAGGGTGGAAGATTCCCTTTGTCAAAAATATCTTTCTTACTCAACTGTTGGCTAATTTTTGTGGCTAATGTTGATACAGAGATTAGAGCATAAAATATTCTGACAACTGATTCATCACCTGACCTTGTTTATCTCACATTAATATATGATTTGGAAATCAGTGCATCACTGCAGTAAACTAATAGGATTCTTTTTTAAACAAAATGATTTCAAATGTACCTACCAGACTCTACAGTGATGATTTGATTACAGCATTTACAATGTAAATTATATTTCAAATATATGTATTATAAATTATATTTAATAATGTACAGTGATTAAACTGTCAGGCCCAAGTCTTTGTCATGTTTACAAACATGACAGTTTATGTAATTTTATACTAAATGAAAAAAAGTCAGTTGAATACTGATAATTCTTGTGTACAAGTGGAAATTGTGTAAAGGTCAAAAAGTCACTGAAAACAATGAGAGTCATCCTCTGGAGACAATAAATATCCATTGATCATCAACATGAGCATGAAAAACAATCAGTATTTCAACTGAGTCATAGTTTTCAAAGTGTCAAAACTAATTTACAATAATGGAAAAATGTTGTTTTTTTTTTTTTGTTTTTTCTTTTTTGATTGAAGGTTACCTTCAAGGAAAAGAGGAAAACAATGTCTGCACTTACAACACTGGAGTTAGTGACTTAAACAGGTTTAATTTTGATTAAAAAATCAGTCAACATCACCACTGAGGCAGCCTTGGAGGAAAACAGTCGCTTACATTAGTTACATTTAGTGACATTTACACTTTGTCACGTAGCTGATCACACAGTGTGCTCATGGCCTGGCCTTTGAGGAGGGCGTTAATGATTCAGACTGAGCTGACCTAATAGGTGTAGCTGCTTGGTGTTTTTTTTTGTGTGAGTGTGTTTGTGAGTCAGCATTAGGGGGCATCTGGAGGTTGCAGACAGACTGCTCTACACAGAATCAAAGTTGGGGGGAGGGGGTTCATACACATTCATGTGTGTGTATATACCATATATGCGGTTACATGTACACTGGGGAAGGCGTGTATGTTACACTGCAGAGTAAGAAATCTCAATAAAAGGCTTATATTTAGTCACAGATCACCCATGTGACTAAAGGGGGATATTAGTAACCATCTTTTGTGTAAGCAGCTGTAAACTCTTCATCATCATTATTTGTCACGATGTTTCAAATAGCCCGTCATTATTCTGCTGCACTTACATCGATTTTGCTTCATCTGCAAAAATGTATTCCTACTATGAACCTTGGAAATCATGAAATTTTAATTCAGCAGTTGCCAGGATGCCGTTGCAGAGCTACGGTCTACATTTCTAATGCTGTTTGTATTAGCTGTGATGAAGTTGTTGTGACTGATATCATAATATGAAACACAGTCTGATCATTGCAGTCGTGAGACTTACATCATATATTTCACAAGGATAAATATGGATGTGGGGTTATTTATGATTTATGGAGCTGGACAGATGCCCTGAGACATGTCTGGGATGACAGATATTTACAGCTTCAGCATCTAAAGTGAGTTATCACTATTATTATTATTGTTATTATTGTTATTATTATTATTATCATGCAATAACTAACAAACATAGCAGCCTATAAAAAGAAGTGTTAAAAAATATAGCAGATTCTCTATATGTTCAGCTGTGCAAATACTATTCATTATATTGACGTCTTTCTTTGAGACAGTGTCAGAGATAGAGTCTGTGTTTACATGTGATATATATATATATATATATACACACACACACACATATATATATATATATATATATATATATATATATATACATATATATACATATACACACACACACACACACACACACACACACACACACACACACACACACACACACACACACATATATATATATATATATATATATATATATATATATATATATATATATATATATATACATATAGATATAGACTTCATCTATATCTCACTGGATATAAAAAAAATGAAAAGAAAATGAAAGAAAGAAAGGCCCTGTGTGATCCACTGGCAGACACAGAGCTGCAGCTGATCAACAAAAAGAAAAGAAGAAGAGGAGGAGGAGGGGTGGGGATGAGGAAACACCACTAATCAACATCCAGCTCCTCTGTCGCTTTTACCTTGATCGTCTCTCCTTCGATTTCCACCGCTTTCTCCCTGAAATCCACGCCGATCGTGGCCTCGGTCTTCTCGGGGAAGCTTCCTCCAGTGAAGCGAAAGGTGAGGCAGGTTTTCCCCACGTTGGAGTCCCCGATGACGATGATCTTAAAGATCCGCGTCTGGATGCTCAGCTCCAGAGAGGAGGTGCTCAGGTCCACTGAGGATGTGAGGCTCGGGGCGGCATCGTTGTGGCTGCTGGCTCGGCTCCGGCTCGCTCTGTGTAAATCCATGGAGGATGTCAGGATGGTGACATTGTCGTCCACTCGGTTTCTTTGTGCGAGTCCTCTTCCACCACCGCCACCGCCTCCTCCTCCGCCGCCGCCCGGAGCTCGGGTCTCCTCCTCCGGTGAATCGTTGGTCATTATACCGGAGGAGGCGATGCGCAAATCGGGGTGCGTGTGTGAAGAAGAGTGGGTGGACGGATGGATGGATGAGTGAAGGGAGGGGAGAGGATGAGGAGGAGGAAGAGGAGGAGGAGACCAGAGATGCAACAATGTCAGCGATGCTCTGTTTCAGCAGCTGACTGTGGCCTTAAAGGGAGAAGCGTCAGAGAAACAGGAAAAACAACAGATCATATCACAAGTTTATTTCCTCTTTCATAATACATGTAGTAAAACCAATTAACACCAAAACAAAAATATACACTAAGTTACTAGCTCACTGAGTTATGTTGTGGGGGATATAAGGGGATATAAGAGCAGATATGATTTTAAGTATTGGCATGATTGGATATTCATCAAACAAAACAAATAATACACATCAATAATGTTTAACAGTTGACTTTTTGGATCTTGTTGCGCAAAAGATTTTTTTAATATGACAATTCTAAGTAATAAACTGTTTGGAGGAGGATGGATATTAGATCATATAAGTGTGAACGATACTCAAAATTCCAATATCAATATTGGTGTCAGACATGAAAAAGCGGTGTTGTGTCATCCATAATTCATACTAGATGTTATGGGGATAATACACGATCTATAAAAGACCCAAATGTACAGGACATCACTGTAAAGTCATTATTATTAATCGTTATCATTAATCATAAATATTACAGGAACTGTAAACCAATACAATAAAACACATTCATTATAATAAGGCCATTATAACAGAAGCTCTAAGATCACAACTACAACACTGGTATATTTAGCCAAGTTCTGTATTTAACTTTAAAGTTATAGTATTTCTCTTAAGCGTTTTAAGTTTATGTGACTTCCCCACATTTCTTGTACATTACACTGTTTTTATTTACAGTCAGGCCCACTAGCCACTCTTCTAATTAAAGTTTTTACAAAAAAATATGTGATAAACACAACATTTATAAGAGGTTAAACTGAAACAAATATTTTGTGGTATTTTGTGTTTCACAAGTAAACACAACTCCTGTGTGCTGATTTCATATGAATCAAATCAAGTTTGGAGGGGGTGTTAACAGTGAAATGCTGTTCACCCTATTATAACAAAACTGACAATCCAATAATTTCTTATACAGAAAAATGACTTATTATTCAATGTGGCTCAAAACAGTAGAGCTTTCTTAAAGTCAGTAGGTCAACTCACCTTCACACTAGCAGAAGTAAGCTTTTAACTGTCCTTTAAAATAATCTGCAAACATGATATAACGTTCTTATTCTTGGTAATAAAGCTAGGAAAAAAAGGTTAATCAATTGATTAATTAAATTGAAAATAAGATGCGGTTGAAACAGTGAAACATTTCCTCATGGTAACAGAGAGAGAAAGCGTAACAGATTTTCTCACGCCACTGAGTCATGTGATCAGATCAGCTGGACATATAATCACATTCCATGAACCAACGTGGCCGTAATGCAAAGGATTGCAGTGTTGTCAGATTTCAGCCCTGATTAGTTTCTCTGGATGAAATAAATAACAAGAATTCCAGGAATTTACATTCAGTTCATATGAAATTTAATATCAGATCATTATCAATTTAATTTAAAATAACTAACTCAGTATATTTTAGGTTACTGGAAAATAAGTCATGATCAGTTTTTTCACATCACTTTTTTTGTGATTTCAAAACTTTTTTTTTTTCCTTCAAGCAGTCACATTCTGATGCAGAATCAATATCAGAATCAATAATCTGCCTGGTTGGCAGAACAGGTTGCTGCTGGAGGATGAACTTATTGTTGTTTACCACTGAAATGCAGTATTAAAACATGTTCTACAGACAGCTTTTATATGATTTTATGTAAATACATGATTTTATAATTTGAAATTTGAAGCAATTGGAAACATTTGAAGTCTAAACTGATTTAAGTTATTAATGTTGATATGAGCAATCTTGACCAAGAGTCTACAACCATCCTAGCCCCTCTGTGAGGTTATATTTATACTTGCTAAATACCAACATCAACAAACTAACATCCTCAGTGTAGCTTTGTTTACCATGTTTACCATTTTAGATAGCACATTAGCATGCAAGCATGTGCTACTTATTTTCAAACACACATTTTGGCATGATATACTCCATGAAGTGAAAACGCACTAGGAGGCTTACAGATCGTTCTAATAGGGACATGAATGTCTGCATCATGTGTCATTGCAATCCATCCAATAGCGGCATAGACATTTAATTAAAAAGCAAAAATATCAACCAATCACCTGTCCAGAGCAGTGATAATATTACCCACAATCATTAGGATTCTTCTTCTGGGATAATGAATACATTCACACAATTTCACATTAATCCATCTCATCATTGTATATCAATCTTGACCAAAGCTGTTGGTAATATTGTTCCAAGAGAGATGCTACTAGCAAAATAATTACAACCATAGCATCAGAGACCTTTCCTCCCAATCTCATTATTATCATGTTATTCTTGGTGATTCAAATTACTTACAATTAGCTTCCTCTCATTCAGTTCCACTATGTCTAGTTTTGATTACAGAGTTTTTTCATAGTGTTTAAAAAGCTCATATTTTGGATATATGACGAAAAACCTGTTTTACTTACTGTGCAAAACGTAGACGTGCAAGATGCTGTCAAGTGTTTGGGCTGCTGTGCTTCCATTTTGACTAACTACAAGAGAAAAAAACAACAAAATGTCCACACATACAGAATACACATGTACGCTCACTCCCTGCCTGTTGATATCAGAAAAACCAACACTTGTCCCGTTTTCACTCTCTTAGTCAATGTCTCTGTCGCACGCACACACAAATGCAGCCGCGCCACTCGCTGTGAAGAACAATCCCTCACACACAGACACAATCTCTTCCTCACAGACATACACACCCGCTTTCTCAAAGAGACACACAATCTCTTGCGCACACACACGCACAACAAACACAAGCACACACTCGCACTGCGATGAACAATCCCAATGCTTGTGTCTGACAAAGCTCCCTTCTTTCTCAGTTAAAGGCCTGTTTGTCTAGAGATGAATCTCAGTGGGACATTCACATTCTGGTGAACACAAACCAGCAGTGAAATATAGCATGCATTTACATACATGCATGCGCATTTGGGTGCATGTAGACAGAGCAAAGCAATGTCCTGGTTTCACATTTTCATATGTGGTTAGGATACTATTAACACACATACTATGCACTACATGTAATATGGCATCAAATGTAGTGCTCAGTCATTCAAAATCATTCGTCATTATCATCATTAAAAACTTTTTACTAGCTAATACTAATCCTTTACTAATTTGGGATAGTTGACACACCTGAAAAACAAACCTGGGAACAACTGAACAAGACAGAAAGCACAGCCAGTGCAAACAGTGGAAAGTGGAATAAAATTGCCGTGTCTTATTGCCTTGATGTTGTATTCTTTTTTTCAACTGGTTCAGTTCCAGTTAATTAATGAGTAATTTCTTTTTTTTTTCTATTTTTGTGGCCAAAAATATTTTGCGAGGTCACAGGTCACATTGACCTTTGATCACCAAAATCTAAACAGTTAATCCTTGAGTCAAAGTGAACATTTTCTGCTAAGTTTGAAAAGTTTCCCTCGAGACAAAAAGTATGGATGATTGTCCTTGTAACAACTTCACACCAATTTTGGTTTATTACACACAAAGGTCACACCAAACAATAACATAGCAAAATCAATCTCTCCATCCTCACAGATAAGGTTGGAGAAACTTGGTGACACTTATCTTTGTCATTCACCACTTCACCTGAGCTTCAAAGAAGCTTAATGTAAAATTTGTGTATAGTCATCATGTCAGTCTGCATATCATGGTTGGAGGTTTTAGCAAAAATGAAGGTATTCAGGTATTGATAAAACAACAGCAACAACAATACACACAGGTATATCTTATTTTACACATAAATTATACACTTACATATTCCTTATGTGCATGTTTTTTTGTATTCGTTTCTCTCACCAGGTAAGAGCTGTTAACACACAACATTGTTACTGTGAACCTCACTGTTCCCACTGTTATGAGCATGAATAAACATGCTTAAACGATACAGATACATAAAATAATTAATGTGCTGATATACATTGTAGAGCAGCAATAGGGGGTGTTTGTATCCTCACAGAAAACAGTCACTGTTCCAGTTCATAAAATATGGTGTCTAAGTTCATGACTAGAATAGTTTATAACAGATCCACATAGGAACTATGACCCTTCACTTCCCTTTATTGTTCGTTGTGGGAATGATGCTGTTATGTATATTTAGTGTCCACAACATAGGCAACAATATGCATTTAAAGGGCACAAATTACATTTAGGTAATAATACCAAATGAGAGGAATTTTGTTGTTGCACTTGAAAAATGACACTTGCAATGTGAAAATGAATTTTAAAGACTCAAGCTGTATAATCAGAATACTTTTGCAATATTAAGACCCAGAAACAAACAAAAAACACAGCTACAAAAGGCAAATGTTCATTGTGAAGTCAACACTTCACTGCTGCTTTGCAAAACATCACAAACCACCTGCAGTAAAGCAGCTATGAGTCTTTCTCCCGAGCATCCTGATCATGTACAGTATATTTAAAATCCTGATGGAAAAATCCTCATCTAACCTGCTGTGAGATTTTACCATCACAGAGTAGCTGAAATAGACACTCAGACTATTTGTAGGTATGTAGATTTGAAGTCTGTTCCAAGTGCATTTTTTGCATTGCATTTGTAAATACCAGAATTCAAGAGCATGGGGTTCTGTATGACCAGACTGCCATCTTCTGTCATGTGAATTCCTCCCTGTACTGTGTATCGGTTATGCGGAACCAACGTGGTGCGTCCAGGTAACGTCCATGAAATATCAGGCTTGGGAATACCAGTTGCAACACAATTCAATGTCACGGGCGATCCCCGGTTTACTCTTGTAATCGAGGACAGTGTACTTGTAATATGTGGTGGAAAAACCATCACTGCAACTGGGTAGGATAGTGTTGCTGAGCCAAAAGAGTTGAATGCTTTACATAGGTATGTTCCTTTGTCAAAGGTGGCGACTTGCCTGACTTGGAGGGTGCCATTGGCAAGAAAAGTCACCCGGCCCATGTTTTGAGGTTTGTCCAAAACAAGGCCATTGGGAAGAGTCCATGTAATCGACGCCTGTGGCCAGCCATCAACGGGACAAGGCAAGTTGAGATTGAGTCCATATGTGATCTTCATCCCACCTGGAAAAGTAAAAAAATCAACTCAGTAGAATATATGTATACAACCAAGCATACAACACAAATGAGGCAATATAGCCAGATATAGCATTTATTCTACACTGAACTAGAAGTAACTATGTGCATACTATATATATATATTTTCTCAGTTAGTTAGTTATGTAATAGTAATAGTTATGTAACTAACTATTTCATGAATTTGAAATGCTAAAACATACCTGTAGATCCTCTGATCACTGGCTTTCTCCCAGCCTCCAATGCATAACGTTTTTCTGCTTGTCCTGCCACATTCCTTGCCAGACAGCGGTACACTCCCTTGTCAGTTGCAACTGGTTGAGAGATCCGAAGAGTTCCATTTCCTGAATGATGTGTGAAGCGCTGGAGTCTGATACCAGGCATTAACATTGTCCCATTGGGTAACACCCATGCAAACTCTGGGTTTGGTTTGCCTCGAGCAGGACACTCAAGGATCAGTTCTCCACCATCCTGCTTTATGGGTAAGATTTCAATATTGGGAACAGCAAATATAGGTTTTTCGGCCACTGATGCCACATCTAATTCAACCAAAAGTGAGGCCTCACCAAGATGGTTTTTGGCTAGACACATGTACCTCCCTTCATCAGTTTTCCTCACTCCTCTCAGCTCCAAGCTTCCATTTCTGTGGACTTGGAAGCGACCACCAAGGTAGGGTGTTGCGAGTGAGTGTCCATAAGGAGTAATCCACCAGACTCTTGGCTCAGGTTTTCCTGTCACGCTGCAATCTAGAAGCACTGTTTGGTAAGAAATACCCCAGACCTTTGTGGAACTCTTCCCTTTCATACCATTGATAAAGGGTTCCTGGGGTTCAGCTTCAAGTTTTATATTTTTAACGTCATCCCCGGCAGAATTTTGTGCCACACATGCATATTTTCCTTCATCAGCAAGTCTTATGTTTTTCACCACTAATGTGCCATTATTCATAACATGGAATTTTTCTGATGAAACTGATATCACATCATTTCTTGGTGAGATCCACATGATTCTTGGCACAGGTTCCCCAGTTGCCTGACAACTAAATTTCGCAGATTCTCCCAATTTTACAATCACCAAAGACTGTGATTTTAATCTAATCTTTGGAGCATTTGGTTCCACTTTGACGCTGACCTTTCTTTCATCTTTGCCCAATTTGTTCTTGGCATAGCAAGTATAGTCACCTTCATCTTTTTTGCCCATCTGTTGAAGAAGTAAAGTTCCATTGCCAAAGATAACAAATCTGCGGTTGCGCAGGCCACTGTCATCTGACTGAAGAGCATTATTGATTAAAGTTCCATCTGGAAGACCCCAGGAAACTTCTGGATCAGGGAGGCCTGTTGCAACACAGTCCACCTAGAAGAAAAACAAAAAAGGGAGACTGGATAAGCAAGAAAAAAATGAATCTGGCACCATTTCTGAATTAATATTGTATTGATTAGTGAAGCATTTACCTGCTAGAGAATGAAATAAAGTATTTATAACATGTTTGCTGGAAACAGTAGTATGAATATGAAATTTATAGAATGAATGTTATTGCTCAAATTTTTCTTGCTGACTTGTGAAAAAATATATATGCAAAAAAACCACAGATGATAATGAAATATGCCTAAGTAATATTCAGTCCCACTCGTCCTACTTCAAATTAACTTTGAGCTAGTTCTTCAGCGCTACCTGGAAATTTTCTCCAAAGGTGACCCTGGTCTGTGCAGTCTTCACTTGTTTGATTCTGGGAGCAGTCATTAACACTTCCACCTAATAGGCGAATACATACAGAACAGAATAACAAGACAGATTTCAGTTAGGTATTCACTGAATGATCACTGAATGGCTCATGACTACTTTTGCCAAAGTATATATTGCAAAATTGCACAGAGTCCACATTTAAAGACATGCTACTGATCTTAATAACTTTGATTTTGAAAGTCATCAACAAAGCAGGGATTCTTAATAACAAAACATGTCCATGGCCACAAATTAAAGAGTTGGCAGTAAATAAACTTGTCCTGTTCATACCTGGAAGAGCTCCATATCTTCCCCATTGGGTCGCTGAAAGACACACAGATAATTTCCACCATCTAGTTCTGTTAGCTGAAGAATCCTCAGAGTCCCATTACGGAAAACTTTAATTGGTCTCTCTGGACTGGAGGCAGATGGAGAAGAAAATGACACTGGGATTAAAGCAGTCAACTTTAATAGCAACTTAAACCTTTTAATGTCATATTTTTCAGTACTGCACTGGTTCATAGAGTTACAAAAGGAGGTATTTCAGTTACCTGTGCCGATGCTCCATAATGGTCTTTGATGGTAGCTGCCAGATAGTCCCTCTTTTGGATATGGTAGACTCTGGACAATGGAGGTAGACAGCAGAACCGTACATAGCGGAAATAGAGTGTTGGCGGGATGGCACAGCATGACGGTGTGTTGGAGGAATGGGGAGAGGAGGAGGAGGAAGCTGATGGGAGAGGGAGGGAGAATCTACCCTCACCTCCAGATGAACAGTTCTTTTGGTGACTCCCACAGTGTTAGTGGCTGAACACTCGTACCTTTGAAAACATCGATATGGTGCTTTAATGGCACACAATTTTTGACTTGGAATACAGTATACAACACCTTTATGTTATCTTTACCTATTGATGCATGGAATACTCAAATCTGGAAATTTACAAAATACAAGCCTTACATATTAAATGTACAGTAATGACATTGATTGACCAGACCATGTCACGCATGAAATGTGCATTCTTATTTAACTAAAGTAGGGCATATGGACAAACAGAATCACATATAATATATAACATAAAAAGCATACCTCCCACCATCAGTGGGTGAAACATTTTTCACAAGCAATGTGCCATTTGGGAAGACAAACAGCCTGTGTCCCAGAAACTGTGATGGCTTGACATGGACACCTGTTGGCAGCATCCATTTCAGAGAAGGCGCTGGCTCACCTTTCACAGAGCAGTGGATATAGACACTCCTACCTGGTTAAATAGGATTTTATTAGTCTACTTTTTGTGGTGTCTTTTTCCCAGCCCTGTCATGTGGAAACTTAATTATGGAGCTGTTTGCTTGTATAAATATAAGTACCATACCTGGCTGAATTATAACAGTATCCATTGCTTCTTCACTGATGCTTGGAGGCAGGGCTGCTACGTGGAGATGATAAATAATGGTGTCAGCACCGGCTGCATTACTTGCTATACATTTATAGTCCCCTTTGTTGGTGAAATTGACAGAATTAATTTGCAGGGTTCCATTTTGTAGAAGAAACATTGGAGAGAGGAGAGTATGAACAATCCCCACTTCACGAACAAATGTCCTGTCTGGTAGAATCCAGGAAATTTGGGCTGGCGGTTTGCCAGAGGCAAGGCAGTCGAGAGTTATTCTTTTGCCCAAATAAACTGCTATCTCTGTGGACTTTGGTGGTTGTATCTTGGGTGCCTCTGTCTGAACAGCTAAGGTGGTGACCATGCGATCTGAACCAAACTGATTCTGGGCTGTACAGAGGTACTGGCCTCGATCCTGAAGCTGGATATTTTTAATTACAAATGTTCCATTCTTGAAAACCTCAAAACGGGGACCAAGCTTGGTGTTTGCTGGGATGGTGGCACCTAAAAAGTAAACAGACAAGAAGGTATAATGTCTCTGGTGACCACCAATGATGTGTTGATCTGTTTCTTTCTTTTTCTCTTACCCGTGGAGACTTTGGTCCATGTAATGGTAGGTTCAGGATAACCAGTTGCTTTGCAAGCCAGGAAGACATCACTCTCTGCAAGTACTGACACACTGGCTGTGGTTACTGTGGTAATGTGCGGTTTCATGCCACCACTTCCGGCTCCCAACACCCATGGAAAAGGCGGGGCAGCTGTGGGCCGCCGAGAGCTGATTCGCCCTGCTACAAAATGAAAAGAGAAAATCAAACATCAAAAATAATATCATTATTACTAATAAGACTCAGAGTTCATGTTTCATAATAAATACATAATCTATATCTATGGACATACCTCCAACTGGCCACCGACCTCCCTGCAGTGTCTCAGGGCTGGTAGGATAGTAAGGGTAAGGGGTTGGGTTTAAACCAGCGAATGATGAAGGTTTGGCAGGTTTTGGAGGTTGCAGGTTGTAAAGGTACGAATCAGTAGCTGCTGATAATTTGGGCATGACAGGTTTATGAGGCTTAGGTTTAGGTGTGATGGGGGAAGGAGGATTGAAGTCACTTGTGCGAGGTTTGGGTGTCACCATCCTTCCTAGCTGAGTGATGCGATCAAGCTGAGCCTGCAAAAATAATAAGTGATTGTTTACTATAATTTTAACCCATTTATGAGGCATTAAATCCCACTTATAAGAGATAAGTCATCATTAGCAATGGTATTACAAGCAAAATATTTCTTGTGATTATATAATCATATTAATCATATTATAACCACTGGAAGAGTGAGCAACACAGTGGGAGTAGAACAAGCTCCTTTAGTCATATACTACTATGTGTTCCCTAAGAGGGTTATGCCTACCTATTGCACTTTGACATAAATCCTTGTTTTAAATACATTTTTGGCTCATATGTAGCAGAAAAACATCCTTTACGCATTATGCCTTATACACTGATCTGACCAATGTGTGAGCCAGCATTACCCTCCAGCAAATTATGCCAACAGTAGAGGGTAGTGACATCCTATTGGATCCCATTTTTCTGCCTACCTGTCTGTATCTGTTTCGCAGCCTTGACAGAAAGAGCTGATCTCTGATTTGGGTCCTGCTATCCACATGATGATTTTGATGATGATGACGTGACAGGTGGGGATTAGAAAGTGTATCTTTGGAGTTTCCAGTTGATACAGAAGATGTAGGTTTGGGTTTAACTGTTTCAGCTACAATTTCTGGTCTGTTGGTAACAACTGGGATTTGAGCCCAGGGGTGGGGGGGAGGCCAGGATCGATAGGTGGGCACAGGGTGTGACCCAGCACCTAGGAACAAGGATTAAACATTTGATCAAATAGGCATTCATACAGCCATGGTTAGACTGCCATCACAACACGAAGCAAATATGATATTTTTGTATTTGTTCATTTTACAGTTTGTATCAATCATCTCTTTATTTTACAGCATTTAATGAGAAAATGATAACACAGCAGCTTTATTTACCTTGCCTAGGATATGGAAATGGCTTTTGACCTGGCCAGGAAGGGTAGAGGGGGTTGTAATGATGATAATGATGTGTAGGCCAGCGGGTGGTTGGGGCAACTCTGGGAGGCTGGGAATGTCTACCTGGATTTACTTCGCCTTGTTTTCCTGTATTTCTGCCTTGATTTGTGTGTGTTGTCTTGGAGGGTGTAGTTTGTCCTCTCCGCTGGTTGTTCTGATGGAGCCAGGGGTGAAGTGGCTCCATTACAGGGAAACTGTAAATCTCAGGCTTAACTCTTGGCTTGCTTATCTCTTCAACTTTGCTCTGTGTGACATCTTCTCTTATTCTGTCTTTGGTTGAATGTGAGGTCAGGACCTTTAAAAAAGTTCTTGTTTGGGTTGGTGTATTTTGCTCTTGTGAAGGTCGAGTGTTAAATCTTGGTCTATTTGGTGTTGTTACCCGAATGCCATCCCATGTATTGTCCTTTGTAGATTCGTCTGTGTGTCTATCACTGTCTTCTTTGTCTGTTTCTTGTTTCTCTTGTCTTTCTGTTGTCGTTACAACTGGCCTCGCACTCTCTCCCCTCAGATTTTTATTGTCTCTGCCCTTTTCTTCAATTTGTGTTCTGATTTCAACTTTCTGTCTTTCACTTTGCCCCTGGTTAACAGTATATTTCTTCTTTTCATCAACACTTCTTTCAGTTGGAACAATCTTTGGAGCAACTGTTATCATTATATTTGGTAAATTATGTCCATCTAGAGAGCTACCTACTTCTGGGGCTTTTTCTGTTACTGGTGGAAATGTGGTTAATCTACTGTCAGCACCATGAGTAGTATGAGGAGTTTCATTGTCTAAATCTTCTTTGATATCCAAACTATCACCATCTTTGTAATTATATTCTTCATAATAGTCATTGTCATCTTCCTCTGTCTGATACTCTGCAGACAAATTTTCGTTGTTTTCCACTGTAGTTGGAGCAGGTGTAGTAGTGGTAGCAGCAGTAGTAGTAGTCGTGGTGGTGGTAGTGGTTGTAGTTGTGGTGGTGGTTGTTGTTGGTATGGTGGTTGTTGGAGGAATAGTTGTTTTGGGTTTGTTTAATGGACGGTGGAAGGGGTTTAGGTGTGGATGTACTCTTCTCAATGGGGGTTTTCTACGTCTATAAGGGGGTCTTCTCCTGTTTGTCTGACTAGGAACAAAGTTAAAGTTTCTCCCTCCCCCTCCAAAATGTTTATTTTCTGACTGATCAGTTGAGTGAGGGGTTCCAGTGACAGGAGGGTCTTTGATAGACTCAGGTTTTTCAGTGGTCCCACCAACATGGTGTAGGGATGGTTCCATAGCCCTGGGAGGTGGAAGTGGTAAAACCTGCGGAAGACCTTCTGTTGTCTCAGAGTCTTCACCTTTTTTGTTTGTTTTCAGTAGAGTGTCTGATGTAACTTTTGTTGACTCTAGAGCAAAATCTGGAGACATGGTAGTGTGGGGCAAGTTGTTAGTAGTAATATCAATTGTAGTGATAGTTGTTGAAGTAGGTTCAAATGTACTTGTTTGGACTGTTACAGTACTAGGTTCTTCTAGAGACTGCTCAGTAGGAAGAGCAACACTTGGTTTAGCATTAGCCTTAGCTAATATCTCTGCCCAGCGATTTGGATCTAATTCCTTAACAGATTTATTGGGTTTTCTTTTTGAATCTTTAATTCTTATCCTTTTGAGAAACCTATTGGGGTCCCGTTGCTGTGTTCCTACCCTCTTAGGAAATTGTGTAGCAAAAGGCCGTATAATTTCCTGGTAGTCTCCCCCTGAACCCTCTGCTTCCTCCGCATTTGTCAGTAAGAGCTTCTGCTCCTTATCTGTCTGTACTTTAGACTTATCGGTAACCTTTTCTCCCATGACTTCCACCATGTGTGATAGCATGTCAACCCCATACAGATTTGAAGCCAAGCAGCTGTATTCACCTGCATCTTCCTGTGTCAACTTCCTTACTACCAAAGTCCCATTTTCCATCACTTCTGCTCGTCTTGTTTGTTGTGTGGGGAGAAGAATTTGATTTTTGGGCAGGTACCATATAGTTTGGCTTGGCTGAACTGAGGTCACATCACAAGTAAGAACCAAAGAGTGTCCCTTTTCAACTACAATTTTCTTTCCATTGAAAGCAGTGGGGCTAAGTGATAGTTCTTTAATGGTGAGCCTCACAGGCACCAAATCTACACCGGCTTTGGTTTTGATCAAACAGTGATAGAGGCCTGAGTCAGATAGTGTGGTATTTAAAATCACAAGTTCTCCTCTTTCAGAAATTTCTATTTTATCATTTGCTTCTTCTAAGATGGACAAATCTGGAAGCATCCACTCCACTTTCACCTCTGGATTTGAAGTGATGACACTGCATTCTAGGTGAACCTTTGAACCTTCAATGGCAGTCTGAACTCGTCCTGATGTCCCTCTGCGAATCAGTCCCCAGGAGGAAGCTAAGTCATTACCATCTTCCTGCCCTCTATAACTGTTGATGTGTTTCGTAATTAAAGTAGTGAAATCCATCACCAGTTTCTTAGTTGTTGTCTGCTTTCTGTTGAGCCTCAAAGTGACTCTGGGTTGAAGCAGCCACGAGGGTTCTGCTACTAAATGCCCTTTTAATTCTGTGAAATATGGGGAATTTTCATTCACAGCTTGTGTATATTGATAGGTTACTCCACTTGCATTTCCCCTTTGTTGACCTCGCTCCAAGATAGCAGGGGTCTCATAGTAATAAGCGACCAGTTGCCATAGATTTTGCAATGTCTCCCGATCAATCTCACACTCAAGGACGGTCACTAGTGATACATTGACAGACAACTCCCCAGGTAATTGTGGATTTACAGTCCAAGTCATAGGTGAATTGTCTTCAGGACGGCGCACATCACATGCCACATGAGCATGGTTTCCATGGCTGTCAGAGAGAACAAAGGTCAGAGAGCCCAAAGGTTTTTCAAAGTCTCTGGTGTAAGGGAAGTCAGGCTCTGCATCAGATTCTGCCCACACTGGATTGTCCCACTGTTTTAGAGGGGAGCGAAGAGCTGGACGTTCACAGGCTAGCTTGTCTGGAGTCAACTCTAATAAAAGGGTACCATTCAGGGGTTTAGGAGAGGAGCACTGAGGGCAAGTCTCACTGGAGCCACGTTCCTTCTTGCACTTTATTATGCCTGGAAAGACACGAAGAGATAAAAAAGGCAGCAGGAAAGGAATGGTGGAAAAAATCCAAGGAATTGGAGGAAAAGATGAAAGAGAGGGAAATGGTAAGAGGGTTGAAGCAGTTAAGATTTAGGTAGAGGTAGTTAAAGGTAGAGGTAGTTAAAACAGATTAAGGGAGAGAAATAAATGAACATAAAGGGTAGGAAAAGAAGGTCAAAAGGTGAAAAATAAAATGTGACTTTGTGTCGACAAAGACTTGGAAAAATCCAAATAAAATTTTATCTCTGTGAGTTTCAAGTTCAAAGTACATGGATTTACTAATACAGGTCTGGCAAGTTGTCTATTTTGAAAAGAAGCAGGCCATAAACATAATGACATATTATCAACATCCGTGCTAATAAAAATAGCTAAATGTAATAAAGTCAGATTGGGGGGAGGGGTACAGTAATGTAATGACAGGGTAATTCTTTGATTTCCCTTACAATGCATGTGGAAATCCAATGCCTCCAGAAGAGGGTGCCATGGCTCTTGGTGTGTTTTGTCTTAAATTAGTTGTAATATACAGTGTATTTATGTTAGTTTTCGGCTTGTTTAACTTTCCTCAAACAGCCAGATCATCAATTAAATTTTACAGTATCCTATATAAACATTTACATAGACATTAAGTCATTTGTTGTTCATTATTGGTAAATTTAAATTATTAAGTAAATAATAGTGTCAAATTTAAAAAGCTCTAATGTGAGAAAATGGGATTAGGAAATTCAATAATCTATCTTTACCTTCATGTGAGGAGCTCCATTCTAACAACCAGTGAAGTTGACAGTCACAGGTCCAGGGATTACCATGAAGAGAGAGAAGCTCAAGTCTGGAAGCAGTCTTCAGTGCTGCAGCAGGAAGCTGCTCCAACAGATTGTCTGACAGGTGTAAGTGTCTGAGACAAAAATATTTCATCATTTTCTTTGCTTACTGGACAACAGAGTGATATGAGAATGGTTTCGATCTTTACAGCACACAGTTAAGCATAACAAGTTGATAAGCAATGTGATGTCTCCAAAACACCTACACATCTTAAAACTGGAGTTAATTATCTAATCACATTAATAATGTTAGTAGTTTGATATCTTACTTGAGTCCAGAGGCCCAAAAGCTTCCTAATATAGACACTGTTATGAAGGTATGAGGGTGGATCTCTTTGAGGAGGTTCCCCTCCAGCTGCAGGAGCTTTAGGGAGGTCAGGCCAGAGAATGAATATGGCTCTATAAAGTCGATGAGGTTATGATCCAGATGGAGACGAACCAAACCAACAAGACCCTCAAACAGACCAGGGTTCACCGATTTTAGCTTGTTGTAACTCAGCTTCAAGATCTGGAAACAGTAGAATTTTGTCACACTCACATTTATTGAACATTTAAACCCTGATTGTGTATCTGGCTTTGAAAAAAATAACAGAAAAGAGAAATGAATTCTCTTTTTTAGGAGATAAGAAATTTGGAGGCAACTAGTCTCCTCAAAATTTAAAGATTTAGCCTATCCCAGACAGAATCGTGGATGCTCCAGAGCAACTTGTTTTCAATTCTGAACTTCAACAGCCTTAACTCTGTTAATGAAATGAAAGGTGCCTGGATCACCCTCCACACCAAAGTACAAAGGACCAATATCTGGTAAAAAGAGGCAGGATGCAGTTATGTGCTCAAGTGCAGTTACAAAATTGCAGTGTGGGACTAAAACCAACCAGATGAAATGTTTTTCATGCAACAAAAACAGTAATCCTGGCTCAGACTTTCAGGTGTGAAAACATCTTTAGTGTCCACTTACAGCCTAATCATCCTTATTTCTGTTTCAAATTGCCCCAGCAAAAGTTCCAAGCCAGGCAAAGTAACACATGAAAACACTCTAAGAGAGTTGGTCACAAATTGAAGCAAGCCAGTCACTTTACGTATTTAAACACCTCCTCTTAATTTGGATCTGTTGGAACCACATGACCTGAGCAGAACCTATTATGAACTGAGTTCTTGCCATTATTAAGAATTAAGTTAAATAATTAGTCCCTTTTGCAGGTCCATTTACCCTCAAGTTTATACCTATTGGTCGAAGATTCAGTAGAGCACAAAATGTTACAATCACATCATGTGCTCAATCAGGAGAAAGTAACTACCCTCGTCTTTCTCAACCTTCATGCCTATGCAATCTAGGTCAGGATTAAAAGACACATTAAGTTAACTAGTAAAACACTGATACCACAGTTAAAGACTAAAGGACACACATACAATACCTGTAGTGATCTTAGGCTATAAAATGCCCCAGGGTGGACTGTGTTAATGTCATTGCCATGCAACATGAGCATTTCCAGTTGCCGTAGTGACCTGAATTCTGACCCCTCCACCTCTGTCAGGCTGTTGTAACTGTAAGAAAAGAGAAAATAAACAGGACCAGTTACAGGGATAAATGAGTAACAGAGGATCACAAGAGGAATGGAAGCTAAAATTAGTTCAGTCAAAGTGACTTTTCAAATGAAGGGAAAAAGATAGCCGGAACGAATGGCGAATGGAAACAAGGAAAGAGGAATGACCTCAGTCAACCTTTGACCCCCACCCCCATGATTTTCTCATTCTTAAAAGTTCAGCATGTGCATGACAGTGGAAACACACACAAGCACATGCGCGCGCACACACACACATACACACACACACACACACCAAAGTACAGCAGGCATTGGTCTAGAATATGTTTAAATATTTTCTATAGAGCCCCTTGTAAATTACCTCAATGTAACACCTTAAAGCAGCAGGGGTCATGCATGTTGGGCCCTGGTAATTTTACCAGCATAATTATATCCGCATTCAAAATACAAAGAGCTAACAAAAGTCTGTGGAGTCTTTAGGGTTTCAACAGACATCCCTCCAAGAGCGAACTGTTTGCCAAAAGAGCAGGTTTACAACAGAGCTCAAATTCTGTTGGCAGGGATTTACACTGCTAGACAGATCTCAGTGAATGAAAGTTAGTCAGGCCGTCCAACAATAGGAATCAGTAGAGTATTGTCTAACAGAGCCTACTATCCTGTTGTGAGCTGTAAAACACACAACATTCCCTGGGTGCACACAATTGAACACACATGGGAAATTCTGGAGTTTGCATTTTTCCTCTGGCATCAATAAAACAGATAGCTCGCAGTATATCATTTAGTGGTCACTTTTATCTTGAGTGTCTTTTGGTGCCACAAATGCACATATCTATAGTCCCTGGTAGCGTTTACACCAAAACTAACACTGATGTATTGCTCCTGTATACAGAACAAATGTCAAGGTAGATTGAAGCTGATTTAAAACTTAAAACACCTTAAAACACCCTTGATATGTATTCAGTTTAAATAGTAAAATCATCTAAAGGCAAGACAAAACAAGTTGGTGGTCTAAATGTTAAGATGCAGAGTAATAAGAATATATTGGCAAGTGGGGGATCCATTTCCTGTTAATGGAGCACTGAATTAACCAACTAAAGTTGTTCATTTAGCTTCAGTACTGGAAGCATCCCCCAACCAGCTAGGGATGCAACCAACAATTATTTTCACAATCCACTAATTTATCACATTATTTTGTTGAGTCACTGATTCATTTTAGGGATTTGGTTCAGTTTGGTTAAAATGTTTGGATAGAAGGTTTGTGGATTTTAGATGATGATATACCATCCCACAGCCTTGAGGCATACTGAGGCCTCAAGATACAACCATGGCAAACCATGTGGATTGTGATGTTCAGTACTGCCTACTTATATGTATATGTATATAAGTCCTTCCAATTTATGAAAATACTGTTAATGTACAGTCTTGTATTTTGTCATCTGTTGTGGTTAAAAATCTCCGGAGACAAGCCAAATAAAAGTGAATTAATTTGATTTTGGCTTTGTTTGTAGCAGGCTTCTCTTGGCTCTTTCTCAGGACTTGTCATCATGTTTGAGCACATGGAGAAATGATTGAAACTCTATCAAAGCCTCACTGACACTATGCCAGTTTCTAAGTATGAACAACAGCTGGTTATTAGATGTCAACATTCATCATCTCACAACTACAAACCCTTGGGAATTGTTTCCTGTAAGTGGTATACCATACCATCCTCCATGCCACTCATCGATCAATTGGCAACAGTTCCTTTGATAGATGAAACTTGCATTTATTGGAACAGTTCTTTTTTAAATTCAAACAATACTGCTCTAAACCGAAGCAAAAAGCCTTAGAGTATAAATACAACACTCCAACATGCCTGGCATGAACATATACCAAAAGCTTTGCATTAAAGACAAAATCCCCCCTAGTATGCTCCCCAGTTTGCAGGGTGGTCTACTCTTTAGAAAGTTAGAGCCTGTTTGCTCCCTAAAGGTTTGGTTACTCTCCAAATGCCTGCTCTGCTGATGAAGAAAATAAAACAGACTACATCAGTGTGTTCAATTTCTGAATTACACCCTCTCCCTTTAGTTACTATTGACACTCCTTTATAACGTTTAAAGAGAAATCCATAAAACAGAGGTCAGAAAACTCTACAGTTGTATGTGTGGTGTAATATAATATTAATATCAGTATAACACTTGGTGTTGCTAAGCTGTTCTCTTCTGATCACTGCAGTGCACTGTAAGTTATTTAAACTGGCATATACATTTTGTTTTGGCTCAAGTCATGACTGTTGTTGGAGGACACTGAAAATCTGTTCTCACAATACAGGAGCACATATGGAGACAGTTTATCTGAACCTGACCTGAACTGAAACTTGGCATCCTATAGTAGCTTTTGTGAACAATTTTGTACTCAAATCCTTTATTGCACGAGAGCATTATATACTATAGTAAAGAGCTGCGAAGCTAAACACAAATGCAATAAAATGCAACAGTAGCTGTTTCCACGTGTAAATGAGAGCATCGTGTGAACAATAGTGTAGCTCTGGCAACTGCTTGACGTGCCATGTAAATATGGATTTTTTTGGAGCCAGTTTCCTATACACTAAACAGAGGCTGGACTATTTCTCTGCTGTGCTGGGGAGGGGGCAGTGAAAGCTGTGTCCACAATGCAAGGACCCACATGGAAGTAATTAGGTGATTTATTCCCACCAGAGTCACTTTAGTACAAAATGCTCCTACGTGTAGATTATCTCCATGATGAACCTACTCTCTTTCAGGCAAAGAGGTTTCTTTTGTTCTTAAAGGCATGCTGGTATGTGATAAACCAATAGCAATCGGCAATATGTTTTCATTGTCCCACCTGCTGAGGCAAGAAAGTAATCTCATTGCAGATCCATGGTATTAAAAAGTGATCTGAAAAGAAGAGCCAACAAACTATCTCATTAACCAAAAATCACTTGCCTCAGCGTTTTGGTTTGTGCCTTAATCTGAGGCAGTGTTGATGATATCTTAGCTAAGGAAAACATTTCTCTGACAAATTACCTACTCCACATTCCACACTACTTCCTGTAGAATGTTTACTTTTCTTGCCTTGGCCTGGCAGTGCATCTGTGCTTCTGTGTGGGTGTGTGTTTATGCATACGTAATTCATTCTTACCCCAGGTTTAGCCTCTCTATGTCTTTGGGGAAGGTTTTTGGAACCATGGTGAGATGTCTGAACGTACAGTGGACCTCTTTAACGCCTGGGCAGCTGCAGCTCCGCGGGCATGATGGGATGCCATTCACAGGAGAGATCTACAGGGGATGAGTGGAAGTGTAAACAATGAAATGGTCCAATAGGAGGGTATTCAAGAGAGGAGGTTGGGAATAAAAGATAAAGAACAGAGAAAGCAAAGGAAGCAGGCAGAAGAGGCAAATTCAGAAATTTAGAAAAATGAGATAAGAGAAGGAGACATGAGCAGATAAGTTCAGACCTGTGCAGTAACTGACAGTTTGGAAAGAAATCAATACTCCATGTATTAAATAGCCCTGAGGCTCAGATAAAACAGACCAGGTGTATCAGAATCATGCCCCTGTGTCCTATTTTGTCAAGACTATATAGATATCAGAGACAAAATTTATCTTAAATTCATGATTTCCTTTTCCAGCTTGACCATCACATTGTGATTTTATCAGTCAAGTTCTGACAATTTAAACAACTGAACACTGGCTTTTGTATGAAGTTGAAAGCCTCTGCAAAGGAGATTTACCGTTTGCCAGAGCAGTGATGAGAAGAGCAGAGTAAACCATACTGCAGCCAACCTGCAGTGGATCTTGGCACACCACCACAGCACCATGACTGGATGGCTCTCTAAACACTCACGCCATTAATACACCTGGAAGGAAGGGAGAAATTTAGAGGCACAGATGCAAGTTAAAAGATGTACAATATTATGAACTTAAACAAGACATGATTTATAGCTGGGCTGTTGTGGTGGATTGTATTTTCCCTCCATCGTCTATACCACTCATTCTTTGAGGGTTGGGGGAGGCCTGACATTGGGCAAGAGGTGCTCCCTGAAGTCCTCCCTGGACAGGTGATTATTCCATCTCTAAAACAAGCAACATTGATGTGCAGATTCACATTTATCGAGTCACTGTTTAATCTGCATGCCTTTGGACTTTGGGAGCAAGGTGGGGTACCTGGAGGAAACCCATGCAGGTACAAGGAGAACATGCAAAATGTCATACAGAAAGACCCCAGCCAGCTCTCTATCTTGTATTAAAGTAACTTATGAACTGGTGACTCAGTTATTATTGGTCCATGCTTATAGCAGATGGGAACAGCACAAGCAGTGATCCACTGTTGCATTGTGTAAAGTGATACTTTATGTATTTCTTTCCCAACACATACTGCACCAACCCCTGTAACCCTGAACAAGTTAATCAACACTGTCACCAAGCAAGAGGGCTCTGGGTTTGATCACAGGGTCTTTGCATGACCTCTCCATGTCTGTGTGGGCTTTCTCCAGGTACATATTTTCCTCTCGCAGTCCAAAAACGTGCAAGTTAGGTAATAATTGATGACTTTAAATTTCCCATAGGTGTGGATTCAAGCAAGTAGTCTGTAGTTGTCTATATATATATATATGTTGACCCTGTCCAGGATGTGCTCCACCATCATCCACAGGCTGCCTGAATTGGCTCTAGCTCCACAAACCTGAACAGGGAGAGTGGTATGGACAATAGATGGATGGCACAATATTTAGCATTATATTGTGATGTATTAATAAATTTATTTCCAAATCTCCATAACCATATTACATTCTCAAAATCCTCCTGATCCCTCTGGCTTCATTATAGACAGTACACATCATAGTAACTAAGTATAATACTAGTATTGTTTTTCTTTGGCCACTTGTCAGCACAACTATGAGTACCCATAAATGTTTTATTAAGTAAAAATAAATGCAAATAAAACATTTTTTTCTATTTCATTATACTTTTAAATTGAACCAAATTAATAATGATATATACATAGCTTTTAGTGCATGGGCATATTGCATGTACACACATGCATATACACAAGAGCACTCAAAATTTAGCAGGTTTTTTTTTATTTTTTGACCTTTTAAATCTAATGAATTATTGGAACAGCAATAACTAACTCTCATATTAAGTTTTTAATTTCAGCTAAACATGATGAAAGACAAAATTATCATAATGACTTGCAAGATTCGCTATATTAATACGTATTTTACACAAGTCCACGCTGGTACATCAGAGAAAGCTGTGAGAAAAATCTCCATGACTGAGTAAGCTGACAACTGTAACAGCCTCTAAGACCAAACTATTCACCCTCAGGGTCGATTCAACACATTAGCAAAGTCTGAGCACTCATTTAAATGCCTGTCTTTGCTACACCTTTCCTCCAGGAATTCAGTGCAGGGAATTTTTTCTTTCATATCACATAAGACCCACAATAGCCAAATCATCTGGTGGTAGCTCAGAAGAAATACATGTAATTCAACAGAACTGACAACTGAGTAAAAAACAAACACTTAACGCTGGCAGTCTCTGTTTGCTGCAGTGCCAGGTGGTTTGGCAGTGATCATGTTGGCTTAAATGTTAACACGCTCCTTTAAGAGCATTACATACCAATTACATACAATTACACACAGCTATGCTCTCTGAAATACACATCCACACACCCATTAACACCAGTTTGATAGTCAACAGCAGAGATCAGCAGAGATCAGCAGAGAGAAGAAGAAAAACACAAGCATTCACTAAGTAAAGCTAAACGACATATTTAAAGTCAGTAGAGGCCAGTTTGGGGTTTCTGGTTTCCACTCCTATTCGTGTTCTGTTCTCACAGGGAAGCTAATTTACCTAACAGCTGTGTGTGTGTGTGTGTGTGTGTGTGTGTGTGTGTGTGTGTGTGTGTGTGTGTGTGTGTGAGACAGGAAGACAAGAAGAAAGTGCCCCTCTTTGACCTAAATCATAATATGTTATTATCATTTCAACAACAGATTGATAATCATGTTCAGTCTCTCTCTGCTTCCTCATCTGACAAACACGTTAACCTACATAGGGGTCAGACTCACTGATGCTTGATCCTAAATGGTGACATTTAGGATCAAATAAGTAATTTCCAAAATATTCATACAGTAACAGGCTGGTGAACAGCAAATGTAGCATCTCCAAGGTCAAGAGTAATAAAACAATACAACTTCTGTTTTTTTTAGAGAAAAGGATGAAGGCTTGGAGAAAAGAGAAGCTCTGAACATATGAATCTGTTACCTAATTCTAGCTAGTGGTTGTGGATTAGCAGCTAGTGCAGGTAGTGTACAGTAGGTGTGTAAAGCTTTTGGGGAAAATAGGTATCTATGCTGCTGCTACAAAAACGCTAAGTAGACATGTAGCCATAAAAGCAAAACAATCGACTGAAAGACACTATAAAAGAACTATAAAAGAACTAATTTAATCTTGAAAATCAGTGTTATTTTTTGAGGAAAGAACAATTCAGTTGACCTATTATTATAAATGTGAATACAAACAGTAATTATTAACCGCAATTGTTTATTATCCACCATAGGAAATTAACTCCTCTTTTGTCCATTGCAGATATATGAGAGGTCAGGGTCAACTACAGAATAGAGGCTTTAGAGCTGTTACAGATTCTTTACTGTGGTCAGGGATACTCCTGTAGAAGAAAACACTTTGTGGAGCAAGAGCTGGGACCTGTGTCCTCAGGTCTCTAATGACTTTACCATCTTGTGGTTAAGATTATAAAAACTCATGCTTAACATTTCTAAGAAGCCAGCATCTGACATTGATCCCAGATTATACTATGACTTACTATTCTACAGCACACTACATGTAGTTTATTAGGTGCTTCCACATTGATTTTACAGAGCAATAAAGGTGTCGATTCCATGCTCATATCAAGAAGTACAATAATCATAGGTGAGGCTAGGTGTGGGGGACTAGAGGCTAGTCCCCCACTCATTCTGTTTCCCTATAATAGCTTTACCAGCTCTCCTGTGTCAGCACACTGGAGACAGAGGGAGGACAGAAATGAGAGGAAAAGGTGAAAACAGAGGGGAGAGGAGGCAAGGGGTGAAAGGAGAGGAGAACAAGACAAGACGAGGAAGAAGCAAAAAAAAAAAAAAGAAGACAAACCAGATGCTGAGATAAGCAAAGGATTTCCCTGTGCTATGAAATTACTTAGGTGCCCTTCCCAGACCTTCACCTGACATAGATAAAGTGCTGCACTTCCACCAAAAGAGCTGGAGCACAACACTGTCTGACTTCCTACTTATCAAAATCATATGTTCACTGGCAGGATGGAGAGCAAATCAACTCATCCCTTAGCATCTCCGTTATTCCTTTGTTCTTTTCTCCATAGTTTTATCTTCTTTCCTACTAATCCACTTAACACCCAACTGTATAGGTTTAATTTGAGAGGGTACTTATCCCTCATCTCAATCTAAAAGACATCAAAATTACAAACCAACAGATGGTGGATAACCTTCAGTTTTGGTTATATCTTGTTGCAGAGTTAAATCACTTTTCCATTTGTTATGAGGAATGACATTTGATAGGCTCAAGCATCTTTATTTCGAGGTTTTGAGGTTCCAGTTATTCCTGATTATCTAAAGGCTCTGCCAGAAGCTTTAAATGAAATATCTGGAAGTCATACTACCACAACAAATCATTTTCAGGGGAGGTGACTGTGACGAGTTCTGATGTCCAGGTTTCAACATCGGATGGCCAAAGAGTAACTGGCTTTGTGTTTGATTGGTGTGAGCTTTTCCAGCAGAGTATTGATCTTCTATGACTAATGAGGGTGGTAATTAAATGTTATGCTAAGCTGGGGTTATGGCAGCCAAAATTATAAAAATAAAACCACAAGTTCAATTCATGATTTCCTCAGCCACATGGCTGAACAGTTCACTGTGAAGTGATCTTCATTCTCTGCTCAAAGTCATTGAGGGTCTACAACAACCCTTGTGTAGAGATCTGTAGATGCAAGTAACTAAAAATTTAAGGTATGATCAACACAAAATTAAATCTGGTGACTTTATTTAAATGTGTGAGCAAAAACTGCTTAACTTGGAAATACACACTATCCAGTCAAATTCCAGTCAGTTGTTCTGTCTACAGAGTGACTTCTGGGTCTGCACCACCTACCCGAATTCAACCATGCAGGCTCATCCTCCTGGTGGATATAACCATTCAGACTCATCTGTTCTTAGAATATCTTCTCTAACTAATTTAAAACACTAAGAGCCATAACTAGCATTCAGTCTGCTCTGGAGCAGACTTTTTACTTCTTTAATGTCTCCTACTGCACAGAGGCTTTATTTTGAAACTCACCTGTAATAATGATAGTATTCAGCAATAGTATCTGTTTAAGTAGCACCAAGGCAGTATATTATTAAAGGCTGAGCACTTGTACATTTGTGGTTTCCTGACAGTGTTTGATACAGGGCAGTGAAGCTGTGTCAGTATTTAATGTCAGCCATACTGGTAGTCAGTACAACATGAGCTTTGATAAGCTTCCTATCCATGTATTTCTAGCTAGGTGAGCTTCAAAAAAGCCACAATTAAAAAAAAAAAAAAAACAAACAAATCCTTTGACATAGAAAAACTACAGTGGCTATGTTTCTAGGAGAAACAAGTAAAAACACAGCTGGGGCATATTTGTTGGTACCATGATTCATGAACCTACTGGGGTTGACTACACTCATCTTTATCTTTTCCTTTGAAACATCATGATCACATGATTCACCTATCACTCCACATATTTACTATCAAACATGCAGCATTTCAATATTTGGTGCATTTAGCTCTTGTGTATTTTTTACTTGTAATAGGATTAGAGCAAAGTACAGGTGTAACAAATAGCATTATTAAAATTATCTTCCATTAGTTCCAGATACAGCCATTACAAATGTCCTTATTATATAACTACACCTTTGTTTTTACAGCTATGCCACATCAAACTGTATGAACTAATGCAGAATACATGTTGTAGCATTTAAACTGTAATTATAAACAACTCTAAGTCACTTTAAGGACAAACATTATCATGCATCTTTGCATAATTGTGATAGCAATTATCTGTCAACGACACTTGAAGTGGAATGTGAAGTTTGGTGTCTATAGTAAATTATTCAAACCGGATTAAAAGCCGATGGAGTCTCTGTAAAACACGGTGTATGCCTCAAAGAATGTCTGAGGGAAGCCAATACGTCTTAATGTCAAAAGCATGACGCTGACTGCCAGCCAAGTCACAGCTGCTCTATTCAAGATAACACATGTGAATATGATTCCCATATGTTTTCCACGCATGTCTGTGATATCATGCGATGCCCATATATTCTCATTCAGAAGTTGTTTTCAGCAGAATTCGCCAAGTGTTATTATCAAATACCAACCCACTCAGCACAGTTAGAACTACAGCAGCTACAGCTACAGTCTCTGACTGACAAACATATATTTTGACATGTTATTAAACTATTTGCATTTGGTCTATGGTCATTTACTTAAATTTATGACATAGCGACAGAATGTTTTCATTATTTTTTGAGACTTCTGAGAGTGAACAGGGTCCATGTTGGGTCTACAAGTCTTTCTAATTTAGAAATGTTGTAAAACCTGTCATGCTGTTAGTTAAATCAGTAACAACTGGGAAGAGAAGTTCTTTTTTTGTGTCCTTTAATGTCACAAAGTAAAGTTTTGCATTCATGACTGGATGTTTATTTAATGATTTAATTATTTTAATGGATACATTCCCTTCAGATTTGTTGTTTATTATTAACTAAAAACAGTTCTTATAACAGAGCTGGTGTAAGACTAATAAATATTATGTGAGTGTATTCATGCCCAGCATCTGTTTGGCAAAAGACACTTCAGTCATATTGCAACTAATGGTTTCTACTTCAGGCCATGGGACATGGTTATAGTTTTAGTAAACAAACCTGAGTGAACACAACCTATCATGTATAAATATTTGCAATTTCACATTCTCTGCGTACACAGTGGTTTTGGTGGTCTTTTGTTGGTGGGTGGGGGGCAAACATAGGTTACATGTATGTCAGAGGAGCGCAAGCGGGCTCCACTTTTTCCTTCTAGTCAATTAGCAGATCGACCACATCTGTCACAGCTTGTCGACGAGTATGAAATCAGATTTCAAAGTCGGACGGCGTTCTTTGATGCTGCAAAGACAAACATGGCTCTAAAGCTGTCACTTTGACACTAATTAAGCATCTCTAAGCTATTGAACTGACAGTTGTAAATGAATGAGCTAAACTGACTTATGACAGTTTAGCTAAAAAAAAAAAAAAAGGAAGGAAATTATATTTGCATCAAAATGTTTCGCAGTTGAACACTCAAAACAATTTCCTGCAATACACTCAACTAAAACAACAGCCACTGTTAAAGTTACTTTATCATCTGGAAAAAAAAGCACAAAAAAACTCACCTGGAAATTCCTGTAGAAATGGGATAAAAACAAACAAACAAAACAGTTTAAGTTAAAAAAAGAAAAAAAAACCCAAAAAACAAGTCCTTCAGTTTTCACAACAGGCTGGAAAAGTCAGAGGTTTACAAGAAAAACAGGCATAAAAAAGTATCCAGTTGATGTTCAGGTCCTCTGGATGTTTGCTGACACTGAAGTCTGTGAAAGAGAGAGGAGAGGGGGATGGAGCGCTCTCTATGTGTGTGAGTGTGTGTGTGGATTGGGTTGACCCCGTGTCGGTCCTTAAGGCATCTGGATTTCAGATTAACTTCTTTCCCTCTTTCTGGTCCTGTTTCTGTAACTGTGTGGTCAGGAATGCAGCTTCTCCATCCCCTTTTTACACCTACGCTCCTTCCCTCACCTCCTCCATTCATCTCCTCTCCCACTCTCTCTGTTTTTACCTAAGCCTCGCTCTTCCTCCCACAAACTTTTTGTCCTGGTGGAAACATTATCACATAGCTTTTTCTTTTCTCACTCCTTTGTGTCTTTCTTTTTACCTCGTCTCTATCACTACGCTTTCTTTCTTCCTGTCTGTTTTTCTCTTTAGACACTTTTCACCGCTCCAGTCCCTCCACCTCCCTCTTCCTCTCCCGAGCTGCATTTACAGTTTTGTGAATGCAGATTAGCCACTTATAATGATCCATGCACAGATGTCAAGCCTGTGCCGACAGCTACAAACACTGACATGTTCATCGGAAAAGTTGGCAGACGCTCAGTATTAATAAAATGATCTCCCAGGATAAAAAATTACACTGAATCTAAGAGGATGTGGAGGTTTAAACAACTGAATTGTCCTTAAGCCGCGGTACCTGCAATATTAACACACTGTAGCACTGTTTCCTGGTTGTGTTGACACAGACGTTACAGGATTGAAGACTTTTTGTGTCTTATAGACGTTTAACGTCATGTTACCTGTTCTCATGTAAGAGCATTTTGACTGATTTATAGGTTTTGTGGGTACCGTTTGGAAACACAAGTCACCGACCTGCTCATTTGTTTTCCACATAGAACTCATGAATAGAGTCTTTTGTTAACATGCTCCACCTCGTCTTTTCACTTTTATTTAGTTTACTTTGTTTAGGAAAGAAAAAGATGCAGCCATTAATGTAAGCTTGTAAACATTTTAGTAGAAGCCGCTTAATACACTGGTTTTTCTGTTTGTACTTTTGTATTTGTTCCCAGTTCCCAGACTGGACGATGTTTTTCATCATCTAACGGCTCTAATCCTAAATCCAAATACATGTAATCAAAGTGTAATGCCTCAATAATCGTAAAGAAAAGTAGCACAAACCACAAGGAACAATTTGTTAATCAAGCTCCTGCCAAACCCACCAAGCCTATAAATTATACTTGTGATTAGTTTGTGCGATTAATGTTTCCACTGAGTAATGTTACTTTTTTAGAACAGGTTGACATTTAAAATCGTACATTATTTTCTATCTAACTATCTATCTATTTCTAACACAACTGCAAAGTTCTTACTAATCTTTGTCAAAATAAGCCCACATATTTTAATAATTTTAGAATATTTTTAGGAATCAGTTATCGAGATTTAAATCTGCATGGCATTGTCCCCAGGTAATTTGTTTTTAAATTCACAAATTATTGCCAAAGACATGTTCTGTGACCTTCGACCACTAAAATCTGATCTGTTCATCCCAGAAACTAAGTGGACGTTTGGACCAAATTTGTAATATTTCACTCAAAGTGGTCTTCAAATATCACATTAACCGGGAAAAAAAACATGTTCTGTGAGGTCAATGACCTTCAACTTTGACTTTTAGCCACTAAAATCTAAACATTTCATGGCTATGTCAAAACGAATGTTTGTGCCATATGTCATGACATTACTTCTGTAGATTCCAGATATAATGTGTTTACAAGAATGTGAGGTCACCATGACCTTGACTTTTGACATTTGAGCAACAAAATTTAATCACTTTATCTTTGAGTCCAAGTAAATGTTCATTTTCTCAAAGAATTCTTGGGATATCACATTCACAGGAACAAACAAAACAAACCATGGCTCCAGTTTGAGTCAGATAAGTCTTTCGGTTCTAGACCAGGGGCAGGCAAACCTCCACAAAGGGCCACTACAGGTTTTTATTCTAACCAAACAGCAGCACACCAAAGTTAATTCATTTACTTCACTGATCACAGTTGATTGGTCAAAGTGGCCAATATACTTAGTATGCTCAATTCACCTATTCCCAATGTTGCATGTTTTTGGTGGTGGGAGGAAACAGGAGTTCCTGGAGGAAACCCATGCAAACACACAGAAAGACCCTGCATCCGACCCAGGAGTTGAACCCAGGATCTTCTTGCTGTGAGGTAACAGCGATAACCTCTGTATGGCCGCTCTGCCCTAATTCTGATGATAAGGGTACAATATAATCATAGTATAATTTTTTCAATTTTGTTTCATTGCAGTTATAAAATATACATTTTCTCTTGTGCATCAGGAGATGTTTGACAAGCTTTACAGGATAACTGAGACCTCACTACATGTGAGTAAAGGCTATGATGTAGATTTACACAAATACGTGTGTTTCATTGGACAGTTGCCAGATGTAATACATTTAATTCATACTTTTCTAATCCTCAGTTCCTCAGTCTCAAATAGGAGACAACATACCTTTATATCACTCAGCATTCTCTTTTTCTAACACACACACACACACACACACACACAAATAGAAACTTCATTCATCAGCTTATCATCATGATGCCTCGAAGTCCCACTGGCATTTCTATGACACCTTCCTTTTCTAACACACAGCCCTTGTAAGTAATAACATAGGTCGCATCCTGTGTTGACAGGCTTCTTTTCTGCCTTGTCATTTAGTTTGATGAACCTGACGATATTTGTGAAATTTGGACCAATGTTTGCACTGAGCACTGTTGTGTATAAATGTTTCTATGACTCGTCCATGTTAGAAATTTTAAATCTCTGATTATCTCCCTGAGCAGCCTTGTTAAAACAATAAACAGGTCAAAGTCAAAGCTGAGTGGATTAGATAGATCGATCATTCGATGTACTCTTTTAACTCCCAATCGTAAATCGATACAGACATCATCATTATTTCATGTTGCCTTACTGAGCTGTGCACCAACCAACAAGACACTGACATTACCTTGTAGGATGAAACACAACCTGGTTCTACTATCATTACAATGTCTGTTTGCCAACATATTTATACATGCTATTGTGATACCATCAGGAAAAGTATTAGCAAAACAACAAAAGAAACGAATGGATCGTAGCCTTTCCTCAACCTGCCGGTTGATAAATGTACTCTCAAAAGAGTCTGAGCAGCGTGAAGACAGAGATTGAGACCAATTTTAGAGGAGTGATTTCTTTCACAGAAAGATGTGATTAGACACAATTTTGTCCAAAGCTGCACAAAGACACATGTGGGAGTTGTATAATAGACTTTGTGCTTTGCAGTGCAGACAAGTTAAGAAAAAAAAGAAAAAGAAATAGAAACTAGAGTTTCTGTTTGGAGGTTAGCCTGGGAGACTCTGCTGCCATTAGATCCAAAAAGAAAACCAAGGCGTTCTGTGCACATGTGATGCAGGCAGTGTTTTCCATACACAAGATGAACATTCTCACACAGGTTTCCAGAGTACAAATAATATCATCAAACAAAAGCAATATAACACTGGACCATGCCACAAAGCTATTATAGCTTCATCAGTTTTAGAAACCCTGTGTCAGGTTTTTCAAGGTAGTTTACATTTTTGAAGTTCGAATTAAAAACTATGTAGTTTTACTTTACTTGTTTGTTTGTTTGTTTTCCTCATCAAGCTTGTTTGGTTTCATTATATGCTCTGAATTTCAAATCCTGTTCTCTATAGCACAGTTATCATCACAGTTATTTCAGTTTAATCTTTGTTTAATTAGAGTCACTAAATGTAGAGCTGTCGTCTGTTGTCAATCTTATATGCTGCTGTGATCAGCACTTTATGTTGTTTCAAAGAACAATAAACAAGGTTACAAAACATTTCTTTCTTGAAATCCAGTGTCAACTAATTCCATTTAAGACAATGAGGCTAAACGACAGAGGTTAATTATAACAGTTGTCCAATGATTGCCACTTGACTACACCACTGGCTCTCAATAAAACATTAAATACAGCTACTGTCATAGCTACGTGAACATGTGAGCATTCCAACAAATGTGTCTCAATATTCGAAGAAACCATCTTTCACTGTGATGTGTCTCAAACCCACATTAGAACGACGTCTTATCTGCTTTAGTGTAGGTTTTCATTTACATTCCTTATTTATTGTGACCCTCTGATGAAAGTTCAAGGTACAGCTGTATTATTCTGTCTAAACCTTTTTATGGCTTTCCCGTGATCTCCTTTACCCTTGGTCATTATCTTCAAGTCTTTTACGTTTGGTCTCTCGTTCTGTTAATCTCACAGGTTCTTTATCATAGCCTCCTGTCTGCACTCAGTCTCCACAGCTCCATATTTCTCTAATCTGCCCATCCCGTCTCTTTGTTTCTTTGCCCTACATTAGAGTCCTGTCAGCTGAGAAGCAGATTTCAAAGATTATCCTCTTTTAAAGAAACTCATCAGTTTATTTGTGATGGCTTTAGTGGAGCAGGGGGTTCATTCCAAAATATTAGCTAATGGATTAGACAATTGTTGACTGTAGCTCTACTGATGTCTTGACTCAGCTGGTGGGCCCTAACCCTCTAATGTTTGTTAACTTTTCAGCTTCTCTCATGGAAAGCTGAAAGATATTAAAAATAGAGACGCTGTATATTTTATGTTCACTGACTTTTTACAAAATAACTTGAAAATGAATGGTTTTGCTTATGACTGCATGATCAGAAAAAATCCAATTCATCCAAAACTTGAGACATTACACAAAAAAGGCCAACATCTGCACATAAAGATGAATGCCATGTTTACTCATCTACCTACTGTACAAAGCTGAAGCCAAATTATTCCAGATATTGGCCCCACCATTTTATGGTGACATCATTTGGAGCTGGAGTCTGTGTAGCTATGCTCAAAGGATGGGGCCACGGAATTGAGGTGAGGTTTTGAGGTTTATACTCTACATACAATACTGGGAAAGAGGTTTCCAGGTGCCTCAATGAATATTCAACCTGAGCAGATGGAAAAGTGAGAAGTCTATAATACTAGTAGGATTCTTGGTAATCTGGAGAAAATGTCATGGAAATTCATTTGGTAGTTATTCAGATATTTCAGTTTTGACGAAATTGGTGAAAAGAATGACTGGTCGACTCGTACCACTAGTGTGACCAAAAGTACAACACACACACACACACACACACACACACACACACACACACACACACACACACACACACACACACACACACACACACACACACACACACACACACACACACACACACACACAAACCACACACACACACACACACACAAAACATTACTCTACTTAGAATCTAAAAAAAATTAATAAATAGAAACCAAAGGGTTTAAAACATCATAGAACATGAACATCAACTGTGATGTCAGTGACATCATCAGCTGATGTTCTGAATCATGAATACTCTGTTGTCATTTTGGGTTTGGGAATTCTTTCCCAAAGACACTGGAAAAAGAGACTGGGGGAGCTGGACACCAAACCACCAACCTTCCAATCACAGTGCAACCACCACAGTCCAGTTCAATCTTAAGTTTGCACACTGCTTCACAATGATATAGGTTCATACCTTGCACCTTCTCCTACTCTGCTCCCCCTTTCCTGTCTCTCTCTACTGTCTCTATATCAATATAGGGCAAACATGCCCAAAAATAATATTTAAAAAATGCATGAACACTCAAAGCAAATACACTGCTAGTCACATTCACTGGAGGAGCTAGGAATCAAACTGATAATCTTCTGATTAGACTTGCTCAACCTCCAGAGCCACAGTCACCCAAATAAATGTCTTCAGAACCACATTTTGTCAAGAGTAGACACAAACATACAGACTCACAAGGTGAAAGCAATACCAGCGTCAGTGTTGCACCATCACCACCAACAGCAAATGAATGTGGCACTTTACTAAACCTAATACTTGCCGCAGAATCAATATCAACAGCTTGGACGCATTAAGAGATCATGCAGGGTCATCCATCGCATCCATCACAGGTTCCTCTGAGATTCCCTGCTTCAGCCTTGTTGCCTCATCTTTAAAGAAAATACATAGCTGCATGTATGCATTGACACAGACTTTCTATCTGTTTGTTTTTCTTTACAATATCTGACATGGTCCACTTTCCTGTCAGTACTTTGTATACTCGTGTATTATCGAGTCCAGTTGTGTTGATTTGTCAACAGTGATTGGAACAGACATAGAAAGGAACTTAAGCACCTGTATGTCTCTCATCTTTCTCTCATGCTCTTGTCACGCACTTTCTCTCTTCTCTTCTTCACTCAGTTCTTCACAGAGCCAAGATTCCATCAACTGTTGGGCCATAAAACATTAACGCTCTCCATGCACAGTGTGTTGCACTATTTTATGTGTTTTCACCAGCTCAGGTTTCTAGTCTTTAGAAAAAAATATAGCTATATTTTAAAAGATGAAATACCAACTTCTAAATGTCAAACATAAAATGCAACTTAAGGTTGGTGTACAGTCTACGGCAATATGCATGAGTATATTTGCATGTGTGCAACCTCACTGCAGGTGAAATCCATTACAGATGAATGCCAGCATTCCTTTTTGCCATGTCCTTCCTCTGTAACAGATCTAAGGGAACCTCAGTGCGGTTTTTATCTTCACAGGAGTCGGTTGCCCCATAAAAAACAACTCTGCAGGTCATTTGAGTAAACAGCTTATTATAACACATAGCTACATTTTAGTGGTATGTCTTTTCAGTAAATGCTTCAAAACATCATGTTTACGTCAACGTGCTGAGGCCCTCTAGTGGCTATGGCAGTGAAGGAGAAAGTCATGTGACCAAGGTTCAGCAAGATCTTTTTTTTTCCACTTAATCCTAACCAGACTTTTACCATAGCTCTGCAACAGTGAGTCTATAGTCTCCTGCTGTCGTAGACATGCTATCCAGGAAATATACTCCAATTGAATTTGTATGGCACCAAATCATAAAATGCATTTATGTCGAGGCACTCTACAATATTAAAGAAAAAACAACAATACCTCCAGCTCCCCTTTTAATGCAATTTAACACTCAGTGTGTAAGAACAATGCCTCAATCTAATAAGAAAAACTAATGCACTGATACTGCTGTGAGCCAAAAGACTTCAGGATAAGTACATTTAATTTACATTTGCTTGAAACCTGGGATGCTAACACTGATGTCAGTTTTATTATGTATATCCGTGCATCATGTACATCACCAAGCAAGTTGGTAGTAGTAAACACATAAATACCCCCCAAAAGAAAATTGCAAAAAAAAAAGAAATTGTCCCAAAAGGTAAGAACTTTGTATGTCTGGTTAGTTTATTTTAGTTCATTATGGATCCTGAATTGCTGTTTGCTTTGTTCTGTCTTGTCCTGGTTGAGATAGGGAGGTTCCTGGGCTGCACAGGTTTTTGAATAAAAAGGACATAAGACCTGACTTCCAGCTGAGCATGGAGATCCTGGCAGTATTGCTGGATCTTGTCCATTAAGAGAAGCAACACCAATGGGGTGCCACAACAGACACCGTGGTATTCTTTGTTGTGACTGGCAAGCGGGGAATCCTACATGACGGTCTGCAGAGTGTTTGGATGCCTCACCTCACTGTTCACCACATCATTCATCTCATGTTGGCTATTTGCCACAATGTTACGCACCTCCCAAGGACACCAGAAGTCCAAGAGGCAGTGTACAGCAAGAAGAAAAGAAATGGATATGAAGTGCAAATGACTAGATGCTGAAGATGACAAAACTTTTAACAGCCTCGGTGTCACTGGCTTGTCTCCAAAACTACTGGAGACACAATCACATATTGTCTGTGGCATTTTCAGCCACTGTCATGACAATCGACAGATTCAGGGCAATACTGTCAAACATTCACCTTAGTGATTCAGACAAGGGCACCAAAAACTACTATGCTCATGGCACTTGTTTTCTATTGACAATTGCTGCATATAGCTTGGTTATATCAAAATTTTACCATTATATCTTAACATTTGCACTTTGTTCAAAAATTGCATCATTGAACATGTTTATTCTTGGTGTTATAAAAATCCATAATTTTTCAAATCCAACTTTAAGATTTTTGTGTGATCTCTGGATCTAATATGTTGATCTAGTAAGTCAAAGTGTAAAATTGATTGTAAAGCCATAAAAATGAGTTGTGCTCAAGAGAAAAACACCAAGCAGAGGAAAGTGTCACATTTTTTTTAATGCCACAGTTTTCTAATAGTTAAAGAACTATAGCTATAATTCTTTTTTAGAGAAAATTCTTTGTGAAATAGTAATTCAAGACAATATTTAGTGGCAGCATTTAGTAGCAGTCAAACCCTGCAAACCCAGTTGATGGATGGTGTGGTGGACATCAACACTGCAGACCAACTGGATGTCCAACTGACAGACATTGCATTTGGATTGACTGACACAATAAAGACACCAGCACCATCAGGAACTCCGTGCTTATGTTATAGTAAATAGTTGTAAATAATTCTAATTCTAAATTCTAAATACAAAACTTAATAAGTCTTTTATCTTTTATTTGAAGTCATTTTGACTTTTCAATGAGCCCTTCCAACAAAGTCGGGAGTGGAAATTCATACTAACTTTTAAATATGTACTCCATCACTGCTCCTATACGACTTTGAGCATGTTGCCCAGCTCTGTTAGCATAGCCACAGGGGGTGGTTGATGGCTTTTGTTCAAAGACCTCATCCATGAGGAAAAACCAGGATCAAAATGGAGGAGTAGTCCTGTGGTAGAAGAAGTCAATCAGGGAAGGCAAGAGCAACAAACTAATTTTTGCAAAAATGTGTTTCTTAAATGGTACAATTAAAAGAAATATCATTTTCGATTCAGCACATGTACATACTTTATATTTTTTGGTTGTCCCTTTTCTTCTTAGCCTTCAATGGGGTATCCTTTCTCTGCAGGCCAACCAAAATCCATAATCCAACCCAGAAGTCCATAATCAAATAATGAAAGGATTCCAAAAAACCATAATCCAACAGGCAAAGGAGACAGGGGACGTAGAACAGGGCTGAGGAATACACAAAAACACAGGTGGAAACTATCAGGGAGTAGCAGGTAATCAAACCAGTGGGAAAAACACAGGAAGTAGAACATACGGCAATACGCAACTTCAAAATTAAACAGGAAACAGGTCAGGTGACCAAGATAAAAGCCAAACTAAAGCAGACCATGGCACTCTTCTCTCAGCTTAGTAAAAGTCCCCTGTTATTTCCTTGTCCTTCAGGGGTTTTTATATTCAGTTATCAGTTATCAAAATGTTATTCAACTTACACAGCCAATGCAAATAAAGCATAGTTTTCACATTGATATTTTTCTTATTCGACAGTTGACACAACTTGTACATCAAAAAACATAGTCCTTTATCTTGCATCCTGCTTGGACCTGTGACCCATCGTGTCTTTGACTGCATGTCCACATCACAAATGTTACATGAGCACAATGAATCTTGTTGGGCTGTGAAGAATCCTGCTGGAAAAGAAAAACTGTTGGAGCCTTTGAAATAGAACAACCCAGTGAACCTGGTTGAGGTCCATCTGAACTCTTTGCAGTATTGTTTTGGTTCCACTTGTTATCTTTCTAACCTTAGAGCTGTTCAAGTCGGTTAGTCAGTTAGAAAAACACTGATTACATATTAAAGCATGATTACTGCGATCACTTTTATCATGTCTAAGAGAAATAGGTTTACTCTAGACTACAAAATATTTTCTGCCATGCTCGCTGCAACAGGTTTGTCTTCGTCTGAAAAAGCTCAGTGTTACTCATACGCCTGGTATGAAGTATCACACAATGGCTGAGTTCTGGTGTGTCACCCTTCACTTTGAATTCCACTGTAGGTTCCAATAAAAACCAATATAAACATTCTCGATCCACATTTCAAGATCCATGCTGTTGTTTCACAATGATCTGTCCTGTCCAATTATTTGTGAACTCTGACTCCAGTTTTTCATTTTCAGGCAAACAGGAGAAATCTACCATATCATTCATCTTTCTTTCAACCTCTCCTGGGTTGACTTAATAGGGCAGGTGTAGTTTTTGCATAGTGAGAACATCCTGTCGAACTTTATACTTCTAAACTGCTGCAGGCAATGCAGCAGCCACAGTATTTGATTTTATGATGCATGTATTAAAAAGTCATGAGAGTAAATTAGTACATTTCCATATTCTTTAAGGAAACTGATGATTCTAGGAAAATAGAGCAGGACGATAGAGTTAATACAATTACTCTCCTTCTGGTGTTTAAATAGTTAACTGTGCAGATCTATTCAAAAATTAAGAAAGATATCTCTTATTTTAAAAGTCCCATTCAACTGACAGTCAACCAGCTGACACTCCACTTTATCAAAAAAACTGTAAATCCCATCTGTCTCATTCCACATCTCAAAACAATGACATGGAAAACACCCCTGCACACATCTGCAATTCGTGTGCATGGCAACTGTACAGTCAGGACTTTACAGCTCATTTATCCATCAATAAATACACATATGATGGAGGTTTTTATTGCCCGTATCCTCCACTGAATGATTTGCAACTACTGGGATTGCTGGAAGTTTTCTTTATACTCTGTGATTTCATTTTTTTGCATTTTCCAAGCAAATAAAATATCAATGGAGCAGGAAAAAATAGACATTACAGTCACAGTTAATGTCTTGTTTAAGGTCACATGTTCAGTGCAAGCTCCTTTTCAAGATGTGTCATTTTGGTGATGGGGTGGTTGGAGTTTTGAGTTTTTTTGGACTGTGATGGGTAGTTGATGGTGAAACAAGGGAGCAGATATTTTATATTACCATGATGAAGATCAGCTAGATTTGCCACTGGTGTGCTCTATCGGCCATAAGTAGTTGGAGGAACAAACTTCTGCCACATGCTTGTTCATGTCCAATGTTAGAGACAATCAACTTAAGTGGTCACTGAGGTTGGAGGTTGTAAACCTGGAAACCTTCATCAGTATTGTGTTAGAACTTTGAAGTTTGAAAAAGTAGGATAAACTTTCTGTTGATGCTTTGTACAACAAAATTATACAAGTCAAAGTAATTTTCATTTACAAAATGCAAAAAATGCAAACATAACTTGTCTGACTGAATAATTGACATATTAATGGAAAATGAGAAACATGGTGCCATGTTAACGCAGCATGTTGCAATTGCTAAATATTAAATGGTGCCTGCATAAGCACAGACAGTGAGGGAGGAGGAATATCACTTTATATGAAGAGCTTGGCACAAGGACAACATGACCTTGTGGAAGTGGTTAGTATTTGGCCTAGACTCATAGTGAACTTTGTGAGGAGAATAGACAACAACACATGGTCTGCAGCTCTTACAATGGTCATGAATCATACAGTTCAGTGTCTTCATATTCTCTAAAGGAGCAAGAGAACCTTCATTTTGAGTTTTGAAACGATGTATAACATTACAAAATTTCTGATTTCAGTGCACACTGTTATTTTGCAACCTTCGTATTTAATTACTATTGTTTATTTCACAATACAACCTACTGAGAGAGTGAAAAATTGAAGATTATTGATCACCAGAATTTATTGCGATCCTTATATCTGGCTGCAGATTCAGTGTTGGGATGAGTCCATTTTTTTCTGACATTCAAGTTGGACTTGGCTGTTCTAATGAACATGCAAGAGAACACAGGTGGATATACCTGTGCAGTGAAGTTGCAATTGTTGTTATCATCAAGACCATTATAGTGATACCCTGAGCTCCAGCGCTCAGGGCCAAATCATTCATCATCCACTGACAACAGCAGCAGCAGCACTGGCCAAAGCTGCCAGGTAAACTGAGCTGAGACCATTGATGAATGTCATATCAGGATTAAAGTAACAAAAACAAGGTTTTTATCCATTTCTTCTTTGTCTGCTTAGGCCCTCTTGGCTTCCTTACATTTGGGAAGGTGCATACACCTCTCTGGATGCTCTTAACCAACAACACCACCTTTCCCAGGACTGTTGCATCTTAAAAGACATGTTTATTCTTTGGGGAGGGGGAAATGATCGAACACGTTTTTATTCATGTTATTCACATGTCGTAGCAGGAGGAGACACAGGTTGGATGTGGACAGCTTTGCAAGGGCTGCTGGGAGTTCACTCTGTGCAGGAGTACCTGCAGGAGTATTGTAAGACCATAACCGCTGTTTTAAGTTCAAGGGAAAGTGTCATGTTTATCAAACTCTAAAATGGACAATGCTGAAGACAGAAGAGGTGCTTATCAATAAATAAACTAACCCTTTTCTAGTCTTCTAGTCACCACCAGTGGAGGCAACTAGTTCAGAATGAGGTGAGGGCAGTGGTAGAGGAGGAGAGATCCAGCAGAGCAGTGAAGATGAGTCAGCAAGATGCCTGGACAAAATGGGAGCAAGTTGTGGAGAGGAAGATTTCGTGGGCTGAGCTCTGGTGGGCAGAGCCACACCGCATCAAGTTCTTGGTCTAGGCGGTCTACGATGTATTTCCCAGCCCATCCAACCTGCACTGCTGGGGTTTGGTTGATAGACCAGCATGCCCCATTTGCCAAAGAAAAGGGACTCTCGAGCACATACTAAGTTGCTGCCCAAAAGCTCTGGGGGAAGGCAGATACTGATGGCATCATGATCAGGTGCTAAAGACCATTGCAGAGACCATCTGTAGTGCCATCGCCAGCTGTCGGAGGTCAAAACCCATGAAGAAGTCCATCAAGTTCATCAGAGTTGGGGAGAAGACAAGAACAACACAGAAAGCAATACCAGGTTTCTCAACACTGCACAGGACTGGCAGCTGTCAGTGGACGGCCAAATCAAGTTCCCCCAACCTGTTTTTAAGATCACCCTCAGACCTGACATCATTCTGGTATCAGAGGCAACACAGAATGTTGTCATGCTGGAGCTCACTGTGCCGTGGGAAGAACGGATGGAGGAGGCCTTTGAGTGGAAGAAGGAAAATTACAACAGCCTGGTCAGCAACTGCCACAGACAAGGCTGGAAGGCTAGGTCCTTGCCTGTGGAGGTAGGGTGCAGAGGCTTTGTTGGACAGTCTCTGTGCAGAGTCTACATTGTACTCGGCAACACAGGAGAGAGAAGGACAAGTACCATCTTCAACAACACAGAGGCAGCAGAGAAAGCCTCTAGGTGGCTCTAGAAGTGGGCGGATCAAGTTCTGCTCAGGCACAAGTTGAGGCCTGATCAACCTCAGCTGGGTCGCCTGAGAGAGGGTGTCTGATGTTCAAAAGACCCGAAACATCCAATGAACTCATGTACATCACTGATGATGTGCCCTAGCTATACATCAGAAGATGTTTTATTACAACTCAACTCTACTATGTCCAGATTAGGATAAGGGATAGCCAGGTGTGTAATTATCCAAAAAACTAATATATCTCAGTGATATTCCTAGAGGTGTCTGTAAGAGTGTGTGGAAGTAGTATTACCCCAGGCCTGTGTATGTTGGCTATATATACATACATAAATGTATAACTCCAAGGCAATGACATACAGGAATGAATTGGAGAGGGCACTTACCCACGTGTGTCTGTGTCAGACAGGCAAAGACACATGCTTGCCAGAACAGGTTTGGATCCCAGGGCCAAAACAAGCCAGCTAAGGATGAAGCCCATGCGAGCGCAGACACACACACACATACACACACACTTGGTCACACAAACTCATATGTCATAGACCCAAATATAGACCTTAACTGTACTCACCATCAGATATTAATCACTGTTTTAAAGTTACAAAGTTTCTGAAAATATGCAGAAATTCAGTTCATGTTTGTTCTGTCTGTTTACACAATGACAGCAGGAGTATTAATATTAGCAACAAAGAGGAGTTGTGACTTTTGTGAAGCCAAAGCTGCCAGTGCTGTCTTTAATGTAGAATTATGTCAACTTAATGATAAATGGGCTGCATTTATGTAGCTCAAAGCACTTTTAAATAGTAGTAATATTCTCCTATTCTTAAGTGAGGATTAAAAGTGAATCAATATGTCCCAAAACAGCAGGTGGACCCATGTGGGATTATGACTAATAGACCCTCATTAATACCTCAAAGAGGAAAAAGAATACATTAGGGCTAATTGAGGGGGATTCCAGGTTCAAATCTGAGTCACAACACCCGCACCTGACTAATGTGCACCTGCGTCGACACCACTGTAACCTGCACCATGAAGAATACATAATACATAAGCCATTTAATCCTGAGAGACTCTGCCATTTATCTGCAGGCAGAGACACATGGAGAAGAGACAGAGAGATGAAGCGAAGGAGAAGGACAGAAAAAAAACATACTGAAGCATTCCAACGCAAAGCAGCCGACAAGCCAACACACATTCTGTAGACAAGGCGAGGCAGTGCTGCTCTGTGAGGGATTAGTCCTGCCAGCCTTGCCATCACAACACAATGTCTTAATAAAGTATAACTGAGAGCTTCATGTAATTAATGTTTGATATTAGACAATGTGATAGCAAAAAATGACTACTATGATATTAATAATAATTTTGAGGAACATGAACATAATATTACCATTAAATAATCCATAATTGGTCACAGTGGCCAGTGTGGTAAAACATGACAAATCTACATAATCTGACTCTATAAATCATCTTATTCCAACAACAGTGCAAGATGTTCAGTTTAGTGTTACATAAACCATGGGGTAATATTAATGAAGACATTACTATGGAGATGAAAAAAATATGATTTACATCACTTTTTGATTTTATAAACTATGGTTCAATCAGTCAATTGGAAAAATAAGCGACAAATTCATATAATGAAAATAATCACTAGTTTCAGGCTTCAAATGTTAGTACATGTCAGGAAGTTTGTATGTGAGTGCATCAGAATTGCAGATAGTGTTGGTAAAGGTAATAATAAATTAAACTAAATTCCCTCGGGTTTAACTGTCAGACTTATACACAAATTTATGCATATGCGCACACACACACACACACACACAAAATGCACACACACACACACACACACACACACACACACACACACACACACATGCTGTAGGAGGACACGACCCTGTCTATGTGAGTATGTGCTGGTAGACAGGCACATCTGGTCTTGCCATCTCTCTCTCTCTCTCTCTCTCTCTCTCTCTCTCACACACACACACACACACACACACACACACACACACAGATTTTTGCTTTACTGTGGAAAAAGAGAGGAAGGGAAGGGTGGAGAAGAACTGACAGAAGGGAGACTAACAGAAGTGCAGAATTGACAGAAAAGAAGGGAAAATTTAAGATTTCAGCAGTGAAAGGCATTTAACCTCCCTGCTGAATATTTAAATACAACACACACTACAGTGTGTGTGTGCGTGTGTGTGTGTGTGTGTGTGGGTGGGTGGGTGTGTGTGTGTGTGTGTGTGAGTTAATGGCGGTGGATGCAGGATGACAGGTTACCTGCTTTGTATTGTCCCTTCACTGCCACGTATAAAGTTTAGTTGACTTTATGATCTGGAAAATCTCCAGCAAGTTCTTGTTCACAAGTTTTTTAATGACCAGGTGTTCAAAGTAAATACACTGCACTGAAGTTATGCTTGTGTTATTATGAAGAGCACCTGTAAAGACATGTTGTTCTGCTCCTCACTGGTTGACGCTGTCACCTGATCGACACATTAATCCTTTGATAAAAGCTCTAAGGTAAACGGGATCTGAATTTCAGTGTCCATGACTGGACACACCTTACGATAATCAAACGATCATCTGTTCTGCACTTCGTTCGTGTCAGTTATAGATGAACATGTGCACTTTGTTTTCCCAACATTTGGAAAGCAGTGAAGAGATTTAAGATCAAGAATCAAACCCCGATGTCTCATTTGATTCACTAGACGCTTGTGTGATTCAAAAATCCACACTGAATAAATAAATGCGTATTAAACATCTAGAAAATAATGAGCATTTTAAATCATTAAATAAATTGTCATTCAAACAATGGTTTTTCCCTCGGTTTGCGTCGTTTGGATGATAATTTAAATTGCATTCAATTAATTATATTATCTCAAAAATATTTAATTTGATTTTCATTCGTTAATTCATTTGCAGGATTATTTACTTATTTTATTTATCATTTGTTTACTTATTTATCATCTGCAGCCTAGCAGCGCCCTCCTCCTCCTCCTTTCTCCGCCGGCACTGTCGCGTTTTGATGACGTGATTGACTCGGTGTTTACCATGGCGGCTACCTACTAGCTAAATGCGGTATCTTTTTAGTTGCAGCTACGGTCTCAGTTTTTGGAAAAGAAGCCAGAGGATATTTGATACATAATGACCAATAGAACATCTTATTTTTATGACCCAGACGTGGGCAACTTTCATTACGGTGAGTTTGGTTGTGGTAGCGAACAGGCCTACGAAAGGGAACGTCGCTAACCTTAGCTAGCTAATGCTAATGACGTTAAGGTTTCGCTTTATTTTTAATTATGGATTATTAATTGCAAGTTTTAATAGTGCGTTGTGGAGTGCCGTTATGCTAGGTTTCACCATAGGTCAGTTTTCTGTCCATAGCTACATGTTTGTGGACATTTTAAAGTAGCTGTTGCTAGCTAGCTAATGCTAACTTACCGGTTGTCTGTATTGACATTTATAATGATGGTCGCTGTCTGCCTGTTCGCTCTGAGTGCAGATTCGCTATGAAGTGATTTGTTAAGGCTTAAATACAATTGCACGCTGATATTAAAAACTACATGAAGCAATCAGGGCTAAATATTAAACAATTATAATGTAGTACTATATAGCGACATGATAGGGTTTAGATTTACTTTAATATTTATTGTCTGTAGAGAGTAGTAAGACTTCAGTTGTTTAACTGGACTCTGTGCTGTTGAGTCATGTCACATTGTCAGCATTGGTTGAAATATGATGATGTACATGTTCTTCGTTTTCAGCAAGATTATGATAATAATCATTCATAATAATTATGAAATTCAGAGTCACATCAGCACCGGGTGTCGGTGAAGTCACTTTTACAGCCATGAATGTATCAGTGAAATGACTGGACAATAATATGGAAACTGTGTGTCTTTCAGGGGCTGGCCACCCCATGAAGCCTCACCGTTTGTCTCTGACACACAGCCTGGTGTTGCACTATGGACTCTACAAGAAAATGATGGTGAGCAACACAGAGAGATGATTTGCCACATTCACACCCTGCTGATGCTTTTCTCACTAAAATAATTGTTAATCACACTTTTAATTGAAATAATATGCTGTGTCATTAGGTCTTCAAGCCATACAAAGCATCTCAACATGACATGTGTCGGTTCCACTCTGAAGACTACATCGACTTCCTGCAGAAGGTCAGCCCCAACAACATGCAGGGCTTCACAAAGAGCCTCAACACATTTAATGTGGGAGACGATTGGTGAGTGTCACTGTTATTCATGAAAATGTTTTGTCTCAAAAACAGTATTAAAACTGTAGTAAAATAGTCAAATATCAAATGCATAGTCATATCTTAAAGTCCTATGATTTCATAGTTATTGTCAGTTTGAGTCAAACTTTTGTAATCAGGTTATTTCATTGTCTTAAAAAGATTTCAAGTAATGCTATTGCTCTCATTATTCCTTTGACACAGTTGAGTAGTTGGTAGAACTGACCATCTATCGCACACAATAACTACAATACGACGTACGTGTGTGTGTGTGTGTGTGTGTGTGTGTGTGTGTGTGTGTGTGTGTGTGTGTGTGTGTGTGTGTGTGTGTGTGTGTGTGTGTGTGTGTGTGTGTGTGTGTGTGTGTGTGTGTGTGTGTGTGTGTGTGTGTGTGTGTGTGTGTGTGTGTGTGTGTGTGTGTGTGTGTGTGTGTGTGTGTGTGTGTGTGTGTGTGTGTGTGTGTGTGTGTGTGTGTGTGTGTGTGTCAGTCCTGTGTTTCCAGGTCTGTTTGAGTTCTGCTCCAGATACACAGGAGCCTCTTTACAGGGAGCGACACAGCTCAACCATAAGGTACATGCACATGTAACACAACCGCAGTCAGTTCTGCTACGGTGAAAATCAATTGTCTGTGCCATTTTAAGCAGATCCGCTTTAACAGGCATTGTACGCATTGATTTAGGAGTTTTGTTGTTTGTTCAGCAGTAGCCATTGTAACTTCCTTTTCTCACTGTGAAACCATTGATGGGCAGGTGGTGGGTAGAGCATGTGTGTAACAGATGAGTCTTAAATCACTGCATATCTCTACCTCAGTGATCATGAACATTTCAGTTTACTGAAACAGCAGCAACATGGCCTGAGCGAACTGCACAGTCACAGGGATTTTTCTGACCTTTAACTGATGATGATTCTGCTTTGACATTTCCAGATCTGTGATATTGCCATCAACTGGGCTGGAGGATTACATCATGCCAAAAAATTTGAGGTCAGATTAAAGTCTGTTCTCTTGTCATATTTTACTGTGTGTTAGTCTTTACTTAAAGATTAAAGTATGAGTTCCCTTTTGTTCGCAGGCATCTGGGTTTTGCTACGTCAATGACATCGTCATCAGTATACTGGAGCTACTCAAGTAAGAACACATTTCTCTCAGTGAGTTGATTCATTATCCAGTTCTTATCTGTTCCTTCTCTGTACAACCCTTCTTCTCTCTGTATTTTTTTGTGTGTGTGTGTGCGTGTGCATGTGTGTCACAGATACCACCCCAGGGTTCTGTACATCGACATAGACATCCACCACGGCGACGGTGTCCAGGAAGCTTTTTACCTGACTGATCGTGTCATGACCGTGTCCTTCCACAAATATGGGAACTACTTTTTTCCAGGAACTGGTACGAACTGATGAAAGCATCTAGCAAAAAAAAAAAAAGACTTATTTAAATTGAGACCAGCCTGGAAAGTGTGTGTGTGCAAATATTGTGTATTAACACAGTGTCTGTGTCCGTGTTGTAGGTGACATGTATGAGGTTGGGGCAGAGAGCGGTCGGTACTACTGCCTCAATGTTCCTCTCAGAGACGGTATTGATGACCAGAGTGAGTTCACATCCTACTGAAGCCAGATTATTGAAATGTAGCTTGTGTTGACTATTGTATATAACTATAACCTGCGCGCGTGCGTGTGTGTGTTTCAGGCTACAGGCAGTTATTCCAGCCGGTCATTAAACAGGTGGTAGACTTCTATCAGCCGACCTGCATCGTTCTACAGGTTTGTCTGTGGATCTGAGTTTTTGTTTAATCTTTTTTTTTTTTTTAAATCTCACCTAATGGATCCTTCACTGTGTTTATTGTCGTTGCAGTGTGGAGCAGACTCTCTGGGCTGTGACAGACTGGGCTGCTTCAACCTCAGTATACGAGGACACGGGTGAGTCACACTTGTTTCGCCTCCTCATTATTTCATACCTGTTGTTTGTCATCTTTTTAATCATTGTGTGGCTCCCCACGTTTTTGCTTTGTGCTGCAGCGAGTGTGTGGAGTTTGTAAAGAGCTTTAAGATTCCTCTGTTGGTGCTGGGAGGAGGAGGATACACAGTGAGGAACGTGGCCCGATGCTGGTGAGTCTGAAACACAGAAGTGAGAAACAAAAATGCGACAATGACATATTCTCATCTGAGATCCAGTCATGACACCGACTGTTTGATTTCTACAGGACGTTCGAGACGTCTCTGTTAGTGGATGAATCCATCAGCGATGAGCTGCCTTATAGTGGTGAGTTGGCTTCACTTACACGATGATAAACACCAAGCTGCACCAGAGTCCTGTTTTGTTTTGATTTCATCAAGTTCTAGGTGAACACTTTTAAACTTTAGTGCCATCTGCTGGAAGTTCAGTGTAGCCACTGTCTGACTGTATAGTTTTACATTTCACTACATGATTTCTAAAAAACACTGAGACACAACTAGAATCAAGTTTTAATGGTGTATAAAGTATGAAGAAAAATCTTTTGAATGTCTTTTTGTTTAGTAAAATTGAGCAGAGAGGCTCAATTTTCAATGATCTTGGGTGCTGGTGCACACCCCCAGTTCCAGAATGGGGCGTGGGCAGTAGCAGCTCATTTGCATGTAGGAATTTTAATGAGAATCAGCCTGTTCTGAACTAGACACGCAGGCAAAAAAAGCCTAGTCTGAAAAGGTATTTTCAACAAACTACTTCAGAGACGTATTCAGCAGAGGTCATAGAGCTATGTTAACTTGTTGTAAAAAGGGTATAATATAGAACCTTTAATTCCCGGATTGTTTAACATCCCTGCAGAGTATTTTGAGTACTTCGCTCCAGACTTCACGCTGCATCCTGACGTCAGCACCAGGATAGAAAACCAGAACTCGAGACAGGTGAAACATCATCACACACTGAGACGTGACAGAGTTTTATTAGTTCTTATAGCTGAAGAAGAAAGGTCCAGAACAACTCTGGTTATTTGTTTATTTGTTGCGTGTCTCCGTCTGTTCAGTATTTGGAGCAGATCCGTCAGACAGTGTTTGAGAACTTGAAGATGTTGAACCACGCTCCCAGCGTCCAGATCCACGACGTCCCCTCCGACATGCTGAGCTACGAGCGCACGGACGAGCCAGACCCCGACGAGAGAGGGGGCGAGGAGAACTACACCAGGTCAGTGTGACCGCGCAGAGATAAGTGACACGAACGTCATCATCTTCATAATGTCCTGTAACCAACTGTCTGTCACTCCCTCAGACCCGAGGCAGCCAACGAGTTTTATGATGGCGACCACGACAACGACAAAGAGAGCGACGTGGAAATTTGACAGAGCTTTTCCTGGTTACACCAGCTGCAGACTCCAAACATCTCGTCATCGCTGCAGATTTTAAAGACTTTCAGGAAAGAGAAAAACCCTCAAACTCTCCGTCTCCTCCAGTTTCTGTCTCGCTGACGTCACGGTTGTTACAGCATCGTCACTCGACGGGACAGAAGTGAAGTTGCACCAGTGTCGTATGTGATGTCACCGAGTTGAGGATTTCTCATTTGTTTTTGGGTTTTTGACTCAACACGTCCAACAGACAGAAACAGTCCAAAATTAGGTTTATTTTCATACATTGTATCAGTTGTGTTGTTTATTCATGTAAAAACTAACAGGACAAGATTCTTCATGATCTCAGAACCAACGTTTTCTTTCCTGAACAGTCAAATATGTAGATTTTGATAACAGCATTTTTTAAATGTGTTTTTATTTTTGCCTTCCTGTTCATGTTATCTTAGCACTGAGATGTATTTAGCTTCTGAAAGAGGAAAATGTCAACTGCAACAAGTTTAATCGTTTCACTCACAGATCTGAGCATCTCAGATAGACGTTCTGTTGACGGTGTCAGAGCAGCAACACACAGTTACACAACAACACAGTTACCACCAGGTGTCACGGAGAAGTCGTGATTTATTCCCATCTCGGATCAGCGAGAAGTTGTGAGAAGCTGTTCAAATGCGTGTCACTAAACATTAGTCACACATGAGCCGCTACAGATGTTCAAAACCAGGCTGACACAGTTTTAACTCAGACGAACAAATGATTCCGTGACTCAAAACTTTCTGCAGCCAAAACACAATGTGGCACTTTTTATTTTTCCATCTCCATTTGTTTTATAATTATAGAATTATTCAGGTGCCTTACAGCTCTGTAATGTCAAACACCTGCAGCAGAGCAGGACACTTTTATGCATTTAGATTTCTACATGAGAACATCTGTAACCGAGGGCACTGATCCAAACACAAATTACACGTCTCCTGACTTTTTTCATTCCTTTTCTTCTGTTCTTTACTGTATATACATATATGTATGTATATGTATGTATGAACTGTGAATGTGTGCATAACGTAGAAGAGGACGGCTGGTGACCACAAACAGGTCGTTGATTCCTTCACTGTGCAGCTTCATTACACACACACACATACATAAGTGGCAGTGGAAACACTTTGTAAACACCTGCAGTCCTCTTTTAGACAAAACATAGGTTTTATGTGATTTTTGATATTGTTGGCAATTCTTGTTTTTAATAAAAAAAAGTAACCGTTTGTATTTTTTGAAGTCATATCATCAGTAATTTAGAACTGAGCCACCAGAGGGTGACGTGAGCCCTGATCGCATTGTTTACATGAAAAAGAAAAAATACAGAAACACAGTGAAGGTCACAAAGACTTTATTTATTCCTCATTCATCCAGTGATATGCAGAACTTCTTACACAACAAACAGTATTTGAGGAGAACAGAATACACACTACTACCTGCGTTTCAATCTCAGAGGGGCTGAACTGACCAAAACTGGCGCATGGAGCAAATCCAATGTAAAACCCTGTACAAACATCAGGACCGACTGTGTCTAAAAGCAGTAAATCTGAGACAAGTTACTGTAACTTTAGGGGCTGAGACCAGGAAAAGCAGTCGTCGTCTCTTGTTACCCACAGCTCAGGTTTTTATTTCCATCTTGAAAAGAAAAGTCCTGCTCCTGAGCTCTGGCCACACAGGATTAAACACCACATTATCAGTTTGCATGCACATCCACCCTAAAATACAAGGCTTTTATAGAATTACCTCCAGGCTGACGATAACAAGCAGCTCCTAGATAAGCAGGCAGATGACGCCTTTCTGAGTTTGGCCGACTTAATGCTAAGTCGATAATGATACTGAGCCTGTTTTTAGCTGAACATTAATGATGCAGAGACGCATCGAAGGAGGAAACGCTGTTCTCCTTGAGGCTGAGGTGTAAAATGTGTCTTATCTGCACTGCAGATGTGAAACAATGTAAACTTTTCTCAATAAGTTGGGTCGGATACGTTTCTTAAAGTGCAGATGTGGTTTTGTTGCGTTCAGTGGTGGAGGCTGGGCATCAGAACAGCAGCCTGGTGATCTTTGCAGGTGAAGAGAAATGGGGGCGGGGGGGGCAGTTTAAAAAGTCCCAGCACTGTAACTAATAACTTCAAATAACTTGAAATAGTTCAAAAATAAATAGCTTAATTCACATAACATGTATATTAGAAAGGAGGAGTCAAAAATTTAAAAGTGTGATTTTGTGTTGAAGTTAATGGTTTATCAGTTTCTCAGACACGTCAGAGTCGGCAGCTGAAGTTCAGAGACAAATATTGAAATTGTGAAGCTCAAACATTAAAGCATCATTTATGAAACAAAGACAGAAAGAAAGAAAGAAAGAAAGAAAGAAAGGACGGACACTGGAGGAGACATGGAGACAGATTTCATGAGTAAAGTGCAGTTACAGATGTTGGCAGTGTTGGATTGTGGGTATTGTAGTTTATCTCAGCTGTTTCCTGGTTTCTAAGAGAGGAAAGCTGGACACTGTTTTAAGATAATGCAAAATTATCCAGTAAGTACACCATGACAGTCCAGCAGCAAGAGTAATGACGCCCCATTACGGGTAGACTCCTTGTTGCAGTACCGTGGTTGGCCACTGGGATGAAAAAAAAAAAAAACTGGCAGCAGAGGTTTATCCACCACATCGTGCTCCGGTCTATTAATACATCCATGACCTAGAGCGTCTGGCTGACGGGACAGACAGTTGAAGAGACAGACCGGCGGACAGAGGACAGGCTTACAGGCATGTATCAAACATGAGCCTTAACAACAAACACAGAGGCAGGACGGTGACGCGGCTCGGTGCTAACAAACAGCAGCAGATGGACAATATGAGGAGTGAGAAGGCACTTCACCACCTGTGGAAACATTTCTCTCTCAAAGTGTAGTTGAAGGTCGGCTGGTTTCCTTGAAGTATTTTCATTTTTCAAAAATCTTTAAAAGGCCAATTCAGAAAACTGTTAAACCTCAGAAAGATGAAGGTTGGTTTTTTGCTTTTGTTTTTTTTTTTTTTTTTGCTTGTTGGCAAGACGAAGATAAATCTGCTTAATAATAGAGAAAAAAAAACTAATCTGTAACACTGTATCACAGTCTGTGTCTTTACACATGTTCACTGATGTATCTGTCCTGCACATCAGCCAAAGTGATGCTGTTTAATTACACTCATTCTGGATTGGCCTCCCCACTTCTGTGACATGTGCACTCACTTAATTTAACCCTGAACCAAAGTGTGTTTAGTGTTTCTGTGCTGTGGGTGTTTCAGTTAGTACAGACTCTGGCCCAGGTTTGTGGTTCTGACATGATGTTTTTAAAAGGAGGATGTGACTCTCTACAGCTCTTCGCTCTCATACAGCGGCGCCGTGTGCTGGCCGGGGCTCTCCACGTTCAGAGCGGGAACGTGGCTCAGGGACGACAGCAGCTTCAGGGTCTTGGAGCCAGGGGGCGCCGTTTTCATGGGCGGGGTCGTACGAGCTGAGATGGACAGAGACACGAGAGGTGAACTCAGCTGCTCACTCCGTCATCACTTCTAATCAACAGCTACGTTTGTATTGGATTAAAACATACACGTGTAACAACTACAGTCAGTGTCACATCAGGTTACAACAATATTAACTCTGTAATCTTTCAACTGTCACATACATAAATCCTACTTTTTGTACTTTTGCAAATTTCAGTTACATCCTGATATTTGAAATGTTATGGCTGTAAATAATTAACAGGGTGCTACAATCAGTAAACCTCCAGTAATTCCACTAAGAACAACAACAGTTTTTACTTCATAATCCATTTTTATAGATGCATTTGTTTACTCATATACATATATTGGTTTGTTGTGTCCAACAGCAGCAGCAGCAGCACATTTTACTGGTGGTTGGACTCTACACATTCTTCTCATGCCAGGTGTCTGAAAATAACATCACAGCTCAACCTGGCTCAGAGCCAGATATGTAACACACACACACTTCTCCAGCTTTCACCTTCCACCGTTCAACAAACTCTCTATTAATTAGTTTCAGCTCCAATTTAAACAGTTGAACTAGTGCGTGTGTGTGTGTGTGTGGTCTTGGTTATCTATCAGTGAACACTTTTAGTGAAGTAACTGTAGCAGCACATGGAAAGAAAATAATCAGATATGACGACAATGTGTCCAGTGTGTCCATACACAGCTCAAACCAAGGCTGGATTTTCAAATTAAGAGCTCCCACAAAAGCAAATCAAACACATTTTCATTCACCGAGTTAGTGAGAAGAAATATGTAGATCGCTCCTCTGAAGTTATTAGGAGATTTATATTAATCCTACAAACATTAAACAGGTTCAAATTAACAATAATCTGACAATAATCTGCTTAAAGATGCAGTTTTAAAAACACAATTTCATTATTAAAAACACACACTTCATACTTTATATTTTGACTTTATACAGCCTCTGTTTGTACATGTCAATTCAAACACACAACAGTGTCTTCACTGTTGGTGCACTTTGAACTTGTCTGGCTGCAGCTTCAATAGTTTTTACAACTCAGCAGTAACATTAAGTCTGTCGCACTCTGACTAAAATCAGTCAGACTTCATATGTGCAGAGTAAACCACCCAGCTCTGTGCTGTGAGGTCCTGTTTCATTGTCTGAATCCTGGTTCAGATAAAGGAACACAAATAAACTCAGGTTCAGGTTTGTTAATCAGCTGAGAGGTCAAGCTCATGTGTAACACAGCCTGGTCTTTGTCACTCAGCTGCTTCCACACAACAGATGCTGTGTTATGTGATCGAGCAGAAACTTAATATCTGCGTTACATTTTCTGTTGTATTTTCCTCCGCACTTATCTCTGTGACTGGGCGATTGTGTGTGTTCTTCAGCTCCGTGCTTCATATTGTCATCAAGTTTCCGCTCGATCGCATAACGCAGCATTTGTTTGACGTGATCCAGGCTTGGGAGCCGGCTACACAACATTCTCCATCTGCTGTTTGATTTTACAGCCGCAGCTACTATGGTAACTACAGGCTATCTCACACAGGAGACAGCTGAGAGCGGCTCTTTGAAGCTCATTTGCATAGACAGATGAACACACTGTGGACTTACTGCCTACATCCAGCCTGGCGTTGCATGTGGACATGCCAGCTTCATTGATGGCAGAGAGAGTGTACCAGCCAGCATCCGACTTCATCACCCGCTCTATCAACAAGCACTGACGCCCTGAACCGTCCTGGTACAGACTGGGACAAAGGAACAGAGGCCACTGTTAGTTTTAGTTCACACACGCTGTCTACAGTCATGAACCTGAATGAAAGAACTTTTTAAACACTACACAGTTTATTCACCAGGAAACTCACTTAAGTACTCACGGAGCAATATGAAATGCCATTTTAATTAGTGACAATACATAAAGAAACCCTGGATTAATTTATTAAGCAATAAATGTAGAAATATATGACCAAATGTAAATATAAAAGTACAAAGTTGTCAATAAAAAAATAAATGCTTGACAAATTCAAGAATGGTAATGGTGACGTTTCTATTAAATTTCGATTGAAAATGTTTAAAAAATGTAAAATTCCATGTTTTTCGGTGTAATGAAGTTGACCCACCTCATTCTGTTGGGGTCGATGCGCAGCATGTCTTTATCCTTCTTCCAGAAAAGCTGTGGAGGAGGAGAAGCGTCCACTTTACACTCTAACCGAACCGTGTCGCCCTCTAGAGCTCTGGAGTTCAACATCTTCTGGACGAAGGTGGGAGGACGGAGAGCTTCCTGAGCTACAGGAGCAGACGGTGAGGATTCAGTGGAACAGAGCAGCGTAGAAATTCAGTTCAATCGATGACATTAAGGAGACGGTATGTTCCTTTTCAAAACAATAATAGAAGTAATTGCGAATTTACCTAGTACATCGAGCTTCATGGTAAACCTGCTCTCCCCGGCTCTGTTCTTGGCCACACACTCGTACACACCAGCATGATGCACAGTGACAATCTCTATAATGAAGGAGTGCATCCCTTTCTCACACACCAACATCTTGTGGTAGTCGTCTGGACGAATGGCTTTACCGTCCAGGTACCAGCAGATGTCTGGTGTAGGGAGACCTCCGACCTGAAGACACAAAGAAAGGTTTTATTTTTTATTTGCGCTTGCATGACCGCGCCATCACCGCAGTTGTTTTATTAGAGGAAGTCTCAGACCTCGTAATAGTGATACAGACTCTTGAGTGTATTAATAAACCTGTGACCGTGACGACCGCGGCGTTAATGTGTGCACACGTGCGTGAACGACTGATTCACCTTGAAGTCAATGCGACAGAAGCGTCCCTCCTCCACAGTGAGGTCTGGAGGGATCTGCAGGAAGCGAGGGACGTAACTTTTCTCCTGGATAGCTGATCCCTCATTTCCCCTCCCATCTGTCCCTGAGTGCTGCCTCCCCCTGTACGAGGAGGAGATTATTTATTCATAACCATACTTTACCTCACTTTCACTGACTAGATTTTACAGTCCAGTCGTCACAGCATGAACACAAGCAACCATTTAAACTGTGGTTCCCGTTTCTGTCCTCTGACATGACCACTGTGTGAGGAGATATAAACACTGTAGATTTATGTGGAAAACAAGTTTTTAGATTGTAATTTGGGATGCAGAAATTTCTTCACAGAAGACTTTAATCCATGTTAATCTTAAATCCTATTAAAATATCGTGCTGGTGGTTTCCAGCATAATCCAAATATTTATTCAGGTTAATTAGCTTCACTTTAGATCTTTAATTTCCTATTGATGCAGTAATAATAAATTATTTATAAATAATATTTATAACTAAATGACTAAAGAGCTTGTTGGAAGATGAAATAAGATAATATTACCATTGATGCATGATTGAACAAAGCAGCTTGAGACTCAGTTGCCACATCAAATGGACAAAAACAAAAAAAGAATTAGCCATGTACCACTACAGTTGTACACCTGGGCTGCTGGAGTAAATACAGCCATGGTGGATGGGAATTCCCTGCTTCAAGATTTTAATGTTGCCTGGAAACTTTGGTTAATAATTATGAGAAATATCAACACATGGATTATATTTACCACAGTCCACCTGTGTGTCTTCCCTCTGGAGAATCTGGCTGTAAGAGAAAACAGACGAGCAGAGAAATCACTGGTATGAACTTTGCAAAGTAACCATACAGGATGACAGAATTCAAGGAGGGTAACTCTGTGTGTGTGTGTGTGTGTGTGTGTGTGTGTGTGTGTGTCAATACTCCTGTTGTCACCAGCGAAAGGGGCTCATTCTCAGAAACCAGGCCAGAAATAGCTGCTGACAAACTTTGTTGGCTTGAGAGGACGTGTGTGTGTGTATGCACACACTGTGTGTCTGTGCTGTATATGTATGTGTGTGAGAATAGATGGTGCAAATCCCTGCAACCGAGGCTTTTTGACAGAACAATCCCATGTGTGCACACGCACTCGCGCGCACACTGAGCTAGTGACAATAGCAGCAGGAGGCAGTTCACTCTGGTGCTGCTGATTTCACTGCCAGGCTTTTTCATTGGTGGCTCAGGAGCCCGTCAGGAGGCCCTGAGAGGGAAATCAGCTCACTGTGCAGCCATTCAAACCCAAATGACTGTAATAATGTGTAGCCCTTTACTTAATAGCAAAATGAAAGCTAATGGTTTCTTGGACGAGCGCCATTATTAATGTCTGCACAACAGTCAGCAGCATTGCAGCACACATCAGTGAAATCTAATACACATTGTTCAAATGTTCAGATTGAAACACTTTTATCTGCTGATAAAATGACATGTTACCTGGTCGAGTTGTGAGTCTGACAGACTGTCTTGGTCACCCATGTAAGGGACATTGTCTGGACCCAGCAGCCTACGAGCCATACGCTCCTCATACGACAGTTTCTGTCAAAATGAAGCGTAACACTGTTAAACTGGTAGCTTTCTCACACAGAAAGTGTGTTAAGGTGATCACACACACACCTGGCTGTTTCTTCTCCTGGCTTCCTTTGAGCGTAACTTCTTCTCCAGATCCTGGATCAGGGCGTCTTTGGAGCCCTGGATGTCTTCGTCTGTGGAACGAGCAGACGAAGGACGAGGAGCTATGGCCTTCTTCAGAATGGGCTTAGGGAGACTGAAAGACAGAGGAGGAAAAGAAACAGACCATAATGATCTTTAAGACTGCACTACTGCACTTAAGACCTTTTTTTAACTTCGTGTTTGAGACAAAACACATGTTTATATGTCGTTAAATGAGATTTCAATGCTTATACTGTTACAGAGATCTGTCTACAAATGTGATGGAAAAATCTGTATAACATCCAAGTCACTTCTGTGGTTTTATAATTTCAGGTCTATTAATTTTATTTAAGGTCCGTCTGGTTTCTAATTGCGATGTCGTTCTTCTGCTGTGGGAAATAAAAACTGCTGAAAACAGTCAGAAATCAGTTTTCAACCCTTTTCTCAGAGATTTTTGCTCAGTTATTCAGGCAAAGTTTATTTTGAAGTTTTGTCTTTAGGTTATATCCTTAGTTAATACTGCTCCTCAAATGGTTGTTTGTTTTGTGGTTACGCTTGGTGACATTTTGACCAAACTAATGTGCTCTGTGACTCACGTGTTAGGCGTCCCCTTGTAGCTGGCAGGCAGAGAGACCACAGCAGGAGGTACTCTGTTCTGACTGTTGGGAGTACTGGGCTGTGGTACGGAGGAGGAGGGGGAGAGAGGGGAGCGGGGAGTGGAAGGAGACACTGCAAAAGGCTGCTGAGGGAGTGAGGTAGGGGAGGCAGAGGTTCTCATGGGGAGTAGAGGACTGGAGGGGGAGAGTGGGGAGCAGGAGGGGGAGATGGAGGGGTGGGTGAGGTTGGAGTTGGGAGACAGTTTGGATGGGGAGAAAGCAGAGAAGGAGGACTGGGAGGGCAGCACAGAGCAGAGGAAAGCAGCGGGTGCCGACATCGTGTCCTGATTGGCTGGGAGAGTGGCGCTGCCGAGGCCAGTGGCACTGGGAACACTGGGGGTGAGGGTGATGGTGGAACGCATGGTGGGACGGGGTTGAGAGGAGGAGGAGGAGGCTGGAAAAGGTGAGGAGGTGACGGCAGCAGAGGGGCTGAGCAAGGGGGTGGTGGAGGAAAGAGGAGGCGCAGCAGAGGAGGCTGGGGTGGAGATGGGAGAGCTGAGGCTGGAGGAGGAGGGGGACGACTTTCCTGTTCCGTTGGCCTGGATCTGGATCTGTGCAGCAGACTGGGTCTGGTTTTGGTTCTGATTGAGGCTTAGAGATTGAAACTGAGACTGAGTCTGTGACAAGGACTTTGACACAGACTGACTTGACTGACTTTGAGAAAATGACTGGTTTTGTGTCGCCATGATTTTAGCTTGACTCTGTGTCTCTGCGACAGTGGGACTATTCTGGGAGCTGCTGAGGTTCTGATGAGAGTTATTCGGCTTCTCCTGCGCATCCCTCAGCACACTCTCATAGCTGGGAGCCTGGAAGGCCGGCTGCGACTGGATAAAATGCCTCGGTCTCTCATAGTTGAAGGCACTGGGAGGGAAGGCACTGGGCGTGAAGGTAGGCAGGTCCGAGAGATTCATGTTGTTGCCTCCTGACTGCACCGACTGAGAGGGAGAAGACACACGATTACAAAACCTAAAAAAAAAAAACAAACTGAATTTCTTTAATATCTGAAAGTTTAACACATTTCTATTCCATTCATTCCATTGAAAACATTGAAGGTGTAGTTAAATGATCAGTGTTGGGAAAGTCGTTAGTTCTCATCAATATGAAATATGCCAAAGAAAAAACATATAATTACTACATCTTAGTAGACACATAAAATCCTTTGCAAAATCTGAATCAGCTATTCAGACTACACCTTTAAAACTTTTACATTTTAAGAAATACAGTAACTGAGTGTGGCAGCAGTTAACGACATCTCTAACAGCAGGAAACTTGGTATAAGACATTTTCTTACAGTGAAACTCAGCTTGCTCGGGGTGAACAGTTTGGTTGTCGGGGCTTTCTCCTTGACTTGTGCTGGTGGAGGTGGTGAGGGCAGAGGGGGAGGACTGGGCGTGCAGGTTTGGACCGTGACCTCTGAGCTCAAGGCGCTCTCCTCCTCACTGCCACCAAAGAGTCCTTCAGAGGAGTGGTTGGCCAACTGAGGCTCTGGAAACCTGACAGATGAACAAACAAAGGCACAGACGTGTTAGTTTATTCCTAATAAGCTACAGGTTCTGGGACGAGATGCGGATAAACTGTACAGTACGAGGTACAATTTACAAAAGCAAAGATTTTGTTCATAAAGACTCACTGATCAAAAAACACTTCAAAACCAGCGTCAGCTCAAATCAACATAACCAAATATTTTAAGAGCATCAGAAGAAAATTAATAATCCTAGATGACATATTCATAGTCTCTTGCTCTTCTTTCGTTACATAGTTGTCTTTGACTCAGACTCACTCCAGTTAATCTTTGCCTCCACAATCATCGGCCTCTTAGAACCATTCACCCCAAGGAGGCCTGACATAATTCCTCATCTAGCGAGCAGCTTGTTCACTATAGCCCTAGTTTTCTGGCGTCAAAAACATTAAAGTCAAAAGGTTAAACTGTTGCTCAACTCGATTGATCCTTAGCAGACTGGTGCAAACATCCAGTTGGGGAAAGTGTAAAGACCCGACAGCAAAAGAGCATCGACAACAGTCGGTACTGTTGACAAGAGGTTACACAAGCTGACGAAGACAAAATGACTGCATCTAATGTTGTTTACCGCATCAGGATGTTAAATCAGTGAATGACATTGAATCACAAGTGGCTCAGATCTTTACCATAAAGACCGATGTGACTACTGGTGAATACAATTATAAATATGCACAACTAGAGCCAAACGATTCATTGATTTCATATGAAATATATTATTCTCAGTATCATCCTCATGTGACGATCCGCTGGTGCCACATGCCTCCTGGTACAGTAGTGGTGACCAATCAGAGGGGACCTGGGGCATCTGTTTGTCCACACTTCAACAATAGGTGAAGTTAAATGAAAACATGTGAAAACGGCCTCAGTCCATCTGTCCAGGTTCATCCCACGTTACAGCAACACTTCAGTGATTAAGGATATTTCAGCTTTGATCAAAAGAAGATTGAAAGATGGTGAAACGTCCAAGTCAGTTGAGCAGCAGCTGCCACGTCACAAATTAATGACTCTACTTGCAGCACCACAGGTAGCTGTGTGAGGAGCTCATTGCTAAAATGTGTCAAGAAAGTACTGGTTCAATATTTCAAGCTAATGAAAATAAATAAATATATGTAATAGTTATTTCATATCTATGTTCTCATCGTTGCATGAGAGTATAGTGAAGTTTAGGTGGTGTCTTGTGTGTAATGCTCCATAATGTGTTTTATATCTATTACAAAGTGAAACTCGAACTTTAGCTCAACTTTATATAATCGCGAATCAAATCTCAGTCACAAGATCTGGCAGAAAAATCACAATTTGATTTTCCCTGCAAATCATTCAGGTCTATCCACCGCTACAGATTATATGTTCCTGTGTGGCTGCCATGGTACCAGCAGGACGGTCTAATGAGAGTAACAGATCCTGTTTCAGCCCACTCAGGGCTTTTCTTCCTGTAATACCAAGCCTGGCTGGTCCTCCACTTTTCTACTAGGAAAGAATTTTGTTCCCATGACAACCACGTAGTCTGGGCTACGCAGGAGTATAATGACAATAGCAGTTTCTCTCTCTCTCTCTCTCTGTTTCTCTTTCACTTCCTTATAGACACTTACTCAGTATTTTTGCTGAATTTCTTCCTGACTCTTGAGGGCATGAAACAGTTTTGGTCGGCCGACGTCAGCTGACCTCAGCTCTCAAACCGAGGATCAAAATACAGTGATGGATAGTCACGATTTCAGTCCAGCGTATTACTAAATGCCGCAAATGTGATTGTTGAATGAGTCAGGCATATAAACAGTGAGTTGCGGTCGCTTAAATTCATCATATTGCTGTAACTCCACCTGCATTAAACACTAAAACTATTTTTATATGACACAAAATTTCAGCAGGTGGAAATGGTGGTCAGAGATGGAAATGTTATAAAAAATGATTCTCTACCTCAAGGTTTGTAAATGAGTAATGAGCCTGGTTTTTCAGATTTACCGCCGAGGTCCAACTTTCCAACATATTTCACTCACGTTTATTGAGTAAGTCTTCTTTTTCACCAAGTTAGAAAAAAAAAAAAGTCTAAAACCTCCTATGATTCACAAACAATACAGTACACAGTCTGGCTTGTGTCTCCAGTACATTTCTCTGTTACAAGTATTTGAACCATGTTTGAGGGATCACTGAAAAGATTGTGTTTATGTCACATAATATCAGCCGATTAATCAGTTATGGGAATTGTTTATTCCCTAATATCAGTATCAGCACCATAAACCGTAAATACAATAAGTAAATAGAGACAAATATAAAAACCCAAGCAATGATATTACCAGCCAATGTTTATTTTAATAAAAACTATAAAATATATCTGCACTGAAATTTCCGCTGGCATATACACCAGTACTGACATATCTGCAATAAACTGAGATTACGAACTGAGCCGATGAATTTGTTGGGCTTTAACTCAGATATTTGGACTTGACTGAACAGGAAAAAGCACAGGTGGAGCTAATAATATCAGCAGTGGCTCCACTGAACAGTCCCAGTAAGCCCTGGTACTGAGACATTGGACAATATGTCTGCTGCACTGAGTAATATTACTAAAAGTAAATATGAGTGAATCGAACAAGCACAAGAAGCGACATGATGAAGCCTAAAACACATCAACGGTTCATTGGCGTCTCTACTGCATGATTCTTTAATGGCCGACACTACTGAATCAAAATACTAACACTGATATATTCACCACTGTGTATGTGCTGCTGTTGCACTGTTTTATACGCTACTATGTGAATGTAAAGAGTGTGTGTGACTGTGATATTTAGAGATTTAGTGATGGCGTGTGTGTCTCTGTGTGCACGTTTGTACATGTATTTGTGTTTGTGTGTGTGATTAAGTGGGCAAAGCTATATTGGTCTTGGAATTCGGACATCGGCTGGCAGGTGCAGACACTCTACTGGTGGTGACCCAACCCTTTTAACACACGCACGCATGCGCGCACACACACACGCAGCATGGCATTGTGGGTAGCAGCACTACTCTAAGTCCTCTGTATGACCGATGACAAAAGAGGGACAACAACTACTTCGTATTAGTTCATAGAGTTAAATGTTAGGAAAATAGAAGCCTCTGCTGGATCAGTTCACAATGTAAAATATTATAACACTTCAGTGAGACACATCATCCATACCAGGTGGTAAGGGATCAAAGACACAACCTTTATTGTGTAGGGGTTTGTGGATGAGCATCATATGTCTCCCTAAAGATAACTAAATGTCATGCCATTTAATATTGACCTGCAGTATATTTTATTGACATGCCAGTAAATGCTAAGAGGAAGGTACTTAAGTAAACTCTGAGGGGAGCTTTCACAAAAATCACTGTTAGGTGTGATGAGGAAATCATATAACACACTTTTTGATTGTTACATTTATTGGGCTACACGGTTAAAGTCCAGACCAACAAAAAGTTCCTGCTCCTCATCAAATAATCCAGAAAACCAAAAAACAACAACAGTCCTCCTCATATACACTTCAAGTTGGTTGGGGAACCTCAACATGACCTTAAAAGCCAGACAACTATCAAACCAACTGTTGTTGTGTGCAGCCCAGAGGAGGGGGGGTTTCTGAAGGACACAGACGCCATGTCTGCACTTCACATTACAGATGAGATCATAGTCCTGGACACTGATATAGAGTGGACACATTACACTGAGCCAAACAAATTTCACACCATGAAACACTCTCTGGACTCGGAGATGAACCAAAGTATCAAATCAAGGTTAAAGATGCGGCCAGTATAAGAGGTAAAATACTTTATACTCGTAAGGCAGCACCTGCGGCAGGCTTCTCAACTGTGGTATTTTCCATCCACAGTGATAACGCTGCACTTCTAACGCTATATTTATGAATATCTATGTCACAGGTTGAGAATTTATTGTTGGAGCAAAATCCAAAACTGCAAAAACAGCATTATATTATACACATCACAAGCCTGTGTGAGATGAGACATGTCAAAGATGTTTTCCAATTAATATGACTGCACCTGAATGCATCATGATGACAGACGTGTGCATCATTCACTGTTCACACAGCAGCTACTTCATGTGTTTCAGCCACACATACAAAAAACAAACTGTGCAACTGTATTAGCATAATTGCAACTGTCAAACATTTGAGGAAAATAAATATTTTGAAGGACAAAGTGCCACTTAGTTTAAGTGTGGCTGTTTGACTATGGCACAGTACACACACACACACACACACACATATATATTAACTTGAAGCAGCTCCACAATAATGGACTATTATAGCTTTAATTAAATACGTGGTATGTGTTAGACACGTCCTGCAGACAGTAAACAAAATAAATTAAAATGAAAATTAGGACAGAAATAAGACGCGTCACTTTAACCAGTGGTCGATATTTTCCTATGACGTTAAAACGACACCTAGTTTAATTCAAACTATCTGACGACTATTTACCCCAGCAGCGGGCAGATGACACAAACACCCAGAATAGACTAAAGTCCACACTCCAACTGCTCTAAACATAGTTTGACCTTTTAAGGGGGACATAGCATATTAAGTTTCCATGATATAAACACGGAGGGAAAACTGGGATGTTAAGTAATTTGCGTGAAAGTACAAACACATTAAAGACGCTAAAAGTGTCACGCGCTAAAGTAGCGAAAGTTCGGCGGCGGGTGAAAACAGAGAAAGTAATTGTCACCTGTGAACTGACAGACGCGATGTTTTCTTACCTCGTTTAAAACGTTTCGCCACCACAGCTCCTCTCGCTTCAGTCTGAGCTGAATGAAAGTGAAGTTGCGCCGCAAGGAGCAGCGACGGCAGCGGCACAAGGAGGAGGTGGAGGAGGTGAATCCAGACTCAGAGGAGCAGCGACGGGAGGCTGGACTGCAACAGGTGACACCGCGCGCTCGCGACGAGGAGAACGAATAGGGGACGAGTGCGCGCGAGCCCAGCTGATTGGTTTAATTTTATACATGGTCAGCATCGTCACCATAACAACACGTACGGCACCGCACAGTTTACAGTGTACACATCTCCACCTGACTCATCAGCTTTAGATAGTATTTTCATCCATTCGGCGTATTTTTACTCCGCTTATTATTTAAAGCGTCTCTACTGCTGTGTTTATGTTTCTCATTAACAGGCTCAGTTAGCATCATCAGGGTTAGACTGACCGGATGAGTCTCAAAAAGTCAGAGACAAAATAAACTTTAAAATTGGACAACTATTAGAATGAGGCGGCAGCGGCCTCTGCTGGACATAAAGAGGGACCGCAAGGAGAAGTGTGTGTGTGTGTGTGTGTGTGTGTGTGTGTGTGTGTGTGTGTGTGTGTGTGTGTGTGTGTGTGTGTGTGTGTGTGTGTGTGTGTGTGTGTGTGTACCCACTCTGCACCAGGTATGTTATCTTCTAGAGGGCTGTCAGGCCACTCAGGAGGAGGCAGGTTCATCGAGTCAGGCAGTGTAGAGTGATAGTCCTTGCTGGTCTTTCTGGAGGACAAAGTCTCCTGTTGGAAAACAGCCTCGTTTTCCTGTTTGATGGTTTCCTGCTGACGAATGGCCTCGATCTCCAGCTGCTCCTCCAGGTCTATATGGAGGGGATACAAAGTCTGAGGTGGGTAACTTCTGCATTGTGATATGCACACTAATATAAGATATAAACAAGCATCTCACCATTGTAAACTTCCAGTATGGCTGAGCAGGAGATTGTGCCAAAAGAGTTTATGGCCACACATTTAAACAGGCCTGAATCTTCTGGAAATGCCTCAGTGATCACCAGCGTACACAGCTCCTCTGTCGAAGTCAACACAGCTGAGAATCACCTCCACTGACTGATGCTGGATAAAAGTTTGCTTCTAATTTCACAGTGTCAGTCTTCACACAAACAAGGTCTTACAAAATCTCACATGATTACATGATATTTTCAGTTCCTCTTGGTGTCACATGTGCTCTTAATAACATTAATATCATATTACATTGCAAGATGATGTTTTTATTTATGTCACTTTGCTGTCTCCTTTACATGAAGCAACACCACACTCCTCATCCAAGTCATGGCCTTGGTGTTGACATAGCTTTTAGGCAGCAACTAAAAAAAATCTCTTGAGACAACGGGGACCACTTCTTTAAAGCCACTAGACTAACACCAATATTCTGTACTTACCTGGCACTGAGGCAGAACTGGCTTCTGGGAAAATAAGAAGAGAGGAAAGTTATATCCTCTGGAGTGAAAAATATTTTTCACAGTTTTACATACAATCTATATTAATGAGTTAATAATAAGTGATTTTGCGCTTATACCATAAGAGATATGCCTCAAATCTATGCTGCTAAACTTGTAACATTGTTGAAGAATAAGTTTTGCTTCCATGTAAACTAAATCCACATAAACACTTGAAGTGTGTAGGTTTTAGTGACACCTAGTGGTGAGGTTCCAGATAGCAAACAATTGAATACCCTCTCCCCTCATTATTATCTTTCACTGTGTGAAGGAAAAGCTACATCGTGTTTCTTTAGAACTAGTGTTTGGGTTCGTCTGTTCTGTTCTTTGTCTGTTCTACTGTAGAATTACGGCAGTGCAGCATGGAGGTCTCTGTGGACCTGCTCAGATGGCAATATAAAAGACGTAAGAGTAGACTGTTAATGTGGATGGTGTAGTGAGTATTCAACACTCTGTCAAATCTGATGTGAAAATTTTCAGGTCCAAGCCCCTGCCAAACACATGAACACTTACTCTTGCGTAGTATCCTAAAATCATCTGAGTCCAGGATTTTCTCATCCTCTCTGTACCACAAGACCTGCAGGGGTGGAGTTCCCCTCAGTCTGCACTCTAGGACCACCAGCTGGCCCTTCACTGTCGACACATCATGGAGACACTATAGGAGGAAGTTGATGATGAGGATGATGATTTAACAGGTGAACAGTGTGTATTTTATGGTTTGTCTTTAATTTTTGTACAGTGTCCTTGGGTACACCTAAGTACTTGGGTACTTGGCACCTTTAAATAAAATGTATTATTATTATTATTATTATTATTATTATTATTATTATTATTATTATTAACAGATGAGGACAAATACTTGGAGAGATTACAAGAATAGGGGGAAGAAGATTCATACAGAAAGAAATACAATCTTTAAAGAGTTCTCTGATTTCCTTTTTTCCCTTTTACCTTAACAAATGTAGGAGCCACTCCATTCCCTGAGTACTGTTGGTTGTAGATGGGACTCTGAGTCTGGACACAGGGAAAAAATAGTTTCATTTTCAAGAGTAGTTAAGCATCTGCAACATTAAAGTGGAAACTTTGTGTTATTATTACATAACTATCTACTTTTACATGATCTGATCTCATTAATCACACTGCAAAGTCATTACCGTCTGAGGGCTGACACACAGCGGCTGCACCAGGCTGGAGTGTCTCTGTGCGAGGATGTTGGAGGAAGAGGCAGTGGAGGAGCTGGAAGAGCAGAGGAGCTCTCGAGAGGAGGAGGAGGAGGAGGAGATGGTCAGAGACACAGTGCTGGTCTTCTTCTGCACCCTCTGGACGCTACACAGTCACACACACACTAAGATGATTATAGCTGTTTATGTTTTCAGCTGTCTATCTGTGTGTGTGTGTGTGTGTGTGTGTGTGTGTGTGTGTGTGTGTGAGAGAGAGAGAGAGATTGTGTGTGTGTGTGTGTGTGTGTGTGTGTGTGTGTGTGTGTGTGTGTGTGTGTGTGTGTGTGTGTGGTTGGACTCACTGTGCCATGATTCAGGCGCTCCAGGAGGCAGTGACAGAGGTTCTTAAACTCTCTACAAACATAAAAATAAAGCATTAGACAACTTACACTCGCTTTTCTCACATTATTGTTGTAGAGACTTGGCTACAACATTTAGGTTTCACAACATAAATAGTAAGTAAGGTTTAAAAGCATGCATGGTCAGCAAAATACCTCCGTGGATGCATAAAGTTTTTTGTGTGCAGCTGCTATATGAATATATTTATATTTATCTATTCTGGATGGGCATGGATGAGGATAGACGTTACATCTGAGTAAATAAAGCAAAAAACAACCCAAAATCCATCAACGGCCTCTTATGAGACATTAAACCAAAGGAAACCAATAGAATTCTTCAAGGTTCAAGTGATTTTCAGTATAATAATTACAGAGCTAATGAACGTTAAGGCATCTGGACAATGATCAATAGATGAGATTACTATAATATACATTAGCTCTGTATAAGTCATTATTATCCTTTTATGCATTTAAATTGTTCACTTTTTCATTCCTGTACAAACTACGAAAATCTTAAAGAAGTTGTTTTGATTTGTAAAGCCCCACAGTCAAAATAAGAATAATGAAATCATATTAGGAAGAAACCTGCATCATTTCTCCTCAACACCAACACACCAGCCTCTAAAAGCATCATGATAGAAGTAGAAGTTTCACCAAGTTTCAGAGAGAGTCCTTGCAGTGCTTGTTTTATTGGATTGTTTTCTGTTTTCCAGCTCAGTTTCCTGCTTCAGGAAGCTAAAATATTAATATATTTTAAAGAACATATGGTGCATTTACTGTACAGGGACAGAGGTCTGATATAAGTACATTTGATATGTAACTGGGATTAATTAACTGTGTCCATGGTCCAATTTACCATTTGGACCATTGGCAACAAAGCACAAAAATTTTACACAAAAATTTCTTTCTAAAGATTTTCTTATACATGTTTGTCCATAAAATGGTCGCCACACTAAAAATATTCTCTGGAAGTCCCTGTTAGAGGAGAAACATGCCAACATATTTTCCACAAGGGGGCCTCACACTTGTGAGACAGTTTTATTTTAACATGGCTTATATGAAAACACAAATGAAAATATAAATATATACTGTAATAAAAAAACTGGATGAAGTCCTTTCATGCTTTTAATGTGAAAAGGAGTGAACAGACCAGTTTCCTGTTGTGGGTTAGAAAAAGAAAAAAACATGGCTGCCACTCATCCTGTATTTAAATTCTTTACATGTGAACTGGCGCAACAAGAAGCTGTCACATCACGATATGTGACCAACATATGTCTGACGATTCAATATGTGACACACACACACACACATACACACGTCATATATCAGTGTTCATATTCAAATTTGCAGTGTTTTCAGATGACCTCAGGCTACTGTTGCTAATGAGGTTATAAGGTGCTCTTTCACCACCAGAATCATAAATGCATCACTTCCTATGAGCCAAGGTACTAAGTGTTTCCATCATGATCTCAGTTTATTTTGCAGTCGTATAAGGTATCACAGCTAATTGATGGTGTATATAGTCTTTCATCATTTCACACCCAAAATGCCCCCCCCCTCACAAATCCCAGTCCTGCCACCCCCCGGTGGCACTGTCTTAGGCTCAGAGAAGGAGCTGACAGAGGAGGCTCAGGTTCAGGTTTCTGGGCTAAATTAAACTCTGCAGCCTTCTGAGCACAGCAGAGACTCTCTGACCTGAGATAAATTTCTATCCCCATTAACATGACAAATACAGGTAAACAGGGCAGGGTAAAATTCCCTTTCACTACTGATTCCTTTATGTCTTTAACCTTTCACATACTTGTCTGAGTATATATAGGCATCACAGCACTGGTATCAACATAGTATAAACACTATCTAAATGACAGGATCACAGCTTAAGAAAAAATAGCCACAGCATGTACATCATGCATGTGTACATTGAGCTTTCTCCTCTGATAATCACCCCTAACAGGTGTGTACGTGTGTGTATATCTTGGTTAAAGACCATTGTTGATACAACAACAGCTGCTACATATCAATTGTCTCTCAGTTACATAACCACAGGATTTATAGCAGCAGGCGGCATCCACATAGTCCAGCTAATCTGTTACCTGGCAAGAGATGTACAGGAAGGGGTTGCCAAGTTCAAAGATGACCCCGATACACACACACACACACACACACACACACACACACACACACACACACACACACACACACACACAATACTGTCATTAATGGTGCATCATTTTATCACATTAAAGAATCAAAGTTAGGATTTATGATTCTCTGGGCACAAAGTTTCATGATAATCCATTCAGTTGTTGTCGTAATCAAAGTAGCGGAGGAACCAACTGATCAACACTGACACACTAGCTAATAATACAGCAGCATTTATCATTTCAAATATCAAAATACTGTCCGTTTAACTAGCTGTGTTAAATATACAAAGTAATATATCAGTCATCAGTCTATTGCTTCTCTGCTAGTTCCTCAGTGACCCAATAAACACTAGTACACTACACTACTGACCTTAAGTCATGTGTGAAGCTGCAGGATGCTTTTTAATCGTCATGCATAATTTAAGACACACGTTGAGTGACCAGAGTCACACCACAAATAGCTCCAAACAGACTTTCCTACAGGGTAGGATGGAGTCCATGTGGTTACAGTAGCTGCATTGGTACTATTGTCTATGTGGATGAACTCATTTCAAACCTGAGTTTGAATTAGAAGGTCTCTCTGTGCTGTTGTTATTGATATATCTTAATGCTGATTAATTAACAAAATGGAAATTTGGTATATAAAAGTGGAAATCAGATTCATTCTGTGCAAAGACACAACAAACACATGTTCTGCTGGTGAACATGTGCTCAGCTGATGTTTCGACCTGTGGTACACATCTCTGGAGTTTAGGTGTCAATGAAGAGTAACGGCTGGTATTTTTAACACTGTGTGTCTTCCTGGGACAACGCTCGTCCCACCTGTTCTGCCACACGGGCAGATGGCTGCTCACATGTGCAGTTGAGTCACAGAGCGACCTGTTCTCTCCAAACTGAGTTAGGAGTTCACTGAGTCAGTAAAATGTTCAAAACTGTCTGCGTATAGAAGAAAAATTGATGACAGCGCTGGTGATTCATTTTTTATCTGTTGCCATAGAAATGGCCACTTCCTGTCATCATTTTAGTGTATATACAGTATATAGGGATTCTGTTTTATAATGAGATGATTATTGTTATTTACTGAAGAAAAATAAACAGTCCTGCATTCTTACATCATCCATGGTGAGCTTTAAAGATGGAAACTCACACCAACACCTACCCATAATCTAACTTGTTGAATTTTAAACAAACCACCCACTGAGTAATTCCAGCTCTGTGCACAACACCGAGAAGCCTGCAGCCCCCAGCAGGTCTCAGCTGTGGACAGATTTAGCGCAGCAGCGGCACATTCCAGCAGCAGAGCTGCTTGTGTTGAAATCTACCGGTAAGTGGTCATTACATAACCGCTGGGCTCCTCTGTTGATAGACGGAAACCATCAAAATCTATGGAGCGATAACATCAGCCTCTGCAGAGCATGCTGGTATATATCCGGTGGACTGGACAAGTGTCAAAAGGACAAGAGCAATTCATGGCACAAGAACTATTTATCACATGCACAGTTTGTCATTGCTGTTTGTTTATTATGCAAACATATTCATCACCGAGAAGACACAGACACACAACTACAACTATATGAAAACGTTAACCTCATTAACTCTAATCTACCCCTTGCCATGGATTTTACTTATTACAAACTGTTGCACGTATTGTTGTTGCCAGTTGCTATTTTCATTACTCAATTCTTAATATGATAAAGTTCAGATAAAACTTGTTTGAAACAAATAGTGATTGGATCACATTAACACATTGGATCACAGTAACTAGGGTGGTAATGACATAAATAACAAACTTTGCGTGTCTCGACACTAGGAAAGCAGCTGCAGCCATGTTAGTGGGCTCTGTGAAGATGTACTTTGGGTAATGCTAAGTATCATATGTGTAGCAGGCAAGTCAACTGTCACAAAGTAAACCATTAGCACTGGCTAACTGCAGGAGAAACCTGTAACTGCAGAGGTCTCACTTTGGATTCAGATTTCTGACACAAAAATCTGCAGCTTTAATATGTGTGTGGTTCTGAAGATGATTTCAGAGATACACTGAGACAAGAACTGACAGTCTATTTTGATTTTTAGTTGCATCCTTCTGAGAAACCTGTTAACTCTCCACCTTCACCTCCACCTCTCCGGTTCTCCTTCCTCCTCAACTTGTCTGCCCGTGGGACTGATTTAGCTCGGTCACCTGACCTCTCTCTGTCCACCAGCCACAGAGCTCAGCGGCAGAACACAGCGTCATACAGGCACGTCAGGCTTGCACTGTGAAACCCCCTCTGTGCCCCCCCTTCCCAAACTCTGCCACCCACTCAGCTCTGGCCGGAACAACACACTTTTTTTTCCAACTTCTTCCCCGGATGTGACAGATTTTTCATCCACGGCAACAGATTGATGTAGACAGTTTGCTTCCTGCTGGCACACACACACACACACACACACACACACACACACACACACACACACACACACACACACACAGATAGATAGATAGATAGATAGATAGATAGATAGATAGATAGATAGATAGATAGATAGAGAGAGAGAGAGAGAGAGAGAGAGAGAGAGACACATGGACATATGACACAGCATAAATTTAGCTCCAGGCAGATCATCTCAGCTGTCCTCTTCTCTCTGACTGCACACTCATGCAGCTCTGCCTGTAGTATCAATAACATGCAGTATCAGGAAACTTATGGCCCTTGACCAAATGAATTACAGCATTTGATCATCTGATTACTTTGACCTTTGCTTTCTCCTCCTACTTCACATCAAAGAGCACACCAAAAACAGAGAGCTGTGCATAAACCCTGACACGCACATTTTTTTAGTAATAAATTCCACCAATGCTATGAACTTTGTAGTCTGGTGCTGTGGATCTGGGCTGTTAAAATCCAAGCGTTGGTCCATGTGTATGTGAAACAGGCCCAGCGGCACCTTCAGCATAAACCATCGCTATAACTTCAACCAAAAATATCCCCTTCCTTACCTGTTTGCCCTTTTTTTTTTATCACAGCAGGATAAGAGTAAGAAATGTATTGATCCAATAGGAATGAGTGAATGATCCAAATGCTGAATGTAAAAACTGCTATGTGACCGTGCAGCTGCCAGTCATGGCTTGGTCGCCGGACGCTCCCTGCACTGTGCGAGCTGACACACACATTTACACACAAACACACAGGCAGGGACATGTGTGTGTGTGTGTGTGTGTGTGTGTGTGTTGAGGAGGGGGTTGTGATGGTGGAATGGGGTTAGGAGGGAATCTGAGGCTGGGGTGGAGGAGAGGGGGTTCAGCTGGAGGGGGTACTGCAGGGGCAAATTTAGAGCAGAGTAAAAATGTTCGTCAACAGTGACGAACACATTGCTGAGCAGAGTTACATGTCAAAGGCAGAAAGAGTGCCACTGCTCTGGTTTATCCAAACTAAAAGAGGGTAACACAGAAATCACCTGTTACAACAGGTTTCAAAAGATGAAAAGGTGGCTTTGGGGTCAAATCTGGGGGTTCGATGACCTAACTTCATCCAACAGTGTGAAGCATTTGCCAGGAAACCTGCGACTGGTGCCAGTGGGTCTTCAAGGGATACATGAGACCCCTGCAAACGACAGAGAGAGCAGGGGGTTAATACACACTTCAAACCGGAGACCTACTTAGAGGGTGTAGTAGATGGCAGTCACCATTTCATTTCCCTGCACATAACTAATGTTTGCTTAACTCCAACCAATTAACCTCAGACTAACCCCAATCAAGACAGAAACCATTTCAGTTTATTGGTGCTGGACAGAGGCAGCGAAACAAGCCTCATTCAAAACTGTGGTGTTATAATCTCATATTGTTGTAGACATTATGGACTGCTATGTGTTTTTTTTTCCATCATCATCATTGGTGCTACAAATAACACATGATAATTTGATTGTTGCAAACTTATTGACATCAACTTACTAATACTGTATGAACCCACAACCCATCACATTTAGCCCCTCTCTATATACATCTCTGTAGATCATCTGAGGAAACTCATTTAAGGTTTCTCCTCCATGTTGGACTATAGGATGTTACGACTCAAGCCTTCTCAATAATAACTGCCTCTCATCATGATGGGATCGTAAATAGACAGAAAAGCTTCAGGAGGAGGCATCTGAGATCAGATTTCAGTGGTGTCTGAGGTAGATGCTACTCACTGAGATGCTTCTTCAGTGAGTTCAGGATCCAGCACTGAAAACCTCACCTGAGACAAAAACAGCATTTATTCTATATATTGATCATTTTACTCTTGAACATGTATTGCTTTCATATACACACTAGGATCTGATCTAACTACAGTTGTTTTACAATCAATTCATCAATCACATTGAGTTCTTTCTCATAAAACTAGAACTAGTTGGTTGTGTGTCTCAGCCAACCAGTCCAGCTGCAGGCCATTAGTTCCTCAATTCACAAGTTATGGCCAAAACATTTTGCCTGTAGGCATCAAATTCTAATCAGTTCATGCTCGAGTCCAAGTCAACGTTTGGACCAAGCTATTCAAACTGGGTGGAGGAATTATCATCTACTAGTCTATTCAAACTGAGGAATAAAGTTAAGGAAATGTAAAAGGTAGCTAGAGATTCAAACAAAAAGGTTGTATTTACTTGCATGAATTGTTGGATCCAAAATAAGAGAGACACATCAGGATTTCAACCTGTGCTGCTTCAGTTCTTTTCTGCAGAGCAGTTGAAGCTCAGCATGTGGTGTCGATTAATTGTAAGGGTTGGCGGTCTGACGTCAGATCTTCCAGTCACATTGACAGGAGGAGTGTCCTTGGGAAAGATACAGAACTGCCAATTGGAGAGCTGTTCAGACGAGCAAACTAAAATCTTGAAGACTAGAAAGCCTCTACAAAACTTTCTGACCTGTTGACCAGGAAGGAAAAAAAGATTACTGACACAGGGTCAACATTGAAATCATCAGCTCTTCAGTGTTGTCAAGAGGCACTGTTGTTAATTAGTACTGACAGAGTGATAATAGCAGCCTTTGCTGTAGCCTTGATGAGATGTGTTGACACTAAGTCAAAAGCGTTGCAGAATAATCACAGAGAAATCGAAATAGCAAATGCTTCTGCTGAAATGGGAACAAATATAGCATCTTTTATTACAATGGCAGACACGTGTGTTCATGTTTAACAGAGAAAAGCTCAGAGAAAAACTTCATCCAAATGTGATCAGTGTTGAAATGAAACTGTGGGACGATAAACAAAACATGTCATTATGACCTCTGAAGAAAACAGTGACACAGCAACATGAGTCCATTCAACAAATTTATTGATGTCACACTGTCTTTTGCATCTTAACATGGAAACACAAGTTTAGTGTGTAAAGGTAAAGGGGTACAGTATATGATGCATCAAACATAGGTCCAGTGCAAAAAAAAAAACAAAACATCATAACAGTAAACAAATAAAACAAAATAGCGGAGGGATATATATATATATATATATATATATATATATATATATATATATATATATATATATATATTCTTAAATATACTTAATATTATAGAACATTTTTATAGAACATTTGGTCTTTTATAATCTCAACTTTCCAACACAATCACCCTTTGTGTCTAAATTGGCAATAACTTCAAAATACTGACAGTAGCTGGAAACTTTTGCCTGAATCTGAATCAATACATAATTCTGGTCTATTAAAGATAAAACAGCCTGTTGCTGCTTTATAATGGAGTCATTTGGTCGATGGGTAAAAAGGTTATTCATCATGATCACTGTCGTTCTCTCTAACATCCTCACATCCTTTTCCTCTTTTCTCATCACAACCATCATTAACTATAAATTCACAATCCACATGTGGAGCATGGCGCCCTTTGTTGAAATCCCAGCTCCTTCACTGTCCTTTCTTTAACTTGTTAATAATAGTGGATATGGATTTTAAAACAACATCCGTGTTCCTTCTCTCTGCTGACACCTCACTCAAACCTCCAGCTACTTCCTCAAATTCTATCCTTCCTTCTCTTCCAGTTTAACTGAATACCTGCTCCTGATACACATCGCACCCTCCCACACAAACACACACTATCTTTAGAAACAGGCTGGAAAAGTTGTAGCACTTAAAGCAAAAACTATGTAACCTTTGACTAATTTGTAACTATTACAAATTAAAAGTTCACAAGTGATTAAAAACACCTTTTTAATGTTTTAGCATCAACCAAGTTACATAGTCTTTAAGCTTTTTAAGGGAACATTACGAACCTTGTGCAACAAATCTGAGCTGCTTGGTGTAAGCATTTTCTATAACACGCTTCATCCCACTTCAACAAACAGCCATAGGCTGGTCAGCTAATTAAGAGTTAATCCAATGCATATCGACAAATTAAAAAAAAAAAAAAAAAACGATCTGATAAGTAGCAACAGATGGTACAACATACATTAAAAAGTCTTTTTTTTCCATGATTGCCTTCATCATAATCTAAGAAGCATAGTTTCATTTTTTTTCCTACATCAGATTCAACTCTAGCAAACCTGGTGATGTTACAAAACAGATATAACTATCAAGCAAAAAAAAAAATACTATCCCACCCACAACCAAACCTGAATCCAGAACAAGCTGAAAGGTCGTTCAGTGAGGTCGGGGGTGGATGGAGCGACTTGACACCAGAGAAAGAGTGACAGTTGAAGGCTACAATAAGAAAAAGAGAATGGGAATTAAGGAGGAGGAGCGGTGATAGAGGGCACAGAAAATGCAGATGGGTAGCGGAGAGAATAAAAGGCAACAGAGAGATGTGAGATGTGTTGACAAAGTGAGGGAAAAGGAGTTGGTGGGAGAGAAATGAGTCACGGTGAGCCTGAAACAGAATCTATCATCATCTTAACCAGTGGAAGGTGTAGGAGGAAGTGCACTGATCTCTCTCGCTCTCTCTCTCTCATTAGCAATAAAACTGCAGTTGACTGTTCAGCACATGGGGATGAGCTGCAGGAGAAGTTTGTGTATCATAAACTACAAAAATATCCTCAGTAGATGAAGCAGAAAATCTGATTTCTTGGCTGTTTCTTGAAGCAGGATGAAGAAAATGTCCAACAAACAATATGTTCTCCACAGTACAAACAACCTTATTATTGTTATATCAAGACTAATTAAAGCATAGGTTAAAGTCCAACTCACGATACAATCTTGTCATTTTAATATAATTGCATAAAATATCAGTGGTATTCAAACAAATGCATTATTACTTTAACAGCAGGGACCGTCAACCAAATTCTAATTGACATTCATACAAAACTGAATTAAATCTGATTAACCTTTCTAATATCTGATTCATAAAACAGCTAATTAATTATCTTTAAGTATGAATTGTTTGTGCTTTCTAGCACCAGAGTGTGTGACAGAAAGAATGCAGCAAATACACATTAATGACTATACACTGGACAGATGGAGGAACCACTGTGCTGCCTGAGGACTCACTCTGGTCTGGTCTTCTGTCCTGTGTGGACTATAACCACCAGGGTCTTGGTCAGGATCCTGGGAAATGACGAGACCAGAACCAAATTTGTCCACAAACCAGCACAGAGCCTGATCCTAAATATGACATGTTCTGTTCCAGACAGAAAAATCTAATACACAGTACATCTGAATGTAATTATGTCAAGTTCAAACAAAAATCACTCAGTGTATCGGAAGTGCTGAGTGTCAGTAAGAAAAAAAAAAGTTTTACTTACACTTGCACTATTTGTGGAGGGGTTGCATGGGTTCAACTGATATCCGTCAATACATTTTTGAATCAATCTAATATATATTCTGGATTATATGTAAAATCAGGGTACAAAAGTATGTGAAAAATACTTCAGTCACTCTTTTGTGGAAACTTTACACAGCTAGGCAACTGTTAGCTCTCAAGCTAAAGATTCACTACTATCATAACCACATGCTAGCTAGAAAATCTGTGTAGCATTTCAAGCTAGTTAGCTTGCATAGTTCTCACATCTATCTATGTTAGCTAGTAACTCTGCCTCTGCTAGGCCATTGACATTAATTTACATTCCTGTATGTCTACGCACTTCAGCGACGTTGACTAGCTAACTGGGCCGGCGTTTTTGGTGGCAACTTAGCAAACAAGACAGTATTTTTTTTTTTTTTTTTAAATCAGAAAGTTAATTTTCCAGTTTAAATTATTTTCACAGAACCAGCTGCAATATTTCTATCAAGATCATCATTAAAACTTAAAGTATCACTGAATACAAAACATTTGGTGCAAGTTTTGTTGATAGCCACAAAACCAGAGTACATAAAATAAATATCACTCAGGTAGCTTGTTTAAGCTAAATCTGATGAGACAAACAAAGGAATGAAAAATTAATGCTGGATGGCAAATTCACATTTGAAGGTAAAAACCAATATTTCTTCACTTTTACTAAACCTAGCATTGTCTAAATCATACATGTGGGCTATTAAATGTAAGACGCTAGCAACGTAACTTGCATATATGTTGCTGTGATTAAGCAGGACATTTAAGTCTTTAAGGATGAATTTTGCAGGCTGATGTGTGGGTTGGCATTGTTTGCACATTTTACAATTGTATAGTTTTGCAAAATATAAACATTTTATCAACTCTTTATCTCTCCAACAGTATTTAAATGTCAAGTCGAAGGGTCAGTTATTATTTGAGAAACATCTCACAATGTTAAGACTCAGAAAAATCAAGATATCAAAGCCTTGATCTTTGGTTTCTTGCTTTGAAGCTCATTGTGTAAATCATAAAGCGAACAGACTATATATTATACAACAGGGGCTTTTAACTTTGTAAGCCCAGATAATTGCATCTTTCCAGATCCATTGTCAAAAAATAAAAAATAATTTCTCAAGGTAAAAGGTGACACAAACAAAACAAAACAAAAAAAAAACAAAAAAACAAACAACAAACAAGTGTGCGTCCCATGTTGGGTTGTATAAGAAACCGAATTAAAGCCAAAGGCGGACAGTAACCTTGTCTAAACTGACTGACTTTAAATGTTTCACACATCATTTCAAATTATGTTATATTACAGAAAACATGTACAAAGTGGCCACTGTGCAAACAGCCAGACTTATACAAGTTTGGAGAAAATCAACCACAAAACAGAATTGACGTGACACATTATTTGATCTTGAACACTTCAGACACGTTGTGAAACTGAACACGAGCCTTCGAGTTCACTGTCAGTAGCTCGAGTCCATATTCACTGACATGCTAAGATCATGGAAATATCACGTACAAACTCTGATTTGGATAAAATTTTCACATTCAAAAGCCTATAATTCTGTACACATACATAAAGATGGCTTGTCAATTATACAATATTTAGAAAACAGTGCTTCTTACAAGATTATATACATCCTAAGCTGTACAAAACAGATGCAAGAAAACAGAAAAGCATTCATTGCCAGTTAAAAGTGGAGTTGTTTTGTATCTCTACTCGTGTACACCCTTTGTGCTGTACATCACAACTGTGGCTCCTACTCTTAAGTAAAGGGCTCTTAATGTCCTTATGTTATTGTAATAAGACTAAAGTGAAAATGGTCCAGAACTGTGATAAATTGAAGATTCAAACTGGGACCTTAGACGATCACTCCCAAAGGAACCCAAGAGATGATGTTATTTTTGGCAACTGATTTCAGGTTAAGCAAAAAGGAGAAAGTTGACTCACTGCTGATCAATAGGAACATCAAGCGATAAACAGTCTAAATGGACACCGTTGGACATCTCAGTCAGCTTTCGTCCTTTCACACAGTGGCTGCTTGCATGAAGACGGATGAGACAACAGTTAAAACACTAAAGAGAAAATCATGGTGAAAAGGAAGTAGTTGATCCAGCCATACAAGCGAGTATGAGTAAATAACTGATATGTACACAATTAACTGAGTAATTGATACAATGGAATTCTTCAGAATGAGGAAATAAAAAAAAAAAAAAAAAGGTTAGGTGATCCATGAGCTGAATGTGGACTGCTGTGGTCTCCAGTGCTGACAGATGAGTGGAGGAATCTTCAGGCCACTGATCTGATCTTCATCATCACAACAATCATCTGATTCCCATCATCATTTTTCCTTATGGGTGGATTTTTTTTTTTGATTAAACAGGATCCTAAAGTGGTGCAGTAAGAGTTTTCAGCCTGGGAGAGATTGCTGCAGGTAACTATGCATCTCAGCCTGTGTGGAAACGCTCATTACACGTTACAGATGCTGACGCAGCAAGGTGTATCTTTAAACTCTTTGAGGAACGAGTGAGGTGGCAGTGAACTCTTTGCTCTTTTTTTGCTGAATATAAGGTCCAGATTTTTGTGCTGCTGCGGCTGAAGAAGCAGTGTCCCAGGCTTCAGTAGTTAAAGATGGAGTCGTGGATTCAAGCGTTTTTTTTGTTTTGTTTGTTTGTTTTTTTTTGCTGCAGCCAAAATCAAGAACAACTCATCCATGGATCCACTCGTAACCGATCCAGGAGTATATAGTCGATCCTCTTGTGGTATGCACTGCCCCACTGAGATCAACATCAGCCAGCACGAATATAAAAAAAAGGCATCATGAGGCGAAACCAGAATAATGAAGGCAGACATCACCGGTTGATCCCAGAGTTCACAGGTCCAGTCGTTACCAGTTGAACAGTGAGTTCTGTCCAAGAGTCATGAAGTAAATCTGACTGCTGCCGCCCGACTGAACCGAGGCGAAAAACACCTGCGGCAGGAGACATTCAGGTTAGAAACAATGTTCAATGTTTAATCTAAAGGTTTTTTAATCTAAAATATTATTTTTAAACTCCAAAACCTATAGATCATTCTTAATATTTCATATAAAATACATATTTACATATTCTAGTCCAGTGTTTAATGGGTTTTAATACATTATAATATTTAAAGAGTTTATATTTATTGTATTTACTATAGACTATAAACTGGTTTGACTGTAGTTTGAAGTGATTTGTTAAAAGATTTGTTGTGTAAATAGAGTGCGACTCCTACCTTGTCGTTCCTCTCGCACAAGAACTTGAGTTTTTGTGCCTTTTTGTGCATGAAAACCCCCTCCAGGTTTCCTGTGTTGGCAGACCTCAGTTCTATGGCCTTTTCTCCCCAACCCATCACCTGGTTAGACTGAAGGTAAGCTGCAAGAGAGACAGACAGACAGAGACATGAAATAAAGACAGATATAACCTGTAGAGAACAGGAGATATCTGCGTGTGTGAGTGTGTGTTTATGTGTAAACAGTGTGTATTCCCCACAGACAGAACTTCTGCTAGAATAATGACCCACCTGCTGGACTCAACACACACACACACACACACACACACACCCACCCACCCACACAGTCATTACTGTAGTATTTTTAGCCCACCCTGTCCCAAATCTGTCTCAGAATCTGGTTCAAGGTAGGTTCTCAGTTCTCAGGACAGCTGCTGATCTAGAATCAGTGCATCACACTGCAAACCACCACAGCGATGTTCTGCGGCAACTTGAAAGACAGTTTAACTGTTGAATCCATTGACATCTCAATTTGGAAACTGGACTCTGAACTCGAGTCCAAATCTACATCGTCCTTAAGTCCATGTGTGTGAGTGAAACGTACCGACGGATGCAGGCATCTCCCCCCACTGCAGCACTGTGTCCTTGGTGATGCGGCCGTAGGTGTCGATGTAGACACCCTCGTCTTCGTAGCAAACCAGAACCTCTGTTCCAGCACTGTTTGGCAAAATGATGATGGCGTGGGGACGGATAGAGCCCTGGATCTGTGAAGGGAACAAAGCACAATTACGCATATGTTTGGTTTGGTTAAAGTTTGAAGACTTTAATGTTTAAACACTTTGTCATACACAAACATGAAGACCCATCTCTTCAACACTACACTGTAAATAATATACAAACTCTGCTGACAACAGAGCTGACAGAACTCGTCTGTCTTTTTTGACATTCAGTTATTTATTTTAGTTCTTTGGAAAAACACTGAAGACAGTTGAGAGAATGAGATTACACAGAAAACACAAAATGCTGAAGTGTAAGAGGAAAGAAACACAATAAGAGGAAGAGAGGATGTGTATTTACATATTATGAGATAGTACTCTCTCAATGGAAAGAAACAGTAACATGATGAGATTTTATCATCTTATGTTGATTTGATCATTTATCATTTATATCATCTTCTGCAACACTCATCTGAACACAGACTTTGTCCGTCAAGTTAAACTAACAACATATGCCGTGAGTCCACAGACATTTTTGAGCTAATTCACAAAGTGATCGGAACCATCTAATCATCTTAACATTTAACAAATCAGAAACATTTGTTCAACAATGTCTAGAACGACTACTTCAGCTAAATATTCAGCTAATACGAAAGCAGAAAACTAGTTGAGTAATTTGAGAAAGAAAACTCTTCAGGAATCACCCACTAGAGAAACTTAACACCAACATCTGTCACATCAAAAAGTAGCACAACGTTTCCACCAGAAAGAAAAAAGAAAGAACGAAGTGTCATTAACATTAAGCTTTGCAGCAGCTCGCATCTTTACCGACCGGGAAAACGTTTAACAAGAAAGCTCGTTCAGAAAAAAAGTGATGAACAGTTGCAGTCGTGTTCTGTGCTACATTAAGAACTGTAGGTAAAAATAGTTTTATGTGAGAGAGTTTGATACGTTACCACAGTGTGAGCCACCACAATCCTGAGCATCAGAACAGGCATCCACAGCCGCAATGCTATCTTAATCCTCTGCCTTGGGATCAGCATCGTTACATAGTTTGCAGGCAACAATGTGAGAAGCTTGTGTGTGTGCTTGTGTGTGTGTTTCTTTAAGTGGGTGAGTGATGCATTGTGTGTGTCAGAGTAAGTGTTTGTGGGTTAGGTTTGTGTTCGTTAATATATGTGAATTGATTTTAACAGTGATGAGGCAACAGAAATCAGTGTTGTGTGTCGATGTTTTATGATGTTAATGTGAGTGGGTGAGTGTGTGGGAAGATGTGCAATGATGTGCAGTTTAAGTGGAAAAGGTCTGTGTGTAACTGAGTGTGTATCAATACAGATATACAGCTATGAACGCTAAGAAAGCCCCAGAGTGTAAAATGTCCGCAAGAGTAGTCAAAAGAAAGTGAACTATGAGCATGTTGAAGTTTAAGTGAGTGGGTTTAAAAGTGTGTGTGTGGACGAGAGAGTGTTGAGAGCTTCAAAATATGTGAGTTAGAAAAAAAAAGGAAACAGAGTGTGGCTGGAGAGCTGAAATGATATCGCAGAGCAGCAGCAGCAGCAGCAGCAGCAGCAGTATAAGGCACCGGTGTAGTAGGCAGCTGTGTGCACACTCCCTTAATATACCACGAGGAGTCAGAGAAAAAACTCAACAGGAGCGAGAGCAGGTCAGGACACACACACACACACACACACACACACACACACACAGCTAATGATTGTAGGACAGAAGGAGTGTATTTTTAGAGCTTATTTTTCTCCTCATGCGTCTGTGTCTCTACTGCTCTTGCAGCAAACATTAGAGGTGGCTGTGTGTGTAATAAGAAAAGCATTAAGAAATGTGCCAGTCAGAAAACTCTATACACACCTCATACACAGAAAAAAACTATTAGCCAATGAGACAAAAATCAAATGAAGGTGAAATGAGCTTTTCCCAAGTTTATGTTGTGAAATATTTAAAATACAAAAATCTCATATAACTATACAATATAACATAATGATAATATCTAATCATATAATTAATAAATAAATAATAATTATTGTATAAAATAATAATTATACAATAATTAAATCTAATATATAATAGTATAATATAGCATATAACAATGATGATGTTAATCTGCATGACATAATCCTTATAATTTTCATGAAATCAAACTCAAATCAAATGGGAATTTATTGCAAGTTGATGGGACTGGTTCCTTAGACATGTGACATGAAACGTGACTGGTTCCCTGGTTAAATACTCAGCTGTAGCACCGATCCTTGAGTTCTGGTCACCAAAATCCAAGTCAACATTTGTGCTAAAGTTAAAAGGATTCCCTTAAAGTGTAAAATGAGACATGACTTTTTGACCCTTTGACCAGGTCTAATCAGATCATTCTCGTTGAGTTCAAGTGAACGTTTGCCTCAAATTAAAGAAATTTCCTCGAGGTTTTACTGAGATATCAAGTTCACGAAACTAACAGGCGAATGAAACAAAAACAGACACCCACTCAGCACAATCTGAATGCAAAGTGTTTAACAAGCTGGTTTAGTCCACAGATATGAACCAACAAAGCAAATATTCTCTAGAAACACTGGTCATAAACATCACATAAGAAAAAAAGGCTGCAGGAAAAATATTTCAGAACTTTGAGAATAAATACTTTGTGGATCATGAGCCTCCAGTTTCTCTACTTTTGTTAAAAAAACATAATTAACAGGATGTGTCTGGATGTGAATGTGAGTATGACTCACCAGCGGCTGCAGTGAGATTTACATGCCCACATACAGGAAGAGGAGAGAAATATGACCTGCTCTGTCTCTAATTGTACTGGCAGTGGGCGATTTGTTCATATTTAAAGACGCAATTTCATTTGAACAAATCTTTTTGGGGACAGAAAAGTTTACAGACTTCTACTGCAGCTCAATAAATATGACAAACATTACCTCCCTTGTGAAACACTGGATATCAATGTTTTATTTAGCGTACTAAACTACTACTTCTAGCATACTAAGCGTACTGGGACGCACTGATTCTACTCTAAACTCTCATATGGGTCAAAGTCCCAAAACATTTGATCCCACATTTCCTGTAATGCAACTGTGGTGTTGGGTTTTACAAGATTACAATTAAATTGAACTTAAATAGTAATAGCATTTGTCCATAAACATCAGCAATCCTGATCAGAAAAAAAAAACACAATAGCATCTTTTTGACCAGCCTTGACACGATCAATTTCCACAGTTATAATCACAAAATTCTAAATCTATGAGAGGGATTTTGGAGAATGTCTGAACAGAAATCTGAACATGAGTCACAACATTCAGCTGTCAGCTCTTCCTGCCCACGGACTCAACAGAGACAGAGAGAGAGAGAGAGAGTTGGGTAAATGTAGGAAAGAGAAGATAAAAACGAGGAGAAAATGAGCAGATGAACTTCGCCACACTGGATGACAGAGTGGGAGGAGAAAAATGAAAAGATGGATGAAAGAGGAAGAAAAAGTGTTTGACAGTTATAGATTGAGTGGGAGGAAAGAGGAGGGAGGTGGAGAGGAAAACAAGAGAAATAAAGGAGAGCAATGACTGACATGTGTAGACTGAGAGTTGGAGGAGGAGGAGAGCACCCTGAGACCGAGGGGGGAGAGGGGAGGTGCTTGAATAGAGAGAAAACAGCTGATAGATAGAAAAGAAAATGTGGAGGCAACGTCAGGTGCAATAAAGATCTCAAACTAAAGGGAGAATAGTTTCTGTATCATGCAAAAATCTCAGAGATGAGAGACGTTTTTATTCAAATATTTCAAACGTTATATATCTCAAATGACAGACGTAAACTTTTTATCTTCAGTTGTTAGAAATATTCTATGATTGATGAGCGGTGGATTCCCAGAGCTGATCCTCTGTGTTTGACACCGTTGGTCACCGTTGTTAGGGAGCTCAGGTTGCTAGTGTCACTAACAATCACTGAGGAACTACTGATTATTGTAACCACGCTCGTTAAAGTCACCTGAGGTCATGTGACCACACCTGAGAGGACAGATGGAGTCACGAAATGTCATGAGTTTTCGTACATAGGAACAACCTCAAAAAAGCTGCATTCCGTGAGATGGAAAAGAAAAAAAATAAGAAGAATCCTCACAGATACAATAGGGTCCTCGCACTTTCAGTACTCGAGCCCTAAATAGCCAAATGCACAGAGCAAATCAAAGATGTATTGAGGAAACTCTTACATGTGTAGGCAGGTAGAGGTCGTACGGTGTTCCAGAGTCGACATCGATGGCGTGGAACCCGGATAAGGAGCCGTATATGACCTTTAACCTTTGACCTTCCTCCACTGTCAGGTCAACAGACAGCGGTTTTTGAGGCAGAGACCTGAACGACTGGACAGACGTGCACACGAATATACAGTGTTAAGATGATATTGTAAATGAGAAGGTAAAGTTTGAGCACATAAAGTGACATCAGTCATTTCCTTTACTGATGCCCTTTCAAAATAAACTGAGAATATAATAAGAACAACGAGCATATAATCAGAACTGCTACAATGATATTCAATGAGTGATGACTATGACATTTGGAAATGCACTTTGACAGTAATATAGTCAAGAAGAGCATTTTCTGAGCAGAGAGGGTTAAACTACGTAGTGTGGAAAAAAAAGTAGCTCAGGCCACAAAGGATACAAAGAAATAGGACAGTGCTCTGCTGAGACACAGTGTGTGTGAGTCTCACATCCTGGATGTGTCAGGACTGTGTGTATGTGGAAGTGACCCTGTTAGATTTATTTTTTGTCCATGTCTATCAGTGTTTTGTCCTAGATATGCAAAGATGTGGTACAGGCAGAGAGGATGACAGAGGACAGTATTGTTAACCTGTCAGTGCTGGTTTAACAACCTCAGAGATAATAATCAAGGACGAAACTGAACACAATGACACCAGGGTCAATTCTATATGTAACTCCATGTGCTTGAGATTAATTTTTATCCCTTTTTACGGAGGCAGGTTTCGACATGTCATTGATTCTGACTCAATCAGACCTGATGCTGGGGTTAACCAGGGTTATTTTGTGTTGTATCCTGTTCAGATTTCATCCAGTTTTTCTACACTGGAGCTCACAAAGAGATCGCAATACCCTTCTATAACACACGTAACATCGCTCACATTTTACTTAATGTTACCAACCTTGAAGGCCATGAACTTGTGGTAGGGTTTTGGTGCCCAAGCGTACACCTCCACAGCATTCTTCAAAGCGATCACCAAGAACTTGATCTTTTCGTAACGCACTAAAAAACAAGACAAGGTATCAACAAGTCTATACCTGATAACTCTCAGGTACATGCACAATCCTAAGTCTCCAAAAACATTATCTGTGTTCTCCGTTTTTCAGCCAGCAGCAGTAAATATAGTGCTCTTAAAGAAGCACTTATCAGTGCGTACTTACCCACTTTATAGTGTACACAGCCCTCAAGGTCTCCTACTGAGGTCCAACCCTGTCTCTTCTCCACCTCTGGGTCATTATGGAGGATTTTATTCCTTAACCAGGACAGGTAGTACAGACGCAGTTTGTTCTTTTTACCTACAGGAACAGAGAGGGATGGGAGGAATGAAGGAGAACACAGTTTAGACGATGTTTATTCTGGGAAGTAATACTGTAAAGATGGACAGACATGATTTATTAACTGATTCAGGAGAGAACATTCCCTCACTACGTCCTGCATCACATTCATACAACTACACACAATACAACACCCAAGAGTAATTGAGATGTTGAAAATCTTGTGTTAGTAAAAAAGAAGAAGAGAAGCTCTTTCAGGAAAATTTGTGCCTCTGGACTTTTCTCACTTTCCATGCTCAGATTTGTGCTGAATTGCTGCATATCTAGTTCTGTAAATGCTTTCATTAGTAAAGGCAGACACTTTGGAACCACTAAAGTATGAGGCTCCAGATGACAGAAATGCAAAGATCCAGCTTTCTTTGGCTAAAAACACTATAGCACTGCTCTTAGATATTTTGATTTATCTATAGTTTCTTGTTTTTTAAAGAGGTGATGATAAAGACACGGTAGATGACTTATTATTAATCCATGTAACATTTACCAGATATAGTGATGAGTACATTGAGTCCTTCCAGCACATCCATCTGCTGAAACCTTCGTCTGCTGATCAAAGAGTAGACTTTTCCCTGACCGCTGCGGTCCAGCAGCCACAGACCGTTCTCTGTCCCCACCAACAGATTCACACCTACAGAACAAAACAGAGACAAACTTTACACCCACAAGCAACATGCTGGGCCATGTGTCCATCTATCGGTGGAAAATTCCAACATAAACAGAACAGAGCATGGAGTCAAAAAACAGGACAACAGGACCAGTGATGGCATATCAACTTGTAGCATTGATACAAGGATATACGCCAGCAATATACATATATAGCTATATAACAATATGTCACTGTGTCAGTATATACAAAGTAGTATAGTTAAGTACAAACCCCATAGTCCAGCACAGAGAACCTCAGCGTTGAACTTCTTCTTGTACTTGCGTATCTCTGGGGTGTCGCTCTGTGGTCGGATGTTAGTTGGGTTCACATTCACCACAGAACCCTTCCTGTGATTTTCTCTCTTGATTGGTTCACCTTTACCTGCTATGCAAAACAAAAACAATAAACCGGCATCTCTCATGACGTCTCAAGTCTTGTTACATCTCAAGTAAAGTGTTATGTCCAAAAACACCTGTTTTATCTACTTATTGCTGTGGACAAGACACAAAACAGCTGTGTGGTCAGTACGTTTAAATACACTTACTAGGGCTCTGTGGTGGCGATGACATGGGGATCAATCTCGGATCGATGAAGGACAGGAAGGAGGAAGTGGAAGATGAAGAGGTGTTTTTACCAGTTGGACTGCCCACAGCCTGATGAGCACAACAGCAACACAGACATTTATTCCACATCCATACTGTAAAGATCACTTACTACAAGTCTATAACCATTTAAATCACCAACAAGTCTTACTGTATTTCACTTTGTAAAAACAATCACAAGTGAATAATTGGTTCTGAATTTTTGTGAAAACATACGAAACACATAGCTTGCCACAGACATCAATACTAAGGCACTGCTAACACATCAAACTGTCACTGATAACTGTGGAACTTAAACTGTGACACCAACTCCCTCTAGTGGACACACGTAACTAGTGCAACTGTTTAATTTTTTGATAAATAAATAATATACAATAAATAATGTTCTTCAGTACTGATGAACTTCCATATTATTCCATAATATTCTACCATGAACATTTCGGGGACGATATTTTTGAAATCTACAGATGTCGAGTGATAACATGGAGCAAAACATGAAATAAATCAGCATCTGCTGTCCGTCTGACTGAGTTATTCTTACCATACTTGCATGCAGTTCCTGATGTGAGGAGCATCGAGGGGCTGTGGGCGACTGTGAGTAGCTGAGTTCATTTGATTGGTGCTGTTGGCCCAGTGCATGATGGGTAGGACTGGAAGAAGAGGTCTTCTGCACGAGGTCTGGCAGCAGATAAGTATCGTCTGAACCAGTCCGACAAATCTGTACGACACAAACACATTAGTAAGTGTCCTGGAGTGTCTGAAGAAACACGTCTGATTCAACTGATCAAGTCACAGCCTCTTAGTCTATAAATAATTTAATGATCACAAAGCACATGAAACCAAAGCCAACATCAGTCATCACTATGTACAGTTGTTGATGTAGTGTAGACAGCTTGGAAAGCCTCATGAAAATGCAGTGCAGGGTACCTGGTTAAGATTGTGGTGAGGTTGCAGGACGATGCCATCAGGTATTCCTCTGTAGTATTTCCCTTTCCCATTAGACAGTCCAGACCTCAAACACACAGACACAGATTCTAATTTATGTGTTTGTATTTATAACTTAGGAACAAGATCAATTCATCCTCAGGATCAATGGCAATAAAAACAAATCTGGGAAGCCAAAAAATAATAATTTATTTAAAAAATAGTCAACACCGTAATCTTGTTATTCTCACCAAAAGAAGGCACAAATTCACTGGATCATAGTAATAATACTAAAAAAATGCAAAGACTAATGTGGCTTGTTCCTGCAGGTTTCCATCTTTAGATGGTCCAATAATCCTTGATATTTAACTTGCAGTATTTTAAAACATAAACATATGATGTCTTCATTTTCACTGGTCTGCAGAAACTTTCTTGTCTTTCTCAACAGAGGAGTAGAATCCGAGAGTCTTTGCACTACTTCTTCTCTAGTTCTAAAAATGAGTTTCACAATTGTTGTCAACATCCTCCATGTATTTGCAATACATCACTTTTCATTGAAATTCTTTCTTAATTCCTTTGTGTGTAGGCGTCGTTTGTTTTTCAGATTACATGACAGGAAAAGATCATGTGACGTGTGTGGTGCACTTGTATTACGATGTTACCTGTTACGGTCTTCTTCATCGCTGCTACCGACCTCGTCGCTGGAAGACGAGTATTCTGTGGCTTTGTTAAACCTACTGAGAGCGGATTTCATACCCTGAGAGGGTGAAAATTTAAAAAAGGAGAAGAAGAAAATAAATATAGATTAAGACAGTTGCTCGTTGTTATTCAAAGTATTTTCTTGCCTGAGTTCCACAATGAGATTAACTTGCCTTCTGTGAATCTTTGATAATTCAAGTGTATGTAGGTGTAAGATAAAAAATAAAGACAAACAATTCTTAACATACTTGTGAATGTCCGCTGGTGACATTGTCTTGTATGTTTCTGTGCTGCTGTAGACGGTGATGTAAAAGAGGACTCTCAAGCTTGAAGTAACCTACAATACAAACACATTAGAAGCAGTTATGTAGAGAAAACAGTGACACGGTGGTAAGCAAAACAAGACCAGATTCACACTGCTGGTGGAAGTTACAGAATAAATATCATAGATAAATAAAGCCATATATGTGTATGATGAGAGACAGTCATGAAATGTGAAAATGTGATGTCACATGAATTACAGTCAGACAAGAACTGCACTTCATCCACCAGTTTCTGTACAGCCGGGGAACCTGCACCAGGATTCTGTTTATTGACTTTAGCTCAGCATTTAATACAACTGTGTCAGAGCTCGTCCACACCAGGCTGCCCCAGCTGACTGTGGCTAAGCCTCTCTGTCTGTGGATCACTAACCTCCTGACTGATAGAAAGCAACACATGAGGCTGAGGAAAGCACAGCAGCTCCCTGCTGACCATCAGCAAAGGAGCACCATGGGGCTGCATGCTCTCTCCTCTCCTCTGCTGTTTGCACATGACTGACTGCACCGACACAAGTTTTGCAGATGACTGTCATTGTCTTTTTGGACAGGATGAGTCTGTGTACAGACAGGAAGTGGTGCAACTAACAGCCTGGAGCTGAAAACGCTCAGGACAGAAAAGCTGACAATAGACTTTAAGGAAAAAACATAACAACGACCCTCCCCATACTCACCATGATGAGCACGCTATAAAACTCAATTGTGATGGAGAGGAACTGCAGAGTTTGGTCAAAGACCATCTTAAAATTACACTATAATTTGACCCATCATTCATATAAAAGTGTTCATTAGAGAAGCTATAATGTTCTGACATATGTGGGTCACATTTATAAACTTGCTGCTCACTGCATATTCTCTAATTGAAACTGTTTTTGTTGCTAGCATCCTGGTTTCAAAGCCTTTGAGCAAAAGATGAGGACACTGGTTTTCTACAACATTTCTAGAGGGTAAGAAAAATACCAAATCTCTTATCCTACTCCTGACATAATTAATTTGCTCAGCATAAATATTAATGACACACACACACTGGAAAGCAGCTTTTTTATCAGTTGCAGAAAAAGCAGAAGAAAGTCTTTTTACCACACTGACGCTGTGTGAGTTTCTAGGAAAAATCTCTGAACTGTGGCTCCAAACAAAGACAGCTGAGGCCAGCAGCCAATTTGAGTGGGAGGCATCAAAAGTTGTTTCCTTCCAACTTCACACAGAGGGCAACTTTGAAAACATATTCTCCACCAGCATCCTCTCTTCTCTATATCTCTCCCAGTAGCTACAAGAGCAGTTTGCTTAGGACACAGAGAGGGGAGCTTTGAAATAGATGAGATGTCTCTCATTGTTTCTAGACACACAGGCAGAGGAGACAAGCTTTGAACATATTACTCTGGGTGGTGTGAGCTTGCTTCTTACAGTAGTTGTGAAGCTCATGGTGGGCTTGGTGTGACTACATGTGATGATACTGTTTAGGGTGGGGGATGTACATATCTATTGACTTATGTGTGTTTGTGGTGCGTGGGCTGAGCTGAAAACCACCAACTTAACGGTTATGGTCTAAGTTTAAATAAGCAACCAGACTTTTGTGAGACAACAAAGGGCAAACATCAGTGGAAAACAAGACAAACCACTAACACTAACATTAAGACGACATAGCTTTGCATTCATTTCATGCAAGAACCTAAACAGAAAATAAATCTCAAAATTTTACAATCCAGATCTTTAATACAAAGTAAGACTTGGATTATTTTGAGATCAGAGATGACAATAGCAGTAGGATTTAACAGTCTGTATCCGGGTTTTAGTTTGTACAGCAGACAATAGCATGTGACTAAACATAGAAAGGTGCTGGGTTAAAGCTGCACAGACCTGGGTGGTTGCCGCTGGGAGAAGAGACTCCATGAGACATAGACCTTCCACTTCTATCTGCTATAGACACTGGACTGCCACTAGAGGGAGAGAGACACACACACATGCAGTGTAAAGAACAATAGGTAAAGTAAGGAAGGTAAATTATGTCTGATATTTCTATATGTTGTGATCTCGGGACCATCCTTCAGGCTGCCACTGTACAATGACCCTATTTAACTAATTATTACTTTTACATACTTTAAAATAATCGATAAACTAGATAAACTAATCTGATCTACCAATGACTGATAAGTCTCTAATGGTGAATACAAGCGTACTGAGTTTTTCTTTGATATAAACCTTAAGTGATAAAGTTTCACTAAAGCTGAGAAGGAAACTGCTCTCAATTTAGATACTGATACTATACCAGAGATTATGAATGCTAATGCTATTTAGGGTTCTCCAAAGACACATAACTTTGATATTGTTACACTCTTTTGTAGTTGCATCTATTAAACATAGAGCAACCTCTGGAAAAATGTGTTGATGCGTTAATGCTAATAGAGGCTAAAACACACGGATGCATCAACTGATTTTGGTGCTGTACAGGAAGTGAACGGTGGTGGATTTATCAGTTTTTAGAATTCACCAGAATTCAAGAAGTGGTAGTTACGTGTCAAAAAAAAAAAAAAAAAAAAAAGTCAGTAATGAGCTGCATATAGCTGCAGGGAGCTTCATAACTGAGTGATGATTCTCTCTTGTTTGAGTCTATTCGCAATGTTCATCGGAAAATATTGATAAGTGAAGGAAAAAAGAAAAATCTGTAGCGGTGTTTTACCTTGAAGAAGTTCTCTTGTGTCCCATCACCAGCTCCCTGTGGTAAAACTTGGAGGTAGTGCGTTCTGGGACCTGTAATTTACAGGAGAGCACTCAATATATCAGACTTGAGGTTAATGAAAACACAGCGATGGTGGCGTCCTGGTGGTCCTCATCGCTTCTTTCACTTTTCATGGGTTTGTCTTTACAAGGATTCCACGTCTAACCCTGCAGGGTCTGAGCTAATTATAGGGAGGTTTCTGCAGTTATGAAGCTTTATGTACAACAACTTCTACAGTACCTTAAAAGCTGTAGAGCAAAGTGCAATAAAATTTTTAATAACCCAGTGGGAGATATTTATTGCTCTGAATCTAATGAGATCATTTGGATTCACTATTTTTTAACATGTCAGTGCCACTCCTCAATAATCCTGAAAACCACATCCAAATCTGACATACGCTGTAGAAATATCCACGTCAGCGATATTTCAACAATGATATGATAAGACACATGCAGCATTGTGAGATCGACAGTAGATCAGTCAATGCAAGGGTGGCAAAGTTCTATTTTTTTCAAAAACATCTTTCAACATCCGATTCTTCTCAAACACTGTGCGGCCGACCAGCTGGTGACCTTTTAACCTGTCATCTCCTGGGTCACATGACCCAGTTACAGAGAGGAAGACACACCCAACAGAGCAGGAAGAGAGCTGTGGGAATACCTATCATACTCTGACAAGTTGCCCACATCCTGCATCTGGCCACCCTGCACGCATGCACGCACACACACGCGCGCGCACACACACACACAAAATGTCTGTTCTTTCCTGTCTGTTGTTGTAGCAGAAACGTATGGTGATGATTTTAAAATCAGTGTTTCTTGAAGATTACAAAAACTTTATAAGTGGTGACATCAAAAAATAAAATGGCTGTAAAAATCCTAAAATGCACAACTGTGCCATCAGACATTACTGTCACATTGTGCCATGGTTTTTAAGGCCACTACAGTTTCTAACAGCAGCTCCAGTTGCCACCCTGCAGTCACAGGAGAGAGTAGTGAGTTATTAACTGCTCTATCGATTCCATATGGCCTCCTGTTAGTTCAACAACACAACGTAGCAAACTGACAGCTTTATTGGGCTCCCCTCCTCTTCGTGTAGTAGTTATTGGCTGTTCTATCAACTCCATATGGTGTTTGGTTAAATACACCTAACAACATATTCTCTTGGTAAAATACCTAGTGGGGGAGCAGAGACATTAGAGGAAGAGAAAATGTGAATGATGCATTTTGGAGAACAGGAGGTTTGTTTATCACAAAGATGGTTTTAGTTAGAGGCAGCTCACAACAAACCGTGAGATAAAACACAGAACCTCTGTGCCTACCAACAGTATGCCAACCCTGTGCAGTGTGCACCTCTTCCTTAGCGTGCACACGCACACACACACACACACACACACACACACACACACACACACACACACACACACACACACACAGGCCACATCCTGAGTCTGATGTCAAAATAACAACAAGTTCCGCTTTCAATAGTGAAACAGAACAAGCATAATTTTGATATACGTCAGTTCTCTAACCTGCTGCTCTTTAACCCAATGTGTCGTTCAGAAGCTCAAATGACAGTTGTTACTCACTTTGGGTGGTGCATCATCCCAGAAGACGTCATCAGTTGGAGACATGGGAGACAAGGGGGATGCGGGGGAGAATGGAGACAAGGAGGAAATGGCCATGTCTGACATGGAGCTGCTGTGAGGGGCATCTCGAGTCGAACGCAGATTGGCATTCTGTGAAAATAAGATGTTGGTTGTTAGTGACATTAATACTTACAGGATTACACCTCTAAATCCCAGGAGAACTGAAGCTATAATATGAAGAAGATGGCAGGAAAGATTTAACTGGTATGTACCTGGTTGAGATGCGCTCTCTGCATGGCTGGGGTGCAAGGACTAGAGCTGCTCCCTGAGCCCAACCTTGAGTGCACCTGGCTGGGAAGACCAGCAGCCAAAAGCAGCCTGGCTAAGTTTGACTCCTGGAAGTCCATCTAAAACACAACACGCATGAACATGTGTGTCTTAAACTATATTAAGATCAAATTAGTCCAATGGATCAACACCGAGTTAATTTTAGTACATATCTATATAAATATATATACAAATATGGAAGAAAAACAATAATTGGATTAACTGATCTGCAAAATGAATGAGCATGAACTTTGGTGATGATGCAAGAGATAATGACAAATAACTGAACAAGAAAGATTTTGATGAATAATAAACATGCACAGAAATGACTAAATAAGTTAAACACTAGTATTATCAGTGTAACTTTTGGTGATATATCATATAAAACCATTCCTCTTGGATATACTGTTACTGAAGTTTTGGACGCCTGAGTCAGAGTTTAGGAATAATCTTACAACCTTGATGTTCACATGAGAAGATTAACAAACATTAGGACTGAGCGTTGTGATGTGATGCTCTGTAAACCTGCTGCTAAGTCAGGCATCGACACCTGCAGCAAAAAAGTTCTTTGATACTGATCATCTGACAGCAGCTTAAACTGTAGGGGAAGTTAGAGAAGACCAAAAACAGGAAATAACCACCGTGTAGAGTTGGCATAATCTGTTTTGTCGACTTAACAGAGTTGTGGAAAAAAAAAAAACTACTCTGACTTTCAACTAGCTGTTTGAAAAAGCCTTCTAGAAATGACACCTTGGGTCTGTTTCCTGCTCATTCTCCTTGTGTGGTTTAACTCATTGAACAACAGCAGCTGTGAAACACACACTACTGTTGAACTGCACACAGAATCACTAAATTGAATAAGGCATTTACATGAAAGGATTAAATTGTCACAACTTTGCAGGAAAAGTTGAGTTTTTGGAGTTACACACAAGGCAAAATGAAAAAGGTCACTGCTGGCAGACTGTCTACAGCAGTGAGCTCTGCTGCCAGACTCTGCCCTCACTTGTTCCTTGGGTAACTGTATTGGTTCAAACTGCCAAACATTTTGCTTACTTCCTCCAGACGATTGTGACCTTTAGGTGAAAGAGGTCTGTCAGCTAAGATTAAGGATGACATGGATAAACAGGGTAAGAAAAAGGAATGGAAAGGAGGGAGGGAGGGGGGAAAGGAAAAATGAAAACATGGGACGACTAAAAAGAAAGTGAGGGGTGTGCGACAGGGACAGACAGACAGACAAGAGTGAAAAAAGTGGAATGTGGAGGCGATAAAAGGTGTGAGACGGCTGAGGTGGGCGGAGTTTTACCGCTGAGCGCTGGCTGTGTGTGGAGCGGCTGGGCGAGGAAGCAACAGCAGCAGCAGCAGCAGCAGCAGCAGCGGCAGCTGGGTTCCCACTATTAGCTGTTAGCTTCTGGACAGATGCCACAGGCTTTTCCCTCTGCCTCTGTCTCTCTCTTTCCCTCTCTCTCTCCCTGTGTCTGTGGTCGTGCTGCAGCGACAGGAGCTGGGTCTGGTCCTTGGGCAGGGTGCGGTGAGATCTTCTGCCTGCTGATGGCTGCTGATGCTGGGCCAGAGCCTGGGGCTTGGCTTGTGGCGGTAGCTGCTGAAGCTGGGAGCGCTGGGCCTTGTTGTGAAGCAGCTGGTTTTGAGCCACGGCTCTCTATGTAGCAAACATGAAAAGCACACATAGGAACTAACAGAACCTGGGAGCGTGTAGTGTGTGTAACTGTGTTGAAGGGGGGATCTGTCATAGCAAATACACCAGTATAAGACTTTTTTAGATTCCTCTGAGACTTGTGATGATATTTTCACACAATATCTCACACTCGTCAGTCTCATTCATACTTAAGACACTCAAGCTTACAAGCTATTTTTATGTCAGCAAATTAACAACTCATCATTTTCAACTGACTTCAAAATAACATACAAGCCCACTGAGATTCATACATTCTAATTTTGTAAAATTACCTTTGCAAATTGTAAATCAAATCAAATAATTTCATGCTCAAGTAAGAGGAAATAAAGTATTTATGATATTTCAGATTCCACTGAGTCTTTCATCTGATTACTTGCATTGATAGTAATACTTGCTAATTCTTTAAAGTTGTTCTGCGGTGAACATGCAAAGTGAAGAGAAACAGAAACTGAATGTGGCCGCTCCCAGGTTCTGTAAAAACTGATGAGGCAAACCTCACAAAGCATACACTGCATCAGAAGCTGATCTGATTCACAAACCCAGCACAAACATATTCATATAATACTGTAAATACAGCAGTGATGTACACAGAAAAGCTAAGTAGTGTAAAGACTATATATAGACACGTAGCGCACGTATCCACTTTCACACATCCAGGAAGTTCACAGACAAACACACACTCACACTTCTGCTATAGTAACCTTTAAAGAAACTTTCAGGGACACCAAGACATATAGTTCCTCACTAAACAGAACAAGGGAAAGAAATGTAACGCTCAGTGTGTGTGATCCAGCCATGAAGCTCGTCTGCGAACGCTGCTGCCACATGACAACTAGTGCGTGGACGATTTATGTGAATGGTGCCATAGAAGAAGAAACCACCTGAGATTTAATGCTGTTTTCTTGTGAATGAGAGGACAATAACTGACTCACTGAGAAGTGAAATTCTCAACATGCCATCAACCAGCCATAGTAACACACCAGCTGTCTTTGTGACTAAGAACGAGGTCTGTTTTCACAGCAATACTAAGAAACAATCCGTGTCAGCCATCTGCAATTTACCATCCACATCACCACTGAAGAATGGTGACTAAACACATACACCTCGTGGTTTTATATGGTAACAACCACAGATGACCAAAATAGAAAAAAAATGGGCCAAATGACTTCATTTCATGAATATATTATTACATTTCTTCTTTCATATGACATTATGGGTTCTAACTCTTTATATAATGTATGTAAAAATACGTAAAGGACAGCCGATCCTATAGTAGGATTCCAGCAAAGACCAGTGGAAGGATTTGACTTAATAATGCAAACTGTAGTGACATGTGAAACAGCGAAGTATGTCAGTTACATGACTGACCTCATGAAAGTTTAAGAGCTTGTTCAAAGGGTCATCCAAGGTCATGTACTGTACAAACTAAACAGCAATAAAACTAATCAAAGAGCAACAACAACTGTATTAAATTACATTGTTACTTATCAAAGATGTGATCAGATCAGTGACACAATCTTGTAACAGTTACACAAATTACATCCATGTATCCATCTGTTTCCATTTCTTTCCATTTCTACATGAGGGGCTCATTCTCACAGACACTTAAAAGAAACAGAGAGAGAAAGTATATTCAGAAAGAGAGAAGTCATAGCAAATGCAAAAAGAGATATGTTAATGAATTTATGTGTCCGAAGCCCCCACTGAGTATTAGATGAGATGAGTAACATTTTAGGAAGAAAAAACCGAGAGACGAGCTGAAAGAGAGTAACTAGAAACTGAAGAGGTTTCGTGCTGAGAGCGACGGACAGAGGAGGCATGCTGGGATCAGTGGAAAGAGAGGAGAGGAGGAGAAGGAGGGATTTAAAAACAAACATGATGCCGTGCTGTGATAAGCACTGGGCTAAACGCTTGTCAGAATCTGACACTACTGATATGAAGCAGTGTATCTGGCAGAGTCCATCACAGATACTGAAATAAAACTCTAATCTTTTACCGTCTCCCTTGATTGAAAACTTTAAAATGATCAGTTGCCTCAGTTCCACCAGGAGCATCACACAGACAATCACAGCATGAATCAAACAGAGTGTCTCTGGAATATTTAATACATGTGCAGCATAAATCACAGACAGCGATTCAGACTATTTACTTTGTTCTTTTCCCTTTTGATGTGTTCACTACGCCTTTCTCTTCACCTGCCCTCAGTCTGTCAGTTCTTTATTCTTAATCCAGATCAGTGAGACAGACACAAGTCAACTTGTCTCTTCTTCCCTTTCTTACACAAACAGTTCCACTTATATTTCAGTCTTTGGATTAAAACATGTTTGTCTCTTCAGGTCTAAGAAACAATATTATCCTGTCTCAAAGTGGGATTATCAGCACGTTATTTTCTCCGATAAATTATCAATAAACAAATTCAGAAAAGGTAAAATAAACAAGGTCAGAAAATACTGTAAAAAGGATGTTTTTTCAATCTACAACAGTCCTAAACACAAAAATACTGCACATCTTATCACATTAACTGACTCACTGACTGACTATTTCAGCTGCAAGTCATTAAGCCAATGCAATTATATACGACATTATTTTATATTGTTCCCAACACACAAACTGTTCCATGATAAATTAGTGTTAACAGATTAAACAGGTAACAAAGAAGGGAATCAGGTTATGTGGGGGGAAAAAAGAAAATTTGACATGTTGAAATCATTGAAGAGAAAGAAAGAAAGAAATCTAGTTCTCCTGATAGGTTAGAGGTTTGCACACACAAGCCCACTTAGCACATCGTAAAGTCCAACTCTATGTGTCGTCACCGACCAAAGCAGCTCCATGAATCACAACAGTTCAGATTAAAAAAGATTCCACCTGTTCTCATGAACTCTGGGAAAAACTGAAGAATTTAGAACAAAATAAAAAAAAATAAGGGAGTAAAGGTTTGTTACCTGCTCTCCTGTGGAGTCCAGAGGCCTTACTGACACATCGGTGCTGCGCTTTCTGCCCGACTGGTCCTGCTCAGGACACACACACACACACACACACACACACACACACACACACACACACACACACACACGGTTGAAATCACACAGCCACATGGTTGAATTAAGATATCTACTAGTATATTCCATGACTTTGATTACTTTCTGTTTAACCCTAAAAAATGAAATTCACCTGTGTTCAAACTCTAAAATCCTCTTGTTCATTATTATCATAATTATCTTGTAATATCCTCTCAAGAATAGAGGTGGTAACACTCACACACACACACACACACATACAGGCTTGCTTTAATTAGGGTACACTAAGGTTTTACGCAGATTCTGAGAGGTGGGAACTAAAATATTCAAAATGTGCAAGATGGCATGGAGCTTTTAGCCACAGCCTCCACTCTAAATATTTCATTATGACCTCTTTTTGAATCTCTCCTGAAAAATCCTTGCATGCCCAAATAGTCCAAACTGGGCATTCATAATATTTAATTGAATTTACGCTATTTAAATATGCGCAGTGGTTGCATAGTTGCTTTTAAATTGTGTTTACACACACAGCTGGGAACGGGAAGGTCACATTCAACAGCCCATCATTTGAAACGAGGAACGAGGAAGATTAATAAAACTTTGACGATGATGTTTGTTGAAATTTGATAATGAACCAGGGAGCTGATTGAGAAATAACCAAACGTGAGCGTTCACACAGAGTCTCAACATATGGATTAAAAAGATTAATAGTGGATGTATGGTTCATGTAACACCTGATGCAAATGCTGCACTGAGACCTGGAAAAAAAATCAACATTAGTGATTTCTCAAATAAGCAATTGCAACTATGTTATCTTGCATGAAACAAACAAACAAGTTAAAAAAAAAAACACTTTGCAACAGGAAGGCACAAGGTTCACGGGAAATGTGGTCTGTCACTGCTGCAGGTGTAACATTGATCATCGCAGCTTCCACTACACTCGCATTTATAACTGTTTTAATTCAACAAAATCACCCTTTTAATTATTTATATAAATGCGAAGTACATGTTTTATTATGTACCTAATTTGAAGTAATTTCATTTTGTCTGCAGTGTTTGTAGAAATGTCTGTGGACTGATTTTATTATGAATAATCATCTTCGCACAAACGCAGCGTTCAGTAAATCTGGTGGTAAAAATGAAACAATAACACTGTCACAAAAAATTATCTAGCACAACGCTGATCCCACTCATCTTTACTGAAAGGTCAGGTTGTCTACAGATGAATGATAGCACCAACACCCGTTTGCCCCATCGCATTCACCCTTACATCATAACAGAACAATGGCAATATGAGTGAAAAGTCTTTTCACTTGTGCCGAGATAACGGTTTTGGTGAATGTGCAAGTCTACAAGTTTCAGTAAAATCTGCACCTGGAGGTTTCCCACTTTAACCGCAGTTTGCTGCTACTGAGCAGTTCTGCTGGTGCGACTAAAGGTTCAGAGCAGCCACAGAAAAACAAGATTGTGCAGTGAAAAACAAACCTGCTAGTAGTTCTGTGAATGATTATTTGAAGCGTGGTACTTAAACTTCACCATTAATACCAGCATACTAACATACTCACAAAGCTAACAATGCTAACATGATGTTTTTTTGTCCAGCCTCACGTGACTCTCAAAGGTTAAACATATTAATAATGAAAGAATTGATGGATGTATGTGGTGTTTACGCCATTTTAGTTTTCAGTGTTAGCATTCTAATCTTCGCTTATTAGCACTGAACACAACACAAACCACAGAAATGGTAACATTAGCTGAAGGTCATAGGGGAATGGATAGTATCCCATCATGCATTGAGGCAATGTAGACTATCAAAGGGAAATCGTACTATCTTCTTTCTCAAATCACAAAAGCGAGCGGTTTGTTGAGTTGTGTAATCGCCGTGCTGAGACTAAAACCCCACTTGTCCACTTCTGTAATCTCAGAGCCACTAACACGTCACTGAAACAGGCCACGCTTGCCAAATCAATCAATGTATGAACTGATTGGAACCAATCAGCTCAGAACCTGCACCCGCGCTGATCTCCTCATCTGACAAAATACAAGACATCACATCACACACTCACTGAACCCGTCACATAATTAAATGCAAATGCATTAAAACTTAATGAAGCATCAGATAGATCCATTACGCAAGCTGAACTTAATGACTTAGAGGCAATCTGTGTAATCAGAATCCAACATGCACAGATAGTTCTCACCACACACACGTAAGCATGGCAAATAGCCATATAATATAACTAGACAGATATTAATAGCACTGAAATACAGCGTCTTCTTCATGAAGAAATCACACTCACTAACCTGCTCTGTGGTGTTAATATACACCTATTGAAACTCACTGGTGTGTGGGATAGATTCATCAAGCATGTGTTAAAATTAATGACTAAAAAATGAATGTGCAGTAGCAGAGAGACCTATGTGTCTTTGTTTAAAATGACTGGAATTGGCAGAGACACTTCACTCTGTCTCAAGATACTTTGTTAAAAGTGAGCAGTCGCTCTGTAACTCTGCTGCCGCCACAAAAACGTGATGTGTGTGATGTTCTAAATTAAGTTGTAACAAGGTGAAAGATACTCTTATATCAATTTCACTGAAGTGAAATACTTTCTTCTAAGCGAAACTGTAGAATGTAAAACAAAGGATTTCTTAAACTTATTCAATCTAAAATTGATGTACAAAAACTTTTGAAAGTCATTTTTTTTATATAGTTTAATTCCTCAAAACTTTATTCGAGCTGCAATTACCTACCAGAGGTCCTGTTTGATGTAAAGATGTAGCGATTAAAAATGAGAATAAAGCTCCTGTTTCTGTCTTGAGACGTCAGTTTCCATCTCACAAAAGTTCTGTTTGCGACAGTGAGGAGAGACTGAGCGGCTGGCAGGTGCAACCATCGCATCAGTGCAGCTCGCATCAAACACACCTCGACCTTATGAGTTCATGTGTTAACTCAGGGCAGTATTAAATATGAACAGAGCCTGACGCACACACACACACACACCGTAAAAACAAGCAGCCTGTGTGTTTCAAACACTCACCCTGCCAAGAAATGTTTGTGGCAGGTGAGTAACTTGACAGCTTTACTATTGCATCAGCTATATATTCCTTGAAATCTATGGACATGACATATTTTAATCATCTTTCTATCAAGTAGCTCTGGTGCGAAGGTCAAACTCTATCATTTACACAGGCCTCATACCGTTCATACATAACTCATATTTTTGGTTCTGATGTCAGCTCATGTGCAAAGCTATTTGATACCCTCGGTGCAATAAGTGTATTGTTAAGAAATTTCCAACAGACGTAACTTAACACTACAAAGCTGAATTGATCAATGTTTTTCTATGAATAATGGGTCAAATTTCTTTGAATTGTGTAATGGAAATTTTGTGACACTCATTATCCAACTCTGCAGTTCCCCTTAGTGCATTCTGGTTCACTGCTTTATATTTATGACGCAGAACTTAGCAGGATTGTTTTGTTTTAGTATTCCCCACCACCCCGAATAGACTGCTGATTTATGCTCTAATGAATTCACTACTGTTGTTATCCTGAACCAAGCCGAAGACACACACAAAACAAAACAATGAATGTCATTTTAAGCAAATACAAAATGAGAAAGGTCTCACTGCTGTCAGCTGATGGAAATTCACGCTTCCTTAAACAATTCTTATTCTTAGTATTTTAAGTGTAGTTTGCTGTATCTGACATCACATTTAGCATGCTAACATGCTAACAGTTGATCTAGCATTTGAAGTGTCTTCATGAACATGTACATCAGTAGAAAAATCTCAGGTGATCACCAAAGTCAACAACATTTATCTGCTTTGGACCGAGTTGTGAACCAACTGACCGACACACTATTTATCATCACCATCCAGAGTCTCGTTCATATACAAAAACACTGACACTTTCTGTTCTCCTATGTAATTCTAATAACTCTAAAACACATCACTGCATTCTGACCAGTACCAAATTCTTCATTACCGGCCTCCTGTCACTCCTCCTGTTCCTCTCATCCAGTAAGATTTTGTTGTCATGGAGATCAGATTCCTCCCCGAGAAAGATTTCTTTAAGCTCGGCCCACTGAAAAGCGCAGTCAGTCAGCTGCTGCCTCTGCTGCTGCAAATAGAAAACATACGCGCTGTGATCAAAAACAACAAACTCAAAACTGTAAAAGATGCAACTACATAAACATGAGCTACAACAAAGGGATTTTGAAGAAGTGCAGCCTATACTAAAACTTCAGCTTTTAATTCATCAACCTTTCGCACAGTTGTAACAGCTGTGGTTACTGTAGGTGACACGATATTCATACAAACAATGAGAGTTTCCGAGGCTGAAGGCGTTAGAGCCGTTAGAATGGGCAGGGTAAGGATGTGACTCAGCAGGTGGAAGGTGACACCAAACCTCTTCTTGTAAAGATGTCATCTTTCTACCCGTCCTCTGAAAATGTTCCCTCCTAACTGATCTACAGATGCTGAGTGAATACAGACGAAACATGTGTATGAGCACAACTTACATCCTCTAACTTCTGCCGTTGCTCGTGTTGTTGTTGGATCCTCTTCTGTCTGTCAGCCGCTAACTGCTGCTTGTATCGTTCCTGCTCTGCCAACTGTTGCCTGTGCTGCTGTAAAGCCTGGACATGAATACAATCACATTTTAATAGAATGATAAAAACCACACGGCAGGCTTTGATGTCTTTGAAGTGAGGGTTAAACACATAAGTAGCGGCAATGGAACGACAAAAAAAGGCCACATTGAGGGAATATAAAGTCATGCTGTGGATATGCATTGAAACTTTATTTGTAAATACATATATAAACACACCTACAGAAACCGGGTGCCCTGATGGAAAGATTTAAAATGACGCCCACACATGGTTTAAAAAAAACTGTGTGGCTTCCCCTGCAGCTGTTCACCTGTGACTCTCCATTTGTTGTTACTGCGTAAACCCTGGGGTGGTTCAGTGAAGTAGCAACAGCAAAGATAAACATAACTTACATAACTTACCACACAAAATATGTAGCACGTATGAGTTCACACGGCTGTTTAATAAGCCCACTGGCTGACTGCTGAGAAATAGGATCAGAAGAAATGAACCCTCTACTTCCACAACTAATATGATTTATTTTTTCACACTTGACTTGACTCACTTGACACATGATTGTTGTAATAAAAGGCCAAAATAAAATGAATGAAATTTGGGTGTGCATGAATACAACTGTTAGTACTGTGGCTACTGGTTTGGCTATGAGCAATAGTAGTAGTAGTAACAGCATGGTAGCTACTACACAACTATTATAATTAACATGAATAATTATTAGAACTTCAGCTTGCAGCTATTTTCTTTATTAATTAATCTGCTAGTTGTTTTCTCCATTAGTGAAATGAAAAACTATCTACATAATTACGTCCACTTCATGGAAATGGCTTTCATTTGCTTATTACCACAAAGAAAAACAATGAACAATCTAATTCAAGAGGGTGGTATTAGTGATTATTTAAAATTTTGGAAAATCAAAAAACAAAATAAAATAATAAAAAAAAACAAAAAAAAAAAACAAAAAACACAAAAAAAATTAACAAAAATATGAGGAATGAATTGTGTGTGCTATATTGCGTTTTAAAAGAGCACTGATGGTTTCATTACTGCACATTAGTGTCAGGATGATAGATTGAGTGTAAGCTAAGGGTCTACCTGTTGTCTTTGTTGACCCCCGCCTCCTCCGTGACCCACGTCTCTTCCTCCTTCACGATCTTCTGTCTGTAAACGAAGAAACTCCCGTCGTAATGTCCACTCGCCGGGAACATTCACAATGGAGCTGAACGAGGTAGATAGAGACAGAGAGAGAAGGGGAATAGTGAACGTGATAATAACAGTTAGACAGTAATGTAGTGGAGCGCCAGCAGAAAATGAGCACAGTTACACAAATACACTCTTAAAGCTCATCCTAGGAGACAGTGCTCAGCTCTTAGTGCCATCTGCCGTTTGATGTCCGGGGACAGTAACAGAGGCTACTGCATCTGTCCCCGAACATTAGAGACACACACGTCCTGTCATGATTCATTAGCAATGAAAGCACTGAGCACTTAAGTAGAGGGAAGGTTCACAGTGACACAAGTGTTAATGCATCGACAAACACTAAGAAAAACACTGATAATGATGGTGATGAGATCCTACCTCCATGTTTCCATGGAGTCATCAGCTGTGGATGTTTAAGTCGGAGCATGTGAAGAAGGAGTTTTTCCTTTTTTTTTGAGTTGAAATTTCTGCATCATTTGCTCTGGTTGTTAATTATTTCTCTATCGCACAGGTGAGTAATTTCTCATTACACACAGATCAAATGTCTCCAACAATATTTGAGCCATGAGTAACACATAACAGCACTGTCATCGGCTCTGCTCCCAGCCAGGCACCTTCTGTCACAGCCTTCTACCTCTGCCCTTGTTTTCTCTCTTTCTTTTCCTTTTAATTCTCAAATAAAGGCTAAACACCACAACGGTATTTGCACTTTGAGTAAAAAGGCTTTTACCTTGGTTCTCCTTCCTCCTCTGTCACCTCATCATCATCGTCGTCACTGCCACTGTACTCATACTCTGGACCCTCTGAAAGAAAAAAGTCAGAGGTTATTGGGAGATTAACTTATTAATTATTAAGATGATTGTCACAGGAAGATGTTACAATGGGCTCTGGGAATTTGTACCATTGTCTGATACTGATTATTGATTAATCAATTTATCAGCTCTATTAGCTGAGTTACAGTGATGACTCAAATATCCATTAGCCATATTGGGTCCAATGTCACTGTATTGTTCATGTTAATACTCGCTTCATGGCTGTGTCTCCTGTTACATTAAGAATTCAGTGTTGTCAGGGTTGAGGTTTGGTGGTGGGCGGAGCTTTGGTTGAACACTTCTGATGTGTAAGCACTGGTGTGGGTATGTATTCTTCTCTGGCTTTCTGAAGCAGCCACTGTTTCATTAAAAATTCCTCCATGGCCTGATGCCTTGTTTCTACAGCGTCTACTGCCAGTAGCAATTTTGTCATTATGAAAGCCACACTAAAGTATAGTGTGGGCAAACTCGGGGCAATAAGAAAGTAAATGAGGGTCTTGTTTAGTGGGAGACATATGGGACGGAGCCGTTAAACTGTAGCATGGCTTCAGAGCAGCAGTGCTGAATCATCTCAATCCTCACCCAACACATACACTTAAAAAGTTTCTCCTTTCCACACGCACCCCCTCCTCCCTTTGCCCCCCACCACCCCAACCGTGGGACCAATAACACTTGCATATTAGTGTAGGCGCTGACAATAATGTCTTGTGCAGCAGCTATTAAAATGCACACAGTGACTATTCTAATTGCAACTATTAGCCTAACCCAGCTCATTTTTTGAGTTGTGTTTGATGTGTATAGAATAAGTGTTTATGATTTGCTGTTTTTAACTGTGGCCAATGTAATTTATTGTCCACGGGCCAAGAGGATGAGCCTGGCCTGCTTAACAAAACAACATTTGGCCAGCATATGGTGTGAAGGTGGCTCTAGATAACTTGAACATTTACTCGACGCACCATATGTTGCCATTAAACACGATACAGGTGTATTCTGTTCAGACCAGAGAGAGAGAGAGGGAGGCTACTATTTTTTTTTTTTTTTTGCAGTGGACGCAGGAAATCTGTGCTCTCGCTGTGATGTCATGTTTTAAAAGTTTTGGCCTCCGTTACATCTTTGTGGGCCAAAGTCGCAGGAGGAGAGAGCATTTGAAGTCTTGATGCCTACTTTTGCTGACGAGGAAGAGGGCAATTTTTTAGGGGTGATTCATCTTCCAAAGCATAGACCATCTTTGTCCAAACTACACTCTTGGGTATGCTGAAATGACACATCCTTTTTGCATCATGTCCGGAGCATTGAATTTTTTTTTCATTTTTCCTCTTTTTTTTCCCCACAGAGTGAGTTTTTCTCACATGCACTTAAGACGACCAGCATTTCTTGACTCTGAAAAGGGGGCACACGCACAAGAACGCACAAAAATCTGGTCTCGAACACATCACACACAGACACGACACACACACACATGCAGCATGCAGAAAGTCTACTAGTCATTAGCGTGTTTTTATAAGCTAACAGAAGATTAGAACCAGATGGCTGTTCTGTTTCCTCCTTCCTTCCCCTCAGCGTCTCTCTCTGGCCTGTTTCTGCCTCTCTCTCTCACTCTCTCTCTTTTTCTTTTTCTCTCTGTTGTTATTGCTGTCTCTTCTGTCGTTCAGTGTGCAAAATGAAGATGAATAATCTTTAAGGACAACGCAAGGTTTTTTTTTTTCCCACTCCTTTAAGACGAACGTGAGAACAAAAGAAGAGCAAAGTCATAAATATCTGAGGCCTCTCTTACTCCCTCTGCTCTCCCAAATCTGTTTCTTACTCTTTGACTGCATATATTGGCATCTCACATTCAGCACATGCAACTCATCTAGAGTGAAGTGAATCTTTAGAGGAGTACGACGATGAATTATTCTCATATTGTTCGTTTCTCTGCCTTCCTGCCTCCTGACTCTCTGTGTTCCAGATTTGTCCTGTTTCTTGGCTCTCTCTCTTTCTCTCTTGTTCCTTCTTTATTTCCGTGTCTGTCAGGTAAAATATTGCCCCAAGTGAATGTAGAAAAATAGAAAAGAAGAGGAAAGGTCAGCCATGCAAAGCTTTGGCCTACAGCCACGGCCCGACCCAACATTCTCCTTCTCTCACTCTGTCGTTTGCTTTGTCTGGCCTTCGTGTCACTATCATCCCTCCTCACTCCTCGCTTCTCTCCAGATTTAGCTCAATTAAAATATCTGGCCTAATTGGAACAGCTCGTTCAAATTCAAAAGCTTTATTGGCACAAGCGGCAAACTTGTCATTACTCTAGTTCTAGTGTATCAGCCAGTGTATTTTAAGAAATGCAATTATATACATTTATAAAAGCACCTCCATTTTTAAACCCTGTCTCCTTCCTGAAAAAAGTTAAAAAGTATAGATTTACTGTAGCAAAATACAGCAAAGTTTAATACATGCAAAACACATTGTGTAAATTGTTGGTAACACTAGCAACATAATGAAACATTTTTATAAACAGCGTGCTATAAATTAGCAGAAATGCAGTGTTTGTGACAGGATGAGCAAAGCAGCTGCTGCGCCTTCGCTGCAGCTGGTGTGCTCTCCCTTTGAGCAGCAAAAAAATCCCTGCAACGTGGAGAAAAACTGGTGACCCCAATCTACAATATGTCTCTCAGAGGATCAGTACAGGTTTCCCACACTTTCTCCAAGTCAGAATGTTTGCACTTTATGTTTCTGTGTCTCTGCTAGACAAGCCTATGAAAGCTAAGACAACTAAAATCATTATAGGTCTTTCCCTACACAGAGATTTCTTCTCACCATTCAACACGGCCAATAATATGAGCACAGGTTCCTTGTTAAGACAGCAGCCAACAGTAAAATTCACCAGGCTCTGACAGTGGAAGTCGCCTGACATTAACATTTCACCTCAATCACTCAGCTGAAAATACAAGAACTGATTCTTTTTTTTTTTTTTTTTACTGACTAATAAATTCCAGCCCATTAGAATAAAACAACTCAAGACATCCCAGAGAAAATCTCAGGTCCCAGTTGAGAGATCTCAATAAAACATGCAATATTTAATCTTCAGTGCACTTCTGTTTACCTTTCTCTCTCTTCTTCCTGGTTCTGTCCAGGTGATCTTTGAGCATGATGCGAACTTGTCTCTCATTGGCCAGGTCTCTGATGAAGGCATGTCTGAGCAAGGCCTCGGTGGTGGGTCGATGTAGGTGGTTCTTGATCAGACAGCTATCAATGAACGACAAGAAACGCTTCGACCTGCGAGACACAAGGAAAATACAGACCAGAAACAAGGAGGAGGCATGAAACTGTTAACTTAAAAGTGAATCTTTTAAAACAGGCGCTTTACATAGTAACGTCTTTTTTTAAAATCCCTTTAAGCTGCACTTTGCTCATTCACTTTATCAGTTTTTTTTTTTTTTGTGGTTATCAAGAGCTCTGTGGTTAAATAGCGTATAAATAAACACGAAGTTGACAAAATTGACACATGTGAACCGCAAACACTCACCTAAACTGCACTGATAAAATTGTTGGAAGCATTTTTATCAACTAAACTTCACACTCGTTAAAGTCTTCTCATTTCCATACGGTAAAACTTATCATTAATTAATCATAAAACTCATAAATAATGCCTTTAATCAGGGAAATACCAAACTCAGAAATAAGTCCACCACCAAGAAATCAAGACGTTTGTGTGCAGAATGCTCGGAACATGTGAGAGGTGTGTTGTCTCGGCCAAACTAGAAATTAGAAAATAAAGCCGGATTGTGTGTTGCTGCTTTGTTGGTGGATAGCTGGTCCCTTAGCGCGGCGTTGAGTTAGAAAGACTGTGAACCGTTGCACAGCTCAGACTGCTGGAGCTATTAAAAGGTGTTCTATGAACTAGTATTTCTGATGGCATTAATACTGAGCTCATCTCTAAGTTCAGTCTGAAGACTTTATTCATTATACATGGAAGAGGAAGAGAGGAGAGAACAAGAGAAAAAGAGAGGGAGGGGTGGGTGGCAGGCAGGATTAATAATAATTCTAAACTAAACTCTAATTAAAATTAAATATGGCTGCAATAAAAAAGGTCTACAACAGCACTGCCCAAAGGTCCATATTTGAGAACCAACTGCCATAAAACTCTGTACTTCCCTTGTTCTTTTATTTTTAATATTTTTATGTCCTTCTGGTGACAGATTTGATGTTCCTGTGCAACGATGATACCAGTCCTGCAGGGGACGTTCACATTTTACACTTTTTCTTCTTTAATAACTCTTGCGTGAATTTTGCAGTGTGTTTAGGAACGATGTCACTTTGGAAAATTGCTTCCTTTCATTCAATATTTAGGTAAACAAACTTGCAGTCCTGATGCCATCAAAAACTGTCGCTACCTTCTGAACTCATGATGCCTCATTTCAGCCCACGTCCATGTTCAACAGTCAACAGTGTGCAGTCACTGGCCAGGTTCACACATAACTCCATCTCATCCAAACATCTGTATTTTGGTGAATCAACAGCCAAAACTCATCAGGCTTCTTTTCGTGTTTGATCTTGTCAGTTTTGTTCAGTTTTGTCAGCGATCATTTCCTTTTACAGTCGCCAATCGCAGAGGTCGACTTCATCACTGAAACAACAATTCCACAGACGATTCTTACGCCAAGTCAGAACCGCTGACCATCTGTTCTGCAATTTTTTTTTGCTGACAGCCACTGCACCCTCTGACTCTTCCAGCGTCTCCTCACCACAGCTGTAACTGTGTGTTGGCTCATGTTTGGTATCTGTCTGATGCTCTGGTACCCACTCCCACTTCTGGTTTCATTCTTGTTTGGGTTATTTCCTTCTCTTGTAGAGTCATGTTGCATTACACACAACACGGACCCAAACTGAGAAAAACTACAGCTTCCACAGGTTATTTTATAAATGTGTTCATACAACTAGCTACAGGTGTTATCACTTTTGTTTGTACTGGACACGCCCGTGACTTTGAGCTTTCAGTTTTATCCTGAGAAGAAAGTGCTGGGATATCTTCCAGCTGATTGTCTGAGACATAAAAACCCACAACAAAGACCACTTTCAAGCCATGTTTTCAGAGGAGGAAAACCTAAATGCTGCCCTCTACATCCTGTTGTGTATATGTGTGTTTGTGTGTGTGTGTGTGTGTGTTTCACAGGCTTACCATTTCTTTGATTTAAGTTTGGGCGGAGGGTTTCGTGGAATTAAAAACAGTGCTCTCATTGGATGCATGTCACACAGAGCTACAAAAAGAAATGTGAGAGTCAGAGACGTGTGCAGTGAAAATATACAGTACATTGAGGATGTGGAGACATAAACAAGGTTACAACAGTCACTTCTGTATGTGCATGTATTCTGTGGATTCTTCACTTACGAGGGGCTCCTTCAGCCATCTCTAAAGCAGTGATGCCTAAAGACCAGAGGTCACTCTAAAAATGAGAGACAGGAAGAGGTTAAGACTGGTGCACACTCATTTCTTAGCCAGAGTTTAAGTCATTTCCTGTAAACTCTGGATGTCCTTCTCTCATTCAAATAGTAAATCAGTTTGTGCACAATGTAAGAGTATAGATCCAGGAATTGCAAAAACTATTTCCAAGACGTCAAGCCAAACGTCTGGCATTTTACGAAGAATCAGTGGCTTCTTTTCAGTGATTCCTACTGTGGCTGTGTAATTACTTCCAGAAATGGACAGAATGATTTGAATTTCCACTTAAACATGTTCCTGTGAACTGTGATGTATCCAGTCAGGATGCATGAGTGGAGACTTGCTTGTGTAAAAAATGTGTTGTCAGTAATTAAATTGTTTTATGGACAATGATGGAAACTTGGTGATGAAAGCCAAAATCCCACTGAGTGTAGACTCAGTCATTTCATGTTTCTTGGCAGATTTGGAAACTATGGGATATCAAATAAAGGAAGAACAAATGCATTAAAGATGTATATGTGATGAACTGAAACCTCAGGGGATGTATATTCTAGCCACATGTAAATGCATCTGCCTCTAAACTTTCCTCCTCTACTGTGAAACTACATATGTAAATAGGCTGTGCAGCTTAAACAATATCTTGTAATATACCTGTAATAAATAAAATACCTGTAATAATAGAAGCTGAAGTTACAGACACGATAACTTCTGTTCAGATTCTGTGAATCTGATCCCTGATCTATTTAACCACTTCAGAAAGTGCTGTGGCGACTGTGCCAGCTAAAATGTTATTGTACCATAATCTTCTTCTAGCATTACAGCCTCACATGAGTTATCACCACTCTCCGGACACCAGAAGCAGAGCGGACCTTGGTTTTGAGTGTAGCCTCGGAGAACCTAGAGGCGCTGAAATCAAATTTGTGATCAGACCAAAGGCATTTCTGTTTCTTGTACGCTGCTAACAGCCTGTCTACACAGGAGGCGTTTCAATCATATTTTTCACTCGTCTGTCTCGTGTGCATCTGACAAAACAGATACGCTTCTATTTTAATTGATATGGCTGTGTAAAAACATCTTCAAGCAAATCTTTTCACACTTTAAGTCTATGTTCTTCTGATTTGTGTCATTAACTACAGATTGTGTGTGATTTTAGTGACCAATGCTGTAACAACACCGTGTGCACTGTCTGCTTTCTACTCCACATTGGTCTCACTGTATGTGGTTACTTTGTCACTGCATTGAAATATTACCGTTTGCCTCTAGTTCAGTTTAGTCTTGGTTTTTCACTTCAGTTATCACACATGGTCTGTATTAACAGATATTAGAGAGCAGGAAGTTTCACAGGACTAATAACTGTCTGAAATGCTCTTCATTTTTCTGCTGGGTGCCATGCTTTCATGTTCATGAGTCACTCAGGCGGATGGGAACTAACCCAATTCTCAGGGTATTTTTTGCAACATCTCAAGAGGTCACTGAAAATTTCCCTGAGGCCGGCCAAAACACCATGACTATGTCTGTGTCATCACGTACCCTGTAGTCATAAGTGGCATCAGGGTTCTCATCACAAGCGATGACCTCCGGAGCCATCCAGTACGGAGTACCGATGAAGGTGTTCCTTCGACCGATGGTCTTGTCCAGCTGAGCTGACACTCCAAAGTCAACTAAAATATAAAAATATAGTACAATTTTAGTTTCTTTGGAGGATGTTTTCACTTGTGTGATTTTTGTACGTATGTATGACTGTGGTTGTTCTACCGCTCAGCCTGAGGCGGCGTGTATGTGTTGGAGAGGCCACGGTGCGTGTGTAGATGTGTCATACCCAGTTTGACTTCAGCATTTTCTGTGAGCAAAACATTTTGTCCCTTAATGTCTCTGTGAATCACATGATGGGAGTGAAGATGGGAAAGACCCTGCAAGACAAACATACACACACATAAACACACACACACACACACATATATATATATATATATATATATATATATATATATACACACAAACACACACACAGAGTCAGATGACCATCACTATAAATACAAAGCCGCAAACGCTGCCTTCAAAGAGCAGCTGTATTATGTGTCTATTTTAAAAGAATGCTGAATAAAGAGAGGGATTTATTCCAAGCTTGTTTCACTGATTTCCCCTTCCTAGGCGAGCCTCAATAACTTTCTTTAGGTGGCCCAGTAGCCTGGTAGCAATGGCACCATTTACTTGTGTGTGTGCAGGAGTGTGTGCGTGTTTGTGTGTTTGTGCTCTCGCTTCTTCAAAGGAGGTTAAATAAACAGAGGAAGTGAGTCTTATTTCAGACAATGACTTCATCGTGTTATGCCGGGTGTCTGTGTGACTTTGTGTGTGTGTGTGTGTGTGTTGAAACAATGGGGAGACAGCATGGCCGTCAGCAGGAGAGATAACACTGGCGTCAATCCAGAGCTCTTTGTCTCGTGGAGATTTTCGCTTTTAAAAAAAATAATCTCAGTTCCATTTCATCCTTGATAGTGTCAGCATCAAGGACAGATATGTAGTGAGTTGATATAAACTGATGTATGACTTCTGTGTGTATGTGTGTGCAGGTCTGTTGGTAGAGCCACTAAGACAAACACTAATGAAGAAAGCAGTGCAAACATCCCTGAGTTTTTCTCAGGACCTTGTGATCTCCTATAATGATAACCATAACATCTTACAGACATGTGTTTTAAACTGGCCTTTTAAGTATATAAATGAAAAAATAAGTCAGTTATTCTCCCTGAGTCACAGAGGGGAAAACACAACAGACAAACATGCTGAACCCAGAACATAGAGAAGTATCAGTATCATTCTGGCTTCCTGTCTTTGATGTTTTGGCAAAAAAATCCAAAGCTAAAAGTAGCAACTCATCTGGTTTTTTGTTTGGATCCACAAACAAATTACCACTTCTGGTTTTACCACTGTCGACAGAGCTGTTACCGTAACAACACCTCGGGAAGAAGTTCACTTCTTATTGTTACTTCTGTATCTGTATCCTGTCTTGTTATTATTTTACAAGTTATTTGAAGACTTGACAGTCTTCCAAGTGCTACATCACATGAGTAATAGAATTTGAGCCAGAACACTCCTTTACAATGCAAATTCTTACTTATCAATAGGGATGGGTGATAACATTTTATTGATAATAGTGTCATTATCAGTCCACTTCCTTTGTGAATCCATTAATGATTTTGATCAGTTTTCCAAATTTCCTCTGGCTGTGCACACAGACAGCTCTAGCCTCCACTCAGTTACTGCTGGTACACACAACTCAGACAGATGTGTGGACAAAAATGGTTCAAACAGTTTGGACCCAGATCTGTAACCAGTTCTCCATTCACATTCCCTGGCTTGAATAACCACTATACAGATGATCAACTGTGATCAACAGATGATCAAAGTCAAAAATATTAATCTGTGAACATATGAAATCTAATCCATACAATTAGAGTTGGTAATATTGTATAGTGTTCTAAATAGAGTCAAATGGAAGTTGAAAATGAGTCATTCAGCAACTTAAATTTATTTCAGGTTTCAATTGTCAGCTGTGGTGCAGTGGTTTGTCACCAGTTTCACCTATAAAGATTTCGGAATAAGTGACAACTCTGGTTTTAGTGAATATTGCTCCAGTTCACTCCAAAATGTTTGGTTCAGTACAAATCTGGACCAAAGGAGGTGAAACATCATTATCAAAAACAGTTGTTTCTGCAGACGGATGTTGTCTAATTTTAAAATATTAATATTGTTGTTAGCCTACGCTGCTGTATTGCCAATGTCAGTCAGACTCTGGTCTGCATGTGTGATGTGTGGTGTGTATTTGTGTGTTACATTGATCTTACCCTGAGCACCTCTCTGCAGATGTAAGCTATCCAGTCCTCCTTCAGACAGTTTCCCTTGGTCTTTTTCACCAAATCTGTTACTGAACCCGCTCCACAGTACTCCATCACCAACTACACAGACATATGGAGGTGTTCGGTACAGGCATAGGTACTGAAACAGCCTTTCTTTGACTCAGCAAAAAAGCAATAACTGATTAAAAAAAAAAAAAAAAAACAGACAGAAAAAGTTACATACCCAGAGCTGATGGTCCTGTCCAGCAGGTCCTTTCTTAATAAAAGCTCCATAATAAGTAGCAATGTTTCTATGGTGGGAATAACTCTTTAACATATTGATCTCCAGCTTTATCTCCTCTTCTTCCTCCTAAACACAACATCAAACAGAAACTCAGTATTATTATTGACATGAATCAAACTTTTTATGATTGATCTGAATTCAAACAAGTTAAATTGCAGTGTTTGGAAGCTTCTATAAAAGTATATTATACACTTTCAGCACTCAGGAAGTCAACACTGCCATGTTTTTTAAATGCTGTAAGTATACATCATACATATGATTAATTCTACTTCTATCTTGAAGCGTGTTTATAAAAGCTGAAAGGTGGCACAAGAGTCCAAACAACACAAACAGCATTTTCCATCAGACTTTGTCTTGTAACTTCCAGATGAGCTGCTGCACCTTAATTCAGTTCTCTCAGTTTTCAACTAAGGTTGATCAGTGTTATGAGACGAGAAAACAGATAGACCGGGTGGAGAAAACACAGTGCCACACTTTTTGTTTTCTCACTATAAATCCAAGAAATGACTTGTGACTCCTGCAATTCACTGAACCTCTAAATTTACACTGTGAGGAGGAGGAGGAGTGGAGGAAGGAGAGTGGAACTGGTGAAGCTGGATGTGGTTGTTCATCAGAAAAGGGGAAACAAGGGAGAACTTCTCCCAGTCACTGACCTCCTTTAAATCTCCACAAGACAGGAGGGTGGGAAATGACAAAGCGGAGTTTGAACTCTCACCTCCATCTGAAAGACAAAGCCTACTGCCTGCCTGCAGTGTCTAGTGTGTGTGTGTGTGTGTGTGTGTGTTTGTGTGTGTGTGTGTGCGTGACACTGAGTAGAGAGATAATAGCCAAGAATTTCCTGTTAAAGAGTTAGTCTGCAACACAGACAACACAGTCTCATCAAAACTGAATCTATAATAAGCAGATCTGTGGTGATGTATCAGTAGGTATAGATTGTGTTTTTAATAGCACGGCACAGAAACTATTCAACTCAGTTTTGCATTTGACAAGTTTACAGACTTTTTTCAGTTAACAACTCAATTATTTCAATAACGGATTTCAAAAATAATTATTTCAAATCATCAATCGTTTGGCCTATAAAACTTAAGATAATGGTGTTATACGACCAACAAAGTTTCCTTTTCTTTGGTAATTTGCTTCATTTTCAGACAACAGTCTCCTATTTTAACCGAGAAACAGAAGGTTGTGTATTTTTTTCTTAAGCGAATAACCATGTTAACAGCTCTGATTTGGGGAAAGCGGTGCAGCTAAATGCTAACAGTTGTCAGTTAACTGCCTCAGTTTGACTAATTAGCACAAAAAATAATGTTCATTGTACTTGGTTTCAATTAAATACAAAAACAAACAACAAAATCCTGAATTAGAAACAACTGTAGATGAGAGTGCAGGTTCAGGCGAGAGAAAGAGGAATACTGTGAATACAACACAACACAACACTGTGTGTACTGTAGACAATATAGCTAAAACTCTAAATTTGTTACTGGGTCAACGCAGTTTAAACTTGAATCTCTAAAGTTGCACAAAGTCCTGCAGGGACCCAGTGTTTCGTCCCACCACAGTTTCAGAATGAACTGAAAACATTTGTTTCCCATATATCGATTTATTTGCAGCGGCCCACACCAACCTCCTCATATTGACTTTCTACTTTTTTTTTTTTTTTTTTTTTACAAATGGGTAAAATCTTTTTTAGTGGTAGAGATGTGTGTTTGTCTCTCTGTCTCTCTCAAATATTTTGCCATTGAACCCATCTGTCACAGTCAGACTGATCTTCAGAGGCACCGGGAGAAATCCTGCCAAAGCTGTGAGACATTCGACCATCGAAAAAATCCATACAGTGCGGTTGTTTACAGGCTCTCTCTGTCCACCTGCCCTTTAGGATGCAGTCCTAGAAGAGTTTGTGCTGCATCTGAGTACATCAGCCAATTACACATAATCAACACTCACTGACCTCAAGCAACGGTGCTATACAGTTGTTTTACAGTGTAGTAATATGTTATATCACCAACAGTATCGAGCATTGTGGCTTTAAAACTCACTAAAATGAACAGAACTTTAATAACCAGTAAATTTCTCTGAAATCTAATAAAAGAAACTACTTCTGGGTCAAAACAGGAGTATTGCTGAAAGAACAGAGAAAGAACAGACTATTTCATGTAATTTCATTGTGTTGGACCAGCGGTGTATTAAAGTAGATTTCTAATAGTTTGATCCTCGCGTGTCTGTGCTTTAGGGACGGAGTTAGGAGACGCTCTCAAATGGATTGTAAAAGTTCCATCGCTTCAATTACCTGCATGACGGGAGAGAGAATTGAGTTGGGGAAAGGAGAGAAGAGAGAGACACACTGCTCAGCCAGTCATTTAGTCTATTAATGAGTTTTAAAACCCGTTCATGAGTGCTGTGAGACACAGTTTTACTTACTTGTGGTCATGTCTCCATCAACTAATATTTCTGTTTTGTCTTTTTTGGAGGACAATGTCTCTTGAAATATAAAAGCGTTGATACAGCTGCTGCATTATGGCTACACAAGATTCTCACAACTAACTAACACACCAACATTTACTGCATTGTTGAATAATCTTTTATGTGGTCGCTGATTAGTTCTGGCTTCTGATTGGCTGTCAGGAGTGATTCAACTGTGAGTGACCAGACCTATGACACAGGTGTCAGTTTGCAGTTGTACATTAATGTGGTAACATTAAACTCTAGGTACAGAGAATGATGTAAGACTTAGCTAAAAAGGTTTGCACCACAGTTTTTGTGTGATTTCAACTTTTCTTAATCTAGGTGAATAATAATCTACAGTGACAGGGAGCGATAATGTAGCCATTTGCCTGCAGCTCTGAGTTATTACTGCAGGGGAAGCAACAGGGAGACTGTGACCAAAAACATATAATAACAGGGGTGAAGAAGAGTGGGAGAGTGACTGAGGAGAGAACAGCAGCTTGGTTCTTGTAGTTTGAATGTGTTTGAGATCAACAAGTGACATTGGTCTTTAAATGCTGAATTTAAAACTCTCACCGCATCTCTGTTAAACGTTTTCCTTCTGTGGCAGACGTACAGTGCAAGTGCAATGGATGAAATGTAAAGTTAACACTAATCCTTCCTTCTGCTTTAAATGTCACAAGATTGCTCCCAATTCGTTTTGACGCCAGCATCATGTGCGCCTCTGCTGTCCATCTGTCTGTCCATTTGCCCAGCGAATGACTTCAGAGAGCCAGCGTTCATTATCTGCCTTCATGGGCAGATAACGAACAACATGCTGACTGATTTACGCACAGAGCAGCAGGCGCAAAGAAATAAATATGCAAGAGGATGCTATACTGACTTTACATTCACATTTAAACCACTGGTCATTTTCCATGTACACAGGTTCATGCGCCTGCTCTTATATTCTCACGTGTGGGTCATGTGTATAAAAAAAAAAAAAAAAAAAAAGTGTCATGTAATTTACACTGACAGCCTTATTATATGTTACTTCTGGTGGTGTTTGAATTAATGACATATGATGTTCCAGTTTAATATCAAGCAGAGATGTGTGATTTAATGATTTGCAGTTTTACCTCTGTGACTTCCATGACTTTGATAGCTGCCAGCTGGCCTGTCTTGACATGGCGACCCTGGTGGGACACACAAAGAATGAGTGACGATTACAGCAGATATAAGAGACAAAACTTGTTTTTCCATCTTGACATGTAGAATTTAAAGAAACAGTAAACAGAGTGGTAAATGTGTAAATTATTTTATATGATTGTTCCACAACAAGAACATCAAATGCAATTTGTGTCCAACCGGCATCTATCAGGCACAGAATCGAGACTGAGCTGCATAGATTATAAGAAAACTACTATTCTCTTTTTGCTGATTAAAGATGTAAAAAAAAACAATCTAATACATTGAAATATAACATGATCAGCTCCGTAGGTTTCCTCTATACTCAGCTCCCAGGTGCTAACGAAAGCAGCGCTCGTGTCGTGACAAAAACAAAAAAAAATAAAAATAAAAATTTTAATTATCACACACTGGAAGGCACGAGTCAATATTCTTCAAATGTTCATATTCATTAAAGGACAAAGTGCTGTGTGAATGGAAAACACAGACAAGACTTAGGTCAAGTGTAAAAGATTAGATGCTGGTTATTGTATAATTTTATAACAAAGCCAGCCCACACTGGGATCTGTAATCAGCCCGTCCGTCATAATGTGACATATTAAAGCACAACTTCTGAGTGAACACTGGGGCTGTGATGTTATTTTCAATACTCGTGGACAAGGCTATGTCTGCGTAATTTCATTTTGGGATGAAAGATGAGAGACAGGGAGGAGGGTGTTAGGGGGAGCAAGCCCACACACTGAGCCAGAGCTGTAAAGTTCAGTCAGGTGAAAAGGGGAAAATTGAAAACCTTGTCATGAGTCAGAAAGTTGACAAGATACAAGAGAAGCTACTCTACAGGCCGTTAAGCTCTGATGTGTGACAGAGCTGTGTGTGTGTGTGTGTGTGTGTGTGTAATAGACTAGCGGGCATGACAAATCCCACTATACTCAATCACTCACCTAATATTCAGGTATAGACAGCGAGACACCGAGGGGCAAAAACGAACACAGAGCTTAAAAACAATCATCACATTTTTAACATTTGCCTCTTTGTGTTTCATTTCATCTGCAGCTACAATTAAAAAAACTGCTGTCTGTTGCTCTACAGGGAAACATTACTCACACCACTGATCCTCATTTACAGTATTGGGCCATGACGGAAAAGAACAGTGTTGAAACCTTTGTGTCTTAATCGGCTATTTCCACATCAGTAAAGTCCTTGAAAGCAAAGATTTAAAGTCGGCGCTGCATTTGCTTTGTCTGTCCTCTAGCAGGTCGACAATAAGCGGAATTTTTTTTTTTTTTTTTTTTTTTTTTTTTTACTGAGACCTGGGAAAAGAATTTGAGCAGAATTTGCTCGACATCTCTGTAGAATGCAGCAAATATGTGAAGGAAGGAAAAGGGGAAGTTTACAGCGTGGGACCTTTTCCTTCACTGTGGATGGAAATGTGCCTTAGTTTGACTGTTGTGGGACAAAGAGGACCAAACGTAGAAACAGTGGAACGCTGTGACAAGCTTCACAATAAAGTTTAGTGAAAAATTTGCTGAAGCAGCAGCTGTGAAACAGACTCTTGTAAGATAACTACCTGGTTTTATTCTCACACATATTACACTTTTATGTTGGATATGAGAAGTACTGCGTCAGCCGTGCTGACCTCTGGCTGCTCGGGCCTTGATTCTGTCTCTGAGCAGAATACATTGTCTCCATAATTGCAGAGAAATGTGGCGTCCGAGCTGCCGCCGGCCCTGACGTGATAAATAAGGAAATGGCCTTCCTGTCCCTTCAGACTGGACGGTGTCTGCCAGCTACGCTGCCACCACGACACACACACACACACACACACACACACACAAAGGGAACACTACAAATACTGTCAGTGAAAAGGTTACTATAATATATTCATAAATATGCTAATTAGATACAAGAGACACATTTATAATGCAGACAGCTTTGGGACAAGTGACTGAAACAATCTGCAGCTTTCTGTTTTGTTTCCTCCTTTTTTTTATCCCTGAAGAAGAGGCTGTTAGTTACATATGTGGACTGTACTTTGTGCTTCGATGTACTGCGTGACTGATCAGATCTCCTTTTTACCTAAAAAATGCAGAAATACCAGAAATGGTGCACTAGATTGAAATACTGCATGTCCACGCGCGTGTGTGTGTGTGTGTGTGTGAAACGGGTCATTTTTCCTCTTTTCATTCACATGGAACCTTCACTGACTGGCACTACACAGTCAAAAGAGCTGCACTGGTTTCTATTATATTGAGGATAATGCTGCAGAAAGCTCAGTGATAACTCACTATCTCACTGTCGCATGAAAACAACTGAGAGACTGAAGTCACTCCCACTGTGTGTGTGTGTGTGTGTGTGTGTGTGTGTGTGTGTGGCCAACAAAGACAGATTTACTTGAGCAGCTCTGGGAGAAGCCATGTTGTTTGTTATCATTAACTACAGGGATTAATCAGCTGGACCTTTGTATCAACATTTATTAGATTAGCACAGATACGTCAGCTTATATATGTTAACTGATTAGTAACAACAAATTCAAAATCCGTCCAGTTGCATCCACTTCAGCACAATATTGTTATATTTAAAAGGGATCTCCACCAACTTTACACATCAGGATGTGTTTTCTCTCCATGTGGAGCCTTCGTCCATCTGAGAAAAGACTGTATAAATGTGCTCAGGCCCTAGTGGGAGTGTTTTTAATGCCTGGGAAAATAAGCCTGCTTATGTCATCACCACTACAGTGAGACTACAGTTTTTACAAGCGAGCCCACATTACACACACTGGCTATGAGGAGTCTGAGAAACAAGAGCATTTACAAGGCGAGCAGGATCTCAGTTGCAAGTTGCATTATGGGGATTGTAGGATTTAAAGAGTTGTGGAGAAATAAAAGTCTGAATATTCAGCTTCTGCTGAATTTAATCTGAGTTCTCACAGGTGTACTCTTAATTATAGTTTTGGCATTTGGAAAGTACAGTAAGGAGGTCAGTCTCTTCTCTCTCTCTGGGTCGCACACGCGCACGCACGCACACACACACACACACACACACACACACACACACACACACACACACACACACACACACACAAACACACACATAATCAGCACAGTCCAGTACGCCCCCTGAGCCTCATGGGGGGGCAGCTTTCCTCTTTCTCCCTCTGCTTTTCGTTTGTCTCTCCCTCTTCCTTCCTCCCCTCCTCTCTGTCTCTCTGCCTTTCACCTCTGCCTTCCTTCCTTTGGCCTTTCTCGCTCTCTCTCTCTTTCCTCTTCGTTTTTTTTTTTTTTTTTGTTCCTTTTTCCCTTTTCACTTTTTCTCTCTCCCACTCTTTCTGTTTAACTTCTAGCAAACACAGATGAAACAACCCTGCATTATATCTGAGGATGTTTCCTCTCTCCCTGAGTGTCTCCTCTGTTTTCTCTCAGCTCAAACACCCACCACCGTTTCTCTCACAAACAAAGACTTTGCCTTAAAACTAAGATAATGATTTAAATAATGGTAATAAGAGTTCCATAAGAGTTTAATTGGCATATGTTTTGCACAATTGAGCTATAATTTTCAAAATATGATGAAAAAAAAAAGTTTTTCAGCATAAATATTCCCTCTTTGTTGTTTTTCAAAATAAAACCCTTCTTTTGGCCTTCACTGTGTAGCCGGCTGCATCAGGCGGTGGTGCTATCACTGGCTGAAGGGGTTAACTCTTCTAAAACAGAGAATAGAGGTTAATCAATATCTATATTTTGGATTGTTTTATTCCTTTAGTCAACAGATTGCTAACATGAGTAATATTAGAATGAAATGTAGGTCACAGAAAGGGAAGAGACACTTCTGAAACCAGAAACATTTAGAGAAGTGTGAGTGACTCACACTGGTTAATGTATTTCAGCCAGCTGTTTCATGGCCGTACACAGCCCATGATGTATGGGACATGGTGTCACCAAGGTTTACCGAGCTGCAGCAGCTAGCGAAGTGATGCTCTATAATAAATCTGGATGGATTCCACCACTCAAAGCTGATTAAAATCAATTTTAAAAAGCAGCGTGATTCACTCTATATGTGCACATGATTAAATCATGATTTAACCAAAACTGGACAGTTGCACAAGTCTCTCAGCTGAGAAAAATAAAACTCATATTGTTTGATGACAATTTAGCCATGAAACTAGTCACCAATTGCAGCTTTACTTAGAGTTGTGTTGCATCAGCAGTCAGAAACCTGAATGGAGTTTAACATTTTTTACATTGAAACACAGAGAGAGAGAGAGAGAGAGAGAGAGAGAGAGAATGACTCAAAAGCAATGGCTTGCAGGGAAGGGAAGTTCCTTTTGCAAACAGGGAAACGCCCTGAGTGTGTGTGTGTGTGTGTGTGTGTGTGTGTGTGTGTGAGAATGATGACTAGATGGTGAGTTAGAGGAGCATGCACAGCGTGTCATGGTGACACAATACTAAGAAACATCCTTTGAGGCCAGTTGGTAGCTTGATGTTTATCTAAAATGTTTAATTACGACCGTTCAGGAATCAAAAGCCACTTCTTGCTCTTCAGCTCTAAAGGAAACAAACATCTGAATGTACCTCCATTAAATATGGTTAAATATGGTTCTACTGAGCCAGAACAAACTAGCAATAATTCATGGTACATTAAAAATTACAAGAAATTCCAATTTGGTTGTTTAAAGGCTGGAGTTCTTTGTCTTGGGGCTATAGACCTACTGCAGGCATGCTACTAGCATGTGATTACTACTGCACATAATGCCTCTTTTAACATTAATGTGTGTGTCAAATTTGTCAGTGTTTTCTACATCAGCTGGGAAGAAAATGATTTTTTTTCTTTATGTATAAGTGTTAAAGACATAAAAATAAGTGGTCAAGCATATGACATCAAAGTTTGAGTTTAGAAAGAAGAGAAGAGAGAAAAAAAGAGCAAGACAGAAGAAAACCTCAGCTGAGTTGGGGTTCTGAGGTTATAGAAACACAGTGGAGTAGAAATAAGAGGAGAAACGGGTGAATGTGTTTGTCTTGTCAAGGCCGGACCACTTCCCCTTTTTTGACCGCAGGAACTTCACTGTGAATTTTTTCGAGGGTCTGCTGAACTTTACCTGCATTTTTTGACTGCAGGACCCTGGAGATGGTTTTGGTTTGTGTCATCACAAAATCTTCCCCACTACCACGGCCAAAAACATATATGGGTGGAGTTACCGCAGCACTGAGAGTTTCACTAGAAACACCCAGGAAAAAAAAAAAAAACGTGACAATCATTTGCAGACATTTAACATTTCCATTGCTCCTCACATCTGCACTTCTCTTTTTTACTATCTATTCAAACACCAGTCACCATTACAGTGATGATGATGTATGTGTGTGTGTGTGTGTTTTTTTTGTGCAACGACTATTTTTCAATCTACACGGTTAATCTATTATTGCTCTAATTTCTCTAATTATCACAGACCTTAAGATGTGGTGGAAATGGAACAACGAGTGCACTGACGGTTCTTTGAGTTCCTGAGTAGATCCTGATGTTTCAGCCTCTGGGGCTATTTTGGATGAAAAGGCATAATTGTTTTCTCTGCAGCCCTCTCTACTCTCCATCTGACTCTCCATCGCTTCTAACTGTGTCCGTCTTAGCGCGTCACAAAGTCCTGTCTGCTGACCAGGAGGCCGTTCCACCGGATTAAAATGAAAATGAGGCTAATGGGGCTCATGAAACTCGGGTTGACTGACATGATGTCAGACTACTAACTGCCAATTAATAGATGAAAAAAACTTATCAAACACCAAATCCTAGGCACTATGAGTCAAAGTAAAACCTATCAACCAGCTACTGAGGTTAGACTCTGATTTACTGATTTAATTAAGAGCAGAACTTAATTCAACATAACTTATAAGACACAGTGGATCACAGTCACTACTGCTGGGTGCATAGAAACATCTTTCTCAATTTCCATGTTCCACCTCTTCATCCTCTTCACTCTCTTTTCCAAAGATCCAGTGCGTGTTCTTGAATTTTCCACAGCCTGTCATACTGAACCTGCCGTGTGGTCTTTAAAACTCAAACTATCATGTGTAAAGGAGGGTTTTACAACTAATTTGCACGAGCGTCTGTTTTGCTAAACTGTCCTTACATTACATTGAACTCTGTGATGTTCTACTAATGTGCCCCCCCTCACCCCTCTGATTTGTTAGCTTGATTTGACCTTATCTAACCCTGCTTGCCACGAACTGTAAACCTGCTAATTGACTTGGATAATTACTAACTGTTCGTCACAAAAACAACCACTTCCCTCTTGTGATGTGTTTTCTGGTGCCTTTTACCAAATACACTTTAATCAGCATTTCATGTTGATCTGATGACTGTATGACACATTTGTTACACAATGCCTTGTCTTTAAGACGTGTGGTTACACTGTCCATTTAGTCCATCTTTCCCCACTTTAGTTATTGCTTAGGATTTTGGATAGCATGCTTAAATAAACATCACAGTGACACAATAAACCATTAAGTTTAAAGATAACTTTGCTCTGTTGCACTCATTAATGCACGTAGCATTAAAACAGCAGAGGTTGGCATTGAGATCTGAGCATTCATGCTGGGTTTCCATTACTAACTGCTCAAACTGCAATGTAATGAAAATGCAACACACACACACGCACATTCACATTCACATGTACACGCACACACACACACACACACACACACACACACACGCACACACACATAAATAAACAATAATGAGGAAAAAAAGGAAAAGCCCAGATGCTTTGTCAGCATCTCCAAGTCTCACATCAATCCACAACCAAGCTGTTTTTCTTTGGGGGCCAAGTGTATGGTGTGTGTGTGTGGTGTGTGTGTGTGCAATGAGAGTCATTGTTCTATCAGCCCTGGTCCTGTTCCTGCATCACACACACACACACACACACAAATTTGGAAAATGTCTGTTAAATATACACGGCACAGATCTATTAGTATTATAAACTAACATTATCACCTCACCTATTTAAGTTATCATGGGTCAGAATAAAGTATTGCTACATTGTGAGTAGATCATGAGGATCACAGTAAACACATATTATGGACAATGGTTAGACTGACTGGATGAGAACTAGAGACCATTTAACTGACAATTTAAGATGACAATCACCAGCAAAGTAGATTTTTGCGCCTGATTTCACTAAAAAAGGAGTTCCATTCTTCAGATAAGCTTCTTCAAGAAAAGAAAACACCTCAGGCTTCTGAGGTCTGATTTGTGGGTTTTGGACAAGAGAAACACTAAAACCATTTGTATCAGTCACCCTGAATGAAACTCCTCACCATTCATCCATATTTGGGGCTCTCCCCCTTGTTAAAACATCAATGAGTGTGAGTCACAGGATGAAATCTGTGATTTTCTAGCACTCTGTGTAAAAGCTCCCTGTGTATGAGCCAACACAGGCTGCACTGTCCTGTGCATCTCTTGCAACATTTCCTCTTTCAGGAAATCAAGTGGCAATCGAGGCACACACCCACCTTCTGTCTCAGTTAAAATTCACACACATTGCTGCACACACACTGCTGCACACACACACACACACACACACACACACACACACACTATCCATGGACCTCATTTATTCCTTAAAACTAAACTTTTCACTTCAAAATCTACTTCACACCCTAAATCTCAAACTTTTTCAGTATATTTTTAACAATATAGAGCAAAAATAACTTACTCCCCAATTGTTTTATAGCTTACTTGATAGTGTGTAATAGTGTGATATTACAGCTTTTGTCTCATGCTGGTTAGCCATAAAATAACAAAACAAACTGTGTCTGTACCAAATAGTAATAATGATATAGCTCCAAACTCATATCAGTCACACCAGAGGCTCAGATTTGTATCCACACTATAGGTCAGACAATAAAAGCATTATGATTAATAATGGGGGAAGAGGCTGCTGTTGGTTGGGCTCTATTGAAACATTTTATACTGCATTTATGTGTCTGAAATGTAATTTTGCGAGTTTAACCGTGCAAAATTGGCCACAGAGCGAAGCTACAGTTCAAAATATATCTTCACCTTAATCTCTAAATGGCTGGTGAAAAATTCATCTATTATTATCTTTAAGATGGAGGTATGTTTGCACCTTGTCATGTCATGTAGCCACACAGTTCCTGTGTGTGAAAAACAGTATAAACTGTATATCTAAACACTGCAACATCCCATAATATGCTGATTTATTGACCTCACATCAGGTTTTGCTGGTAAATCTCTTTCCTTTGGTTTAAGAGCAGCAATGTACTAACAATGCACACAACCACACCTCATTTCAAGACACACACACACACACACACACACACACACACACCCATGGACACACAGATGGGCTCAAGTGTATTTGCTATTTAAGCAATGTGGGCGTTTGACAGGAAAATGACAACTGCATGAGTCTGAAAATGGTAAAAGACACTTGTGTCACACAGGGGAACTTTAACTCAGATCAGGACAAAGTGCAGTGAATGTTAAGACATATTTAATAGTCACTATATGTTGGTGGGAAAGTTCTACTTTTATGCCTTTGCATGTATGTAAATTAGAGCCATATCCTCACTATGTTAAACCTAATGCGGTTGTACTTGTGTTGCCTGTCTAATGCATCCTGCTCATTTTAAGGAAATTATAATGACAGAACATGACTCATCAGGCCTGCAGGTAAAATGAACCTAGACTTTCATCATCAATTTTGGATTAAAGCAATTTCACATCACTTTCTGCATAAACATGTCAATTTCTGAAATTTCTGTTGTTTTCATCGAATGGCAGGTGTTGATTGGTTTTAAATTCAAAAGAATCTGTACCCTCTTTGAGACCTTAACCACTGACCCACAGGGACTTCCTTTTTTTTGGTGTATAAAACTGAATCTAGTCCACAACCCAAAGGTAACAGCGTTTTCGCTTGCGGTGCAGCAAAAGCATGTGAACTTAAGACCCAACCATCTGCATGAAACTAAATAAGACTAAACACCTCCTGTAGCCACAAACCACACATACGCATACATAAACAGATATTGCGATAGGGAAGTGAGCCCCACCCTGGGCCCTTTAAAGATGCTGCAGATGATGATGATGATGATGTGTGTTTGTGTGTGTGTGTGTGTATTCTGTTTTAGAGAGCGACAGGATATTAAAGTCAACTGAGAATTTCATCTTTTTCCTCCTAACTGACTGGAAGTAGTTGCGGTCAGTTTTACCAGAACTGGCGTGTCACATACTGTGAGTTATAATATGTGAGCGTGACAGGGTTACAGTCAGCTTTTATATATGCAAACAACATTTAAATGTAAACATTATGATACATTTAAATGTCTTTTCTTTTTTGCAGCAATGTTTGTTTTTCTGCATGCATGAAGCGAACACATGACAGGGCTTACCTTGTACACTTGACCGTAGGTTCCATTGCCAACTACCTCCACCAACTCAAAGATACCTGCTGGGTCCTAGAGGGGGAAAATAAAAACATTCACACAGTCAAGGAAAGGAAAGAAAGTTGGGTAAAAAAAAAAATAAAAAAGTGATTCCAGGCAATGATTAGACAAACAGCAAAAGTATGCAAAACTTAGACAAACAGTATTACTAAGTGCTGAGGACAAATGGAGAACAATGCAGTGTTATACTGGGATGCAAACTGAGGAAGCGCTACTGCAAATGTGGATAACATTGTGATTTACAAGTAATGGAAATTGGGTTGATAATCAGTGAAAATGCCCATGTTATTTCATTTTTATAAATCACAGCTTCACCGTCTGCATAAATGTAACAGCCCTAAGAAATATAAAATGTTTATTTTTTTATTTATTTTTTTTTTTTTCACAGTCCAACAGTCCGTGTTATTGTCTTTAATGATGTCAGTATTACAGGACTGCTGCACACATACTGTGGTGACAATCAGACCAAACACTAAAAAAGCAGCCGTGCATCATCTGTGAAGTATTAACATTGTGTGAATTAGGTTAAAACAACAATATGACACTAAGTTAGAGAGATGTTTTTTTTTCTATCCATTGATGCAGACTGTTTCTCTTATTTTTATCTCTTTTCCCTGTCGACCACTTGTTGCATCGTTTCATGAGAACTTCTCAGCAGCTCAGTAAAAACTCAGTGTAAACACTGTAGCTAGTAAACTTACACCAAACAGGACGCGGTGCAGACAGAAGAGTAATGTTATGCAGGATAAAGACCTCGATACATCAACTCACGACCACTTCACAACAAGCCTGAACTTTCTTTAACATTAAATAAAGTCAGTGTCGATGTAAAGAAAACATAAAACAAAACTAAATAATACTACTAATAATAAAAACAGAAAGTTGTTGCTTTGAAACCACCGTTGAGTTTAAAACACCAACCAAAATCCCTCACTGTTTACTCAAACATCTGTTTTTTAAAATAAATAAATAAATAAATAGAAAGAAAGACATTTGTTGACTTACTCTTAAAGCGGCGAGGTCTATACTGTCCAAACTCCGGGTAGTGTTTTCTCTCGACATTGCTGTCAATAACTTTGCCAGCGTGTTGATATTTGTGGACAAGACATGGACGGTCGCAGCTTCTCGTCTACAAACTAACGGCTTCTCCCGTCGGGTCCATTCTGAGGTTTAGCTAAACTGCTTCAAGCCAGCGAGCGCAAACCACCGCGGCTTCCGGAAAATCCTTTCAAAATAAAGATCGCTATCGGCACCATATAAAAATTGCTTAATTTGCGTCTAATTTATATCTGTATCAATATTATTGTATACAATAATATACAATAATATATATATATATATATATATATATATAGAAAAAATATAATAGATAATCATAGGTCTAATTAGAACATGCGATCCTTCTTTTAGATTGTGTCAAAAGTAATACAATGTCTTAAAAATGAATGCAAAAATGAAGTTGAATGCAAGTTATGCTAGTCTTAAAAAGTTTTAATCCTGTTTTTTTTATTATTTGAACAATTTTTTCACTTACTCTCACGGGCCCAAGTTTTACGCTTCCTGCTCAGCTTTAATTGTGAAATTACTAACACCGTGTTCCCAGTTGCATTACCTCAGTTTGATTTGAGGTTGCTGAGTTTTGCTCCTAAGAAGAGACTTCTCACTAATTTGACTTCACTGAACTCTGGGAGAAAAGAAAAACGACTAGACGGCGACCCTTAGCTTTACTAACCTCCTGTGATCTGTGTTGTGTTTGCGTTGAAATGCAGCTGACGGAAAAGTGACGAAATCTCGTGCACAACAATCTTTCCACGTGTATCGGTGCGTCCGTGACCGTGCGCGCGCGCGCGCGCGTTTTGTGGCAGAGGGTTCAGAGTCCTGACAACATGATGATTATTCTGTAGACTTAACAAAGGAGCTTGCACACACATACATACACACATACACACACAAACATACACGCACACACACACAATCCTTATATTCATTCCTACTGTACAGTTTACTCTCCATTTGCGTTGTATCACTGCTCCTGTATCCCCTCATATTTTATTCTTCATTACATAAGAGTTCACATCTTCAGGAGGAAGCCTATTTGCTGTTATTTGACCTTCTCCTTGAACCATTTCAACATCAAAAACTAAGCAAACATCAGAGTCTGACCCAGTCCAGGCAGCCGTTTGAGCTCCAGCGGACCTTTTCCACAGCAAACACTTTGACATATGACAGCAGGAAAAGCACTAACACTAATTACAACTGCATGTGTGCAGTTCCAGGTCAGAGAAGCAGAACATGAGTATGATTTTATATGGAAGAAATTCAAGATTCTCCTGCCTGAGCACAGCGAACAACACCTGTTTTGTCCCGTCTCTCTGTAAAGTCCACAAGTGACTCGTTAAACTTTGAAGGAAATGGAGCCTGCCAACAAAATAAGGATGCTGTTCAACTCAGACAACTCCAGTCCAACTCCAGCAAGTAGCCCACACCATATGTGTGGTGATGTATGAGCAACCTGTGCACTGATGAATCTCAGCTGTCATTGAGTCATCTAGTTGGAAACACAGATTGACTCGGTGCTGATGACAAGTGCACCAGCACCATTAGCTAACATTGCTAATTAGTAACAAGCTAATTAATTACCATAGCGTTGCTCCTTGTGATCTTCTCTCCCGGACTCTTTTATTAATCTAAAATGTAATTCCCATTATGAAGGCCCAGTTGTGCTCTCTTTATGTACATATGTACCTACGCCCGTTCCTAAGGGTGATGGTAAAAACATTAAAAACACAATTAGGTTTTGGCATGTTTGGCCACTGGGGGCAGCAGAAACAACATCAACATATAATCAGCTTAGTAACAACTAGTTGCCTATTTACAAAAAACACCAATCACACGGCAACATGATAATTTATTTGGTGTGGTTCTTGTGGCCACTTGGGGCCTGTCACTAAACCCAAGAACCACAATGTCACAGATAGCAAAGACCATCAAGTAACTCAACAAAAACAACATGTGTTACTTTTTTTTCCCCAGATATTAGTGTGTTCATGTGAGACAGGTTGATTTGTTAATAGTATCTTCAAAACCAAAAATAAAGTTATTCATGTGATATGATAAACCACCAGATACATTCAGTTATAGTGACTATCTGCAAATGTAAACAATATGATCATAGACCTGTCATATAAAATAAACACTGCATATAATTTCTAATTATTGAAACAAGGCTACAAATGTGGTAAATATTACAATATAAGATGTGAGACTAGTTTTGATTTCCAGTTATTGTCAGAGTTTCCTCATGTTATTCTGACCTACAGTGATAGAATAAAAGAATCTTTGTTCAAAATGAATAAATGAATTTATTATGATATATTTATTTAGTGTGATAAATCCTCTGTCTTTGTTAAAACCAGTGGACACAGAAAAACTCAAATAACAAAAGGAAGTGATAGTGATGAAAAATGGTGATGTTTTGTTTATCCCATTGAGTTTGTTTGTTCTGACCACTTCTGAGGGCAGATCATTTGACGCATAAACATGATCCAGGAAACGATGAATGAAGTAACTACTGGCATTTATTTGTAACACAAATGAAAGGAAAATTAAAGCAAAAACTGATTATCTTTGTTTCTTTGTTCAGCTCTCAGTCAGCTTCGCATTCAGGTTCATGGTGTTCACAGTCATGGTCAATGATGACGTGCGCATGCACCAAAACCCTGGCCAGCCTCGGCTTCACACACCTTAATAAAAAAAATGGGGTGTGATTGTGTGAGGGCACATAGACTCAAAAAAAGATCATAATGCTCTAAATTAGAAATATTATTCATGAGAAATTAAATTATAAATAATTATATTCCTAATGGAATTAACAATAAAACATACCGGTAAATAATTCATATGGCTCCCAAACAAAAACTATTACCTATTACTTTATTGTAATCTGTGCTTGTCAGGATGCTGTAGAATGATGACTCTGGTTGCTGTTTTTTCTGTGACCTGATTGGTCAGTAGTTTTAGGTCATTGCCAGGTTTCGCTGATGCTCTGAACTTAATATGGAGCATGTTAGTTTCAGCATCAGTTACCACCCTAGTACACAACTTAAGATTTGACTCACCATCATAAAACTGAAACCCACTGTTAAACCTGAAGTAACGGCCACAGTGAGCGAGTGACATAAATTTAGCGTTCACTTTTCTTTCAGCTCTGTTGGTTGACTCTGTACCAACTCTGTACTGGCTCTTCAGTCCTGTGCTCCACTATGTTGACCAGCTTTTTGTTCACTTTGTCCACTGTTTACTGCAGTGCAGGTAGTACACAGCTTGTTTTTAGAACTATTTTCTCTGCCGTGAATAAAAAGTATCCTATGAGAACATTGAGAAGTAAAGTTGTATGAAAAACCTGAAATCTGAAATCCACTTCAAAGATACCTGTCACTCTTAATATTAGGAAAATATTCAATATAGCAGTTTTAAGACTGCCAGTACATCCATGTGCATGATACACTGTAGGCCTTGTGGTTAACCAGGACGGTATTATAAACTATTAGCTACACAGTGAAGTGTTGAAAATAAGTCCTAGATTTGAACTCAAAAAAGCCTTATAGAAACACCTCTGTGCTCAACTTTGCCTCCCTGTTACTGTTAAGTTTATGTACACTTAAGTACAGCATGTCTCCTCAGTGATTTATACCACAGTATTTGTTTGCCCCACCTGTTTAAATTTTTTGAAGTAAAATGTATTGGAGGGGTTGAGCATGACATTCTCGTCCCCTGACTGAGCCAGTGACTCACAGTCAGCACGGTAAAATAAGGGTCATTATGTGGTGGGACACAGTGTGTATGTGTGTGTGTGTGTTAGGCACAAACCGAAAGACGGACACTATATTCTAAAGTTCTACGTGTTAGGAGAATGAGAAAGATGGCAAGTGACTCTGCTGCTCTCGTGTGTGTGTGTGTGTGTGTGTAAGTGAATGTGACAAATTAAAGAGTGTGTGTGAGAGGGGGAGCAGAGAGGATGGCTATGAGTGTGTAGTGTGTGTGTGAGTGTGTTTGTGTCGTACGGAAGAATGGTCTCTCTGTGGTCTCACACAGTGGCCCTGTTCACACCAGGGTCAGCTGCCTGCACACACACACACACACACTCAAACACATGCATTTCTGGACTCATTTCCAACCTAAACAAGACAACATTCTGTGAAACAACTGAATAAGAAAATTCCAGAATAACAGATATCGCTTGTCTCTATCTTATTTTCTGTGTGTGTGTGTGTGTGTGTATTTTTGTGTATTTGCTGTATGCAAGATTTTCTGTGTAAAGGGAAACTTGGCATTCCGCTTATCTAAATCATTTCCTGAAGGCACATACACATACATTCGTATGTACGTGAAAAAAATATATACATCTGTGGTAAGAGATGTGTGTTAGTTTCTCAGAAACAAAGATAAAGGCTGGGGAATTCGTATTGTGTCAGACCTAAACTTTATCCTTACTTATAGACCAGTTCATAAATGAGGAAAAACTAACAGTGCCTTATTCAAGATATATATCCCACTGACACGCAGATACTGCATGTATTGTTGAACTCCACTGGAGGACACAAATCACTTCACAAATCAAAGTAAAACATTAAAACAAGTCAACACAATGCAACAAAAAGTCAACACAACGCAACATGTTAGACTATTTTATAATTATTATATTATTTATAATATTATAATGTTTGCTATGAACAGCTTCCTCTTTGTTTTTATGTATGACTGTGGAAGTATGACATTTGACATTGACAGTATGACATTTTCACTTGACTTTTGTGTCTTCGTGTAAACGTAAAACTTTTTAAGGACAAAGGAAAAATCTCTGTATTATTTTTATGTTAACAAGGGCTGGGAAGAAAAAGCTCTGACTCACTTGGGGTGAAGACGTTTGACACCAGCTGTTGGTTGTGTAAATGTCTTTTTGTGGAGTTGGTTTACTTGCTCTTTTAATTGTTTTTAGGATACCACACATGCCAAGATTTATTCAACAGACCTGATTTTCGACCCGACCCTGGCTCGACGGGGGCCGTTACTGGCTGTGCCTCGATCAGAAAGACTCAGGGCCCCTAAGTGGTGGGGACACTGAGTGGTCTTCTGTACAACACATTTACAATGCTTGCCCGTTGAATGGAGTTTTGGCGCTGTGCTCTTCCCTCTTCGCTTGCTGCTACTGAGAGAATCCTGGTTAGTAATTTGCGACTTTATAATGTCACAAATATTTGTGTCTGGCGCCGGGTCTGCCCCTGGGTCTCTGGACCACAAATATAAAACGACCTGTCTTTTTCAGATTTTTTTCTAGGGAAAAAATATCTTCTCATATTCAGATATCAATATAATATCTTTTCTGTTAAATGCATTCAAATCTTATAAAATTAATTAATAAAACTGACTACAAGTTTGTCAGCAGTTGCTTTTGGAGCACATTTGGTTGCAGCTGCCGACATTATTTGCTGAGAGCTTGTTTGTTGTGGTGGCCTTTCTTAGCTCAGAGCTACCTTTTGCTCAATTTTCAAAGAAAACACACCATTAAAATTTCTTAAAACAGCAGCTACATCTGAATCGAACAATTACCGCCCCTCCACAGCCGCCGCCGGCGGTAAACAAATGTGTTTGAGGTCGCTTAACCTGTGCACCATCGCGTTAAACCTGCACCAGAGAAAAGCTCATTTTTCATTGGTTCCCGAGTTTTCAAGATTGGGAAGAGCAGAGAATAGGCAGGTTGGCCAGACTGACTTGAACGTGAAATTCAATGTAGCGTCACAGGCAGTATGGTTGGGCCCAGGCTACTCAGTTCTGACATCATATAGTTCAATCTTGGATCTTTTTTTTTCCATCTGTGCTTCTTTGGCCTGTTTGCAATGTATTGATAACTTAACTGGCTGCAATCTATGTGTTGCTTGGGAACCAGATGAGTCTGCTGGTTCCATGAGCGTGTTAATGTGATAATGACTCTGATTTATCATTACATGTCATTGGCTTTGTGATGCCAGGTGATATTGTAGACTACTCAGCAGTGAATATGATTTTAAATGTAGATTAAGTAGATTACAAACCACTATTTATACTCAATAACAAGTAAAACTACACTGTTAAAGAAATACTCCAAAAAGTATAAATACACAAAAATTTTATTTAATTACAGTGATTTGAGTAGATGTAATTTGTTGCTTCCACCACTGTCTCTCTAAGACACACAAACAAAGACTGAGGAGGGTCAGAACTCTAGTGAGCATTCGTCGCTTCATGTTTTGTCCCTCAGGATCTGCCAGAAGATGAACTGGAGCAGCCAGCTGCCATCTTGATCAGCGGGACGGACATTAGGGTTCTCATTGAGGTCAAGAGGTCTTCAGTAACATGTCTTCAACTGCAGCAGCCGTAGCGATGACATTTGGACTCACATATGTGCTGAACCTTAAATATCCTAAAGAGCTGAAACTCAGTTTTGAGTTAGCCTATTTCAGAAAGTCCTAATGGAACTTGAAGTGAGAAAGATAAGATGTTCTCCAAAGTAGTCACCTCTGCACTCTGCTGTACAGTCAGTGATTGACTGACAGAGCCTCTCTGGCTCATCATTCCAATCCTATACAATCCTATAGCTGTTGCACACACACAGATTCAGACACACACAAACACACCCACACACTCACAAAATAACATGTGAAATGTTTTCACAATAACTCAGACAATAAATTATCAAGTTTGTATTATTTAAAGGCCACGTGAGAGTATTCTTAAAAGTGCAGACTGTGGAGCTGTGTAGTTTGTAGTGTTGCGATGACATATGATTAAAAAATTATGGACTTACTTGGCCTGGTACAGGGCAAGCTGTGCTTTCCATTTTCATGGTTAGGATGTATAGCAGTCATTTGAATTAAAAAAAAAAAAAAGGAATAAGCTATTCTTAAACTCTAAAGAAATTGGCTTTGATAAGGTCAACTGGCTATACAGCCTGTCCACCAAGGAAGGAAGTTTAGCAGAGCTTACAGTACCAAGCCATATGGACTTTATTTTGATGTGAACTGGATTTTAGGCTTTCTCCACCTGCCAAATGCCACTTTAACCCCTGGTGTCCCTACATTAATGACAATATGTCTGTAAACCCAAATTACTTAATAATCAGCTGCAATGTTGACACCAGGAGTCAGAATGACTTGACAATGGCAAAAATCCAGCATGACATGTTGTTTGACTTTTCCTGACCCCATCCCCAAAACTTGCTAGATCTCTGAGCTGGCTCAGGTTTGTTTGTTTGTTTTTTTTTGTTGTCAGACACTTCAGTCTCAGACGATCCAGACCAAGTGTTGAAGGGGGATCTGTGAAGAGAGGGGTTGTAAAAAGACATTAGTCTAGCTTGCTGCAGACATCAGTGGTGCAGATTAGGCTGGTTGAAGTCATTCAACATAATCATAGCAGTTTCACCTTGTATCCTGGGCCCATCAGCGTGGTTAGCCACCAGAACAGCATGTCCTCACACTAGATGATGACTCTTCATGTTAGCAGTACAAAAAGTTAAGAACTAGAACACGCGCGCACACACACACACACACACACACACACACACACACACACACACACACACACACACACACACACACACACAGAGAGAGAGAGAGTGAGAGAGAGAGAGAGATTTTGTAGATACAACTGCTCTGACACTGAAAAACAAAAAGCCACAACAGGAGTTTTAGTTCAGGTGTAGTGTTGAGTTATAAAGGAATCAGGAATCAGGAATCATTTAAACCAATTGGTCATTTCCTAATGAAAAGTTATAGGAACTTAATTAGAATGCACATCCTTTTTAAAATGTATTTTCTTTTATGCATAAGCTCTTCTCTCCTACTGTACAATTGGCCGTTCATTTTTTCTGTTTTCTTATTTGCCTACTTACCACATGAGAGTGCTGTTGCACATGTTTGTGTGTTACAGTAGGCTACATGATGACTGACCTTATACCGCATAGGGAAGAGGGAAAAAAAAAATGTAAAACAGAAATGTAAAACAGGGTTGCTTTGAGGGGGAGGAGAGCCAGTGAGGAAGTGTCTTTCACAGTGTATATTTGTGTAAAGAGTGTGTATGTACCACGCAACCACAAACTGAAGTAAAAATAACATACATCATTCAATTCATTTGTACAACAACAAACAAAATACATTGTCTTATGGTATTTTAGAATATTACAAAAGAAACCCAACCATATATAATACAATGATAATTTTTCATTTACTTTAGTAAATGACTTGCAGCCAAATGTAAACATATATAAATATATGATTATATATACATATATCAGATTTATAGAAATTAAACAGCACCACTTATAGTTTACCATCAGCTTATGAACTGTTTTACTGTTTATGTTTAATGAATTAAATAAACATTTGTGGCTGAATTAAATTTTCAGAGAGAAATAATGTTGATTTTTTCAAAACACTTAACCATGCACATTCTGGATCATGTCCAATCTGATTATCTGATCTGTGCGTGCCACGAGTGAAAAAGGAAGAAAGATATGTGCAACACTGACATGTTTTTCTGAGTAACTAAAGCACAATGTATTTTGTTTGCTTTGTGAACATCATACTTAGAATTTTTTACTCAGTGATTCTTCCTTCTTGTTTGCAGCTGAGATGCCACTGAATATATACCAAACCTTATTTAGCTGGTAAACAGACTGATGGTAACTAGAGCACAACATTTAGACCTGTGGGCAGTGGCTGACAACCTACTGACAGCCGTTGCAATACATCTTTTATGTGCAAGCCTGATCTCTTTCTTTGCAACAAGTGAGATATGTGTGGTTAAAAGTCATGCACGCACAGTTTTCCAACACTTCATTCTGCTCAGTAACAAAATCAGTCTTGATCCAGAGTTGATTCACAGATAAAAAAATGCTATCAAAGCAGTGAATTACAAGGTAATTAGAATAGTGTTATAATTGCCCTACTGCACAACAAGGTGTGACTTTAAAACACAGACACGCTTGGTAAACAGCCACTTTTTGCTTCAGTCTGATACATTTGCCATACCTTTGCAAGCTGGTCGGAGTCGTTAAGTAATGTTGCAACGACAGAAGTCCAGTAACAGCTGTATGTGAAATAAGGCTTTGATCGCATAAACAAAGTACTTTTAGGAGGATCTGTTGGTGCGATTCTCAGCTGCCTCATACATAGTCCCACATACACATCTTCAATGTAAACAGCTTTAACATTCAAGGACGCCTCCAGTATCTTTTCGGCTAAATCCATTGAAAACACATAGCCCAATCCTATGACATATGGTGGGTAAACTGACTCAGGGAAAGCAGAAACAGGCATGAACCACTTTGAGTTCTTGTATCGGAACACAGGAGCGCCTCTTTCCACCTTTCCTGTGATGTAGAGATGTTGCGGAGCACTCAAAAGCATCTCAACGAGATTGTGGACATTTAGGAATACATCCGAATCAACTTTCATGGCATAGGTAGTGTTGGGACAGTGGGAGCTGAGCCATTCAAACATCACCATAGTTTTGATTGTAAGGTTACTGTAGCCATCCACAAAATCACTCTGGAGAATGTCTCGATGTTTCTGGCTTTCCTGTAACAGCTAAAGAAAGAGAAGTATGCAATTTTAATAGTGTTAGGGTTATCAAAGTTTATGGTTATCAATGTTTTTTTTTTTTTTTTGACTCTTTCATAAAAACAGCCACCTGGGTTGATGACACTGAAGAGACTCCAAATCAAATTTGCAGTCTGAACCAAAATAAAAGTACAAATCTCTCTACATACATCCTCATAAAGATGGTAAAAGAGTCTTCTAAGAGTAGACAGGGTAAACGTAAGACCTTAACTCAAAACTAAACCTGAAGTTCAGTCTGAATTTGATTTAATTTTGTCACTTGATGTCATGATGGGGTGTAAATAAATCATTCAGCAGATTATTAGATGTGTTATTGGCTATGTTTATTGTTTGAGCTTTAAATGTTATTTATGTTATTCAAACTGGAAAGCTGATGACAGTTTTCACAAGATTGTGATCTATGCAGATCTAAAGATCCTGTGAATCATTGGAACATTTTTCCGTCTCTATTGTTAAAATGTCATGTGTACTCGAAAGATGTACTCACTTGCTTCTCAGGAGGTTCAGTCCTATTTACCTCCCTGGACAACCCCAGCAGGAAGTAGTGGCTAACAACTTGGCCTAGCACTGTACTGTCATTTCCCCATGTGTTGCGGATTATTTCACGAGCTTTTCTGTTGTTGGGTGCAACTGGGATGATGAGAACCAAGAAAGGTGTTTCCCGCTGGCATCTATTTGGTTCATCCAATATGAAGCTATATGGGTGAGGGTATTGCACAAAGTACTGTGCTGCTGATAAAGCCTGTGCAAGGAGAGAAAGTTGGTGTTAATTCATCTCAATGGCGTGTAGACAAAATGAAGATCTATTACTCTGTGCTCAGGCAAAGGCAAGATGCAGGTGATTTTTTTTGACTTGCTTTTTTGTATTTGCACAACTTTTACTGATGGACTGTTTGTGAAGTCTACCAAATGTTAGTTTTAGTTAAGTAGCAATGCACAATTTCCAGTGGTTTGATTTCTATTCTTATATTCAATTCTTATTTTATTCTGTTAGCTGGATGGCTAACATAACTTACTGGTACTATTATTATTGTTATTATTATTATCATCATTAAAGCACTTCAAATTATTACTTTTTTTTTCATCAAAGTACTTTATAGCAATACAGGCAGAAACTGAAAAGGAAGTAGGCTTTTGTTATGACTTCAGGAGCTGCTTTACAAATACAATTGTTGCTATTAAAGAAAAGAAATGTGTTACCTCTTTTGTCCTGGAATCAGTAGTAACAGCTGATTTTTATCTGGACAGCTTTTCTCCTATAGACCTCTCTCAGCTGTCAACACTTTCTTCATCAACTTCTCTTTTAGATGACGTAATTTCTTACTTCTAAACATGCGCGACTACTCCTCCCTAAACATTCAAACGACGATAGCAGCCTAGTGCCAGGCAGATCATCAGCGAATAGTGAGGAAAAGATGATATTTACATTGACTCACCTCTTGGGAATAAATCAGCAGTGTGGATGGATTTTGGAGTAAAGACAGGTCAACAGAATAAAAATGCATGCAATATGCATTCTTTTAACAGCCTTTCTAATCCTGGAAGCATTTGCTTTCAGCAGAGCAGTTTCTCTGAATAATTACATAAATGGATGAATTGTATTCAAAACAAATACAAAGCATATTTTCTGTTAAATGAATTCAAATGATGAGACAATGGGCCCAAACTAAAATCCTGCACATATTAAAACTAAAACCCTGCACACTTCACTCTCCTAACCTTTTTATAAAACTCTAAGCTTGGGATACATCTCAAACACTAAGTAGAGTTTAGAACAGGGGAGCTACAGCTTGTATCCTCTCTGGAAACCCTTCAGAACCTTTACTACAACCAACATCTAGCATATGCAAATTGAGCAAGTCCTGATTATACTATATTGCTAATACCATATAGGTCAACATCATTGTACAACATGTTTTGCATTGCATTTGCATGCTGTCTCTTTTTTTCCCACTGTAGGTAAATCATTCTCCCAGTTGCATCAAGAGTTCTCCTCCACCACCATTTTCTTGATTTTCACATTTCTGCTGCTCCTGTTCTCCAGTCCCTAATACAAGTTGCTTACAACTCGTATTCACCTTCCTAAACTCTCTGCTGCACTGCACACCTTGTGTGTCTTCTTTGAATTATTTATTTATTGGCCTGTTTGCAATTGACCGATAACCCAAAGTGGAAAATAAAAGCAGCCTGTCACAGTGACAGACTGGGAACCAAAAACAGCCCTGGCATTTCCACCCACCCGAACCCACCACCAAGAAGGGGAAGTTATATGAATGGGCGAGCGTGTGTCGAGGGCCGGTGGTTAGGAAACAAACTCTTGTGCTGATTGGGCCAGTCCAGTGTCAATTGGCTTGCTGATCTACAGGTTTTATGGGCTGGTCAGGCCAATGTATAAATTAAAAAAAGTGTCAGGACTGTTGGGACTACGGCTGGCCGATGTCCATAGATTGGACACCGTTCTGGACTTTTACAGAAAGCACGGATTGCCAGTCCACCCCTGGTTGTACTGCAGAGACTGTTATTAGATAAACAGGAGAAACTGAACACTGGTATTGTGTTAGAAGATTTTTGAGAGTTGCCTTTATTTTCAGACTGAGATACATGCAAAGGCCACTTACGCTGTTATTGTTCTCCATTGCGCCCATCCTCCATGACAGTGTGGTCCTTGAACTGTAGAAAGTAATTATTAATGTCCCACTCATTAAGAAGAGCATCAAAAGGGGCCGCTGCCTTGTTTTAATCCATGGAATCTTTTCAATGCTGAAACAACAGTGAAAATGAATAAAATTGAATCCATCCCAAAAAAATCCATCAAAAAATGAATCCATAACTGCATAGCAGAAGATCTTTACTATCCATTACTATCAAATCAAGAAGCACTTTATTAATGCTAATGGACTAATTACTAATACTCCCTCTTTCTTGCTCAGTAATGTAGACATTCTTCGTTAATGGTGATTTATGTGCAACTGTTTAGTGCTTGCAGCTCAGTTCATGACTGTGGTAGTTTCTGACGGATGCATATCTCTTTATCTTCTTCGTAGAAGAGAAGGGAAACTGACTCTCAGTATATTGCTTTATTTTCATCTCCGAAATTATAATCGGTTCAAACATCACAAAATCATGCCATTTATGCACGTCCTTTCACACCAGAGGTCCTGAGTCCTGTATGACTCAATGTCTACTGTTGGTTGGTAGTAATATATATATATATACTGGAACATATACAGGAACTGAAACTTAAAACTTATACACTTGTGCAGCCACATATGGATGCTCATTTTCCTGTCCAATAATGTGGAAGTGAATATACACAAATTCCAGTAATAACTGTCACACAGTCTCCTATTTAAAAATCTGTTAAAAGTAGCCACTGGTAGAGTTTATATTACAGTATGTGCTTTTCTCAATGGTGAAAACCAGGAAAAGAAACTGTCTATGAAATACTTGCTTTTCTTTCTGAACACTGGAATAAATGTTGCAGCCACAGTTGCACAGAAATAAAAGCATTAAAACTAATGTCTCTCTCGCTTCGATCAGCCTGACTGATCCATTTCAATAAGAGCTAAACAATATCTAGTATTAATAGCTTCACGTTTAAAAGCCACACTTGGTCAATCAGTTTTAAATTAACGGAATTAAAATCTAAACTTACCATTTGCAGACAGCGTACTCCTGCATTTTGGTGGTATAAAAGCTCAAAGCAGACAGGTACAACAAGCTAACAGGAAAAAATGAGTACGTCTGTGTCTTGACTGTGTGTCTGCTTGTGGTGTAGTGTGTGACACACACACACACACACGCATCATCTTTTTCCACACGATACTCCCCTGACAAGAAAAAAAAAAAACATGTTGTGACACGCATCTCAGAGGCGTAAAATGGGAAAAAAATGTAGGCCAGTGTTGGTTTAAAGCCTTGTTTAAAGACATGCTAGTGTTTAAGTGGGAGTGTAGTTAAGTCATGATTCAACATGTAACAGTAGTGCAATTGCCAAAAAAACACCTCAGTGCTTCCCCTCTATCTCCTAATACTAATTGTCTCTGTAACTGTCATTACATATGTTCTCTATATTACTAGACAAAATATAAATTTCACTAAATAAATGTGCTTTGACATATTCCACTTCTTTGTAAACACCTGTTGATCACGTGGAGACTGAAAGCAGGTTTGAGTGTTTCCTTTTAGGGTTGGTAGTAGTTCCGCATTTTACCCGTTTTGCAGGGGAATTTCTCATTACTTTCCTCCCTCTCAGAGAAGTTTTAGATTTAGAAAAAAAGGTTTCATTATTGTGCAACTTCGTGGTGATGTTTGGTTTCCCTTTAAATGTGTTGTCTCCATCTCCTTCTTTTTAGCATATCTCACCCTATATGTCAATGCTAAAGACTGTAAATGCCTCTCACAACCAGTTTGCCAAACAGACGCTGCAGACTGTTGGTAAGACCACAGTTCCCATTTGAACACAATACACTCTTGTCTTTTCATCTATCTTGGCACATTTTTCTCAATTAAGCACGAGTGGTTTTATAGTGTTTTGAAATGTCTGCACTCCTAATCCTCTTCATCTCCTGCAAGATACAAGGATATAAAGGACAAGGATAACACAAGGATATAAGTGAGGGAGCACATGACCTGTAGTAGCAAACATGCATCATCGTCAACTTGCACAACATTTGAGTCATTGTTTTCTAGTGAGTCTACATGTCACGGTTGTATCTCAGCAGGTCACTGGTGTGTGTGAGTGAGAAGAAGCAGCTCTCCTCATTTGGGGAGAAAATGTTTCATGACATTTCTAGGGAAAAAATATCGTCTAATACTCAGGTCAATATGGTAATTAAGATTTTGCAAAACGTGTTTTTGCATGAGCAGTTTTTGTTAAACTTTTGTTACTTTTTAAAATTGTCTCAAATTGAAATATAATAACTTTGCCCAACGTCAGCATTTTAATGTTTAAATTCTAAATGTATTGTTTAATTCCTTTTTGCAGCTTTTGGCAATCCCAGCTCAAGACAGCTCAAATCCTGTTGAACCTTAGTTCAGTTCAGCCCAGATTAGCTCAGCAGAGTGTGAAGCTGCTATTAGTGTGTAAGAGCCGAAATTTGTTTCCCATAATCTGAGCAGACAATTTTAACAAAGCCATCAATATTCTTGGCAGAATTATTGAATATTGTGGACAAGGAACTGAATGTTCATGATTAAATTAATGTTCATGAGGAAGATTACAGTTCATCAAAACACAACAGACCAAAAAACCCTCAGAAAATCTGGTACAGCCAGAAAGATAGAGGAACTTGACCGATGGGGAGGAAGTAGACATGACAAATGATAACAGCAAAGTGCCCCAAATGAAGGCATTAGCAATGTATAAAACAACTCATATACTTTTTATTTGCTCTCAGTTAAATTATTTCAACCAATATATCCAAAGAATAGTCAAAGAAAGGAGCAGAAATCAAAAGACAACCACTATACTGTATATTGCCATTGAATATAACAACTCAAATAATTAATTATTGTATCAAACAACCTCAAATATCCAGAATTCATTGGTTCTAATAAGACAATGACAGTACCTTTGTGTAAATTCAAAACATGATTCACTTTGCTTAAATATTATGGTAGTAATCTTTGTTTTTTTTGTTGTTGTTTTTTTTTTTTTTTTTTTTTAGTTTTTTTAAAGCTCACAAAGAAGAATGTGGTCTGTTTCAGCTTGGAGTCCAGCTGCGGTGAAGCCCCCTTTGGCTGATTGTTGGTGGTCTTGATTCCAGAGTGACGGGTTTAAAACAGCAGTCTATTAGCAGTGCCGTGCTGCCATTAAAACATCCAGTCATTCATCCATCCAATGACAAAAAGATGGGAAAGAATGAAAGCAAAAAGAGGCTCTGGGTCAGACACACAGAACAGAACATTTTGGGAACATTTTAAAGAAAATTTAGGGACATTTTCAACGGAAAATTTAAGGAACAAATCACTGTCATGTATAGGTCTATGCATAAGTTATGGAAGCTGTACAGAGATTATTATAACAAACGAATACTAAAAAACAAAGCCTGGTAAAAATGATCACCAATCCTCTAAAAGGATCAAACCTTTAAATGAAATAAAACAAACTGATATTAAAATGTTTTTGGAGTGTCACCTCCTTTTTTCCCTCAGTTTTAATCATTATTTCATGGCCGACCAGAAAACAAATATACCGTATCAACATAAGACATTTATTCTCCTCCATATTAGAAGAGGCTGCAACAAATGACTGTCATTTTTTCTTTTACCTATGTTTATTTGAATATTCTTTTTATCTAAATGGGTGGTCATGCAAATAGAAAAAGTCCTTTATGCTTTTAGCTTGTGTTGGTAGTTGGTAGTTCACCTCTTGGCAAGTTCGCCTTGTGATGACTTGCTTCTTAACTGGGTGATGAGTTGGCTGGTTTCCTTCTTCCTTGTTCAAAAAGTAAGAAGCCTTTCAGTCAACTGTCATCAGCTGTACCTTCTCAGTGATACATTTTAGTTATCACTTGCTTTTTTGATTTGCTTCCAGTCAACCATGTCAGCTAAGTTAGCTTCAATGAACCAAACTGGCCAAGCTGGCCAGTCAGGAGTTGTGTTTAAGGTGGACTGGTTTTTAAAGTCATTGCTTTAAATCTGCCTTGTTTACTGACAAGCCACTGAGTGAACAGGTAGATGGATATAGAACTCAGCTAGGTAGAAGACTGACTGGTATTCATGCTACTTTATCTTTTCAGGAGACTGATATTTCTGAGCAGCTGACTGTTTTTCACAGGCATGTCAGTAGACTGTGATTACAAGATACTTGCGTTTTTTGTGCTCTAATATCCAACATGGTATCCAACACGTATCCTGGACCTGTTTCAGTTTATTAAGTCCACATATACCTGTCTGACTATAAACTCTCTGCAGTCACATTCATTTAACCAAAAAGCATCAAACATGCCATTTCATATCAGTCTATAACCAGTTAGGTCCAAAATGGGAGCAGTTTCATAATCTGAATCCGTCTTTGTGTAAGAAAACTGCAGCCATTACACCCAATAACTGTAAATCTTAGACCTATACAGTCTTTAAGAAGTCTCTTGTTCACAGCCTGGGATGAAATGGCTCAATGAGTCTGTAGACAGTCTGCAACCAGTCTCTCCTGACATCAAATCTATACACAGTCCCAAAAACCCAATGAAAACCAGTGGACTGACCAGTCTACCCCAGGTCCAAAGCCAGTTAAAAAGCAGTCTGTAAACTGGGTCCAGTGCCAGTTGAGCACATCTACCAGATGTCAGAGCTTAGTTCTCTGCTGGTGAGAGGTACAAAGGTGCTGTTCAGATGGAGTTCTGGCTTTTTCCCAAGTGTACTGCTCTGAGATACCTGGGAAACACAAAGCAAAGTGATGATTAACAGGAACCTCTTCAAACCACAAGTCTTAGAAAATATCTACAACTGAAAAGAGAAAAAAATCAGATGCTGCATTCTACATTTTACAGTACTATTGCATGCCAGTAGTGCACCATGCCCCTTATATAACAACTATTTCCCAGTCTGTTAGAATAAATAAATATTTGAGGTTGGATAATATGAAGATACTATTTTTTTTCTACATTTTTTTTTATCCAAACAGACCTCTTGTTCCCCAGTGAACTGCTCTGAACCCCTGGGGAGAAAAGAGGGGTTTTATTTTTAATATGATTGAACTCTACAGTACATGCACACAAACGACAGAACAAATTACACTGTGCAGATGTTGGATGCTGTAAACTAACCAAGAAAAACAGAAAAAAACATACTGTAAGTGGCAGTGTCTTTTCTCCCACCTGTCCATTCAGCAGTGTCATGGGGATGTTGCAGTAGACATGGCGCCCCCCGGGGCCAAGAGTAGAGAACTGCATGGTGGAGGGAGGTGGGAGAGGAGGCGACAGAGAGGAGGGCTGTGGGGGAAGCTGGAACTCATAGCTGCGGCAGAAATGCCTCATTTGGGCCGCTGTTGCTGTGTGACCCCCACCCAGTGGCAACGTCATCTGGTTGTAGTCTGGGATCTCTGTCGCCAAGGCAACCTGTAGTGGAAAAAACATGACTTTATGTTTTTTTTCACACTAAGAGGCAATTAAAACTTACAAGTAGATAATATTGATGTTTAACTACCGTAAAGTTGCGAATAACAGCCAGGGTTTTATTTTCCCAAATGACTCAGTAGACCCTGTGTTTATTTGGGACAGGTGTCTACATCAGACAGATATTTAATTTTTTAAGGCAAAGTAGCAAAGGACCGCAGCCGGGGTGGACTGGTCATAGGGAGGTTTGGGAGATTTCCCGAATGGTAGTCAGAATGTTTTTTTACCCCATAAAACGCAGCCACAGTTAACTGCAACAGCCTGTCCTCACTGCAGCTGCAAATGGCACAGAGTGGTGATTACCAGACTGGTAATCTGGAATTTAGGCAAATGCCATTCCGTCCAGTCTCCTAGTCCCTCACTGACTGCGGCGTTCCGGTATCGTTACGTTTTTAAGTCTTTCATTGTCATTTATGAATAGAAACTTGCAGGCTAACCCTACATTCTACTGTTAGACAGATGTTTTCCATGTGTGAGGAAGCAAAAAACATAGTTTTTAGGTTATGGTCTGGGTGCCAGGGAGTCAGAATAAGCTAAATTCAAGACAAGGAGAAAATCAGACCCATGTTTATTGCCCAAATGTGTTGCTGCCCCCAGCTAATAAAAAAGACAGGCATCTATTCACCACTATTTGTGATTATTTGCAGCTTTACAGTAGCCTGGCTGTCGCACCAAGCTTGTAGACAAAGCTTGGTTTGACAAAGATCCCATAGACTGGAAGTTCTCAGAGGCAGGATTAACAGGCATCTGTCAAATGCCTCTGTGCGCTACCGGAGAGAGCTACAACCAATCAGACCACTGATTTCAATGACGTATGCATAGCGATGGAAACAGAAAGCCTCGCTGATTGTAGTTCACTACGTGGAGCTAACTTTTGCTCCATTTTTAAAGAAAACTCGCTGTTAAAATCTCTTAAAACAAAAGCTACAGCTGAAATAATTCACGCTCCTCCATGGCCGCCATGTTGGCTATAAACAAATGTGTTTGAGGTCCATTAACCAGTGCGCCATCACGTTAAACCCGTACGGGCGTAAAAGCTCATTTTTCATTGGTTCCCGAGTTTTCAAGATTGGGATGAGCAGAGTATAGGCAGTGTAGATTAAAAATAAAATGAAAACACTCTTGTCTTTGGACCCAAGATAATAATGTAATCAAGCTTCAACCATCTATACTAAACCAATATAAACCAGTGTGTGAATATAGGCCGTGCTGCAGGTGAAGCTGCTAGACCTTGTATGCAGACCTGCCATGGTATTCATGTACAGCCTCCTACAACCCTAACCTTAATTTCTTACATCCAAGATCTGTCTTTAGTTCTTGTAGCATCTAAACTATATTGTCCATCATAAAAAAAAAATAGCTGACCTGATGATGTCCATGGCGACTCTCATTGGGGGGTGCGAGCGTCGCAGATGTTGTTGTCATGGCAATTGTGGAGACGGTGGTCTGCAGGTCACCAAAAAGACCCTGTTCGCCGGAGTCCATCACCTAATACCACAGAGACATCATTTTATAGTTTTAATTGTACAAATTAAAACCTTGTTTTTAAATAATCAAAGTGACAGGAGAAGGTTAAAAAATATGTGGGTTATTTTAAAAGACATGACCAGTGGTCTAGAAAATATAAAAAGGTTGGACTCTGAGTCCAACAGTTTATTTTCTTTGGTCTGAACCATTTTGTTAAACTTGACTTGCACTTGATTTATGTAGACTGACACTGTCCATTATCCAGGCAAACTAGGACAGGTAAACAAAAGTCATGGGGATTCAGGCAGATCGCCAATTGTCATCCTACAAGGTCTGAAAATCTGGTGGCAGTGAGGGGTCAAAACACGCCTGATTGCCATTCATCGCGTGTTACTGAGCATGATGGATCACCTAAATTCTTCAGCATTCTTGTGCAATTTTTCAAGAAGTTAGGAAGCGTGTTCCTTGGCCCATAAATTGAAGAAGCACTTCACCTCTTCTTGGCCTCATTGTGTTATATCAGGATTTCCAAGCATGAATAACTGCAGACTATCAGATGTCAGTGTGTGTCCATGTAAAAACTCACAAGGCCCTGGAGTTTGGGGCTGTATTTGTAGGGTTTTGTTGGACACTATGCAAGTTGTGAGATGGCCTAATGAATCAAACTACAAATGATGATATTCCAACCGTTAGTTGTGCTGTTTTATATACAGAGATAAAAACATGATGCAATTGTGGAAAAAGAAAACAGACAATTGATTTTAATTGAGAAAAGCGTTCCTGGGAATCTTTACTAAATACTGTCATCATCGTCTGTTTCTGTTACTATTGCTGATCATTCACTAGTACCAAGCAGCCGAAGAGCGTGTCTCTGCTAATTAGGGCATATACCTTGTTAACACATGGTAAATGTATACATATGATAACCCTATTGTGATTCAAGTTTTAATACATTACCTGTGTTTAGCAGGCATTTCAATGCCACCTGTTTGTTCTGGATGTTTCCCATCCATGCGAACATAAGTATATGTGCACAATTTCCACAGTGTTGTTTTTCCTAGAGAGTTGGACAAGGTAGTGTCTTCTGCCTATTACATCCGTAGCTATACATAAAATGGATGTATCGTTGACTAATAGATGGTAGAAGGTTTCAGATTTATGCCAATGGCAGCATACCTGACGTCTGGAAAGTGTCTCTCTGCGTTTTGCAGGCATTTCATAGACCACCTGCTTCCAAAACTTAGAGGACAGCTCATTGCTTTTAGGACCTCGCCACTTGATGATGGATAAAACCTGAAGAAAAGAGAGATAAAAGGATTTCAGATTTTTTGATGACATGCCTCAGATCACCCTCTTCTTTTATCTCTCTCTCTCTCTCTCTTTATACCTTGATCGTATGTTTGAGTGCCTCAACCTCTTGGTAGTTGATGACATTCTTGAGGTCAGCACACTCGATCATGATCACCTGGACAAATAAACACACATGTTAAAGGTGTTGATACATATCAACTATCTTTAGGAATGACTTCTTACTTAACACATGATTGTCACCTTGATCTCTCCTGTAACCAGCATAGAGTGGAGGCGTGTCTCTATCTGGAAGATACTCCACCCTCTTTTGGCAACAAACTCCGGGGTCAAGACGATGATGAGACGTCTGCTTTGCTCCACGCTGCGAGCCAAGTCCTCAATATAGGCTGAGAGAGAGACAAGGAGACAAATTGAAAGTGATGGAGTGAAAAAGCAAGTTAGAGGAGGATGTCATTTAGAATGAAGTGAACAATAAAATATGGTTGATGTCTTCCATTTTACTAGTTAATGATAAGTAATGATGTAGATTCCAATGAAAAGTTATGTTTTTTTTTGTTTTTTTTTACAACTGTAAACAAACAACAGAGAACCAGTTTTTGTTCTTAAAATAGTCACACTCGGGATACCAATGTTTCTATTTTGGGAAAATATTCTCTACTTGCTTGCCATAAACATGTGGCAAAGCACATGACTCATCCTTAATGTTTGTGTATTTCAAGAACTGGATTTACATCTCTTTTTCACTTGAGCTCATGCACATGTAAAATAGCTTCTCGCACCACTTTTCTTTTGTTTGTGCGTAAGGCCATATAACATGCTTGTAAATTCTGCAAACCAATACACATAGAAAGAATTATGATGATTACTGCCTTGTAGTTGTGTGATTCCACCAGCCATTCCAGTGCAGGTGATTAGTTCTTCAGTCCAAGATTTATGACCATAAACATGTTGTGTTCTAACTAGTTCATGCTTGAATCAAAGTAGATGTTAAAATCAGGCGTCACAACATTCATGGTGCAGTTGGACATTTCTGATCCTTGAGCTTATTCTTTCTTTCTTTAATTGTTCTAGTAGCTGCAGAATGGAAATGGAGAGGACTTGGAAAAACATTAATTATTCAGTAGGACTACCAGGAAATCTCTGCAAATATTGATCTATTACTTGATTCCAGTTGTTGGTTTTACTTTGCCATGACTCAAATTAGCAATGGTGTTAATGGTGTTTGTTAGCAAAAACTTCAGTATAGTCAGATTCCTGGAAGGAGCCGTCCCAATGGCTGTTAAGGATGGATATTTGAAAATTGTGAAATAATTTTATCTTAAATCACCAATAGAAATTGCAGTAGAGAGTACATGAACATGAAGGAGATGTTACTCTAGCTGTTTCCCCGTGCTTCTGGTCTGTATGCTAGGCTTAGCTAAGATAAACTAAGTTAAGGACTATGTCCCATAGTAAGATAAAAACAATTTATACCACTTTCATATCTTTCCACTACCTTTTTTAGACAAGCCAAGCAAATAAGAGTAGCGCTTTACTAGTCGCATGTTTGTTTTTCAAACATTACAAGTAAATATTAGAGATAGATATTTTATTTATGGGTGAATTACAGAAAAAAGCTTCAGCAGTTTCAAAAAGATGAGGCAGGGAAAAATTGAATTTAACATTAGAGAGCATAAAGTAAAGCTTATATTAGTATTTGCCTGACTCGCTGGCTGCATCTTTCAAGTCATTTTGTTTGCAAATGACAGGAGAGACTGACAGGAGTATACAGCAGGGTGACAGAAATGCTTGTGCGACATTTTCTGGCTCTGACACAGTGCAGTGAAGTCAGCTCTTAAATGGGGATCAGAGTTGTGCTGATACACCACTGTCAGCTTTTACTTATAACTCTGAGAGGAAAATGCGAACTGGAGACAGGGAGTGGGCAGGTGATGAGATGCGAAGAGTGGAGATTTGAGGTGCAGCTACTTTAAGTGTCAACATATATATGAGTGAATATAGAGTCAAAGAGTTCAGCTTTAAATGCGTGTCCTCACCCTCATCGTGGTGCTGTTGCTTCATGCTAAGCCCAGTGAAGATTTATTTTCTAAGAACTTTCCATTTCCAATTGTGTATTTGTGACATTCTCAATGTTGTTGTTGTTGTTGTTTTTTTTTTTTTTTGAATGTGCATAGCTGAAATAGCTCATTATTTTTTAAATTTATAGTTACTGAGAACTGTGTGCTTTGTGAACAACAGTATCCCTCCCTCTGAATGTCTCTCTTCTTCACCATCTCCTCACTTACTAAATTAATGACAGAGGCTCTCCAACAACACATTGCAATTTCACGCTCAATTTGAGAGGCACAAATAGAACAGAGCATCCTAGAATTTAGTCCCTTTTTTCTCTTCAATGGTTCTTCTTTCCCCCCCCCCTCTCTCTCCCACCCCTTACTTCCTACCTGCTACTTTCTGTTTTTTTGAGGATTGTGTAAATCAATTAATAAAATAACACAAAGCAATGACCCCATCCACACCTCTTTCTGCTCCTGTCATTTATTTCTCGCTCTCTTGTTCATTTTGGAGGGCTAATGGAGTGGATAATTGAATGGTGTATTTTAGGTCACAGCGCCATGTTGCTCTGTCAGTGGCTTTGGTAAGCAATGAAAAGGCACCTCACTGTCTCTGTTATCCACTCATTGAGTCTCTTTTTTTTACACACTACGTAACCTTTAGTTAATATTAACCCAGTCAAAGTAATATGTGTAGGTATGCACAGTGGACATTTGTTTTGGGGATGTTTTCGGGCCACAGAGCAGAAGACTGTGTGACTTTTTTATCTCCTTTCAGGATGTGGTGTTGGGAGTGTTGGCAGGAGGCATAATTCTGACTGAGGGCAGACTATGTGGAGCATTCTGATTCATTATGAGCCATATTTAAATAAATTTATTTAAGTATTTCAGGAGAAAATGTCAAATAATGCAGAAAACAAACATAACTTGTTATTTTCCAGCCACTTTGTTAAGTTATTTTAGTCTATTCATTCGATGTTGGAGGTTTTTAGGACAAGTTGAGAGGCATTTTGTTCCAAAATGCGAATACACAGGGGATAATGGGTCAATATTTTATTTCCTGCATTAACTTGATAGTTCAGTGGCATTAACCTGAGACCGCACAGACAACTGATATGTCTTAAAGCGCTGAGCAGCTGCAGAACATCACATCTTATTAAACATTCAAGAACTTCAGGAAATTATCTGCGCCATTGCTCTGCTTCAGAATAAACAAAACTACACTGATTGGCTTAATTAAGACGCTACAGTGTTTGATAAGCTGCAGTAATGTTGTCACGTCGATGCTATAATCAGTTCCATTAGCTCCTGTAACTCAATTTATTCTCTCATTTAGCATTTCCTTTATTAGGAATTCTTTACATATTTTATGGAACACTGCACCATCTATTATAAGCTGAAGTTCGTATGATTTAATGAAGTTAATTAACTATTTTTTTTTTTTTCAAAGCTAAAAGTACTGCCTCAGGGTTGTATGTCTTCATCAACCAGTCCAGGTAATCGGTGCTTAAATTGACAGAAACACTGAAAAGAAATTATAGCCAACAGCATGTATGCAGTCACGGTTGCCCTTTGACCTTTAGCCGTCAAATTACAAATTTATAATTGAGTCCCAATGACTGATAGCAAAATATCAAGAATGGGAGGTACAGACACCTTGAAAATACAAAGCCAGCTGTCATGACTATCTCCAACATGGACACACAAATAAACTTTAGCTCTTATGAAATTAAACTTTTGGCATAGAAGCAGGTTTTGCATGCTAGCTTAGTCTTGCATGCTATCTTAGTTTCTTCCATATCAATTCAACTCACCAGTGCTCTATTCTGAAGTATTTTTTGTAACCTCTGGACCAACAACTTCAACACACAGTTGTGTCTGTCCTGCTGCCATTACAGACCAGTCTACACTGTCTGTAAACTTCTTACTCTCTTTTAAACTTGCCCTTTTCTCTAAATTGGAATTTGTTGAAGGTCCATCCATCCATCTTTTACTTCTTTATTCCACACTCAGGGTTGAGGAGACTGGAACCTATTGCACCTGCTTATGGGCGAAGGCACTGTACACCCTGGACGGTCGCCAGTTTGTTGCAGGGCTAAATATAGACAAAATAACCATTCACACTCACATCCTCACCTACGGGCAATTTAACATGCTCAATTCACCCCAGACTTTCTAGCTGTGAGGCGACAGCGCTACACCTAGCGCTAAACTCAGAAAAATGCTGTAATGGCCATTTGTTAAAGGTCAGTGAGATGAAAATGTTGACTAAACGAGAATATTAAATTGTATATTATATCACATTTTTCAAGTTTATCTAGACACATGAAGATGGTAGCATAGTGGAGGTACAAGTATCAGTGGGACTTTTTAATCATCTGTATGTTGGACGATAATTGTATTTGGGCTGAGACTCTATAATGAACTGTATTTCACATAGTCACAGGACCTATTCTTAATATAGAAAAATATTTTGTTGCAGCCTTAATGTTATCATTGTAACACTTAAATGTACATACATGGATGTGTGTGTTGTTGAAATTTCAGGAGCACCACTGAAAAGAAGATGAGGCAGTCAGGAAGACACGGGAGACTCAGATGTCTTAAGTTGTATAAAATTTACTGATATCAGGAGAAATGGCCTTAGCGTACAGCACAAGAGCATGCTGTACAGAGCCGACACCACTTCTGATGCTCTCCCAGGAAGTCAAGGATTTTATCTGTCTCTGTTCAAGGTCTGATGGGTGTTGTATATTAGAAGAAGGCACAGTCAGTGTGTCAGTATTGTATATGTGGCCTATATATGAGTTTCATTACCCTAAATGTGGCACACAAATTATCATATGTCCGCCATAAATAGAACAATATATCTGAAATGTATGAGTGTAAATAAGAGTGTATGTATAGTGTGTGTGGAGTAGGGGTGTATGATACGATCCTAACTTCACCTTCTAACTTTCAGGCGAACCATGTTGTGGCTATAGCTACACAAACTACACCTGTCATGTCATGTGTTTTACTGTGAGGTCTAGATTTTTCCTTCACTGTGTGTGAGAGAGAGATATATATATATATACACACTGCATTTCCCTGTAAATGCTCAATGCACTGTCCCTGCAGCAAACAAGACCAAATATGATCACAACCATGATGGATGGATGGATTTTTGTGTGTGTGCATGTGCATGTGTGTCTGCTGAGAATAATAACAAATCTGTATATTACAGTATATCTGCAGTTTTATTCCACCCCCCACCTTTTTGCAGCCTCGCTGCTCAGAGCCCTGTCTTGAAAATTTTCCTCAGTAAATCTTTTTTCAGCGTCAAACATGTCAACATGTTCAGAGAACACATTTGTGATGTGCGTCTGTGAGAAACAGCTGCAGTAAATAGTTCACATACTGTAAGAATGAGAAGAAGAAGAAGAACTGTAAGAATTGTAAGATGAAACAGCATTGTTTTTCAACTTGAGCAGGAGAGATGATCTTAAGAGCAGACCTTTAACCCTGCACTAGTTTTAAACTTCATGGACATGGATCTATATAGTTTTATAATTACTTTTTAAGTAAATATTTTCATTCAAATGTACATTATTAGTGTTTTTAAAATGAATGGGGAGATAGATGGAGTATGTGCACCTGTGTGTGTGTGTGTGTGACAGAACAATAAATCTAGTTGGATACAGAATGACATGTACACCCAGAAATGATTACAGATGGTGTGTGGTTGTATTTAATCTTTAGTGTTTACTTTATATGTCTGGGGTTTATGTTTCTTAAAAGCAACATTCTGAATTTGTATGAACTGTCCCTTGGGCTGAGCAGCATCGTAGTGTGGGTATTGTGTATTGGATGTGTGTGGTTTTAATGCACATGTTGTACAGGTGAGAGTGCACACAGACATGTTTGTCTGTTACCAGTGTGTTATGATGAAGATCCACATTTATTCTTATCAATTCTGACAGTGTGATGAATTCTCTGCATTGGGGGCTACAATGGCCCCGAGATGGAAAAAAGGTGTGTGTGTGTGTGTGTGTAGAGCAGAGGAACAGAACAGAGATAGATTGATACAGTAGACTGATACTTACTGCTGCTGGGTATTAGATCTCTGTCTGGTATGAACAGCTTGTATCCGTAATGTTTCTCCAAAACATCTGGCAGGATTTCCAATGCAAATGTCTCTTCATCGCTGCTCGACCTGCCACAGATAAGCAAACATCTAGATTCATAATCAAATACAAAATCATCAGTTATGACCTGTGCAAATGAAACCAAAGGGGATGATGTGAAACACTGTTCAAACTGATCATGATGACTGATCATTTTTTACTAGACAATAACTTTCACTGTAAAGCAGCTGTAGGAAGCACTTTATGCGAAACAGTTTACACTTCTCTTTTTTGTCAATCGTAAGATGAAAACATTTTCAGAGCTGTTGGCGCCGAAATGCCACAGTTTTCTTTTATGTGTTGCAGGATATAAAAAGACACGCTTTGACAATGTTGAAAGTGACAAAATAAACCATCCTGACACCGTTTTGAAATTTAATGAATCAACAGGCAGCAAGCACAGGCAGCAAGGACTGTTAGCTAAGCTAAAGCTGTACTAACTCTGTTATCATGGCTCTAGCTGAATTTTCCTAAAATCTTTGCTTAAACTTTTTATTTAAACTCCTTAAGTTGTATCAGCTCAGTTAATACCACATTAGCCTTTCTCTTTTAGTTAGTTTTTCATGTGAGAATTGCAAAAGCAGCAAGAGCTCAATGTGAGTGTCCAAACATGGTCAAGCTGGGACCTTCTTTTGGGCTGCAGTTACTGGAACAAACTACAATTTATCTTAACACTAACCTGCCCAGAGAGTCCAGATCCACTTTAGTATAGGACAGGTAGGCATCATACTCCTTATTATCTGTGGAGACAATGAGAGATTGTGAGGGAGACAATAGAGGTACAGTGTAGCTGAACAATTTTCATCTTGAATTTCCAGTTTTACCTCTGAGCACCAATGTTATCCTTTACTACATCTACAAATAACGCCCTCTACACAGGATTAAATGCTTTTGTTGTCTCACTAAACTGTTTATATACAGCTGCTGACTTCCTGAATGAGGACTTATTCTGATAGCTTCTACATCTGGTCTCAGTAAGACACTCAGTGGCAGTTCTTGGAAAAACCTTGCTACTAAAATCAGATTGACTTAGGACTTTAAGTTAAAATCAATTTTTCAGTCGATGCCATAGCTGTACTTCTTTGTTATTTCATTTCTGTTATTTTTTTATTTTGCTCTAATTCATCTGCTTATATTGCTTTGTATATTTGACCTTTAAAAAAGGTTTTACAAAATAATACTCATCATTATTCCATCATCTGTTACAAAAACTCCTCCAACCAAGTGAAAAACAAACATTTATTAACACTGGTAGCTATTGTTTATCTTTTATGTTTGTTATCATCATGGCTTTATGATGACTTTTCACTCATTATTCTGTTCATTCAAAGTGTGTCCTGAGGTGAAACTGAGTTCTCATTAAACTCTTACCATCTTCAGTTTCATCGCTCCCAAAGTGTCTCCTATAGCAGAGCATGAGCTCAAGATTGTAACACTTGTAAAGTGCCGTCAGGACGCCCAGAAGCAGTAATATGACCCCGAGACCACCGGCTAGCTCCAGGCGATACATATCTACAATCAGAGGAAGAGACGATGAGAACTGATGAGAGATACAAATGAAAAAGAGAAAACGCCAAAATGACATATACCCTCCAAAAAGGTTTGAACATTAAATAACTTCAGGAAATATGAAATATGAAGAAATATGTGTGTACAGGTATGTATACACACACACACATATGTAATAGATATGTTGGACATATTAAAATGATTTCTGTGGAACTGCAAGAAAAGCTGGCAGGTAACTAACTGGAGAGGGTGGAAATCAATGGTGAGACTGTGAAAGGGAAATTCACACTCAACCAGATCTCAACCAGGCTCAATGTTTTTGATGTTAACAATGAATGAAATCATCCCTCGCGATGTCAAATGGTTCTAGAAGTGCCACTTTAAATACATATTAACAAAGCACTCTGCAGCCTTTCAGTGGCTCACTCATTGAGTCAAAAACTGGGCAATTAGCAAAGAGAGAGGGAGCTATATTAGTAAAAGCTGGAGGACCAAAACAACAACAAGTACTGAACTGAAATCCAAGAGTTGAAAATAAAAGGCTGTCTGAAATAACCATTGCTGTTTGTGCTGTGAGTAAAAAAGGTTTTCTAAGCTGTTAGCCAAAACAACTTAATTTGTGAAAAACAGAACTAAACATTTTGTGTTAAATGCTTTTATTGCTTGTGAAATAAACTTTTCATTTGTAAGGGAAACAATGTGTTGTTTGTTCTTTCAAATGTAATATAGTCTGACTTTAACAGTACACCATCGCCTTGACAGGAGATTTTTTCAGAGGAACGAACTTCACCAGCTAGTCATTCCTCATCCTTGAAGTTTTTTGTCTTGTATAAGTGAAATATGGTGAATTTAAAGGTTTTGGTGGCTGCTACAGAACTGTCTTTGGAAACTACATATTTAGAGTGATCTTGCAAATGTGGAAGCAAAAGGCAGCATTTGAAGCCTCACAAGGTTAAGAGCTATTGGGTACTGGAAGAAAAGACTTTGATTTAAGGGTCAAAGCTTACAGACACATTGTTACATTACACTGTAAGTGACAGTTTTTCTCACTTTCAATAAAGAGCAGCACATAGCCTAAACCTCTTAGTGGGCGGCCTCTGGGAACATGGGACAAAATATGTTAGCAAAACTGTCAATTTTCCATTTGCTTCCAGGTTGTTGTTTAATTCTGTGTTTGCAAAAGTGCAGTTATATTGCCTTTGGTGTGACTTTTTTGGTAATGAACCTGCAGACTGCATTTGTGTTCCTGTAGAGTGTCTGATCAGTAGAGCTGACTAGGGTTAGGATTAGGGTTATCTAGTGGACAACAGGTTAATATGGATGTAAATGACATCAGAAACAAATACATGATTTAGGATGCAAACAAACTTGACAAGTTTATCCATAACAAAGCTGCAAGTGATAGAAACAGAGAGGCCACTTGTGAGCTGCAAAACACACTTTTGCCAACTTACAAAGTTGAGTGAAAGAGACAGATGACCACACATTAGCGTGTAACACACACACAATCTCAGACGATGTGTGTGTGTGTGTGCGTGAATGATAGTGCTATCATAGGCAATATGACTGTATGGGAGATTAATGGAACATGGCAATTGAATGACACCATGGGAAATATGATCTATTACTATATCTCACAATCTTTTCACACTCGTTCGCACTCTACACACACACACACACACACACACACACACACACACACACACACACACACACACACACACACACACACACACACACATACAGGATTCCATGCATGTTGATCTCTGCTTGGGTGGATGTCATTATCATAAAGCCACTGAACCACAATCAGTTAAAAAAAAAAAAAAAACATCATGAAACTGTGAGAAGCAGGTACTGACATATTTCACATAGTTACAGAGGTCAAATTCCATTCAACTAAATGAAACACATTTCACAGCAGTCTCCAGGACTTTTTACACTGTTGCAATTGTCAGAGTCAGAACTATAACACTACTGATTTCAAGTTCCTCTTGTCCCCACCCATCAACTAATCAGATAGTGATTCAACTCCCCTCTCCTCCCATCCACATGCTGAAGAGTCCCTGGGCAAGACACTGAACCCAGAGTTAGATAAGATTTTATTTCCAGTCCATCTTCCAATGAGCACCATGTGATCACCCTGCCCTCCTTAGGAATGATTTCCTACTGTGCTCCCATTCACCCTGAAGTCATACACCACAATAACACTGTGTCATCAGCAGTGTGAAGCAGCAGTCAGCAGGTTTTTGTTGTCCCATTGAATGACAGCACCACCTATTGACCCTTAACTGTCAGATGTAATTACACACAAGGAGGAGAATATTATCTACTACCAACAATAATGTTTTCACCTAAATTTTATAATCTTGTATATGTCCCATAAATTCCTTCTTATTGAATGCTGCTTGATGAACAGCTGTTTTGTTGGTAGTGGAAAGAAACACTATCTAACACATCGCTACAGCATCTTCAAACATTGAGAGAACCCCTACAATCCATTTAATACCAACCAAAACCATCTGGAAGGCCTTTTGTGACCTCAAGTCTGTTTTATCCTGCAATCAGTCACCTGTCACAGTCTGAAGATTTACACTGAGGTACCAAAGATACAAAAAGACAAGAAAAAAATTGGATACACAATGACCTTTCCCCCCCTAAATCAGTTCCAGTAACCAGAGTATTTTAATCGTTTAAAATACTCAGACTTGATGAATCTTGTGTTATATGAACAGTCAATTAATTTATTTTTTCTTGTCAGTTTTATGTAATTTTATATGAGACAGTGTGTAACAGCAACATTCAGTCTGCTCCTGTGTGTTACTGTTCTTTTCACACTTTATAGAAATGTTACTCTGTTCTTGAACTGAAAGTGTGAGATCCAGGGTACTTCAGCCAAAGTACTTAAGTTAAAGTAATTAAAGTAGTAGTAAGGTAGTACTAGTATTGTTGTAGTTGGTCAAGGTGGAGCTGACCTTAATTATCTTTTTGATAGATTAATCTTTAACATTGCCAATTATCTTAATTTAGTTACACAGTAAAGATGTCAGTGAATACAATGCATTAAAAGTACAATATTTCTCTCTCAAATGTGCAGTGAAGAAGTAGTCAGTTTTACACCAACTTTACATAGATTCTTTCTATGTATAGTGCTGTGCTGTAATAGGCTTATGAAAACAGAAAGAAAATCTTTACCCTGCACCAAGAATGAAACTTCAAAATAAAAGCTAACAGGACATCTGGAAAACAATTGTGAAATCCATTGTTAGTCAGTTCTGTCAATCAGCTGTGGGACAAAAATAAAATACACACATAACCCTCATCTATCATTAAACAGAACTTTAGAGATTATTAACTGAACCAAACTACTTACATTTTGATTATTGTGTCTTTCTGTCTCTCAGTGTTACTTGGATGTGATTGTTTTCTTTGTAAAGTTGACAGCTGTAGTTATTAGTGAAATCTATAAATTCATCAGCGACTCACTTGTCTTCTCTGTGCTCATTTACAACAACCCAGCAGGCTGTTGTATTCAGTGTTTGTTGAGTACAGTTTATTTTGTATAGTTACTGTCTTTTTCTTTTATTATTTTGCATTTTGTTCTTCATTAATCAATTTAAATGTTTCTTCTGTTTTTTTTTTATTTTTTATTTTATTTTTATGAGTATGTAATCTCCCCCAAATATATCTTTTATTATTAAGCAGCGCACTTTTGGATACAATCTAACTGAAGTTACCTCGTTTCACCAGTAGACGTCTCTCCAGCTCTACTCTTAACAGCCGCTCAGCCTTTACTTATGCACAGATACACAACTGTTTATAGTGGAAAGAAGTGGGACGGCGACAAAGGGGGATACAATGGCATGAAGGAAGGAAGGGAAGTAGGGGGGAGATGGAGAGTTGGTCTGAGGGGGAAGAAAAATAGTGAAATTGAACTAATTGCCAAATATTTGTTCTACAGTGAAATGAACTCAGGCTGTTTCCATTGGTAATGAGACACATTTAGAAACCTTCGCTTCTCTCTCCATCTCCATCATCCCTTTTTCCTCCTCCTTCTCCTCCTCCACCAATATTCCCCTGTTTCTCTGTCTCCTCTGTGCCCTCTCACTCCATCACCACCCCCCTTCATCTATCTCTCTCACTTATTTTCCATCAGTAATGAGTCACTTGCTGCCATGTCCTAATATCAGTGCACAGTAAAATGAGAGCAACAATTTATTTTACTTATGGGACATGAAACGAGTAGTAAAACATAATGGTGACGGTGGCGACTGCATCTGTGAGGAGGAATTAAATTAAATACATTTCTATGAGGTATTTCCGTAACTTTTCTCTTTCTTCACAACCAGCATAATCTAATAATGGAACAACAACCTTGATGAATTCTACCGCCTTGACTTTTTCCTCAGTCTTTTTACTTTTTAATCTCTTTCTTCTGGCTGTATTTGGAAAGTGTTTAGCGTGTTCTGCCAACGCAATATGTCAAAAATAGCATTAATTACTATGAAGTAAAAATAGAACAAAAGTTTGTCTCCCGACATACCAGCACACCATCTGTCTCATCTCTTGATGCGCAGTCGTCACAGGACAATTAACTGCCTCAAGAGGCAGTTCCTTTAATGACCACTGGAGACTGCCAACTGTAAAACACTGTTTTTATTACTATCCCAGAAAAAGACCATGACATATGTGGTATGATTGTCAGACACATGCAGTAGCAAGTTTCATTCCTGCCTGTTTCCTTCACAGAATCACAAAGAAACACATAGTTTTAATCCAAGAGCAAAGCATGCTGGGAAATACACTCTTATGCTACTCGTGTTTCTTTTGAAACTTTAATGAGTTCAGTGCACACTCAGCGATACATTCACCCTACTCATCATTTCTAGCTGCAACACTTCAAGTCAGAAGAACGTGTTTTTATAAGTTCTGAAAACATATGGACTTTAATAAAAACTGTGTTTATTAAATGTATATATTTTCTTCGCAGCGAGGTGGTGCAGTGGTTGGTTCTCTCCCACAGTCCAAAGGTTTAATAGGTTTAGGTTAATTGACTTTAAACTGGCCTTGAATTTATCAGTTATTTATTTATTTTTAATAATGTTGGATAATTTACAGCACACTCTCTAGAATCTAGTTTAACAGACGTTCAAGTAGTTAAAAACTAAAAAGTTTAGCTTGATGCATTGTGACATCAGATATAGAAAATATATGGTGGTCTCCACTGTTCATCCCAAATCTGAATTTGCTCTTCAGTTCACCCAAACTTAAACCTTAAGAGCGCTTTTAGAGACATCAGGAAAACCATGTCCATGTTTCTCTAAAGTGCCCATTCGTCTCTCTGTTTGTCATCCCCCCCCCAAAAAAAACCCTCCTCTCTCCTGTCAGCTCTTTCAGTCTGCCTCTTTCCCTCCATTTTTCTCTCTAGTAAGACTCTCATCATGGTGGCTGAAGGCGGCTTTTTCTGCTCTGTCGGTTACAATAAGTGGATGTGTATGGTGTGTGCTCTCTCTCTGTGTGTGTGTGTGTGTGTGTGTGTGCATGTGTGTAACATAGATGCATCAACCCATTACCTAGGGTCACTGCAGGGAGGGAGTGCACCCTAATTCAATCACACACACTCAGTGCATGAAATCAAGCTTTGATAACTTGTGCTAACTTAGGATAACTTGTGCTTTGTTTAGACTGTCATGTCGTGTTCAGGCGCCCTAATGTGACCCTATTAGTTTCAAAGCTTCGGGCCAGGAGGCGCTGGAAACAGTCTCTTGCCTTGTTAGCCTGGTTAGTAGCCGTCAATTGTCTTCAGTTATGAACTTGAACTTTAAAGAACCAGTGCGTATGATTAAAGTGGATCTACTGGCAGAAATGGAAAATAATAGCCAACATTATGTCTTCATTAATGCAAAACCACCTGAAACTAAAAGTAGCTGTGTTTGTGACTTTAGAATGAGCCCTCCATGTTTTTACATTGGGAGTGGGTCCTCTGCCATTTTGCATCACCATGTTTCTACAGTTTCTACAGAAGCCCAGAACAGACAAACATAACTCAAGCTCTGGAGTGGCCCTTGGATGCCTTTTTAATCAATCTGAAACCTTAACACACACAACGCACACAACAACCTTTCAAACTTTCCAGTACCATTCTTGGCTCATATTTGCAGTTTTCTAAAATTCAAGTGTCCCCAGAAAATCATTGGCACATATTCTCCTTGCGAAAGCTTTGAAGCAACATTAATTGATTTTTTGGTGGCATCTCATGGCAACAGAAGAGGAAAACACACAAGTTACTCACTAAGTCACATTATAAAGTTGAATTGCAGATAATTACCAACATGAATATATTAATTAATACGTAAAATGAATTGCACGGAAAAGGAGGAAAAGACAGGAAATCAAGGTTGAGGCAGAAAGATGAAGAAAAGAATGACTGCTTCGTTCGTGTACACACAGATACACTCTGTTTGCATCATCCAAAACAAGCTCCATACTGTTTTTTGGTAATCTCATTTGAGCACAGAAATCCTCTGTAGTTACAGGCGGAGCTGTCAGGAATATTTTCAACATGTCCATGATACCTGCTTCAAGCTCCATCTACTTGCACACGTTTGTTTCTTTAAATGTGTTTACGTTGAAGTGTCGCCACACTAACGATACAGGACTGTGCTTTTCATAAAATCCCACTATTAACCCTTTGCAAGAAGAAAGCGTGTGTGTGTTTCTGTGTGTATATGCACACACACACACACACACACACACACATATGCAGTGTAAACTATATGTAGTGGAGCTGCTTGTGACTTTAGTGTACAGCTTTGCGCAGAATTTACACACAATCTTTCCTGTGTTTATCCAGGTAATTAAGGTGTTAAGTAATGATGACCTTGCAATGCTCATCCTGACCTGCTCTGTATGTGTGATCCTGTGTGTGTGTGTGTGTGTGTGTGAAGAGAGAGAGAGAGAGAGAGAGAGAGAGAAAGAGAAAGAGGGAGAGAGTCCCTTGGGTGATAGTTAAGTATAGTAAGATAGATTTGACACCCAAGGCATTCAGCAGGAGTCAGACGGGGAGAGAAAGAGACCTGTTTTTAGTCTTCTTCTCTCTCGCTTATTTTCTCTTCACTTCATCTTTGCCAATGCTCTCACATACCCCTCCTCCTCACATTCCCTTATCTTTATCTTTATCTATTTTTTTGACTGCCAAGATCCCTGTGCCTGTTCACCTCTCTCTCTTCATCCCCACCAATTCTCCCTGTCCCTGCTGTATCTGCATTACATACATTTTTCCCTTCACACGTTGGACATTTATGTGGCTTTCTTTACCAGTGAGATCTGAGGTAAGAGAGACAATTCACCTATTCCTCTAGTGCTGTTTTGCTATTCTCTGTTTTTCTTTGTCTGTATAGGTTTCTCTGGGTCGTGGCCTCTGACTCAAACAGGCCTGTCCTCCCTGCTCGTCAGATAGAAAGCAAGATACAAGGGGACTGGTGCAAATGTTTTACAAAGGGAGCAGTGCCCTCATGCACTGTCTCCATCTGTGCTGCTCAGCACTCTTTGTTGTCCTGTTTTTTTGTCACACTTTCTAGAGATCAACTGTCAATCAAATTGTCCAGTCCAGCACTCCAATGTAGTGACACCTCCTAAGATGACATCAGGTAAAGTGGAAGTGAATTCTTTCAGTCAGCTATTTAAGAGCAGCTACCTAAATGGAAGTTAAGCTCCTACTTCCCACTAATCACACCCTCCTTGACGACAGCAAGCTCAACATCTTAATTATCTTGGAAGCTGTTCACATCCACAAATATTTACAGCAGTCATAAAAAGTTGCGTCAATTCCAAGCTGGAGGGTTCTCTCTCTCTCTCTCTTTGTTAACAGAATCATAAAGAGAGACAGAATATGTCCCATGTAACTGGAGCAGACGTGGTTTTATATTTAGCAAGCATGAGTAAAAAATAAAGCACTGCTTTGGGAGCTTTGAATCTAGAGGTTCACTATTTGTTTATGACTGTCTATCTATCAGACAGTAAATTATAGGAATGTGAATAAACTGAGTGTTACTTCAGTTAACGTTTAATTCCCTTAATGGTTTATTTTGACAGTCTGCAAAATGCACCTATTTTACTTTTACTTTACTGTGTTGAGTTACATAAAAAGGCTGATATCATTTTCACATCATTACACTGATTATGAAGCTCGAAACAGATTACAGGATTATATGTTGTATCTTCGTTGTTTGATGTTTGTACATATGGAAAAGTAAGAATGAAATAAAAGCAATTTCATATGAGTCATGTCGCCCCACAGATGCGTCTCCTGAAATACTCTGCCCACCCAATGGTGGCAGGCGTACTTGACCATGGTCATGGTGATGATATAAAATGAATCGCAGGAAACATCATGGTTTGGTGAAGTGTAGATGATAGTGTGGGTTACAGTCAGAAGTTCAATTAGATTAGATCATTTTAATTGTTATAATTACAATAAATACATTAATATTCATAGATAAAACACAGCAACAGCCCAATGTTTTTTACATAGAAACCAATATGTGTAAAGTTGTCATTCCAAGTGTCACAACAGCTACACTGTTGACAGTAATAAATGACAACCTTGATGAAATAATTTTGATCTTTTCAAACTAATATGCTCCTCATCAGTACATTTTTTAAAATTATTTTTGCAGCAAACAGCAGCCATGGTTTGCCACAGGGCTCCACTCCAGGCCCAATATAACATGTTCTTCATTGTGAAACATTAACTGTGTCTTTACTGAAGTGTTATACATTTTAATTTTTGAGTGATAATGATATTGATGAAAGTTTTCAGCAGAGCAGACAAGCAGAGTGATACAGGCAAAATAACAAATTTGAACCATATGCCGCTAGTTTCCTTTATAAGTAATTTCCCTTCAAGATGTCTGTGATAATTTATCATTTAGCTGTCACACACATTTTTTCTTGTTTGAGGAAGTGACAATAATGAGATGATAATACATTGGCAGGTTTTCTCTGCATTTGTGGCCCTTCTTTGATTCTTTCTGGCAACAAAATATACAGGAAAGGGAAAGAGAAAGACAGGGGAAGAGACAGTGAGAGTAATCTACCTTTCTTCTGCAGTATAGCACTCCCGCCGCGCTTCCCTATGTGATTCTCCACATAACAGGTGTAGTTGGCCAGGTCTGCCTCCTCCACAGCATCAAATGTTAAAGACAGCTGAACCTCCTTCTCCCCTAAGTGCTCCCTCAAGATCCTGGACAAACAAAAAAACATGGGAAGAAGTCACAGACGACAGTCTTTTGTCTTATTCAAAGCCCCTTTATGGAACAGGGGGATGTGAAGTGATGAGAAAAACAGATATGTAACATCAGAATGAACTTAATTTTTCTTGTCCTCCAATTACTCCTTAAAAAAATCAAAGAAGAGGAAAATCAGAGGCAGGATGGAGAATGAGGAAAGGTGACAGATGAGTAGACATGTAAATCTTAGATGCAATGGAAACTCCATGGCTCCCAAATTACTCCTCTAAAATCCCTGCAAGAAAAAAAAAGATCACAAGACAGAAGAGAATAAGGAAGGAGAGGAGGAGGGAAGAGGAGAGAGGAGAAATTAACAGAGTGGAGATCAGATGAAAAAGCTGGACAGAGGGAGTGAGGAGGCATGTGTAGAAAACACTGGTGACAGCTGGAAAAAGCCTCTCTCCTTATGGTGAGGTCATACGTCTCTAAAAGCCTGCAAGGAGGAGGGGGGGAGGGAGAAGAGGAAAAGGAGGAGAATGCACCCATGTTTGGGTCACGACGTGCTTCCTTAAGGCTGATTCGAGGTCAGATTTAGCCCTAACATGTGAGATCAGACATACTGTGCTGAGGCAGCAGATTCAGAGCAGTTGGCACAGATGGTCCAGCAGCATCACATTTCTCCCAATCAGCTTAAGATGACTGAAGACTATTAAGCTAATTTAACTGAAATGATTTTCATGCATTTTCATTTGATTTGTATTATTCTTGATTTGTTCTTGTCATGAAAAGTAAAGGTTCAGTGGAATGACATATGTTCCTTACAGTACAGGTCTGTGTGTGTTTCAGTAATGAAACACAAACTCTGTGTGTGTGTGTGTGTGTGTGTGTGTGTGTGTGTGTGTGTGTGTGTGTGTGTGTGTGTGTGTGCATGTGTGTATGTATTTTCCTGTGTGTGTATCACTCTGATATATATCAGGTCAGAGCATCAGAGGTCATTGCCAAAAGCAGTCACTTTTAAAATCCTCAATTAAAAACACATTGCCTTTTCCCACTTCTTCTCTGCCCTTTTCTCATCCCTTAACACATAAGTTATAACCTCTTATCTGTCTCATTTAACGTCCTTCAGTGTTTTACCAATCTATAACTCTAATGCTGCACAATGTTTGCAATTTAACACACCCCTTCCACCACTAAATTACACTTTAGTGAATAATGATTTCTTGCTCATCTCTGATTGTTTCTATACAAGTTGTCCTAATGTCCTGCTCTTGTAATAAAAATGTAACTATGACTCTTTACCACCTGGAAACCTCCCAAAGCCCTTTATTGCATGAAGTCAAAGTCAAAACTGGCAGGTGGACAACAGCTACAGCTGTTAATTTTACCTCTTGATTGGCACCTCTGGCCCAGGGCTTTGTGTTGGGTCTATAAATGTGCTATATGCTTAGTCAATCAACCCTTGAACATTAAACAAGTCATATGTCAAAAATGTCTTCCCTCTGAAATAAATGTTGTCTTTACTGATTAAACTAATAATTAAAGGGTAGACTTAGTGTTGAGAAAATGGTATTTTTGATTAAATGGAGATAAATTTATAGTATCTGAAATCATTTGGAACTTTTTCTAAATGATGCCAGACCACATTTTTCCAAAATGTCCCCTAAAGTTTGGTATTTGCTCCGATCCTTGTCTTCTACTTGTGAGTAACTGATGACATGCAACTTTGGAAACCAAACTCTGTCACACCTACACCGACCAGGTCAGGCCGTTTTTGGGAATTATATTAAGATAAATATTAAGATAAAAACCAAAAATCCAAAAATCAGCAACTTTCCCTTGTGATGGACAATTACTGCTTCAATTCCTCATCTACCCTCCAGATCTAAAACCTCTGAATCATCTTTGATCCCACACTTTCACTTGAACACCACATTAAACATACATCCAATATAGCTTTCTTTCATCTACACTGTATTGCTCTCCATCGGCCTTCTCTGTCATCTTCAGCCACAGCAATCCTTCCACGCTTTTGTCAGATCAAGACTCATTCATTGAATCAGTCTCCTAATTGGCACACTTCTCAATAAAATCCAGCATGTTCAAAACTCTTTTTCATTAACATTTTTCTATACAACCTTTACTGGCTCATCATCCCCTAAAGCATCCAATTGATGATCCTTCTCACCATGTACAAAGCCTTTCATTAAATGGCCCCCTCCTACTCCTTCAATCTCCTCCACCATAGCACGCCAGCATGAAACCACTGTTCACTTGATTCAAACCTCTTTTCTATCCACCATGGGACCCAAACATCAGGCCTGGGGCAATAGAGCCTTCTTCTATCTACGCCAACCCTCTGATGTTCTCTTTCCATGAACTGTATACACTTTGCCACCTTCCCCAGCTTTTAAACTTGTCAAAACTCAGAGTTGCTTTTAACTAACACTCAGCTCAGTGTATCTTTTATCTTTAATGCTGCATCGTTTCAGCTGCTTTGTGTTTGATTGTAGATTGTTCATTTATTCTAAATGGTTTTGAATGCCAAGATGTATTCTTGGTATAATTATTGAGTTCATTCACTTTTTAAGGTAGGGGATTCTTCCATTTGTCTACTCATCAGCCATTAGGTGACTAGTACAGCCAGTAAAGGTGTAACCAAGTACAATAGAAAACATTAGTCACTAATACTCTTCACTGATATGAACTATGCTCATGAAAACATAAAAAAAAAACTAAGGCTCTGACAGAAGTTGGTTTGGACGGTTGATGTGAAATTGAAGCAGGTAAAGATGGCCCCTCCATATCACTAAGCATATGGACCAGCGCTGCTTTCAAGTGAAAAAATGCTGCAAGCACTGGCCCAAGTGGAAACGTTGTAATTACAAATTCATTGCACATGAACGAACCATGAATTGTCATAGCTGAGTTTCAGAAATGCGAAGTAGCTGGACGGCAGTGAGGCTGTACTAGCTGCTGCACAGAAACTGATGCTACTACTTATATTTATCAAACTGGTAGTGTTTTTGTCCAGATTTTTGTTTGGAGAAATCCATAATAATAAGGTGTAGTCTCATCTTTCAAAGACTGAAGCAGATTTTGTGTCTCTAACACATAGTCACAGGTGGTGGTAGTGTAATAACAATGTGGCAGGAGTGTCAACGGTTCTTTCACATATTGCAGGGGAACCAGCCTGGGTAATTGCAGGTATTCATATTATCATGGAGGCCACAAGATAGTATTGGATACTGTGTAAACAGACACACACAAAGTCCACAGGCCAGTGCTGCAGCAGAATAGCTAGAGGGAGGTAAACATGGGCAGATTAATGTGCATCACAGCAGGAGTGTGTCTGTTGTAGTGTGATTGTTGAATCTGGAATAACAATGTGATTGGATCAGAGTTGACCACAGGACTGCACTAAAAGATTGAGAACTCATCAGGCAAAGGTTAATTTAATACCACAGGGCATGATTAGTTTCAAGTTTAAACACTGCCACTCATGCACACTCCTGCACACTTTTTCTTGGAGTGGCTTAGCTGTTACACAGACCACCCCTCAAGTGGAGAACATGGCTTTAAACCCTGGACAGCACAGAGCCTTTCGGCTGTGGTACTCCTTAAATAACTCCTGTCAGCTGCAACGCTGCTGTTGTGGAGATGACCCTGACCACTGACCTATCTGTGGAGAGTGCGGGAGAATGGGGACCTAAAAAGACAAAGCATTCAGATTACCACTGCTGGGCTGAGGTGATGATATAAATGTGGCACTTCTTTGGTGAGAGAGAACATTATAGGTGGAATTTACTTCAAAATGTTTTGTATTGCTAAGGCTTTTCTTTTTTTTTTTTTTTTTTTGCCTTTAATCAGAGATAGTGTAGAGAGACGGGAAGCAGGGAAGAGAGTGGGGGAAGGATGCACAGGGAGGGTCAACTTAATCGGGATTCAAACCAGCAAACAACTGCATAGCACATACACCAACATGGTATGCCTTAGCCACTCGGCCATTCCTATTATTAAGACTTTAGACCACTTTCACACCAGGTTGAGGAAGTTGGTGCTAAACGTTAAAACTGCAAGAAAGAAACTCACTGTGGTTTTGCACAATGCAATGAAAGTAGATGGTGCATCAACCCAGTTTGTATCTAGTGCTTTCATAAAAAAACATATTGGGCTTTGTTGCCACACCACATACCCACACTGTCCCTATAGAAGTAACACAGCTGCAGGTTGTATTCAAAATGGTTGTTATAGTAATATAATGATTCTTAGTCATGGTGATATTCTTGTATAATAACTCTGGTGCCACTTTATAGAAACTTGAACTAAAAAATAGGTCCAAACATGAAACCACCATTTGTGAAACCACCATGAAACCACCAAGGGAGCATACAGGTTAAACAGCAAATGGACCTTTGACTTATTGTACTGGCAGTAGTTGTGTGCACCTCTGGTTTTCTGATGTAACAAGTGTTAGTTGTAACTGACATTTACATTTAAATCTTAATAAAATCTGACATAATACCTACTATATTCACCGACTTCTACTCGTTTTTGGTTTATTGTCTCATTTATTAATACTGGTGTATTGACATTGCAGAATCTCAGCAGTTAATGGTGACTACAGAATGTGGACCATGAGTGTCGCTTACAAAATTGGGCTTTGTCAGTGTATAAATTACATGTTTCATTTATTGCTGCACTAGTGTCACCATGTAATGTTTATAAGATAACCAAGACCTACATGCACTAATCCTCTACACCTCACTCTACCTTAACCTCTAGACAGAGCTCTGGCAAAACCTGCAGAGGGAAAGTTATCACAGCAATGACTACAACTAAGCTGCATGTATATTTTAAGGGAAGGGTTGTTCCTGAAAGACTGACAGAATGAAAAAAAGCCTGATGGCTTGAAACAGCATTCTGATGAACTGACTCCATATAAAATAAAACTAAGGTGGTACTCTGTATCTGTTAGCTACATTTAATAGGTAACATTCCTAAACATCCGCACTATGTGTGCAAGTGTCTTTATTCTGATTATTTCTATGGTAATTTGGCAGGTTGTTCTAATGATATTTGACGCCGTGCAGACAAACAGGGTTTTCCCTATAGAGACCCATGTAATTGGTCCCAGTAGGGGAGAAAATGAATTCAATTTAACTTTATTATTAGTATTCATAATTTTTTAGGGAAAGTTGAGAGGAAATCTGTCAGAGAACAGTCGGTGAGTCATAAATCATCAGAGAGCGAATGAGATGCTGACAGAGTGAGGAGTGCAGCTGGAGTCGGGTCGAGTCTCAGAAATTAATTAACAATAGAAACCTGTAATCTTGAAAGAGTGTAATTGATCCTTCTCAAAATAATTTAGGAAAATGGGAAAAAGCAACTTGACACAAAAGTAATGTATGTGTAGCTATATGTAGTTAGCATTTACTCATCTTTGTTTCATTTTCATGAATGATTGAAAAAAGATGCAGGAGAAAATTAATCTGAGTGAATTAATCAGTGTTTCATGTAGTTTGTAGCATCTTTACCTGACTTCACTTTCTTTGATATGTCCCGCTAGTTCTTCAACAAACTTCTCCCCTTTCATCCAATAGATGATGGGTCTTCTGTTTTCCCCACTGTAGCCAAAAAAGGCCTTGCAGTCCAGACTGAGAGGCATACCTGCAACACACAATATGACCATGTTACAATACATACTACGGCAATGTGGCATCCGTATATACTGTTATTATAGCTAAAAGGAAAACACTACTAAAGTACTAAAACTGTTACAGGTTCTGTGAGAAAACTTGCAGTATTTCTTTTTGAGCAAAGAGGAGGCAGCTCATGGAGAAACCTGTTGCTTTCATTTCACCTTTGTGAACCAGTGTAGGCAGCTATTATAGGTGAGCCTCAGGGTGCCTTATATGAACACCTTGAATTGTACAAAATAATTAACGGTTAAGCTGACAATATCCTGGTTGGAGGTGGTCAGTTCACACAAATCATAAAACACTATTACCTACCTGAGCCATAGTTTTTTTTTAATTAAATGTCTATTCACCTTCACTGAAGTGGAACATTCTCCAAATAAAACCAAAACTTTATGCACAGTTCAATGTCGAAGTAGAAAAACAATGTTTTAATGTGGTAGCGCAGTTTAAGAGGCCAAACAGGTCGTCCAGTAAACACAAAGTCAGTGCTTAAGACAAGAGTGGGTGACTTAAATATGCAGTGACTTTATGTCAGACTTGCTACAGGGAAATACTTTATGTGGTGAAAGGACTGAACAGGTTCTGTGATCCGGCACTAATAGTAACCCGCTTCAAGAAAGTATCCACTATTAGCAGAAACTAAGGCTATCCTTAACCACATACATGTGTACAGACAGTACTTCATTACCCCCTTCTGTAAGACCTTGAAAACACCACTCTGTGATAACAGCTATCAATGGTGATGATGGAGTATTAATGCACATTCTAATTAGCACTACCTCGTCAGGCAGTCAATTAGCAGATAATTATGATAGACCACAGTATTATGATAATAATAGCTCTATCAGCACAGTCAAGAAGCACTACAGAATGCTAAGGTGTGAGCCTGTTGTTAGAGAAGCACTTGAACTGAATTCTAAACTAAACATCTTTGTATTTGAGGTGTTTACAACAGCTGCATTTATTTAGAACAAGTAAGAAATACAAGACATACATTTTGTCCTTGTCCTTGAGTAAGATAATCCCTGAAATGACTGTTTTCAGAAGAACCTCCAAAGGTTTAGAGTAGAAAATGTAAAACATTTCACAAACTGCTTAGGTTGAGTAAACATTGGATTTTATCAATTGGTCATGCAAAATACAACTGTTTCTTATGGAAATGACAGATGATTGCTTTATGTTTGGCTCAGTTGCATCATTCTGGCTGATGGACGAAGAGGAGACAGACGGCTTTGACTTCTGTTGTTCCCACAATTATAAAGTCTTGTCTGTCTTACATGTGGGTTGGTTCTCATGGCTGATAGATGTTTGACTTTATGGTCACTTTTGAGCACAGTTTTCCTTATTGTCAAGCTCCCCCATTAAAGACAAGATGTTTTTGATTAACTGCTGTTTTTTTGTTCTTCTGAAATGTGTTTACAACAGCAAACAAAACAACATAAGAACAACTAACAACAACAAAGAAAAAGCAGATTAGAGTGAAATTAGTTTAGTGTGACTGTGCGTCTTGTGTGCGTGTGCTCTGCAGTAATTGATTAGCACCCTGAGGGTGTGTTTGTGTTCTCAACATGTTATAGTGATTAAAATCATAAACTTTGTTTGCACTTGTGTGGCATGAGGTTGCTTGTAGTTTAGTGTGGGTGACTGAGTGAATGTCTGTTGAAATCCAGCGTGTGGTTCCCACAACAAATCCAGCAGCAGGATGTTTATATGATCACTGATCAGTTGACGGTCACTGCAGTGTTGCTGTCTTTAGAATCAGAGGAAGACTTTGCACCAGTGAATGATGGGAGTTTTCTCAAGCTGCCGCATCATCACTCCACACTGCTGGTGAGTGCAATAACACCTAATGTTGTTTCCTTTAGTGTGGAACAATAATGGCAGAACTCACTCAGTCGCCCAATCACAAGTGAGTTTGTAAACAAAAGTCACAAGAGTGACTTGAGTAAACTTGAGTAAAACCTGATGTGAATCGAGTTTTTTTTAAACTTAAGTTCAGCCTGACAGACTTGCCCGTGCTCTTTAATGCAGCCTCTCACACATTCATAACACATACATGCGTGCAAAAAAGCAGCTGAATGTGAGCATCAGTCCAGACTGTGCTTTGCCCTTAGTTCATTTTCTAATGCTGCCATCCAAGCATGAGGAACTGCTGGTTATCACACATCAACATCTGTTTCCTTCTGCCTGTAAAGCCTTGTGTTTTAAGGTAGGACCCTATCAAATTCTCACAGCAAAACAATCACAACTCACCACAATTTATTAATCTTTTATGTTCTCATCAGCAAGAATTAAACAAAAGAAGAGAAGTATTTAGTTTGAAGGTAAATCTTCTGCACATAAATACACCACATCGCATGGATCATGTGATACCTCAGTGCTGAGTAACATTAACTTTTAAAGCTGCAGCGTATTTTCAGTTTTTATATCAGCAGTTGATCAAAAATCAGGAAGTGTCATTTGAAGAGGATCCTTGAGACGGACAAGTTCATATTTATCAACCTGCTCCGCACTTCCACACATCTCTACGCACTGTTTAAGCACTTTTCAGCCTATTGTTTTGGTTTTACAGCTCCAAACTTCACTGTTTTGATTCACTCTGACTGCTCTCATCCATGTTCACAGCAGCAGGCAGCTGTTTTTAGAGTGCTCATACATCAACTACACTCTACCTGCTCAGCACCAAACAGCAGACAAAGTCTGCCACGAGCCAGTGAACATCACGTAGCATTTAGCATCTAAAAAGCCACATATTTCCCTCAGGAGTTGGGTGAGATACAAACAAATAAAAGTAAAGTGAATATTGTACTAGAAAAACACAGGGCACTAGCTGAATGCTAATCTAACCCTGTCTGTGTTGGACATGTTTGCTGTGCTTAACAATTATGCTGTTTTTATTGTTGACATGACATGATGTCACCAAAAGATTATTCATAGTGTTAAAAACTGAATTCTTTTCTGTATGTAGCAATCAGTTTATTTAAAATATAAAATTTTTAGCATGAACATTATTATTGAACATTTCCAACATACATCAAACTTGAATCAACTCAGAAGTTGAACATCAAACTTCTGTTTTTTTTTTTTTTACCAATAGATTTTAGTTGATTTGTTTCTTTGAAACTATTTTTGATATTATTTTTTGCCTTCTGAACCTCTATAAAACGCAGAGTCCAGTTTGGGTCACCAGTGTCACATTTCACTTCATTTCAGTGACTGAGTGGGCCCAGTGAACTAAAACTTATTTAATAACTCACAAATGAAACACATTTGCAGCACAACACTGGATGAGGCTAATCCCTGGATTTAGCCATTATTTTCCATGTAGAATAACATATCAATCAAAGGGGCCATTTTTCTTTTGGCATTTTAAGTACATTTTGCTGATGTGTGAACAACTTAAAATAAGTAATTCTACATTGTCTACTGTACCATATACAAATCAAGATGCTTGTGTAGAAGAGTAACTTAATTATTCATTCATAATTTTTACACAGTGGTGGAAGCATATCATGCGATTACATGAAAGAAACAGTGAAATACAAAATTAAAGGAAACACACTATCAATTAAACAACAGTGAGCATATGTTATACTGTAATATGCACACTGGATGAGAGAAATAAAAAATGAAACATAATCTTTTGGAGTAATAAACCAAAATCTTTTTTTTATGTGGAAAGGAAATGAAAAGCAGCAAGAGCAGATAACAGTCAGGTGAAGAATTGTAGGAAAGAAGTAGGACAATCCTTAATGAGGGAAATGAATCACAAACGGGTTTTACACACACACACACACACACACACACACACACACACACACACACACTCAGTCAGTTCACGGACATATGACAAAAAAGGACCTCAGTTAATGGACTTGGAATTACAGACTCAGATGTGATATATTTTATATTTCATGTCATCTGTGATTCAGCCCCTTCATTAAACCTCGGCCTACTTACCACCAATATTAACGTTAAATAAAGGTTATTGAATTGAATTGTCCGTTCTCTCTGGAAATCCCGAGGTGTCAGGGGCACGTTAGAGCCACCGTGTTCCAGAACAGATGGCTATGTTTTAATTAGCTTACTGAATGAACTATAGTACGAATGTTACATAATGATTGAATTCAAAATATTTAAGGACAGATGAGTGACATTAATTTGGCAGTTTATACAAAGTGAGGTAATTGAGTTGCTTTGGGAAGATGATTAGTGCACACTGAGGTGCACTCAGTTTGTGGAGGTAAAAGAGGGACAAGACAAAAAAATATAAATTGAGACAGGAGAGAAATACTGAATAAAGGTCTATATAAAGGTCTATAATACACCCTGGACAGTTGCCAGCTTGTTGCATGGTTTGATGGATTCATTTAAAATTAAGCATTTGGTCCGTCCAGGTTAAAATAGTTCTCAAACCGTGTATGAATCGGCATATAAAACTGTATATACATGAAACCCTGGATGGATCTTAATGATCCCCTGACTTTTCAGCTTCCACTATTAGATCAAAATGTAACTTTTTACAATATTTTGAAATATGCAGAAAAATCATCAGAGCCAATACATATTTGTGGCAGACAGAAAATGTAAGCATGCTAACATGCTAAATTAAAATGGGGAATATGGTGGAATTTAGCTCAAAGCAGCACTGTGACAAAGGAAACCATCAAAGAGCTGTCAACATGGCTGCAGACTCTTAGATCATTGGGCTTCTGGAGGAAATCCAACTTTTTTAACAAAAAGCTGTCAGTGATGATGATGGCTCTTACATCCAATGATTTTTTTTGAATTAGTTCATCTTAAATTTCACCTGCTATAAAGTCTTGATCCCCTTTAAGACAAAGACCTGCTTAAATGCTTTAATGTAGTATAGCTTATGTCACAAAGCATTAACATGGAGCCCCTTCCAGTGTACTTTGTCTTGTGCTGGGTGACAAAGTTGATTTAGGAATAAGCTTGTATGGTTTTATCGCATTACAGGTTGGCTGTTGTGGGATGAGGCCTCTGCCTCTCTGTCCAGTTTCTGTGGGCTGTTATTTTCATGCCATCTGTTGTTGCAGCAGAGAACCTAGCCACTTTTGACAGCTAGCTGCAACCAGACAAGGCTTGCATAAGCACATTGTTTAATTCTGGAAGCAGCATGCTCCAGTGACATGGACTTAACCAACGCACTGATCCTTTCCACTTAAATTTTGCCTCTGTGCTGCTGAGTTGAAAACATTCTGCAGTAGCTGCACAAGGCTGGAAAAAACACTAGTGGTGCTAATAAGTTCAGACAGCCTGTCTAGAGCCAGCACATACTATGGCTTTAATTTACAGGCACCAATTATCAAATTTTGCTTAAAACGCTTGTCACATACCAGTAGTTTTCAAGCTAGAGGTCTAGACCTCCAGAGTTGCATTAGATACATGTAAGAAGTAGTGTGAGGCGTGAATACAATGTATAATACATTCAGCAAAAAGCTATGGATTTAGGGTTTGGGCCACTGGTGACAAATTTAATAATCTATTGCACAACATGAATAAATCATGATGATATCATAATTAGGTCCATAAAACCCCTTAAGAACACATTAAAATCAATAATGTACTCATAGTCCAGACATTATGATGATGTTAGATACTTCCTTCCCAAGAAAATTCTACATGCCATCACCAGCATGTCAACGCAAAAACGACAGGAGAACTCAACTGTGTTTAGTCGACAGAGGCCCAATACAAGTAGTGGCTATGCCTCTCTACTGACTGCCTTCCTGAAGTATGAACACTGATGCAGCTTCTGAGCTCAAGGTCAAGAGCTAATATTTCTATTTGGATTACACTGTTGCCATCAACATCAGTATAAAGAGGTGATTCGGCTATATTCAATGGAACCTCGTGTTCGCCAGAGTTCAGTATGGCTTCACATCACATCACATTTCTGCAGATTTTCTAACTGCAAAGTCATGATGCCAAATTTCTATTTTACCACTTCCCAAAGGTGTTCTAATGAATTCAGATCTGGTGATTGAGGAAGCCACCCTAAACCAGTTGCAATGTTCATAAAATATAGTTTTAAATGAGATTTACTTTGTGGTATGGTTCATCATCATGCTGGGGTTAGTCAAGATTAGAAAATGGAATGATAGTCCATAAAGACATATATAGGGCTAGCAACAATACTCAGACAGGCTGTGTTCATCTATTAATTAATTAATTTATTTTTTTGGTATTAAGAAAATAAAAGTGAGCTAAGAAAACACACCGCCATCAACTTGGACCGTTCATACTTGGTCTAATATATGATAGGAACTGTGGAAATGCGTCCTTACTATTAATCTGTTAGTGTTTGATCAAATGTAATTACCATTTGCTGAGTAAGTACAAGTTGTGACAAGGTGAGATGGAGAATGGTTTTGTACTGTTTGTCTCACACGAATTGCTCTTGTTCATCACAAGATGAACATCCTCAAACTAGAGGAACATTAGTGATTCTTTCAGTGCTACCGCAAATAGTATTCTAATTAATTATTTTCTGATGACGGCTTGATTGTACATTTGGTAAATGTAAGAAACAAATCAAAGAGCTGAGTTAGCACAGCTGCGGCATTTGTCATTTCAAGTTTATTGTTAATGTGTATCATACAGTTGCGATTTTAGAGACAGACCTTTTCAATATAATGTTCTTTCAACGAAGCACATCCTGATGTCATTCAAAAAAACAAAAAAAACCATTAATCACAGCAGGATGCAAGATGGTTTCAATGTATTGATGGTGTATTAGGTATTATCCATACAGTCATCAGAGTGTGTAAGTACTACACAGTTATACTACAGTAAATTAATAGCATATTGTGTAGAATTACAGCAAATGTAATGTAAAAAACCCACAATATTCTGGAGGTGGACCAACAGATGAGGCGATAATCAATCATGTGAGAACATATTAAATGAAAAGAGCCATAGGGTGATGTTCAGACAGCAGCAGCATTGACAGTATATTACTAAAATAAAACTAATAACTACTACTACTACTGCTACTACTTACAATGATACCCATATATTTATGCAGAACCTTTATCTATATTGGCTGGAATCTTGTGTAATCTGTTCGTTGTTGATTCTAAAAAATGTAGTTGCACACACACCCACACATATCCAGGACAGCATCCTAATACTGAAAACACACTCCGATATTAGTATTTTAACTTTGCTTTATAAAATAATATTTTATTTTTGAATCACAAGTGGCTTAACTGTATAGCAAATGCAAAATGGTGTATTTTTTTCAACTGGGAACAAGACATTGTAACATAGCAGCTGAATTCATCTAATATTTACTCACTTTACACTGACATGACCTGTGTTAAGTTGATGAATGCTTTATCAGGTTTGTACAAAGCATAACCTTAAGCCTCTGTTGTTAGTAATACATGCAGCAGAATTTTTAGTTATATGACTGTATGGACTCACTTCATAGTGAACAGTAAAAAATGTCTGAGCAACATTACATTGTGAGACACTTTTGTGTTCCCCTGTTAATAAATTTCACACTCAGAATCTAGACACGCAGACAGTAAATACGATGGCTACAGAGTAAATAAAGAATGATTTAAGACACAACCCGCAATGTTTCCTATTGATAAACTCCCTGAGAGACGTAGTTAACAGTCACTACATTTTTTATGCACGCAGGTGTTTATTCAGATATTTCCTAACAAACACACTTACTTATCTTTTGCAATGATGAGTCAGGCAATAGAATTTTATGTCCAACAAGGTGTTGGAAGTCCTCCACCTGCCAGTTTTACAGACTTTCTGTCTGTGCAGAAACCAGAACCAGCGTCCAGAATCATGGATTCCTAAAATAACTCAGCCCGTTTCACAGCTTGTCACTCAGGTTACAGCTTAAATTTATACAATTCCCAAAGTGTTGAGACAATGTCAACAAGATGACATTGTTACTCATATGATATATACAATCGTATCAGTGCTAAGCTGTACTATTCTTATCGGGAGCTTGACAGCCAAACAGGAAGTTCTGCTCTGAGACTAAAATCACCTTTATATCATACATACTCAAGTTGAGGGGAAAGAAATCTAAGACTGAAACATAGGCTGTCCATCTGCTTGTCTCTCCATGTCTCTCTCTTTCTCTCTAACAAACACACACACACACACACACACACACACACACGGTGCTCAAAACCACCTAGAGGTCTTAAACTGTGCATGCTTTTACATGAGCAGATGGACAGAGATGTATCATAGATTTCTGATGAGTGTGTGTGTGTGTACCAGGTATGGGGTGTATGGGGGTTGTCTTGGTAACAGCTGAGTTTTGGGTCTTGGGCTCCAAGGGAGCGCAGCTGCACATGACAACACAGATGGTACACACACACACACACACACACACACACACACACACACACACACACACACACAGTAACTTACGTAGATACAGACATACACATTCGCATTCACACACACACAGCTCAAATACACACAAATGTCCACGTGTCAGTGTAAGTAAATGGGCAGCTCAGCTGTAACCTGGGTGGTTGCTCACGTTTTCATTTTGTCTACAGACATCTGCCTCAAACTATTGATTCCACTTTAATTCTAAATCTTTGTTATAATTATTTGAGAATGGGGCAGTGACGCTGTTCCAAAACCCCATCCTTTGTGCCAACTGGAGCTCTGGGGATTTCTACTAATTTTGGAAATAATTTTCTCTCTGTATGTTTTGTAAGCTCTCGACTGTGCTGCAATTGTACTGCACTTCCCTGTAAGCCTCTTTGCCATTTATATTGTGTCTAGCGCGTTGATGGCATTTTTACTAAGTGGTACGTTGTCAGTTTGTGTCAGATGCCTGAAATCCAAATCGCATCATAAAGAAATAAATGTTCCATATCGATGCTTTTCATGCACTGTGGTTTGACTAACACAAATAAAAACATGACAAGTGAAGCCACAACCTCTCTATTGCCCCCTAGTGGCTGGCTGCAGTTTGGGTCATAACCACACATCTTACACATCGGAAGATGAAAAGAAAACTAGATTAATATTATAAAAACATGATATAAGAATAGAATCCTTTATTTATCCAGTGAGAAAAACATATAGACAGCACAAGCACAAAACAACAATAAATAAATAATTATACCACAAGAGGGCAGTAAAAACATTACAAAGCCAATGAAACATGATTAAAAACCAAGATCATGCTGATAATCACAAATGAAAGGTCATTGTGTCAAGATGTCATAAAAGATAAATGAAGCAGACTTGAGTCTCTGGCTCCAAATTTCATCCATGGCACAAGAAGTTATCACAAGAAGTTATCACTTGTATAATGAATAATGTGGTTTCATTTCTGAACAGTGAGAAGAAGATGCATATATACACTCACCAATGATCATTTAAAGCCAAAAATAGATGTTATAGATATCTCTCCTTGCATCTCAGGGTGTGCTGTCCTATAAAGGATATTATTCTGCCTGTTTGAATTCATCATGTAAATTAGTTTCCACTTGTGGTGACATTAGGCTTTTGTCTTTAGAAACTAGGCTGATTACGAGCTAATACTGTCATTTTTTGGCTGATTCTTTGGCCATCCTTTTCAGTTTGTAAATTAATCATTACTGACTGTATTATAATCTGCACTGATGACCCTGCAGTGGTGTGGGCAGAACTCATTTCTGCAACTCTTCAGAACATTAAGGGTATAGACCGAGGGGTTATCCAGCTCATATGGTATGGAGGCTTTATCTAGTGGAGATACAAAACCTCCACTAGTGGTCACTGAGATTCAACTCTAAAAAGAGACTCAAAAGGGCAGACTATGACAAATGCGTCACCTTCAGTAGAAGTTCACAATTAGATAAGAAATATGAAAAGGTGTGCTTAGATAACTTGGAGCCCCATAGCTCCAGTTCAGTTCGATCCCAGGATCGGCTCAGGCTTATTGATGTTGCTCTCTGAGAGAACATAATAAACTCTACTGTGACCCACTCTGCTCTCCTGCAGTGGTCTCCTCTGAGTACTTCTCTCACAAGAGTAAGGACTGAGGAAACACTTGGAGAAATAGTGTGAGAGCAGGGCCCAGGTTATTTCCTGGTCCAGATTTGTGATTCTGTGACCTGGTGGCAATAGAAGCAATGTTTCCCTGCAAGGAACCAAACTAGTGCTCCTCATAGAGCACAGTGAAATATAAAACAGACAGACAGACAGCATACGGGTGACAGGGTAAGAGTGGGCAGTCTTACATTAGCACCATTTAACATTTTTATGATGTAAGTTCCCAGGAAAAAAAAGTTGGCGCATGTTGTTTACTGATTGCTGATGTTGGTATACATCTTTTGCATGATATACTGCTATAATCACAATAGCAGTCACCAGATGAACTTGTGACTGTAACTGAATTTTGCCAAATAAAAGATTTCTTTTTAAATGACCAGAATCTCATTTGTTTCATCTATAAACAAGTATATATGGGTGAAAATGGACTGAAATGTTATGGTTTGAGGAGGATTCGTACAACAGAGGTATTGATTTTGAGCCACATCTAGAATAGACGAGCTGGGAAATGAACCATCAACACTGTGATTAGCTCTACCTTCTGGACCACAGTTAGTTGTGGTCTGTTAAATATCCTGTGGTGATCTAAACAAAACACAGACTAGCCCAAGTTGACAAGTTGACATTGATCATCTCGTTATGATGGAATGTTCTGGCAGGAATCCTGGTTGGTTTTGAACATTTATGGAAAATCTAGACTACGTGTTTGCCCCGGATCCAAATCTTATGCTACAAAAAACTAAGCTAAGAAAGCAAACAGCCATATTTTAAATATTGTTTCAAATGTTATCCTTAAATATCAAACAGATGTTAACCCACACTAGAGGCTCCTATGCAGAGGTATATTGGAAGTCACTGTAAATGGCATGGCAGAATTTTAAAGTAAACAAAGCACAGTATCTTTTGTATTAACATTATTATTTGCTTGATGGGATAAATCTTACAAGTTATGGTAGTAGTTTTACCTGGGTATTAACTAATAATAGTAATAGTAATATTGAAAAGGGAACTCCAAAACATTTGAACCGATATTCTACTGTTAGAGGTCTTTGAGTAATGTCAGTTGCCAATAAATGAAACAAATCGGTGCTACGTTAGCTTACGTAGCGGTGAGCTTAGCCAGACAGCTAATAAGCTCTGTGATCCAGGCGGGTTTCTGACATTACTCAAAGACTTCTAACAGTAGAATACAGGTTCAAATGTGCCAGAGTTCCCCTCTAAGAAAGAGGACATTGTATTGCATCATGCATCAACGTCTCAGAGCTGTTAGCATTTCCCCTAGAAATCTGAAATGTTTTTTGAAGGACACGCCAACGCATCAGTATTAAAAATCTATTAATGTTACAGATGATAATGTGATACAGAGGATAATGAAAATACAGATGATGTAAAATAGTAATATCACTTACAGCATTTTTTTCTGCAGAATGTCTACTTTTATTTTGATGCTTAAAGTGTGTAAATCAATGCAGGACATTTTCTTGCAATAGATTATTTTTATATGGTTACATTGTAACAGCAGCCATATATTTTTTAATGAGTCACATCACATCGCCAACCCCCATTTCTTGTCTTCCCCTATCTTTCTGTCTCTGTCTTCACTCTCCTTCCATCTCATTCTTTCAGTGTTGCAGTATCCCATTATTCACCAGGCCGTCCTCCTGTTTCTAGATACCTCTCTTTCTCAGTTTGACACACTGTATTTTGTGTGTGTGAGTGTCTGAATGTGAGCAGAGACCAAGCTCATTCAGATTCAGATTCAACAAATCATTGTCTGGGATACTGTACATCAGAGGCTCTGCTAGGGTGTTGTCTTTTCACGGGTCAGTTCAGCTGCGAATAGACTCTGTCAATTCCCTATTACACCCTGATATGTACACACACACACACACACACACACACAACACAAAACACAATCACATTTGGCATCTGTCCAGTACAAACACAATTTATTTTTCAGTAAACTATAATAGGAAGTCAACTCTTTGACTACTTATGGGAAACCATGGGAAAAATTAAAGAGGAAACACAATTTAAGTTCAACATAAATTACTCATTTAAAATACTTTCATAATAACTGATTTCTTCTTCAGTGATGCAAAGCCACATTTAACATGTGTGCCAAGATAGGAAATCCTCAGAGAGTCCTTTGCAGACTTTCAATATAATTTGACATTATAATCCCGCATGAGAGACTGAATATCATTTGATAAATATGAGGCAGAGAATCACCTCTGGAAATGCTAAGACTCAATTTCCTGTTGAGCAGGAAATGAAGCTGCCACGAAGTTGGAAAGCGACATAGCTAACTTTTGTGAACAAACAAAACATTTTCTCTACCTTCTTTATGTCTCTCTATATCTGAATTTCTCTTGCTATTAAGCCTTCATACCCCTTCTCTTTTTGATTTATGCCCAGAAATACACACACACACACACACACACACACACACACACATTCACACCACCCGAGGTGATTCCCACAGAATTAATAACTCTCCCAGGAAAGTAATAAAAGGATACCCAGCCTTCCTCTTGGTACATATTTGGCTATTTCCTGACAGCTCTAATTAACCAAGTCCTTTATGCTTCAGTACCTGACATTTGATTGGCTGGGGGGCTGGACTCGTTAAGAGCAGTTTTAAATTAACAGATGAAATTAGATTGGAGATTACAGCAGATATGTTTGACGAGGTTAATTAAATGACCAGTCACGAGGGGCTTGTTTTCAATTCAACGTCACACAGAGATTTAGAGCTCATACAGTTTCTCATAGAGGAGTTTCTGTCTCGTGTGCCCCCCAGTCTGGAAAACCCCACATCTTTTCCATAGTATTACTGAGTGGCTCCTTAAAATAGGTAAATCATTAGCACTCCCATTTAAACATACTCATTTGATGACCATGGCTATCTCGGGGAGGTCAATACACTGTACAAGATTAAATATACTGCATTTGACAGTCTTGACAATCAGCTTTAATGCTTCATGGAAGAAAGGAGGAAGAGGACAGTGTTTTACCAGAGTTTTGTTTTAAGTTTACAGTATATACTGACTGCCCTCAAGACTATCACTGCCTCTGATGCTGCTGCCAGCTATTCCCCTATGTTCAACCACTGTGTCTGTTTGCATTAGGAGAGCTTTTCCCTTGAAAATATTAGTCAAACAACATCAAAACAACAAGGTAAAACGCCCTATAATTCTGAGAGGAGTTGTAGAACTTGCACGGGACTTTCTGTTGGTTTGACACATATGAGAATGTATTAAGTCTCTCTCATTTTTAACATAATTTCTATCCATCTATCCAACTTTTATCCATCCTTATAGTCTCATCAAAAAATGTAAAGAACACACTACTTCAGTTTCTCTATCTGTTCACTTTAAAATTCTACTTTTAGTTTGCAAATCTCTTGGAACAGACTAGCTTCATGCAATTTATCTGATATGTTGCATTATATTTAGGTATTTGATTCTGAAAAAAAAAGAAAATAAAGTCAGAAGGGTATACCTCTATGGCACTTTATCTTGTTTTTTTGCTATTTGATAGATTTACAAAAGATACATTAATAGAAAAGTCAGGGACAGGGGTTCACTATCTTTCCTGAGAACTCTTTGATATGCAGAGGAGCTGGGAATTGAGCCATCAATATTATGGTTAGCTCTACCTTCTTCACCACAGTTAGTTGTGGTCTGTTAAATATACTGTATGTTGAAAACACAGGGCAAGTTTTTGACATTGATCATCATGAATCCTCATGTCCTGGAATTTGTCTGGGTGTTTCTTTTACACGTACAACCCTCCTGAATATTATATGCAGATCAAGCACACTTCTCCATTGCAATAGACCTCACCAACAAGAGTGATGGCGCCTCCCAGCAGGACAAAAAACATGATGTTTTGATCAAGTTCTAACATGATGTATATAGGTTGTGCAGGAACAAACCAGATCCATGGACTTTTGATGGTTTGATGGTTGCAAATGAAGTGGTAAGCCACTGCAACACTGCAAACATTCTATGCACTGTATGTGTGTAAGCATGGTGTCCAACTCAGGTAAATAATCACCACCAACCACTGGAAATAAGGACAAAAGAGATGAATACAAATGATAATCGGAATGAGCAGATGGTTTTAGCCCTTGGGGTGGCTGTGCTGTGAGCTGAATAAAGAAATAAGAATCAGGGGAAGCAAAGTAAAGGATAAATGACAGAAAAAGCAAGTGAGCCCACAAGAGGTTAGGAGTGCTAATAGTTTTTCTCTCAGTGGTATGTGTGTGTGTTGGGAGAAGGTTCATGACAGAACTGGGTGGCAGGTGATGGCTGATTGACAGCTGTTACTCGAGGGTCCCAAAACATCCAAGAGTGCTCTACTTCTTCAGCTTAGGGCAAGTGGTTAACAAAGTAGACTGAACAGAAGGATTGCAAGGAACATTTAATTTTGTCTACAAATCGTTGTGTCACCTGTGGTTTGAACAGATGAAGGCCTATAACTGACTGGACAAATTTAATTCTGAATATGGTTTCAGGCTGTTCAGGTTACTGTTGCATTCCTGGTTGGGCAAGTGCGGGTAGATTACTTAGTGTGTTTTGTTTACTACATTTATCATCAATATTAGAAAACCTATTTAAACAAACGTCTGAAACAGACCAATTTTGCATTAATATTTGGAGATTTTTCAGCTAGTATTGTTATGTTTTACCATTAAATTTCCTTATGGTGTTCTGTTTTAATACCATTGGATATGGGCTCTAGAACCAATCTGTGTCACCAGGGAATGACCCAGCCAGGCTACTGGCCGGGCCTGTTGCTCAGCACATCATGCACTACAACCTGATGTCTCACTCTGCAGGTTATGTGCCCACAGGGTGGTAGTTCCACGTAGTTTGTTCAGTCTGTGCATGACCGGGTCCCATGGGCAAAGGCACAGGTACTGCACAATACGATCTGAAATGACTTTCCTTTGCAGTTTGTCTGGACTCAGCCTTAGAGACAGGGTGAGGAACTTGGACATCTAAGGGAGCTAAGTAGATCCATGGCACCCTTTGTATTGAAAAAAGCTGCTGTAGGTGGTTTAAGCATCTGATCAGGGTGCCCTCTGTGTGCCTCATATTTGAGCTTTTCCAAGCTTGAGTTTATATCTCATTTGGGCCTAGTAATGTCTCTGAATCCACTAGGAGGAACTGGTAAGAGTGACTGGAGAGAGGGGCACCTGGGCACCTATCTTGTTTGGCCTGCTGCCACTGTGACCTGAATCAAAATGAGCAGATGAAAATAGATGGATAATAGGACACAGTATTGTTTCCTGTACAGTATAATTAACTTTTCCTGCCCCAAACTGATTATTGTCTTTATTTTAAAAAAATGCTTTTGCCACCTTGACTGTCATACACAGAGTTCTGGAAATGAAAACCACAATATAGTTGTGTTTCTTGAGGAAAGAAGCAACTACTAGTAACATAAATTTACTTTTTGAGTTTGGTCAATTTAAACACAGAATACACCCCACCATCTACTTAGCTGTTGTAGCCAGATGCACATACATATAACTGCTAAGAATAATCCCACAAGATAATGCTCTGTATTTTATAGATGGGGAAGAAAACTTTCTGTTGTGTGGTGATGATGCAAAATAATGATTAGAATGGGTCCAAAATCTCAGTTCACTGCTTGCAACTGAGTAAATTATTTAGTAATTAGTGAATGGCAGAGATGAGAGTATGGATCTTGACAGGCCCAAGTGAAATGGCCAGTAAACTGCTGCAATGGCATCATCCCTCTGAACAGCACATTACCTTAAAAAACTGAACTGAACTTATGGAACTGCCCTTTCCTTCATGAGCAACACTGTCCTTCAAAATTGTACAAACAACTTGCAGGGTATCACTGACTTCATGTCACAAACCCCTTTTTAAGTCAACTGTGATGAGCAGTGCTGTCTATTGTAACCACCGAGTGAGTGTTGGAGACCTCTTAACCTCCATTACACATCTAAAAGTGAAACAAACTATTCCACTTAAGACCACTCTTTGGCTTCTCTCCTCTTTGCTCAAGCTCCCACAGCTGTTAAAAGTGTGAAAATGTTAAGTGAGGTTGAAACATTGCTTTCCTTAGAGACCAAATACACACGCAAAGTCGTACACTCATAATGAATGAATGAATGCACAGACATAAAGGCAGAAGGACAGGGGACAGTTAAATGAAGACTGCTTTATTTGCTTATTTTATTCTCTGGTACACACACATTTTTTACATGCTAGTTTTCTGAACACACAGTTTTTTGTAAATTAACTGGGCTATAATCCAGAATACTTTTCTCAGCTAAATGCCTGATCCAAAAGAAGAATGAATTGTACACAAATGTAAATTAGACGGGTCTGTTAGGAATTAAAACTTGCACTTGGAAATGAATGGCTTTTAAATAACTAAATAATCACATCTTGTGATGATCAGAAATTTGAAGCCTGAATATAAGCACAACCAAAGTGAATGAATTAAAGAAACTTTCTGGGTAAGTGGAATTATCAAGTGATTATATGAATTAGTAACTGCACACAAATATCAGAATATGGTACAGATTAAACAAATCTACAACTGATACCATTGTTGGTCTGTTTCATAGTATTTGACAATCTTTTAGCCACATCTGTTGGCTGTTTTTAGCTGATAGAGTTAACCAGCTATCATGGAAAGTGGTCAAAGACAAACAGCTTCCAACTATTTGTCAACTACTACAACTCAAATTGGACTGTAGTAATGCATGGGAAGGGGTCAAAGGTCTTTGATCAGAAGACCATGACTACCTGGACCAATGTAAATAAAACCCAGTCTAAGTTGACTTAGTACATTATATAACTTTTCCTACAGGCCATAGTTATTTCTTCCCTTGACTACTGCATTACTTTTCTGGCAGGTCTCCTTTCACAAATGGTGAAACCCCTACAGATGGTCTAGAACACAGCAGCACATCTGATCTTTTCACATCTGATCACTGCATGAAAGGGCTGATGTCACTCTCCTGCTCTCTGACTTCCACTGGCTACTCGCGGCTGTCTCGTAGCTCATGGGAATCAGGTTCACATCACTCAGCCTTCTACTTGAATTCAGCCATATGCTTAAGCCACTTCTCGACCACTGTGTTCCTTCAAGGAATGTGGTCTGGCATTGCCATCACTTACCACAAGGTATTCTCGGTTCAGATTGTTGTCATCTGTGGTTTCGTGATTGTGGGACAAAGTTTCAGATGCTATCAGAGCAGGGGAATCCCTCTCTATCTTAAAAAATCTCTTGAAGACATCCTGGAGCACTTTTTGCTTGATGTACTTTGTACTGTGTCTTATCAAACACTTACACATTTACTTCTCCCACTGCACTGAAACTTCAGTGTTGACTCGTACATCACTTTGCGACTGACAAAAGAATAAATGTAAATGTAATAATAAAAAGATCACTGAATCAAATCACAACAATATTCATATCCAATATACTGTAAACAACCTTGTGTTACCATGTGGCTCAAACATACATAACAACCACACAATGTTTATGACACTGAGGCAGGTATTGAAAAGGGTAATGGCTGGAAGCTTTAGAAACAAGGGTAGAAACAAGATCTAAAAGAGAATACTACAAATGTATTGCTGCATTTTGCTACACTACACAGTTGTGACACAAATGTAGCAGAATAAGAGATACTGCCTTTTTTAATTTTATACATACCAATATCTAATTTGAATTGCAAGCTAGCTGTCAACAGTTTTGGGAGAGATTTTATCGTGAAATGTTAATAGCACTTAATGCTGCCTGGAGCTGTTAGCCTCGAGTACAGACGAGCCACACAGGTCTGGTTAATTCACTTCTTCTTCTATCTCTGTTTTTGTCTTTTTCATTTTCTCTCTGGAGCCACAAAGAACTTTATGCAACACTTTCGACATATGCAGCAGTACTCCCCAAGACATCTAAACAAATTTTGAGGTGCAAAAACTGCCCTGTGTACCCACACAAGTGTTCTGAGATGAACTGGCTGGTTAACTGTAGCTATGGTAGAATTTATTTGCTCTTTGAGCAAATAATAATAATAATGGTGTGAACTTTTCCATTCTAATAAGCAAAATCTGACAAAAAGAGGCTGAGCACAGTCTGTACAGACTTGAAAAGAGGGTGAACTTGCAACCATACTAAAATATTAGCATAGTAGTTTAAACTTTTGGCACAAGTGATCAACTTTAAAAATATACCTTTATAACATAAGGTTATTGGAGGAAATGTAAAGTATCCAGTCTAATGTGATTTAAATCTGTAAAATAGTAATACAGTATGTCAAGCCTGATACAGACACTCCAGATAACATAGCCGCTGCATGGCAGAAATCCAACCTCACGCAGCCTCACTCATACTCAAATCATTAAACCGTTCAGTGGCTCACACACACATATGCAGACACTCAGTGGTCTTGGTTAGGTAGATTTTCAAAGGGGATTTCTACTTAATAAAAATCCAATTCTGGCTCCACAGGAGCCTTATCCCACAGAGAGAGTGAGAGTTTGAAGAAGCGAGAGGGAGAAAGGAAAGACAGCAGGAGAAGTAATTAGACAGCAGTGGAGACACAGAGATCACAGTGTACCAAACAGTAAGGACTACTTTTTTTTTTTTTTTTCTTCGGGACAGCTGCGACTGAACTCATTTGTGAAAAAAATAAGTTTCTGAAAAGTATTTCATTAGAAAAAAAAAAAAAAAAACTTAAGTAATGTCACCTATATATAACTATACCCTCCGCCACACGCACACACGCGTGCGCGCACACACACACACACACACATATATATGTAAGCAAGGCCTCCTATACATTTTCCACATCACTAATTACAGTGAGGCCAGCAGGCAGGCCAAGAGAGCTGTAGCTTCTATAGTTGCAGAAGTAAAAACCAGGTGTGGGAGGAGTAGTGTGTGTGTGTGTGTGTGTGTGTGTGTGTGTGTGAAATGATAAACAGTGGAAAGTTAAAGCTAAAGATCTAGATAAAAGTAAAAATGAGACCAACATTTATTGTATAAATAATAAAAATAAATATTGATACTCATTTCATTTCATACTTATCCAGGGTCAGGTCGTGGTGACAGCAGGTCAAACAAGGTAGTACAGGTGACCCTCTACACACTGATGCTTCTGGAGTATCCCAAGACATTTGAGACAAAGCGATATATAGAGTCCATTGTAATTTGGGTTTAACCTGAAGTCTGTAACCAGTTGGTAAGGCAGAGGAAGAACAGGAGGCATCCTGATCAGATTTCCTTTCAATGTGAAGGAGTTGGAGGGAAAATGGCCAACTAAATTACCTGATATATTCAACCTAATTCTATTATAGTGAACAAAATGTAATCCAATTCAATATGTAGCAGTGAGTTGATTTTGCATTGTTTTAAGGAAACAGGATGTCTTTAAGGACTCACAGATTTTACAGAAATTATTGCCATAAAGCCATGACATATAAATACATGGTGTCTCAGTTTTTATAGTTTAAAAAAATATTAATGTAAAATTGTTGCTTGGAACAAACAGGAGGAAAAAAAAAAAACAGGAAACAACTTAAGCTTCACACACACATCAACACATACTTGACCTGAGACAACAACACGAATGCTTCAATTTCCTGCTAATATCTTGTTGACCTGTGCTGGGACTTAAACTTGTGACCTTGCAGCCTCTAGTCCACTTCTCCAAACTTGGATTTGTCTTGCTGTTCTTGTTTTTTTGCTCACAAAAACCCAGTGAGACCACTGTCAAATACCTCTCTCACCCTCTCTCTCTCTTGTTCTCTTCTTTCCTACCCGTCCCTCTACTTCAGTTCCACCTTCTCCATCAAGGTTGCAAACAAAAGTGGATTACCATATTCATGAGAACTGCCAAGTGACAAATGGAAGGGAGAGCAAAAGAAAGAACAAAATCCAGTTGTTATCGTGCTTTCATCGCATATCGATCATCCTTTCCCCTGCAATTATTCTCTCAATTCCTTGGATGCACTTTTCCCTCCCTCTCAACTTTCAGTGTCCCGTTATTCTCCCTCCACCTCCCGCTCTCTCTAGTCTGTCAACAGCCTGATTATATTGAGGCATCGAGTGGTGTGTGTGTGTGTGTGTGTATGCGCGCGTGCGTGAGTTTGCACATTATGACACTGATGGAAAGGCTAAACACCTTGTACTACATTATGTAGTCCGATGTGTGTGTGTGGGTGTGTTGTGTGTGAATGGAGAGAGATGAAGACTGAAACAATGTGTATGTGTCTTGACAGTGATAAAGCGGCAACTCAGATGCTCCCACAATACAACAGCCTTATTGGACAGTATGAGCAAATACTTTTTTTTTTCCATCCTTCTTTTTAAATTCCCCTTTTCCTGACTTAATTCTTGTGACCTTCTTTTACTTTCTTTTCTCTTTGCTCTCTAGGTTACCTTTGCTCTCTCCACCTCCAGGCTTACTTTAATTTCCTTTCTTTTCTCTCCCCTGCCTGGCTCGAGGGGTGGCAGGGTTGATTTGTCCCAACTGCTAAAGAGATTGAGAATTCATTCTCCCCAGAGGATGAAACCTACTGACTTTGGTTGTTTGGTTTTCCCATCATTCCTTCCTTTTTCCTTCCATCATACGGTTCTTCTTTCTGTCCTTCCATCATCTTTTAGTTCCTCTTCCACCCTATCACCCTGTTTTACTCCTATACTTATTTACACATGCTTTCTTTCTTTCCTCCTCACTCAATTTCTATTATTTATCTTTCCACTAATCCATCTATAACCTTCTCATTTGTTTCCAATCATTTCTAAGCACCAGATCTTCAGGTTTTATTACAGAGACAAGGATTTTATCACCCTTAATTGGGGACACAAAAATAAATGAATAAATCCATGTGTGTTATTGTTGCAGATAATTTGACACTTTGGAGCTATTGTGCTGTGTTATTCTGCTCTGAGTTACAAGGCTGGGGATGACTAACAACTGCAAACAAAACCAGAGTCTCTCTTGTGAATGAAAATCTGAAATATAAAGACCTTTCTTGCATTCTTCCATCCTGTATCCCTCCCACCTACTGTTATCGCTCTGTGACAGTTTGAAAGGAAATAATGACGTGACGCATCACCGTTTTCAAGCACATGAATGAGAAGAGTGAAAGAGCTGAAAGAGAAAGACAAAGGGACAGTTAGAAATGTAGGGAGGGAAGGCAGAGGGACGACAGATAGATGGAAGGAAAGTGAGATAGAGGCAGACACCTCGCAGAGACAGAGGAAGACAGACGTAGAGAGATAAATGTGACACGGGAAGGAGACAGAGACAGACGGAAGACGAGAGACAAGAGGGGAGAGGGAAGAGAAAGACAGAAAGCCCGCCTCCTTATCTCACCCTACCTCTCACAGCCACCCTCACTGCCACTTCATGAGACTGTGTGTGAGAGAAGGTATCTTTGAACATGTTTCCCTGTATCTTTACTTTTATTATCTATTATTAACAGATATAATTCAGTAATCATTTCACTAAATGAGTGTAAGGTGAAGTATTTGCTTAAAAGATCAATAGCATATCAAAAATGAATTTTCTGTGTTGGTTAACTGATTGGCTTATAAATCAATTCTGTTGAAGTGTTCAGGTAGTAGTTTTGATCATATTATCTATCTATCTATCTATCTATCTATCTATCTATCTATCTATCTATCTATCTATCTATCTATCTATCTATCTATCTATCTATCTATCTATCTATCTATCTATCTATCTATCTATCTATCTATCTATCTATCTGTCTATCTGTCTATCTATCTATCTATCTGTCTATCTGTCTATCTGTCTATCTGTCTATCTATCTATCTGTCTGTTTGTCTCTGTCTGTCTGTACATTGCATACGTATTAAGAGTTAAGAGTTGCAATAAGTAATAAATAAGTAGTTTATAATATATAAGTAGTGATGTAATATGTATTAAGAGTTAACTCTAACTAATAACTAACTAATAAAACTACTTTTAACCTCATTTGACTGTAATTAAACCAAACTGAAGTGATGAAGAGAAAACAGAGGAGAAGATGGAGTCTGGGTCAAACTGGTAGATTTTGTGCTTGGTGAAGGAGATGGCAAGACAGACGTGAACTAGCAATTAGCTGAGCCTCACTGGCTTTTAAATACGACTGACATTTAAGTCTGAGAGCATTGAGAAGACAAATTACTGATTGTAAATGATGAGCCCTAACAATTTGTTGAACTTGTGATGAATGAAAGGAACATTTTATACTAGCAGTTGTTAAATCATCACAATTGATCATGCAAGAGTTTATGTGCATTTTTGTCTTGACTGGTTTTAATGTTTGTAATCATTTTTTTTCATCAGTTGGCTTTGTCAACTACGCTCCATTCTTCTGACTCACACTAAAGATAAAATGGAAATTTATTGTTTGAGCTGTGATGACTCAATGACTTAAACATGGCACTGATTGTTAGATTTAAGGAGACTTTCAACTCTATTATTCAAATAACTTGATCCGTTGTCATTCTTGTTTTCAATCCATACAGATTCTAATCTTTGATATTGTAGCACAAAACCTAATATTGCCACTTTTCAGTGAAAAAATATAGGAAGCTATGATTACTTCTAATAATCTGCATCTGACATTTAGATAATGTGTTTATGCAGAAGGATTTCTAGACTGCTAATGGTGCTGATAGTTCTGCGTGTGCTTTACACACCTACACACAGGATTGTATTTATCAGGGGATGAGCAAATAACTCTTCAATCACCATTATTCTTCTTCCTTTTGATATTTATATCATGAATCAATCTTTAATTATGAGCTCTTTCAGTCCATTGCCGACAGCCCACATCAGTATAATAACAATGAGCTTAATGAATCGTGTTTGTAACCTACAAAATTAAGGAATAAGAAAAGAAACGGCGGGGAGGGAGGAAGGACACGGGCTGGCAGAGAGAAAGACAGATGTGGCAACAGTTAAAAGATAAGGAAAGAGTTAAAGGATGAAGAGAAGAGGGGGAGCACACAAGGAAAATGAACAACATAACTGTGGTTGCTGATGTAAATCTCCCTCAGGTTAAAACAAGATGATAATTAAAAATGTACTGCAGGGTCACACTGGCTGTGTGTGTGTGTGTGTGTGTGTGTGTGTGTGTGTGTGTGTGTGTGTGTGTGTGTACAGTGTGTGCATATGTGTCTTACTGTGCAGCCTTTATTGCTGTAGGTTTGTGTGTGTCTGTGTGCCTGTGTGTGTGTGTGTGTGTGTGTGTGTGTGTGTGTGTGTGTGTGTGTGTGTGTGTGTGTGTGTGTGTGTGTGTGTGTGTGTGTGTGTGTGTGTGTGTGTGTGTGTGTGTGTGTGTGTGTGTGTGTGTGTGTAAGTGGTGGCAGTGAGGTTGCGGTGCCCATTAAAAGGTGTCCCTGCTGCAATCAGTGTACAGAGGCCTTAGGGCCTATTTGTTACTGCATCAATCTGGAGTTAATGGAAACCCACACAAACACAACTCACAAATCTACACATACATTTTTCCTACAGTGCTAACATTGTCAGAGAGACCGCTGAACAGCAGGACACACAAATGCATACACGCACGTATGCACTTAGAAAATACTCTCACACACACACACACAGATCTGGCAAGGAAAAGGATGCCAGCTGAGCCTGCAGCGGAACACAACACACACTGTTTGGTACACAAGAATATCCTAATGAGGTCCCTTCAGGTCTTCTTATTTCATTCTAAGATCTCTTTATCAACAGGACCCCCATCTTATTGTTATATTAGCGCTAACAGTATTAATTTAAATAAAATAAAATTTGTTGAGGTTGATGTAGATTGTCAATCCAAACACCCTTTACTCCAAATCTGAAAATCACACGTTGAAGATGAATCAAACTGTAAAGAATGAATTTGAAAGTGTTACGGTTCTGACTGTTTGCCAGTTCTCATCAGTAGATAAGGTAGTGCCACAGCGAGTCCTGTGTGGATTCTGATTAAGTGCATATCTGCTCATAAGTTGCTGTTAATCGCTGACTAGAGAAGATAAAAGAACAAAAACTCAGCTGGATTGGAAATGGTTAGAGTGCAGGCGGGCAGATGAGCAGGAGGCCAGCAGAGTGGCACCATCTTTCAAGTGTCTGACCCCAGACACCAAATCCCTACCAGCTCCAGGGCTGCTGTTCTGTAGCTGAACCCGACCTCTGACTCCTCTATAGACACAGGCAATCTCCCTACAGGGTTCGTTAAAGTCTCTTTATCAAGTCCACAGGAATGATGCCAGCTGGTGGGGTGATTGTGGTGTAGTGGCCTGAGTCACAATTACAGGTCACATGGCCCAAAAGGCATTTTTCACATACATAATCATTACAGAAGAAATGTAGGTAAAGGAAGTTATCTGATGATACAGTAACAGCAGAGCTCTACTCCTGATGTAGTGCCCTTAGGACTGATTTATACTATACATGTAGATATGCAGACATGCAGAACTCTCTGCATTGTTGTGTAGCCCGTTCCCCACCCACTCTCTGTTGGCTGACGTACACCTGCCCAATTTTATAACTATCTGTCAAAACGACGGAGAGCGCAAGACAAGACTGCAGGGCTGTGATTGGTCTGCTACAATTACCTCATTTTTGGAATCTTACCTTGCAGGTTGTATTCTTCCCACAACAGCAACAACATCACTGCCACTTGTCTCCTCTTTCAGTCTCGTCTGAGCATTTTTATTAAAACAATAAGTTGTTTAATGTTGATCAGTTACAATTCCAACAGATTTTCTTTCTGTCTCCATTGTTTGTTGTGTGTGGAGTAACAAGGTCGGGCAGTAAATAAACAATCAGCGATAATCGATAATTGTAATGGAAAAAAAAGGTTTCGTTCCCTACTGTTCTGGTGGTGAATTTCTTTGCAACACCCACAAGCCGACAGAGAACTCTGAAAGGCGTCACAGCGGCATTGATACGACTGTGTGGTTACAGAGTATGCAGTTGAAGAAGCCTTTATTCACACCTCACAGTTATATGCAATGCAGGAACTAGCGTAGCCTTTATGTAGTAAGACAACATGTAAGTGTGAAAAGGTCAAGGTGGTAGATGGGAGCATAGTGAATCTACTATTAGAAGGCAGACCATCTGTATTTTCTGATGCACCTGTAACTAGTATATTATCACCGATATACAAGTTGTGACCATATAATATACCTGACAAAAATTGCAGTTTTCTCCTGCAAAAAAGAATCCAACTTTATGTTTTAATAATGCCATTTATATTTATAATTTATGCCATTTGAATAACGTCACTTGAGGTGACCACCTCCCCTGTGATGAGGCAAAAGTTGAAGGCAGTGTCAGTGTCCGAAAAATGAACACTTCACACCGAAGAGGGAAACATTTATAAAATGGGTACCTTAAGGATTACCACTTTAATCTGGGAATAAATAGAGATGCGGTGTAGGCTCTTACCAGGCGTGATTTCTATCACTGTGTCTTGCTTCTCTGGGGGAAAAAGGACCTTGGGAGGCTGAGTGGTTTGCAGAGCTGTAAGAGAAACAGAGCGAGAAAGATAAACAGAGAAAGGTTAATTATCTGAATTGAATGAGAGTTAAGAACTTGTGATCTTTGGTTCTGGTGGACACAGCATCATATCATGGACTTGTCATTCCCACAAAAAATCTGACAATTAAAAATGTAAAATAGGGAAGGGAGAAAAAAGCATACCAAATTGACAATAAAAGAAAATGACAGCATGGATTAATTCTTAAGTAAAAATTATAATGTTGATTCTTTCATTCATTCTTTGTGGCAAGCAGCATCTGTGAATTATCAAAGGGATGTCTTTGTCATTTCAAGCAAACCAAACCAGTGAGTCACCAGCTCTACTTTATGTAGCGGCATGTCTTAGAAAAAGGTGACTGACATACAAGGTGACAGGTGACACAACTTTGTAGGTTTAAGGTTTGGAACAGACTGAAAAACACACTGTCCTACACAGCATCATGAAGCCAAACATAAAATGACCATAGACCTTCAGCCACAGAGCCAGTTAATTCTTCACTCACTGTACATCTTATCTCATATTGTGATCTCTCTCTGTCTCTTTAAAATAAAAATAAAATGACTGACTGTATTTCTACTCTAATGACCAGGAGATATGCACTGGCTCCACTTCAAGCACCTTTCAAGTTCTCTTCAGTGGACTGTGCACTAATGTAACGTCAATGCGTGACACTTAATCACATTCATATTCGGCATTGAAGGTTGTGTTAGGGTACATGCAGCTTGCCATGCGTCAATACATTCAATATTGTATGTCTAATATAAGTCTAAGTACAGCAAGTTGGTTCAGATCAAAATATCCAAGCATCTACCAGATGGACTGTTAGAAAATCTGGACAGAAACATTTGTGTTGAATCTTAAATTGTGAGGTTGATCCACAGTGAGATTCACATACTAATGGCAGAAAACTACCATTGGTCCAACCACCAGGAGCAATTCAGGGTCCAGTGTCTTTCCCAGGGACAATTTCCTCTGTCATTACTCATCCAAACAACTAATCCAATAACTTTTTTCTCTATCACTACCTTGAGGTTGATGCTGTCACTCAGGCAAAACTTTCTGACAACAGTTGTGTGGATTGATGGTGGATTCATGTCCCCCTCAGGATGGATTGTAATAAAATTCTCTTCCTGTGTTTGTTCAAAGTGAAAAGAATATACTATTGAGGTTTATTCTTCCTTTTTGTCTGCCTTTTACCCCAACTTTTCCCTGAATTACACGTCAGTCCCTCTGTCACCCCATCCCTCTTTCTGTTCCCGATAAGACTGATAGTTTCATTTGCATTCTGAAGGTTTCACAGTATCCATTTAAGATTAATGAGACAACCCTTCACCTAGACCTACTACTCCCCTGTTCTGTCCTCTGTTCACACCCTGTACCTGTCCTTTCTCTCCTTTCTTTGTGTAGACTTTTAGTTTTGGTGTCTGTTTTCGCTTTATGACTGAACATGCTGCATGGATTTTAATGGCTTTAAACCAGATAAGTGTCATTTTTGTCGTTGTACGAAAGTGTATTCCTTTGCACCTGCCTCATATTGTGGTGACTCATTGTGAACTTGACTGTGTCAGAGTGAGAAGGAGGCACAGTAGGAGCTGTGTCATAGTGATTAAGTAGTGGTGCAGTGCGTCTTTATCAAATGACACACAACACACAGATCCTTCTGAAAGGTTTGCCTTAGTGGTCTGTGTTTGTTAGGTAAACTGATTCACAGAGAATCTCACTAGCAACATTAGTGCACAGACAATTACCGAAGGCATATCTGCTGTCTCAACAGCAGATATGCCTACACCAAATGTCACCGATTCACAAAAGCCAACAAATTATGAATATGTGAGTGTTTGGAGGCCGATTCAACCTGAGTAAAATCTGAATATCAAAAGGTGTTTGGTGAATAGACGATAATGATAAGGTTGCTGTTTACTTTTGGCACACAGATTCATAGAGCTGCATTTTAGATCTTTGGACTTTTCATAATGGTCGCCTTCCTTGAAAATTAAAGTGCGTCATTCATGTGGAAAGTGTGTGTTTACATTTGCCTTTGTTTGTGTGTGTGTGTGAGAGAGAGAGAGTGTGGGGAAGGCGCCCATTAGGTTAGAGGCACTGGCAGAGTTTCTGCCATGTCTGAGGAGCAATGAATATTAAACAACAGCTTAATTTGAGACATACGCCCTGCATGCAACAAAGCAACAATACAGAGGATTTTAATGTATTATCCTGTATATAGTATTATATATATTTGGAAAAGAAATTGGGGATGTCATAGTCAAACTTCTGCTGTCATCCATAGAGCTGCAAGTTCTTATAGCTAAATCCATGGATGTTTTTGGCCAAAACAAATTGCTGAAAAAGGAAGATTTAAACAAGGATATAAGGCAGATATTATCATTACATTGCAAAAAAAAAAAAAAAAAAAATAGTTGACCAACTATACCAACTATGTGGTCACAAATTGGCTGCTTGGTACTGGCTCAAAACTCTTTTTTGCTGCTGCAAATTGATTGATTAGATCTGAGTTAACACAACAACGATTACTAAAATAGACTAAAAAACTCAGTAGACATAAAGGGGAGTTGGGTTATAATTTTCAGTGGGTTTGATGTTATGTACAAGATCTTTGACATTGCAGGCAGAAATTTGATATGTTATATTAATAATATTTATTAGTGGAGCTCTAAGTTTCCTTCCTCTTTAATCAACTCAGAAAGTCAACTTTACACATGGATGGGGCAGTAACTAATGTTTTTTTCTCCTCTTGATAAATACTTAGTTGATTTATCAAGTGATTTTGCTCAGTGTCAGAAAAATGTATTTTAAAAAGTCCAAGCTGATGTCTATTATAATGATCTGTTTTTTCTCCACAGTTCAAAAGACAAAGATATTAAAAGATTACAAAAGTTTATAACGAAACTATAAAGAAGAGAACAAAATTCTCACATTTGAAAAGCTGGAACTAGAAAAAAGCTGGAACTTTTGCAAATCTTTCGATAACCACATAATTGATCCTTTGACTCAGTTTCAGCCTAAATGTCAAGAATATTACAAGACATGTCTGCACCAAGGTATAATATTGACACTATAGCAATGACTGGTGCCTGCAAACGTGATAGTTCATGAGCCTTTATAAAGTCTTACTACATTTATAAAGATATCAAATGATCCTCATTGTTGGGTTAGGGATGACATTTCTACTTAGTCGTACAAACTAAGAAATTACAGATGAAATATTTACGATGCAATGTACATTTACAGTTTTTTTCAATCACTAACAAGCATTTACCCATACTTCAGATTCAGACTTTTTCTAAACTCTTAACACAGACATGCACCTACAAAACGCAATTGGCCAAATGGTTAATTTTCTTTGCAAAAACACATTTTGTTAAATATATACTAGCTCTTCATTTCAAAATACAATACACCTTTCTCTGCACACACTAACTTTACCAAAACCCTGGAAATCTGGACTCAAAATGAAGTTATTATGTCAAACAATAGCACACGTTTTCAGTTCACAAGGTACATGCAGTGAATCAAAGTGCACCAGGTTTCAAAATACTGGCAATTGTTGGAATTACAAAAACTACTTAGAATTTGTGGTAATTACATGCAAACCACTGCTTTTACTCTATATTTCTTGGTTGGGAACTGTGTGTCCACATCTAATGTTCACATTCTAAATCATTCAGGAAAAAGCAAAAGCAGTTTTTTTCTTTCCTTTACTGTATACAACAGGAGGTACAGTATAATAGAACAGAAAAAATTTTACTGCATTGCTTACAGTGAATATATTCAAGAAACATACAAGAGCATACACACAAAATACAGTGAGCGTACACAAAAAACAGCAGACAACAAAAAAACTCAGATGAAAGGGGGAAAAACTAAAAAAAAAAAATTACTGTAAAAAAAAAAAAAAAGCACAAAATTATCTATCTATCGATCGATCGATACACCTGGGATAAAACCGCTTGGTATGACGGATCCATCCTTGGCAGTCTTCAACTGTGATGTCCCTACAGCCAGCTTCCATGGCATCCAGGAGGGACATCAGGTCATGTGGCTGATGGTCATAAACTTTCCACCTCCATGCAGAGCTAAAATTATTTTTGAGCTGATGTGCTGATCTTGAGCTGATATTATTGCAGAAGTAGAGTTTTAATACTGTATCTAAGGTTTGGAAAATTGTTGTTTTTATTGGGGTGTGTTGTGTGTTAACATTTGTAAATAAGACAAAAACGATCCATAATTTTGGTGATGGTTATAGCTTGTCTGTTAAGAAAATGTAAGCATTGTAAAAATGTGATGACTGACAGCATATCAGGTGAAAACAACATAAAATTTGAATGAAACAGACCAATGCTGTGCACATTGTATAAAGAGTTTTGAAAATGTGACAGTTAGTTGGATAAATACTTGTCAGCGACTAAAAAAAACTGTAACACAGCTTAGGTGAAATGCAATCAGATATTCTGAACATGTCCTTAGGGGTGAATTCACCTTCACATCTTTGCTTGACTTCATCACATTTTCCATTGACATCAAGTAAAATTGGTTGGGAAAGAAACATTTTTAAAAACTTTTCAACCCCAGCCATAGGCTCTGGTTTCAGGGAGCAGTTCCTGATTGCAGCAAAACCATAAAGAGCATTTTGGATTGATGTAATGTATCAAGTTATTGCTACATAAAGTAAATTTGATATTTAATTTTTTGACGGTGCAAAAAATGCAGCATATTGTATACATACAAACTAATTGCTAAACCCAGACTACAAAGACTGATACTGCATCTGTCTGACTGTGCTGCTGCTTTGTATGCACATCATTTTTCAAATAAGATTTGGCCTTTTCCCATTGGGTAGTGTGGTGCAATCTAGCACATTAGGTCAGACGAGCAATAAGGACAAGACAGACCTTAGATGGAATAGTTAAAATTGACAGAGAATGGTTGAACAGGGTTTTGATCATTGTTCTGTCATGTGACAAACACAATAAAATGTTGGTTGGATGTGTAATGCCTCAGAAGCTTCATAAAAACCTCTCTCGCGTGGTTTTGCACCTTTGGCATCTTTTTGGGCTTAACTGACAACCTAATTATGAAATGCAAGAACATGACACTGATTGGCTGCCTTCACTGCCACTCAAATGAATGTATGACCAGCTAATGGCCTTTGAAGGAGAGGGAAAGGAAAATTGACCCATTTTCTTGCAGACACTTCAAATGGAATTTTTATGAAAACGAGATGTTCAGAATTTCTAGCTTGTTCTAGCATCCTGTGTGTTCTTGAATATAGGTGGACTACAGTTCTTCAACAAAGACGAGGTCAAAACGGTTTCTGATTCTCTGTCACTTTTAAGAGTTTGTTTTAGTTCTAATCTCAGGCTACAATCCAGGTGTTTTCAGTACATATGTGCCTATGTCATCTGATGTGAATGTATGTGAGGACAGCGAAGATTTGAAATATTCTGTGATTTAAAAACACTTTGATGCTATCTGAATCGTCCTGATAAACTCAGCCCCTCAGGTGTTCAAAGTAGATTAAAACAAACACTGTCTTACTGCACTGTTTATCTCAACAAATGGACTGAATGCAGTTTGTGTCGGACCAAATGTCAAATGCCTTTTTGCCAGTTTCATTGTAAAAACTCAAGACAGTACGATTCCCAACATGAGAAACCTTTTCTTCACAATTAAACACGAGAGAACATTTGTTAACATTTAAAAGAATATTCACATTTATGTCAGGATTTAATCAGCATGATGTTAATTATTCCTGTGGTGTGACCTCAGCTGTTTTTAGCTGCAAATGAAATGTCCTCAGAATTTTAAGGATCACTTCATTTTGACCTTTTAGTTGTTTTCTGTCCAGTTAAACTATAACACGTTTTGTCAGACCTGACCTTTGACACTCTGGACATTTTATTCTGTCACAAGGGGAAAGTTTTCCTGTAATTTCAAACAAGTATTAACTAATAAGAACTGTCACAAAGCAAATGAAACTGTAGGCACTGTGGCTCAATATTAATATTGTCACAACTGATTAATATGCTGGAGAATGAAAAACTGAGGTCAGTCAGAGCTCCAGTTCAAAAAGAAAGTCTCTGTGTGGTGCATTTAACGAATTAACATACTGAATGAATTTCCTTCCCCATAAAATTCTTAATGTTTTCTTTTGAAAAGAACTTGTACTATTTATATTAACATATTCTATCTTGTGGTCTACTTTTCTGCATTTTACTGAAGCGTTACCATCTGACAGTCTGTGAAATTGATAAAAACACCTGCAGGAATGTGTATGTGTATGTGTATGTGTATGGTTCCATATACTTATACATGTGCATTCAGATATTCTTTATATTTCTCCAGCATTTAGAGTTTAACTCTGTGTTTCTTTCTGAAAATAAGGAGAGAATATTTTCTCTTACAAATGAAAAGTTGAATCACCATATATAACAATCACCAATAAAACACAACATTGTTGATTTCAATACATTTAGAGTTATTTGCTGCTGCAGCCTTATTCGGTTTGTCATGGCTCCCTAATAGCAAACTTTACATTGCTGTGTAAATATGGAATTATACCACCAAGTCTGACTTTGAAAGCAAAAATTAATAGTAAGAGATATAAAAAGACTTACAGTCAAACTGGTAAGATGGCAACTCTTGGGTTCTTTAGTCTGAAACGGTGCAACATATTTAATAGACAGATCATGTTTAATAAGTCCAATTATAAAGTAACTACAGTAGTCAAAGAACTGTGGAGGAGTTAAAAGAACAATATTTCCCTAGAATGAATAGAAGAGAAATAAAAAGTAAAATAAAACAGCAATGGTAATTATCAGCTGAAGTCTTAAGCAATAACCTCAATTCTCTACTTAAATAATATATCTGAATAAATATCATCAACTAAACTGCACTCCCAGCCTTTCTGTTCTCTGAAAGCAACAGTGAAAAATGTGTATGTTTCTTGCTATTCAATGTGCATAATCAGATACTATACTCTGTATATCGAATTGATTTGACCTTTTTGGGTGGATTATGAAATGTCTGGCTGAGCAGAGACAGGGAAGATGTTTATGTTTAGTTCTGCTACATTTGGAGTGAATGCCATACCCTATTCACAGTGAGTCTCATTTATTCTTGTTAGAATCCACATTGATGTGATTTGTTGTTTCTTTTGGTACAAATCACTCTCGCTCTGACAGTGGAACTCTGAAGGAAAAAATAAAACAATGTCATTGCTTTAATGCAAAGCAAAGAGACAGATTTATTTATTATATGCAACAATCTTCCATTAGTGAATGAATGTGTTAAACAGATCAGGGATAGGATGCATAGAGCGGAGGGGGTGGTGTGGTGTCTACCAAGCAGCAAACAACTCACTTCTCTGCTGCGCTCACTGTATTTTGTTTTTGCACAAAACTGAGAAATAATGACAGCAAAACAATCGAGTGAGGGTGTTAAAATATGAGACAATTTCAGACCTCTTTAAGATCTTACAAATCATTTCCCACCCTTCATAGCTCGTTAGCGCTCTGTCACCATTAACACAATATTTTTACTGTGTGTGTGTGTGTGTGTAAGAAAGGACCTTTTGTGGGTGTGTTTGTTGGCAAGAGTGTCTTTATAAGTGTGAGCTTTTGTGCATGCTTATTTATATGCCTGTTTGTGAACCATAAATATTCCCTAAATGGAAGAGTAGTTGACATGACATTAATTGCAGAGTGCATATGTGTCTTTAACTGTGACCTTGTATCTTGTATAGGCCGATGTGTGTTTGAGTGGTTGATACAAGTGACCAAAAGAAAGCATAAGATGCTAATGTTCCTCCTCACCGTAAAGATCTGTTATATACATATATTATATTTAAGGCTTTTACTGAAGATGGGACACACTGGAAAACAAAGACATCAGAACATAAAGCCTCATAATCTGTTGCATGGAAAGACTTTATATTAGCCACATTAATTTTTATTCTTATAATTTCTCTTCATGTTACATTATTGATAAGGATAAGGGGCAGAGGAGTAGGGGTAAGGGGCAAGTGGGCGGTTGGGTGGGAGTGACTGGGAGTTCTTAATATTGATTGATTGACTTTTATTGCATCATCTTATGATCTACCAATTTGAGCTGGTAGACGCCGGTCTTTGCAAACAGTAATAAGATCCTGAACTAAACTGACAAACCATTTTAATACTAGCTGATAAGAATAATTTGAATATTATGTGACTCATGTTGAACAAGAGTTGACTATGATTTTCCATTTCCACATGACTAAACTTGTAGGAAGAGTAATTTCTTGGTGAATTATGTTCAAAGACAACACTTTTTTTTTTTTTGGAATAAATGAGCAGCACATTCATCATTAGTTGGTTTACAAAGGGCCTGACTATCACTGCAGGGACCAGAGCTGTGACCCGTTAGCAAAATATCTGCTCACAGCTTAGCTAAGGCAGTCAGTGGTGTGCACTAATCTGTTAGCAATTATTTTGGCCACAACAAAACATAAATATCTTAGCTGGTTGTTATTATTATTATTATTATTGCATAAAATATTTGTTTGCTCCTCGTAAAAAATGGTTTGCTCCATCAACTGCATATGTAGAAGACTCATCACTCAAGCATTCTTGGATTGTTCCAACATCTACTCAACGTGAAACGAGAATTATTCTTGACTCAAAAAATAAACAACCTCTGGGAAACAAGCAACTGAATCTTAGCAGGGATGACGCAAGTCCAGCTTCATGGTAATATCATTATGATGATGTGGTGCTGTGTGAAATATACATAAGCCCATTTCTAATGCAACCACCACTCTGGTGAGAGAGTCAGAGCCCGAGGGTGGAATGCACTGTATAAAGCAAGTGTGTGTGAGATCGATGGGCTTTAATGTGACCCTGGTGCAAGTGCTGAGGTAGGGGAAACATTAAACCAAAGTACACCTCTCTCTTTTCTCACTCTCTCTCTCCCACACACACACACGCACACACATTTTGGCATATGTGTTGAAGACCATTATCACAGATACCATCTGTTCAGGAGCATTGCCACACTGAAGGGACACCCTGATGGAGGAAGCAAGCGCTCCCCCTTAACTCTGCACATAGAGCTGAATGATTAAAGGTATAAATTACAAATGAGGAGTTCTCTGGGGAAGAGAGGAGGCTGCAGACGAAGAAGAGCAACACTTGATGAGCTTGGATGAGACAGGTACCAGGTAAATAAATTTAAGTCTGAACCCTCGTCTCATGTTTCCCAACAATAAAGTCTCATATTACATCTTATCTACAAACTATAAACATGTTGTACTTTTGGTTTATTAAAGCCCAGGGATTTTATTTTTGCATAATTGTGTTTAGAGAATAATTGAAGTGTATTTTTTATGTTTTTTCCTATTTTCTTAGTAGTAGATATCAGTGAATGATGTGTTGTGTGACTTATTTCCTTCCTAACATCTTGATTATATGGACAAAACCAAAACAAGCAGAAGCAGCAAACTGCTGTGCTGCCTTCAAAATAAGTGTTCCCTACTTCCCCCTTGGCCGGCAGGTTGACAGCAATTTGACATGTTCCTATTATGAAAAATGTGTCAGCTTACTTGCCTTCTAAAACTATGTTTCCATACAACCAAACTGCTTTCTCAAGTAAATTGATATAAACTATATTTTAAAATTAATTGGACAACAGACAATGCTAATAAAGGCTAATGATTTTGATAAAATTAGTGTGTTGGTGGATGATGATGTAATAATTTTTAAAACACATCAAAAAGGAAAAACTGTTTTCCGTTGTTACAGACCATAAAACATAGAATACATTACAGTGCACAGGTTCTGCAACAGTAATGTGAGATGGATCCTCATCCTCATTTCGTCAGGCTACACTTAATGCAGAACGTGTAATCCAAGCCTGTTGATGAGTCTCAGCAGAAAGTAAAATGCTCTTCAGAGGGTAACAAGAAAAAATCCATTTGCCTGTGACCCCAGAGATCTGTCAGCACGTTGCCAGCTGAAAGAATCCCAGAGGCAGATGTGACAAAGCTGTGAGAGCGAGAGAAAATAAGAAAAAGGAAAGAGAGATCCAAGTCAAAAAAAAAAAAAAAAAACAGGAAATCACCAGCTTTTTGAAAAGCATTGGTGCTGCCACTCTGTTGTTTATCCACCATCACCTCAGTGTGTGAGTGTTTGAGCCTGTATCGTTAGTGATTCTAATTAGTTGATTTGAATCAGTCAAGAGACTCTTACCTAACTGCCACTGGTCCCCCCAGCAGCATGGATGGGAACACGCACTATTTTCAGCGTGGGGGCTGAGGGGGGCTCAACCACCCATGGAGATTTAGCTAATTATCTTTCTGCTATCTGTAGGCTACAGTGCTCTCTCCCTCTTCCCCTCTCTCCTTGTATCCTTCTCTCCATCTCTCTTACAGATGAATCAAGCGGTGCATCAACTTTTAAATAGCCTTTTTAAATTCCTGGCGTCTTGCAGCTATGCACACTGAAGATGACTAAAGTCAAAAATAATAATAAGAGTGAATACATTCATTTGTAAAGGTTGTGATGTAGTTATAATTTACACTAACAAGCTATTCTATTGTTGCATAGGGTCAAATATATTTTCACACCATCAGAGATTATTAAGTATCTTGGTATTACATTTACATTTATGTTTATGTAAGTCTTTTAAAAGATACTTGTATCCAAAGTGACCTACCTATCTACCTAAGGAAATGAGGGACAACACCAAAGTTTCAGTGTGGCAGGAGACATGAAGTAAACAACTGCTCGACCATTTGAATCAGAAAATAAGACCATCTGAACAAGGCCAAGAGATCCAGTAAGAAGAGCTTCAGAGCAGTATTAAATTAAATGAGTCTGCACACATCTACTTGAACTCAGCTGTACAGGCTGTGGGAAACATTAAAGAAGTAAATAAATGTTGGATGTGCTGGATAAGACAAAGTGCGAGGAGATCAGGTAAAAAAACTGCTTCACTGCAGAATAAGTGCTAGTTAGGGATGTTGGGGTATTAGAGAAGTTAGGAAAGAAGATGTTCTCTGAAGAGATAAATCTTTAAGAGATTCTCGAAGACAAAGAGGGACTTACTTGCTCTGATAGCATTTGGGAGCTTGTTCCACCATCAGGGAACCAATAGATGAGAATAACCTGGAGTGAGATTGCCTTGTGTCCAAAGACGACAATGCCAGAGGACATTCCTTGGAGGAACACAGTGGTTGAGAGGGAGCATTAGCCCCTCAGATGAGTTCAAGTAGATGTGTTCAGAACCATTTTAATACAGGCTGCCAGGGATAGCCAGTGGAGGTTAATGAGCAGTGGAGGGACATGAGTCATTCTGTACAGATCAAAGACCAGATTCACCATTGCATTATGGACCCTGAGTATGAGTTTCACTGTGGGTGAAATAAGGACTGCCAGAAAGACTTTGTCAAAGGTTAGTCAAAGTTGGTGATAACCATGACCTGTACCAACAGCTGGGTAATGCACCAAATCAGGTAGGGCCCATATTAAGAGAGCAAAGCAGCAACATTAGAAGACACGTCACATAGTCAGAGAAGAAAGGCTTGCCATCAAACGTGACATCCAGATTTTTGAAATCTGAGTTGGAATGAGGAAAGAAGAGGTGATTTTGACATTGTGGTGGAAAGATTGATTGATGGGGATGACTAGTTTGCCAGGCTGTGATAATCTGGTCATCAACAATAAAGTTGGGGGTGGTAGCAGTGGTACTACAATCCAAACAAAAGGGGCCCCAGGTTGGGGCAGTTTAGGTGCTGAAGACCAACTGAATTTATGACCCAAAAAAGCAAGAAACAAGCTGCCAATCTCTACTCTTATCTTGCGTCTCTGGTCATATATCTGCTCCTTTCAAGATCTACTACATCTCAGTTTTATTTTAACACTGTGTTCACCAAAATCTCTACAGTGTATGATGACCAAAATTAATAAGACTAAAATTATAGTAAAGCACAATTATCTCTTGCAGATTAGAAAATGTCTGAACACCTTGATAGACTGCATTCAGATAAATGCAGAAAATGTTTTGCGATCTTCTTAAAAATCATATTAATACCTGTTAATGTGCACCAATGAACGTTATCTCCATCTTGAGTCTTTTCTCTTCCTGTTCTTCGATTTTCTGATGATGAGTCTGATGTGTTTATTATACTTTATTATACTTGAGGTAAACTTAACCTACCGAGAACCTTGTACAACTTTTAAAAAAGGTAAGTTGGGACAAATGCATACAAATGCACACATGACATTGAAATAGCAGTGAGGTGAGGACACACACACACACACACACACACATCACACACACACACACACACATATATATATATATATATATATATATATATATATATATATGTATGTATAAATATATATATATAGGTATGTGTGTAACTGTGTCTGCTGTGAGGTGATAAGACCTTTAATAATGAGCTTCTTCATTCTGTCATCAGTCAACGCACTGTCACTGTCAGGGCCATATTGAATCATTAATACATTTTTTCATACACATTAAGAGGGACAGAGTGAGAGAGTGAATGAACACTGAAAATCGTAGCGCAATGTCTAGACAATGACGAAGTCTCTCTCTCTCTCTCTCTCACACACACACACACACACACACACACACACACACACTTTCTGTCAGTAGCGAGGTCACACTCAGTCAGTGAATTGTACATTTACATACCGCCCTCACACACCTTCATACTCCATCATTAAACTGTGAATATTCAGAATTAAATATCGTTTCATTTCCTGAGAGGACAGCTTGTCATTGGATGAATTATAGGAAGCATCACTCTCCCTCTCTCCCACACCTCTAAATTAATTTAATTTTTATCTTTAAAGTGAGAACGAACTCGATGCCCAGTGTAAATGCTCAGCGTTGGTGGTGCATGAAGCAAGCTGTTGCAATCGACTGCAGTTTGTGCCTTTAACCAAACTGATGTTATTTCAATAGTCTATTCCTGAAGTTTGGCTCAGAAATTTTCATTGTTTCCAGTGACTGCATGTCGAGAGATAACAACAGTATCCTCATTCCTTCACACACACAGGCAGACAGACACACACACACACACACACACACACACACACACACACACACGCACACCTAATGAGGATAGAGGTGACTGCCAAAGAACAAGGTAAGCATATCACCCACACAAGCATGAACAAAGAGTGAGAAATACAGACACACACACACATGCACACACTTCCTAATCAATGTATGTCCGCCTGGCCCAGTATCAACCTTGCTGTGATGCATGATGGGTGATTATGCAAACCTTTAACTTTGAATAAGAAACATATTTCTGACATCCATTTCATTACATACTGTTGTTAGTCAATGTTGTATTCATCGATCAACATGAAATATGTTTCAAATGCCGAAGAGCACACACACACACACACACACACACACACACACACACAACACACACAAACACACAGAAATAACAGAGAGAAGGGACACAATGCACTTTCATACATATTCATCATGAACATCGACTGTGGGGTGGTATTGATCTGAAAAGTAAAAGCAGGATTTTGTTAATCGATACTGAAGCCACCTGCTCATAAACAGACAATAAACTCCATTACATATGAAAATCAATGTCTGCAAAACAGCCTTTTTTGGCAGGTGTTAGCACATCAACAGCTTTATTTGCATTTTCTGGGAACTTCAGGTTAGAGGTTGCTGAAGGATGTTATTCCTTGTGTCCTGGTACAAATTATGGATTCATACTGGGAATGATATGAAACAACAAAAATATGAAGCATTTCCTTAAATCTGCATTAACTCAATCATTTGGTAACTTGGAGACAGCACAAGCTGTAAAGACTGTACTTGACATGTACAACAAACAACATTAATTTGCATCCACCCAGCGAAGGTAAGTCCAGTAACTGGAATTATACAGGATTGTTTTCTGTTTCTCTAATTTAAACATTTCTGAATTGCAATGTTAAACTGCATCGACTCAGTGACCTTTTTCCCACATTTAGACACATCACAGCAGGAAAAGTGCAGCAGGACTCCAGATTAAGGATATCCTGTTGTCTGGACAAATACGACTGGGAATGATGTAGATTCATTTTGGAACTAGAGAGGGGAAAAAATGCCAGTAATGTTATAATAAACTGCAGTGACAATGAAACTGACTTCACAGTTTGTGCAGTGCACACAGTTCTCATTAAGTCTCCCTAACGATGCACACGCACACACACACATTCCAAGATCATTTGAGGTCAGCAAGCAGACAAGTTCTCACTTTGGGTAAAGCTAAAAACAACTTTACAGTTGATAATGTTGGCCTGTAAAAAGAGGAAATTGACAGCACACAGGCTTTTTAGATTAGTACTCCTGTGCAAATTCACAAGAATAATTGTACCTCAGTTCTACTTAGTTATATATGCTAAAAATGCAGTTTAAGTACAGTTTTTTTTCCCCATTTTCCTAATTTTGCAACAGTCACTGCTTGTGATGTGATTCACAGTTCAAATCTCAGCAAGTGCTCATTTAATCATAAGTTTAAATGCTCTGATGAGGCCTAAATTAAAGGAAGAAACAAACAACAAACCACAATATTACATAAAATACAGCCATCATCCCCAGAAGAAGAAAGTTGTGTACATTTAATCTTACAGTTTATGTTGTAGCATTCAAAGAACTGTTGTCGTTTCATCAGTCATTGTGTCACTGTCAGCTTTATGGCAATGTTCCTACAGTGTTGGGAAATGATGTGAAGCCTGTATTTTTGTGCTGCTGCTGTGTTTTTGATACCACCTTGGGGAAACCGCAGGGAGGGGTTTGCTGCATTTTTCTGAGTTCAACTCAATAAATATGAATCTAGATCGAAAGAATGTAAGAAACTTGTCAGATACTCCACATCCCTGTGTCTCTCCTTTTTCCTAAGTTTTGAGTGACATAAATTCTGCATTGCTATCCAACCTTTCAACAAACAGCAATTTACTGGACGTGATTCTCCAAATCATTGGTTCAGTCTCAGACTCAAAGAATACAGAATATTCTTACAATTGGAAAACAGTGTCAGCTGTCAAAGTGAAAAAAAGACTAAAGATGTTTCTGGAAAGTGAAGAGTCCTCTTCATTTTCATCATATCATACAACAGATGAGTCACACACACACACTCAAAGACACATCTCCAGGAGTGCTTACACAGGTATAAAAAGTGTTGTATGAAATATTCAGAACAGTGTTGAGCTCAGACTTCAAGATGAGTGGAATTCATGTCAGAGTTGGGATTGGAGCTTTTGCTTGTTACATTACATCTTAAAACTTGTCTATTTATATTATTATTTATATTATTTTCTCAAAATGTGAAAAAGTTTCCTCCCCAAAAATGTGACAATTTCTACTATTTCAATAAAAACCTATCTTTATAGCAGCCAAAACATGATTGGCGGTGTGGTACAGTTATATTTAGGCAGCCTATGTCAAAGAGAAGCATTGGTTACATACTGACAAATCTGGACCAACAGTATGTTGGACATCCTGATACAACTTGATCACTGTTTGGTATTGACTGTCAGTCCAGTATTAAGTTTACTGCAAGTTCAAACCCGTCAGTTCATTTGTTTGATTGCTACTATGACTATGAATCTTATTTATGTTTGATATAAAACTAACATTCAAACTTAAAGTTTGTCTTTAAGTTTGAAATGATGTGGTGCACATACATTACCATACCAAAGGTCCCAAAGAGCTGTGGCATATGGATTCATATGACAAACTGAAGCCATAGGACAGTAACGTCAAGTCTAGTTTTATTTGCTATGCTGTGGAAATGGAAATCTCCAGAGTAAAGTGAAGTGGAGTGAGAGCACTAGTAATGGTGATAGCAAAAAAAAAATCAAGTCAGTTTAAATATACTTATTATGTATACATAAGTGTGTGTGTGTGTGTGTGTCTAGTATTGTATGCAGTACTGTAGGGAGATTGTAGATTGTACTGTAGGTAGATGTAAGTGAGCCAATCTGCCTTTTCAGCTGAAACTGTAAAACTTTCTCTCCCATTTATATGAACGTAGATATTGGCTTTACAGGAAGTAGCTGACTGAAAAGTGATTTAATAAAAATGGATTATTGTCATCATCATGACACTACAATGAACAATAGAAAACAAAAACTGTTTTCTTTATTTAAATGTTCCCTACATTAACCAAGTGCTGATTACCAAAGCATCACCATAAGATTGTATAAGATGTGTTTTTACCACATGTGGATGTTCATAAAGATCAGATGTTTTGGTAGACAACAAGTACTGTGTAAACATATTACTGTTCAGTGTCAATGTCTTTCCCAAAAACAAAGTAATACATATATAATGAACATTGTAGGAGTTCCGTTGAGCTTGTAACTATTGTACCTCTGCTACTTAACTGGCTGCTCAAATTCAAGTCATTTGTGCTGCCTGCAGAGTGACTTTGGCTTTGCAAACATCTGCTTAAATTCCTCCAAGGAATGTTGCCTGGCATTGGCATCCCAGCACATGAGGAAAATCTCAGTCCAGACTGTTTTCATGTGTGGTTTTCTGATGGTGAAACAAGCTCTCGAGTCCAATCAGAGCAGGAGAGCCAGGAGAGCCACTCTCTCTATATTCAAGAATCTCTTGAAAACTCTTCAAAAAGCATTTCCTCTTCTTACTCCTCTAACACACTAACATCCTTTGAATAAAATCATCTAACATGTAACATAATGTAATTCACCGCTGCCAACATTTCGAGGATCATTAAAAAAAAAAAAAAAAAAAACTAGATAAACTTGTCAGCTAATGATGTTAAAACACTGACATGTAAAAGGGGCAACATGTTCATCACATTCACAGAGTAAGTTGAGCGTGTTTGCATGCTAACATATTGTCTTCATAGTTAAACACTAGTGATGTAATATTTGGATCTTTTAAGGGATTCAAATCATTCTCAGTCACTCACTGATATGAGGCGGGTTGTGCAAGTCAAAAACTGACCCAATTGTGAAAGAAAGTGTTTCTTGTATTAAGCATGAATCTTCTTCTCAATAATAATAATAATAATAATAATAATAATAATAATAATAATAATAATAATAATAATAATTTTCAGAACCTACATCACACCATTATAAACTCTCCAATTGTGGTCCAACTATAAGAAAAAGAGTGTGCAGAGGCTCAAGGTAGCACACAATGATACAATGAGGCTGCTGCTTTGTGTTTTTTGTCCCTAGGTGGCATAGTGCCAGGCAATTGTTTGTGTCCACTAGAGTGCCAAGCTGTGAGGCAGTTCAGTTTTATGTGTCGACTGGACAAGTCAGAGAACCACATAACTGAAGCCATGGTCAGCCATCCCACTAAAAAGCTGCTATAGATTCACTTCAAGGCTAAGGTGGCATTAGTGCAATAGCTTGTGTATCTCATAATATGTACTTTTTTGTATTTTTATATCTCCTTTTACCTTTACTTCATCTTTTATACTATTACTCTGCATGATGATTATATGGACCTGTATCTGTAATAAAGCATTATATAAAAACTTATCAATAGCCTATCAGTGAAAATCAAGTAGCTTACATAAGCCTAAAACCTAAAGCTCAAAATTAGGCTGTGCAAAAAATGAATGAGAACAGGGTCACTACTACGAAAGAATAGTTCATTTTCTTATGGTCTAAAATGTATGTGGAGCGGATTAGCAGAGTATTAATTCACTCACAATGGAGGCAACAAGCTTATACAGCAGCCATAGAAGTCAACAACAGGAAAAACTCATGCCTGTGTTTGAGATTGCGAGTAGGTACGCAGACGATTCAGCCTAGGCTAAAAGCAGGGAGTCACGAGTCAAGCCAGACCCAGGGAGGTTGCCAGAGAACTTGTAACCACCAAAGAACTCATAACCACTACTCATTTTATGAGTTCTCTGGTGGCAGCCATTTCGTTTCTCTGAGTGAGTGAGTGGCTATAGTTTGCGCTGCAAGCTTGGATCCACTAGCAGTAGTCAAGTCAGGTATGTTTCGTTTCTCTGCCAAATGAGATGTAAGATGTTTGAAGGGTGCCGTTTATTGATTATATCAATCAAATGTGGTAGGTCTCAACAGTCCAGATTAAATGGGCGTCTAGATTCATGACTCGAGTGTGATTTTAGGGATCTCTTCCCCACTACTATTGAAAACAAAGCACAGCTGAATATCATGGGAACATACATTAAAATTTCAATTTGATGCGAGTGCCAAGTGACGTGTGTTTTTAAGTCATGCTAGCTATTAATCGCTTTCTACTGATGTTTCATGTGATGGAAATTCATACATAGAAATATCTAAATAAATATCTTTAAAAGATCACTGTGTAAAATCCTTAACTATACTAGTGAATGCTGTATGTGCCACCTGTAATTGAAAGTGAATTGAAAGTAAAGTGAAGTTGTAGGTTATGAAAATATATTTTAAAGAAGTTAATAATGTTGTGCAAAAGCAAAAAACTGATTATTGTGCTAAGACTACTCTCCATAATACAACTGAATATGGTGCATGTGCAGTATGTACATCTCTGCCTATGTGTGTGTAAATGTCCTTGCATGGAGGTGTGGAGTAAAACTCTGAGAAAATATTCATTGTTTAGCCAAGGGGTGTAGGATTTGTGTTTGTAAAAGACAGAAAAAACATGACAACGTCTGTTTAATATTCACTTATCTGAGTGCTTGGAGAGGGAACTACAGAAAGCCACAGAGAGAAAGGAGCTACAGGAGGAGTAGTAATATGAAAAAAGACAGGGGCAAGACACAGACAAAAAATGTAAAATTATTTATGACTGCCAGACAGAAATTGTGACAGCATTTCAATGCAAAGCTCTAAGTTGATATAACATAATCCTGGCAGTCATATTGGAAACACTCAGGTCTTAACAGCAACAGATGAATAAAACCTATTAATATAGGTGATGGAATATATATATATATATATATATATATATATATATGGGATTTGACAAGGGATGCTACTAATGAGTAGTCAAATAGCCTAAACAATTAATGTTCCCCCCAAAAAAAGTTGCAGTGATACAGTGTGCCGCAAGTAATACAAATAATTAAATACAAAATCCATGTGTGGACTCAATGTTGAAAATGTGGTGGACTGAAGACATGAGGCTGCAAGTCATGCAATGTCCCCTTGTTAATAGTATGTAAAGTGAGGCATATTAGTAAATGATCTTAGGACCATTTAAGTTTAAGGGTAATATGAAGAAAGTTCAGCCAGACAGAAACTCAAGTGCATGCTAAACAGTCTCAAAGGCAGGAGGGCCAAAGAAATCTTTAAAAAGTTCTTGTGCCTAATGAACAACTTTCACTGGAAAAAATGTTGCACCACTTTACAATTTATGATTCAGCTCTATAAATTCATACCCACGAGAAGCCAACTATTCAGACTTTACTCTTTGCCATGGACGTGGAAATGCTCACAAACTAGCGATTGGCTTGTATGTTACCAAGTGCTGTGTTAGCACAACTGACAAGCACCTCTTCATTTTTGTTTGTACTCGTAATGTTGCAGGTAAAAATACAAAAAGAAGAATCCCACAAACTGCAGAATCAACACATCACATTCAGTGGCTCTTCAGCCAAGGTGCGTAAAGCTAATATCAGGACAAAAGCATCAACTGCCTTTAAGGCATCAACTCTCAAAATACTGTGGCCTTAAATGACTTCAGAGAGACAGACACTGGTAGATTAGCTCTGTCAACAATAGTTGATGATGATGTTGGGGAAATGAAGTGACAGCTGGTTGTTGATCGTTCCAACATCCCAGCAGTGTCTACAACCTTCCCACTGGATCTTTTCATAGTAGATGATCTTTAAAACTGAGGCCTCACCTCCAGAGGCTTGGGATAAGAAGTCTAGAGACGATCTTGATGTTGAGACACAGACGCTTAAAACCAGCAACAGAAGAACAGAGCTGTGTCTTCAGGCGCTATGTCTCCTCGAGGCTGCTGCAGTGAATTCACCCACCAGCAGACCTCAAGCAAGAGATCTCTTTCTACAACTCTAATGAATCCATACTCTACTGTTTTCCATTTAAGGTCTAAATACACCACATTTTAGTACATTTTAAAGTTATTAGTCAAGAAAGCATTGTACTACCCCCAATGGTACAGTGAAAGGTCTTAAGTAATATTTTCCTAACATAAGAATGCATATGACCGTCTTCAAGCATCACAATAACATGAATCTAATGTTAGTGATCCTGTTTGGTTTGTAAGTTTCTGTTAAGGCTTCTCAGCCCACAAACTGCCACTATTCCTAAGCATTAGATTTAATCAGTTTTAATGATATCTGGACCCTGAAGACATAGATCAGAGAATATGGGAGCTGTAATTACAGGACATTAAAATATATGTTCCTTTAAGATCAATGTAAATTCTCTAATACGATGGATATGATGCAGTTTTATTTATAGTATGTTGTAAAACTGGTCAATATCATACTGGAAAACCTCAGGCTGAATAATAAGTTGCAGTGAAAGGTCAGATTAGTATTACACTGTTTCTGTCTTTCTGTGCAGACTTTTTTAGACAGGCTGTTTACTCTCTGGAATATATTTGTTGGCATAAAAATGGTCAAATACAGGAAACAGCATTTGCAGCTGCAGTGAAAAAAACAAAACAGTTACTGATATTGAAGCTTTTACCTATTTTTAGTAAAACAACAATGTGTCGTGGGTTTCACGCTCTATGTGTTGACTTGTAGATATGCCACAAAAAGTTTGACCTGACTTTACTGGCTGGAGGAGCAGGTAAAACTTTGCCACGGCCTAATACACCAGCATCACCGATCCGCAGTCTTTTGAGCTACTGGCTCATGACCAGTTTTCCCATTGTCTTTACAACTAGGGCCAGACCTGTCTGTGGTGTGAGTGAACTGAGCCAAACTCATCCACAAATTGGCTGAAGACAACTACAACCTCATCCGATACTGCTCAGTTTCTCTTCTTTCTCTTTTTAGTCTTTAAATGCAACGGTGCTACATCTCATTTCTATCATGTGTTTTTGTTCTGATTAAACTGACAAAAACACCACCCACTGTGTATGTTTACATCATGTTTCGACTGTGTGTCTGCTCTCATACTGTATAACTTCTGGTACATTATAAGTGTGTGCTAGGAGAAAGGAAATGCTGGGAAAATAATGACAAACTGTCAGTGGCCTGGCTCCTGACAGCTGCTTCCGTGCCACATGTGCTCATTATTTCCAAATCCTGCTGTTGGCTGGTTTTGGTTTCGCCAGTCAGTGAAGATCCAAACCAAACCGGACCAAACTTTGCCAGACTAAACACAACTAATGGGAGCCAGGCAGATCCCATCAAGCACAAACATGGATTTGTTTCACAGTTTATTGCCACCTGATAAGAATGATATGATTAAGGATTTTCACAAACAAATATTTGACTCATGATAAACACTGAATCATTTTCAAGACAACCCGAGCTGTGTGTGTGTGTGTGTGTGTGTTCAGTCTAAAGATGCAGTGTGTGCTGATGTGGATGTTCAGATGTACTGACTCAGCCATGAGATTGCACTTTATAGATCCTGTCACTGAAAAATACAACACACACACGCACACACTTTATAACCTGTCCCACCTATGCACAATGTAATGCAGTTCCTCTTTCCATTGGTGTCTTTCAGAAACAAAAGTCTTTTTTCTTTGAACATTGAGATGCAGCAGAAAATATCAACATATACACACATATACAATGTACCGGAAAAGGTTTGATATAAGTGACAGCATGAGAGCCTGGCTTTTTAACCTGCGATGGCAGAAAGACTAGAAAATCAACCTTGGACATTATAATGATACCACAAGAGAGCTGACCTTTCAACCAACTCAACATATGGCATACTACACCTGTCTATCTCTCTTTGGCTCACACACATTGTCAACTGCCAAAGTGAGTGAGTGAGTGAGTGTGTGTGTGTGTTTGATTTGTCATTCTCAACAGACCAGATATTTTCACAATGACTGAAAAAAAAAAAAATAAATAAAATACTTGGACTACAATTTTTATTTTTTAAATGAACAGATTTTAACAGATTAGACTTTATGAGATTGGAATATTTTATGAATGAATGGAACATGCAGCATCATAACTCAAATGAGTGCCTGCATATGTTTTTGCACAAGTGGACAAGTACATAAGGTACCAATTATAAGGCAATCTGCCAAATGGAGCATATTGTAAATCTATCTGTGTATGTGTGTATGTGTGTGTATGTGTGTATGTGTGTGTGTGTGTGTGTGTGTGTGTGTGTGTGTGTGTGTGTGTGTGTGTGTGTGTGTGTGTGTATCCCAGAGGTATCAAATATTAGCAGACACGCCAAACTGAACATATTGCAGATTAGGGAGGTGGAGGGGGCCTTAGCAATCACTTGGCAACAATGTGTCTCCATCACCACCAGGGCAGCAGATTACAAAGATGTTCAGCTCAAAAATACACACACATACATTTGCACACATCCTACCCATCTCTCTCCTTGTGTTATACTTCTTCTTCTTTTGCTCTAATTATGTTTTTTCCTTTTTTTACCACCCAATTTATGTCTCATACTCTGTGTGCAGCACTCAATAACAAACTTGGATGTTACAACCAGTGTTTTTTTTAAATGATACTGTCATTACTTTCAGTTCAAGTCATTACATTTTTTTTTTAATTTCCTAATAGAAATCATTACCTGGACTAAAAATTACATATCTTATCCATTTATCATGATTTATTTCTAGTCTGAAGTTTGCAAGTTTCCATATAGTTACAGAAAAGACCCTAGAACTAAAATGACCAATAAAACCACATTAAACTTAAACCAAATTTTTAGCTTTACATGTGGCTCCACTGAGAGGAACATCAACATCAGCTGGAGCTTAGATTTCATTCCAACTGACATTGTTTTTGCTTAATGATATTTCTGTTCTGTTATGATATATGAGGATATCTCCTGAAATGCTGCCATTATTGTACAAGAGGGCGGTCTCTAACTTGATGAAATCTTGTGAAGCTGAAATTGTTTTGATGCTAAAAAGTAGCAGTTACCAGCGCTAACGGTAAAATAGACTTTCTGATGAAGTAAAACGTGTTTTTATCTGTCCAATTAGGTGGCAACAGCAGAAACAAAACTACTCTGTATCTGTGGGAAAATTAGAAAACAAAGCAGTGAGGCAACAAGGATGTAAGACAACTGTTCTCACAGAGATGAAGGTAATTATTATTATAGATTATATTCTTTCAGTTTCTCCCCAATCACATCCACATCATGTCAACTTACTCCTTGCCTAACTAACATGCTTCTTGTAAATGTCAGTGTTACCTTCATATCACACAGAACATTTTTGATATGCCAGATACATAATAATGAATTTACTTCATAATAATGAAGTGTGAGGCATTTGACCAAACTATAGGAAGGTTTTTGATTGAAGTGACAAAAATAGTGACACAAGCTTGACATGGTGAAGTGGGAGGTGACATTTAAAAATAAGAAGAATGATGTGACAAACATACAGTAGCATGCATGTCATCCCACCGGTTTATCTATCTAGTTTTGAAATCAGGTGAATCAAACTCACTAAAGCAAACTTTCTCTATTTGAATATTTTGATAGAGTCACGGCTGAGGCCAAGCCAGTGGTGGAGGGGCTGATGAATATCCAAAGGTTGATGGTGACTGGCTTATTAGGCCAAATCAGCCTGGAGCCATGCAGTGATTCAAGGGCAGAGTATGGACTCTAACTCTATCTGGCATCTAACTACTCTCAGGTTCAGGTTCAGGTTACTTTATTTGTAACAGCAGGTGAATTTCCTTTGCAGCAGGTGAGGAATCCATCTTGACACACTTTTTATAGACAATAAACAAACTTAATACAAACATATATTGTCTGACAGATATGTGTTGTCTGTCTTTTTTTTAAATAAAACCAAAAATAAAATCGATCTATATAAAAATATAAATACACTTAAGGCTCCAACAGTCATTCAACATCATAGTTTGTCAGTATGGAAATGGTTCCCTCAAACAAAATAGCTCAGAGCTTCTTTTTGCACACACCACTATTTGTCAAAGATCTTTACAAATTGTAAGATAAAACATATTTCACTGCCTGACCTTAACAGGATGCAGTTTCATGTGAATGTTACTTAAGCCCAGTTATTTCCCTTCTGTTTTGTAGATTAGATTCATTGCACCACTTGACAAAATCACTGATAACATGACTGACTAACTACTGGAGCCCATTATCTACCAGTGTTCTATGAGGGCAAGCAAGACAAGTAACTATCCATTAAATACACAGTCTCAGTTAGAATGATACTGTTTATGTAATACCAAAGTGGAAATGAAATCTCTCCTCACACCTTTTGGACAGCATTCTATACCCGAAAAGCATGTGATATTGTCTGTTTGCAATCGTCTTAGAATTTACTGCTCGAATTGTTCAAGCTCAGTTGATCAATTCAGATATTGTGTGTGTGACAAAAGCTCAGACTTACTAAGTGTTTGCACAAGCGCTTTGTGGGAAATCCTGGTCCTTTTGTTAGGTGAAGTGTGTTTGTCAAGTTACCCTAGACTCCACAGTCTCTCCCACAGCTCTGAGATCAGTTAAGATATTGCACACATTATACATGTGCAGATGTGTGTGGTAAGTAGCACATTAAAAAACTGATTCTATTCTTACTGTAAGACACGACAACTTGCTCATACTTAAGAGTGCTTACATGCTGATATTTAGCGATTTTTAATAATTTAGTTTAAGATGTCATCACATACAGTACATGCTAATGAAAATGTCTTTTGTTTTGCAGGGATTTAGCTTTATTAGCATTGGACCAGTTGACATTTAATCTGATAATGGCTGCGGAAGCAAAATGAGGAGATGACCAAACAATCTTGAGTGGATGAAAATCCAGACCAAAGTTCATATTTTGTGTCGAACCATATGAACCTTTTGAAAGGGAAGAAAAATTCAGTGGATCACCACATGAAGATGGTATCAGAGTGTCATGAAAATCCTCCTAATAATTGCTGAGATGTTTCAATGTGGATCAGAAACCAGACTGACAGACTAACATGCTTGGTTTTTCCATCTATAGATCAATGCCACTAGCAGGACAGAATAACATGCGCCATTAATCAGAATTAATAAGATGCTGCAAAAGTATGGTTAACACAAACAAACATGACATATGACCTGGCTTCCAATAACAACAAGAAGCTGAACATGATTTCTTGTGACGCAAGATCCTGCTTTAGACAGGTTTATAATTTGTAAGCTTCAAATAACATAATGAATTTCCCCAGAGGTGTTTTGTAAGATGATGGATACGATGAGATCAGGTGCAGGCTCGAACAGGCTGTTTGTCTTGTTTCACTTCTAAGGTAAAATGGAAAACACAGTTCAGTGCATCGTCAACTGGAGCAACTCTGCGGTACCAGATGAGCCAGTGATGATGTTAAACTGGGACATATCACAAGGTTGATTCTCAAGATATGATCAAGAAACTATACAGGTAAGGTGAAAAGGAACGATTGGGAAATCCTAGACAAGTAAATCTCCATTTCAGCTTGAAGCTAGTTCAGATAACCCTGCTTGTGCAAGTGTGTACACACGTAAACTTGTGTGCGCACACACACATACGCATGCAGTCTTAATAGAGTATTATCTTGAATGTAAGCTCTTAGATTTTCATGCTGAACATTTTGCTTGCCTATTAATACACTTTAATAGGGGTCAATGCTTCTGTGTCAAGGGAATATACACACATAGATGTGCAGACGCTAACACTTTCTGCTCTCAGATCCAATAACCTGCAGTCACACACACACACACACACACACACACACACAGAGTAGTATGTGGTTAATTCTGCCTTGAGTAGAGACTGAATCAGGTTAAAGAAAGTAATTAACTCATAATAGCCCTGACCACACTACCAATTAACATGATGTGTGTGTGTTTTTGTGCACATTAGTTATTATGCTTTACCAAGCATCAATGAGTCCTGAATGAACCAAAAGCACATATAATGTACCCTGTGTACATACACATAAATACCACTGTTGTATTTAAGTGTATGTGCTGTACCCATGTGACTGTGTTCGTGTGTGAGTCTGGATAAATGAATAGATTTTTTTTTTCTTCATCTGGGTGTAGTGGGAAATTAGAGTTACAAAATTAAGTGTGATTGCCCTAAAGGCCTTTTCCATTATTACTTAACACCATTCACAGTATAGACAGCCTGATAGTGGTTTACATGGGGCAACGAGGCTAAATGTAGCTCGAAGACAAAAAGAAAGAAAACAAGACAGAAAGGAAAGATCAAGGAAGATGAGCAAAGAAAGTTAAATGGACATTGAGTCGAGTAATCTGTCAGCCAGTCAATCAGTCAGAATAGCTGTCACTCTCTGACAGTGTGGAACAGAGCACATTACAGCAGCAGAGGCAGACTTTGTTGATCTCAGTGAATCAGATCTCAGCTGCCGTCTGGCTGTTTGCTGCCTGCTGTCACTCACTTTCCCAAACACAACAGTTTTTTTTCCTTGCACAGCAGCGATGGCAGACTAACACACACTGTCCAGAGTTCATCAATCAAACAGCAACGTTTTGCATTACTGGCTGAATCTCAAGGCTGCGTGAAGGCCTTATCTTCATATGGTCCTGGAAGGAATTTTAAAAAGGTATTGATACAGTGATGCATAATTTCACACGGACTAAAAAACTAAACCATATAAACAAGAAAAGTACAAGAAAGAGAAAAGTCCAACAAATTTAAGGCTGTATTACTGATTTTTCAGATTTAATCAAGTCAAGTGGAAAGACAGTGGAAAAGTTTTTTTTTTTCATTGAACATCAGTCTACCTAAAGTTTTCAGACAAATACAAATATCAATTTGCAACCTATATCATTTTAGAGAAGGTCTGGGAGCGACGTTCCAATAGTTCAAATAAGACCCAGCATGCAATGTAAATTAATAGATGATGAACTGAAAGCCTGGAACACAATGAATCTGCTACAACTATGCTGTTGTGCTCATCAGTTTGGAAGCAATGAACAAACAATATCCCACTAACAACTGGACATACAAGTTTTCTCCTTCCTCATTCACTGGCCTGATATTACTCTCATTATAATCCTGATTGTCACCCTAAGTGCAATTGCTCTACTACCCTGCAGAGAATACTAACAAGAAATGTGCATTTAGCTTTGTAAAACAAACTGCTCAACTCCAGACTTTGACCTACTTCATACTTTTCTTCTCTTTCATCTGTCACTGACTCCCAGTTTCCAAGTTCTGCTTATCCTTTGTTTGTTTCACCTGCTGGTGATTATACGAGCAAGATCCACTGAGTTAACATTGAAGCAAATGATCCTGGCAGTGACAGAGCTACCTGTGTACAGGGGTGACTGGTTATTGACAATGGAAGTCACTACAACGTACACATGAGAGGTTACATGCCTGTAAATTGGCTACTTCATAATAAATAATCAGGAATGCGCATAGAACAACAGAAGCCTGATCAAAGTAGTGTGTCCATGTATGTACCATGTACCATGAAATGCAAACACACACACACACACACACATATATGTCCTCTGTTCAAATTACTCCAGACCATTACTTTATGTAAATATGCATGAATATGTACATTTTGCCTAATAAAGTGAGCAGATACAAAAGCAGAATGGAGAACAAAGGACTGATTCAACATAATTTACAGAGCGACCGTGGAACATACAAATGTGTCACAATGCTTACTGATCTGTTTTTCATACAGAGGAATATCGCGGGTATAGCTTTTATCAGCCTTCAGATACACATACATCTACAAAAAAAAAAAAAATGGCTGTAGTAAGTACTTTGCTGTTGCTGTTTTCAGATAAAAGCTTCAGCCAATAAACTGGTCAGTCTGCAGACAGTGTTCTTAAGCCAGTCACTTAGTTTATTAAATACTAAGTCTCCTTGTAAACACATCAACAAACAGTTGGTCAGTGACTCTGGGGTTCAGTCAATTAGTCAGTATCTCATTCACTCAGCTAGTCTCCCACTGACTGATTCATTCAGTGAGTCGCTCCACTCAGTGAATCTATTTTCATTATTCTACATGAAGGTCCCCTCCTCAGCTAGTGTTTATCTTTTTAATGTGTTGAATATAGAAGAGCTAGAAAAACTGTCAAATGTTAATAACTGAGCAGTGCAGACAGAGCCAGAAGTAAAACAGAAACAGTTTGATAGACGGAGGCCATGTTTTTTAATTTTTTTTTCAAGTTTCTGTCCACATTTACTCTTTACTCGTTCTGTCCTGGTATCAGAGATGTGCACATACACTGTAGACAAATGCTTTTTTTTTTTTTTCATATGAGCGTCACACAGCTAAAGAGCAGCAAGTTACTTGAAACACACACACACACACACACACACACACACACACACACTGAGCCAAGGTTGGCAGGGGGCATATATTGGAAACAACTTGGGGCATTTTTTTCTTCTCTTATTTAGTTTGTAGCCACCCAAGGCGACAACACACACAGAGGCAAATACACACACTCTTATTTAGTTATGCCACCCAGGGCGAGACTTCTACATAACATCTGTCCAACATTTATCTGCCCTGACGCAGCCTCTCAGCAAGAGATAAATGAGATGGAAGAGAAGTTAGAGGGGGAGAGAGAGAGAGAGGTGTGTGTGGTGGTGTATTCAGAAGGGGCAGAAAATTAAAATGGAGAGAAAGAGAAAAAAGGTGACACAACAGAGAAAAGGTTAGGAGAGGAAGGAAGAGGAAGACGAGGAGACAGATGAGGGAGAAGAATAAAGGACACAGGAGAACATGTGATGGAAAGACAGTGATTGAAGGAAAAAAGAAGTTGACAAAAATAAAAAGGTGAGGGAAGAAAAATGAGTGAACAAACAGAAACCAAAAAAAAAGAAATGAAGATGGTAGAGAGTTGTTCAAGTGACAGTGTCTTGCTGCCATTTTGGATAACGTCCTTTCTTCTTTACTCAAATAATAAATTTGCTGCTCTGCTTGTTTGGAGAAGAGAAGCTTTTTATTTTTGTTCCTGGACAAATTAGCCAGCGTACATTCCAAGAGACTTACTCTTTTGAGATTTCTTTTTTTATTTTTGCCTGATTGGTCTCATTATTTCCTAGGTTTTGACTGGAGAGGTTTTAAGAAATTTACCTTGAAAGATTTAGAGAGAAACCAATAAAAATACTTAATGTGAAGCACAGATATAATTAGAGTCTAGCTGCCATGTCTGTAGCACAGACCCAGACACAAAACTAAGTTGTCCACTAACTTTTTTTGCACAGCTTGTTTGGACAGAGGGATTGAGGGATTGTGGGTAAACCGCCTCAGAAGGGAGGACAGCTGTTCTCCAAAAAGTGTGACTGCTCTCAATGAACACCAGTGAGCTTTCACAATTATAAGATTAACAACATGTCTGCTTAGTCTGTCTAAACACTGATTAACTGAAAGACAACGAGACAACTTCACTTTAGTTTTTGTGGAGTCCCAAAGATCAAATATACAACACCAGTTATAAAGATACAAGCTCTTCAGATGCTCTCAAATTACCAATATGCAGTAACCTCTGCCTACGTTATTGTTACTCTTAAACATTATTGTTTTTATTACACCACTGTGGCTGAATATTTAAAGCAGCACTCCACTGCATGTTTCCTCCCCTTGGTGGCAGAGCAACTTGAAAACAAAATGATGACACCTTATATAAATGCTCCGCTGTGTTCACCAGCAAGGCGCTAACATCTGTCTGACACATGGTGCTGGGCAGGTAACACACGGACGATTTATCACAGGTTTTCATGGAGAATAGCGGCTGCCTCCGATGTGGCTGGAGTTTGAGGAACATAGGAAAAAAAAAAAAAAAAAAAAAACAATGATTCAAAATATAATACAGCGGCTCCATAAAGCTGAGACGACTTTTCACCTTAAATGCCATTCTTTGATCAATTGTTTTCATAAAACTGTATTATTTGCCTACGACAGGACACAAGCAGACGTACACTGAAATTCCTCCTGTGTAGCTTCTCCAACAACTCCCCCTTGTCCACATTAAACTCAGCCTTCTACAACTGTTCATATTGATTTTTTGATGTGAATTAAGAATGTGCTGTGTTAGATGAAAAAGTAACAGACAAGAAAAAAAAAATGTGATGGTCTGATGTTGATTTTGGAGAGATCTGCTTGTGTCTTGTTGCCTAAAGCCATGAAAAGTGCTGTGTGTGTGCGCTTGTGTTTGCGTCAGGCTGAGCAGGCGACCTGACTCAGTGTGTGTTTCTGTGGATGTTATAAAAGAGATTTCACTAAAATAAAAAGCTGAGACAGTCAGATGTTTCCCCACCTACGCTCACAGGAGGGGAAAAAAAAGTTATTAATATGACTGGAAATGCTCAATAAAAACTGATATGTTCTTCTCTGTATGACTGTAACCTTTAAAGACTGTTTCCTCATTCAGAATGAACAGTAAAACCAAGATACAGGCACCACCAGCTCTTTGCACTGACACTTATTAAGACAATATATTACAGCTCAAATTTAGCACACTCTTAAACACACAGCACTTCATATATTCATACTATGAAAAGGCAGTTTCTGAAATGTCAAATGTGTGAGAGCCACTGAATGTTTGTGTGTGTGTGTGTGTTTGATTGCAATTACATTTAACACCATTCTCTCATCAATCAGAAATAAATCTCCCTGTTTTGTTGGTTATACTTAACAGTAATATGTTCTGTTAGTATCTATGTTGAAATATGGAGAAGCATAAAATTTTATCATCAGTTGTGTAGGAGCATTACATCATGCAGAATAGCTGATGCAGTGGTTCGTTAGGGTCTGCTTCATATATACTGCAGCATCTACTGACAACACAAAGACTACCACATTCATGTTGTAGGAATACACTGCTACAGTGAATTCTTCATTTGGTTGCTCAATGGACATGTTTATTTGTGAATGATGGACAAGTAGATCTCAGACCTGACCGCACTGTTTCATTTTTCACTTCCCCCCTTAATGAAATACTTATATACCTTCTCTCTTGTGTAGCAGCTGAAACTTACTACAAGGCTACTTGAGTAATGCTTTCACTACGATGCCTGTGGAAGAATATAATAGGTTACGTGAAGTATTTTTTGCTGTTAAATGTTCATTATGGCTAAATAAGGACCAGCTAATTATGACCCTGCACACAAATCTCCTCTAGAAAAATGACTATGTGTATCCTGTGCAGACAAACAGTTTCTCAGGATGAAATAATTTAATTTGACATTTAGGATTTAATGGGTTTTTATTTTTAGCTTAAAGACTAAGATTAGAGGAAGGTAATAAATTATACTACTCAAACCCTGCTCTAACTCCAACAAGTCCAAGAAACTACATAAGAAACTACATTATACAGATACACTACTACAAAATAACCATAATAACCACTATATTAACCATTATAACCAACCAACCAACCTACCAACCAACCAAACAACAAACCAACCAGCAAATCTTTCAGTCCTTGGCTTTTTGAAAATAGGATATTGGCTAGATATTAGATATTATAAACTAGATATTGGCAATAGGAGCCTTTTTAAAAATTCAAAAATATCCTATATGTATTAATATTTCATATTTCCGAGAACTAGAATTCTATACATGTAACGTTTGTAACATGTATATATGTATAGATATGTATAAAAAAAGAAGCTCACACCACACTCACACCAGTGGTCATCAGGTAAAGTTGCCCTTTACGAATGCTCAAATGTCCCATTTGTCCTGCTGAGAAGGATCCTTACTTGAGGCATATAGGGATATGCCAAATTTCTAAATTTGGACTTTTAACATTTTCACCCCAGCTGAAATAATGAGATTACACAGATTGTCCATTGGGAGGATGGATTCAGTCCCACGTTGGCTCAGATATATTTTGGCTTCCTTTTCCTTGTGCACTGTTGTTTTTATAGAAACTGTCTTCTTGAATTTTAAGAATTTATGAGACAAGTAAAATTGCATTTGGAGCTGCTTCGTGGAACTTGGAACCAAAGAAACTTCAGCTCATATTAGTAACTTTATCAAATTAGGTTAACAGCACATGGAGTAATTCACATTTAAATTCAGGTTAATGTTCCTAAACTGTATGTACATCTCCTATAGTAACTAAAACTGTCCCAGGACAAGAACTGAATTTTGATCATGAACATTAGTACATTTAAAATGGAGGGCCACAACAAAAACCACAGGTTATAACTAGAGGATGCAAATGAGCAAGGCAGTGAAACCCAGTCAAACTGCAAGAAAATTATTGAAATGAGATGGAAATTATATTCCACAAACAAAACTGATAACCAAATTAATAACATAGAAAAACTAAATGACTGAATGATGGATTTTCAGGGGCCACTTCATCCCATTGAACTCCCACTGAATTGTTCTGGATCACAAGTGAATATTTCAGTTGCTGTGATGGATAAAAAGCTGCCTCCCATGTCTCTGCTGTGTTCGTTGTGTTGCTCATCATTTTCTAAACACAGTGATGTTGATTGTGCTGACGGTTCATTGAATAGATGTCAAGATTTCTCACTGTGTGTGTGTGTCTGGGATAATGATGGCAAAGTACATGTGGATGAATGCAGGTGGAAAAAGAGCCACAGACACACACATACACACACACACACACACACACACACACACACACACACACACACACACACAGATATTTCCTGTCTGTTCCTATTCATCTATTTCTTTTACTCTGCTTTACTTTGACTGCTCTTTATCTGCCTCTTCAATTTGAGAAACATAGATCAATACATGCTGAGAAGTGGCAAAGACAAAAAAGGGATACTGATCACACACACACACACACACACACACACACACACACACAATTTTGTTCTTAAAACTGAAATTCCATACCTACTATGTGATTGTGTGCTTGCTTTACATGCAGCTACAGACGTTCACCAATTCAAAACAGTTCACAAGTTAATACATTTGGATAACATGTCTGCAAGCAACCACTACAACAGCCTGACACCTTCAAGAACTTTACTATGTTGCTTCATATTCAGACAGACATCACTAGACTTCCAAAATCTAGCTAACAGCTCAGTAGCTCCCAGTGCAGCAGATGAAACAGAAGAGGAAGTAACCTCTTTGTGTTGAGGATCAAGTCATCCTGCCAGGGCTTATGACTAGCTGCTTGTATGTTATCCCTCGCTCTACAGACTTCAGACACAGGCTCTCAAATTCATTTTGAGTGGATTTGCAGCAATATGGCATGAACAGTTGAAGCACTACAGTATAACATCTAGTTTGTCTGGAATGGGCTGGACATAGAGAGGATATAATGTGAACATGATTGTGTTGGAGTTTTCATACAACAGTTGAGTCAGAGGTTTCAAGGAATGAACCAGATTAATATTAGATCCAAAGCCTCCACACCACCAAGTCAAGTTCATCCAGTAAATAATATTGAGGCACTCACCATCAACAGCTCTCTTAGCATTGCCCATATGAACTGTATATTGTTCCCATTGTGTATGAATAAAAATACTGGTTGACTGGACTTCTTGAGTCATATTTCTTTTCTTAAAGTACCAATGGACTAATGTCTACAATGAAAGAACCAAGATGAAAGAGACATCAGCCTCCAAACTAACAACCAATGCATCTGATTTTCAAAGTAATAGCACATTTGGGATTAGAATGCAAAATTGTAATCTCATAACGCCTTACACTATTTGCTTCAAATAAATAAATACTGTATCACATTACAAAGGTAACTGATGTTACCACGGACACACTCACAATCAGGTCTACCTAGGTAATATGTTAAACCACCAGTGTATTAGAACTATGGATGTGTGAGTTTGGAGGGTTTAACCTGTTATTTTCAGTAAGTGGGTCACTGTATGTAAAGCCATATTGTGTAAGATTTACTCCCATCTAGTGATGAGGTTGTAAACCAACCAGCTCTTTAGCCCGTGTGCACATTTCCTTCTACAGTGGCCGAGAAGTATCAACAAGATGTCGGTCTTCTATTTGGGAAAAAAAACTCTGATATTTACTCAGTGTTTCCCTACCATATGCCTACCATTACACCTCTGTCTCTCTCCGTCATTCTCTCACTTGCTTCATGCTAACACATAATGGAAAACACCATTGATGGGCTAACACAATTAGCGGTGGCGGTAATTTTAACTAAGCAAAAGATCGTTTACATCAACATGCTTACCATACCCGTGTTATACCATGTTATTTATCTTGTTTACATGACAGCATGTCATTTCTGTCTCTACATGGTCGCATTTTTACATTTCTCTTCTGCTCTCTGCCTTTCTCATGGCAGAGTTCAGCCCCGATGAACACACACACACACACACACACACACACACCACACCACAGCCACCAAAACCTACTAGAACATTTCTCTTAACTCATTATCACGTAAGTGGATTTGGTACAGACAATGTAATTCCTAGATTTGTATTTTCACTCTTTTCTTCCAGTGTGTAAAATCAGTGTCTATCTGCGCGACATGGTTGTGAATATTCTTACCAATAATTCATTTATTGAATATGATATCAACCTGTTTCTCTTCTGCTGGAAGCTGAGTTCCCTCCATTTCAACTCCATTCTCTCCTCCTCTGCCCAATGCTGCCTATCTACCCGCCATTTAACTCCATCTCTGTCTAGACTAAGGAGAGAGATGGAGGGAAGGCGGGAGGGAGGAAAGATGAATGGAAGTAGTGAGTGGAGAGACAGAGAAGAGGAGGAGAGAGAAAGAGAGGGGAGAGGGAGACACTGTGTCTCTGTCTTGGTTTAATGATGTATATGGGTGAGGAACCTCATCCTGGTGGAAAAAAAATAGCACCAACCTCGTTTTAACAATGTGCTCTGAGTCATGCAACAGCCTGTTAAATAACAAGTGCTGGATAGGCGGAGGGTAGATAGGGAATCCAAAGAGAGAAGTTCTACTGAAGCACCATGGTCTGAGTCACACATCGACCGACTAAATAAGACTGGATGTGCAACTACTGTGAACTGTATGAAGTGCTGACTATAAATTTTTAATCATGATTTCTTATATTGTTGAATAAACACACACCTGCTTCCCCAGGGTGGACTGTTACATCTAATTCAATCTGCAGACTGTTCGAGGACATGAGGTTCAAGGTTGGGGAGGGAGACCAGGGCGTTTCTGGTTCCTGGTGTTTTCAGTCAAGTTTGAAAAAACAGAGGCTAGTTAAAGGGATTCTTGATTCAAAGAACATGAAGACGCCCTTAACTTCTTTGTGTGACTTATTCTAATTGCATTAATCACTGCATGAATACACAGGTATACTGTTGTTCCTAATGAATTGAGTTGTGTGTGTTTGTGGTGCTCGTCTTGTACATTTTGGAGACTGGTGGCCACATGAAACCAACAGCAAAACTAAACCACTGAGTTTGTTTTTAAACCATTTTCAATAAAATATTAAGGTTACATCTGTTTATAAAAGCAACCTGCAAGAGCTAGTGGGAGATTGTTATCACAATTGAAGTTAATTTGAAGTTGTTTAACATTAGGTTTCACTTTAATTAAAAGATGTGCTTTTGTTCCGTACAGTCTGTGATAAAAAGAGTGAAAACCAGCGAGAACCAGAGAGAGAGAGAGAGAGAGAGAGAGAGAGAGAGAGAGAGAGGGAGGGATGGAATCGAAAAAAAGAGAATGAGACAAAGGTACCAAGAAGTACTTGTAGTTGTCTATAATTAATTGGCGTCTCATTAATCACATTCTCATCTAACCTAATGTCTCACTCCACAGTTCCAGACAATGGGCTATGCAAGTGTGTCACAAGCAAACAGGGTGTTGTGTAGCAGCAGTTAATGAAATGGGTGGTTATCAAGGCAAACAGGCTTCATTAAGTCCAGTGTAATGACCTGTGTCACATTTCATCTCATTCTCACTCTCTCTCTGTCTCTCTTGGCTCTCCTCTCTTTCCCCTTTCTCTCTCCCTCGCTCACTTGTCTGATTCTGTTCACTTATCATGGCATACTTACTGGGGAATCACACAGAAATTTAATTTCGAGATGTTCTCCAGAATGTGAGGATAATTTTTGTGGAAAACGAGCTGCATCAGCATCACTCAATCTGCAAATTATCTTTTTCATAATGCTGCATTTTAAAATTCACTGGCCTGTTAATATAATGTCCGTAGGCTAATGCAGCTTTCATTATGGGCTCATTTTTTTTACTGTAAATAAAAACTACCAGCTGGGGGTAATATGATCACGATCATCATTACAAATATAAGAGAGCATTCACGCTTCAGTTAGGTGTTTAAACAATTACATCAATGTGTTTTGTCAAAACTAGTCTCAGATAGTGCAGATGATCCTGTTGGCTGTCAGTAATAAGATAACAAGCATAAATATAGCTGCAAGCGGGTATGACCAGCGCGGGCACCTGTGGTTCCCTGGGGGCACGACCCCCTCTCACAATATGAACTCAATTACATCTAACATAAAATAAATATGACGAACTCCCTATGAGTGATATACAACACAGGTTAAAAAAATCCCTCCTATTGCCATATTGACTGTGTGTATGTCCTAACAATGACAGTATCCAATAACCTGTGAAGTTTCAAACAAGTCATTAATTGCGCTGTGACTACAACAAATTTTCTGTTTGTGGAAATTATCATCAGCAACATCTTGACATCATTTATACCAAGTTTAACGTGTATCTGACAATCTGTCTAGGAGAAGTATGTCAGATTCCATTTGTATCCAAACACAAACAAACCCAAATAGCTCACTTCTTGTTGGGCGTGGCTAGGGTCATGCAGCACCAAAGTTGTTAGTCTTGATGAGCCCCACACACATATGAAATTTTGTGTGTGTCAGTGAAACACTAGCCTATGTTTTTATGCATTGGAACCACCTTGAGAGAGTCGCATTCCGTGAGAAAGAAAAGAAAAAAAGAATCCTTACAGATACAGCAAGGTCCTCGCACTTTTACTGCCCGGGCTCTCTCACAGCTGTAGTGTTTGCCACAAACCATGACATTAAAGAGGAAGACAGAACAAAACAGCATAATGACACTTTTGTTTTTCTGCTATAGACCAGAAACATCTAGTTTGTCCTCAGTGTGACATTAGGGGACCGGCCAAGAGATCATTAAAATCAAATGTGTTTCTCCCTTTCCAACATGCTGACAAACATTCATTACATTTCTAACCCAGAAGCTCTGAAAAACAAACTTGTCAGTAGATGGTTGTGGGGACAGGAAAAAGAGCAGTGTTCAACCCTCACTCATTATCACCATGGAGGAGCCTTTGAGCAACATCCATAACCCCCGAGTGACTGGTGGAGCTGCCTGGTTGTACACAGCAGCTTCTGGGAGTCCTTGTGGGTGACTGTCAGTAGGAACCATAGATTACTTATAAAGATGTACATCTTAATCGCCCCCTGGAGGCTGGCTGCTGCATTGGTCATAAATGCTGCCCTGCCCATGTCAGAAGACAGGACATGGGCCAAACCAAATATATGTTTTCTATCAATTTAGGAAATTCCTCTCAGATTGATGTCCAAGTTTGGCTGTAATTGGTTATTTGATGTTGAACATGGCTGAAAAGTCATGACTGACAGATAAGATTGACTTGTATGTATCAGTGTGACTTTGAAACTGCAACTCCACTTCTACAACTTCACTACTGTGCAGACTATTTTTGCTTCATTTTGGACAGTGGGAGGAAGTGGAGGTGCATCATCAACATCATCCTTCTTTATTTGATTGATTTTCATTTGGGTATTCCCTTTTGCAAAGACTATTAGCACATTTTCATGTTGACTAATTCACTGTAATGCTTCCAGCAGTCCTGTTCTCACTATGATATGGACATGGAACATAATAGATAATTTCAATAAAGTACACACAAGGATGGATGACAAGCAGATTGACACACAGCAGGATGCACAAAAATTAAAAGCTAAGGCAGGAGGAGTAAGGTCATTGTAGGTCCGTCCATCTGGTCAAATCACAGACATATAACAACATATGGTAAGATACACACAGAGAAATTCAGTCCACACACTTGAGAATGTGCCAGAGAACTCATGATGAATTTGTCTGGTTGTAGCAGAAATAACCTTCTCAGAATGATGCCACTGTCCTCGCTCCCTTGTTACAATGATACAAATTGCTCTCAGTCAGATTATGTTCCACGCAAAAGATATTTAGGTCACTAAAAGGTTACACTGACATGCTTTATATCAATTTTTGTTTTACTTTTATCACTTTATTGCCACCCCTCTTTCTCTGTCTTTGGCTTTTCTTCAGTTTCCCATCAAAGTGTAAACCATAGTGAAAAATAACACATTGAAGCTGTAGCTGCTTATTGGTAACAGCAGCAAACTGCTGTGATCTGAGAATTTCTAATAAACAAACACATTTTTAAAGTGGAATTAAAGGTAACAAACACTTCAATAATCTGATAATTAAATTGTAATTTGCCCAGTGAGTTGTAATCATTATGATGAAATGTGAGTGACGCATGTGTGTGTGTGTGTGTGTGTGTGTGCACACCATTAGAAAAAAAATCATCAGATCCAATTAAAAATGTGCATACAGACATAAATGTACTGACATGCTGTCTGCACAAATGTCAGTAGCAGGGTAAATGTTTTCTTTTGTCGTTGTTTTATTAAACCAGACAGCTTTATTCCACCTGCACAATATTGCAAACATTCTAAACAGCCGGTCTCTAGAGGATGCTGAAAAGTTAACTCATGTATTTGTTACTTCTGGACTGGCTGGACAATTGCAAATCTTTACTACTAAATTAATTTTAATTCTTTATTGGTTCCCTGTAAAAATACAGAATAGAATTCAAAGTCCTTTCCCTTATAAACCCCTAATGAGAGTGTATCTCCATTGTATCTTAAAGAGCTCATAGTTCCCTATAACCCCAATAAAGCTCTTTGGTCTCAAAATGTAGGTTAACTTGTGGGTTCTAGAATCTCTAAGAGCAGATTGGGAAGCAAAGGTTTCACTTATCAGGCTCCTCTCTTATGGAGCCAGCTCCCAGTTTTGCTTTGGTTGGCAGACACCCTTTCTACATTTTAGAATAGACTTAAAACTTTCCTGTATGAAAAATCTAGTTAGAGATGGCCTTTATTTCTGTTCTGTGGACATTTAAGTCCCACTTCCTTGCATTCTTCTGCTTGTGCACACATTTAAAAATAAGACAAGTTAAAGGGATTGTAATAAGGGGAGAAAAGACAGAAGATAAAATAAGACAGGGTTTGTGCAACAAAGCGTAAAGGAGATGGACAAGAAAATGGAAAATATGAGAGAAGTGGTTGTATAAAAGGGTAACAAATGTTAACGGCGATATTGGTTAAAGAGGAGAAAAAGTGGTAATGGAAAAACAAAACAGTAGAAAAGTGAATAGAGTGAAGTGATGCAATTTTAAACTCAATGAGGCGCTTTAAAGTAGTTGAGTAAAAGCTGCTGTAGCTCAGTGGTGATACGTCTTTACTGCAAATATTAAAGTAAAAGCAGTTTAATTTTCCTCAGCTCCTTTTTTTTTCAAATATATCCTGTTGTGGATAATAGGTTTAAAGAAAAGGCCTCTGAATCGCTTTTTTGAAGACTGTTATGGATTTGACATTAGGATATACGCTTTATGATTACACACTTAATAAGCGTGGATACTTCCAACGCATTTTCTGCCGAAGCTGGCTCAGAGAAGAGGCAGAGGAAGGAGGCACTAACATTAATGTGAGCTCTGTTTCACTTTGCTGTCCCAGTAAGCTGTGATAGGGTCCCGACTCTGGAAGTGGAACATCTGAACAGACTGCGGCAGCAATTAATGTTATTAATTACATCTGTCCCTGTTGTGAAATGTCAAAACATCAGCAGTGGAGAAGACCTATATTCTGCTGCTCTCTTGTTCTCTGAGACGGAGACATAATATACTTTCACTTACTGTCAGTAAAGCATATGTGACATGGAACAGTCGTGATGTAGAGAAGTAAAAAGATAGGAATCAGTCAATTATTTATACATGAACATAAAACCATTTGAACACGCTTTCCTTGCCTGTCATCCTATAATTTCTATAATATGTATGTCATATATAGGAAAAGATCCAGATTTTGGGAAACAATCCTAATTATTTATTCCAGAAAGGGTTTAACCTACTTTAAGTTAGAGACAGGCAGAAGGAATCAGTCCGTTCTGTCTAAAATCAAATAATGCATCAACTGTCATCAACTCCACAGCAAAAAGACAGATTATTATAAAAATGGTCGATAATCAGATCTAATTATTAACCGGTTTTATAATAATCTGACCTTTGTTTATCTTATTACTCATTATTACTATCATTATTTTTGTGATAGTTATCATAATCACAGCTTTGTCTAATTTGTATTTCATGTACTGACACAATGACTTGTGTACAATGTTTAAACCTTGTGGAAGGGAGGCTGGAGTGGAGGGATATCTCTCTTTTTTCTCTGTTTCTCTCTGGCCATGTTTTGTGTTCCTCTTTTGTATGTTGAGGATGAAAGCCTCGTCGACCCATTGTTGCTTCTGGTTTTAGTTTGGTTTATTCCTTCCAGGGTATGTTTAGATGGTATGTTTTAAATTTTACTTGCATAACTGGCTCAAATTGACATTTAGTGTTTCTCTGCATCTCAGGTGTTGCATCCTCATTTATATGTTGCTGGTTGCACATAGTTGAGACCATAAAAACATCCTTCTCTCCATATCCATATAACCATGTTATCTACACCATTTATCTTTCTAGAGTTGTAGAGTTTATAATGGACAAGAGGTGAAGTATAACCTGGACATGTTTGCCATCATCATGTTTGCCAAACAACTAACCTGATGTGCATGTCTGTGGACTGTGGGTGAAAGGAAGGAAGAGGAAATCCACAGCTGACCAGCTGTGAACTTAGGACCTTCTTGCTGTGAGGCGACAGTACTAACAACAGTACTGTAATGAATTGATTTGGCTTCGATGCAACAGCTTCCCACTCAACGATTACAGCTTGTAGTCTGGTTCAATGTCCTGCCTGCAGCATTATTGGATTGGTCGTATGTCATGAGTAAATAGTCAGTTAACACTACTCTGTGTTTGTGGGGTAGACAAGAGGCTGTTTTGTGAAATCAGAGCCAGAACAGATGCTGAAATCACAATAAACACAATTGTGATAATTATGATGATATCATCAGTTTAATACTATCAGTGAGATAATGTTACTCCTGAATTTTCTGAAGTTTCAGTGTTTCAGCAGAAACAAAGGAGACACTGGTGAGTGATTTTTCATGAATCTCTGTAATAAAGAGCAAAAATGATAAAAGATTTTAGTCATTGGGGGCATATGGAATGACTTTTAAATTAGTCACTTATCTCCTCCACCCAAGTCCCATATAATAACCTGCACTCACTGTTACAGTAAGACAGCTACAGCTGCTGGGAGAGGGCTCTGGAGAGAATAATTCAAATTCCAAATCAAAATGTATCTTTTTAATTATATTTATTCTTTTCTATGAGAAAACTTTCAGGTTATTCATTTAATCTACATTTTACAGAAAATATACATCGACTTAAAATCTGGTTTATTAGCCTTTTGATTGGTTTTACAGGAACTTATATGCGGGAGGTATTTCTTGATTAACAACAGGCAGAAGAGGCAGTAGCCAGTCCTGAGCTTGGTCCTGTTAATTGAGGTTGCATTGCAGAATCACTGTTTCTCTTTGTTAAAGGTACAATCATTAATAAGAATCTAGGCGTGACCATTATTCTGTGAGGTACCTTCACTCTGTGATTAAAGTTTGGAAAACATTTGATTTGCAGAGCTCATCTAATGTGCTGATCCAATGCAGAAGAATACACTTTCAAGTTGACTTTTCTCCCAAACCTGTCACGGCATTATGAAACAATCTCTAAGAAGTGGAAGTGGATCCAAGCCTTCAGAATCATTTTCTACAGTTATTTTTAGATTATTTATCAAAAAAAAAAAAAAAAAAAAAAAAATCTTAAGTATAGTGAGAGTGAGCTCTGCTTGGTAAACTAATTTTATTCCCTGAATATTGGTTTTCTCTGTGAAAATGAGGAAACAGATGATGAAATCGCCTGTTCTCTACAGGCCACAGATAATAATCCTATGGATAAAGTTTGTCAAAGTCCTCCAAAGTAAACAATGTTTGTTATTAATGTTTCAGTGTGGCTAACCCCCATAAACCAATTTGCATAATCACTCCTCTTCTTTTCTTCCCCTAAAACTTGTTTTTTGTATTTTGTCATCAGTGCTTTTTTTTCTTGTTTTGCCCTTTTTCTTGTTTTTCTTTGCCTGCCTCTCTGTCAGAGGTATCGATGTGTGAGACACAGAAGGGTCTGCATCTTAAGGTTTTCTAATGCAATTAACTTGACCACTGGGTTTTCAGGGTATGTGTGTGTGCATCTGTGAGATAGCAAGGCTGAACAGGAGAGAAAGTTAACATTGGTGGTCTTTTGAGAGAGTGTATTTGTGCGTAGGTGAAAAACATGTGTTTGTGCCCCTCTTCAACATCAATGGACAAATTAAACTTAGTGTGTATGCCTGTGTATGTGTGTGTGTGTGTGTGTGTATACATAATGAACCTCTTGACTCCTTTATTTTCCAAGACCAGTGGCTGAATCATGTTGAATCATGTTTCAAGTGGAAGAAAACAAAGGGCATCAAGTCACCTCAACCAAACACACACACGCACGCGCACACACACACACACACACACACACACACACACACACACACACACGGTTTGCACATACACTAAGAAAGAAAGAACAGCAACAAAAGAATTCAATATCTCTAAAATACAAACATAATGTCAAAAGTCAGCTGTGCCTCTTGGGTGCTGTGTATATCTGCTGACATGAAAGTAGGCCTAAAGTACAAGCCTCCTTCCTGAACAGTGCTATTGTCCTAAAGCAACTTGTGTGTATTTCATCCCATCCAGGACAAACAGAGAAGGAGTGACTTATCATACTCTTGCAGTGCTGCATTTATTCACAGTTAAAATTACCCACAAAACCTGCTTCTCACTCTCTCTTTCTCTCTTCCATCTCCCTATTTCCCCAGTGTCCCTACTTAGTTAACCCAAAAAGAAACAAATTGTTATAAATTGTTGAAGTTGTTCCAAATAATTAATTTGTGTATTAGTGTCATTGTGTACCAGAGGCGATTTCTCTAAGACTTGCAAGGGAAGCTCAGCGTCCCCTAAAATGTCAAAAATTATATGGTCAAAGATGTTCGGTTGTGTTAACATTTCATTGACTACAAATGTGTTAGAACGCGTTCATCTCGAAGACGAGTTCGTTCAGAATCAGTTACTTATCACACCGAGTCGATGTTGTTAACTTCTCATACATTCCCATAGCGCCATTTTCTTATATGGTCTATGGTCAATGCATTTGTCTGTAGAAGCTGAGTGTCCATACGCTTCAATGTGACTGCATGGAACAGTTTTTTTTATTGCCTCGAAACTCGACGGTCATTGGATTAATGCCACGATTTTGAATGGAACTGTGGGCGGGTCTCGGCCTGGATGCTGAGCTTCCACATGATGATTGGAGGATCAGTCAAAAGGCTGAATCCTGTTTTGATTGACAGCTATTTTGAGATATACACGTCACTTGACAGCTCAGCTCAGTCCCATCGTGGATTTTGCAAGTGAAGTCGAAAGACAAACTGCAATCCATTTGTTGGTAATTCCTTTCTTACACTGAAAAAGACGCCTACTTGGTACGATAAGGTCACAGACCATTTTCTTGAAAAGGAAGGGAGGGCAGAATTTACATATAAATAAATTGACAAACTTTATGACGTAAGCTGACAATGAGCTTCCCCTCTTTGAAAGACCAGCAGCCGCCACTGTTGTGTACCTAATTAATTAATCAATTTTTCTTTTGGGGGCAAAGAAAATTATACTCAACGTCATTCACATCCTAAACCTTCTGAATGTTCAGAAATAAATATATGCAGTGATTTCACTAAGGACAAACTGGGCTGATTAACAGCCCCCTCCCTTCACACAGAGGTCAAAGGTCAGAGTCAGGTACAACTGAGGTTCAGTCACACAGAAAAGTGGACGTCTGCCAGACTAGAGACATGACCTTGACCTCCAGTCTTCTGACAGAAGGACAGATTCTCCATCTTCAATCCTGAAAGGAGACTAGAGATTTGGTCATACTGGCAGCACAGCTCTAATGATAGACATGTCAGCTGCACCTGTCAGTAGAATTACTACTTTGCTCCAAATTGAAATATTTCAACAACTATTATATGATGTGATTCCCTCTAATGTCACCACTGGAGTGCTTTAAAGCTATTGTAATAGATTGCCATTGAGTTTTGTACAGGTATTTTTGTAGACCATATAATGAAACCAAATGATTTTGGTGATTCCTCCAACTTCCTCTCATGCCATGTTTATATGTCAAGAGGTTCACAAAAATGTTTCAAGGTTTCCTTTTATGTACCATTTTTCATTCACTTTTACTATAAAAAACAAAACATGTTTCCACTAAAATGTTTTACAGCTTAAAAAACAATCTAAATCTGTACATAAGAGAAGAGACTGAAATTGTTCTGCTCTGGTGACTATTTCTTTTAAGTTTATATTTACCTGTTATGTCTCCAGACCTCGAGAGGATAAAACACTTCAGACCCAACAGACAAGCATGTATAAAACTATAAAAAGCAAGTAGAGCAAGGTAAAATCTTAAGTATAGTTTATATTCAGTTCTTTTATGGCCGAACCACCTCCACTTCTGCTTATTATCCAGCTATTCTGCTCTTCTCATCAACTCCACTCATCAACCTAACTATCTCTGTCTTCACCTGCTGCTCTCTTTACCATTATTCTCTTAAACCCATGAGCTACATCCACCTCTCTGTGTCTGTTTTTAGGTCCAAAAAGAACACCGTTTTCTTAACCTTGCATCACTTGTCTTCTTGTATACAAGGAGACTCAAATTAGTATCCAATAATAAGGAACAAATAATCCCTTTATACAACAAAATAAAAGAATGGTTTTGCCATTGGAAACCTTATTATGGGATTTACTGTGGTTATTTTAAGGATATTTATTAAGAACACATTTCCTTAGAATACAACAATGTTGCACAATTTCCCAAGTATAACAATTATTTTAACCTGAAAAACATAGAGTATGTCACACTGCTACAGTTGTGTGTGTGTTCAGTAGTAGAAAACATATTTTGACTGAGGTTTTTAAGATTTTGTGAAGTTGTGAGCATTAACTGAAGCAACTTGAAGTGGTTGATTTTCTTCTTCTCTATAACTCGTAGCTGTACGTTACAAGTGTAACATAAGATGTGCAGTTTAGAAAATGTATTCTTCTGCAGGGCACAAACCACTTTTATTCTACCAACTACTTTACGATATATATTACACAGGGACAAGCCAAGACTGTCACCACCAGAAAAATGAAAGCATCAATCATTTCAGCAAATGCCCTAAAACAACATATGTTTGCATTTCAGTGACAAAGCCCTTTGGCAAAAGAGGAAATACTGTGATGCTATTACACAGCCACAACGTCTGCGTAGGGAGGAGCTCGGGATGGATGGTTCTGTCAACCAAAGGTTGGACTTTGACACATGAGACGGATAAAAATTTTCCTAACCTTAACCAGAATACAGACAAATTAATGTCATCCTGCAATAGTTGCAGCAGATCAGAAAACATTTTGTATCTATGTGTGTAGCTCTGGAGAAGAGCAACTAATATTTTTTGTTTTTTAATTTGGATTAAGTTTATACAAGACATACACCTCCACCCTCTTAACACTTGTGGAAAGTGGAATATGTCAAATCGACATATGCGACACATGCGACCATATAACAATATAGAGTCTACATTTGCATTTTCATCAACGTCAATGTCACACCTTCATCCATAAACAACAAAATATGTTTTTTGTCCTTGTCCACATCAACCTGTGAAAGTGTTTTCTGACTTCATCTGACATCATGTTCATGAACTCATTCATGTGTTTTACAGATTAAGCTACAACAATTCATGAGTATGTTTGTAGCAAAAGTTTGGTTATCGGCAGATACAACTTTGTTTTTGAGACGACTATGAAGACAATGAAGTCTTTGTTTTGATTTGGTTTTCTTGTATTTATTTTCTTCAAAGGTGACAGAGAATCAAAAAGTTTTTTTTACCTCACCTTTGTTGAAGAACAGTAGTCCAGCCACATTCAATTTCAAAATTTCCAAAACGGTTGTTTGTGACGTAAAATGTATCTCACTCTCCCCCCACTCTGATTCCATTCCCTCCCCTTCGATTACGATTAGTTGTAAAAGGATGGTCTGTCCAAAGCCAAAGCCAGTGAAGGAAGCCAATCAGTGTCAAGTTTTTTAATTTCATAGTGAGGTTGCCTGAAGATGCCAAATAGGTGCAAAACCATGTGTTTAAACCCCCACCCTAAAATAGCTTTCTGAGAGAGGTTTTTAGGAAGCTTCTGAGACATTACACATCCATTTAGGTATATGTCACATCACAGAACATGGATCAAAACCCTGTTCAACCATTCTCTGTCACCTTTAATAGTTTTTTTTTCCCTAAGCACTGTTGCAGCCTGGACAGTTAAAACACTGTCAGCGCATTAATTTCATTCAGTATTAATGAAAGAGTCGCAAGTAGAGCCCTGTAACAATGACATCATCTTACACAGGAAAAGTTGTATTAAACAATATAATATACTTGATCAAAGGCTAAAGAGCTTCAACTGAAAGACAAAAAAACTAAAGAATAAGATGTTAAAACAGTAAGTGATAATCTGTAAGTAACAATAAATAAATGGCAGCTGACATGACTTTGTGCCCTCCTCTACCTCTACGCTGTCAAACATCATCAGGGTGTGCAGAATCTGAGAAGCATTTTCACATTAAAACTGAACTTTAACAATCTTCACACTTTAGGTGTGATTTTTCACACACCTCTTGCACTTTCTCTCATATTCAGATACAATTTTATGACTGCATTTAATGACCGTACTTCCTGTGGAAAATATTCAATAAATCTATATAAAAGGTTCAATCAATGATTCTGATCCAGTTCACTCAAAATCACAGAATATCTCCTCGGGTTCTGAGTGTTTGCTAAAAAAAAAAAAGACCTCTTCCCCTGCTTCTACTGAAATGACCCACAAGGAACAGAGCTATATCATGACAGTAATGAAACATAAATAACATCAGAGATATCGCTTTGCCAACTTGGTAAAAATGTTTTACTTGCTGCAGCAGACCTCACATTATTTCCTTTGAGGGTCCTCTAACTTAACCCTCCGGCAGCAGACGCTCTAGATCCTGCCATATTTCTCTTTTTGTCAGCTAGACCAGGTGTTAATGTTGTAGCCTTGGCAATGCATGGTCATGAATTTGAAAAGCAGAGATCTGAAATGAGACCTGTATTTTCTCAGCTAGTTTCATATTTCAAAAAATCTTAAAGTATTTCTGTAGCATGGATGGTATGTTCAACACAGTCACAAGTTGTGAAATACATAGATTCTAATGCTACAAACAACCCTGTTGATCCATATATGAGTCCTTGTTTAAAAAAAGGCTTGTAGATTTTTCAGAAGGGTTTTCAAGCATTTAAGTGGTCTTAAATAAGCATTGTCATGTTTTATTATAGAAGACAGCCTCTTTAAAATAGGCAGAATATCTGATTGGAAGTTAGGCCATTGAGCAAAGAGTGGTGAAGTTCCTGGAATCTCGATGCCACCACTACTTTTTAGTAAATACAACGGAGCCCACTTGCAATGAATTGGTTTGGAGATACAAACCGAGACGATAAATGCTAAAACTGGCATCATACATCTTTTAAATGCTAAATGTTACAACGAATAATCCTTGAGCTATCTAACTTTTAGATAAATGAATCCAAACTCTCAAACATCCCAAAACAACAACAGAATATTTTCCTCTCTTTGTTGTTTGTGTCTCTCCGCTCTGTCTCACTTTCTATTTAAGTTGAGAGAGAGAGAGAGTTTGTGTATGTGTTTGTGTGTGTGTGTGTGTGTGTGTGTGTGTGTGTGTGTCTAGTAACCTCATCGAGCCCCTCTGTCTTTGGAGAACAGAGCCAATTTCACAATGAATTAGGAGGTGAGTCTCTAACTAGGTCATGGGCCCTTAACACACACACACACACACACACACACACACACACACACACACACACACACACACACACACACACACACAAACACACACACAATACAGTGTGTCAAATTGAGAAAGAGAGGTGGATAGGAACATGAGGAAGGCAGAGTAAAAGTAAATGACAGATGAATAGAGGAACATTGCAGCACTGAAAGAATAGGATGGAGGGAGAGTGGAGGGAATGAGAGTGAAAGAGAGAGAGAGAGGAATACAAGGAATAGGGAACAGAAGAAAGAAAATGGTTGTGAGAGAGGTGGAGAGACAGACAGAAACAGATGTAGATAGAGTGGACTGGAAGAGGAAGACAAAGAATCTAATAGTGCAGCCAGAGTCCTGGAGAGAGAGAAGGTGAGAGAAAGTGTGAGAGAGAGTTAGAGAGAGTGTATGGGAGGGGGAAACTGTGTTACGAGGGAACTAATGTTGACTTAACATTATTCCAATGAGGCTATAAACATTTTGCACCACGGCAAATCGCCCCTTCATTCTTTGTCTCTGCGCCTCTCACACACCGACACCACCAAACACACACCAACACATGCAAACACACAGAAATCTGCAGCAATGGTAAATTTAGCCTGCATGCTGTGTACTCATGTAACACTCATTTACTTTGCAACGCTTCTGAAATATGGATGAGATTTTTGTGAGAAATGGCTACGAGTGAAAAAGAAACAGAGGAAAAGACAAGTAACCAGAGGGAAAGAAGGAGAGAAGAGGTTGAGGAAATGTGTGCAGAAGAACGAGATTAGATGATGATGTCACCAACAGTTAATCTGGAAAATGAATGCTAACTGGATTAGCTAAGCGATTCAGCACAGCACAAGAAGCTCAGCAGCAGGTAAGTTACTGAGCAAAATGTAGAGGTGTGTTCTGATCGACAGGTATGGAAACAATACTCTTACGCATTTACACACTTGAGGTATTCATGCAAAATGTTTCCACACAGTCACATATGGTAAAACTCAGTTACAACACACTAATGTGATTTTCTTTCCACAGTAAATAAAAACACTTAAGTGTGGTTGATGATAATTTGCTTTTAGCAGTGTGAAACCTCTACAGAGGATCCAGTTTATCATTGTAGAAAACTGTGCTCACTGTGTAACATTTCAATAAAAACATGAAGTCTATCTAAGACTATTACTGCACTGCTTCACTTCGCTGAATTCTGTTTTTACAGTTCACTAGATCACCAGGATGCAAATGGTTAACAAAACAACACAGCTTTATTGCTCTTCTCTTAACCAGAACATTATTTGATCTCTGTAACATAAACAGAATTTGGGCATAAACTTTGTGATTAGATTTGACTTTAGATTGCTATTTTCAAATGTCATATTTGTTGTTGTTGATACATTTCAGAAAATGCTGTCCTAGTTTAGATTTTATTGCCCATTTCCTAATGTATGCAAGCAGCTATCCAAACATTTTGATTGTCTCACCTCATTATACACAGCTTTACAAATACAAACACACACACACACACACACACACCCCACGCTGAGCAAGAGCTGTGGTAGTAGGTAGCAGATTGCTCCTGGAGGCAGCTCAGGGCTGCTGGAGTTGTTCACTGTGGGACATGATGGATATAAAAACAAAATTAGAGAGTTCAGTCTGTCTGTCTCCTCACTCCTCCCGTCTTCTGCACAACCATCCTCTGATAAAAAAAAAAAAAAAAAAAAAAAAAACATCTTCCTTTTAAGACTCTGTCATTTGATCAGAACGATGCAGGTTTGTTGGATGTGATCATCACAGCTAGGATGTAGAGAACAGGCCTTGCTTAAAATTTTAACTTGCATCTTTTCCTTTTTTTTTAAAATTATCTAATAATTTTTTGAGTACTTTTAATCTTTTTTCTCCACACACAAAAGTGTAGGAGACCCTTGGGTAAACAAAACCCAGAAGATGTCTGAAGAGATTAAATATCTCATGTAGCCTGGGAACGTCTCAGGATCCCCCAGGAGGAGCTGGAAAGTGTTGCTGCGGAGAGGGACACCTGGACTATCTTGCTTAATCTGCTGCCACCATGACCCCGTAAAATGATCCACCATATGTCTTTGGCAACCAAATGAATGTTTCATAAATGGCTGGAATTTAGTAATAAAGTGACAGTCTGATCTCTCTCTCAGTTTAATTTATTTAGCTTTCCATTTTGATCTGTTTTTTATTTTATTTTCTAGTTCATCAGCTGTCTTTTTCATTCTCCCTTTGTCTACCATTAAAGTGTCTCTTTTACTCAACCAAACTATTGCCTATCATCTTACCACCTATCATTATGCCTAACACCATGAACTAGTCACATTTCTTGCAATGCTTTCAGACACCCAGCTCATAGGCTTCCACAGCAAAATCTGAGAGATTTAGATTATCTTGCAGTTTTATTGCAATATATACACTTATTCTTGAAAAAATAAAAAATGCAAGACCGATTCAAGTCCGGAGAGGCTCTATGGCCACAATCACTTCAACGTCAGCATCCATATTTGTTCTATAGCAAGATATAATGTCTGCACAGTTTGTTCAAAGCAAGTACAGTGATCCCTCGCCATTATCACACTTCGATACATGATGCTTTTTTTTTTTTTTTTTTTTTTGTGGCTAGAATATATACATTTTTATCACGGTTGTCTTCATTTTATCGCTGGATTCTGTGGCCTACAAGTATTTTTATTTTTTCAGATTTTATTTATTTTTAGATATTTTTTCTTTTTAAAAAGTGATATCTAGCCTAACAAATAAATAACAAGTGTGGGAAATGTTTATAAAAATATAGGGGGTGGGGGGTGGTTAGAAAAACTTAAAAAATATATAAATGTATGGTTACTACTCTACCCCCGTGATAGGGACCACTGTATAAAGAACCTTATTACATTATGTCGGCAGAAATATCAACATTTGGATAGTAACTGCTGGCATTAGTACCAACTTTAGCTTTGTAACTTTAGCTCATCATGCCTACTTTTAAAAGTAATCTTAGGATTTCTGTTCTGACAATCAGATATCAGACCATTAACACTATGGTGTATGTAATGTGCACCTGGATAGCTGAGTGTTTAGGACGCACCACTATAAGCTATAAACATATAAGCTGTGCAGTGATTGCCAGTTTGAGTCTAGGCTGTGCCGATCATTTCTGCACATCATCTCCCCACTCTTCTCCCCACCTTCCTGTCTATCTTCACTGTATTGTCAATAAAGGCAACAGGGCCAAAATATACCTTTTAAAAAAATAAATAAAGGTGAGGTCTGGCCTATCCCTATCCTCCACATGGAGACCTATAAGCTCTTGCCTCTACCTTTATCTTGTCACCACCATATTTTACTTTAAATTGTTAAGATTTCCTTCCATGGCACAATCAAGACCCTGATGTCTTATGTCTCCAAAAGTCCTGAACAGCAGCACATATCATGATGTCTTTCACACCAACAACTTCTACAGTTAGTTTAGGCTGTGCACCCATTGATTGTCCACTGTTACTTCAATGACCCAGGGTTATCTCTTCTCTGACCTAATCAAATCAGATCAGATGAGAAGTCTGTTCTCTTCAGTGCACTGTGCATTTGCTGCATCTGTTTAGGTTTCCTTGATAATTTGTGTGTGTCTCACTCTGTTGTAGGTCTAACCCTACAACCCCCCAGGGCACAGCAGTGATACTATATGAGTGTACTCTGTGATCATAAGACAGATCATACAGCATTCCTAACAACTTCATGTTAATGAACACACACACACACACACACACACACACACACAAGGAAGGCGTGACAACTCAAAGACCAAACAGCAGCAGGCATCACACAAACTTAATGCTAATTAAGGTTAAAAGATGCACTGCAAATCCAGCATTATTTTACAGTTGCAAAAATCTATCATAGCACCATTTCAAAAATATAAATATATAGTCATTTCATGTGTTTTAAATTTCTCTCACAATGGCAACATTTTATTTTTTTTCCTGTTACTTGTGTCAGAAGAGTTCAAATTCTTGCAAACACAATATTTGACAGAATATCTATTAATCAACTGCATCAATCTTACAGTGTATCTCACACTATATTCTTGTTTAATGGGTGAAGTAGAAATATGTTTACTGGTTAAGTTGTGTTTATGCTTGTGATGTGATGAGTAATTTTGTACAAGGAAAATGCTACAGTATGGTTTAACCCATATTACAAAACTCAGATATGCCTTTCCAACCATTAATGCTACCTCACCCGATCTCTTAGGCTTCCCTTTTCTTTATATTTTTATTTATTTAAATGTTTTAATCCAAATCTGATATGATTTTTTATTTCAAGCCTGGTTTATTTTGGCATATCACATACGGAGATAGCAGAAATCATTATAAAATAAAGTGATGTTATACAATCAGTTTTGTCTAGATCCAACAATATCCCAAGGCTTTGAATTGAATTGCATTGTAAACACAAGAGATTACTCAGCCTTGCAATGTGTACACTTCCCTCAGGTGCAGCAGTTAATTAAAATACACAAATGCTTAAAAAGTAACAGTAAGAAGCTTTGAATGAAACACATCGAGATTGTGACATTTAGAACATAACCTTCCTGTTGCTGGTTTTCCCTCAGCCTTAGCTGACTCCGGATCACTTTCTACCACTTCTCCTCTAAATGTGTTTTGCTGAAATCCACATCGTAGCCAAGGGCTGATCTGCAGGCTCGGCCTGTGTCTTTACTTTAATCTTCATTTAATGTTCATAAAACCTGCTGCAAAGCGACACAGACTTAGCTGCAGGATCAAGGCCAGGGTTGTTTAGCCCAGGCCTAGCTCACACTGACTTTCTTGGTGCCTGGTTTTACTGAAAATGATTTACAGTGGAGGGATGCTGCTGGAGATGCCAAGCTGTCTCACATGGTGGAATCCCAGATTGATTGTGGCATGTGAGACAGTGGCAATTGTTGCCTTTAAAATGCTGACATACAATGACATAGTAAACCATTTTCAGCTAGTAAGATGTCAATATTATGCATATATACAGAATATATTAATGAATGTCAAAATGCAGATCTGGATTGGCCAGCGATTTGGGCCTAAGCTTTTTGTTTGTAGAAATGAAGGAAAAAGAGAGATACTGAGAGAAATACTGAGGAAGTAATACTGGTTGGAGAGATATTCTCTTCAAAACAACAAAATAAATTGGAGTCTCAGTTTGTGCTGACTCACACATGCAGCACCTTCCTTAATTTGGTTCACTATCTTGCCTAAGAACACTTCAACATATAGACAGCATCGCAAGTATCATTTGGAGTTTTGTAAGCCTTTTTAAGCAGTCATTGTTATGTCAAATGCAGTTGTTATGCATTAAGTTAGTACGGTTTCATTGCAATGGTCAAAGTTTGTCTGCTGAGAAAACAATGGTAAATCTCATGATTTACCATTAAAGACAATATTCAAATTCAAATCTCCAGAGAAAGACGACTCTAACAAGATTCAACCTCCATTTCCCTTTAAATGTGATTCATCTACTTTGATTGGGTGATCTTCTGACTGTGGAATAATTAGTTTTGAAAGTGAGGTGTGAAGAATCAGTGGACAAACCAAAAAGAAGAACTGTATGTTTCAATACGTCTCCCAGCCATTTCTTTTTTTAATCCAACACAGTAAAGATGTGCTCGCAGGAGAGAAGTAATCCTGTCAGACCACAGTTTTAAGTCTAATTTGAAAGATGTTCCAGTAAGACAACTCAACATGGGGACCGACACAAGCTACTTCTTTTACAGTCCACACACAATAAAAGCATGGCGAAGAAAGAATGGCTGTTATCTCCATCCACATGAACATAGATGAAAGGAACACATCCTGGATAATTCCCTAACAAATGAAGTAACGGATGCTTGTATCAACTCTAGTGCACAAATGTTAGCTGTGCAACTGAATCACAACTCAAAGTGCAAGATGAAAAAAAGGATCAAACTTTTGTTCAGGGATTCAAAAAGTAAGAGAGATATGGAGGACTAAATGCAAAACAGCATCGTCTGAAAGGATCCTGCTGAGACCAGTCCCTTTGTCATTCCATGCTACTTATCATGGCACATCATATCACGTTAGACTGGAAGATCACTCAGTGTGCCAACCTGTATAAAGTGAAGCATAGCGTGTGTGTGTGGTGTATGTGTGTGTGTGTGTATGTATGTATGTGTGCCATAGAAAATAAGAACAGCATGTTACTCAGAAACACCAACGTTCTCATGGCAAAGTATGGATGTTTAAATCAAAGATAGGTAAAAAATAACTGAACCTTGAAACTATATATATTTAATCTGGGGAAAAACAAATACAAATAGTACCAGGAATGTAAATGTATTCAGTTGTTTTAGGGTACATTTGAATGGTACATTCAAGGAAGATTTTAAGTCTTGTAGTAATGATGAATGATATATTGCTGAGTCTGGGCATCTGTCAAAATAATGGATGGAGTCACTGAAAGATCTGCTGTATATTAAAAACAGGCAGTGTACATATTTCTGCCATAGTTTGACTCCACTATGTTTCTGTGCAGGCAATAAGTTCGCCAAACCCCACTGTGAGCACTTAAATGAACAGTTCTTTTGTCAAAACTAGAATTCTTTAAAACCAGAAAGCTCACATAGGTACTCAGGTACTTTGTCACTGTCTAACAGTCGCCCCTGTCCTGACTCTGAATTACCCTGACCAGTCCAACCAATCCTGTTCATCCATTAATGCATTCATTTCTTTATTCATGTGTTGTATATTTGCAATGTCAGCTAATTCCCACATCTGGGTTTAAGGCTGAGATAGACAGTTTGCTATTGATATATTGGCATTTCACTGGTAAACTGTGTGGTAACAATGTAAGAACAAACAATTGCATAAGTCTTTTGTGCAGCACTTTATCATGACCCACAGTTGAATTTTATTTTAAGGTGGCCTCTAGTGTCCATAGTAATGAGGACAGGAGCAAAGGACGAAGCAAATTGATGTTGGATGTTACAAATATAGTTACTGAGGCTATTGTGAGGTGTTCAGTACTTCAACTTCAACTTCCTGTTTCAACAGATAGTTAAAAATCTTTACACCTTCAATTCACCAAAACCACGCACATGGTCTGTAGTCAAGTTACATTTTCACTAATAAAACCTATCTTTCAAAAATAATTCCATTAGTTCATTTCCTGCTATATAATTCACACAATGTCTCAAACTACAAGTACATTACTCATTTTTAATCATGGGACCATGCTTTCATTAACGCAGTGTCCTACCTGTCACTTTGAGTTGTGTTGTCCGCCGCACCAGTCTCGATCCGTACTGTAACTCGCAGGTGTAATTTCCCCCGTCACCCTCTTCCACCTCAGGTATCCAGATGTGGGTGGTGTTCACAGTGATAGAACTTCTCCACTCAACCCGCTCACACTCCTGACAGGACATGACCAGAATTGATCCAGGTACAACACTCTACAAAGCAAAGGCATCAGCACTTTTAATGTTTACTTTGTGAGTTTATGCATCATACCTTGTACCAGGTCATCTGTGGCTGTTTGTATGGAGCCATATAGTCTTCTATATCAGGACAGGTGATCATTTTGCTGTGGGTGATCTCAGCTTTTGCCAGATGGCGAATTTTGCTGCTGAAGCATTTTCCTTCATCACTCTCTTCCACTGTCATCGACATGGACACTTTCATGCAGTATGTTGAGTTCCTGAACACATTACAAACACAGATTGGGGAGATGTTTTAAACACATTCCTCAAATGGCAGTAGCAGACTTTAATTATTACATTAAAACCTCACAAAAGTGAAATGTACACTGTGTCCTCTCTCTGTATTTCTCTTTCTGTCAACCACACTTAAATGTAAGTGAATTTGTTTGAGCAGATTTATTTATCCATCCCAGAGATAATGGCTACAGTGACATAAATGATTCTTCCAATTTCCCAATTGTGGACCTCAGTGTGAAACAGTGTGAGAGTTGTTTTCATGGAGAAAGCATTGGGTAGATTATTCAGTGCTGTTTTGGTGAAATTATAGGCCCCCTGACATCTGTGATTCAATGACAACAATGAAAAAAAATGGCATTAAGATGAAATCATGCGTTGTACAACCTCCAACAGACAAAAAAAGACAAAAAAAAAAAAAAAAAACTTGTGTGAAGGTTGAGGAAGTAGTGTATTTTTCCAGTAGCTGCTAAACTGTCAATCCTCATGTGAAATGAAGAAACTACATGTGTTAATAACATCAAGAATGTTTTCTATTTAAAGGCCACAACAGGAAACAATGGTCACCGTTAATTTTATTATTAAACATGTACTTTGAAAAATAACAGATAAAAAAGCTGCTCTCATAAATTTAACTAATCTAAGAATCTGCTGTTTTGTACAGAATGAAAATTATCAAAAGCTAGTGTTGACTATCATAGCTTGTAATCTGTGGGGCTGATAATGAGTAGCTGAACTGAATAGCTTCTGTAGTTTTCTGCACTATGAATACCCACTATGGCAAAGGGGAGTGAGCAGATTATTAGTTTTTGTTGTCAGGGAAAAAATACAATTTGAATGTTGTTTTGGTGATGTTAATGGTGTGTTCCAGTTGTATTTGGAGGATGGAACTTCCAAGTTACTAGTCAGAAATCTGAAGATGAATTTCTAGCTTGGAAAGTTGGGGGAAACAACACTAACCCCATGCAAACAACAAAAGAAACAAACATGGCTGCTGCTTGCGTTGATTTATTTTCAGTTTATAGGAGTTCTGTCTTTCATATTGAGTCAGCCTTACACAACAGTACTGTTCACTTTTCTGTAGCTGTTTTACTATGCTGTTCTTATGTACAGAATACTGTTTCTGTCAAATGGTATGGCTAGCAATGTTTATAGAAGTTGTCTATACTTTTAAGAGCAGTGTTTCCTGTGAGTATCAATGTTTTTTATCCAGTCATCCATTTACAACCACTTATCTGAGGTCAGGTCACAGTGGCAGCAGAACAAACCAAGTAGGTAAGATGCCTGTCTTCTGAGCGGCAATTTCCTGTTGATTCTGATTTGTCCTAAGGCAAACAAACATTCACTCTCACACTGAGATACATAATCTCCAGCGTATTCTGGGTCTACCCCGAGGTATCAGAAAACCTTTAACAGGAGGTGCCTGGGAGGCATCCTGACCGGATGCCCAAATGACCTGAGCTGTTTTTTAAAGGCAAATAAGCAGCAGCTCTATTTGCAAACATCTCACCTCCTCACCCACTCTCTCTAAGACTGAGCCCAGGCACCCTGCAGAGGGAACTAATTTTAGCCACTTGTATCTGTGTTTAGATTCTGTTGGTCACTACCCAAAGACCAAGCAACTGGTAATTCAACAGCATTTTCTTCCATTTCCACTCCCTCTTCCCCATGATGGTCTGCTACAATACCTGCATCACAAGTGAAGCCACATCCGACAGCCTACTGATCTCTTGCTCCATCCTACCCTGGCTGTGACCAAGACCCAGGGTTACTCCTGAACTCCTTCACTTAAGGCAGCAACTTGTCCCAAACCTGCAGGGTGCAATCAATTCCTTTCCAGCAGAGAACCATGGCCAGCTGCTACACACTCAGCTATGAACCAACACATATAGTGGACATTGTGGTCCAATAATAAAAGTCATGTTAAGAAGGCTGGATCTAGAAATGCGTCCATGTAAGCTTCACAGCGCAGCAATATGAGAAAGTAACAAGAAGGTTAAATTTACTTTAAAAGGGCTCATTTTACATACACAGTCCATGACAAATGAATTGTGACACACTTTATCATAATAACTTTATTAAATGACAATATATCAGTGGTCAAAATTAATTGGTAAAAATATACTGTATGTTCTGACATGGTCACAGTCAGGCATGGGCTTTACATGACACAATACTTAGATCAGGTGTGCAAGTAATAACTTAATAATAAGAAGTAATAACATCAAGGTCAACTATGCAATATTTTTAAGTCAATGTATCAGCTTTGTAGTCATTGTGATGGTTAAATGACTCCTTACATGGTTAATCGGCTCTCTCGGCTGCCACCAGTGTCTCTTGAAAAACCACACTTGAAACATGAGGGTCAGTCCCTGAATACCCGATATGATTGAGGCGCACCACGTATATATGCTGTGCAGTTGCTCGCCGGTTTGAATCCTGACGGAATTGAACTATCCTGCGTCTCTCCCCCATTCTCCTCCCTGTTTGCTGTCTTTCTACATGGTCTCTATGCTTAAAGGTAAAAAAAATGCCCAAAACAATAATTAAAAAAAAAAAGGATTAGAAAGGTTAGAACTCTCGATGCCAGCAAGATATCATTGTCTCATCCCGCTGTTATGTTGTGATGTGTCATGTGTGACAGTATGTCCTCGAGCTAAATTATCTAATCAAACAGACTAAATGAAACAAATGAACTTCAAAGTTTGTTACGACAAGTAATGTAATGTGGTTTGGATCTGAACTCTGCTCAAGGTGATTATAATTGCTTGTGTAGGTCTTTGCTGTGTATGTATGTGTTCTCTCAAGTTCACCTCCAGACACAAAAGACCACATTGATCTCTCTCTCTTCCTTACACACACACACACACAGAGAGAGAGAGAGAGAGACAGACACACAGACATACTACTTTCTGTCTCTCTCACACACAGACACACACAACTCACCAATTGTCTCCTTAACCACAACCTGTCATCTATGTGGATCTGAACCACTTATCCCATCAATGCAGCATGTATGTGAACGTATCTTATAGGGGACACAGGGATTTTCTTCATAAATGACCTAACCAAGACCACTGAACACTGAACTATGGGGCTGCAAAGCTTTTTATCCATCCATCCCTCAGTCTCTCTTCTCATCAATCCATCTTCAGTCTGCAGTATCTTGTTTTCTCCTCCAGTGACTCACTTTTCTTGTATACTGCTGTGACTCCCTCTCTCAAACACACATGCACAGGCAAATGATCTAAGCTCGTATGAACGGGTGACATTTATTTAGACTTTGTTTTATGACCTGTGTTCATTTACATTAACAGAGGCTGGCTGAAAGTCTTTGACATTCATTTTTCATTACAATAACTTGTATAATGAAAGGCACTGATGGTAACATTGTAAAAATGTAATGTTAACGGAATGTTAACATTGTTACATTCATGTATTGAGGAAATTCATGGCAATCACAACCACTACTACTTCTACTGCTACTACTACTAGTAGTACCACTAATAATAATAATAATAATAACTGCGAATAACTTACCAGGTTTGTGAGTCTGATTGTGATTGTGACTCACCACAATCACTTGCTACTCGATGTAAAATATGTAACTGCACTACTATAAAGTTGTGCATCAACAACTTTTGTCACAACTTTTTATTATAAAAGCAGGAGTATGACAATAAATTTACATAACCACAAATAATTAAAGATTACATCACTCACATAGTAATCGTAATACAGTGTAATATTTGTGTTGGTATGAATAATGTAAATCAACTTTACAGAAGAAAAATGTGTAAAATGTGTAACTGCAACAAAAAAAATCCATTTGGCTCATTCTAAAAAACTTAAAACTTCTGTGCACTACTCATACCGGTGATTAAAAAGAAAACAATCTAGGTCCTATTATGTAATGGCACCGGTGTAAAAGCATTATAAGCAGAACAGCCTTTTTTGTTAAAATGCTTTTTTAGTTTTAACTTGCTGCTTTGTGATATTTTTTCCATACATTTGTGGCAGTAAAATACACTAAACTGAGGTGAAATGAAAGGGAAAGAGGAAAGCAATTTTTTTTGATTTTCATCCTTTCCCTTTTCTTCTCTTCTTCGCAGCTGTTTCAGACTTTGTCACAGTCTCTCCCCCTCTGCCTGTTCAATCAACAAACCAGATGCCAAACACTAAATTGTAAAAACAGCGTCTATGTAAAGAAGAACTGTTGCATGGGTATTTCACTAAAAACATGATGATTCAATTAAAGCACAATGCAAACACTGTGTCAGAAGAATTCAGCGTGTGCTGTGCACCATTTACGAATGAAAAATCATGTTTCTGTACGTGGGCACTGAAAACATTAAAATGCTCTAGTTAGTAAAAATCCCCTTGAAGGCGCTGAAGTAAATGCTTTACCTGCTAGAGCTGTGCAATTTGTTGTGATGCACTTTAATGCCAAAAACTTACTTTGATGTCAGAAATTACATATCATCATAGCCCCGAGGCGAGCAAAACTTCATAATACTGAAAACTAACTTCAGCACTGGAGACAAAAGAATAGTCAATAAAAAATAATATCCAACAAATTCAAACTAACCGTAAAACTGATCATACACCTCCCACACATGATTCACATACTTTATTAGAAACGAAAAAAAAAAAAAAAAAAAAACACAGAAAATCACTAATCAAAGAAGTGGAATTTGTTCACCCATCACAGTAGTTCCACTGCTTTTACATTTGACGTTGTAACTTTTCAATATTCAGTTTCTTCCAACGAGGACTTCAGACAACTTTGAAAATCTAAGGTGTTTTAAATAAATGTATCAGTTTCCTTGCCAACTCATGTATTTCCAGCATTCCCCCTTGATTTTACCCTTCACTGTGTAATTTACCAGAAGACAGATGATTAGAATTTGTCCAGACCATGATTGTCCATAGACACTGCATGTTGTAGCACTATGACTATATGTATACAACATATTTAAAGGAATATTTTTGCTCATGACAATACTCAGTTTCTTTGGCAAAAGTTTGATAAATTGTGAAATGTAATGCTATAGCTAGCTGGTTGGTTTAGCTAAGCTAAGCTAAGCTAAGATAACAAAATCTCTCAAAATCTTCCGGTTAATTCAAACAGAAAGCAAAGTACGTTAACCAATGAGGTTTGGTGGGTCATGTGACATGCGAAAAAAAATCCTGAAGTCAGCTCATGGCTCTGGCAAGACCTATCTCTATTTTTTATGCTATGCTAAGCTAACCTAAGCTAAGCTGTTGTTAGTCTTCTACTCTGGTCTTCTAGTTGTATTGAGCATACAATCTTGTTTGTGGTGTTAACACTCAACAAATAAATAAATCAATTTATTCCCTAAGTCAAACCATCAGCATAAAGATTCAGGGTTTTCTGTTAATAAAGTGTAATATTAATGACACAAGGCATCACAGCTACAGTATGGCACAGAATCATACATATATTTATACTTTATATATATTTTATTGTAATCTTTTTTGTTGTTGTTTTTGTAGTTCGAGTTGGTCTTTGTGGTAAAAAAAAAAAAAAAAAAAACAATTATTATGTTCTCTTTGAATTTCCACACAAAAATGACACTAAATCCCTTTGAAAATAAAAGCTATTAATGGAACATCTCAGCCCTGAAGACACTTGCTAATGTGAATATCTGTCAAGAAGAAGGAGGAGGACATTTATGTGGCACAGGACTTTATTAAGCAGACAAGAAAATGGCTGCAAGACACAGAGCAATGAGCAGAGATCTAGAAATACTGGGGAAAAAACAGTTAATATTGCACTGCCTATTAGATTGCGCACTGCTGGTACATGTGGTTCATCTTGATCTTATTAGAGATGTGTTTGCATTTCATTGCCTCGGGTGATTTCACACTCTTGAGATGTGCACATTTTGCAGTCTAACAAAGCAACATAACAGTCCAAGTGTTTATCATGATCGTTTATGGGACATGTGTCCACATTACTGGCAACATAATCTGCTTCTAACTGCCCTGTTTACTGTACCTGGACTTGTCGCTATCTCTGGGAAATTTCTCAATTACTGTGAAATAAACAGTGATAATAGGATTAATGCGTCCACATTATGAATATAGCCATCCATGCCATCCTGAAAGGACTGAAGAAAGCTCACCTGTTGACATGTTACAGCTAATATAACACACTGTAATTAAAAGAAGGTTAATGTGTGAGACTATAGGTGGAAAACTATATAATGTTTTGCTTTATCACCATACGGGTGAAGCCATCTTTCAGTTAAAAAAAAAATATTCAATGAGAAGTGAAATACAATTCAATTTCCAGCCAAAATACATTAAAGTTTAGGTTTGATTGATTTGATTTCAGGCCAATTAACAACAACAAGTCCTTCATCTCAACTTCAATGCTAAAACAAAGATATGTAGCTATTGTTCTAGCTTTATATGTACTATGCAGACATAAGAGTGGTACTTCTCTCTCAACAACAAAAAAAATTGTATTATTCCTAAGTATGTAGACATTTTTATGCCCTAATTCCCACTTGTGGTTTTTCCTAAAGGTGTGTTCTTTGCTACCCTGTGCAGGACTTTTGCAACAAATGCCCTACAAATAAGGCCTTACTTGACAAGTTAATGCCAATAAAATGTATCCAGTCAAGCTGTATTCTGTCTCATAAGAACAGAATGAGATGAAAAAAGAGATTTGAGCTGAAACAAAAGATTCGTGGCTGCAATTCTCTGTCTATTGTGAACGGCAGACATTAATAACCCTTTTGTTATCAGCAAGTGTCTACATTAAACTAGAGTCACACACGCAGACATATATACATACACACACTTGAGCATGTGGCTTATTATGTGAAATTGCTACAAAGGGAAGATTGGTTGCCTTTATTAGCATTTGCAGACAGTTATAGGAAGAAAATATGGACTTTCAATCCCAGCCATACGTGCACAGGGGTGTGCTCATGACTCCCCGTGTGCACCTATTAAGACAAATGAGGAATGTGCTGTCATGCTGAAACAGAAGCCATGTGTGAGCAAAGACATTCATCAATGCAAATGGAAACAGAACTGACAAATCAACAAACGAAAAAAATAAAATAAATTAAACTGACACGACATTGATGAATAAAATTACAGTTGAAATTATACACCAACCTTTTTGTAACAGTCTATTAATTGGATTAGTTTTCCTTCATTCTGATGACCCTCATTTGAACAGTTCATGTTCAAGTTGAAAGCGCTGCTTGAGGCACACTGGCACACAGCATTTGCATTGAGGCTATAATGACTTTTTCATCGTTACACTCTGATCCTAATTTGAATGGATTGCTGTACATCTGTTAGAGGGTCCACAATCACTTCCAAAGTGTCCTCGAGGAACACAGGATCACTCCTACAACTCTAGGGGAATTGTACTTTGGCTGACCGCTAATGTTTCAAATTTGTGTACTATTTGTGTGTGTTTGTCAGAGAATGCTCTAAAAAAACACACACACAAATTCCAATTATCTAAGATGCAAAAATGAGCCATAAATTAATCTCCAAATCAATGTATAATCTACCATATCCTCTCTGTCAATAAATCAAGCTCACCCTCCCTGCAATTACCCTCCTCTGATCAGGGCAGGCTGCTGGAGGGTGCGTTGAATTATGGCGCTAATAGAGGGGGATGTATCCTGGCCAGCAGGCAGCATGTTTATACCTGGACGGAGCTGCAGATTAATTTGACTATCAATCTAACTAACAGGCAGAGAGAGCGAGAGCGAGTGTGGACACCTGCGCATGCTGAGACAGTCACACACACACACTCATATACACATGAGTGCATGTTTATTTGCTGCGCATGAATGCATGTATTAACCCACAACAAGCTGTGTATGTTTCATTAATAAGCTCATGAATTGCTTCAGCTGATGTGTTTTTTTTTTTTCAGTGTTTAATTAAAGCATTCCCCACCAAAAGGCAACAATCAATATGTTTTTATCAGTTAGATTTTAATGATATTATAAATTAATTCAGAAATTCAATTTTTAAGTCGCAGTTGCCAGAGACATTTATTCATTACAACAGCAATAACAACTGTGAGTCACTCATGACAGCATATTACAACGTGATAAAATGATAAATGTCATTTTAAAGGTTTTGCTGATTTAAAAAAGAGAGCACATGTCATTAAAATGCACCTGAACTTCATTAAAGAATAATTGCACCCTTGATAATTAAATTCACACACAAATCAAACAGCATGTACACATGTCCTCAGAGAGAGACTCATAAGACACTAGACACCTGTCTAAACTCACTAACACATGAAAATCAATCAGAGCAGCAACCACTCAGCCTACGATTTGTGTATCTTTGTATGTTTTTTTCACAGTCAATGCAATATATAAGAGGACAGATCTATATGTGTCACTTGAGTGCTAATATTCTTTCAACCGCAATCCTCGTAGAACCTGAAAGAAATCACAGATCTATGCAGCCCATCATTTAAATGGACAGCATCAGCATCTCAATGCCAGTATGTAGGGTTCAGTATCCTGCCAAAGAACACTTGGACACTTGGACCTTGGACCTCCAACCTTCTGATTAGTGATCAAGCCTCTATACCTGCTGGACGGAAATAAAATGAAGACCTGTCCATCATTGGCACAATACGGAACATTCTAGGTTTGGATTGATTTTACTGTGTAAAAACTAATTGATCATCATGCAGGTTTGTGCAACAACAAAAACACCAAACCACTGAAGACCTTTCTAGAGCACAACAAACTGAAATGTGTCTGAAAAATGTTTAAAAGCATCTGACATTTTATGTGTCTGAAGAGTGTCTTGTTTTTTTTTTTTTTTTTTTTGATGGATTTTAAGAAATCAGCAACATATCTACCTCCTTTACTGTATAGAGTAAAATATCAGAACTGCATTTACATGTTTTTTGAGGTAAATTAAATTGTGAAAACAAACTACAGTCACCTGTAATACAAACTCTTCACACTAAGGATGAAGCCTATACTGACATTATCCAGGCATGTTTACAATACAGTCAGAATAGGTTTAATTACCGTTACTATTTTTTAACATCATGAAAGGACATCATCAACTGTTTGTGTTTATATGAATATCGCAACACCAATCTATCTAGGAAAGTGGGTGAAGGAATGAATGAGGGAAACTTGGTTTGCACAATTGAATAAAACTTCCAAAGTGGAAAACTTAAAAATACCATTTTCATTAAAAATAATAAAAGAGACAAAGCAGCCGTTGGCACTACTCTGAGTTTACACAAGTGTATGTAAACTGTAATGTCATGTGAACAGCTTAGTAGCAATATTGTTTCTTTTGGAATATACACATTTAGAGACTTTAGAAAGTTTTCAGACACCTTCACTTTCAACTTTGTTGTAGATTTAGTTTTAAATGGCAATCCAAACTCAGTAATGACAATGTCTCCTGTTCTGCATCATATTTGCTTTAATTATCCTTGAGATATGTCTTGAGTTTAATTGTGATCCATCTGAGACAAACTGAATTAATTCATCATAGTTCAGAAAGGCACAAACTGTATATGTGAGGAGCTCTAACACACACCTATAAGTTAGATATATTTAGAACCAATAAGCAAAAATTAATAGTTTCTGTGTTTGTGTTTTACACCATTGTTGTTGAGTACTTGGCAGCAAATGTTTAGTAACACCAGATTAACAGCAAAAATTACCCTAGTGACTGCTGTGTTGTAGCAGTTTCCTTTTAATTACAATACTTTATAAATAATTTAATTAAGTAGATTTCTTTAGTAAAATTCACTTTTAAGCACAATGTGAACTAATATAAGTAAGATATTAAAGTAGACATTAACTCAAGGCCCTTACCCATGAAGATTAAGCTGATTAAGATTAAGAAAAATATGCAATATTACAGATGAGTTCATGTGTTTTAGTTATCAAATAAACTTCATCAAATTATCACAAACAATTTGCCACACAATTAAACCTGGAGCCTTCAGTCCCCCCTGAGAGTGTGAAGTATTTGTCCTTTTTGGAACACAGAAAATTAGTGCATCATGAACCATTAAGTTGCTATTTATCTTGTTTCTGCCGGTTATAAAAAAGTTAAGATGTAAAAAACAAACATAAAATGAGGTTTAGTTTGATTTTGAATTGAGGGGTTAAACTTGAGACTGCAGCATCTGAGCTCACCTGGTCAAGGTGACACCACTGACTGTGTTTGTATGTGTGTGAATCATTTAAATGCAGCACTGAGTGGATTTACCTCGAGGCCTGTATTTAAAATTATGTTGTTTTGCTGGTTTGATTTGCTATGAATTTATGTCTTATGGACAGTTCAAGTTCATGCACTTATTCTTACATTTAATGTGTGTATGAGTTAGCACTGTGATCAAGACTTCACTGAACTTCAAAGCAGGCTGTTTATTTCAAGCAGAGATATTATAGAGCTCTGTAGACGTAATTTGCCTCAAAAGAACCCAAAACCTTGCCACCAAAAGATTAATTTGATTGTGTATCTCAGCACTATAAATGCAGCCTCACAAAATTCATCTGCCCATTCATATTATGCAACAATGTCAAACCTACTCACTAAGCAATGGTGTTAATTAAGGTGAAATGGAAGTTGGTATATGTCAGTAAGATAATTGGCAATTTAGAACTGTTGTGCTCTGCAGTAACTGAAATGATTGAAAGGGTTTTAGTTGTGGTCTTTGGGACCAAGGGTACTGCTGGATTTCAATCATGCATCCTACCATAGTGTTGCCCCAGGTGTAACATATTCAAGGTTACATAACTGATATAAGTGACAAGGTGAAACATATACGTACTGTATAGCGCTATGGCTAATAGGATCATTTTGATGTTTGCATAATGAAAAACAGTTTGTTGACCACAGAGGCTCTTTGGTCTGATGCATACCGTAGGTTTGCCTTCTCATCAACCTGCTGTTGTTGCATTTTATCACTATTAAAAACACTACACTGAACACTTTGGCACACTTAATGTTGACAATGTTGTAGTTTTATATAGTCCTCACCAAAGTTTTGATGCTTTAAGATGTTTTCAGTATTTTGAAGTAATAGCAAACTGCACAGTAATACTAGGAATTCCAACCCATATTGAATGGTTCAGCACTTCCAGTGTGTCCAGTACAGAAGGTTGCCCTTTATATAACGAGGCATAAAGCAAGGATTTTGAAGTCAGGCTGGTGGATGAGTTTATCAGATGTTTTTGAAGGTTACCATAGATTTTGCCTTTACAGAACTTTGGCTAAAAAGTCTTTTCTATTACCATATATCTTTATGTACTTCGGCCATATCCAAACCAGTCTTTCCACTAATCCACATAAATACTCTTTAACCATTAATTGGTATTATTAGCTAGAACCTACAAATTTTTGGTGTTAGAGTTTCAGAGAATTACGCAACATTTTAGCGTTGTCTGGAAATAAAATGAGAGAGTCAGGTATGCAGATAGATTTCTGACCATAGTGTGAGTGGTTTGAGTTTCTCCTTCACTTGACTTTGCTTTTCTGTTTTAGCAATTTATTACTATTCAATGCACAACAATTCTGGCACACTCACTGTTGCCATTTCAAACCATGCCAATTTCTAATACCGCAATCACTGTCAGTATTGGTCACAGCCTTAAAAACTTTTCAGACAACAATTTGATGGTCAGACATACAGGGAACATATGCACAATCAGAAACAGCAAATGTACATACTAGCATATGAATTAGTTTGCAGAAGTAGCTACGAATTATAAAAAAGAAATGGAAGGAAATGTGACTGAAGGCAAAAGAGAAGAGATATGGTCAGTCAAAACATCACTTCTTCAACACTGGGTGAAATTCTTGGTCTTCATCTCTTTTTGATTTGATGTGGTCAAATTATCATTGTAATGATACCTAACTTTATCCATCCTTCTTGACAGATGACACTATCTTCAGCTCAGTCCTTACATCACTCTCCAACAAAATCTACATGATATCTGTGCATTGTGACTGATAACCAGCTAAGTCCCACTGACAATGTTGCATCTGACCCTGGTCATATGCTGTAAAATCTCTGTAAATGGTTGAAAATGCCACAGCATATCTTTTTTCAACATTTTTATTTGCTCTCAACCGATTGCTGTTGCTGCTACAATGTTTAAGTCATAAATGCTCCCTTAGAGTGACCAACTCCTTTATTCAGGTTTATTCCCCTTCTCATCCAGCGTTTTTTGAATGCAAATCAACTAAACCCAATATCACTGGCAGTGAAGAAATTTACCAAACTCAATATAGTCAGGGAAAATTTCTACTATAAAAATAACGTGAAGACTTGCCTCTTCTGAGAGTAGTCCCCCAAGGTGTACTTCTTTAAAATCTAAAAGCACGTATTTACTAACATTTATGATTTCAGGCTTTTGCAATGTTATGAAACTTGTGTTGTGGCACTTATTCTTGAAGGCTTGAATTCTATGTCTTAGATTGTACTGCTATTTTGGCCAAATGTGTCTAATAAATATAGTATGAGTATAGACTATGTTTTCAATGAACAAGTAAAACACTGATCCCTGTCTTCATGAAAGACACTTAATGATAGGTTGTGGATGTTGTGAGTATCAAACTGCCACCTTTTCTATGTAGACCACTCTGACACACAGCTTGCTTGTTGTTCAGACCTCCAGCTCTCTCCTCCTTTTTCCTCTGTTTTTGTCCTTTCCTCCATACCTCTACCAAGTCAGATCACATTTCAGAACACCTTAAAACCCCTTGAACATCAAAGTGTCAAAGGCGAGCCTACTTTTCTTCTACTTTTTTTTTTTTTTTTCAAAAGACTGTCCAGGGCAGCAGGCACTGGCACATGTTGGCCCACACTGGCAAGAGAGTCATAGCAACTCAGTGGCTGCCAAGTCATAGAGGACTGCCAAAGAAACTTCAAATGACTGCTTTCTCCTTCTCTGCTACTATCTCACTCTCCCCTACTCACTATTTTATTGCCATTGTCTGTTTCTTTTCCACTCTCTCTCTCTTTATCTCTTTGTCTCTTCTGCTTTCCACTTGCAGTCTTTATCTCCTGCTCTGAGTCTGTTCATCTGATGAAGAGAAAGGTTAAACATTTGGCTGGCATTAGAAAACACCCTTGTGACAACTATGCGTGTGTTTTTTTGTGAGAAAGTGTCCAAAGAGAGTGGATTTACCCTCTAATGCAAAGAGAGACAGGTGGCTCAGCTCACTATAAATACCACAGGGGAATAGCTGAGCGATAAAGAAAAGGAGAGGAAAAGTGTGTTCATCTACAGGAGAAAAATAGGAAATGAGAACTGAGCCTTTCATTTGACTTCATCAGCAATGCTAAAAAGGAAAGGTTGCTTTGTAGAATTTCAGTAGGAAAAAAACGCACTTTGTTTTGGAGAGTCCTTAACTCTAACCTTAATCATACATTTCTCATGCAAGTAGTCATTATACCACTTAACAAGAATGTGTCATATCAAAACAGTAAATTGGTGGTTTTTCAGTGCTTGCCAAGTACTCTCAGAAGTGTTTTCTGATCCACCATGATGATGTTTAGGCAACTCAAACTACTTGGTGAATGTCTAGATCAAAAGAAATCAGCAATGTCGATTGAGGGAAACTTGGGGCAAATACTGTTTTCCAATGCAAGTGTCCACAGTTCTCATGCTGAACCAACCATCTTAAACTCTTAGAGTGTTATGTAGATGTATAACCGTGTTTTACTCAGATGCAGTAATCACTTCAATTGAACAAACATTCCCTGTTGACACAATTCAGATAGCAGTTATATTTGCCACCACTACCTAACTAATCAAACAAGTTGTTCAAATTTTATATACATTTTTACAGCAGAGAACTGGGTTGGATAGCTCAGAAACTGAAGCCAGTTCTTGCTCACTGTCATGAGATTTGTGTATGACCTGTAATCAAAGATTAACACAACATGCTGCTCAGAGTGTTCATACACCATCACAAAATACCACCCCTAAAGCAGTGGGAGACATCGTTTTGGCACCAAGAACAATACTACTCCACTTAATCTCTAAACTATCAATTATTTAACTATCTTAAGTATTGAAAATCAACACAGACCCTAAGTTCCTGGGCTATTGGAAAACGGTCTTTGTTATTTTAAATGATTTTAACAAATAATAAATGCTGTTGTTTTTTCTGATGGGACAGCCCAAGCAGCCAGACGGTAAACATTGTTCATGGCTGAGTTGGCCAGGCAAACTATCCAGCCTAACAACCAATCAAATAGTTAACCATGTAGTCAAACATCCAGATACCCAACCACCTTAATCATTCCACAAACAAACCAGCCAATCTGCCTGCATCTCTGCCAACAAACCAACTAGCCACTGGCCCTAGCTAGCTGATCATTCTGCCAACATGTCAACCGAATGAAACAACCACCCACCCAATCAACCAGCCAGCCAACCCATTCACAGACTCACTGTACTGCAGGCTAGCCAATCTTTCATTTTTCCACATAGAAAACATGTAATATTTCCATTAGATGTGATGATGGCTGAAGTGAGGGCAAAGTCACAGACATGAAATCCCTCATCTTATGCTACCTTGTTCACTATCTAACACTCATTATTTGTTCTCTCAGTCTTTCTATCACTTTGTCCTCCGCCTTTCTCATCCATCATCCTCTTCTTTCTCTTTCGCTCTCTTTGGGTGTTTGTGTGTGAGTGTGAGTACATCTGCTGTTTGATACCTTTTCTGACAGAATCTCACTGAAATCCAAGTGTTGCAGGATAGAGGTTTGGTACAAAGTCATTCTCATAGCCTCAAAAGTAAACTGAGATCTCTCACTCAGAATTAAATTGACACAAAGTGATATGTGTGTGTATGTGGAAGCATGTGTGTGTGTGTCTGCTGGTATCCTAATCATTGCAGGTGTATAGAAGGTCTTGGGCAGTCACAGCATGGTGTCTCCCCCCACTGAGGTCCATATACCTGCAGAGAAAATGGATTTTTGCTTTTCTTTTCTTTTCTGCTCATTCCTGCATCTCTCTTTTTCACTTTTCCTTTTTCTCTCTATCAGCCGCCCTCTGTTTTCCTCTCCATCTATTTACCCTCTCTCCCCATCCCTTCAATTTAACTACTTTCTCCTTGACTTTCTCTTTACCCTCTCCTTTTCTCTCATTTTCCCACCTACCTGCTTTCTTTTGCCTTCTCCCCATGCATCTCCCTTTCTCTGTACCTCATATTGTAGACAATGTTATTTTCCAGTTATTGTCTCCCGAGAAGGCATGTCACTCAACCTGCATTGCTTGTTCACCTTTGGTTTTTATAAAAAGTGTCTCCAGGTTGTACTCCCAACAAACTCACACACAACAATAGACACAAGGGATCTGCAGCATTTGAAAATGAACAAGCAGCCATAATGGCTTGACCCAGAGTTGCCACATTTTTTATTGAATATAATACCATGGGATTATTATAATTCAAAGGCAGGCAAGATGAGTATTAGAAAATGCAGATCCAACCACAGTGAATCAAAATTCATACATAAGGCCTAAACAGCACCCATGTAAGTTTTATGTGTAGTCATATTTTCTAGCCACCTTACCTTATACATTTAGATCCAGTATTTGCTCTGTTGTGGTCTCTACCAACTACTGACTGAAATATATGCCTCTATAGCTGTTATGTATTCCACTATGATAACCAGCTAGCATTTTCTGCTGAAATTAATTCAAGCAGGACAGTGATGAGCCAAATAAAAAAGAAAAGTTGCAGGATGTGTGGCTAAATGATGAGCTAAAACTTACAATAAAACTCTTTATGGCCAAAAAATTTGAACCATTTTTGTATTTTATTACTGTCATCAGTGTTAAGGAAAAATCTCAGTAAAAAACAATTACAATTGCAACAGTTTAATCTAAACAACTAATTGAAAAATGAAAAATTGTAAATAGCGGCTAAAAAGCTACAACATGCAAACACCACATTGTAGTGAGGCTTAACAACTAATTATAGCTCAATACTTGTTCACATAGATTTTTTAATTACATTTTATGAGGACACACTTTGTGATATTTATCTGTGAAAGGTGCTATATAAATAAAATGTACTTAAATTGAATATTTAAACAGAAACAAAACAATGGTATTTGATGGCCATTTGTTTGTCTCTAATGCAGATAGGTAGCTAGTTATGGGGGAGGTGATCTGGCAACAAAGGTCTGATTGCTCAATGTTCCTCTAACAGGTGGAAACATGGCACAGAGAGAATGACCATAGTAACAGATTCAAAATCACTTAACAAACTGGAGTTGTGGATAGTGATTTGTCTAGAAACTCAAAATGTATCAAATGTATTGCTATTTCCAAAAAGTTCCAAAAAGGACAGTAGCTTTATTAGTCTTTTATTTACACTGATTTTCTTGGTTATAACAAAGAGAAGGCAGGATATCTGAGCACTTCAGGAGTTTGTTGGTGACCTCAGACAGAATCAGATATATTATTTGCCAACAGCTACAAAACTGGGCAGACCTAGAGCATACCACATGAATCAAAAAAGGCTGGGTCTTTGTGTAGTTTGCCATGAAAAGATTCACTGCTCAGTGTAAATTTATTCTATTTTGCCTTGGGTCAGTCGAGGTCTATCACATATTTAAGAATTAGGATTAGATTTTTCACCCTAAAATTTCAACAATCAAAAACATCTTCTCGCAGCCAGCAGAAGCAAGCCTCTCGAACCAAGCTCAGCTCTCATACATTGAGAAACCACAAATAATGGCATGCATGGACAAACAAAGTGAATTAAACAAAGAGAGAAACCAGAGAGAGTAATAAAGCAAAGTAATAAAAGAAGACAGAAAAGGAAACAATAAAAAAGAAAAGAAAGGTCTGTAGAAAGGCTCATCATTTTCCCCTTGACCCTGTCTGTCACAGCTGGTAAATCCACCAGAGATGATATAGACGTCTTATCACAGACACATCTATCACCTTGACAGTTGTAAGGCTTGGACAGGTGGATGGATGGATGGATGGATGGATTAGTGGGTAGTAGATGGATGGCTATAGATGATACATAAATGGACAGGGTAACAGGGTAAGTGAATGCACAGCAGGGACTAGAGGCCAATGAAGATGTCGGTGATAACAATAAAGAATGAAAACAAAAAGCCACAATGTCACTATAGCTTCTATCTTTGGGAAATGAGCCTTTATATATAGACAGTTTAGACCCAGATAGACCCATCATCACATCACATTTATTGATAATCATCTGTTGGCTCTGGTCAGCTAATATGACCAATGAGAAATGGCAGCAAGTAGTCGTCATAATGTGAAATGAAACATGAAGCAAGGCCCTGCAGGTAGTGACAAACTGTGCAGCATGAAGAAATATAAAGGGTTGTGATATTTATCATTCAAATATACTAGACACTGTTTAAGATTTGTTATATTACAAAACCTCAAAGACAATGTTGTTTTCTACAAAAATTTCTGTCCCTATAATAAACCGTGTCAATCTGTTTCTGTTTTCTTCAAGGGACACTGAACATTTTGCAAGGACTGCTTTGCAAATCAAGCAGTTTAAGTCACAAAAACAATCTTTTGTGCTGACGTCCAAAAAGCTCTCAGCCATTCCCGATTGTTTTCCACCCACTACAAAGACATAGTTTGGAAATCCATCTATCAGCCCTATCTCTTAGAAATTATGCGTCTGTACAACCAAACCACAAGAACAAATTGCTGGCTGAATTATGTTCAAAGACAATGCAGTTCCTGATTAAATGAAGAGCAAGATTTATTAACGTTACCAGAGTCACCAGAAGGTGGCTCGGGTGGCTGGTGAGTGTACAACTGTCACAGCAGAGACACAGCTGTTTGCATGCAGAGTCCCATCCATGGTCAGGTTTAGGAAACCAATGCACTTTTCTTACTTGGCTTTTTTTTTTTTTTTTTTTTGCCATAAACTTCTTTTACCATATCACCAATACAAGTGGATACTGTGCCGTAAGATCAGATATTTTGGCAAAAAACAAATAACTTATCCTTGATGTGTTAACAGAAACTGTAATCTTGTCACAACTGTAATAGCAATTTCTGGCAGTGTAGACAAGACAAAAGCCTTCTTGCCCCCCCTGACTTTTTTGTATTTATATCTATTCTTTACATTGTTTTTCTGTTACATTGTTTGTCTTCTGCAAATCATGCAATCAGAAGTGTGAGAATAAAATAACATCTTGGAAAGTTGAAATTTCAGAGAAAAGATTCACACTACTCTGGCCACGTGTGGGTATAAATGATAAAATAAAAATAAAAATAAGTGCTTGGTTACATCTTTATATACAACATCCGTTTTTTTTTACAAAGGGTAATTGTTAGTGTGACTAAGATCAATCTGTTTCAGTCTGATCAATTGATGTTTTTATTTCCCTACATAAATTAGACATCACCTCATATCATTCAGAAGTCTGAAGCCTGAAGGAAGGAGGTGGAAAAGTGACTTTTATCTCAGGGTCCAAATAACAGTGGACTCTACAATAGCAACACCAATATAGATCAGAACAAGGGTAATGAACACATTTATGTAACAGTGTATTCTCCCTGTGGCTTTCAGAGCATTGTAACACATTGCAGACACAGCCTTCTAGTAATGTAATATTATCCAGTTGGTGGCTCCCCACTAGGATAGGAGGTGCTGTTCCTCTGTATGTGTGTGTGTTAATAAGAGACCCTGAGACAATGACAGACACCAAGCCCTAATTAGGTTGTCATGCTGAGAGAGCGAGGAAAGACAGAAAAAGAGAGAGAGAGAGAGAGAGAGAGAGTGGGGGTGGGGTAGGGGGGCTTATTAAGGAGGATAGGTGTCAAGCTCAGGCAGGAAAAAGAGGTGGGATGAGAGCAGAGGAGGGTGAGGTTGAGGGGGAGGTTGATGAAGGGCAGCAAAGACAGGGTGAAACCGGAGGAGAGAGAGAATAGGAGGAAGATAGAACGGGATCAGGATGCATAGAGAAGAAAAACAGGAGGTGAAGGAAAAAGAGAAGTAGAGGATGGAGGCAGCTGGTGAGATGAAGGCAGAGCAGATTAGATGTAGGAGGAAAAACGAGTAGGAGGGAGTGGGTGATGGGGAAGAGCGGGTGGAGAGGGAAAGAAACAGGAGATGCTGAAGTGGTGAAAGATTCAGGTGCAGAGAAGGAAGACAAACACGATCAAGTAGAGAAGTGATATGGTGAATTACGGCACAGAACACGAGGAGAGCAGTAGATCGAGTGAAACATATCACTCTCTTTGGTTAAAGAATGATATTCCTAACAGAGGCACCATGCTGACCATGGTAATTATGAAGATGTGGCAACATTACAACAACAAGCTTTGTTAGGGGAAGAGACAAAAGTGGTCAGACCATCAGACAGGTTGTAAACAACCTGAAAATAAACCTCTATATTTAGAGAAGAAGCCAGCAGTGGATGTTGTTAAAATCTCATACTGCACAAGAAAACTGTGTATTCACTTACAATTTGTTTTGGGGGCTTGTGTTTCTCACTCTGCTGGACTCCTTTTTAGCAACATTGTTCAGATCTCAGTAAACAGCACACTACAGTTTTTCATGGTCACTGAATGCTTCTTGGTTTTGATTAGTTCTGGCAGGTGAAGATTTTATGTTAGGAAGAGTTCCAACCAATGAAAGTTCCTCTTTTTTCAATAAAAGTCTTTTTACACTGGGATGCTTTTGGGGGTTGGCTCTCCAAGGCAGACAGAACCAAAATGAATCAAGAATAACTCCATAAAAATCAGGTCCATATGCATAGTCTCTATGGATAGGTAAGATAATGTAGTCTCAGTGTCAGTAACATTGTGACTATGACTATGACTGACTGTAATTGTAATAAACCAAAAAGAAAAAATGTACAATTTTTGTAAGCCTATTTTTTTCCAATTCAAAATTGAATATTGCCACAACAATCCATAAATGTGTCTATGCATATAGAGGCCAGTGACCTCATTCAACAATGCCCTGGCTAAAACTATACCAAAGTAAATACAATTTCTGCAAACCACACAGATACTGCAGAGCACAGCACCGGGCAAAACCACAGTTTACTACATTTATATTATATTTATATTATATTACAGACTTAATAGTTTTCAATTTCAATTTCAATTAGGTAACATAATGGTGACTCCATCAAGATCTAAATAAAGTGATATTTGATCAAGAGGAGTGGAAAACCAAATCATCTATACCAAAGAAATGATTTGTTGGAAATGTAGCATTAATTCTGAGCAATATTAAACCTACGAATACAAAGATGATTTCTGCTGTGGTCTACATTTAGTAATGTTCCATGAACAGAAATAAAATGAAACGTTTTGATTTTTTAACTCAGGTCTTCATCTCATAATTGCTTTGTTTTCTCATTTTTGGTTATGTTAACTCAGTACTCCAGAGACACATAACAGTGTCTATCAGATTATACAGAGCAAGACACTTGAATAAAGTTTTGAACAAACTTCAGTTTTACATTTATCATTTAACACTGACTAGACATACGCAGATCAAATAGCCAGGATGAAAAACAAGTGCCAACAAAGGGTTACTCAAAAGGGAATCAATATCTACTTTTTACACATGTGCAAAAGGGCATGTTTTAACTCGGGTCATTATGCACCCACACATTGTCAACCCTGTTCTGGCCTACAAAGCCAAACAAAACGTTACACACAAGTTCATCACTACCACCACCACAAAGACACGACACATCCCAAAAGAACCACACAGGACTAAGGCCAAATGCTGCTGCAGTGCCAACAAGCATCTTGTACATATTCAATTTACCAAACTGGCAGCAATCCACATAACTGGCAAGCCAAACACAAACACACACACACACACACACACACACACACACACACACACACACACACACACACACACACACACACTCCTTGACACAAGAGAAATATTTTGATATTCAGAACAGGGGCGATACAGTGATGTGCAGTAAACTGTTGGACTGTCCCAGCGTGATACTGATGTTCCTGGTGAATATCACACAATTACAGTGATGACATAGTAATATCTCAGAAATAGCTATGATTTGTGTTTTGAAGTATTGAGTACTGAGGGCATTTTTGAGGCATTGAGGGATTTTTCATTTTACTCAAAATGAAATCTGAGCAGTTTTATAACAAAACCTCAAATTCCTTTTATTCAAACATCTCTACTTTTTTGTAGCCCATGCGATGTAAATGGGCCACCTGGGCAGAGCCAGAACACACAGTCAGAAATGTAGTCCACAGTAGCTCCCATATGATGGAACCAACAGTGCTGAGACAAATCCAGGAGCACTGCTGCAGGTCAAAGTTGGGACAAAAATATTTTGTTTTCATGGTAGTAAAATTCTTCCTGTTGGTTGTTTAGTCTTCTAAAGCTGCCATGTTGGCGCTGTAAGTGCAGCCTCAAAATAAAGTCTGTGTTTTGTTCAGTGCGCTTTGACCTAGCTGCTATCTGGGGAGAGGAGCAGTATTTATGTGATATACTCGAAGTGTTATCAACAAAGCAGCCGGCTGAACCAGAAATAATCCTAAATCTCGCTGCCTTGGAGAATCTAGGTTGTACACCAAAATCTGTTTTTAGTCACATTACATCAGGGTTGATTCATGGCAGTGCCAAATTAGTGGTCAAAATGGACTCAGAAATGGCCTTTTTTTAGATTTATGCAAAGGTTACCTCAGCACGCAGGTGTAGAATCCATTGTCTTCCATTTCAGCAGATCGGAACCAGATGGAGTCATCTTCTTTGCTTAGCCTGTGGCCTGAGAAAATGATGGGCTCCTAAAGGACAAAATACAAAAATATAATCTACAGAGCTGGAAAAAAAGTGGATCATGTTTTATTAAAGCACCCAAGACCACACTATGATTTATCAGTCCCTGTAGTTTCTGTGTATTAGCTATTACTCAGCCTGGCACAAACAAGTGCAAAGAAAGTGAATAGTTATAAGACACTGTCAGTCATATGTGACTTTTCTAGAAGCAAAAAAAAATAAAATCTGAAAATCTGGAAAACCATTGTCAGAAGCTTGTAATGGATAAATTTCCAAGAATCAAAAGCTTCATACAATTCCAAGAGTACAGAGTTGCTTGAATTAAATATCCAGATTAACATACTGTAGCATGTCTTCTTTCTGAATTCAGCTTCCAACACTGAAGCCATAAAATAGACTCAGGAATAAAATAAAAGAGCAGGATAAAGCACCAATCACAGTCCTGCACCAAAAATAATCCCCTGCAGACTAAATTATTGTTTTCCCTATTAACCATTGTTTGTTTCTTTAAAAAACTTTTGTTTTGCATGTGTATATATATATATATATGGTGATTCAATGTTTATTTGTTACCATATTTATAAACCCTTTTCTGTTAAATCTTCTCATGGGTTTTTACTTTGCAGTCCTAATGAAACTAATTATATTAACAATTGAGAGAAATTCATTTTTAATTATGGGAATACTAATGTTCAGAATATAAAAAAGATGTCAATGATTAGACTGATTAATTTAAGTTTTGTTTACAGTACAAATAACCCCTTCACACCTTCAAATAGAAATACAAATGCAAAACATTTAAATTACAATTTACTCCCTGTACATTGTCATTTCATAGAAAAAAAATTTAATTTTCATTCATTCATGTCACTTTCCATTTCCATACACTCAGCTAATCACGTGTAATTCAGAGCATCTTACCTCTGCATCTCCTTTGTTCTTGTACCAGATGAGGCGAAGCTTGGCATTGGTGGCCATGGTGTAGTTGGTTCTGATGTAGCTGTAGAACAAGGCACATTTAACCCGAACAGGTTCACCCGCCAGAACATGGTACTCCTTCAGATCCACTGACCAGTCGATACAGCCATCAACTGTAAGGAGGAAAGCAAAGACAGAGAGGGAAACGCTGAGAATGTGCTGATAGATGAACAGTGTGTGTGTGTATAAAAGCAACATTGATGTAAACAGGGAACAATGTTACAAACTCCAATAAGTTTGGGTGTGAAACTTAAGCAGTCATCAAAAGTATTTTTATAAGACTTTATAGAAGATATAAAGGTGTTTGGGTGCTGTACAGGAAAAAAAAATGCTTGACAGAGAGAAAGAATTACAGAAAGAAGATGTGAGAGAGGCAGAAAGAGAGAGTGTGTGACTGACAGGAAGAGAATTTTATCTTGTTTGTGTGGCAATATTGTTCTTTACTTTCAAAGCAATAAAAGATTGAATATGAATTGGAAAGTGTGTTTGGGAGGTGACGATAGAGCACAAGATTAAAAAAGATACACAGCCAGAATATTTTCAGATGTGTTGAAGGCATAAGCAGAGGGAATAAGAGATTTTTTAAAGATGCATATATGAACTGTAATTGAACATCTGATCAAGTAAAATCTAATTTAAACTCTGTTTCATCCATTTAGGGTATGTTGTTTTTCCCCTACAGCTTGAAACTAAAAGACAGGAAAAGAGCTGGAGCAAAACGATTCTGTGCAGATTCTGTAGAGACATAAAAGAAGAAGAAGAAGAGGTCAAGACCAAAATGAAATGAGAGAAAAGAAGAATAGGAAGTGTGCAGAGGCGATATCAGGGTGAGACTGGGTCAACTGGAACGAACAGAAAACAAGTTGTAGATGAAAGACAAGCAGGAGCTTGTCAGACCTGGAGGTCAGGACGGAAAATGACAAGGAGTTCTCCCAAATGGACCCCCCACTCCTCCCCACATACACTCACAATCTCCCTCTCCTTTCCTTTTCTTTCCTTTGTCTCTTTTTTCACCTCTGGGTTTTTTTTTTCAATCACAGTCTGGAGTTTCTGATAGATGTACTCTGTTTTAACTGCAGCCACAAGGCCTTCCCTCTGAATTACAGCATGTACTCTGCAGCACTGAGGCCCCTGGAAGTGAAAACGCATCCTCAGCCTCGCACGCTCATTGTTTGCCTTGTGCTTGTTTATTATGCAACACTGGCGATAACCAGTGTGCAGATTAGGGATGTAAATAAATAAATGATTTGGATATGGGCAGATAATACGCTGTGAATAGAAATAAGGAGCATCGACTCAGGGAAAATGGAAACACAGACGTCATACACGGATTGCTCACTCACAGCAGTGTTATCCAGGAGTTATCCACGGAGAATAAATGGACATAAATCACAGAAGAAATCAGCAGCGATGCTGCGTGTGGTCAACAAACCACAGTTTTTCAGAATACATCGTGAATCCGTTAACAAATTCTAACTACTTCCAGCCAGTTCTGCTATAAATTAGAATCAGTTCAGCTGCAGAATGTACACATCTCAAGACTGTAGCTTTATCGCCACATCCTCACTAAAGTGCGCAGTCAAAAGTCAGGCAATTAACACAGGATGTGGACTGACACCACGGTAACCACTGTAAATCAATGTAAACATGTTTTAGCACTCGGTAAAATGCCAAAGTGTAATTTGTGTTGAGTTAAGTCACCACCTTAAGATTTAAAGACTTCATTTTCATGAGTCTGCGACACAAATTTACAGCCACACCATTAATTAGTTACATGTATAGATTTAGCAATATGCATTAAGTCATACAGGGGAGATTTAGTGTCACTGTACACACACACACACACACACACACACACACACACACACACACACCTAAACAGATTTACTGTATACACAATATTTAACGGAAGTCATTTAATCATTGACAGAGTTGCCAGATTTTCTGCAGTCATGAAAAATACAGTGTATATGTCTTAAACACATGTGTATGAGAGAGAGGTGTGTATAAGTGTGTATGTATGTGTTAAAAAGTAAGTAATGAATAGGTCTCCCTGACTTGGTGGTTGTAAATTAAAGTGATTGAGGGTTCGGTCCAGTCAACACACACACCCCTACATTTGCATACATAGACACACAAACACACACACACATGTTTGTTTCCATGCCTTGTAGGGACATTTCATTGACTTCCATTCACTTCCTGGAGATTTTCCTGGAACCCTAGAGATCCAATTTATTGGTACCACTTGTCTAACCTTTATCTAAACCTGAACCTAACCTTAACCAAACCTTAAGTCATGTCTTCACCTTCATTTTTTTGTTTTTTTACATCATGGGGACCTGCTTTTTATCCCCACAAGGGAGACAGGTCCCCACAATGTGAGTGTGTAAACAAGTAAGTCCCCGCAATGTAGGAAAAACCACATACACACACACACCTACATATGCATACATAGACATATACACACAAATGTACTCAGGGCATCATATTAATAGAAAATCACATTAGTTTGGTTTACTGGACTAATACATTTTTTTTTTGAAAATGGTGAACACAAAGTCTTTCACACACACACACACACACACACACACACGCACGCACGCACGCACGCACAGACACGCACACACACTCTAAAACAACAGGCCAATATGTAGCTGTAGGTCACAACCAAAACAAATTCACAACAATTCATTCATCACTGCTTCTATATTTGTGACTTAATCTTTGCTTGTGAGTGTGTGTGTGTGCATAAATGGGCATGTGTTTGTAATCCTGCAGTTTGCGCATGCGTGTGTATACAGGAGAGTGCAGCTGTGTATGTCTGTGGACCTATTAAATGTGTGGGCGAGGTGTTAGCATGGTTAGCTGATATATCATTCCCGTAACCTCTATCTGCATGTGTATGCTCCCAAACGGCAGCATGAAAATAACCTTGGATAAATGGCAAAGTTTCACAGTTCAGAAAAGTGCAGGGACTTTTTCCAAAACAACACAAACACAATTAGCCTTGCATTGGGATATTTGTAGAATACACGGGCGAGGGAAATGTAGGGAGATTTTTGTTAGGGACATTTTACTTTGTTAATTTAATGGTCTTTAATGGTCTAATTCAACTCAGTGAAGTAGAAGTTGGGCAACACTTTCTACAGGTTTGGGTCTGCATCCATGAGTGACCTGTGTTGGACTAGCGAGGCTGAATGTAATGGTTTATTGACATTAGGTGAGTCATCAGTAGAGTAATACTTCTTTCAGTCTGATGCAGATGTTTCAGGGATCTGCTTCAGGCATGACTTTCACTACCAGATTTCAGAGTATGACATACTCACTTGGTTTCACTGTTGTTCTGTTATGGTTGTTATGTCAATAAATCAAATAGTGGAAACTCACACTGTGCTGTAGGCTGAAGCCATCGGGTTCACAGTGTTTTATTTTATGTTTAAACAATTAATCAGTGACTGTAGTAGTTACTCTTTACTGCAGATCATCCATAATAGTGTTGAAATAAGGCTGTGCCCAATGCCCATTCACAGATTTGTTTCTCCTGCAGGCTTGTTCTTGTTTCTTCCTGTGACTAAAAGACAGTTCAACTTATAACTTTAATTTAATGGATGTTTAATTAATGTATGCTGAGAAGCAACATTAGTTGATAAATCATACTTGAGAACAAAAATACAACTTTATATTTGGCTGTATACCTAACTATTTAGTAGCTCATGTTATCCCAATTGTACATTAATTGCTTTCTTACTACTTCTACACCGCTTGTTGAACAGATGGCGACCACTTGGGAAAATGTACACAGAAAAATGATTGAAAAAAAAAAAAAAAAAAATCTTTCAAGTGTCGGAGATTTAAAGATTTAAATCTTCAATAAAACACTTTTATGATTTGAACCCAACAACAGAATGAATTTTCCTCAAATTAATGTAATATTCAAAAAGACAATTTCAGATGCAAAAAAAAAAAAATCAGTTTCTCAAGAGGACATTTCCAGTCTGTTGACAATGATAGAACTACAGCAATTATGTCAATCCACTTACACAGTCGTTTTAACATTTTCTTTATATATTTCAAATTCAAATCACTCATATTCCTTTATTAACATAATTGAGGGGGGATTCAAAAACCCTCTGTTTTCTTTCTAGGTGCTAACAACCTATCTTTGTTCATTTGAGTTCTCATTGGTTTCCTTGCTTCAAATTGTCTGATCATCCTTTGGGGTCCTCAATAGAAGTAGCACAGCTCGTTCTCTTTCACTCTCTATAGACTATTTGTCTAGACACAGAAGACACTGAATTAAAACTGTCAGAAATTTTGACTGTAATCATCATTTCCCACTGGGAAACTTTCTCATGATTATTGTTTTTCTTGATGCTTCATGCAAGTGGAGGTGGTGGAGGCTGTTGCTGACTATATCTGGTATTTCCCTGGTGTCATAACACACAACCAAGTTGGAAGTAATGCCTCTTGGAATAGAACCTGACTGCTGTGTTTTCAGCACTCAGACTCAGACTTGTTCTCAGTGTGTGTCGCTGTCCATGGTGCTGATATTCATATCACATACAGTTAGGATATGATATTCAGCAGAGGGAAGCTGACAGCAGAGTCTAACTGAAAATCAATGTTGTTAATGCTCTAGAGTGTGTGAGTGGTATATAAAATATTTCATATTTAACAATGAATGGCATGATTATGTTTTTATATCAATGGCTTTATTATTACACAGTGTTTAATGTTGTCATGTCTGTCCTGAGTGAAGCAATTTATTGTACCAGTAGTAACAAAATGAATACAGTTAAAATTAAATACAGTGTTTGTTAGTGTTTCTGATCAAAGGGTTAAAGTGGTCTGTTTTGCTGAGGTTCAGTTTTGTGATGTGTTGTTCCTTTAAGGTCAAAAGTTCAATTAATCTATCCATACCCTCTATGAAAAGAACAATGTAACAGCCATGATGAAGGTGGACTATACTCACAGTGGTTCGCTCATATCGACTACTGTGATATTGAACCTAATAAACATATACAGTACCTTTTGTCATATGTGATAGATGGACGAGTGAGTTATGTAGTGTGCGCATGGTGCACCATATTTAGTTCAGGCCTGTCACTCAAACATAAAGCCCTTCAGAGCCTCCAGCCTGTCCACATGCCTCCCACAATCCCCTGCAATATCGCTACAGCTGCTGCCATAATAATAGCTTGACCTGACCCACATGATAGGGGTACAGGTAATGATCCCAACATTCACAAAGAGGCACACACACATGCACACACAAGCAAAAGAGAAATAGAGTCTCCCTCTCTTTCTTTCCATGTCCCTCACACACAAACACTCATGCTGAAAAGGGAGCACAGTTTAAAACACACACACACACACACACACATATACACAAGTCTATCACCAGTGCAGGGCAATTTAAACCCAGGTTGAGAGGGAAAGGAATAGAAAGAAAAAAAAACAGGAAAGGCGAGAGATTAGAATGAGCGATAGAGAGAGAGTGAGAGTGAGAGAGTGTGTGTGTGTGTGTGAGAGAGAGAGAGAGAGAGAGAGAGAGACCCACCATTTGGCCCAATGGTTTGTGCTGATGTTCAATTTCAGCACACACCTGACTTGATGGTACTTCTTTGCTCTGAAAACATTTTATGAGAATAGGCTTTAGCCTAGATAGACCTTTATATATGTGGTGAGAGGATATACTGTGTGCACTGTGCCTGTGTATGTGTGAGTGTGTGCGTGTGTGTGTGAGGAGAGTGAGGAGAGGTGTGACAAAGAGAAAGACAGAGTGAGTTTGCCATTTTCAAAATGACTCCTTAAAATGAGTTGCACTTTTGCACAAACCAGTGGAATCCATGCCACACAAACACACACACACACACACACACACACACACACACACACACACACACACACACAAAAGCAATCTATTTTGTGAGCTGCATGAATATGGTAATGCATGTGTGGGTTATGGCCTTCATTCATTGCTATCGCGTTACAACAGCATCTATCAGCAGACACAGAAATACACACCATATGCACACAAACACACATGCAACCAACACTCTCAATAAAAGGCTCAACCTCATATTAACACAAATGTGCACATACACAAGCTTCAAGACTGAATAAATGGAGTTGACCACAAGCTGCCCTTTGTCTAATACTACCAAACACACTGAAATATATTCACCACTCTCACATGAGAACACACTCAAACTCACACACACACACACACACACACACACACACACACACAGACACACAACAAAGTTATATCACTTCCAAGCACCTTTGACTTTTATTAAAGCTGCTGCAACATCATTTGAGTGTGCATTTGTAGTGACGATGAATATGTTAGTTTGTGTGATCTTTGTTGGACACAGATAAATTTACAGTAATAACACAAATAACCTGCTGCGTATCATACTATTCAGTAAGACCTTGGAGTAGAGCTGAAGATCTTTGCCCAAACCTGACAGATTCCATTGGGTTTGGGCTTAATTTCTATCATTTTACATGGGCTTACATGAGTCAAACTTGCGCTCCGGCTTATGCAGTAATTGAGTGGTCAGGTGATTGGTTTTGAGTAGCGCGAAGTAGATGCTAATATGGATGCTGAGGAGGTTAAATAACTAAATTATGTTAAAAAATGTATAAATGATTCTTGATGAAAGGCAAAAGAGGTGCATGCGTGCACACATTTGAGTAATGTGGAGCTTTAAACAGGTTCGGGCTTTTAAAAAGCTGTCAATCAAAATGTACTTGTTGGGCTCGGGCCAAATTCTGTCAGGCTCGGGTCTTGTTGGGCCTAATTTTTAAGGCCCAAGTATAGCTCTACCTTGGAGACCCATTTGACTGGCAGACAGCTGATGAAAAACAAAAAGTCTATTTTGTCCAGAATCACCTTGTGAACAGGCTGCAGGGAAATCATCTAGCTAAATGAATGTATGTAGAATAACAAAGAGGTTTGTTATAGATGCTAAAGAAAGCGAGACCAAACTTTGATCCATCATCAATGCCAAAAACATCATCATCTATTTAGGCTCCATCAGCTTGATTTAATGTTATCTAAATTTCAAGTTGTCCTACTGACTACATTAGAGATATCCAGCTCAACATGCATGTCACTATAAACATATTTGCTGTAGCTACTGATTGCCATTACCACAGTTTACAGATGTGATGTATGAAACATTAGCTGAGTTTTGTCACAGCTAAACTAATGCAGACTATAACCTGGGAGCACATTGCCTGATTTATACCGACAACTATTTTTCTGTTCATTTGGTATTTGTCTATTCTTTTGTCTTTCCTTTTTGGGGAAATCATAAATGTTGCATTTTCCCAAAAGGTTGAAAAGATTACTTCACCAATATCGAATCAAGGTAAAAACAAACTGCAGAGGGGAAACACATTTTGGCAAATAATCTTTTCAATTTTGCTTAGTGGTGCCCAAACTTTATTTTACCAACTATCTCCAAGGGGAAATTTTTGTCATAGTGCTCTGAGCCTTCCAACCCCCAGTAAAGGGTTCTTTACACTTTTACTGAAAAACAGTTAGCTTTGAACGAACAATTAAACTTATCCTGTAAAAGGTAGAAAGATTAGGACAATCTGGTTGTTGCGTTGCTTTAATATGGTGACTATGACATTTATTGTTACTCACTTATGTTTTCTTGACTTTTAAAACACAAAATAAAAGTCGGAAATGAAAAATCATTTAGTAAAATGATAGAGCTTGCAGCCCGTCTTTGGCCTATTCTCAAAATGCCCTATCGTTCCACATCAATGATTCTGGGAATCACTGATCAAGCTCATGCTGAAACTAAAATGAGAATAGATACAAGATTGACAATGCACTTTTATAATATATTGGCCTCCACAAAAAAAAAAAAAAAAAAAAAAGTCAAAATACTGTCATGTATATTTGGACCTTGAGTCTGCACAGTAGTGATCTGTTTGATATCTCACCTCATCTGACATTATATAACCAAATAAGAACCAAACTTATCAAAAAAAAAAAAAAAAAAAAACTTTAAACTTGAATGTATATTGGTGTGATAAGACCAATCTGAAATGAAAGAAACCACCTTTGAGAAACATTTATTTGGTGTCTACTTTAGTGTGGCTCATGTGTTAACATGGAACGGGAGGGATTTAGAGCAAACACCATCAGCCAGCCACTGTGGGGCAATGACAAAGTTATAGTTTCACTTTTAGGGAGCTGGGATGTCATCATTCTTTATATACAGTCTACAATTACAAAACATATATCAATTAACCTGTAGTGATGATGTATTAATGATGTTAACACCATATAGTTTATTATATGAGACGATGGGAGGTAAATAGTTTTCTGGCTTCACATTTTAAAGCTGCCCAAGTGCTCTGCTAATGTACATTCAGAGGACCACAAACAGATCCTTGCCACAAGGTGCAGGTAAGCTTTGCATGATTTATTAAGACAATTCTTTTTTCAGATTTATGAATTATAACCAAATACTAGCAGCATGCGTAGACATCATACCGCTTACAAAGATTGTCACCAACTTACTGGATTTCTAAACACAATGCACCTGCTTCATTGACAGCACATTTATATGTTTCTCCTCTCAGAAAGAGAGAGCTGCTTTGGATTTTCTGTCCTACCATCAAATGGTTGGAGTTCCCTGAAAATGAGTGGCTCATCTTAAAAGGAAGGACAAATGTGATTGAAAGTGATTTGATTGGTCAGGCTGGAGGCCAGGCTCACTGCAGTTCCAGCACCACTTCCAACTGTGTTATAGTCGAGCCATGTGCCACTTGACACAGTCGCTATGCTTGTGCCATGTGAAGCTGATTCATGGAAATAAAGCCCAGCGTCAGTTCGTCCAAACTGAGATTTCTGGAACCTCTTTAAAATGCGGTTGGTTGGTTTTTTGAATCGGGTCATGAGACAGAAGAAGAACTTAAGCTGGAAGGCCTGTAAGCGGAAAAACAAATATGTGAAGCAGGCAAAGCGAAAGAGAGAATAGGAAAATGGAGGATGTGAAGAGATGAGGGAGTAGTTTTGTCAAGAAGTACTTAATGAAAAGTAATGAGTTCCATTTCCCTGGGAAGCAGAACACATTGGCCTTCCTATTAAGCATAATAACTCCTGAAGAGGTTTATATGGGCAGATGAATGGCCAAATAGAGGGAGGTATGAGTGGTGAAACATGTACATGTGGATGAGCAGGAAAAGGCCATAGCATGAGCAATAATGAGAAAGTAGGTGAAGCTTCCTCATCCAGTTCCTTGTCAGTGAATGAAGATAGACGAAGTGAAAGTAAAAAGAGCGAAATGAGTGAAGGAAGATAGGAAGAGTTGTTTGTAGTGCTTTCAAACATAAATAAATCTTGTCAAATTAAATGTAGTACCCTGGTGTAGTAACACTAACAAATGAGATCAGGATGTAGATGAGATGTACATGACTGATGATATACAGCATCTCACAACAGAGGTAAAGTTAGTGTTTCTGAAAATTAAGACCACTATCCCCAATGCCTCCGAGTCCACACTCCTACACATCCTCCCAGCCTTTCATTCACTACATATCACGCCCAATATTGCATTATGGGAAATAACACATATGAGAAAGGTTTAACTAATGGAAAATACCAAAAGTTAAGGAAGAATTAAAACAAAAAACAACACATCTGTCAAAGGATTAGTCAAAAAAACGCATGAGAAAGAAAAGAATGAGATGAAAATAAAAGGACATCAACAGGAAGTGAACAACCAGACAACAGATGAGAGGATACAAGCTAATTATTTCAAAAGAGTATTTATTTCAAAAGAGAGCCACATGAGTGCCAAAAAGATGATGTATTCAAGTTTCATTATCGATACTACTTCCTCTGAGGGACGGTGAAGCCAATCCCTTTGGGTGCTGGTTGTCAGTTTTAGGAGTTTAACCATAATTAATACCTCCAGGTGTTTTCCTGACAGTTGACCACATGTGTAAATGTGTTTTGAAAAATAAAGCAAAAATACAATGTTCTGTCATCAAACAGTCTTTGCATGTGATCTAGTTATTGGTGGTTCTGACCTTGATCCGGACATTCACTATTAATGTTCGGGTTTTAGATTAGATGCATATTCAATAAACTTGCCTTTTGCATTTTCTGGCGCTCATTTCATTTTTAGGTTGTGAGTGGTATCAACACTGACACTGAAAACATTTCCCCACCATTATCCCTGAGTGTGACACAGGGCCACAAAATCATTTGAGGAGGAGGTGAGAGTAGGCGGTTGGGTCTGATGTGAACAGCAGAGTTTGCTGTCCACATCCTGTCTGCTACCAACAATCAGTTGCTTTCTCTGAACTCTGACCATGGACCATGAGCTTTTCCTTCACCTCAATCAAGTCTAAAGCTCCATTTGAACTCAATTTATTTCTCTGGAGAGAGCTGGGGTGGTTTTTAACATTACCTACACTGGTCAGTCATATAAATCCAATCCAGAATACGTATGTGGAAAATTACCACTTCACCCCTCCTCACTGACTATCATTATATTGGCGCTGCAGTATATACTGGCTTGCTCCTCTTGTAATTTGAATACAGGCTGGAGAAATTGCAGGTTTTTCCATGTAAAGCACTTGCTGTCTTTCTGTTTCTTTTAAGCAGACAGTGCAACATTTTAATTTTGTGTGGAAAAAGTAATGATTTAGGCATGTTAAGGTCATTTTAGAGCCAAAACGATGAACTTGATCAAATTAAAGGTGAACAAGAGCATCAAATAGCTTCTGTATTGTCAGTGCAGCACTTTTCTCATCCCTTCCCCATGATGCACAACTGAAATAAACTCTGCAGTAAGTGCAAGTCACACTGAATAATATAAATATGTGTGTCACATTTGTGTGTTTAGATTTGACCTGGTTTCACCTCATGCAGCACCGGCCTCAAGACTCGACCTTCACGCTTCCCATTCAACTCTCTTGCAACCTCCTTAGGGGGATTTTGGCTTTTGGCTTTGTATTTTGGCTTCCTCCTGGAGAGAGCATCCATGTCTCCAGCTGAATAACCAATGAGCATAATGAATATTTTATTCACCACATTCCCTGTAATTTTAACCCTTGTCTGAATGTGGATTTTGTTGCCTTGTGTTAAAGAAAGCTGGTCAAAAACACTCACATACAAAAATTTCCTGGTCTTACTTTAATTTTTAAATTTCAGGCGCTTTCAATTTCAAGCTCTTATATGTTTGTGGACGACAATTCACAATCACGGTGATTTTCTCTTCATGAGATGTTTTTGGTTGTGAATGTGATCATTTAGACTGTTTGTCCATTTAGTATGTTTCTCGGGCAGAAATGTGCTTGGCAGGGTGGACGGTCAGAGGCATACTCACATTAGTGAAGTATCTAACTCAAAGCTACATTAACAGAGGGATGAATTCACAGATGACAACAAGCTTACAATATGCATAATAATAAAATCATAAGATCATAATGCTTGTTGATCTGCTCCCACCTCTTAGACATAACCAAATTAAGATTCAAGCAGACTGAAAGGAAGTTACTGTGACATCACCAGAGAAAATTTAGAGATTTTAAACTTGGTCCCTGGACCAGCTGCAAGAGAACAGCGTGATATTTCATTTGCAACCACATTTGACATCTTTTCTCAACCTCATTAGAAAATATTGAACTGTAGGAACACTCGAACAAACATGAATAAACAAATGAGTGAAAAAGATCAGCAGCAGACTTATAATTCAATCTTTCTCTGCAACAAAATTGCAATCCAAAACTACTTCACCTACTGTCATCCAGACAAGCCGCACATGAAAATATTATTTACTTTATCACTTGAAGGAAGATTTTAAGATTCAAGTTTTGATTAAATGACTTGTCAGGGTGGAAATGTTCGCCATGCTCCATCAAAACAAAAGACATAAACAAAAAATCAGCTCTGAATGAAATTCAGACATTTGTGAAAGAAGGACCAAACAACTTTCAAGCTCTGAAAACAGTGTCCTCTGTCAAACGGCTTCTTTGTGTCATGTTGTGTGTGTGTGTGTGTGTGTGTTTATATACACACGTTTCCTGCCTGCTCCATTTGTCACTGCGTCGATGGAGTGTGTGGCACAGTCACTCTAGCATTTGTCAGTTTTCTAGGGCGATCTGCACATTCACACACACACAAACACACATGCTCACACGCACAAACACACACACACACACACACACACACACACACACACACACACACACACACACACACACACAAATATGAACACACACTCACAAACAGCAACAGTGTCCCCTTTGCTTCCTTCCCGCCCATCATTAATAAAGAGAAGTAGTTGCACACCTGTTCGCTGACAGCACCCTACAGAGCAAGGGAGAACGTGAGCTTGGTAAAAGTGTAAGAGAGTGTGACAAGTTTTGACAAAGGTAAAGGGGGAATGGGATTATTATTGTGAATGAAGAGCGAGCAAGAGACCAGGTGAATAACTAATAAGTGAAGCACATGTTCAGGCTTGATCTTCAGTACATAAATAAAGAAAAATCTGTGATGATAATCATACACAATCAGAGCAAATAACAGCTCAAAAACACAGGTCTGGATGTAAAAGATGCTGCAGTGCAAGGTTAAATAAAAACTGGGAGAGATGATAATTGCTGTAGCACTGAAATCAATGTACCATTTAATAATATGACTTTAATAGTAGGCATAAGAAAATAAAATCTGTTCAATAAATCACAGAATAATGGAATTTATTTAGCTAATTTATGTTCCAGAGGAGATGATTCAACTCTGATGTCAAGTCTGGGCTTTCATCCATATTCTCGTAAAAAAAAATCATCAGACACATCTTTTTATACATTTTCACTTCAGCTGACATTCATCCATGTCAGCTGCTGACAATTCAATGTATTTGCATTACTTAAAGATGGGAAATATGCTATCTTATGGCACTTGACAGAGCAAGGTCAAGACCTTTATTATTTTTACAAAAACCTGACAGTTACCTCAGTGACATCATCACAATGGGTACAGCATCAATCTCCAGGAATACTTTTCATCATGTTTTAAGATTGTAAGCTATGGAATAGTCAGCAGCATTTTATATTTGATCTGCTCAATTATGTTAATTGTGATACTGAGATCTGGATCACTTTGATCATATTTTTACATAAACTGGATTGAAACTGCCCCACAACAACATATGTTCACAGTCGAGTAACAGCTGTTTCCATCTGGAGCAAAGGAATTAGTATTATGGCTTCACTAGGATAAGAAAGTCCGATGCTGTTTTTTGTTTCTTGTTTCCAACAGTTAGTTTTTTAACCATGAATGCAGTTGCTTCCCAACCTTAATTGCGTCATTATTACTATAAATATGATTTTACAAAATCATATTTTTACAAAATTGTATATTTCTCTAAGTCTTACTAAATATCTTTTATATCTAAAGTCTGTGAAAACTCAGTCATCTAGCTCGAGGTGATTCATAAGTTCTATGTGAAGTCATCAAAATGGCTTCTTCAGTTCTCAATAATTAGTGTGCAGTTTTTTGTGGTGTTTTTTTTTGTTTTTTTTTAACCAATGATTTATTAAGTCATTCACCTTTCCAGGCATCTTGTGAATCATTAGAGTCACTTGGGTCAAAGTCTAAAAAGGATTTAGAACCTTGAGGTTTATTGAGATTTGATTACTGAAGTGTGTCCAGGTGTTGATGAGGAAACAAATAAAGTCCACTTATATTCACATGTTAGAATTATGTGCAAACACAATTCTATTCATACTACGCAAAAGCAAATTTGTTTCCGAAACAATGGTTTCTTTCTGTCAAACAGTGTCGTGCTGCTCAATGGGATGTTTGATGAGAAAATGTTTTTGTTCTGAACAAATGACATATTGTGTGTTTTCATTTTGCAGGACTTGTTGCTACCACAATATTATATGTGGTATGGTATACACAATGTGAAAAGTGTCCAACCTGCAGAGAATCATTGCACTAAGTCAGCACTTATTCAACTGCTAATATCCGTCCCTTAATATCATTACTCTGTGACTCACCGCTGGTCTCCAGCAGTGCCTGTGTTCCTTCTCATGCATCAGGTGCCAAATATCACATGAGGACTGTGCTTGTGTGGCGTATCTGAATAAAACCATTACTGACTTTTTGTTTGTAGCTCCACTGCATGTGTGAATGACAAAGAAAAGAGAAACAAGGTATGTGAGGTAGAGAGCACACGAAACAAACCTTTTTTTGTGCAAACTTTTCTAACCCACTCCACATACCCATAACGGCAGAGAAGGGAGAGAGAGAGCGAGAGAGAGAGACATACAGAATGAATGTTAGACAGTATATGTAAAGCCAGTAGAATAATGAACTCCTACAGCTGTCACATACTGCTGACAGACTCCTGGCAGCTTTACTTTCCTCCTCTCTCCATCTTTCTGTTCCTCTTTCAATCCCCAAATCTGTTCTCTGTATCCCCCTCTCTCTCTCCACCTACTGTACCCACCCGCCACTCATTTTCCATCGTCACTTTGTACCAACCCCCTCCTTCTCTCTACCCATCTATCTATTGAATACTTTAAATGAACCACAGTGGAATTGCATAGTGTGACGGTAAAACTGCTGAACAGCAGCAGAAGCAGCTTCATTTGACGCAACACTACATCACGTCAGTGTTTTGCTCTTTCTGTGCATGTGAGCTATCGGTGTCTTTCACAATTTTATTGAAGTCGCTCGTAAACACAAACACAATCAGAATTAATATGAGGTAGACTAACAGAAAAGTAGAGGTCTGCATTTTACTGCCTCTCCTGTGACCACATTCTTATCGCATCTTCTGACCACATCTGAGGTTCTGATCTCCATGGTTTAATCTCTGTGAGGATTTATCTTCAGGACAAACAGAGGTAAAGAATGGATGAAACTGAGATAAAAATACTAATAGAAACAAAAAAAGGAGGAAGAAGAAACGTCAGCAAAGCCAGCAAATACCAAGGTCTTTTCAGCAGTGGAAGCTGAAAACTGAAATTGTGCACTTTTGGCAAAAGTAACCTTACAGGATAGGAGACATTGCAAATGTTCTGTTTTTGTAAATCAGTACATAAATATATCAGTGTTCCTCAGGAATGAAGAAGACCACTTGCACTTAGTGAACGTGAAAAAGAAAAAAAAAAAAAAAAAGAAATTGGCAGGTGTTAGTGGACTGTGGGTGTTTTCATGCCAGATCTTCTGAAGTCTGGACGTACAGGAGGGGGTAGCCACCAAGCCTGGCTACCTCACTTTTGTCCGGTCACCTTGATCACCTGCTGTTGCCCCCGCAGTCAGACAGGCACACACACACACACACACACACACACACACACACACACACACACACACTGCTGACATGGCGGTTATGAGAGGTTCAATGTCCTAAACAGAAACTTATGTCCAGCAGTGTACAGAAGCACAAGTCTTGTAACTAGAGCTTCCACTTTCAGCTGCTTGCTATGTCCTCAATATATTTCATGGGCAAATATCCAACTCTGTACTTTACAGACTAAGGAGAAAACACAGAACTAGTTTATAAAATAAAATGTCTCTCTCTGCCATTGTGGGGACAACGGGTTTTTATTTTCTAGCATAAACATAGAACTGTTTATTTCATTGCTTGAACATGGCTTTCAACAACATATCTGAAAACAATGTAAGACATCTAAAGCTTTGTGACTTGAACAATGTTTTTGTCACTGTAAATGTTCCTTGCTCCATATTCTCTACTAGAAGCATCTTGTGTGTAAGAACAGCCTGTAACACCTATTGACCTGTGTGAAAAGCTGCAAAACAGTTCAGTTTGCAAACACATGAACAGGTTTTATGTCGCACACACAATGTAATCGTTGTCTAATAGTGATGTTGTTGCCTCTGGTGTGAGCAGCTAAATGATAAACTCTCCACTTTGGAGTTGTCTCTACTTGCTCCATTCAGCAATCGTTCTACTCTTGACAGAAATATGTCCTATAAAGGTCTCACCAAAGAAAAAAGGACAAACAAAATCAATGAAAACTAAATGATGTTGCACAAGAACGTTATGCTCAAACTGTTGGTTTCTTTACAAATCTGCTGAGCTTTTGTGACTTTTTGTAACTTTTTCACTTTTATCACATCTAAGTTTTGGCCACAGAATGTGTTGACTGAAATGGTGACCATGTTACATCTAACACTTAATGGGACGAATTTGATTATAGGGACATAGGTAAATATTTTCATCTTAATGTAAGTAAAGGCTCTAAGTATATTTTCCAACACTGCTGAAGCTCATTTCAGCAGCTGGAAAATTTACTCTCAATCACTGGCAACTGATATATCCAGCATTTACTTAGGTACATTTCATAAACTGCTTCATTAATAGCACTTATGCTGTCACAAATATTTTGTGTTGTGAAGTGTCGCACAAATGATCATTGTTATTTAATGAGATGCACATAATTGACAGTACAAATATTTAATAACTCATGCACTCATTATGGACCATGTTTGTTTGCCTTGCATACGTCCTTGATGTAATTAATATGACAAGTGATCCAATTAAAGAGCCTGGGTGAGGAAAAGAAGCTGAGCTCAGTGAACTATTTATTGTCTGATAAAAGGGAGGCATGGTGCTGGCAGTAGTTCAGCAACAGGGGGAGCCTGGGAGTTGTTAACATTGCATCTTACAGAGATTTCAGTGAAATTACCCGATTATCATGAGGATGAAAGAAGCTGAATTTTAGCACGAGATGCTGCATGAAATTGTTTGACATCATTGCACTCAACCTAATTATTTAACTTGTCCCAAATTTTGGGACTTTTACACAACATTAGAGAGATTAGACAACATGTAAATAGTCCTTGACGATATACCCTGAGCATATCACGAGGTGATAAACTTCTCGTTTGTTGACCTACAGTTAAGAGTGCAAAAAACTTTTTTGGACTTTCTCCAATGTATTTTTCTTTGGAGCATGAATTCTGTCAGGTTTTTGGCTTGGTCCACCTCCTTTTAAGATCTAATTTGCTCAAGGCTCCAACTTTGAAACATTTGATATTATTTTTTGATTATAATAATGAGACTGAGCATGCTGAGTCATTGTTAGCTGAGCTGGACTCCAAACTTCTATGAGTAAGACGGAGTCATTAAAACATAATATATCTTACTACTATACTTATTATCAATACTGCTATGATCAATATTATATAAAATGATAAACTGACTATGTGCCATGAAAAAAATCACTCAGGACCATAGTTCCTTTCTATTCTATTAAGAATCTATATATTGCTTTGGTTTTTTTGACCAACAACTGTACTGTTTCTGTTCAGCCTGTGTCATCTACAGCTTTAGCAGGCTGCTGTTTTTTAAAGGAACATTTAAGAATCTACTTATCTTATCTTATCTTATCTTATCTTATCTTATCTTATCTTATCTTATCGTATCACTTATCTTCCAAGATAAAGTTAACAATTAGCTGGTGAACACAGTGGAGCATTTAGTATCTGAGGAACTAGGTATTTTCCCCTGAAGTTAAGGAGACTCTAAGATTGAGCAATAAAACAGAGTGAATATTGAATTTAGATAAAAACATGTGACAAAAATGTGACTGTAGGTTAATGATGTTAATGCGTTAATCACATTAATACAATGTAACTGCGTAAATAGACAATTGTTTTCTATCAGTTTTCTAGTATTGGGTTAAAAGTTGGTAATTTGACTGTGGTGTATGGATGGATTCGTAAAACTATACAGCTTCACACTAATTCTTGTATGGAGGCCAGTTCTGGCTCATGGGTAACATTATCACAAACAAATTATATCTGTGCCCTCTAAAGCAAAGCAAGTCGTGGTTGGTTGCTAAAATTTGGTTAAGTTTAGAGGAAGATATGTACTTAGATATCTCTATTAAGGCTTAATGGCCTCTGTCATCATGGTTACAGTGATGTAAACTCATGATCAGGGTTGGAAAAATTTCCTGCCATCCGCACATTATAACGCATACTTTACTCCTGTCATAGTTACAGCAGCTACTAGACAGCTTTATCACTTAAAGGACATTTTGTTTGTTTTGAGAAAAAAATCGACTGGTGAGGTGAACAAGCAACAATTACCACTACTTTCATATAAAACCAAATTTATTTCACAAGCTTCTTTTTCCATCTCGCAGCAATGACATTACTTTCAAATTTTCAAAGTTAAATTGATTCAAGTATCCAGCTACAAGTGTATATGCTTGTGTTTGTGTGTGTGTGTGTGTCCAGATGTATTTGGTGTATGTGCACCTGTTTCCCCTCCTTTGCGAAGCACAGAGGAAGTACTGCTCTAATTACTCACGCTTCCCAGTGGATATTCAGACCAGTTTACACTCATCACAATAAATTACACTCATTTCCCTATTTACTGCCACACCAAGTCCAACTCTCTGTCATAGCATGTTCACACTCTTTACTACAGCAAAGCTTTTATTTATAGCATTTCATCATGCATTTCTCAAAGGGAAATATTCAGTGCGGTTAGACATTTTTTTACAACTAGCCAACACACACACACAAACACACACACACACACACACACACACACACACACACATTCAAATAAATAAATAATGAATCTGGAGCAACTTTACTTTAATAATAAATACACATAAAAACCATTTGCTACATGTATGAGGTTATTCTTCAAGTAAGTTAGTGTGCTGTGATTCTCAAACGTCTTTTTATGATTTGCAATTTGTCATGGACAACACCATAGAGCACATTAATATCCTATTAATATCCCAGCTACTAAAATGCTCTGTGAGGTCACAGTGATTTATGTAAACATTATGTATTGCTTTAAGATCTGGGAAATCTATGTTCAGATCAGAAAGTAGTGCTAAGGTGCTAATGTGTTCAACCTGTTCCTGTGTATGCTGTTGTTTGAGCATGATGTATTGTGACAACTGTTATTTACCTTAACATTAAATGTAACAAGCTGATGATGAAAGCTGGCAAGATGTTCTCAAATACAAACGAGGTCTTAAAACACTGATGCCAACGGGATCAGTTTTAGAACTACAGTCTCTGTATAATAGATGCAAATATGACTCTTGCTGCAAAACAAGCAAATAAATATGAGGCAGGAAGAAAGTAAATAACATTAATAGTACATATGTTATATGTTAGAACAAAAAGATAAAATAAGCAGTGTGTGACCAGTTAAACCTGAAAATATTTGTCAATTAGTATTATGCTGACATGGCTGACACGAAAACCATTCCCTGTTTCTTGGAACAGAGTTCAGTTCCATAAAAGATCTGACACATTCTGTAAATTATTGCCCTCCTGTTTTTCCAATAGCCTACTGTCTTTTGGGGCAAGGCTTCTAGTCATTGTGTCATTGTGTCATTGTGACATGGATTAGCCTTTAAGATAATCTTGGGATCTTTGATGGGTGACTAGCTATATCGAAACTGTACTTATCAAGCTGTCCCTTACCCTATGGTCACCATTTTGCTAATTTATTTAGGACATCATACACAGTATTCAAATGCACAGATGTGCAAAGCACTAAAACTGTATTTATGAATTATAGACATTTCTCCCTACATAGCATGAGGTAGAAGTAGCAAATAAATCAGCAAATTACAGTGTAATTTATCATTTCTGTGCAAGATGTGCAGTAGGTTGAGGAGTCTGAGACATCATATTGTTATACAAAAAGCACAGCGCCTTTCAGGTACGACTGTGTAGTGAGTGGGTGAGAAAGAGCAATGACAGTGAGGCTGGCAGCTGCAGCAGAGTGAAAGAGGGGTTAGTTGGTTTTTCACATCTACTTGACTGTCTATAAAAGTTGCAGCACACTTTGGGTTTTTGATTGAAAACTACAATAATATCTGTGACCAACTGGGCAGCACTTCTCTTGATACAGATGATGTAAGTATTTATATTAATTATGATTATGATGATCTGAGTATATAATATGACTGATAAAAAAACTAACTCTGATTATAAATATATTGGCCACTTAATTTAAAAACTGTTTTTTTTTTTTTTTACTTCAAGACAAAAGACAAAATGTTGATGGACAACATGGGAAAGACAACACAGTAAATATAGGACAAGACAATTAATATCACTTTGGCAGGGAAACAAGAGAGCAAGGTGACTTTTGTTGTCAGGTTTGTGTTGATTTGATGTCTGTTTGTGTTTGTGCTGGTGTCTGTGTGTGTACATTTTTTATGCCACACACACCGATGAACTGCTGAACGGGCACTCAGGCAATATAATATTGCATTTCCATGAAGTTACTGAACTCTAAAGAGACATATTAACAAAGTAATTGTCAAAACTGAGGCGGTAGATGAGAGCATATTGTGGATTTGAGTCTCTAGGATGAGACAAGCTACAATTCCCAAAATGCACCTCATTTACTCCCGTCATCAGACACTCTCTACTTGGTAAATTGTCATGTTTTCTTATATATATTCCTCTAAACACTTTTAAGAGACACACAAGTAGTTCTTTTAGGGAGGTGTTAGCTATATTACATATTATATATATATATATATTTTGTATATGCAGACAGTAATACAGTAATACCACATCATGTTTGCCCTCACCAACTGTCACACCAAGGTCTGTTCTGATAAAAACACTTACCAAAATGGACTAAAAATCAGCTAAAAGGCACCTCAGACACCAACTGCAGAAGTGTATTGTGGGTAAAATTATCACAGTGAAGCTCAATTTGATTTTGTAGATGTCCTAATGGCTGTCAAGCGGGACATCTTCATCCCTTTAATGCACTGTATACAGAAGAAGGTAATCATTTGTATGAAAGGGCTTTTACACGCCAGTGAACACTCTGCAGGATTATGTAAAGCTAACATGTAATAAGATGCAGTAATAAGATGCAGTTCTGAGTGGTGCAGTTGCAGGTTCAGTGTCTTGTTTTAGCAAGCACATGCACTGCTGAAAATTCCCTGAGTAAGATGTCAGTTGCCTCCTGCAGGGTTGGATGGGGAAAAGAGAATAAAGGATTATGGGAGTGTGTTTTGTGCATGCGCACTGTGTTTTCTGCCACATACAAGATGATGAGCGTATGTTTCTGACTGCAGCCAGACGGTTTTCTTACGAGTGGAGCATAGGTGCTTTTCAGCTAATGAGTAGTTTATTTGAGTGGGGGAAAATATAAAGTAAATAAGAACATCTCAGTGCCATCTAGCCTTTAGCTACCAACCACATACCCCTCAGGGACTGATGGATACCCAGAACCTTCATTCTCAGCAACATTTAAATGGAAAAAAACATGTAGTGAGCATGTGCAGTGATGGGCCTCAAGGCTGAACAAATACAGAGAAAGTGCCACAAATCAAAACTAAAAGTGCTCAATCAAAAGTAACTTGCAAGAAATCCAGACACAGCACAAGAAATATCACAGCACCTCTAATCACACTGGAGCCAAAAAAGTCAGTATAACACCCACTTACATTGACTTTTAGACAAGAAATGTACATTTTTTTAAAAACAATTTTCCAGAAACCTGCAGTCAGGAGTTCTGCTGCTGTAAATGGCTGTCACGGTGTCTGTCAATCTGAATAATGCAAAGTGGGTGGCAGGAGTAGCCAGACAGTTGAAGAGGGTTTGTAATGCTGACTGTCATATTGGTCAGAAGTAGGTTATTACAGTGATTGACTGAATCGTGAATGAGTGTCCAACATTCAACTGATTAACAGACAGAAAATGTCAGAAAAAGTTCTGAATGGCGAAAAGTGAAGGAAAGAAGGAGAAAGAGAAGAAATTATGCTGAGGTGGGAAGATGGAGACAGAAGAGTGTAAATAGAGGTTGAGAGATATTTGACTTCTGTGAATATGGGGCAGAACGGGGAGTGAAGAGAGAAATGGGAGATGACATAGTGAGGCGTTTTCTTGGAGAGACAGATGAGAAGATGGAGAAGAGTGGCAGGAGGAAAGACAGAGTGAGAGGGAGGACGAGAGTGATAAGAAGAAAGGCAGAGAGAGAGAGAGACAACTTGTCTTAATCGTGAGCTGCGGAAAAGAAACAATGTGTGAAGAGATTTATGCCCGTGAAAAACAAACAGTTTTGAGCTTCGAGGAATGGTTTTCTTAAAGGAAAATATTCTCATTCAAAATTAAATTATAAAAAAATGGAAATTGTAAAACCACCTCCTTTGACAATTCTTCTACTGACTGTTACATCTCTATAAAAAAAATTTGAATCCCCTCGAACATGACTATAATTTAGCAGTTATTTGTACAAGGAGCTACAAACTTTTGTGTTAATGACTATTTTCAGCCATGATTCATTACCAATATCCCCATCTTTCATTGTGCAAACACTTCAGACATTCAGTTACAGTGAATTGGCTGGAAATAAAATGCCTTACCCAGGCAGTTTTAACAATTTTCATCCCTGAAATGTGGCTCACCTGAATCAAAAGAATTCTGTGTGTCAGGGGAAAACATGCTCTCCTGGATAACAGTTTGAACCTGCAGTGCTTTCAGATACCAGTGGCCTTGGTGAGACACTGAAAAGCATTTTTTGCTCTTAAGTTTGACAGTGTGAAGGCGGATCAAAGTGTTTTGGTGCGGCTTAGTCAATGAAAATATATTGTATTGGTAATATGGGTGCTGGAAATATGGACTGTAACATCATGACTTTGAGAGCTAAAAACACACCTCGTACTTTAAACTCTATCTCATTAACCATTTAGACTCAATGGAAAGTCAAACAGAAAACAAATCCAAATTAATCTGATATCTTTATATTAGCAGAGACTTTAGACCACAGAGAGGAGATGCAGAGCAGCACGGCAGCACAGTGAGTTCAGGACCACAGCTCCTGTTCAGACACCAGGCAAGACAGAAGTCAACAGCATGCTGGTCTGAGTTCACAATGTCTTCATCAGAAATTCAAATTCATTTATTAAAGTAGTGAAGTGTGCGTGATCCACTCAGACCTACAGAATTTAATTGCAGAGAGTTAAATATGCCTGATGCTGTATTTACTGCTGCACCGTCCAGTTTGCATTCTTATCTCATTCTCTCTATTACTACTAACTTGTATTTATGGAGAGTGGAGAGTGAAAAAATTGAAATTCAGCTTAGTAAAGCGCAAGTGGAACAGCAAAAAATAGCAGCTTCTCTACATATTAATGTTGTTGATGCTTGTTAGTGACTTCTATGGTTGGAGACTGTAGCTACATACTGTGTTTTTGTAGCTGTGGTATAGAACATGTGTCGAAGAGAAATGAAGAGATGATGAAGATTAAACAGTGTTATCTTTTCATCATCTAGAGTAATAGAATAGAAACTCATAGAATCTATCACTAAAATGTGTAAATCACAATAAGACAAAATAACTAAAAAATAGATGTGAGGTAATGTGATGTTTGACCTTTGACCACCAACATCTTTGAGCTGAAGTAACAAATTTGTAGATTGTCCTTCAAAGGGTTCCTAATATTTAACATTCATGAGAATAGAACTGACATACATGCATGTATGTCAGTCTACAACAACAACCTAAAAACAACCTAAAAAATGAATACTGACAAAAACGGATGTTACCAGCATGGAGGCATAATTGAATGAACTATAACTGAGTCTACAAATCCTCTGTTTATTTAATCTGTGTTCACTACTTGTTTCGTGAAGTCACACAGAACAAACCTTTTGGGCTCATGCACCAGCAACAAATGAGAGCTGGTTTCATTAACTTCTGCTATGATGAGTGTTAATATGAGCAATTAGCCTGTTTCTTTACTAAATTGACCTGTTTTCTAGTCATGTTTAAGTTTAACTGACCTTGTGTGAAAATATGATTCCAGCTTCACAAAACACAACATCTTTTCTATAAGTGTATTTATATCATGATGAAAGATGTGTGTTATATTATTAGCCTACAACCAATAGTGTACTAAAGCAGCTTCTTTTTATGACATTCACTTAAACTTTCCTCTAAAGTTAAAATTCTATTCATGTTCCTCATTTGTCTAACCAGGATGTTTACTGCATGAGTGAGTTTGTTGCTTCTGGTGTCACAGACTCTGACCTAACCTTAACCTCCCTGGTTTAGCATCATCTACAAGTTAAAGCTCATTCTGCTGTTACTTTAGAAAACAACTATGTATTCTGTTACACATCATCCAGCTGCAGTTGGATACGTCAGCTAACAAAACCTTTCCAATGACAGTTTCCTCACAAGCTTCTAACTGCTACATTAAAGAGGCAACGTGACATTTTGAATCGTACTCATTTATTTTTCCTTTGCCGAGCAGAAAGTTGAAAGAATAAATAGGTAGTCCTTGTCAGTGAAGGAAAATGCATCGGAAATATGAAGCGCAAAATAGCTGCAGAGAAATATGGAGGCAAAGAAGGAGTGGAGTGATTCTCTCTTTGCTTCTGAAGGACAGAGGAAGAGTTGCAGACACTGCACTTCCAATCAGATAGGAAAAGACCCAGTCATCAAGGTTTAGACCGAATCTGTGTGTGTGTGTGGTTGGCTGTGGTTTGGCTGCGCATATATGTGGTATGTCTTCAATATGGTCCCGATTTACTGCGGGCGCGGCGCACGTGTGTGAAGCTGTCAAATCATTGCTGACACACAGCGTGTATATTTTGAATAATTTATGAATATCTAAAATCAGATCTGCACGTTGATGGATTCTGCAGTGAAATTAAAAAAAGGTACCAGGAGTCGTCACGGGTGTGTTGATCTCCGAGTTGCTGTCAAAGTCGGGAAAACCCCGCGTCAATTATTATAGGAAGAGGCTTTTCATGCCGTATACTTAAATTGCATTCAGAATAATAAGCAGCACATGAACTAATAAGTGCGTGAGCGAGATCATGCTAGATATCAGGTTAAAATCTGAGTTACAAATGATCAGAGCTGCAGGTATAAACAGGGCTGCTGTGGTTGAAAAAGATTCCTCAGATATTCCTCAAAGTTTTGATAGAGTTTCCTCCTTGTTTTTCTGCAAATGAATCGCTTAATTTGCTTTCCTCTAAATCTCTAATAAGGCAGAAAGATAGTTAGATATAGCTTAGTCTTATCTGAGCACATGAGTAAGAGTGTTAAACAAGTACATGCAGCTCAGGCAGCATGGCTGTTGTCTTAATGAAAATGGTATTATACCCAATGTTTTTGAATAATGATGGCAGGTTTTCAGCAAGTAAACATCCTCAATCACTATTCTGAGCTGCTTCTTCTCCAAATATTCTCCACAGTATTTGAAAAAGTTTCAGAGCCGGTGAGCAGTGAGATAGAGATGTTTGGCTGAGTCTGAACGTGTGTGTGTATGTGTGTGTGTGTGTGTGTGTGTGTGTGTGTGCATATTTTAACCATCTCAATAGCAGACTGGATGTAGTGGAGCTGAACGGTGCCAAATTCTATGGCGCAGCCTGTGGGACAAGCTACACACACACACACAACCATCACACACATAAAGGACACACTGCCATATGGGATGCTGGTCTAACTTAAACATCCATCTTGACTGACACCTCCTCCCTTGTGTGTGTGTGTGTGTGTGTGTGTGTGTGTGTGTGTGTGTGTGTGTGTGTGTGTGTGTGTGTGTCCACATGCGCGTGTGTTGAGAGCAGGAGAAAAACTAAGCGGAAGCAGATTGAAATGGTGGACTGAGGACAGAGAGAGAGAGAGAGAGAGAGAGAGAGAGAGTTAGGTATTGAGGGGACAGCAGGTCTGAGGTCAGTATATGAGAAGTTTAGTTTTTTCAAACTCTCTTAGTTTGGGAGCGCCTCATTTACTCCCCCCTGCACACCAGGTGGATGGTACGACATCTGGGAACAAACCCACTGGTTCCAGGTGGTGGAAGGAAAAGCACAATCAAATGTATCTTAAGTAACTTAGTGTAAGAAGAACATTGGCAGAAAATCAGATATGAAGTATAATTCAGGAAGTTTAGAGCAGCAAAAAACTTTGTTACCGTCTGTGCTCAAGCAGATGTTTAAATTTACATTGTAGGAGATGTAAAAAGTCTTATGACAGTGGAAGTTTATACTTTCATCACTGAGTGTGGTACAACAGATGACTCTGACCACCAACCATCTGATCAAAATGAAACTCGCAGTTCACTGAGCTGCTGCTGGTCTGAAAGAGGCCTACAGTGCATCTCGCATTATCTGCCAAAATCAGTTTCCAGATAAATTCAAGGCAATTGTCTGATTCAATTGTCAGGCAATCAGACCAAGACCAACCAATGTTATCCTTCTGATGTTTGGCCAGTTTTTGGGGTGCTTGAGTGCAAACTTGCAAAATTGTTTTTTTTAAACTTGAAAAAGTCACTCAAATCAAATATATGATGGAGGAGTTTCACTGAAATATGGCCCCCAGGTAAAAGGAACACACTATGACCTAACGGAAATGATTGAGCTTATTTAGTCTTCTCTGATTTTTTGACTAGGAGGCTGCAGCGATGCTAGCAGCTCTGTGAAGTTGCACTTGGTATAGCTTTCAGCTAAATGATAGTGTCAACACACTAACATACATACAATACAGTACAAAAATAATTAAAAAAAAATCTTCACCTAAAACCTGACCTTCTGAATACTATGTATTTAAACTGATGGGGCCATATATTAGCTATGTTAATGTTGGCTTACTTGCTGTTACCAATATTATGCCAAGAAATTAGTGATTTAGAACAACATCTAGTGGTAAAGTGTATTATTTGTATACAGTCTTGTATACAGTACATGTTGTTGTTCAGCAGGTATCATAAGATTTGTCATGTTTCACATCACGGTTTAGCACATTATCAATGCTAAAATGTGCTAATTAGCCTTAAACACAAGTATTGCTGAAGCCAGACAAAGAGCCAGCCATGAATGACAGACAAATCTGTCATTCATTCAGAAACGTCACAAACCTGGTCCTTTTGAAGAAGCAGTATAAAGTGTGAAAAGCTGAATTTTGGTGTCAGTGTGTTGCACTTTTCTGTATGACATTATCTTTAAACCTGTTACTGTCAAATCTCCAATGTATTTTGGTCCTACTATTGGATTAACCTGATTGCACTACAAACCATGTCTTCAAAATGACTATGTCTCAAGAGCTTTGGGAATGTGACCTACAAATATTTTGGAAACTGATCTGCCACTTGTAATTTAAGTGTTTGAATTTTTTTAAAACGAAGAGCCCTGAAGCATGTTTTAGTTGAAAGGAGCTGTTAATCCCCAAGTTGCCTAGTTAGATCAGGGATAAAATCAAGACACACTTGTCTTTAGAAAATATCCTCCTTTACAAAATATCAATAAACCATCTCATGGTTCAGCAACGGAGCAACAAGATATAATCGGACAGCTAAGATTGCTATCACACACACTCTCCCCTAAGGCTGCAACGTAATACAGAGATGATAAAACTAATCTAAAACACAGGGAAGAGGAGAAGAACAGATAGAGGAGGGGAGAGTTGTGGGGGAGAGAGTAGGTGGGAGAAGGAGGGGATGAGGACATACAAAAGTAGAACAGAACAGGAGGAGATGAAAGACGAAAAACAGGCAAGAGAAAATATGGAAGGAAAGAAAAAGATGTGGTGAAGAGAGATGAAAAAAAGACAAAAACAGAGAAAAAGAAAAAAAAGAAGATAGAAGGGTAGACAAGGCAAAATACCAAGACAAGCAGGGAAGAGGAGTGGGGATAAGCAGAGAAAAGAAAATAAACCAGAGGGAAGAGAGGACTTCCCTTTACATCCTAAATTGGTTTATAAGCAGCAGAAAATCCACTCAGTCCCATGAAGTGCTAGTGGCTGATGACAACCTTGTACATCCAAAAAGTCACCTCCCCTCTACTGATACCAGTGTACTGCACACACACACACACACACACACACACATACACACACACACACTAAAAGAGAAAGAGAAAGGTTTCTATAGTTTAATATTGTGACTGGTCGTGCTGCTTAGTTAGCACGCACACACACACGCACACACAGGATCCTCAGGTCCACTATAAATCCTCCCTTGTCATCAGGCGTTGCTTTGATCAGGTAAACACACTGGGTCAGCTGAGAATTTGTGAGTTCATGAATGAGTGTGTGCTCTGCGTGTTTGTATACAAGGCCAAAACTGACTTATTTAAAAGGTTTGCAGCCGCTGGGAAAGACAAATATTTTACTGCATAATGCTGCATCACTGCTGCAGTGGTTATCGGCCTCTGGGAAGCAAAATAGTTGTTCTCGTATCTGCTCTTATCTCATGAGAAAGCACAGCAAAAGACCTGGCATGTGAAAAAATGTCTGGCTTCTTTGTTCATCAGGGTGCTAAGGGTGGAAAACAGAACATGTCAGTTTCACGGGTAACATTTTTCTGTCAAAAAGGCCTCAGCATGAATCAAGGGGCAGATGTTTTTGCCATATGTCCCATTGCCTCATGGGGAACGTGTCTGTAGAGCCTTCATGACATAACTTTGTTTGTCACTGCTATCTGTGGAGGTTTCACAGTAGTGACTTTGTAGCAGCATTTAATTTATTTAGTTGAGTCATTTATTTCAACCCAAATTGCTGTTAAAGGAATAATTCAGTATTTTGAGGAATCTATACATTTCTATGCTTTCTGCTGAAGAGTCTCAGTATAAGGCCATAGCCTACAGCAGATCTTAAATATTGAGCTTTGGAGGGGTTGTTAGGTAGATTTTCTCATCTTCGCATAGAGTCTCACTGCTTCCAATCTTTATACTGAGCCCAGAGTAATATTGATCACACCTCACTCTCTGCAATAAAATGTGCAAGTTTATTTCCTAAAATGTCGAACTATTCCTTTGTTGTAGTTAACTTTGGGAGCAGAAGCACTAGCTTGTGCTTTGTGTTGATCCTCACTGCTAGGAGTGTAGCGCTAAATGTTAGCTTGCACCAAGTCTGTATTTTGTTTGAGTTTATTGTCGAATTCTGTAGGGGTTGGAGGCACGGCATCAACTGAAAGGGGCGTTCAAGTTTCAACAACTATTGGTCCCGATTTGGCTCAATATCCAGTGAAAAGAGAAAAGCAATGGGCCAAGAGCAGTTTACTTTTATTTTACCTGTAATTGACTCTTGAGTGAAAGGGTCCTTGTTGACTCAAATATAAGAAAATGAAAACTTAGCTGTGAAATCATATGGAGACTGGTACACTTCTGACTGTGCTGTCAAGAGCATAATGGTACCTTTCAAGCTAAAAAACTACTACTACTATGAATGGTTGGTTTGGTTTTTGGACAAGGTGTTGCTCAGATTATCACTGGTTGATTCACAGTATTCTCCTCTTGCTTTTTTCACTGTCTTGCTCTTTTTATTCAATAAAAACGCTGGAGCAAAGGCTCCACAAGACACAACAACAAATCATTAAATTGTCTCCCCTTTTCTTCCTCTTTTTTTCTCCATCTCATCTTGTTTTCCTCTCATTTTCTCTAACTGGCATTGGCTCAGTGTTGACATTATTGCCATCATTAATTGTAGCCTTGTCTGTGATCGTGTGTGTGTGTGTGTGTGTGTGTGTGCACATGCACATGCCTAAATGCATTACTGTCCCTGTAGTCAGCTTGAATCACTGCGGGAAACCCAGTTACAGTAGCCAATTAGAGGCCACACACAGTTGTACGCCTCACACACACACGCGCATGCACACACACACAAATACACAAGCACATACACATACTATTTGTCTAGTAGGCTTCATAGCTAATGCCCAATATGTGACCATCAAACAACATTCTTCATTCAACAATCTATGCTTTCAGCATTTAAATATAAAGTAGCTTCTTCTTTCCTTTGGCCATGATGTCTGTCTGTCTGTCTATGTCGCTCTCTTCTTCTTTGATATGTCAGACAGTGAGAGGCCAATTATCATCTATGAGTCTTTCCAAGATTCTCTCTTCCAGTCTCCTGCTGCTTGGCTAAGAGCTGACCAATCAAAGGTCTCAAAGAGGCAAAACGATGACCTAAGGATATCATGCTTGCAGAGTTAAGATGTTCCTGTATTTAATTGAACATCAATATAGTCTTCCACACCACAGCTAGTCTTGAGCACACACTTTCAGATTAAAAACTGTCAGCTCATATAGGCTGATGTGGCTTTCTATACCCCAGTTGTAGAGAGTAGAGAATATTGCAGAGACTAATGAGCTTCAGTTCATGAATCACGTAAGAATAAGAACTCAGAAAGGAAAACTTTTTTCTTTGTCTTTGCCATGCAAATTGAGATGATGTCATTTGCAAAGGACAAAGTGACATGAAACTGCTGTCAGTCCTTTTGCCACACACTGCCAACTTGATCAGCAGTGTTCTTGATGATATGACTGTGGCCCTGTCTGGGGTTATGCTGAGGAGATTTTTCTTAAATCTCACAAACACTGCAACAGGATCCAGATGCTAGTGCTAGGCTAACTAATTCTAATTCTAACTAATTCTACCCAACGGACTGTTGTGCCAAGCTTTGAGAGCCTAACCCTTCACAGAGGGGACAAAGCAGCTGCATCGTTAGGTGAGATTTGGAGAGATGACTGATTATTGGATGCAGCTGTTCCATTTTTATGAGAAACTAGCATTGGTTTCATGTTTTTGTTCATGTTTTGTATGACAGAAAGATGCGATACTGAGTGAAAACTCTCATCCAAGGTTATTTCAGAAAGATGCTACTTTAAAAAAAAAGTGATTTTCCTCTTCAGGTGCATTTGTATGTTAAAAAAATGTCTGTGCCCTTGGTAACCATGCACATTTATGTTGGATCATAATAGTGTGACTAACCAAGTGGAAGTTCCAGTTGGACTCCATCCAGAGCCTGTTTCCTGTAAGGTCTGGGTTTTCCACAGCACCTCTGTGTTTATGAGTATCTCACAGATTCTGTAGCCAAAGTTCACACACAGTATCTCCAGCCAAACCTGCTTTCCTCTGTAGCAGTATGAGTGATCTGACTGGGTTTGAGCACAGGGATGTTCACACAGATACTGAGGCCTGAGGCCACGCTGAGTGGGAGGCATCAAGAGTTGTTTCCTCCCAACAGCACACAGAGGTTAACTTTGAAATACAAAACATCTTCTCCTACATTTCACTTTTTCTTTCTGTGTTCATCTTTCTTAGACATATCTCTTCCTGTACCTCAACCTCTTAATCTGTACATCTGTATCGTCCTTATATATGCCGGTGCACTCTTTAGATAACTCCTCCCTCTACACAGCTACAGATGTTTCCTCTCTGCACCCTGAATAAGCTGGAGATGAGGGTGTGAAATATAAGAAAAAGTTTCTCTGCTGTTTCCACCTTGTTCTTTTTTCCAGCCCATGGTCTGCATTCACACACACACACAAGTGTGTACATGTGAGAGTGTACACTGAGACCTCTCTCCAGGAGGTAAAGGAGGTATTCTAGGACTACTTACATAATTTTTATCAGCAGAGATTTATAGCTGGAAAGCTGAAAGATTCTTCCCCCCCCCTCTTTTCACCTTACATTAACCTGCATCTCAAATCTAGATCATGTCTTTACATAATTTAGAGAGTTTGCTGCATACTAGCAACAATCACGTGCGAGTATGACTCAAGACTTTGCCTTGAGTGTTTTTTCCATCCACTTTTTGGAAAAATAAATGTAGCTTTCATCTCAAAATTTATGCAGCAAGAGATGGTCTCAGATTCTCAGATCTTCTGGAACTGTGGTTTGGCTGACTTCACTGCATTTACATTGGATTGTGTGTTCAGGATTTTTATGTCTTATCATCCAGCAGGGAGGATCTGATTTCCACTAGGAAAATTCAGGTTAGGTTTTACCTACTCAATAAAATCTCCCTACATCCTACTGACAATCACTCTGCCAAACTCTAAATGAGAGGAAAAAAGGAGTTGTCATCCTGCTTGCAAAATTTAACTGCTGTATATACATATTAGTATTTGGATACCCTTGTAAGTGCTAAATTAACTGCTTTTATGTAGCACTTTCCTAGTCTTTATGGCCACTCAAGTGTTTAAGACTACAAGTCACATTCACCCATTTACACATACTCCATGTCTATACAATAGAACAGCTATTAGAGGTTGTTTTGCTTTATTCCATATCACTGGGGATTGAACCACCAACCTTCTGATAAGTGGTTGATCCACGCTCACCCCTGCTTCTGCCCCAGCTTATATACCCTGGGATTTGTCTCTGAGGCAACACAGGAGTTGCTCTACCTTTAGAGATTGCTGAGACATCCTCTATAGACCCATTTATTTCGTGGGGGGGTGGGTGGAGTTGGGACATCTGCCATCTCCTCCGTCTGTTAGCACATTAATAATACAGCAATTTACATAGAATTTGTGAATTCAATTTACATTGTATGCATATCTATTGTATATATACAGTACAATACTATATCATCAACTCCTTTCCATTTGTCAGAGCAGCCCATGGACCAAAAACTAAATCCTTAATTGCTCCCCAATGATCAGACCAGCACTGTAATGTGATCATGGTAACAGACCATAAAAGGGCTATGAATGCAGGCATATGATGTTTTAGAGACTAAATGTTAGGCTGTTGCTGCCTTTCTATTTCTGATGATTTTTGTGCATCCACCGGCTATATGGAAGTGCAGTACAACAGAATTGCTTGAATAACAAAAAGCTACAAATTCTACAAATGCAACAGAATGTGAAAACAATGAATTCAAAACTGTTCAACGAAATAAGCGATAAGCCCAAGAGGCTCACAAGGTTTAGACCAGATACTGTAAAATCAGGAGAGGCCTCTGATACACGACTTCTTTAAATCCATCTTCGTCTAATGAGAACAAGCCTCTGCAAAATTCTAACAAAGACATTTAAATTCATCAAATTTGCCTCCGTCTCTAAATCACAGTCTTCTTCCTCTTGACTCTTATTTCAGTGAATCCTTCAAACTGAAGACCCAGAGTGGCAGAAAGGGAGCTAGTTAAATTGACAGTGATGAGGGGAGATTAACATCAAGAGAAATTGGTAGACAGAAGAGATTGCAATGGAGGAGGGTGATGCTACTACAATTGTATGGAATGATAGGGGGGTTAACGCGCAAGCGTGGGTGTGCGTGCATGCGTGCAGAGGTTACATTGGGGCTGTGGACAGCTTTGTGAAAAGGACGATTGGTGTTAAATTGGGGTGAAAAGAGGCTTAGGTAGAGATAGAGAGCCTGAGCGAGAGAGAAAGACAGAAAGCAAGGGAGAGATGGTCACCCTTCACTCCACACATGGATTAGAGTCTATAGAGACATTGACAGGCTGAAAACCTGGCTTACACTGCTAAAGCCATGCCGATTCTCTCTCTCTCTCTCTCACACACACACACACACACACACACACACACAACAAATGACATATCAGTTCTAACAGCTACAGTATATATAGCAGCGGACAACTATGCTCAACTATTTGCCTATCAAATTTTTTCCATTTTGATGAGATTTATCAGCTGGATTTGAGGGTCTCAGCAGCCTGGGAACATTCTGAGACTATTCAGATGGGCAACACTCTCAGCATCTATGACAGCAGAGCATTTTTCACTGCACAGTGCTTCCTTTTATTATCCACAGAGGGTTTGCATACACGCAGAATCACTAATATCTTCAAAATGAGAATCCCAGAGTAACTATTTACCAAAGAAAGATGTGACTTGATAAAACACTTTAAAGTCACTAATGTGACTTTATGGCTTGTTGTACGAGTGTGACAAATTGCCTGGTTGAATGCTAATATGTTTTGATCTTCTTTGAAATTTGGAAGCTGCCTCTGTGGAATAATGTCATTGTGTCCTAACAGTTCCATAAGACTCTAAATGAATATGAATTTCTGTGTTTGATATCACAGATATATATCTTTAAGTTAATCTAATGTTTCATGGCTTCACAATGTGTCGTAGCTGACAAAGTTTTAAGTGTTATACAAATCCAGTCCATTAACCAATTCACCATCTAATTCCTAATGGATGGAACTACATTTGAAAGTCACAAATGACTTTTGACAATTTGGGGAAATGGTTGTAGATTTTACATGATGGTTGACAAATAACTTACTGAACTTTTTTGGATTTAGTTATATGCCATTAATAAGAACATGTTTTTAGTTATAGGGACTTAAACATGACCACAACTAATTGCATTAGATATATTTATGTAAGTATGTGTGTCTTATTAGAAAGTTGTCCTCTTTCGAGGAAGAAAAACCTGCTACTTTTGGCTGCTGATGCATCTTTGGTTGGCTTATATGTTGCAAAATATACTATTTATAGATGTGAAGCCATTTGGTGTGCTATTGTGTGCCAGGTAACGGTCTGTTGCCATAATAAAGGAAATAACCATTTGAGTCTTAATTGGCTTAAAATGTAGCCCATCCATATTTACATTATCTTCATTGTGTTGATCATACACTTACCTTGGCAGGGAAGATTTTCACAATTTCTCTCAAAGTACATGTGTTAGAAGTTAGTTAATCTGGCGATTGATTTGTTTTGGAGAGAGAGGATTAAAAGTCAATTTATTACTATTCAAACAGACAGAGGAGAGACAGGCAGAGGCAAACAGAGGAAAAAAAGGGAGAAAGAGTTCTCTCTCCAAATGAATTTAGTTTAATTAACATTGTCATTGTTTGAATGGAGAAAACAATCTCTAGAGAATTACAAGATAATGTGCTGGCGATGTTTATCTTTTAAGCTAACCCTAGGCCATTTATAATGAAATTTTTACTGATGTTGATTTATTGCGACAGCCATTTTATTGATTTCAGTAGCAGCTGGCTGAATAGATTGATGTCAAGCCCTTAATATAATATTGTGCCTCTAATCATGAACTAAATTACTTTCATTTAGAGTTATTTGGTCTTCATAAATACGGATTTAAAAGGAAATGGTATTTTTTGCCAGTTTTTTTTTCTTCTTCCTTTCTCTTTTTTTCTTGAAGGCACAAAATTAAGTTCAATTGGAGAGAAGCAAACTACTTCACTGGTTCCAGTTTCATTCTCATCATCTGTATTTGGATAGCACTACCTTTTTAAAGGACCTATCACCTTCATTTCCAATGAAGGCGATAAATTCCAATCAATAGTTGGAATTTATTGTCAAGTATTGTAAATTTCTATTACACTTTATATGTATGTATGTAGGGTAGGTGGTATATATCCTGCGAGACATAACTCAGGCCTCTTTGCACCACTCTCTGCTGTCTGTTACTGTTCTGAGCATAAAGCGATAACTGAAAAACCAAACCTGTGCAGGAGGATTTTCATAAATGAGGGGACATGCCTTTTCATATTCCTCAGTGGAAATTACTCTTAGTGATATGTGAACAGAGTATCAGAAATGATATTTCTCCAGCTCTTGGGGCTAAAGCTCTTATAACATCAACACATGCACATTCCAGTACTTGACCATCACATATCAGAGTTTTACACAACAATGACTTCACAGGGTTAATTAGACAGCTGACGTCCCCTGCTGTGTGAACTGTACTGTATCTGTCAAGTATGGTTTTGTAAACATACTAAAGTCAATTGTGACACTGACCAACATTGTTAATAAGAGCATCTGGGTTTTTTTTATCAGACATGTATTTGAGAAGACGTGTGGCTTTAGCTGCTATTCAAACTGCCCTGGACAATCTTACACCAGTAGTTGTCATATCTATGTATTCAATTATGGTTGTAATCTAGTGCCAGGTCAGATGCTATGTCCCAGTTTTCTGTAGCCTTTTTTCTCACCAGGAAAGTCACAGTTTAATGTCTGTCTGTTACTTTGTGTACTCTTCATTTGATTTTCAAACTCAGTAAAATGTAGTGAAGCCTGAAATGTTTCATGTCTGTTGTTTCCTTTCATGTCTTCTGTACCAAACAGCTCACACTGCCTTATCTGCCATTATCTCTTGCATCCAATCTCACCATCACCTTTATAGATACACAGATTACCTCAGAATCTTATAGAGGTCATTCCCAATCTTCTTGTTTTTTTCATATAATTCCATAGCCTGCTACAGTGACTACATGTTTTTTCAGGAACACAAATTGGCTCTTCAAAAGCTCAACCTCCTCTCAGAAATATTTAGGTCACTCACTTTGAAGTAGTGATGCTGCCATGGCTGCAGTGAAAGAGGTGTCATAACGCTTACTTCAATACATGTTGTGCTGGTACTCTGCCACTTAATCTGTAATATATGGCTCTGTAGGTCTTTCTCAAAACAGATAATACCACAAGGCCCAGCCACATCAGTGGTGCTGCAAAATGAATCAATGAATATTAGCTAATTATTTAGTTGTCTATACTCTCTTTAGTTGTCTATATATGTTTTTCTTTGTCATCAGACTTTTTTTTTTTTAATTTTTCCTTCTTATTTTAACATTTTCATATTCATATTCTGTAGCAAGAATTAAACCTCAGAAGCTTCCACCTACTGACACAGTTTAGGCAGCCAATTTTTCTGAAACTTCAGTAGATATTCCAGCTGGCTTTCATCCAGTAATCAAGTAGGTTAGTGCAATGCTGTGATTATGAGTTTCTATTATCTTATTTTCTACCCTTCTGTCACTTGTCATTCATGGGTTTAAAAATGAATAGAAAACTTTGTTGGTAATTATTTATGAAAAAATAATGAAAAAAAAAACTTTTTCATGTATAAATAAGTACAATTCAAAGAAATGAATAAAACAAGGAGATCATTTGCATTCAGATTTGAGAAAATTAGGGGACGAGTGTGAAATGTCACACGGCCACAGTGGAGAGATATTAACATTCAGACCTATGACATTTTAATGGAGTGGACTGGGGGAGATAATTTGGGATGGACCATATTGTTGTTCATTACTGAGCCTCCCTCTGTGAGCCACATGAACATACAAACACGTATAATGACCAACGGGTGTGTGTGTGTGTGTGTGTGTGTGCATGAGTGTGTGATCAAGTGTCCCTAACTGGCAGTGTGTAGCTGAGAAAAATGATGGATAGATGTCAACAGCAGGTCTTCCTCTCACCCTCCCTCTCTATTTATTGTGTGTGTGTGTGTGTGTGTGTGTGTGTGTGTGTGTGTGGCTGTGTGTGACAGATAGATGGGAGTGCAGAGGTCTTAGTGTATTTGTCCAAACTCCATTAAACACCTGTTCTCTGGCCTAATGTGTACAGCCCTGTGTCCTCAGGCTGCTTCAACGCTTCAGCAGCAGCAGACATTATGTGCACACTAAAAGCATCAGAAGAGTTTTATTTTTATGTTGGAAATCATTTGGAATAAGAAACATCATCAAACAAGAAAAAAAAACATCCTTGTAGATGTTTTCATTTGATTACAGCTGTCCAAAAGACTTGTATACTGTAACAGAATTATCATGACAATTCAAAGAAAAATCAAACTGCAACTCTAACACTTCACTGGAATATTTCTTCACAAAACTAAAACTCAAAATTGAATCAAACAACTCTTCAGACAGCATACAGAATGAAAGTAGATCTATATTGAAAAGCATGGCAGAGCAGTACTGGGTGGGCATGTTCCTTCTAGCACTGGTTAGACAATAACAACATATTGTTGAGGTGTTCACAGTTGGAAATCATGTTTCATTGATAAACTCATGACTACAGTTGGTGCCTAGCATGAAAGAATAAGTTTACCTACATTCCCTCTGTCCACATAACAAACATCACAACAATGATAATAATGATACTTCTTTTTAAATCTAAAATGTTTTTGGGGAGGATTCGGGATGAAATTAGTTTTTTATATGGGTTAGGGGGTTAGGAATATTGAGGGTTAGGATTATGGAGACAAAAGGGAAAAAAAACTGATTTAAACTATAACTTTAACATTTAAATCAGTTGGTTTTCATTATTATAAATGAATCATATCAGCCACCTCTCACGTGAGTATCCAATAAACTGTCAGACCAAGTGCTATCAGGCTACAAGTTTCTGGACTGACCTCAGTAAGCAGCCTGTTGTCCCTTTTCATTCCATAAAACACTTTGCTAATGGACTCAACATTAGCTGCTCGTGTGACTGTCACCATAATAACCAGAGTGCAACAGCACCACTTAACACAAACCCTGACACTGGCTGTCCATGCAAATGACAGGTATAACATTGTTTCCCACGACCTTATTGAAAGTGCGTGGCAGCCATGTTGGTACACAGCGACAGATATCAACCTGATGTTCATTGTCCATCACTTCAAATTGTACGGAGAGGTCTTTAATAAGACCACATGGTGTCATCTGAGTCAGTCATCATATGGATAATGTCTGCAGCATCCACACTTCTGTCATGGCTGTCAGTGCAATTGAATTAGCATGACTAAAGTACTTAGCATTAACATCAGTATGGGTGATGGCTCACTACTCTAACTGCACTACTTTACATTTATGGAAGTGGTAATGATCTCTAAGCATCCATTATCTCTCTTTCACTCTCTCTTTTGGATATGTCCTCACATTATAATCTCCAACCCTGTGTCTCTTTCCCTTGGTCCTTAATTCTTCACCTCTGTCTTTACTTACCTTCTTCTCCTGTCTTTACTCTATTTGTGTCCGTTTTAATAATGACTAACTTGATTTTGTGTAGCACTGCCATTATATTGTGATTACACAAACTGCAGTTGTCACTCTCTCTCTCTCTCTCTCTCTCAAACACACACACACACATACACGCACGGATAGCAGTGGGTTCCTAATGAAGTGTCAGCAGTCTTGCAGCAAGCAACAATGGAACCAAACAAATGAAAAGCGCACACACACTCACACACGCACGCACCCACTGCCACATGTCAAAAGGCTCTCGTCTTCCAGCTAATAACATGTCACTACTGCTGACACTGCGCTATCTACTTAACCGCACTTGAGTGTGCATGTGTGTGTGTGCAACACAGAAAGAAAAAAAATGAAAAAGAGGGTGACACAGAAATAGTTTGTATGCGTTTGTGTGATTTTGCAGTGGGTAGAGCGAATTAAGTCGCACACAGTACAATAACTTTTATTTTAATCAAAGAGTGCTAATGTGTGAGCTGTGACTGAGATGGTTCAGTAATTCATTCAGTGATTTTGCCAGACTGTCCTTCCCTCCAACAGCAATTTAAAACAACCTCTTTGGAATACATCAGTGTGTTAAGTGACCCAGATATTTGCAAAACTGCAGCCTGGGAGCACAAATGATTTCAAGGTAATTACTCTGACCATCGTCATTGATATGTAATTTTACAGAATGATTTTCAAGATACACTTGGTAATTTTAAATAGGAGCAGGCACAGAGGAGATGACTTAAAGGGATCCAGATCCATGAATTCTCTAAAAGATTATGTCAGCAAACCACAGCACTTTTCCTGCTGATATACAAGTTGAGGTAACATACGCTAACAAGTTAGGAAGGAAATTAAAAAAAAAAAAAAAAAAAGAAATCAGCAAATAGTTTTATGAGGAGGAATTTCTTTAGGCGTAGATGATACATGCTTTAAATCTTATGTATGAACATGTTCATATGTCATATGAGCAATCCAGAGTCAGATTCATCAAACTCTCCTAAATGAAGAAACTTGCATGGAATTACAGAAAACTGCTCATGAGAATATGTGTGTGTAGGTGACATTTAATCATTAGCATATTCTCCACTGATAAAACATTCTGCTCTGCTTTGATACATTTGCAAATGAAAAAAACACATGGCTGCATCAATGCATGGTTCAACACAAAAGAGCCAACTGCTCAGACCAGGACTCATCTCAGACAAAGAAGATAAATGGTTTGAAAGTGGATAAAAGAAGACATCTATGTGAGACATCTGTGTGAGACAACCACAAAAATCCCTCAACAGAAGGATTTTTAGAGGTTTAGATTTTTGGATTCTTTCCTTCTAAGTGAAAAGTCTTAAAGAATCTACAACAGTCCAAGTAGCGGACACTGTGACCTGAATGACTAAGAATCTCCACAGACATCGTTTCATAAAATATACAACATGTCGGCACATCCTTTGAATTTTGTTCGTATGTGAAAATTAAGCAAGTACAGCAGATTCTTTCTTGTTATTATTCTTCTTATTTGTAAATGCAGCTTAAGAACAAAGATCAACTTGACCTATGTTTGAATGTTTGCGTGGCTGCTGAGGTTGAACATATTTGTGTGGTGTCAGCATGGTGTCAAATGGGTCTGTGGTTTTGTACATGGCCATTGTGGTGAAGATGGAGCTGAGCTGGAAGGTGAAGCTGTCAATTGGCCAGTGGAACTATGTTCAATCTTCACCTGTGGTCACAAGTGAAGTGACCGACAGTAGGAGATTACATATTCCTGTGCAATATGTCAGGGTTTAACCTCAGAGACAGTGTGAAGACACTGCTCCTTCATGTTGAGAGGAGCCAGATTAGGTGACTTGTGCATCTGATCAGGATGCCTCCTGGCCACCTCACCCGGGAGGTTTTCTGGGTAAATCTGACTGGTGCGAGATCTTGGAATGCCTCATTATCCTCCAGGAGGAGAAATTATTAGTGAGGAGATGCACAGGCAAATGCAAGAAATCTCAGTGCTGTCATCATTAGTGAGGTAAACACAAACACACACATTCTCATAGGCAGAATCTTTGATGTGTTTTTCTCCGGTATGTGTGGCAGATGGTCTAAATTATACAAATGAGGAGACACAGAAAATCCTCTTTAGCTCCCTGTCTGTCTTATTGATTGTCACTTTTTTGTCTGCTGGTATTTCAGCTGTGTCTACAGCCGCTATACTGACATGAGGATCTGATTTTAATGTCGCATTTATAATATTTATATTTCACATTTTGTGCGATTATATTTTAAATTATATATCTTAAATAATGCAGATTTATTTTCTAATTCTATAAATCTGATTAGATGGATAATAAACATATACAGTTTTGTACAATAGTAAAAAATTATTAGTTCACATTAAAATTCACATTAAGCCGCTTCAACCGAGGTGAAAGTTGTCCAGCATAACTTGCAAGAATACTTGTATGAATTCAAAATAAATATTTTATATTTAGAAAGGTTTGAAGTAGCCTGGATAGCTGAATGGTTATGGTGCACCACGTTGGCATATATATATATATATATATATATATATATATATATATATATATATATATGCAGCTGCTCACTGGTTTGAATCCCAACCAAGATGTGCTTTCCCATGTGTCTTGTGTAAATAGTTTATATAAAAAAGAAAAGGTGCAAGTCTCCAGAGATGAGGAGGAAGGCTTGTAGGTGCAATGTTTTCAACTGGGACATTGGCTGACAGTAAGTTATCACGATAACTTGCGAGAACTTCTTCTGGATTTAGTGAAGCCAAATACTAACAGCGAGCAGCTCAATGTCCTATGAGCAGCTGCTCAGTAACACTGATGTACCCTGGGTTACATCATCTCTTTTTAATAAACATCGCGATACCCACGTCCTTCCTCTTGCTGGCCTCGTTACCCCCCCTGTCTGCTGAAAGGTCTCAGTAAGGCACATGATGCTGCTCTGTAGGCTGACCAGCACTTTGAGCTCCTCATCGTATGGAGAAACAAGTAAGAAAATGAGATACTGCTGTCAAACTGGCTGCCACTCACACGGTGCCATAGCAACAACAAAATATTTCATTTCTTGGTAAATGTGGTTACAAAGAAACTTACAAAGTTTTGTGTAATATGTCATTAAGGTCTTTTTTATGGAGACCTCGTAGTGTTGTTGGTTGTGGAGAGATGTGGAAATGTCACCATGGTGCCACGTGAGTAGCAGCCAGTTTAATAGCAGCGTCTCATTTTCAAACTTTTTTTTCCCCTTTTTCCTCTTTTTACCTAAAATTTTCAACATTTTAACTAAAGCCTCATTGGATGGCATTTTTCTTATGTTTTTTCCTTTTCTTTTTTTTTTTTTTTTTTTTTTTTTTCTTTTGCTTTTGTTTTTGGTTTTGACTATGACAACCAGAGAGCCATTGAGCCAAGTACTGTGCTGCAAAAAGATATGAACCAAAAAGAGACCTAAGATCCCTGAGGAGATAAGGTTGAGGAGGGGATGCAGAGTAGAAGTAAAGATGAAGTAAAGACGTCAGATGAATAGACGGTACAAACAATCATGGACAGGGGTAACGAGACCAGTAAGAGGAAGGACGTGTGTATTACGATGTTTATCAAGGAGAGATTAAGTAACCCAGAGCACATCAGTGTTACTGAGAAGCTGTTGACAGAACATTGAGCTGCTCACTCTTAGCGTAAGGCCATACTACATCCAGAGGAGGTTCTCGCAAGTCATCACGATAACTCGCTGTCGATGCTACAGCTAGCTGTGAACTCTGTCATGTCCCAGCTGCAAACATAAACCCACAAGCCTTCCTCCTCATCTCTGGAGACTTGCACCTTTTCTTTTTTTATAGAAATTATTTATTTATTTGTCTGTTAATTTTTTGTTAATCTATCAAATTTTTTTTATGCTGTCAAACAGATATATTTCCCATTAAGGGACAAATAAAATATTCTATTCTATTCTTTAGTGCTGAGTTTCCACTTTAGGCAAAACGAGCTGTAACTTAATATGCTATGGGTCCTACAACTAATTTTTGAAAATGGTTTCTGTCCTTTAAAGCTAATTACTTGTTATATGTCATTGGTCATGACTTATTTAGGCCCCTGTATCTGAAATCATGAAGATTCTAATAGATGTGTTGTTTTTTTCCTGTGATTGAAAATTATTTAGTGAGCATATAAAAGGTAAAGTATACGTGAACATTCACTACTTCATTAAAAATGTCAGGAGCTGACGTATGTGCAGATTTGAACATCAATAATTTCACTGTTAGGCCTTTCTGCTCATTTTCAGTGGTTTATGGATATCACATCAGTAAATAAATGTGAAGCAAAAGAATCAATTGTGTTTGATTATTATTCTGTCTTTTATTCTCCTCACTGTTGGTCTTTTAAATTAAAAACAGTAAGCTCACATCACATCATTGCAAACTAATATTTGTCGGATATGATGGTCTGTATATGACAAAACCCATTGGAGCATACAGTATTCAGTCTGATTCTCCGCCTCTATTCTTCAATCCCTCTCTATTTATCTTGGACTAATGATGCAACAAATTCCAAGTCTCACTCTCAGTGCTTAAATTTTCAACAGTGAATATCGATGTTTACTCTGCATGCAGTGCAGTCGATATGATTCCAAATATGTAATGGATAAAGAGGAGAACAAAGCCGAGACCTAATGTATTCTTATAGGAGATAAGCTGGTCTTGTGAAGGGAAAAATGTATTTTCCAAATCTGATCATCTTTTCTTTGACTTCATTCACCAATTTCCAACAGTTTCCTGAATTTCTTTTTAGGATTTCTTTTGTCTTTTTGGGCATTTAAGCAATGTAGTAAACATTACTCAAAATGTGTTTTTTTTTTTTTTTGTGGCTAGTAAATATAAATCTATACTGCGGAGTCTTCATATATATATATATATATATATATATATATATATACAATTTATAGTCAAAAAATAATTATAAGAGATTCCCGAACCTAACCCCCATGATTGTCCATATGTGCTGAATCAGAGATATTGCTCTATCTCTTGTCACTCGACCCTTGTGACTGCAAACATTTTGAAGTCATTTTGAAACTATATTACACAAGATGTCTTGATTGTAATTCTTGGCTAGAGTTACTCAGCTGAGTTAAAGTGAGATGCAACCACAGTTGTTTTAGCCTGTTTATTCCTTCGCCTGCTTTCATCTGTAAAAAGATATTGACATTTATAAAACGGGGAAATAAAAGACATGGACTACCCTGCTTCCTTTTTTTACCTTTTTACTATCTTACTATGTTTTCTCTACCCTTGTATTACTTTTTTCCTCCTCTGTATTTTCCATTGCTTTGTTTTTTTCAATACATTTTTTGTTTGTCTCTTACCTTCTCCCTTCTCTTTATTATGTTTTCCCCTCTCTGACTGTGCAATTATTATTCCACACAGGAGTTTTTAACATGCTAACACACATCCACCACACCTCCCACATCTGCATAATGTTTGTGACAAGACTCTGTGAGGGCAGACGGATGCACATAATTACTGGGAAGGAAAATGCCAGAATTCATGAAGCTTGGGAACTGAGCAATGGGATTCGTTGGTTGGGGATGTCAGGTGACTGCCCCTGCAGCGGGCAGCAATAGACATTCAGTCCGGATGTGAATGAAAACACTCAGGCTTTCTCTTCTACCCTTCACCTTTTCAGCGTTAATGCTGCACATTCCTCTGGTCAACCAACTGAAGTTATTAATTCTGCTCCCCTCCAGGCTTCTGAATACATAAATGAGAGCGATCAACAGCTTGGAAACGCTGAAGCTTTAATGCCTGAGTCCTCCATTACTGTGATGTTTTCCAGTGCAGGGAAAAAGTTTGGGAAAACTGTTTTTCAGTTACTTATTTTACTGTTCATTGTGGCTGTGGGCTACATCCTGGTTCATCTGGGTTATTCTATTTCAAAGAAATCACTTTTATTGTCACTGGAGCAGCTTTATATGTCATGTATTTGTCAGTTTTATTTAAATTATTGAGCCACTTTAAACATAGCAATTGACTTGTGATTTGCATTTTTTTCCTGTTTAGTATTAGACAACTTTATGTTTGAATGCCTCTGTCAGCCAGCCCAGTTGCTACAAATTGGTGCGTAAATTCTTGTGTAATGGGCAAAAATGTTTAATGAGGGCACAATGATTTTGATCTTTGACCATATAATTAAGCAAATAATTAAATTAGAAATAGAGATTAGCAAATATTTAGGTAGTAGCGTAGTTATTATCACAACAGGTCACAACAAACTAATTGTCTTTTCTATAATGTGATTGTGATAGGATCTGGATTCAGTTCCCACCCAGCGGGTTAAGAGGACACAGGCTGACAGTCACTGAGCAGTTTAATGATGATGTGGACGAAGTTTCAGTGAAGCAATATGTTGAAATCCTTTACCTTGCAACATTACCTTGACATAATTATACCTCCTGTCCTTTTGGCAGTGATGTTGTGTGTGTGTGTGTGTGTGTGTGTGGATAATATGCAAGCTGGGAACAGGAAGTCGCCAAATTAATGAATTTTTGGCTGGCAGGCCAGACAGACAGAAGCTAACACTGTCTCGTGAACAAAAATATGTTCACCTGTAGCTCTAATTAGGTTTCAACCTTTCCTGGGTGAAAGACATGATGAAAAAGAGAGCAGAGACGGGAGAGGAAAGTGAGAACTCATGCTGAAGAAGTTGCAACAAAAAGCTTCCTACCAAGAAATATATAACACCACTACCAATCCTGCTGTTCATGGAATTTTTGTTAGTGGTTATTTAGTCTCAAACACCAGAAAGGTGTGCAGTCCTCTGACAGATGGTCTGCGCAGAACAGAAGATGAATTTCCTTAAAACTGACGGCTAAAATGGAGTCTAAACTCAAAATGGAATTTGGTGTGGTATGAGTACAACAGTACTCAGTGGAAGCAACTCCTGGAAACTAACCTGGACTAAAACCGGAAATCAAACTCCTGGAAACAAAATCAGTCACATTTCTTGGTAGATTGGTAAAGCTTACTGTTTCTTTTTGGTCACTGCCAATACAAGAAATATGCAACTAGGACACTAAATGGCTTAAGACAAGTAGCACAAAATGCAATGGTAAACAACATAGTATATCTTCAGGGTATCCTAACCCACCACAGGTGATGATGCTCAGTAATGATGCCTTGTAAAAACAATTAAATTTTACACAAAACACATTTGAAGTCTTAGAGCAATCGCTAGAGTTTTTATTCCTAAATTTTACATCTTTTAATTGACTAAAACATTTTGTTGAAACGACTGAATGATGTGGGTGTTAAGAGATGTCTTATTGTCTGGATCAAAGAGTTTCTGTTGAATTGAACACAGAGGGTCTGTTTCAGAGGAACTACAGTGTGTCAGAACAGAGGCTTGTTAGCACAGAGAGCTCCGACGGGATGTCTGTTAACTACAGTTTTATTTTCCCTGTAGCTTTATGAACTCTGGATTCATACGCTCTCAATATCCTGATGACATGGCTTCAGTAGACATTTCACAAAAGGATAATAAATGTGATTAAAACTGGTTATGTAAACCACATAGTGACCCTAATGTTCTAAAGAGATTAACATTGAGGAATCCAAATATCCTGTTATCTGAGATGGATTTATCATTTCACCTGCTGTTTAAAAACTATTTGATTCTCTTTTAAACAGTGAAGTGATAATTAATTATAAAGTTATGTTTATTACAATTTCCACATTAATTCAATTGCTTATTTTTTGCCCTGTCTATATATATATCTACATTTATGCCAGTTTATGTTTGCAGCATTTTTTCATGAAAGTACAAAGTTTTGGTTGGAATCACTGTTATTTCCTGTAAATTGCTGCTGGGTTCACCAAACAGTGCCTGCATCATAGGCTCTATATAAAAAAAAAACTAGATGGCTGATACTGAAGTACCTGAAATATCCAAAACACAGTTTGTGACTATGCTTTGTTCTACACAGATGTAGTAAAATCACCCATATAAAAAGGCTACTGAGGTGTATAAATGTTCTTACTCTGCTACCACCAGCGAGTAATTTGTGTCACTGCTTTTACCCCTCAAAACAGTGCACAACCACACAGAAATGTGTCCCGCCTTTCTAAAAGTATTTCCCTCATTATTTTGTCCTTTTTTTTGTCCTTGTAGATCAAAATCACCTTCTGGCAAATGAAAAGCATTTTGCCACTGTAGATGACTGACAACCCAGCAATGCCAACTGTTGCAGGGTTTCTGTGTTTTTTTTCTTTGTTATTATACAGCCACATTATGGAGGCTATGTCTACCATCACCAAGAGTTCAGCAGCATGTGAGCCCTGGGTGCCACATGAGGGCAACCCAGTGTTTATTCCTCTGCTGAGAGGCTGATACACTTGTGTCTGTCTGTGTACATGAACTCTCTGACCCTGGAAGTCTGACACTGTAATAAAGAGGGGTGAAGAGATGCCCAGAGAGACAGAAGGAGTCACTGCTTGAAAACAAAGGAGGGGGGAAACGATGAAGGATGTGATGGAAATGCATGCAGCAAGTTTCTTGTTATCTCTCTATGATGAAAGCCACAGAGGGGACAGGGCTGCTGTTCTCATCCAGGTCAGGGCCTCTCAGCCTGGGACAGCAGCCTACTGATCTCCCCTTCCCCTCAACACAAGTTCCATCCTATTGTCAGGTAGACTTTAACACTGTGATTACTTCACATTGTACACTACATCCAGGACACACTGTAAAACACAAAATGACAAAAGACAAACATCAGTAATTCTGTTGTGGCCACTCAAGCATATTTAGTTTTCAAAAGGCACTTATTCCACCTAGGATCAGCCAATGCAGGGCACTAACCCTGTTATTTCCATAAATGCACTTTCAACAACAGACTGCACCGTGTGGTGTCATATAAGCAGCTGAGAGATACAGCACAGATTGAGTTACTATGATGACTCTGTAAACAAGGAAACAAGCCAAATAGAAATGGTGTATTCAATGCACTGTGGGAAAACTAAAGGTTATTTACTAGAAGGTACATACAAGGATGCATTTCATTTCAGCTGATGGACACCTCCAAATCTCCAGTCCAAGGCTTTTCTGTATTACTTAGATTGTGGTAATTTGATGAAACATAACTTTTTTTTGGAATATGTACCAAGTGAGATCAATGTAAATTAAAATAACAAAGGATGTTTTAGAAGATAGGGCAACAGGATGAGCTAATAGTACAATACCAAGTTGATACTGCATTTTACTTGTACAGCCTCCCATACAAACTTCTATGTGATCTAATCCCTTAAAATGAACTGAGCCCTCCTGTGGGCATGTAACCCTGAGGCAATTTCTCCACTTCCCGCCTGATGTTCCAGTCTTAATAATTGTGATGACGAAAGCTATGATTCAGAAAGAGTTTGACAATACTGTGTGAGTCCAATCATTCTGTAGATGCCATGGGCAAAAAAAAGATTTTGGCAGTGATCATTATTTTTGCAGAATTGTCTATTGTCAGCGTTCCACTTGGTGACAGGGTTGCAATAGAATAGACTTTAACCACTGTAAGTGTTTGCACTGTACATGCACCTTATTGATAGTTAACATGCATAAAGCTGCAACTTCATCTTTGATGTGAACATGGCTATGAGCTTTGTGAAATGCCCTGAGTGCACAGTGCTATACCTGACTGGATTATGTGTGGACACTGATGGACGACTCACAGCTGCTGCTTTTGTGCTGCTGAGACAAGGTGTGACCACAATTCCTTCCTTTCTTCCCACTGTCCAGCTGGTCGGTGTCTTATACATACAAAGCTGTTGACCAATCAATGCAAACCAACCAATGCCGATGAAATTCCATCCCTAAATTCAGTGGCATTTGTTGGTTTGGATTGATCAGTTCAAAAAGACAAAATGGTAACTTTAATGGACTATGAGTTTTGTGAAATATGTTTACTCATGGGCTTCAACATACATTAGAACATTAACATTACAACCTATGTGCTTATTTAATTGGCACAAATCCATTCATGTCTGATTTCCACATGCCAGTAGACCTGAAATCAGATCAATCTGTTGGGCCACTTATAGATGCTGTTGCCCACACATCCACTTATTTGTCCATTTAATCCATGCATCCCTGGTTATTCATCAATGTATGATCCATCATCGTCATCCATCCATCAAGAAAAAGGCTATACAGACGCTGGATCAGTCATCCATCCATCAGCATCAGTTAGCTAGGCAATTAGCCACGCATCCATCCAGTCAGCGAGTGCTGAGTCTGGTTGAAGCAACCAGTCGGGTCAGGTCATGCGAGTAATGAAGAGGAAGCGACTGATTCAGAGAAAACTACGGAGTCATGACCCACATATCATCCCTCTCTGACTCACTTTGTGGCTCCTCTCATCTTTCCGGCTGCACTCGCCTCGTCTCTGTTTTCTCTCAACCCCCGCTGTTTAAACTCTTGACTCATCTTTTCACAGAGAATGGACCCCTGCCTCTCTGGGGACACAAATTACTGCGGATGACTGTGGTTTGTTTCTCTATTTCTTTGTCTGGTGTTCATTCACCAATGGTCATAAGGAATCATAAGCACAAAACTTCACTGCTATGAGTCTATGATTATGTTTTGTAATGGCTAGAAAATGTTTTTCAGCTTGGTTTTCAAGTCTTGCAATCCTGCATGACTCATCGTCAAGTTATGTTCTTTCTGTTTTGAGAGAAAGTAGAAACAGTCTAATGGCTTTATGTCTTGTGAAAACATATAACCTCAGGGATATTTAATGACTAGGCTCCATCCTAGAACCATCCTGAGAATGGAGTGGCCAAATTGTTTTGGGGGATTGAAACAGGCACTAGACACTCTCTCCTGAGAAAAGTAATGTGCCCAGTTTGATGGCATACTGAGGATCTGGAAGGAGAAGTGTTTAACTGCAGAGCCCATGTATGGGGATCCCAAGTCTTGAAGTCAATGGGATGTGAATCACAACTGTTCCTTTGCTACAACCAAATTAGTAGTTTTAACTCTAAATATGCTGAACAAATAAAACCCTGTCTGTAAAACAAGATATAGTTAATCAGGTTAAATACAACTTAATCCTTTAAGTATTCTACTGAATCAGCTGTAACAATAAGTGTTCAACAATAGAGTGGATAAGTTAGACTCAACTCTGGTTGTAAAGTACAGCATTGGCACAGTACAGTAATGTTTAACAGTTTCAATCTAAAGCTAAAAAAATACAAGGAAAATAAAACTGTCTATAAATGAAGTTTGGGCCTTTAAGTTGCTAGGGTCCTCATTATTTCTCATCCTCAGTGTATTACAGGCTGTCGAGAGCACAGAGTGGGGAGAACAGGCCCTTGACTGGGGGCAGCTGCCTTAGATTGGTACAGTGGACTGTGTATGTACAACTGCACTCAGATAGCTGAACAGGCCATGGTTACACAACAACCGCATTTATGCAGTGAACAGAAGTAAAATTAGGGGCTAAGTCTGGCAGCTGTGGCTGTGTAACTTAAGAAAAGAAACAAACTGTCCTGAAGAAACCCAGTTTGTTTTCCAGTTGTAAATAGACCAGCAGATATTAGAGGACTATTTTGTACAGCATGTGCTAAGACATTTATGCTTTAATGCATTTTTAATTGTTCTTGCAGCAGCTTTATGACTACGTAGATCCTAAGTGTGAATTGTACATCTTTTTACTCTATACTAAATTATTTTAATGCAGGTGTTAGACAGTTTTTATATAAGAAGATAGACTCTCAGACTCTGGGTGCTACTCTAAAAGTAAGAAGAAAGTAGTAAGGTCACAATGAGCAGACCCAGTTGCTGTGGCCAGCTCAGACATGTCTGTATCTGCAGGACAGAGACACTGAGTGATGTAGAAGTCTTTTGATAGCAACTACAGTTGAAAAAAATAAAGATAAAATAATGTTAGCACCTGAGCTGCTACATTTCCATAAAAGCAGTCATTTTTTTTTCTGTCTTCACAAAGTTATCCATGCTTTTGGGCTCTGGGAGTGACTCAACACAGAACATGCTTCTGGGAATATATGTCCTCTCTACACTAGAAACTTATTGGGATCTGGCAAGAGGAGATGGGGACATGACTTGAGGGGAGGTGGGTGGGGGTCCAGGCTATCTGACTTGACCCTATCTAAGATAAGAGGCTGAAAATGATGGATGGAAGAAAAAACCATTATTGGTACTTTTAACCTAATTCCCTGGATTTCCACTGGCTGCGTTTTACTTGTGGAATGTTTGTGTTGCATCTCAGATTCACCATCCATCAATACCCACCAGATGTGTTTTAGGTTTAGCTCAGCCATGAGATCTCACAAATTCACATGCAATCATACAAAATAGAAGGATGTAGTTTCTATATAGTGTCAATTGGGTAAAATGATGTCTGAAAACCTGGACTTCAGGTCTGCTGCCACCCATTATGGTGTAGTACAGGTAAATGTAATCTGCCATGAACATGGTTTATTTTATTTTGAAAGTTAACTGGATGTTTGATTTTGTTTTTGTGCACTACTTCCTGTCCCGCATGATCTGTTGTGGGCCAAATTGCTGCGCCATGATCTAGCGTCCAGCAAAAGCAGAAGGCTTATGGATCAGCTGTGCTAGGCTGTGGAACATTGGATCAGGGACGCAGTCCTGCACAGCCATGCTGCAGCTGGTGGAAACACAACCATTGACTAGAATGGAAATGCATCAGATCCGCTGCTGGATCGCAGACACAACACAAGCATTCAGCATTCAGATGAAATTGGGGGTCAGTCAACATCCAACCTTGAACAACCAAATCTAATCTTTTAAAACCACATTATTCTTGATGTATCATTTAAGAGTTCACCAAAAACAGTTTGGTTGAACCATGTAAAAAAAAATTCAGTGCTCTTTAGGGCATCTGGAAAAAGAACAATCCATGTGACACCAACAGTCTACAAAAAATGGTTAGATTTTAGCAGTTTGCAGAAAGCAGAGTGGAGAGGGTGAGAGAAAGACAGGAATACAAATTGAAATTGTACAATGCATCCAGGATGTGGAGAACTCAGTATTTTTTTCTCATATTACTAAGACTTGTGGGCATTTGAAAAATGTTGCTCCTATTGTTTTGAAATGTTTGAAAAAGAAATTATAATAGAAATTCAAATTTCATCTCTTTATTTTATCATTTATGTCACTGTAACTGTTTTGTGCTGCACCTAAGAGTTTTGAGTTATCTCTGCTTGGAGTCCTGATTGTGCTGTTTCCGTAGAGGTGCAAAACCAATTTTCTTACTTGCATCTTTTCTATTTCCCTTTTGTTATGACTCAGATTATTTCCCATGTGTAGAAATTTTTGTGAAACTGGGACCAAGTGCAGCCAAAGACATTACTCCAAAATGCCTTACGGTTCACAGTTGTCTTTGTCATTTCGTTTGAAACAGAAATATTTTTTTCTTACCATCACCTTATCATCCACGTGCGCATACATTGATTCTTAAATGGAAATAAAAAATTGCCTCTGACTGCAGAAAATAATACTTAATGATCCTAATGTGTTTTGTGTAGACAAGAAAAAGGAAATCAAAGGCTTTAATATTCATTTCAGAAAAGTTAGTGCTCAAAGATGACTGTGAGAGGGGATGCAGAGATAATCAAGAAACAAAAAAAAAAAAAAAAAATTTTGGCAGATTTCAGAGGATCAGAATGATAAACAGATGCAAATAGTGAAATGATATAAACATACTTCCATATTCAAAAACTGTTCACCCATGCACATAATCCCTCAGGAAGTGTTTAAATGTGCTGCTGGGGAGTCACAGTTTGGAAGCTTTTGGAGCACAAAATAGATTTTCAGATATATATCCCACCCACAAACAGTGTGTATTTATTTTTTACCTGGCTCTGAATGTGTGCTCTTATTTCAGCATTATTGGTGTGTATGTGTGTGTATGTGTGTGTTTTTGTGTGGATATGTGGGAGTGGGTGGATTTATATTTAAGTTAGTTGAGAAATGCCTGTACATGTATATTCAGTTTTCACTAGTCAAACTGTGGCTGATTTTTGCTACACCCACAAAATAATCCTGATGCTGATCTGCTGTGTAATTGAATTGATACTTGACTCTTTATTATCTTACTGTGTTTTTTGTTGTTCTTGTTGTTTTAAGTGGATATATGTAAAGATTCCTGTCGACAAGCTGCACTGAGACACTTAGAGATAAGGCACGGCCGCATCACTTCATAAACACTGACTCATCATAGAGAAGATGACACAAAACGTACATCCAGACACACAAAACACCAACGCTGACTCACCTAAAACATCACAAACGAAGACTCACAAATCCCCAGACACACATGCACACAGTTATGAGTGTGTGAATGGCCTCCTGACAGATGTGATGCAGTGTTGACGAAGGAGACTGTTTGTTCCCAGACAGAAACATTGGCGCACTACGACAAGACAAAGAGAGAAAAGTGAAGGGAGAGATGACAAGAGACACTGACACACCACCAAAATGTTGGCTTTTCCTGTAGCGCTCTACCACACAACACAAAATCTGGTTTAAGCCCCACTTTACTCAAATGCCACTGTAATTCTTCCAAACATGCTATGCATTTTATATGAGGCATATGAAGACAAATAAGGCGAAATAATGAAACGCAACAAACTAAAAGCTGATGCATGTCTGACTGCTTTTAAGAAAACCAGATTTACCTTACAATTGTATGCCTCCATGAACCACTTCACTCAAATGATATTATTGACTGAATTTGTGATTTATGGAAAAATACATGTTATGTTTAGTCACAAAATACCTTTAAACACCATTCTAATTAGTTTATCTTTGGTTTTTGTCAACTTTGAAAGGATTTCCTCATAGGATGGGCAGATTGAAAACATAACCAGGAAACATAATGCTATTCACTTTACTCAGAGTTAGTATAATTCTAAGTTCATGTTTTCTTTTTAACCAGCGTCTGAAACCTACTCTCAGCTTTTGCTAGACAGATGCACAGTTCTTGTTCAAAACACTTCACTTTTTGTCTATACAAAACGACTACAACACAATGAACCTTATTGATGACAGACAGACCATAATCGTGTCCCATTATCCCCATTTGTTTGATTCAGCTCACCGTTCTATTTTGATTTGATGGAAGGCTTTCAACTCCCCTTTTTAAGTATAGCCATTCAGAAGAGTAAATTAAATAAAAAATAAATAAAAAACAGTAAGACAAAACTCAAGAAGGAATCTGTAACGCACATCATTAAGATGCATCACTGTGACGAAGATTGTGTTTAGAAATTTGGTGAGTGTGGGGGCAGAATGTGTTTCATGCATTGATGTATGCTGTCCTAAAACAAGCACTGCAGGGAAGGAGAAAAAGGGAACGTTGCTTTTCATATATTTTCACTACAATCCCACATGTAGTGGTTTTGAATGGAAAAATCTCCTAAAACATAAATTTAAGTCACACTATCACTAGTCTCATACTCTAATAATCTAAAAAGACAAGTGGGTGTGAGGCTTGTTGCAGTGTTGGTTGACATAATTAATCAATCTTGTATCAGAAATGCTCTAAAGTGGCTTTTAAATGCAAGTCCAAAATTAAGAGTCACCACGAAGCATCATGCTGACATGTATTTTTTCATGATTTCTATCAGTGTGTTATTGTCTTTTTTTTTTTTATTTGAAAGAAGAAGAACAAGAGGACACACGCTTTCTGTAGACTGATCATTTACCCGACAACACAAAACAGTTTGACACTAGAAGGTAAGAAAAAAGAAACACTTAATGCCCTCTGAAAAAAAAAAAAAACAAGGTGAAAAGAGAAAGACTTGTCTTCTCGGTGGCGGAAAAAAAATGAGAATAGATTAAAAAAATGCATCAATATGCAACACACGAAGAAAATGATGTGAAGAAAAGGATTAAAAGGAAAATAGTAAGAAATAGCGAAAGAAAAAAGTAACAGTTTTACATGACAGTGGTTCGACAGTGTCCATGCTGTTGGAGTTTCAGTGTCAATAAACATCCTCTGATTTTCTGTCTATTAATTTCTATTTCATTAAGTGAAACACATCTTTAACCTTTTTAACCTTGGTCTCTCTCTCTCTCTCTCTCTCTAACACACACACTCACACACACATTAATGTACTGTAACATTTATCAGAGAAGTCAGAGTTCATCCTTCCCGGAGGATTAAATCATGACCTCTCCCACTCACCCACTCTATCTCTTTTTTAATTCTTTCCCTTTCGTTCTCTCCATGCTTTATTGATCAGTTTTATGATTCTTTAATCATCCACAACCTTTTTCTCTGCTCCCAGAGGTATAAAGCACATTAACCATTTAAACCCGTTATGAACCATCAGATGTCATGTGTCTCAAAGATCCAGATTCAGATTTCACTTGTTAGTCAGACACAGTGCTGGCCTCTTAAGCCTGAAGAAGTCATTGAATCCCAATATAAAGCAGTGTATAACAATATAAGAGTGCTTATTATACGCTGGAAGCACTACTACAATGTGTTGATTTTTTACATCAACAGCCTACAATAAAATATCAGATTATTACTTTCTTGGTCGTTTCTGTGTATACAATACAACTGTGACAAACACATGATCTTTATTGGCCTGGATGATGTGATGCACACACAATAACCAAAACAGAATCATCTCGCTTGCTCCACAAATGTTTAATCCACTTCGTCTTTCTCTTCTTCACTTTGAATCAGTTTATTGCTCTGAAAAAAGGGAGAAGAGGAACTATGATATAGTGCAAAGTGTAACTGACTTTGGAGTTTCTATCTGATCATCTAACTGTTTATCTTTTTTGTCATAGAGATTTCAGCAGTCAATCTGATGAATACAATTTCATCATTAGTGAGTGCCTCCAAAGTATTATTATTTTAAGATATGGATGCATTTGAAAATAATGATTTATTTGATGTATGCATTGTATGCATTGCACTAAAGTCTCCTAAATATAAGTAAACTGAAAGTTGTTCTATTTCCCTGGGTTCTATGTTCTTGTTCTTGTTCTCATTCAGGTTTTATGTTCTATTTCCTCAGGTTTTACTTCATGTCAGTGTATAAAAATATCATAACCTACAAATGACATGGGTCATTTTTTTTATCAAGCTCTTGGGAAACTCTTCCTTCATTAAGTGAATCACTGAACCACTGAAAACTGACACCAATAAGATACTTAGACCATCACAGTGCTCCAGACTCCATATCCACACATAGGCTCACAGACTTTGAGGCATATCCTTCTAAGTCTGTCATACTGTCAAGTCATCAGTGCCTGAGGTCTCCCTCACAGACTTAGTGAGCCATTTATGGACCAATTTCTTTAAGTTGACATTTTGGCAGACTTTGCCAAAGGCTCCCTGCAGCTCTCCATAAAATGCACAATATAAAGTCCCAAACCTCTAAAGTAAGCCACATGTTTTGTCCATGTTAGGGGGGGCTATGCTCCCTGTCCCATTCCAATTTCTACAATTTAAAGCCCTCACTGCTTCTCACACTCAGTCACTTAACCAGCTTTGGGGCTTGAATTCTTCAAGATCAAGATTCAGCCTGTAACTTAAGTCCACAAATACAGAAGCATCCAACTTTAATAGCTCATTATTATTGATACACTGACCAAAAGTAAGAGAAACCAATCATATCATGAGTAAGCCGAACATAACACTGGATGGGAAGCCCACATTCTATTGGGAGAACAGAGGACAAAGACGAAGCTGAAAACTGAGAGGCTTCGTGTTTATTTAAGTCATTGTATCAATCTCTCTCGAGATGTCTATGTTTCTGTCTCTCTTTAGACTTTTCTTACTCCCTCCTCGCATTGCAGAACAATGGAAACAATGGTATGGACACATATGTATGTGTGCCCATAGCTATGAGAGTTGAAAAGAAGATGAAGGAGTATGTGAACATTCGCTGCAGCCAGCAGAAGAGGAGGGACAGCAAAAGTGACAAAAAAAAAGAAAAGAAATTTGCTGGTAGCTCACATCCCCTGCCTCTTTTTTCCCAAATCATCCGTGACACTGTACTGCATATTCCATTGTGTGTATGAGTGTGTGTGCGTATACTACTCACACCGCACTCGATCTTACATTAATTATAATGAGATTGGTTATTGATCACACACACGCTCTGAGCATCGATCCAGCATTTGCTGTCTGGTAGAGAAGGGTCATGAAACACTTTCTCCAGAGTGCAGAGGGAAAAGCCATTTTAGTTAAAGCCTTGTATGCCGATGTGCGATTGACTGTATTCACTGCAGGAAAAAAGCTGGTGCTGGTCATGCGTAAGCACCTTTTGTTGAAAAACCATGTGGAATTTTGATTGAAAAGAATACAATCATACCTGATGTCTTTTCAAAACCTTTCCAGCAAAAATGGCACACACCATTTAGGAATCCTTTTCAAGAAAGTATTAGGCATAATGAAGTGCATTAATGTGTTTTTACTGTTTTTGTGCTGCAGTGCATTTATTGCTCACATCTGCACAATAATTAGATATAATTAAAGGTAATTTAGTACAAACAAAAGTGAGGTATATAGTAACAGGATCCTGCAACTCCAATAAAACGCTTACATAATGAGGAAAAATGTTTTGCTGACGTTCGTGGTTAGCCTGGTGTGTCGGCTCAAGCAATGAGTAAAACCAATTGTCATTGTAGCTATGATTCACTGAGACAGGCGTCATGTTGCATGTGTGCAAAGGCACAGTGGTACTGAATCTGCAGAGTGTCATTTTTACTTTGTTTTAACCAAAACATAATGCGATTCTACAGACAATTACTTTAAACCTTTGTTCAATGGATACTAAGAAGAAACACATCGTCTGTAAATCCATCTATGAGCATTGTTTACATTTTGATCAAGTCTACTAAAGACTTAGTTTATTTAGTAAACTGAGGTATGAGTATGGTTTGGGTATTATCAGTAGCAAAATGATAATTGCTTTTGTAATTTGCCTTTTGTTAATTGCCCTTTCCAAATCGTTATGATGATCACCACATATATGGTTCATAAGTTATCAACACTACACTGGGAACACTCGCTGGGAACCTGAATCCACAGACAGTGATAGTTTCTTTATGTCTTACACTGACAGTTAAATTGACAGTTTTTGGTCACAGTGGACAGAGAAAGTTTTCAACAGCTCATTTTCTGTGTTATGAACCACACTCATCAGAAATACGAATGTGAATTACATCAATCCAGAGACACTCCAGATTGAGTCTTTAAAGGCTAACAGCCATTTCTAACAGCCATACAAACTGTGTATATGGGAGTGTGATGAGACGGCAATAAACAGAACAGCTTGATGGCCTTCTAGTCTTGGCAAGGCCTCCGTTCATCTACATCTTGTTTCACAAGTTCACAGCTTGACTCTGATTTCTGCCTCATTACACTGTGAACATAGACAATAGGCTGGTATATGTGTGTGTGTGTGTGTGTGTGCATGTGTGTTAGAGGGAGAAAGAGACAAAGACACAGAGAGAGAGAGAGAATCTGAGACATGAGATTACTGTTTCCAAAAAATTCTCCCCAGCAATTTATATATATATACATACATACATACATATACATATGCACCCACATAAAATGTATAAATGTATGTATACATACATACTCTAAGCGATGACACTAAAAGTCATGGAGGGAGTCATCATCAGAATTTGCATAAAAGACACATGTTCAAAAAGAACAAGTTGGTTCTCTTGAAGACAAGTGGACAGAAGAAAAAAAAAAAGGGGGAAAAGGCCCAAAAGAAGACAAGATAAAACAGATACAGACAAATTCAGTGAAAGAAGGAAAAAGACAGTGAGTTGAAGAGAAGGAGAGGAGGAGCAATAGCTTTGTCAATATGCCTTACTCTTTTAATCTAATTAAACTTCAAAGGAATCTAACAATTAGCTTGCCCATGTTAAATAAATATATAAGCCCTTCTAGCCGGACTAGATACACACACATACAAACACAGGTGCTACAGCATTCTGCTATCAATGCCCAACCCCACTCTATTCTCATTCATCTCACTGTCTGCTCTGAGGAATTATGTTTTTATTTATTTTTCCATTTTTCAAGTAAGCTGTTCCTAAATGGCATTATTAAGCATCATTTCCTTATAAAGTGATAAGAGGGACAATATAACTACACATCTATTATAAACTCAATAAATCATAGAATACGAACTGTGGTCATTTAAAAACTGTACAAGTCTAAATGGCAGCAGAATAGCTGAAATCCTTGTTACGTGAAGTCTTAAATAAAGTTTAAATGAAGTCTTAAAAGTTTAAAAGTATACTAAAGCAGTTATATTTTAAAAAGGTTAGGATGCTGATAATTCAAACAACTCTATTAACATACATTGTGATCATTGACGATTCCAACTCCATGGACTGTCAGACTTTGTGCGACAAACACACTGATGATCACTTCCAAAATTCGTTTTGTAAAATATATTTTCAAAAATGCTCTGATTAACATACTTCCTCTGTAAATATGGATATCAAAATCCTATTTTTGCAGCCGTGAAAAGTTTTAATACTTTGATCCCTTCAATCTTTAAAACAACCAAACACTATTTCTGGTCTCATATTTATTCCCTCTCTGCCCTGTGCCTCCCTGCTGTTCAGGTGCAGCTGTGCAGTGCTTTTAAATATGCGCACAGACACCGTATTGTGACTTGGAGTTCTTTTAGCTGGAGGACACATATTAATGAACCAAGCAATGGCTAGGAAAATTTAATATTACCATCAATTTGAAAATGTTGTTAACAAAAAAACTATTGAGTTCCCGTGGGATTTCAGGTACTTTAAATTGGTGTTCCTGTTGCTGTAGCTAATAATGTTCACGTTGTTCAAGAGCAACAAGGCACAGTCACTGCTACTATAAATCTTTTAGTGGGGGACAAATGCTAATAAACAAGACGACTGCTTTTGCCATACTGAGTGTACAGGGTTCAACACTAATGTGTCAGTTTAGAGTTGTACTTGCCCTGAGCAAGGTCCACCAGACAGAAGTGAAAACTTTTTAAAATCTATTTAAAGGTGTTTTGTGACATATTTTGTTTTTAAAATAAAGAACACACTCATCATAGACCCTGCTGACAAGAAAATGCTGTTTTAAGGTGACAGTTTGAATGATTACTGTAATTTCCGCACTATTGAGCGCACCTGAATATAAGCCGCACCCACTAAATTTCAAAAGAAAAAACTAATTGTACATATATAGGCTGCATTTCTCTATAAGCCACAGGTGTCCATGTTGTTACATGGGATATTTACACAGAAAGATGTTACACAAAAAGATTTTGTTTCACTTTTAATATTTTTTTTTTTTTCCCAAATACCTGTAACACAGTTACAGGTTGGTTACACGTTAGCTCTTTCCTGCTTCGGCGCCCTGACCATGGTTGAAATGCACACGGGAGATTTAGTGATCTGCTCTGGGGCTGAAGCTAACTTTAGCTCAGGGGCTCACTCCCTTCACTTTGTGCTTGCGCAGCAGAGGTACAGAAACAGGGAGTCTGGCTGTATCTCAGGGAAGTTGGGGTCTTTATTATCAGCCAAACCAAGCACAGCAGTACATAAACAGCATTTTAACAGCTCCTGTATAACCAACTCACGCTTCAACATGACAGGGCTCAAACTGCTCTCAACTTTCGCTACCATTCTCTCTCTCACTCGTCCCATGCACATATACGTACACAGATCTGAAGAATTTAGTGTGAGTGTGAGTTGGATTTAATTCGAACAGTTACATTGATCCACTGTGACCTGTACGGTAATGTCATTGGTCTGATGTGACAAGGCTAAATTTTTGGGTGATATGAACTTTGTTAGCCCGTAAAAATCCATACATTAACTGCATCATTGTTTAAACTGCAGGGTTCAAAGTATGTGAAAAAAGTAGCGGCTTATAGTCTGGAAATTACGGTAAATTGCACATTTGCTCTGTTACAAAAATCAAAACAGCAGCGGATTCATGCAGTACACTTAGCTGTACTCATTCTAGTGTGACCAATGCTTGCAACTGTCTAGCAAATGTTACACAAGTTCATAAGTTTTCCCCTAAGTTGATAATGTTTCTTAAAGCTGTATAAATCAATGGATTAAACAACAAAATGGTCAACTGTAGGAAAAAACTCACCACATATTGTCACCTAATTAGACAGTTGACCTCATTGTTTTGGTCTCTTGGTCCATGAATGGCTCTAACTACCCAGCACCAAAACATCAAAACATTTAGCATTTGATTAAGTTCCTCAGGATTTGGTGAAAACCAAAACAAAGCTAAAAGACTCACATTGGATTAAGGCACAAATACTGCCTCAAAGGAAAGACAATGTTGTGTGTTATGTGTCTGCAGATAACTATTTGCTCACTAGTGGTGGAAGTAACAAATACATTTGCTCAAATTAATGCAATTAGTACAATTACCCCAAAATTAGTACAATTTTGGGGTACTTTTTCGACGGTTTCTTTAACTGTATATTTTTACTTGTAATTGAGTATAAATAATGGTTTGTAAACTACTTTGCTACATTTAAAATCATATTCACAACTGAGCAGTCTAAAATATCACCTGGCATCACAAAGCAGATGACATGTATTAATAAATCAGTGTCATTATCACATTAACACCCTCATGGCAGCAGCAGACTCATTTGGTTCCCATAGATACTTTGTTACAGCCAGTTAAGTTATCAATACATCGCAAACAGGTCAGTGCAGATGTAAAAAAAAAAAAAAAACATCCAAGACTGATGTATATGATGTCAGAACTGAACTAAGAAAGGCCACAGCAACAAATAAGCTTTCAGGAAAATAAACAAGGCAGGTTACAGGATGTGATGTTGGCAGGTGCAACCAAAGTTGTAGTCAATTTTACTGAGAATTTTATATTTGAATGCATTTCACAGAAAACATGCTTTGTATTTGTTTTGAACACAGTTTATCAGCTCATATGATTGTTAAGAGAAAAGTCTGTTGAAAGCAAATGTTTCCAGCATTTGAACAACTGTTGAGAATAAATTATACACCGATTAAATAAGTAACTAATAATCTAAGTAGTTGTTTAGAAAAATACCTTATACTTTTACTTGAGTATGTTTTTACACCAGTACTTGTACTTGCAGTTGGGTAATCTTTCAGTCATGTAACAATATTAATTAAGTACATATTTTACAGTACTCTTTGCACCACTGTTGCTCACTTATTGGCCATAACACATACTAAGGTGTGATAAAATGTTTTTAAAAAGTGTATTCAATATTAGGGTGGGAAACATTGCTTCATTGTTAAGATTGTTTTACTTAGACTGAATGGTTTAAATCTGCACTTCTCAACATGGTTGGGTTTGTTCAGAAGCTAATGTCCAATTTGAACAAATATTGGATTGCAACTATTTTTTTTCCTTTCTTTGTTCTCTCACATATTCTACTAACCCTCCCAGGGATCCCAAAACACATCTTTCAGCCAAAGAGTATTTAATCATAAGAATTAGGATTGATAAGATTTTTTTTTTTATGTTAGCTGATAGTTAAATATTGATCTGTTCTTGAATGAATCACATAAAACATTAACCGAGAATGACAAGTGAGTATTTGCCCTTTCTCTCCTTTTTGAAACCTTCTTTACTTCCATCATTTCTTTTCTTCAGGCTGTGTGAGGAGCCAACCATGTGTCTGACCTGCAGCCACAAGGTTATGTGGGTCATGTGCTCACCTCAGGGTGGGGGAGGTGGAACTGTATCTCTCAGAAACAACACTGTCGCATTTATGAATGTTAACATACCACAGATGGAAATATAATTGGAGTAGGAGTGTCTCGTCTGTGTTTAAATGTCAGTTGTACCTGTGAGGGCAGCTGCCGCTGTACTGCTGTTACCACAGTTGGTGCTTTTATCTGGTTTCTGCTCTGTTCTCTCGTGAAATGTTTCATTAAAAAACTTAAAAGTCAAAGTCTGTCTGTACCTGAAAGTCATACGCAATGTCTGTTTGCTGTTTTTCAAATAGTTATGAGAAACAGTCCATATCAAAGACAATATGTTTTTTTTTTTATCACTCGGTCCAAATTATTTGAATTTTGATTTCATCCAGATCTGATGGTAGAATATTTTTTTCAATACTTTGACATTGTCAATAAAAAAATTACAAAACTTGCAGCAAGTCACAAGGTGACTGCAATTTACTGTCCCAAAGAAAAGGAAACCAACTGGACCAGGACTGAGAACAGGTTATTAGTGCTCAGCAGGTTAGAGAACAGTTTGACTATGATCAAGGGTTTGCCAAATTGTAGAGCACTTTCTGTGCCAAAATAAAAACCGATTGAATTTTATCCAAAATGTAGTATTTCAAGGGTTTTTGTGGCAATTAGGCCAAAAAAACATTTGCATTTATTTGAATTTGGTACTGATGATTGGAAAAATATGTCACCCTGACAACCATGTCAACAGTGATTTATTACTGTTTTTTTCTTTGAATATTTCATTAACAAAAGTAAAACTGACCGGCATCCTTAAAAGAAATCAAATAATGTCAAAAGTCAAGTGTGTGTGTTACCAGAAATGGAATCATATTGATGACCTTTAGTTACCACTTTTGACAGTTGGATTTTTACACTCTAGAAGATGAGCTTGTCCAGAAATCATCTTGAAATTTGTCTGATAGAACATAAGTTCTTGTGCTTCTAGAATAATCCGCCATTACAGATGTGGTTCTACAAGGTTCTATTCTTGGCCATAGAACCTTGTTACTGCATTTGAAGTAGGTTTGTTACTAATTACAGTTACTCTATCTAAATAACAAATCATTTTCTTAGAACTGTACCTGAACCTTTGCTTGCTGCAGCCTCTCCTCACATGAACAGTGTATCCAACAGCTTATCTACAGGACTTTACATGATCATGTCCCTGCCTGGAGCTACGCTGATGAGATTTTTTAAATTTTGCATACACTAGGAGAGCAAGTTGCCAAGTTCCAGTCTTAAAATATACTTGACTTTCAAATTTCAACCCTTTTACTTGCCATGGGTTACTGTTGCTGTGTTCTGTGTCCCCAAGTGCCAATGCAAATGTATTGTTTTTACAACTTATTTTGTTATGTGATGATTTGCATTGTTTTTGCCCTGGGATATATTTTTAGGGGTGATAAATAAAAGGAAATCTCTTTATAGGTTTCAAAATTACACCGTATTCAAAACTGTATTGGTAAAAACTGTTATTGGCTGAGGTGGGAAACTGCAGATGTTTTTTTTTCTGCTGCACTCAGGTCTGTAAATGAGATCATCATCTCAGTGTGACGGGTTATTAAAGAAATATAGGAGTCCCCATTGCAATCCCACATGAATTTATATAATGCATGAAGACAAACACGATAATCGCTTTTAGTATGTGTGCTAAAGAAATGGAACCATTCCCAGGACATCAGGATTTCACTACAAGTGCTGTCATCTCACAGCTGTGATTGAAAAAGCATGCAAAGATGCAAACATCATGTCATTTAGAATCACTCAAACTTCAATGAGTACAGAGTTGTATGATTAGGGATCTGGTGTAGCACGCAGGTGGATTCAAGTGTTACATGGTAAAAAAGGAAACTATCAGAAAGGAACCCTTCCAACTGGCTCTACACCCTGTTGAGATTCAAGTGGAGAAACAAGGATGCCATAGTGGGATTCCTCTCAATATTTAACTACTAGTGAATCACTCAGAGTGTTTCAGCACACGTATGTCAGTAAGCATGCAGGTGCACCTTGACCCTTTCATCTTTTCTTATTACGTGCCAGTCTCTGGGCTACTGCATACATGTTATATAGTTCCTGACTCATTCAGGAATTATCCATTTATGTCTGCACATATTGACAGTACATTTATGTCTGTCAAAGCTCAGGACATGCAAATCAAAGCTCAACTACATACATTTATTTCAGACATATGACATCTTCACATTTAAACACTCACAGCACATACATTAAAGGCGTAAATGGCATTTAAGGAGTCATTACAGGGCACACTGCATCACTTAAGAGCATGTTATGTAAAACACCCCTCTTTCTTTTATGGCACCTAAAAGCACTTGCTGCAAAAATACTCAGTATGCAATGTTTATCACCCAGGGCTTGACAGATGACATGCTCCTGTTTCAGTGCTGTAGTAAATACAACCCTATATCTTTTCAGTTCAAACAAGCGGCTGCAAAAAGACACAGGACACAAACTCTTAACCTTCTGTGAGGCTGGAATCTCTCATCTATAAGTCCTCATTTTTCACTTGCCTACTTTTATTTTTGCACCTCCTTTAGTGTTACGTATCCATCAGTGATGTTTCTGCACAGCACTTTACAGAGACAACAGAACCCACATTTTTCTAATGAAAATACAGGAAACGTCAAACTGATGTTTTCTCAAGAGAACTCCCAACAGCAGTTGAATGTTGAAGAAGCTGAATGTGAGCGCTAATGTTCAAAATGTTTAACTATGACTCATATCGTGTTCCATGTAGTTACCACAACAAACGCTTCCTCTGAAATGGTACATTTAAAATCATTCTAATTACATGTTTATAATTAATGATCACAACAGAAAAATGTTAATGAACTCAGTGAACATCAGACAATGGATGGATCCTGTACAGGTCCTTTGTCACAGTTCTTCTTGTAATAATCTGGTCATTTTCCTCTTGTGTTGCCTCCTGTTTTGTGCTGCACACATGTACCCGGCTCTGGACATACAACTGATCCTCATCATCTCCTTCACTTTTATAGAAAGGGTTACCCTCAGTATCAAACCTATTTCTCAAAAAACCCTTCAACTGGAGTAAACTGGTAAAAGCACAACTTTCTGGTCGATGGTCCATCACCAAAATCTTTTAACACTGCAGATGTACTATGCAGTGTGATAAAAGTTTCACATATTGATTTACTTATGTACCAGTGTTGACTAAAAAAATGTGGTGATGTTTTCATGATGTAAACATTTTGTCAGTAAATCAATGATGCAACCTTTACAACATCATAGTATGTTGCTCCAGACCTCAGTTAATAATAACACAAGGTGCTTGTGTTGGACGCAGCACGCAGAGCAACAACCCAGATGTGTTGTGAATTAGTGTGTGATCTTGATCAGAAGAACAATCTTCACCATGTTAATGTTATGTAATGCGATGCACATGAGACTGAACAACTGCTTTGAATACAGTTAGTTTCTGTCAGGTGGAAATTATAAAAGGTCGGTAAAAGGTTCTGTCAGACGGCTAATTCATGTGGTCACCTAAATGCTAGACATTACTGCTCCTGTCATTTATAACAACATCTGGTGGGCAAGAAGTTATATTAGAGAATATATGCAGTAATATTTGGTATGTAAATCGTACACATGTAGCATTGATATGCGCACAGTCAAACTGAAGTACCTGTTAATGGAAAAGTGGGAAAACCACAAAAATCTCAGCAAACACAAGTGTAGGTACACACACACACAAATGCAAGTCAACACATTTCGTTGACTTGCATTTATTTCCTAGAAACTTTCCTGGAAACCCTAGAGATCTCAATTGTTGCTACTACTACTACATTATGGGGACCTCCTTTTTGTCCCCATAGGGGAGAGAGGTCCCCATAGTGTGTAAACAGATTTAAGTCCCCACAATGTAAGGTATACCTAGACCACACACATACACACACACACAGGTCCTGGTGTCTTCATTATTCAAAGAGGTTAACATCCTGGGTCACTTCAAGTTATCACATAAATATTTAATTATTCTTAGCACTCATGCATTGTTTTTTTCTCACTCGACATACAGATCTTGTTATCCGTTCAAACAGAGTGTAATATCACTGTTCATTTTATTCTTCTGCTGAAATGGTTTTTCCAACAACACTTCCTTTTCTGTTACGTATAATGTTGCCATGAAAACTACAACAGCAATGATCGAGTGGACATACCACTTCTGCAGTTAAAGCAAGTGTTATTTTTCTATGACTTCATAATGGGTTTGAAGACACTGATGCAGGATGCTCCTTATAAAGAGTCTAAAAATATATGTACCATTTCTGTTCTAGCGGGCTATATCTTTGAGAAGTAGCACCATGTCTGACTATATAGACTGAAATATATCCCTTCCCATTGATTTCAGTACACCAGCATGCCAACTGTTTCAACTCACACTTCTCTTTCCCCCACAACTTCCTCCATTCATTTATATGACATGGCAATGTGTTTCCTCTTTGAAACAGCATATTTTTCTCCATCCATCCGTTCATCTTTAGCCACTTCTCTCAGGCTGGATTTCAGTAGCAACAGGTCAACAAACAGAGTCAAAATATCCCTCTCTCAAAATATCCCTATCTCTTCATCACCACCTCCTCCCAGGGTATCCCAAAGTGTTCCCAGGCCAGAAAATATTTATGATCTTTCAAGAGTGTTGAGGTTCTACCCTAATGTCTCTACTGGTTGGACATGCTCACAAAATCTCCAGTGGGATGTGGTCAGAACATCCTGATCAGATGACTAAACCACCTCAGCTGGATGTTTGGAAACCAAATAGTTTCCGCTCTACTACAAGTTCCTCACCCCTCCATTAAGGCTGAGCAGTGAGAACTCATCTCATTCTTAAGCTGAAGATCATAACCATCGGTAAGGGTCAAAATGAGGATTAATTATTAATACTGGAGCTTTTCCTGTTCAGCTCACTCCTCACCATGATGGTCCAGTACAATGCCTGCAATGCCACCACATTCATCAACCTCTCACTGCACCTGCCATCATTTGTGAACACCAACCCCTATATACTGCTTCATTTGGGGCACCAACTCATCCTTAATCAAAAGGGAGCAATTCACCCCTTCCCACTATAGGATCATGACCTAAGACTTGGAGGCACTGGACAGCTGCTTCACACTTAGCTGCAAACTACACTAGTGTACACAGGAGGTCAGGTTCTGCTGAAGCAAACAGAATCACATCATCCGCAAATATCAGAGAGTCTACGCTGCCAACTTGAAGACAGTCTTCTCCTTGTCTGCACCTTGAAATGCTGTTCATGAAAACCACAAACAGGATATAGATACAGGTATGCGATGAGTGTACAGTTAAACAAACTAAAGTTTTGGTTCTTCACTTCTGAGGCAAAATAGAAAAACCTCAAATAATGCCCAAAAATAGGGATCTATTGTTTTTGGTTGTTTTTTTTTTTTTGTTTGTTTTGTTTTGTTTTGTTTTGTTTTTTTGTTTTTGTTTTATTGTTTCTTATTTCTGTAGTCATCATAAGAAAGTCTAAATGCAAAATTGAACAAAGTAGTCATTTTCATGTCTACACACCATTAGCCACCCACACAAGTATTTCGACTCGGGTTTTGGCTTAATAGACTTCTGAGACATAACTAGTTGGTTTGAACATTCACAGCTGCATCTAATTCACAATTACTTCTATGGGACAATACTAATTAAAAGCAGAGGAGTCTTCTGATTAAATGATTTCATATATTAAATAATATCATATGATATCATTTTGATATCATCATTCTTTATTGCTCTCAGTAGAAAATAAAAATCATTTCCTCCACAGGGACTTCAGGGTCAACTATACAACAGCACCCCAGAGGGAATAGAGATTTGATATCTTGCTTGAGGACACTTCAGCAGGAGGTATGTTTGCAAATACTCGGGCTTGAACCGAAGTCATTAATTACATTCTGCCCTCAAACCCTTTTCTGTCCTCCTCTGAAAATCATTCAGCTGGCACTCTGATGCAGATACAGTTCCAACAAATGTAAGAATGTGGTACTTTTCAGTTCCCACATTGGCAAAATTAGAAACAACCAAAAGCAAGGAGGTCTGAGGTAACCATGGAATGATCATGTAAGAGCAAAAATGCCAGAAAAGACTTAAAATAGAAAGAAAGAATGGACCTTCCTGTCTTTCACTCTCAAATCAACTTTCCCCTCCTTTCTTAACCTTTTTCTAACCAACTCTTTCCCAATTACTATCATTCTTTACTTCCTTCCTTTCTCTTTTTCTTCCCCAATGCTCCACTTTTGTTTTGAAGTGAAATGAATGTGTTTGATGGGAAGCTGAATAGAAGAGGTGGAGGAGGAGGAAGAGGAGAGGGGGGACTGTGGGAAGACGGCAGGTCCTATATATAGCGGTGAGCGTGGGTAGATACCGTATTGACAGGAAAGACACACGATTTCTCTTCAAAGAAAAGCAGAGGGAGAGAGAGGGATAATGAGCCAAAGAGAGAGAGAGAGAGAGAGAGAGAGAGAGAGAGAGAGGTAGAGAGAGAGAGAGAGAGAGAGAGGTGGAACAAGATTGCTGGTGTTTGTGTGTGTTTGGTCTGTGTGAGGACAGCAATATATTGTACTTAACACAAGCCAGTTCAACAAGACATGCTAATGCTAAAGATTAAGCCTGTGGTAATTCACAGTGGCCCTATTAGAGTAAACCTCAAACCCAGCAGGTTCTATATTCTATAGTTTGGATCAATATTCTATATAGGTTGGTAGGTAGGTAGACCATGCTTGACTGTTTGGATAGTTAAGGGAAAATAAATGTAGTGATTGCTTTGATACAACATCACTGTCAATGAAAAATTACTAAAATATGTGCTTTTTAAATGGCAGAAGTTTTCAGAGATGACAGAATGTGATTTGTTTTTCAGAGACTCTGTTGCATCCAGTACACTGCATTTTCCATCATGTTCACTTTAGGTGTGATTTGATAAATGGAGTGTGCAACACTGAGAACAGAAAATAGTGTCTATGTATCTGATTCTCTGTGTATCTGATTCAGAAAACACTGAAAACTATACAGTTTTCACAACTCTACTGAAGAACCACCGTACATCCCAATAGTTTGTGTTCACAGCACAGCATGAAACCAGGCAAGAAGGCTGTTTGTCAGTTCAGACGCTCTTAACATCTCATTTCCCTCTTTGTTTACAATGAAGAGAAGATGTTGCTCCTAGCAGCAGAGTCACTTCTCTAGTCTCAGAGATTCACACACACAGGTGATTAATATGTCTATGGTAAAAACCGTAACCATAATCACCGGTGTCTGCAAACAACATTAACATCAACTCAAACTCTTTTTTCATAGTATGTATATTATATCATTTTTAGCAAATTACTGACTGACTTTCTCAGTTTGTTTGGCTGGACTGTAAAGAGATACACAATTTTACCTTAGATAGTTATTGAGCTAATTAGAACAGAGTAAGTCTAATGGACAACCATCAGACATGTAAGAACTAAAGGCAACAACTTTCAGTGCTTTTTGGAACTTGCTTTTCCAGGCTTGACATAATCCTTACATTGTGTTCTGGGTGTACCCAGAGGTCTCATACCAGTTGGACACCCCCGGAAAACCTTGAGGAAGTGTCCAGTAGGCTCAAAACCCCTTTAACTGGCTTCTTTAATGCAAAAAGAAAAATACTCTATTGCAAGATCTTCTCTGTATTTCATTCTTTCAGCTATCACTCATAGTTCATGACCATAGGTGAGTGTCAGAATAAAGACTGACTGGCAAATCAACAGCTTTACCTTCCGGCTCAGCTCCCTCTTCGTGACAATGGTCCAGTGCAATGCCTACGTCACTGCTTGATGCTACACCAGTCCAACCCATTTATCAACCTCTCGTCCCATCCTACCCTTATTCACGTCCCTGAGATACTTGAGAAACTGGTTTCCTTTGGGAAACAGCTCATCCACAATCTGAAGGGAACAATCCACTTCTTTGTAGTAGAGAATCATTGTCTTTTGATGCTTCATCTTATTTCACTTATTTCCCATATTTATCTTTGTGCATGGGTAAATGCAACTATAATGCACTACAAGTAATACAAAATTTCACAGAGAACGAAGTAAGAAAACAAAAGGCTATAAAGTTAACAAATAAGTGAACAAAGCAAGGAGATAAATGTCAAGGTAACAATAAAGTAGAAAACATTAGTGTTTTTACAGGACTTTGAATATCTGTGTGTTTGGTACGTGTGTGCATGTGTGTGGGTGAATTGCTCTCCCTCTGTCAGTTCACCAGTTATTGTTGTTTTGTTCTCAGTGGAGAGAGGAAAACCGGGAACAGCTCTTAACTTCATTGACTTTAATTGCGTTCACAAAGCCTGGCTGTCTGCTCCTCACTCGAGTGGAGCCATGAATTGGAGCCAGTGTGAGAGTTAGGCATAAATTCACAAAAATATTAAACGTTTTACAACATCCCGTCTTCCATGGGGAGGAGTTAATTTTTCACCCTGAAGCTCAAGTTCATTGTGTTTTTACCATCTGGAGAAGGAACACAAGCAACCATGAACTGAACTTGTTTTGGTCAAAGTTGAGCCTATCATGTATTTACTACAGTGTCAACCAAACAGAACAAGAATTAATATAACAAGATGAAAAAAAATACTGATTTCAATACACTCTATCTCATTACACCAGCTACACATCTTGTTTCTCCTGGTTTGTGTGTGGTGACCAACCTGCTTTGCTGTGTTTCTTCCAACGTATGCACGATCAATGCGATCCTCACATGGGGGGCTGTCACGGTTATTAACTAATCAATAACACAATTCCCATTAAAGTTATCTAAGAATCAATATCACATTCAGATCACAGCTATGAGCTAAACCATACCATTAATATTCCAATCAACTAGTGTGTGATCACTGGAGATAAGCAGCGACGCATTAACCGCAGCACTGATAGATAAAGCGACAGTGTGTATCACTGTGTTTTTCATGTGTCTCTGTGTAATGACTAACTGAAAAGTGATGGGTGTCTTATAGAAAAAAAGGTTGTTACTGGTTTGTATTGGCCTTGTGTTTCTGCACTGTGTGCTTTTCAACTGAGCCCTCACAACAGGGACTATATGCACTGACCCTTTTCCCTAGCAGAGCTAACTCAGGATGGTCTCCTGACACAACCAAACAGTTGCCAGAATTACACTTTTGTAAAGAGCCGACTCAGGAGGAACACGGCTCTTCCATAAGAGTGAAGATCAAGACACATTTATCACATAGCTCACTTTGTTTGCAGAAAAGTAGAAATGATTGCGTGTCCATAGAGGCACGAGGATTTAACCTACATCTCTTCCAGTGTTGATTCTTTCAGAACATCTTTGCATTTCCCAAGCCATCCTTTATTTTTCAAGAGCCTATTACTTTAGAAAAGGAGAATGTATTTGTATTTTTTTTTTCTTCAGACAAATAAATATGGATACATCTAATGTTTTTTAAATAAACCCTGGGAACCAAAATATCTCTTTTGTAGAAAAAATTGTGGACAAAGACATTGCAAACAAATCTTAAATATTTTGTTATTATTGTGAAGAAGTGCATCCAGAGGGACCAATCAAATTCCACTTTATGCACAGGCACCCAGGGGGCATAATGAAAAGATGCCCAAACCACCTCAGCTGGCTCCTCACCCTACCACTAAGGCTGAGTCCAGACACCCTGTGGAGTAAAATCATTTTCAATGCTTGCATCTACAATCTCATTCTTTCACTCAGTACCCAAATCTCAGGACCATAGGGTTGGAACATAGACTGACTGGTAAATTGGCAGCTTCATCTTCCGGCTCAGTTCCCCCCTCACCGCAATGGTACTGCACCAATCTGTCTGTAAACCTTTCAATCAATTATATTCTCCCTCATGAACAGGATCCAGAGATACTTGAACTCCTTCAATTGAAGCAGCAACTTGGCCCCAAAGAGAGAAATCCACCTTTTTCTGGCAGGAAACTGCCTGATTACCAAAATCCAATGAGCTCATCTCTGAGTCCAAATCAATTGCCCTGCTAAATTTGTAGTGATTCCCCCAAAATGGCCTTGATATTTCACATTTAAGAGGCCAATTTCAATAGAAAACCATCAGCATCATGTATACCTTAGAAGCTAATGTGTCTTAGCATGGCTATGCAACTCAGATCTCTACTCACTAAGACAGTGAACCTGCAAATGCTAAAGCTAAACCAGGCATGTTTTAGTTGACACAAGTGGCTCTTTTTAAGTTTCACTTCACTATTTTATATCCATCTCCCCTGCACAAACTTTCCTCAAGCTGATGCACTAAAAACTATGTTCAAACAACTCCAGAAAGAATGGGAAAGCAAAAGACAACCTGTCTACCACTGCCTCAAGCTCATCAAACATACAGACATTCTTTAATCAGCTGGTGTCTGTGTGGTCTCATCCTGGTTAAACAAGTACACGTTCTTCTTTTTGTCAACTGCTACAATCTGCTTGGAAGACAGTGTCCTCAGTCACAGGGAGAGATTTAATAGAGGTTAAGAAAAGCTTCACCCTAGAGCAAGTGTCTTCATTCTCAGAGCCATGCCCCCAGCGCATACACACACACACACACACACACACTTCAGGTACAGTGAGTTCTTTATCCAAATAGACAACAATTCAACCAGGAGAGGCAGATATACACTGCTCCTCAGTTCTGTGCATGTACAGGAAGCAACACTGGCTCATACATCCAGATATGCTCCACTTGGAAAGCAGAGCAAAACACACATCATCATACTCACCCTTTTCCTCTCTCTCTCTCTCTCTCTCTCTCTCTCTCTCTCTAGACACACACACACACACACACACACACAAACACAAAGTAGGTCTAGGCCATGCTAGGTCAGTGCAGCAAAGCAAAGCTAATGGATGCAGACAATAGGTGCGTGTGAGTATGAGAGGGATAGAGTTAGTGTGTTTTTCCATGTGTGTGTCTGTGTGTGTGTGTGTGCATGTCATATGTCGTGTGTGTGAGTGTGTGTGTG